>OV702292.1:129140066-130390066 GCA_916181665.1 Avena sativa | reverse complement strand
CATTGCATGTGTGTTCTTTTCACAAACCATATATGGACCCACTAGAGTCATTGCATGTGTTTTCTTATACTAAAACCAGCACTAGAGTCATTGCATGTGTGTTGTTTCTACAAACCACACATGGATCAACCAGTGTCATTGCATGTGTGTTCTTTCCACAAACCACATATGGATCGACCAGTGGTCATTGCATGTGTGTTCTTTCCACAAACCACACATGAATCCCCCTGAGTCATTGCATGTGTCTTCTTTCCGCAAACCACTTATGGATCAACCAGTGTCATTGCATGTGTGTTCTTTCCACAAACCACATATGGATCCACTAGAGTCATTGCATGTGTGTTCTTTTCACAAACCACATATGGACCCACTAGATTCAGTGCATTTGTCTTCCTGTCAAGAACCACATATGGATCCACCAGTGTTCATTGCATGTGTGTTCCTGTCGTGAACCACATATGGATCAGCAAGTGGTTATTGCATGTGTGTTCTTTTCCACAAACCACTTATGGATCCACTAGAGTCATTGCATGTGTGTTCTTTTCACAAACTACATATGGACCCACTAGAGTCATTGCATGTGTGTTCTTTCCACAAACCACACATGGATTAACCAATGGCATTGCATGTGTGTTATTGTCACAAACCACATATGGATCAACCAATGTCATTGCATGTGTGTTCCTCACATGAACCACATATGGACCCACTAGAGTCATTGCATGTGTGTTCTTTCCACAAACTACATATGGATCCACTAGAGTCATTGCATGTGTGTTCTTTTCAGAAACCACATATGGACCCACTAGAGTCATTGCATGTGTGTTCTTATACTAAAGCCAGAACTAGAGTCATTGCATGTGTGTTCTTTTCACAAACCACACATGAATCAACCACTGTCATTGCATGTGTGTTCTTTCCACAAACCACATATGGATAGACCAGTGGTCATTGCATGTGTGTTCTTTCCACAAACCACACATGGATCCCCCTGAGTCATTGCATGTGTGTTGTTTCCACAAACCACATATGGATCCACCAGTGTCATTGCATGTGTGTTATTTCTACAAACCACATATGGATCCACTAGAGTCATTGCATGTGTGTTCTTTTCACAAACCACATATGGACCCACTAGAGTCATTGCATGTGTGTTCTTTTCACAAACTACACATGGATCAACCAATGTCATTGCATGTGTGTTCCTGAAATGAACCACACATGGACCCACTAGAGTCATTGCATGTGTGTTATTGTCACAAACAACATATGGTTCAACCAATGTCATTGCATGTGTGTTCCTGACATGAACCACATATGGACCCACTAGAGTCATTACATGTGTGTTCTTTCCACAAACTACATATGGATCCACTAGATTGATTGCATGTGTGTTCTTTTCACAAACCACATATGGACCCACTAGAGTCATTGCATGTGTATTCTTTTCACAAACCACACAAGGATCAACCAATGGCATTGCATGTGTGTTCTTTCCACAAACAACACATGGATCAACCAGTGTCATTGCATGTCTGTTCCTGACATGAACCACATATGGACCCACTAGAGTCATTGCATATGTGTTCTTTCCACAAACTACATATGGATCCACTAGATTCATTGCATGTGTGTTCTTTTCACAAACCACACATGGATCAACCAATGTCATTGCATGTGTGTTCCTGACATGAACCACATATGGACCCACTCGAGTCATTGCATGTGTTTTCTTTCCACAAACCACATATGGATCCACTAGAGTCATTGCATGTGTGTTCTTTTCACAAACCATATATGGACCCACTAGAGTCATTGCATGTGTTTTCTTATACTAAAACCAGCACTAGAGTCATTGCATGTGTGTTGTTTCTACAAACCACACATGGATCAACCAGTGTCATTGCATGTGTGTTCTTTCCACAAACCACATATGGATCGACCAGTGGTCATTGCATGTGTGTTCTTTCCACAAACCACACATGAATCCCCCTGAGTCATTGCATGTGTCTTCTTTCCGCAAACCACTTATGGATCAACCAGTGTCATTGCATGTGTGTTCTTTCCACAAACCACATATGGATCCACTAGAGTCATTGCATGTGTGTTCTTTTCACAAACCACATATGGACCCACTAGATTCAGTGCATTTGTGTTCCTGTCAAGAACCACATATGGATCCACCAGTGTTCATTGCATGTGTGTTCCTGTCGTGAACCACATATGGATCAGCAAGTGGTTATTGCATGTGTGTTCTTTTCCACAAACCACTTATGGATCCACTAGAGTCATTGCATGTGTGTTCTTTTCACAAACTACATATGGACCCACTAGAGTCATTGCATGTGTGTTCTTTCCACAAACCACACATGGATTAACCAATGGCATTGCATGTGTGTTATTGTCACAAACCACATATGGATCAACCAATGTCATTGCATGTGTGTTCCTCACATGAACCACATATGGACCCACTAGAGTCATTGCATGTGTGTTCTTTCCACAAACTACATATGGATCCACTAGAGTCATTGCATGTGTGTTCTTTTCACAAACCACATATGGACCCACTGGAGTCATTGCATGTGTGTTCTTATACTAAAGCCAGCACTAGAGTCATTGCATGTGTGTTCTTTTCACAAACCACACATGAATCAACCACTGTCATTGCATGTGTGTTCTTTCCACAAACCACATATGGATAGACCAGTGGTCATTGCATGTGTGTTCTTTCCACAAACCACACATGGATCCCCCTGAGTCATTGCATGTGTGTTGTTTCCACAAACCACATATGGATCCACCAGTGTCATTGCATGTGTGTTATTTCTACAAACCACATATGGATCCACTAGAGTCATTGCATGTGTGTTCTTTTCACAAACCACATATGGACCCACTAGAGTCATTGCATGTGTGTTCTTTTCACAAACCACACATGGATTAACCAATGGCATTGCATGTGTGTTATTGTCACAAACCACATATGGATCAACCAATGTCATTGCATGTGTGTTCCTCACATGAACCACATATGGACCCACTAGAGTCATTGCATGTGTGTTCTTTCCACAAACTACATATGGATCCACTAGAGTCATTGCATGTGTGTTCTTTTCACAAACCACATATGGACCCACTGGAGTCATTGCATGTGTGTTCTTATACTAAAGCCAGCACTAGAGTCATTGCATGTGTGTTCTTTTCACAAACCACACATGAATCAACCACTGTCATTGCATGTGTGTTCTTTCCACAAACCACATATGGATAGACCAGTGGTCATTGCATGTGTGTTCTTTCCACAAACCACACATGGATCCCCCTGAGTCATTGCATGTGTGTTGTTTCCACAAACCACATATGGATCCACCAGTGTCATTGCATGTGTGTTATTTCTACAAACCACATATGGATCCACTAGAGTCATTGCATGTGTGTTCTTTTCACAAACCACATATGGACCCACTAGAGTCATTGCATGTGTGTTCTTTTCACAAACTACACATGGATCAACCAATGTCATTGCATGTGTGTTCCTGAAATGAACCACACATGGACCCACTAGAGTCATTGCATGTGTGTTATTGTCACAAACAACATATGGTTCAACCAATGTCATTGCATGTGTGTTCCTAACATGAACCACATATGGACCCACTAGAGTCATTACATGTGTGTTCTTTCCACAAACTACATATGGATCCACTAGATTGATTGCATGTGTGTTCTTTTCACAAACCACATATGGACCCACTAGAGTCATTGCATGTGTATTCTTTTCACAAACCACACATGGATCAACCAATGGCATTGCATGTGTGTTCTTTCCACAAACAACACATGGATCAACCAGTGTCATTGCATGTCTGTTCCTGACATGAACCACATATGGACCCACTAGAGTCATTGCATGTGTGTTCTTTCCACAAACCACATATGGATCCACTAGAGTCATTGCATGTGTGTTCTTTTCACAAACCACACATGGATCAACCAATTTCATTGCATGTGTGTTCCTGACATGAACCACATATGGACCCACTCGAGTCATTGCATGTGTGTTCTTTCCACAAACCACATATGGATCCACTAGAGTCATTGCATGTGTGTTCTTTTCACAAACCATACATGGACCGACTAGAGTCATTGCATGTGTGTTCTTATACTAAAACCAGCACTAGAGTCATTGCATGTGTGTTCTTTCCACAAACCACACATGGATCAACCAGTGTCATTGCATGTGTGTTCTTTCCACATACCACATATGGATCGACCAGTGGTCATTGCATGTGTGTTGTTTCCACAAACCACACATGGATCCCCCTAAGTGATTGCATGTGTGTTCTTTCCACAAACCACATATGTATCAACAAGTGTCATTGCATGTGTGTTCTTTCCACAAACCACATATGGATCCACTAGAGTCGTGGCATGTGTGTTCTTTTCACAAACCACATATGGACCCACTAGATTCAGTGCATGTGTGTTCCTGTCAAGAACCACATATGGATCCACCAGTGTTCATTGCATGTGTGTTCCTGTCGTGAACCACATATGGATCAGCAAGTGGTTATTGCATGTGTGTTCTTTTCCACAAACCACTTATGGATCCACTAGAGTCATTGCATGTGTGTTCTTTTCACAAACCACAAATGGACCCACTAGAGTCATTGCATGTGTGTTCTTTCCACAAACCACACATGGATTATCCAATGGCATTGCATGTGTGTTATTGTCACAAACAACATATGGTTCAACCAATGTCATTGCATGTGTGTTCCTGACATGAACCACATATGGACCCACTAGAGTCATTGCATGTGTGTTCTTTCCACAAACTACATATGGATCCAATAGAGTGATTGCATGTGTGTTCTTTTCACAAACCACATATGGACCCACTAGAGTCATTGCATGTGTATTCTTTTCACAAACCACACATGGATCAACCAATGGCATTGCATGTGTGTTCTTTCCACAAACCACAAATGGATCAACCAGTGTCATTGCATGTCTGTTCCTGACATAAACCACATATGGACCCACTAGAGTCATTGCATGTGTGTTCTTTCCACAAACCACATATGGATCCACTAGAGTCATTGCATGTGTGTTCTTTTCACAAACCACACATGGATCAACCAATGTCATTGCATGTGTGTTCCTGACATGAACCACATATGGACCTACTCGAGTCATTGCATGTGTGTTCTTTCCAGAAAAAACATATGGATCCACTAGAGTCATTGCATGTGTGTTCTTTTCACAAACCATATATGGACCCACTAGAGTCATTGCATGTGTGTTCTTATAGTAAAACCAGCACTAGAGTCATTGCATGTGTGTTCTTTCCACAAACCACACATGGATCGACCAGTGTCATTGCATGTGTGTTCTTTCCGCAAACCACATATGGATCGACCAGTGGTCATTGCATGTGTGTTCTTTCCACAAACCACACATGGATCCCGCTAAGTCATTGCATGTGTGTTCTTTCCAAAAACCACATATGGATCAACCAATGTCATTGCATGTGTGTTCTTTCCACAAACTACATATGGATCCACTAGATTGATTGCATGTGTGTTCTTTTCACAAACCACATATGGACCCACTAGAGTCATTGCATGTGTATTCTTTTCACAAACCACACATGGATCAACCAATGGCATTGCATGTGTGTTCTTTCCACAAACAACACATGGATCAACCAGTGTCATTGCATGTCTGTTCCTGACATGAACCACATATGGACCCACTAGAGTCATTGCATGTGTGTTCTTTCCACAAACCACATATGGATCCACTAGAGTCATTGCATGTGTGTTCTTTTCACAAACCACACATGGATCAACCAATTTCATTGCATGTGTGTTCCTGACATGAACCACATATGGACCCACTCGAGTCATTGCATGTGTGTTCTTTCCACAAACCACATATGGATCCACTAGAGTCATTGCATGTGTGTTCTTTTCACAAACCATACATGGACCGACTAGAGTCATTGCATGTGTGTTCTTATACTAAAACCAGCACTAGAGTCATTGCATGTGTGTTCTTTCCACAAACCACACATGGATCAACCAGTGTCATTGCATGTGTGTTCTTTCCACATACCACATATGGATCGACCAGTGGTCATTGCATGTGTGTTGTTTCCACAAACCACACATGGATCCCCCTAAGTGATTGCATGTGTGTTCTTTCCACAAACCACATATGTATCAACAAGTGTCATTGCATGTGTGTTCTTTCCACAAACCACATATGGATCCACTAGAGTCGTGGCATGTGTGTTCTTTTCACAAACCACATATGGACCCACTAGATTCAGTGCATGTGTGTTCCTGTCAAGAACCACATATGGATCCACCAGTGTTCATTGCATGTGTGTTCCTGTCGTGAACCACATATGGATCAGCAAGTGGTTATTGCATGTGTGTTCTTTTCCACAAACCACTTATGGATCCACTAGAGTCATTGCATGTGTGTTCTTTTCACAAACCACAAATGGACCCACTAGAGTCATTGCATGTGTGTTCTTTCCACAAACCACACATGGATTATCCAATGGCATTGCATGTGTGTTATTGTCACAAACAACATATGGTTCAACCAATGTCATTGCATGTGTGTTCCTGACATGAACCACATATGGACCCACTAGAGTCATTGCATGTGTGTTCTTTCCACAAACTACATATGGATCCAATAGAGTGATTGCATGTGTGTTCTTTTCACAAACCACATATGGACCCACTAGAGTCATTGCATGTGTATTCTTTTCACAAACCACACATGGATCAACCAATGGCATTGCATGTGTGTTCTTTCCACAAACCACAAATGGATCAACCAGTGTCATTGCATGTCTGTTCCTGACATAAACCACATATGGACCCACTAGAGTCATTGCATGTGTGTTCTTTCCACAAACCACATATGGATCCACTAGAGTCATTGCATGTGTGTTCTTTTCACAAACCACACATGGATCAACCAATGTCATTGCATGTGTGTTCCTGACATGAACCACATATGGACCTACTCGAGTCATTGCATGTGTGTTCTTTCCAGAAAAAACATATGGATCCACTAGAGTCATTGCATGTGTGTTCTTTTCACAAACCATATATGGACCCACTAGAGTCATTGCATGTGTGTTCTTATAGTAAAACCAGCACTAGAGTCATTGCATGTGTGTTCTTTCCACAAACCACACATGGATCGACCAGTGTCATTGCATGTGTGTTCTTTCCGCAAACCACATATGGATCGACCAGTGGTCATTGCATGTGTGTTCTTTCCACAAACCACACATGGATCCCGCTAAGTCATTGCATGTGTGTTCTTTCCACAAACCACATATGGATCAACCAATGTCATTGCATGTGTGTTCTTTCCACAAACCACATATGGATCCACTAGAGTCATGGCATGTGTGTTCTTTCCACAAACCACATATGGACCCACTAGATTCAGTGCATGTGTGTTCCTGTCAAGAACCACATATGGATCCACTAGTGTTCATTGCATGTGTGTTCCTGTCGTGAACCACATATGGATCAGCAAGTGGTTATTGCATGTGTGTTCTTTTCCACAAACCACTTATGGATCCACTAGAGTCATTGCATGTGTGTTATTTTCACAAACCACATATGGACCCACTAGAGTCATTGCATGTGTGTTCTTTTCACAAACCACATATGGACCCACTAGAGTCATTGCATGTGTATTCTTTTCACAAACCACACATGGATCAACCAATGGCATTGCATGTGTGTTCTTTCCACAAACCACAGTTGGATCAACCAGTGTCATTGCATGTCTGTTCCTGACATGAACCACATATGGACCCACTAGAGTCATTGCATGTGTGTTCTTTCCACAAACCACATATGGATCCACTAGAGTCATTGCATGTGTGTTCTTTTCACAAACTACACATGGATCAACCAATGTCATTGCATGTGTGTTCCTGAAATGAACCACATATAGACCCACTCGAGTCATTGCATGTGTGTTCTTTCCACAAACCACATATGGATCCACTAGAGTCATTGCATGTGTGTTCTTTTCACAAACCATATATGGACCCACTAGAGTCATTGCATGTGTGTTCTTATACTAAAACCAGCACGAGAGTCATTGCATGTGTGTTCTTTCCACAAACCACACATGGATCAACCAGTGTCATTGCATGTGTGTTCTTTCCATAAACCACATATGGATCGACCAGTGGTCATTGCATGTGTGTTGTTTCCACAAACCACACATGAATCCCCCTGAGTCATTGCATGTGTGTTCTTTCCACAAACCACATATGGATCAACAAGTGTCATTGCATGTGTGTTCTTTCCACAAACCACATATGGATCCACTAGAGTCATTGCATGTGTGTTCTTTTCACAAACCATATATGGCCCAACTAGATTCAGTGCTTGTGTGTTCCTGTCAAGAACCACATATGGATCCACCAGTGTTCATTGCATGTGTGTTCCTGTTGTGAACCACATATGTATTAGCAAGTGGTTATTGCATGTGTGTTCTTTTCCACAAACCACTTATGGATCCACTAGAGTCATTGCATGTGTGTTCTTTTCACAAACCATATATAGACCCACTAGAGTCATTGCATGTGTGTTCTTTCCACAAACCACACATGGATTAACCAATGGCATTGCATGTGTGTTATTGTCACAAACAACATATGGTTCAACCAATGTCATTGCATGTGTGTTCCTGACATGAACCACATATGGTCCCACTAGAGTCACTGCATGTGTGTTCTTTTCACAAACCACATATGGACCCACTAGAGTCATTGCATGTGTATTCTTTTCACAAACCACACATGGATCAACCAATGGCATTGCATGTGTGTTCTTTCCACAAACCACAGATGGATCAACCAGTGTCATTGCATGTCTGTTCCTGACATGAACCACATATGGACCCACTAGAGTCATTGCATGTGTGTTCTTTCCACAAACCACATATGGATCCACTAGAGTCATTGCATGTGTGTTCTTTTCACAAACCACACATGGATCAACCAATGTCATTGCATGTGTGTTCCTGACATGAACCATATATGGACCCACTCGAGTCATTGCATGTGTGTTCTTTCCAGAAACCACATATGGATCCACTAGAGTCATTGCATGTGTGTTCTTTTCACAAACCATATATGGACCCACTAGAGTCACTGCATGTGTGTTCCTATACTAAAACCAGCACTAGAGTCATTGCATGTGTGTTCTTTCCACAAACCACACATGGATCAACCAGTGTCATTGCATGTGTGTTCTTTCCACAAACCACATATGGATCGACCAGTGGTCATTGCATGTGTGTTCTTTCCACAAACCACACATGGATCCCCCCAAGTCAATGCATGTGTGTTCTTTCCACAAACAACATCTGGATCAACCAGTGTCATTGCATGTGTGTTCTTTCCACAAACCACATATGGATCCACTAGAGTCATGGCATGTGTGTTCTTTTCACAAACCACATATGGACCCACTAGATTCAGTGCATGTGTGTTCCTGTCAAGAACCACATATGGATCCACCAGTGTTCATTGCATGTGTGTTCCTGTCGTGAACCACATATGGATCAACAAGTGGTTATTGCATGTGTGTTCTTTTCCACAAACCACTTATGGATCCACTAGAGTCATTGCATGTGTGTTCTTTTCACAAACCACATATGGACCCACTAGAGTCATTGCATGTGTGTTCTTTTCATAAACCACATATGGACCCACTAGAGTCATTGCATGTGTATTCTTTTCACAAACCACACATGGATCAACCAATGGCATTGCATGTGTGTTCTTTCCACAAACCACAGATGGATCAACCAGTGTCATTGCATGTCTGTTCCTGACATGAACCACATATGGACCCACTAGAGTCATTGCATGTGTGTTCTTTCCACAAACTACATATGGATCCACTAGATTCATTGCATGTGTGTTCTTTTCACAAACCACACATGGATCAACCAATGTCATTGCATGTGTGTTCCTGACATGAACCACATATGGACCCACTCGAGTCATTGCATGTGTTTTCTTTCCACAAACCACATATGGATCCACTAGAGTCATTGCATGTGTGTTCTTTTCACAAACCATATATGGACCCACTAGAGTCATTGCATGTGTTTTCTTATACTAAAACCAGCACTAGAGTCATTGCATGTGTGTTGTTTCTACAAACCACACATGGATCAACCAGTGTCATTGCATGTGTGTTCTTTCCACAAACCACATATGGATCGACCAGTGGTCATTGCATGTGTGTTCTTTCCACAAACCACACATGAATCCCCCTGAGTCATTGCATGTGTCTTCTTTCCGCAAACCACTTATGGATCAACCAGTGTCATTGCATGTGTGTTCTTTCCACAAACCACATATGGATCCACTAGAGTCATTGCATGTGTGTTCTTTTCACAAACCACATATGGACCCACTAGATTCAGTGCATTTGTGTTCCTGTCAAGAACCACATATGGATCCACCAGTGTTCATTGCATGTGTGTTCCTGTCGTGAACCACATATGGATCAGCAAGTGGTTATTGCATGTGTGCTCTTTTCCACAAACCACTTATGGATCCACTAGAGTCATTGCATGTGTGTTCTTTTCACAAACTACATATGGACCCACTAGAGTCATTGCATGTGTGTTCTTTCCACAAACCACACATGGATTAACCAATGGCATTGCATGTGTGTTATTGTCACAAACCACATATGGATCAACCAATGTCATTGCATGTGTGTTCCTCACGTGAACCACATATGGACCCACTAGAGTCATTGCATGTGTGTTCTTTCCACAAACTACATATGGATCCACTAGAGTCATTGCATGTGTGTTCTTTTCACAAACCACATATGGACCCACTAGAGTCATTGCATGTGTGTTCTTATACTAAAGCCAGCACTAGAGTCATTGCATGTGTGTTCTTTTCACAAACCACACATGAATCAACCACTGTCATTGCATGTGTGTTCTTTCCACAAACCACATATGGATAGACCAGTGGTCATTGCATGTGTGTTCTTTCCACAAACCACACATGGATCCCCCTGAGTCATTGCATGTGTGTTGTTTCCACAAACCACATATGGATCCACCAGTGTCATTGCATGTGTGTTCTTTCCACAAACCACACATGGATCCCCCCAAGTCAATGCATGTGTGTTCTTTCCACAAACAACATATGGATCAACCAGTGTCATTGCATGTGTGTTCTTTCCACAAACCACATATGGATCCACTAGAGTCATGGCATGTGTGTTCTTTTCACAAACCACATATGGACCCACTAGATTCAGTGCATGTGTGTTCCTGTCAAGAACCACATATGGATCCACCAGTGTTCATTGCATGTGTGTTCCTGTCGTGAACCACATATGGATCAACAAGTGGTTATTGCATGTGTGTTCTTTTCCACAAACCACTTATGGATCCACTAGAGTCATTGCATGTGTGTTCTTTTCACAAACCACATATGGACCCACTAGAGTCATTGCATGTGTGTTCTTTTCATAAACCACATATGGACCCACTAGAGTCATTGCATGTGTATTCTTTTCACAAACCACACATGGATCAACCAATGGCATTGCATGTGTGTTCTTTCCACAAACCACAGATGGATCAACCAGTGTCATTGCATGTCTGTTCCTGACATGAACCACATATGGACCCACTAGAGTCATTGCATGTGTGTTCTTTCCACAAACTACATATGGATCCACTAGATTCATTGCATGTGTGTTCTTTTCACAAACCACACATGGATCAACCAATGTCATTGCATGTGTGTTCCTGACATGAACCACATATGGACCCACTCGAGTCATTGCATGTGTTTTCTTTCCACAAACCACATATGGATCCACTAGAGTCATTGCATGTGTGTTCTTTTCACAAACCATATATGGACCCACTAGAGTCATTGCATGTGTTTTCTTATACTAAAACCAGCACTAGAGTCATTGCATGTGTGTTGTTTCTACAAACCACACATGGATCAACCAGTGTCATTGCATGTGTGTTCTTTCCACAAACCACATATGGATCGACCAGTGGTCATTGCATGTGTGTTCTTTCCACAAACCACACATGAATCCCCCTGAGTCATTGCATGTGTCTTCTTTCCGCAAACCACTTATGGATCAACCAGTGTCATTGCATGTGTGTTCTTTCCACAAACCACATATGGATCCACTAGAGTCATTGCATGTGTGTTCTTTTCACAAACCACATATGGACCCACTAGATTCAGTGCATTTGTGTTCCTGTCAAGAACCACATATGGATCCACAAGTGTTCATTGCATGTGTGTTCCTGTCGTGAACCACATATGGATCAGCAAGTGGTTATTGCATGTGTGCTCTTTTCCACAAACCACTTATGGATCCACTAGAGTCATTGCATGTGTGTTCTTTTCACAAACTACATATGGACCCACTAGAGTCATTGCATGTGTGTTCTTTCCACAAACCACACATGGATTAACCAATGGCATTGCATGTGTGTTATTGTCACAAACCACATATGGATCAACCAATGTCATTGCATGTGTGTTCCTCATGTGAACCACATATGGACCCACTAGAGTCATTGCATGTGTGTTCTTTCCACAAACTACATATGGATCCACTAGAGTCATTGCATGTGTGTTCTTTTCACAAACCACATATGGACCCACTAGAGTCATTGCATGTGTGTTCTTATACTAAAGCCAGCACTAGAGTCATTGCATGTGTGTTCTTTTCACAAACCACACATGAATCAACCATTGTCATTGCATGTGTGTTCTTTCCACAAACCACATATGGATAGACCAGTGGTCATTGCATGTGTGTTCTTTCCACAAACCACACATGGATCCCCCTGAGTCATTGCATGTGTGTTGTTTCCACAAACCACATATGGATCCACCAGTGTCATTGCATGTGTGTTATTTCTACAAACCACATATGGATCCACTAGAGTCATTGCATGTGTGTTCTTTTCACAAACCACATATGGACCCACTAGAGTCATTGCATGTGTGTTCTTTTCACAAACTACACATGGATCAACCAATGTCATTGCATGTGTGTTCCTGAAATGAACCACACATGGACCCACTCGAGTCATTGCATGTGTGTTCTTTCCACAAACCACATATGGATCCACTAGAGTCATTGCATGTGTGTTCTTTTCACAAACCATATATGGACCCACTAGAGTCATTGCATGTGTGTTCTTATACTAAAACCAGCACGAGAGTCATTGCATGTCTGTTCTTTCCATAAACCACACATGGATCAACCAGTGTCATTGCATGTGTGTTCTTTCCATAAACCACATATGGATCGACCAGTGGTCATTGCATGTGTGTTGTTTCCACAAACCACACATGAATCCCCCTGAGTCATTGCATGTGTGTTCTTTCCACAAACCACATATGGATCAACAAGTGTCATTGCATGTGTGTTCTTTCCACAAACCACATATGGATCCACTAAAGTCATTGCATGTGTGTTCTTTTCACAAACCATATATGGCCCAACTAGATTCAGTGCATGTGTGTTCCTGTCAAGAACCACATATGGATCCACCAGTGTTCATTGCATGTGTGTTCCTGTTGTGAACCACATATGTATTAGCAAGTGGTTATTGCATGTGTGTTCTTTTCCACAAACCACTTATGGATCCACTAGAGTCATTGCATGTGTGTTCTTTTCACAAACCACACATGGATCAACCAATGGCATTGCATGTGTGTTCTTTCCACAAACCACAGATGGATCAACCAGTGTCATTGCATGTCTGTTCCTGACATGAACCACATATGGACCCACTAGAGTCATTGCATGTGTGTTCTTTCCACAAACTACATATGGATCCACTAGATTCATTGCATGTGTGTTCTTTTCACAAACCACACATGGATCAACCAATGTCATTGCATGTGTGTTCCTGACATGAACCACATATGGACCCACTCGAGTCATTGCATGTGTTTTCTTTCCACAAACCACATATGGATCCACTAGAGTCATTGCATGTGTGTTCTTTTCACAAACCATATATGGACCCACTAGAGTCATTGCATGTGTTTTCTTATACTAAAACTAGCACTAGAGTCATTGCATGTGTGTTATTTCTACAAACCACACATGGATCAACCAGTGTCATTGCATGTGTGTTCTTTCCACAAACCACATATGGATCGACCAGTGGTCATTGCATGTGTGTTCTTTCCACAAACCACACATGAATCCCCCTGAGTCATTGCATGTGTCTTCTTTCCGCAAACCACTTATGGATCAACCAGTGTCATTGCATGTGTGTTCTTTCCACAAACCACATATGGATCCACTAGAGTCATTGCATGTGTGTTCTTTTCACAAACCACATATGGACCCACTAGATTCAGTGCATTTGTGTTCCTGTCAAGAACCACATATGGATCCACCAGTGTTCATTGCATGTGTGTTCCTGTCGTGAACCACATATGGATCAGCAAGTGGTTATTGCATGTGTGTTCTTTTCCACAAACCACTTATGGATCCACTAGAGTCATTGCATGTGTGTTCTTTTCACAAACTACATATGGACCCACTAGAGTCATTGCATGTGTGTTCTTTCCACAAACCACACATGGATTAACCAATGGCATTGCATGTGTGTTATTGTCACAAACCACATATGGATCAACCAATGTCATTGCATGTGTGTTCCTCACATGAACCACATATGGACCCACTAGAGTCATTGCATGTGTGTTCTTTCCACAAACTACATATGGATCCACTAGAGTCATTGCATGTGTGTTCTTTTCACAAACCACATATGGACCCACTAGAGTCATTGCATGTGTGTTCTTATACTAAAGCCAGCACTAGAGTCATTGCATGTGTGTTCTTTTCACAAACCACACATGAATCAACCACTGTCATTGCATGTGTGTTCTTTCCACAAACCACATATGGATAGACCAGTGGTTATTGCATGTGTGTTCTTTCCACAAACCACACATGGATCCCCCTGAGTCATTGCATGTGTGTTGTTTCCACAAACCACATATGGATCCACCAGTGTCATTGCATGTGTGTTATTTCTACAAACCACATATGGATCCACTAGAGTCATTGCATGTGTGTTCTTTTCACAAACCACATATGGACCCACTAGAGTCATTGCATGTGTGTTCTTTTCACAAACTACACATGGATCAACCAATGTCATTGCATGTGTGTTCCTGAAATGAACCACACATGGACCCACTCGAGTCATTGCATGTGTGTTCTTTCCACAAACCACATATGGATCCACTAGAGTCATTGCATGTGTGTTCTTTTCACAAACCATATATGGACCCACTAGAGTCATTGCATGTGTGTTCTTATACTAAAACCAGCACGAGAGTCATTGCATGTCTGTTCTTTCCACAAACCACACATGGATCCCCCCAAGTCATTGCATGTGTGTTCTTTCCACAAACAACATATGGATCAACCAGTGTCATTGCATGTGTGTTGTTTCCACAAACCACACATGAATCCCCCTGAGTCATTGCATGTGTGTTCTTTCCACAAACCACATATGGATCAACAAGTGTCATTGCATGTGTGTTCTTTCCACAAACCACATATGGATCCACTAAAGTCATTGCATGTGTGTTCTTTTCACAAACCATATATGGCCCAACTAGATTCAGTGCATGTGTGTTCCTGTCAAGAACCACATATGGATCCACCAGTGTTCATTGCATGTGTGTTCCTGTTGTGAACCACATACGTATTAGCAAGTGGTTATTGCATGTGTGTTCTTTTCCACAAACCACTTATGGATCCACTAGAGTCATTGCATGTGTGTTCTTTTCACAAACCACACATGGATCAACCAATGGCATTGCATGTGTGTTCTTTCCACAAACCACAGATGGATCAACCAGTGTCATTGCATGTCTGTTCCTGACATGAACCACATATGGACCCACTAGAGTCATTGCATGTGTGTTCTTTCCACAAACTACATATGGATCCACTAGATTCATTGCATGTGTGTTCTTTTCACAAACCACACATGGATCAACCAATGTCATTGCATGTGTGTTCCTGACATGAACCACATATGGACCCACTCGAGTCATTGCATGTGTTTTCTTTCCACAAACCACATATGGATCCCCTAGAGTCATTGCATGTGTGTTCTTTTCACAAACCATATATGGACCCACTAGAGTCATTGCATGTGTTTTCTTATACTAAAACCAGCACTAGAGTCATTGCATGTGTGTTGTTTCTACAAACCACACATGGATCAACCAGTGTCATTGCATGTGTGTTCTTTCCACAAACCACATATGGATCGACCAGTGGTCATTGCATGTGTGTTCTTTCCACAAACCACACATGAATCCCCCTGAGTCATTGCATGTGTCTTCTTTCCGCAAACCACTTATGGATCAACCAGTGTCATTGCATGTGTGTTCTTTCCACAAACCACATATGGATCCACTAGAGTCATTGCATGTGTGTTCTTTTCACAAACCACATATGGACCCACTAGATTCAGTGCATTTGTGTTCCTGTCAAGAACCACCTATGGATCCACCAGTGTTCATTGCATGTGTGTTCCTGTCGTGAACCACATATGGATCAGCAAGTGGTTATTGCATGTGTGTTCTTTTCCACAAACCACTTATGGATCCACTAGAGTCATTGCATGTGTGTTCTTTTCACAAACTACATATGGACCCACTAGAGTCATTGCATGTGTGTTCTTTCCACAAACCACACATGGATTAACCAATGGCATTGCATGTGTGTTATTGTCACAAACCACATATGGATCAACCAATGTCATTGCATGTGTGTTCCTCACATGAACCACATATGGACCCACTAGAGTCATTGCATGTGTGTTCTTTACACAAACTACATATGGATCCACTAGAGTCATTGCATGTGTGTTCTTTTCACAAACCACATATGGACCCACTAGAGTCATTGCATGTGTGTTCTTATACTAAAGCCAGCACTAGAGTCATTGCATGTGTGTTCTTTTCACAAACCACACATGAATCAACCACTGTCATTGCATGTGTGTTCTTTCCACAAACCACATATGGATAGACCAGTGGTCATTGCATGTGTGTTCTTTCCACAAACCACACATGGATCCCCCTGAGTCATTGCATGTGTGTTGTTTCCACAAACCACATATGGATCCACCAGTGTCATTGCATGTGTGTTATTTCTACAAACCACATATGGATCCACTAGAGTCATTGCATGTGTGTTCTTTTCACAAACCACATATGGACCCACTAGAGTCATTGCATGTGTGTTCTTATACTAAAGCCAGCACTAGAGTCATTGCATGTGTGTTCTTTTCACAAACCACACATGAATCAACCATTGTCATTGCATGTGTGTTCTTTCCACAAACCACATATGGATAGACCAGTGGTCATTGCATGTGTGTTCTTTCCACAAACCACACATGGATGCCCCTGAGTCATTGCATGTGTGTTGTTTCCACAAACCACATATGGATCCACCAGTGTCATTGCATGTGTGTTATTTCTACAAACCACATATGGATCCACTAGAGTCATTGCATGTGTGTTCTTTTCACAAACCACATATGGACCCACTAGAGTCATTGCATGTGTGTTCTTTTCACAAACTACACATGGATCAACCAATGTCATTGCATGTGTGTTCCTGAAATGAACCACACATGGACCCACTCGAGTCATTGCATGTGTGTTCTTTCCACAAACCACATATGGATCCACTAGAGTCATTGCATGTGTGTTCTTTTCACAAACCATATATGGACCCACTAGAGTCATTGCATGTGTGTTCTTATACTAAAACCAGCACGAGAGTCATTGCATGTCTGTTCTTTCCATAAACCACACATGGATCAACCAGTGTCATTGCATGTGTGTTCTTTCCATAAACCACATATGGATCGACCAGTGGTCATTGCATGTGTGTTGTTTCCACAAACCACACATGAATCCCCCTGAGTCATTGCATGTGTGTTCTTTCCACAAACCACATATGGATCAACAAGTGTCATTGCATGTGTGTTCTTTCCACAAACCACATATGGATCCACTAAAGTCATTGCATGTGTGTTCTTTTCACAAACCATATATGGCCCAACTAGATTCAGTGCATGTGTGTTCCTGTCAAGAACCACATATGGATCCACCAGTGTTCATTGCATGTGTGTTCCTGTTGTGAACCACATATGTATTAGCAAGTGGTTATTGCATGTGTGTTCTTTTCCACAAACCACTTATGGATCCACTAGAGTCATTGCATGTGTGTTCTTTTCACAAACCACACATGGATCAACCAATGGCATTGCATGTGTGTTCTTTCCACAAACCACAGATGGATCAACCAGTGTCATTGCATGTCTGTTCCTGACATGAACCACATATGGACCCACTAGAGTCATTGCATGTGTGTTCTTTCCACAAACTACATATGGATCCACTAGATTCATTGCATGTGTGTTCTTTTCACAAACCACACATGGATCAACCAATGTCATTGCATGTGTGTTCCTGACATGAACCACATATGGACCCACTCGAGTCATTGCATGTGTTTTCTTTCCACAAACCACATATGGATCCACTAGAGTCATTGCATGTGTGTTCTTTTCACAAACCATATATGGACCCACTAGAGTCATTGCATGTGTTTTCTTATACTAAAACTAGCACTAGAGTCATTGCATGTGTGTTATTTCTACAAACCACACATGGATCAACCAGTGTCATTGCATGTGTGTTCTTTCCACAAACCACATATGGATCGACCAGTGGTCATTGCATGTGTGTTCTTTCCACAAACCACACATGAATCCCCCTGAGTCATTGCATGTGTCTTCTTTCCGCAAACCACTTATGGATCAACCAGTGTCATTGCATGTGTGTTCTTTCCACAAACCACATATGGATCCACTAGAGTCATTGCATGTGTGTTCTTTTCACAAACCACATATGGACCCACTAGATTCAGTGCATTTGTGTTCCTGTCAAGAACCACATATGGATCCACCAGTGTTCATTGCATGTGTGTTCCTGTCGTGAACCACATATGGATCAGCAAGTGGTTATTGCATGTGTGTTCTTTTCCACAAACCACTTATGGATCCACTAGAGTCATTGCATGTGTGTTCTTTTCACAAACTACATATGGACCCACTAGAGTCATTGCATGTGTGTTCTTTCCACAAACCACACATGGATTAACCAATGGCATTGCATGTGTGTTATTGTCACAAACCACATATGGATCAACCAATGTCATTGCATGTGTGTTCCTCACATGAACCACATATGGACCCACTAGAGTCATTGCATGTGTGTTCTTTCCACAAACTACATATGGATCCACTAGAGTCATTGCATGTGTGTTCTTTTCACAAACCACATATGGACCCACTAGAGTCATTGCATGTGTGTTCTTATACTAAAGCCAGCACTAGAGTCATTGCATGTGTGTTCTTTTCACAAACCACACATGAATCAACCATTGTCATTGCATGTGTGTTCTTTCCACAAACCACATATGGATAGACCAGTGGTCATTGCATGTGTGTTCTTTCCACAAACCACACATGGATCCCCCTGAGTCATTGCATGTGTGTTGTTTCCACAAACCACATATGGATCCACCAGTGTCATTGCATGTGTGTTATTTCTACAAACCACATATGGATCCACTAGAGTCATTGCATGTGTGTTCTTTTCACAAACCACATATGGACCCACTAGAGTCATTGCATGTGTGTTCTTTTCACAAACTACACATGGATCAACCAATGTCATTGCATGTGTGTTCCTGAAATGAACCACACATGGACCCACTCGAGTCATTGCATGTGTGTTCTTTCCACAAACCACATATGGATCCACTAGAGTCATTGCATGTGTGTTCTTTTCACAAACCATATATGGACCCACTAGAGTCATTGCATGTGTGTTCTTATACTAAAACCAGCACGAGAGTCATTGCATGTCTGTTCTTTCCACAAACCACACATGGATCCCCCCAAGTCATTGCATGTGTGTTCTTTCCACAGACAACATATGGATCAACCAGTGTCATTGCATGTGTGTTGTTTCCACAAACCACACATGAATCCCCCTGAGTCATTGCATGTGTGTTCTTTCCACAAACCACATATGGATCAACAAGTGTCATTGCATGTGTGTTCTTTCCACAAACCACATATGGATCCACTAAAGTCATTGCATGTGTGTTCTTTTCACAAACCATATATGGCCCAACTAGATTCAGTGCATGTGTGTTCCTGTCAAGAACCACATATGGATCCACCAGTGTTCATTGCATGTGTGTTCCTGTTGTGAACCACATACGTATTAGCAAGTGGTTATTGCATGTGTGTTCTTTTCCACAAACCACTTATGGATCCACTAGAGTCATTGCATGTGTGTTCTTTTCACAAACCACACATGGATCAACCAATGGCATTGCATGTGTGTTCTTTCCACAAACCACAGATGGATCAACCAGTGTCATTGCATGTCTGTTCCTGACATGAACCACATATGGACCCACTAGAGTCATTGCATGTGTGTTCTTTCCACAAACTACATATGGATCCACTAGATTCATTGCATGTGTGTTCTTTTCACAAACCACACATGGATCAACCAATGTCATTGCATGTGTGTTCCTGACATGAACCACATATGGACCCACTCGAGTCATTGCATGTGTTTTCTTTCCACAAACCACATATGGATCCCCTAGAGTCATTGCATGTGTGTTCTTTTCACAAACCATATATGGACCCACTAGAGTCATTGCATGTGTTTTCTTATACTAAAACCAGCACTAGAGTCATTGCATGTGTGTTGTTTCTACAAACCACACATGGATCAACCAGTGTCATTGCATGTGTGTTCTTTCCACAAACCACATATGGATCGACCAGTGGTCATTGCATGTGTGTTCTTTCCACAAACCACACATGAATCCCCCTGAGTCATTGCATGTGTCTTCTTTCCGCAAACCACTTATGGATCAACCAGTGTCATTGCATGTGTGTTCTTTCCACAAACCACATATGGATCCACTAGAGTCATTGCATGTGTGTTCTTTTCACAAACCACATATGGACCCACTAGATTCAGTGCATTTGTGTTCCTGTCAAGAACCACCTATGGATCCACCAGTGTTCATTGCATGTGTGTTCCTGTCGTGAACCACATATGGATCAGCAAGTGGTTATTGCATGTGTGTTCTTTTCCACAAACCACTTATGGATCCACTAGAGTCATTGCATGTGTGTTCTTTTCACAAACTACATATGGACCCACTAGAGTCATTGCATGTGTGTTCTTTCCACAAACCACACATGGATTAACCAATGGCATTGCATGTGTGTTATTGTCACAAACCACATATGGATCAACCAATGTCATTGCATGTGTGTTCCTCACATGAACCACATATGGACCCACTAGAGTCATTGCATGTGTGTTCTTTACACAAACTACATATGGATCCACTAGAGTCATTGCATGTGTGTTCTTTTCACAAACCACATATGGACCCACTAGAGTCATTGCATGTGTGTTCTTATACTAAAGCCAGCACTAGAGTCATTGCATGTGTGTTCTTTTCACAAACCACACATGAATCAACCACTGTCATTGCATGTGTGTTCTTTCCACAAACCACATATGGATAGACCAGTGGTCATTGCATGTGTGTTCTTTCCACAAACCACACATGGATCCCCCTGAGTCATTGCATGTGTGTTGTTTCCACAAACCACATATGGATCCACCAGTGTCATTGCATGTGTGTTATTTCTACAAACCACATATGGATCCACTAGAGTCATTGCATGTGTGTTCTTTTCACAAACCACATATGGACCCACTAGAGTCATTGCATGTGTGTTCTTTTCACAAACTACACATGGATCAACCAATGTCATTGCATGTGTGTTCCTGAAATGAACCACACATGGACCCACTCGAGTCATTGCATGTGTGTTCTTTCCACAAACCACATATGGATCCACTAGAGTCATTGCATGTGTGTTCTTTTCACAAACCATATATGGACCCACTAGAGTCATTGCATGTGTGTTCTTATACTAAAACCAGCACGAGAGTCATTGCATGTGTGTTCTTTCTACAAACCACACATGGATCAACCAGTGTCATTGCATGTGTGTTCTTTCCATAAACCACATATGGATCGACCAGTGGTCATTGCATGTGTGTTGTTTCCACAAACCACACATGAATCCCCCTGAGTCATTGCATGTGTATTCTTTTCACAAACCACACATGGATCAACCAATGGCATTGCATGTGTGTTCTTTCCACAAACCACAGTTGGATCAACCAGTGTCATTGCATGTCTGTTCCTGACATGAACCACATATGGACCCACTAGAGTCATTGCATGTGTGTTCTTTCCACAAACCACATATGGATCCACTAGAGTCATTGCATGTGTGTTCTTTTCACAAACTACACATGAATCAACCAATGTCATTGCATGTGTGTTCCTGAAATGAACCACATATGGACCCACTCGAGTCATTGCATGCGTGTTCTTTCCACAAACCACATATGGATCCACTAGAGTCATTGCATGTGTGTTCTTTTCACAAACCATATATGGACCCACTAGAGTCATTGCATGTGTGTTCTTATACTAAAACCAGCACGAGAGTCATTGCATGTCTGTTCTTTCCACAAACCACACATGGATCAACCAGTGTCATTGCATGTGTGTTTTTTCCATAAACCACATATGGATCGACTAGTGGTCATTGCATGTGTGTTGTTTCCACAAACCACACATGAATCCCCCTGAGTCATTGCATGTGTGTTCTTTCCACAAACCACATATGGATCAACAAGTGTCATTGCATGTGTGTTCTTTCCACAAACCACATATGGATCCACTAAAGTCATTGCATGTGTGTTCTTTTCACAAACCATATATGGCCCAACTAGATTCAGTGCATGTGTGTTCCTGTCAAGAACCACATATGGATCCACCAGTGTTCATTGCATGTGTGTTCCTGTTGTGAACCACATATGTATTAGCAAGTGGTTATTGCATGTGTGTTCTTTTCCACAAACCACTTATGGATCCACTAGAGTCATTGCATGTGTGTTCTTTTCACAAACCACACATGGATCAACCAATGGCATTGCATGTGTGTTCTTTCCACAAACCACAGATGGATCAACCAGTGTCATTGCATGTCTGTTCCTGACATGAACCACATATGGACCCACTAGAGTCATTGCATGTGTGTTCTTTCCACAAACTACATATGGATCCACTAGATTCATTGCATGTGTGTTCTTTTCACAAACCACACATGGATCAACCAATGTCATTGCATGTGTGTTCCTGACATGAACCACATATGGACCCACTCGAGTCATTGCATGTGTTTTCTTTCCACAAACCACATATGGATCCACTAGAGTCATTGCATGTGTGTTCTTTTCACAAACCATATATGGACCCACTAGAGTCATTGCATGTGTTTTCTTATACTAAAACCAGCACTAGAGTCATTGCATGTGTGTTGTTTCTACAAACCACACATGGATCAACCAGTGTCATTGCATGTGTGTTCTTTCCACAAACCACATATGGATCGACCAGTGGTCATTGCATGTGTGTTCTTTCCACAAACCACACATGAATCCCCCTGAGTCATTGCATGTGTCTTCTTTCCGCAAACCACTTATGGATCAACCAGTGTCATTGCATGTGTGTTCTTTCCACAAACCACATATGGATCCACTAGAGTCATTGCATGTGTGTTCTTTTCACAAACCACATATGGACCCACTAGATTCAGTGCATTTGTGTTCCTGTCAAGAACCACATATGGATCCACCAGTGTTCATTGCATGTGTGTTCCTGTCGTGAACCACATATGGATCAGCAAGTGGTTATTGCATGTGTGTTCTTTTCCACAAACCACTTATGGATCCACTAGAGTCATTGCATGTGTGTTCTTTTCACAAACTACATATGGACCCACTAGAGTCATTGCATGTGTGTTCTTTCCACAAACCACACATGGATTAACCAATGGCATTGCATGTGTGTTATTGTCACAAACCACATATGGATCAACCAATGTCATTGCATGTGTGTTCCTCACATGAACCACATATGGACCCACTAGAGTCATTGCATGTGTGTTCTTTCCACAAACTACATATGGATCCACTAGAGTCATTGCATGTGTGTTCTTTTCACAAACCACATATGGACCCACTAGAGTCATTGCATGTGTGTTCTTATACTAAAGCCAGCACTAGAGTCATTGCATGTGTGTTCTTTTCACAAACCACACATGAATCAACCACTGTCATTGCATGTGTGTTCTTTCCACAAACCACATATGGATAGACCAGTGGTCATTGCATGTGTGTTCTTTCCACAAACCACACATGGATCCCCCTGAGTCATTGCATGTGTGTTGTTTCCACAAACCACATATGGATCCACCAGTGTCATTGCATGTGTGTTATTTCTACAAACCACATATGGATCCACTAGAGTCATTGCATGTGTGTTCTTTTCACAAACCACATATGGACCCACTAGAGTCATTGCATGTGTGTTCTTTTCACAAACTACACATGGCTCAACCAATGTCATTGCATGTGTGTTCTTTCCACAAACCACATATGGATCCACTAGAGTCATTGCATGTGTGTTCTTTTCACAAACCATATATGGACCCACTAGAGTCATTGCATGTGTGTTCTTATACTAAAACCAGCACGAGAGTCATTGCATGTGTGTTCTTTCTACAAACCACACATGGATCAACCAGTGTCATTGCATGTGTGTTCTTTCCATAAACCACATATGGATCGACCAGTGGTCATTGCATGTGTGTTGTTTCCACAAACCACACATGAATCCCCCTGAGTCATTGCATGTGTATTCTTTTCACAAACCACACATGGATCAACCAATGGCATTGCATGTGTGTTCTTTCCACAAACCACAGTTGGATCAACCAGTGTCATTGCATGTATGTTCCTGACATGAACCACATATGGACCCACTAGAGTCATTGCATGTGTGTTCTTTCCACAAACCACATATGGATCCACTAGAGTCATTGCATGTGTGTTCTTTTCGCAAACTACACATGAATCAACCAATGTCATTGCATGTGTGTTCCTGAAATGAACCACATATGGACCCACTCGAGTCATTGCATGTGTGTTCTTTCCACAAACCACATATGGATCCACTAGAGTCATTGCATGTGTGTTCTTTTCACAAACCATATATGGACCCACTAGAGTCATTGCATGTGTGTTCTTATACTAAAACCAGCATGAGAGTCATTGCATGTCTGTTCTTTCCACAAACCACACATGGATCAACCAGTGTCATTGCATGTGTGTTCTTTCCATAAACCACATATGGATCGACCAGTGGTCATTGCATGTGTGTTGTTTCCACAAACCACACATGAATCCCCCTGAGTCATTGCATGTGTGTTCTTTCCACAAACCACATATGGATCAACAAGTGTCATTGCATGTGTGTTCTTTCCACAAACCACATATGGATCCACTAAAGTCATTGCATGTGTGTTCTTTTCACAAACCATATATGGCCCAACTAGATTCAGTGCATGTGTGTTCCTGTCAAGAACCACATATGGATCCACCAGTGTTCATTGCATGTGTGTTCCTGTTGTGAACCACATATGTATTAGCAAGTGGTTATTGCATGTGTGTTCTTTTCCACAAACCACTTATGGATCCACTAGAGTCATTGCATGTGTGTTCTTTTCACAAACCATATATAGACCCACTAGAGTCATTGCATGTGTGTTCTTTCCACAAACCACACATGGATTAACCAATGGCATTGCATGTGTGTTATTGTCACAAACAACATATGGTTCAACCAATGTCATTGCATGTGTGTTCCTGACATGAACCACATATGGTCCCACTAGAGTCACTGCATGTGTGTTCTTTTCACAAACCACATATGGACCCACTAGAGTCATTGCATGTGTATTCTTTTCACAAACCACACATGGATCAACGAATGGCATTGCATGTGTGTTCTTTCCACAAACCACAGATGGATCAACCAGTGTCATTGCATGTCTGTTCCTGACATGAACCACATATGGACCCACTAGAGTCATTGCATGTGTGTTCTTTCCACAAACCACATATGGATCCACTAGAGTCATTGCATGTGTGTTCTTTTCACAAACCACACATGGATCAACCAGTGTCATTGCATGTGTGTTCCTGACATGAACCACATATGGACCCACTCGAGTCATTGCATGTGTGTTCTTTCCAGAAACCACATATGGATCCACTAGAGTCATTGCATGTGTGTTCTTTTCACAAACCATATATGGACCCACTAGAGTCACTGCATGTGTGTTCTTATACTAAAACCAGCACTAGAGTCATTGCATGTGTGTTCTTTCCACAAACCACACATGGATCAACCAGTGTCATTGCATGTGTGTTCTTTCCACAAACCACATATGGATCGACCAGTGGTCATTGCATGTGTGTTCTTTCCACAAACCACACATGGATCCCCCCAAGTCATTGCATGTGTGTTCTTTCCACAAACAACATATGGATCAACCAGTGTCATTGCATGTGTGTTCTTTCCACAAACCACATATGGATCCACTAGAGTCATGGCATGTGTGTTCTTTTCACAAACCACATATGAACCCACTAGATTCAGTGCATGTGTGTCCCTGTCAAGAACCACATATGGATCCACCAGTGTTCATTGCATGCGTGTTCCTGTCGGGAACCACATATGGATCAACAAGTGGTTATTGCATGTGTGTTCTTTTCCACAAACCACTTATGGATCCACTAGAGTCATTGCATGTGTGTTCTTTTCACAAACCACATATGGACCCACTAGAGTCATTGCATGTGTGTTCTTTTCATAAACCAGATATGGACCCACTAGAGTCATTGCATGTGTATTCTTTTCACAAACCACACATGGATCAACCAATGGGATTGCATGTGTGTTCTTTCCACAAACCACAGATGGATCAACCAGTGTCATTGCATGTCTGTTCCTGACATGAACCACATATGGACCCACTAGAGTCATTGCATATGTGTTCTTTCCACAAACTACATATGGATCCACTAGATTCATTGCATGTGTGTTCTTTTCACAAACCACACATGGATCAACCAATGTCATTGCATGTGTGTTCCTGACATGAACCACATATGGACCCACTCGAGTCATTGCATGTGTTTTCTTTCCACAAACCACATATGGATCCACTAGAGTCATTGCATGTGTGTTCTTTTCACAAACCATATATGGACCCACTAGAGTCATTGCATGTGTTTTCTTATACTAAAACCAGCACTAGAGTCATTGCATGTGTGTTGTTTCTACAAACCACACATGGATCAACCAGTGTCATTGCATGTGTGTTCTTTCCACAAACCACATATGGATCGACCAGTGGTCATTGCATGTGTGTTCTTTCCACAAACCACACATGAATCCCCCTGAGTCATTGCATGTGTCTTCTTTCCGCAAACCACTGATGGATCAACCAGTGTCATTGCATGTGTGTTCTTTCCACAAACCACATATGGATCCACTAGAGTCATTGCATGTGTGTTCTTTTCACAAACCACATATGGACCCACTAGATTCAGTGCATTTGTGTTCCTGTCAAGAACCACATATGGATCCACCAGTGTTCATTGCATGTGTGTTCCTGTCGTGAACCACATATGGATCAGCAAGTGGTTATTGCATGTGTGTTCTTTTCCACAAACCACTTATGGATCCACTAGAGTCATTGCATGTGTGTTCTTTGCACAAACTACATATGGACCCACTAGAGTCATTGCATGTGTGTTCTTTCCACAAACCACACATGGATTAACCAATGGCATTGCATGTGTGTTATTGTCACAAACCACATATGGATCAAGCAATGTCATTGCATGTGTGTTCCTCACATGAACCACATATCGACCCACTAGAGTCATTGCATGTGTGTTCTTTCCACAAACTACATATGGATCCACTAGAGTCATTGCATGTGTGTTCTTTTCACAAACCACATATGGACCCACTAGAGTCATTGCATGTGTGTTCTTATACTAAAGCCAGCACTAGAGTCATTGCATGTGTGTTCTTTTCACAAACCACACATGAATCAACCACTGTCATTGCATGTGTGTTCTTTCCACAAACCACATATGGATACACCAGTGGTCATTGCATGTGTGTTCTTTCCACAAACCACACATGGATCCCCCTGAGTCATTGCATGTGTGTTGTTTCCACAAACCACATATGGATCCACCAGTGTCATTGCATGTGTGTTCTTTCTACAAACCACATATGGATCCACTAGAGTCATTGCATGTGTGTTCTTTTCACAAACCACATATGGACCCACTAGAGTCATTGCATGTGTGTTCTTTTCACAAACTACACATGGATCAACCAATGTCATTGCATGTGTGTTCCTGAAATGAACCACACATGGACCCACTCGAGTCATTGCATGTGTGTTCTTTCCACAAACCACATATGGATCCACTAGAGTCATTGCATGTGTGTTCTTTTCACAAACCATATATGGACCCACTAGAGTCATTGCATGTGTGTTCTTATACTAAAACCAGCACGAGTCATTGCATGTGTGTTGTTTCTACAAACCACACATGGATCAACCAGTGTCATTGCATGTGTGTTCTTTCCATAAACCACATATGGATCGACCAGTGGTCATTGCATGTGTGTTGTTTCCACAAACCACACATGAATCCCCCTGAGTCATTGCATGTGTATTCTTTTCACAAACCACACATGGATCAACCAATGGCATTGCATGTGTGTTCTTTCCACAAACCACAGTTGGATCAACCAGTGTCATTGCATGTCTGTTCCTGACATGAACCACATATGGACCCACTAGAGTCATTGCATGTGTGTTCTTTCCACAAACCACATATGGACCCACTAGAGTCATTGCATGTGTGTTCTTTTCACAAACTACACATGAATCAACCAATGTCATTGCATGTGTGTTCCTGAAATGAACCACATATGGACCCACTCGAGTCATTGCATGTGTGTTCTTTCCACAAACCACATATGGATCCACTAGAGTCATTGCATGTGTGTTCTTTTCACAAACCATATATGGACCCACTAGAGTCATTGCATGTGTGTTCTTATACTAAAACCAGCACGAGAGTCATTGCATGTCTGTTCTTTCCACAAACCACACATGGATCAACCGGTGTCATTGCATGTGTGTTCTTTCCATAAACCACATATCGATCGACCAGTGGTCATTGCATGTGTGTTGTTTCCACAAACCACACATGAATCCCCCTGAGTCATTGCATGTGTGTTCTTTCCACAAACCACATATGGATCAACAAGTGTCATTGCATGTGTGTTCTTTCCACAAACCACATATGGATCCACTAAAGTCATTGCATGTGTGTTCTTTTCACAAACCATATATGGCCCAACTAGATTCAGTGCATGTGTGTTCCTGTCAAGAACCACATATGGATCCACCAGTGTTCATTGCATGTGTGTTCCTGTTGTGAACCACATATGTATGAGCAAGTGGTTATTGCATGTGTGTTCTTTTCCACAAACCACTTATGGATCCACTAGAGTCATTGCATGTGTGTTCTTTTCACAAACCATATATAGACCCACTAGAGTCATTGCATGTGTGTTCTTTCCACAAACCACACATGGATTAACCAATGGCATTGCATGTGTGTTATTGTCACAAACAACATATGGTTCAACCAATGTCATTGCATGTGTGTTCCTGACATGAACCACATATGGTCCCACTAGAGTCATTGCATGTGTGTTCTTTTCACAAACCACATATGGACCCACTAGAGTCATTGCATGTGTATTCTTTTCACAAACCACACATGGATCAACCAATGGCATTGCATGTGTGTTCTTTCCACAATCCACAAATGGATCAACCAGTGTCATTGCATGTCTGTTCCTGAGATGAACCACATATGGACCCACTAGAGTCATTGCATGTGTGTTCTTTCCACAAACTACATATGGATCCACTAGAGTCATTGCATGTGTGTTCTTTTCACAAACCACACATGGATCAACCAATGTCATTGCATGTGTGTTCCTGACATGAACCACATATGGACCCACTCGAGTCATTGCATGTGTGTTCTTTCCAGAAACCACATATGGATCCACTAGAGTCATTGCATGTGTGTTCTTTTCACAAACCATATATGGACCCACTAGAGTCACTGCATGTGTGTTCTTATACTAAAACCAGCACTAGAGTCATTGCATGTGTGTTCTTTCCACAAACCACACATGGATCAACCAGTGTCATTGCATGTGTGTTCTTTCCACAAACCACATATGGATCGACCAGTGGTCATTGCATGTGTGTTCTTTCCTCAAACCACACATGGATCCCCCCAAGTCATTGCATGTGTGTTCTTTCCACAAACAACATATGGATCAACCAGTGTCATTGCATGTGTGTTCTTTCCACAAACCACATATGGATCCACTAGAGTCATGGCATGTGTGTTCTTTTCACAAACCACATATGGACCCACTAGATTCAGTGCATGTGTGTTCCTGTCAAGAACCACATATGGATCCACCAGTGTTCATTGCATGTGTGTTCCTGTCGTGAACCACATATGGATCAACAAGTGGTTATTGCATGTGTGTTCTTTTCCACAAACCACTTATGGATCCACTAGAGTCATTGCATGTGTATTCTTTTCACAAACCACATATGGACCCACTAGAGTCATTGCATGTGTGTTCTTTTCACAAACCACATATGGACCCACTAGAGTCATTGCATGTGTATTCTTTTCACAAACCACACATGGATCAACCAATGGCATTGCATGTGTGTTCTTTCCATAAACCACAGATGGATCAACCAGTGTCATTGCATGTCTGTTCCTGACATGAACCACATATGGACCCACTAGAGTCAGTGCATGTGTGTTCTTTCCACAAACCACATATGGATCCACTAGATTCATTGCATGTGCGTTCTTTTCACAAACCACACATGGATCAACCAATGTCATTGCATGTGTGTTCCTGACATGAACCACATATGGACCCACTCGAGTCATTGCATGTGTTTTCTTTCCACAAACCACATATGGATCCACTAGAGTCATTGCATGTGTGTTCTTTTCAAAAACCATATATGGACCCACTAGAGTCATTGCATGTGTTTTCTTATACTAAAACCAGCACTAGAGTCATTGCATGTGTGTTGTTTCTACAAACCACACATGGATCAACCAGTGTCATTGCATGTGTGTTCTTTCCACAAACCACATATGGATCGACCAGTGGTCATTGCATGTGTGTTCTTTCCACAAACCACACATGAATCCCCCTGAGTCATTGTATGTGTGTTCTTTCCGCAAACCACATATGGATCAACCAGTGTCATTGCATGTGTGTTCTTTCCACAAACCACATATGGATCCACTAGAGTCATTGCATGTGTGTTCTTTTCACAAACCACATATGGACCCACTAGATTCAGTGCATTTGTGTTCCTGTCAAGAACCACATATGGATCATCAAGTGGTTATTGCATGTGTGTTCTTCTCACAGACCACACATGGATCCACTAGAGTCATTGCATGTGTGTTCTTTTCACAAACTACATATGGACCCACTAGAGTCATTGCATGTGTGTTCTTTCCACAAACCACACATGGATTAACCAATGGCATTGCATGTGTGTTATTGTCACAAACCACATATGGATCAACCAATGTCATTGCATGTGTGTTCCTCACATGAACCACATATGGACCCACTAGAGTCATTGCATGTGTGTTCTTTCCACAAACTACATATGGATCCACTAGAGTCATTGCATGTGTCTTCTTTTCACAAACCACATATGGACCCACTAGAGTCATTGCATGTGTGTTCTTATACTAAAGCCAGCACTAGAGTCATTGCATGTGTGTTCATTTCACAAACCACACATGAATCAACCACTATCATTGCATGTGTGTTCTTTCCACAAACCACATATGGATAGACCAGTGGTCATTGCATGTGTGTTCTTTCCACAAACCACACATGGATACCCCTGAGTCATTCCATGTGTGTTGTTTCCACAAACCACATATGGATCCACCAGTGTCATTGCATGTGTGTTCTTTCTACAAACCACATATGGATCCACTAGAGTCATTGCATGTGTGTTCTTTTCACAAACCACATATGGACCCACTAGAGTCATTGCATGTGTGTTCTTTTCACAAACTACACATGGATCAACCAATGTCATTGCATGTGTGTTCCTGAAATGAACCACATATGGACCCACTCGAGTCATTGCATGTGTGTTCTCTCCACAAACCACATATGGATCCACTAGAGTCATTGCATGTGTGTTCTTTTCACAAACCACATATGGACCCACTAGAGTCATTGCATGTGTGTTCTTATACTAAAACCAGCACGAGAGTCATTGCATGTCTGTTCTTTCCACAAACCACACATGGATCAACCAGTGTCATTGCATGTGTGTTCTTTCCATAAACCACATATGGATCGACCAGTGGTCATTGCATGTGTGTTGTTTCCACAAACCACACATGAATCCCCCTGAGTCATTGCATGTGTGTTCTTTCCACAAACCACATATGGATCAACCAGTGTCATTGCATGTGTGTTCTTTCCACAAACCACATATGGATCCACTAGAGTCATTGCATGTGTGTTCTTTTCACAAACCACATATGGACCCACTAGATTCAGTGCATTTGTGTTCCTGTCAAGAACCACATATGGATCCACCAGTGTTCATTGCATGTGTGTTCCTGTCGTAAACCTCATATGGATCAGCAAGTGGTTATTGCATGTGTGTTCTTTTCCACAAACCACTTATGGATCCACTAGAGTCATTGCATGTGTGTTCTTTTCACAAACCATATATAGACCCACTAGAGTCATTGCATGTGTGTTCTTTCCACAAACCACACATGGATTAACCAAGGGCATTGCATGTGTGTTATTGTCACAAACAACATATGGTTCAACCAATGTCATTGCATGTGTGTTCCTGACATGAACCACATATGGTCCCACTAGAGTCATTGCATGTGTGTTCTTTTCACAAACCACATATGGACCCACTAGAGTCATTGCATGTGTATTCTTTTCACAAACCACACATGGATCAACCAATGGCATTGCATGTGTGTTCTTTCCACAAACCACAAATGGATCAACCAGTGTCATTGCATGTCTGTTCCTGACATGAACCACATATGGACCCACTAGAGTCAGTGCATGTGTGTTCTTTCCACAAACCACATATGGATCCACTAGATTCATTGCATGTGCGTTCTTTTCACAAACCACACATGGATCAACCAATGTCATTGCATGTGTGTTCCTGACATGAACCACATATGGACCCACTCGAGTCATTGCATGTGTTTTCTTTCCACAAACCACATATGGATCCACTAGAGTCATTGCATGTGTGTTCTTTTCACAAACCATATATGGACCCACTAGAGTCATTGCATGTGTTTTCTTATACTAAAACCAGCACTAGAGTCATTGCATGTGTGTTGTTTCTACAAACCACACATGGATCAACCAGTGTCATTGCATGTGTGTTCTTTTCACAAACCACATATGGATCGACCAGTGGTCATTGCATGTGTGTTCTTTCCACAAACCACACATGAATCCCCCTGAGTCATTGCATGTGTGTTCTTTCCGCAAACCACATATGGATCAACCAGTGTCATTGCATGTGTGTTCTTTCCACAAACCACATATGGATCCACTAGAGTCATTGCATGTGTGTTCTTTTCACAAACCACATATGGACCCACTAGATTCAGTGCATTTGTGTTCCTGTCAAGAACCACATATGGATCCACCAGTGTTCATTGCATGTGTGTTCCTGTCGTGAACCACATATGGATCAGCAAGTGGTTATTGCATGTGTGTTCTTCTCACAGACCACACATGGATCCACCTAGTGTCATCGCATGTGTGTTCTTTTCCACAAACCACTTATGGATCCACTAGAGTCATTGCATGTGTGTTCTTTTCACAAACTACATATGGACCCACTAGAGTCATTGCATGTGTGTTCTTTCCACAAACCACACATGGATTAACCAATGGCATTGCATGTGTGTTATTGTCACAAACCACATATGGATCAACCAATGTCATTGCATGTGTGTTCCTCACATGAACCACATATGGACCCACTAGAGTCATTGCATGTGTGTTCTTTCCACAAACTACATATGGATCCACTAGAGTCATTGCATGTGTCTTCTTTTCACAAACCACATATGGACCCACTAGAGTCATTGCATGTGTGTTCTTATACTAAAGCCAGCACTAGAGTCATTGCATGTGTGTTCTTTTCACAAACCACACATGAATCAACCACTATCATTGCATGTGTGTTCTTTCCACAAACTACATATGGATAGACCAGTGGTCATTGCATGTGTGTTCTTTCCACAAACCACACATGGATCCCCCTGAGTCATTCCATGTGTGTTGTTTCCACAAACCACATATGGATCCACCAGTGTCATTGCATGTGTGTTCTTTCTACAAACCACATATGGATCCACTAGAGTCATTGCATGTGTGTTCTTTTCACAAACCACATATGGACACACTAGAGTCATTGCATGTGTGTTCTTTTCACAAACTACACATGGATCAACCAATGTCATTGCATGTGTGTTCCTGAAATGAACCACATATGGACCCACTCGAGTCATTGCATGTGTGTTCTTTCCACAAACCACATATGGATCCACTAGAGTCATTGCATGTGTGTTCTTTTCACAAACCATATATGGACCCACTAGAGTCATTGCATGTGTGTTCTTATACTAAAACCAGCACGAGAGTCATTGCATGTCTGTTCTTTCCACAAACCACACATGGATCAACCAGTGTCATTGCATGTGTGTTCTTTCCATAAACCACATATGGATCGACCAGTGGTCATTGCATGTGTGTTGTTTCCACAAACCACACATGAATCCCCCTGAGTCATTGCATGTGTGTTCTTTCCACAAACCACATATGGATCAACCAGTGTCATTGCATGTGTGTTCTTTCCACAAACCACATATGGATCCACTAGAGTCATTGCATGTGTGTTCTTTTCACAAACCACATATGGACCCACTAGATTCAGTGCATTTGTGTTCCTGTCAAGAACCACATATGGATCCACCAGTGTTCATTGCATGTGTGTTCCTGTCGTGAACCACATATGGATCAGCAAGTGGTTATTGCATGTGTGTTCTTTTCCACAAACCACTTATGGATCCACTAGAGTCATTGAATGTGTGTTCTTTTCACAAACCATATATAGACCCACTAGAGTCATTGCATGTGTGTTCTTTCCACAAACCACACATGGATTAACCAAGGGCATTGCATGTGTGTTATTGTCACAAACAACATATGGTTCAACCAATGTCATTGCATGTGTGTTCCTGACATGAACCACATATGGTCCCACTAGAGTCATTGCATGTGTGTTCTTTTCACAAACCACATATGGACCCACTAGAGTCATTGCATGTGTATTCTTTTCACAAACCACACATGGATCAACCAATGGCATTGCATGTGTGTTCTTTCCACAAACCACAAATGGATCAACCAGTGTCATTGCATGTCTGTTCCTGACATGAACCACATATGGACCCACTAGAGTCATTGCATGTGTGTTCTTTCCACAAACTACATATGGATCCACTAGAGTCATTGCATGTGTGTTCTTTTCACAAACCACACATGGATCAACCAATGTCATTGCATGTGTGTTCCTGACATGAACCACATATGGACCCACTCGAGTCATTGCATGTGTGTTCTTTCCAGAAACCACATATGGATCCACTAGAGTCATTGCATGTGTGTTCTTTTCACAAACCATATATGGACCCACTAGAGTCACTGCATGTGTGTTCTTATACTAAAACCAGCACTAGAGTCATTGCATGTGTGTTCTTTCCACAAACCACACATGGATCAACCAGTGTCATTGCATGTGTGTTCTTTCCACAAACCACATATGGATCGACCAGTGGTCATTGCATGTGTGTTCTTTCCTCAAACCACACATGGATCCCCCCAAGTCATTGCATGTGTGTTCTTTCCACAAACAACATATGGATCAACCAGTGTCATTGCATGTGTGTTCTTTCCACAAACCACATATGGATCCACTAGAGTCATGGCATGTGTGTTCTTTTCACAAACCACATATGGACCCACTAGATTCAGTGCATGTGTGTTCCTGTCAAGAACCACATATGGATCCACCAGTGTTCATTGCATGTGTGTTCCTGTCGTGAACCACATATGGATCAACAAGTGGTTATTGCATGTGTGTTCTTTTCCACAAACCACTTATGGATCCACTAGAGTCATTGCATGTGTGTTCTTTTCACAAACCACATATGGACCCACTAGAGTCATTGCATGTGTGTTCTTTTCACAAACCACATATGGAACCACTAGAGTCATTGCATGTGTATTCTTTTCACAAACCACACATGGATCAACCAAAGTCATTGCATGTGTGTTCTTTCCACAAACCACAGATGGATCAACCAGTGTCATTGCATGTCTTTTCCTGACATGAACCACATATGGACCCACTAGAGTCATTGCATGTGTGTTCTTTCCACAAACCACATATGGATCCACTAGATTCATTGCATGTGTGTTCTTTTCACAAACCACACATGGATCAACCAATGTCATTGCATGTGTGTTCCTGACATGAACTACATATGGACCCACTCGAGTCATTGCATGTGTTCTCTTTCCACAAACCACATATGGATCCACTAGAGTCATTGCATGTGTGTTCTTTTCACAAACCATATATGGACCCACTAGAGTCATTGCATGTGTTTTCTTATACTAAAACCAGCACTAGAGTCATTGCATGTGTGTTGTTTCTACAAACCACACATGGATCAACCAGTGTCATTGCATGTGTGTTCTTTCCACAAACCACATATGGATCGACCAGTGGTCATTGCATGTGTGTTCTTTCCACAAACCACACATGAATCCCCCTGAGTCATTGCATGTGTGTTCTTTCCGCAAACCACATATGGATCAACCAGTGTCATTGCATGTGTGTTCTTTCCACAAACCACATATGGATCCACTAGAGTCATTGCATGTGTGTTCTTTTCACAAACCACATATGGACCCACTAGATTCAGTGCATTTGTGTTCCTGTCAAGAACCACATCTGGATCCACAGTGTTCATTGCATGTGTGTTCCTGTCGTGAACCACATATGGATCAGCAAGTTGTTATTGCATGTGTGTTCTTCTCACAGACCACACATGGATCCACCCAGTGTCATCGCATGTGTGTTCTTTTCCACAAACCACTTATGGATCCACTAGAGTCATTGCATGTGTGTTCTTTTCACAATCTACATATGGACCCACTAGAGTCATTGCATGTGTGTTCTTTCCACAAACCACACATGGATTAACCAATGGCATTGCATGTGTGTTATTGTCACAAACCACATATGGATCAACCAATGTCATTGCATGTGTGTTCCTCACATGAACCACATATGGACCCACTAGAGTCATTGCATGTGTGTTCTTTCCACAAACTACATATGGATCCACTAGAGTCATTGCATGTGTGTTCTTTTCACAAACCACATATGGACCCACTAGAGTCATTGCATGTGTGTTCTTATACTAAAGCCAGCACTAGAGTCATTGCATGTGTGTTCTTTTCACAAACCACACATGAATCAACCACTATAATTGCATGTGTGTTCTTTCCACAAACCACATATGGATAGACCAGTGGTCATTGCATGTGTGTTCTTTCCACAAACCACACATGGATCCCCCTGAGTCATTGCATGTGTGTTGTTTCCACAAACCACATATGGATCCACCAGTGTCATTGCATGTGTGTTCTTTCTACAAACCACATATGGATCCACTAGAGTCATTGCATGTGTGTTCTTTTCACAAACCACATATGGACCCACTAGAGTCATTGCATGTGTGTTCTTTTCACAAACTACACATGGATCAACCAATGTCATTGCATGTGTGTTCCTGAAATGAACCACATATGGACCCACTCGAGTCATTGCATGTGTGTTCTTTCCACAAACCACATATGGATCCACTAGAGTCATTGCATGTGTGTTCTTTTCACAAACCATATATGGACCCACTAGAGTCATTGCATGTGTGTTCTTATACTAAAACCAGCACGAGAGTCATTGCATATGTGTTCTTTCTACAAACCACACATGGATCAACCAGTGTCATTACATGTGTGTTCTTTCCATAAACCACATATGGATCGACCAGTGGTCATTGCATGTGTGTTGTTTCCACAAACCACACATGAATCCCCCTGAGTCATTGCATGTGTGTTCTTTCCACAAACCACATATGGATCAACAAGTGTCATTGCATGTGTGTTCTTTCCACAAACCACATATGGATCCACTAGAGTCATTTCATGTGTGTTCTTTTCATAAACCATATATGGCCCAACTAGATTCAGTGCATGTGTGTTCCTGTCAAGAACCACATATGGATCCACCAGTGTTCATTGCATGTGTGTTCCTGTTGTGAACCACATATGTATTAGCAAGTGGTTATTGCATGTGTGTTCTTTTCCACAAACCACTTATGGATCCACTAGAGTCATTGCATGTGTGTTCTTTTCACAAACCACATATAGACCCACTAGAGTGATTGCATGTGTGTTCTTTCCACAAACCACACATGGATTAACCAATGGCTTTGCATGTGTGTTGTTGTCACAAACAACATATGGTTCAACCAATGTCATTGCATGTGTGTTCCTGACATGAACCACATATGGACCCACTAGAGTCATTGCATGTGTGTTCTTTCCACAAACTACATATGGATCCACTAGAGTGATTGCATGTGTGTTCTTTTCACAAACCACATATGGACCCACTAGAGTCATTGCATGTGTATTCTTTTCACAAACCACACATGGATCAACCAATGGAATTGCATGTGTGTTCTTTCCACAAACCACAGATGGATCAACCAGTGTCATTGCATGTCTGTTCCTGACATGAACCACATATGGACCCACTAGAGTCATTGCATGTGTGTTCTTTCCACAAACCACATATGGATCCACTAGAGTCATTGCATGTGTGTTCTTTTCACAAACCACACATGGATCAACCAATGTCATTGCATGTGTGTTCCTGACATGAACCACATATGGACCCACTCGAGTCATTGCATGTGTGTTCTTTCCAGAAACCACATATGGATCCACTAGAGTCATTGCATGTGTGTTCTTTTCACAAACCATATATGGACCCACTAGAGTCACTACATGTGTGTTCTTATACTAAAACCAGGACTAGAGTCATTGCATGTGTGTTCTTTCCACAAACCACACATGGATCAACCAGTGTCATTGCATGTGTGTTCTTTCCACAAACCACATATGGATCGACCAGTGGTCATTGCATGTGTGTTCTTTCCACAAACCACACATGGATCCCCCCAAGTCATTGCATGTGTGTTCTTTCCACAAACAACATATGGATCAACCAGTGTCATTGCATGTGTGTTCTTTCCACAAACCACATATGGATCCACTAGAGTCATGGCATGTGTGTTCTTTTCACAAACCACATATGGACCCACTAGATTCAGTGCATTAGTGTTCCTGTCAAGAACCACATATGGATCCACCAGTGTTCATTGCATGTGTGTTCCTGTCGTGAACCACATATGGATCAACAAGTGGTTATTGCATGTGTGTTCTTTTCCACAAACCACTTATGGATCCACTAGAGTCATTGCATGTGTGTTCTTTTCACAAACCACATATGGACCCACTAGAGTCATTGCATGTGTGTTCTTTTCACAAACCACATATGGACCCACTAGAGTCATTGCATGTGTATTCTTTTCACAAACCACACATGGATCAACCAATGGCATTGCATGTGTGTTCTTTCCACAAACCACAGATGGATCAACCAGTGTCATTGCATGTCTGTTCCTGACATGAACCACATATGGACCCACTAGAGTCATTGCATGTGTGTTCTTTCCACAAACCACATATGGATCCACTAGATTCATTGCATGTGTGTTCTTTTCACAAACCACACATGGATCAACCAATGTCATTGCATGTGTGTTCCTGACATGAACCACATATGGACCCACTCGAGTCATTGCATGTGTGTTCTTTCCATAAACCACATATGGATCCACTAGAGTCATTGCATGTGTGTTCTTTTCACAAACCATATATGGACCCACTAGAGTCATTGCATGTGTTTTCTTATACTAAAACCAGCACGAGAGTCATTGCATGTGTGTTGTTTCTACAAACCACACATGGATCAACCAGTGTCATTGCATGTGTGTTCTTTCCACAAACCACATATGGATCGACCAGTGGTCATTGCATGTGTGTTATTTCCACAAACCACACATGAATCCCCCTGAGTCATTGCATGTGTGTTCTTTCCGCAAACCACATATGGATCAACCAGTGTCATTGCATGTGTGTTCTTTCCACAAACCACATATGGATCCACTAGAGTCATTGCATGTGTGTTCTTTTCACAAACCACATATGGACCCACTAGATTCAGTGCATTTGTGTTCCTGTCAAGAACCACATTTGGATCCACCAGTGTTCATTGCATGTGTGTTCCTGTCGTGAACCACATATGGATCAGCAAGTGGTTATTGCATGTGTGTTCTTTTCCACAAACCACTTATGGATCCACTAGAGTCATTGCATGTGTGTTCTTTTCACAAACCACATATGGACCCACTAGAGTCATTGCATGCGTGTTCTTTCCACAAACCACACATGGATTAACCAATGGCATTGCATGTGTGTTATTGTCACAAACCACATATGGATCAACCAATGTCATTGCATGTGTGTTCCTCACATGAACCACATATGGACCCACTAGAGTCATTGCATGTGTGTTCTTTCCACAAACTACATATAGATCCACTAGAATCATTGCATGTGTGTTCTTTTCACAAACCACATATGGACCCACTAGAGTCATTGCATGTGTGTTCTTATACTAAAGCCAGCACTAGAGTCATTGCATGTGTGTTCTTTTCACAAACCACACATGAATCAACCACTGTCATTGCATGTGTGTTTTTTCCACAAACCACATATGGATAGACCAGGGGTCATTGCATGTGTGTTCTTTCCACAAACCACACATGGATCCCCCTGAGTCATTGCATGTGTGTTGTTTCCAGAAACCACATATGGATCCACCAGTGTCATTGCATGTGTGTTCTTTCCACAAACCACATATGGATCCACTAGAGTCATTGCATGTGTGTTCTTTTCACAAACCACATATGGACCCACTAGAGTCATTGCATGTGTGTTCTTTTCACAAACTACACATGGATCAACCAATGTCATTGCATGTGTGTTCCTGAAATGAACCACATATGGACCCACTCGAGTCATTGCATGTGTGTTCTTTCCACAAACCACATATGGATCCACTAGAGTCATTGCATGTGTGTTCTTTTCACAAACCATATATGGACCCACTAGAGTCATTGCATGTGTGTTCTTATACTAAAACCAGCACGAGAGTCATTGCATGTGTGTTCTTTCCACAAACCACACATGGATCAACTAGTGTCATTGCATGAGTGTTCTTTCCATAAACCACATATGGATCGACCAGTGGTCATTGCATGTGTGTTGTTTCCACAAACCACACATGAATCCCCCTGAGTCACTGCATGTGTGTTCTTTCCACAAACCACATATGGATCAACAAGTGTCATTGCATGTGTGTTCTTTACACAAACCACATATGGATCCACCAGTGTTCATTGCATGTGTGTTCCTGTTGTGAACCACATATGTATTAGCAAGTGGTTATTGCATGTGTGTTCTTTTCCACAAACCACTTATGGATCCACTAGAGTCATTGCATGTGTGTTCTTTTCACAAACCACATATAGACCCACTAGAGTCATTGCATGTGTGTTCTTTCCACAAACCACACATGGATTAACCAATGGCATTGCATGTGTGTTATTGTCACAAACAACATATGGTTCAACCATTGTCATTGCATGTGTGTTACTGACATGAACCACATATGGACCCACTAGGGTCATTGCATGTGTGTTCTTTCCACAAACTACATATGGATCCACTAGAGTGATTGCATGTGTGTTCTTTTCACAAACCACATATGGACCCACCAGAGTCATTGCTTGTGTATTCTTTTCACAAACCACACATGGATCAACCAATGGCATTGCATGTGTGTTCTTTCCACAAACCACAGATGGATCAACCAGTGTCATTGCATGTCTGTTCCGGACATGAACCACATATGGACCCACTAGAGTCATTGCATGTGTGTTCTTTCCACAAACCACATATGGATCCACTAGAGTCATTGCATGTGTGTTCTTTTCACAAACCACACATGGATCAACCAATGTCATTGCATGTGTGTTCCTGACATGAACCACATATGGACCCACTCGAGTCATTGCATGTGTGTTCTTTCCAGAAACCACATATGGATCCACTAGAGTCATTGCATGTGTGTTCTTTTCACAAACCATATATGGACCCACTAGAGTCACTGCATGTGTGTTCTTATACTAAAACCAGCACTAGAGTCATTGCATGTGTGTTCTTTCCACGAACCACACATGGATCAACCAGTGTCATTGCATGTGTGTTCTTTCCACAAACCACATATGGATCGACCAGTGGTCATTGCATGTGTGTTCTTTCCACAAACCACACATGGATCCCCCCAAGTCATTGCATGTGTGTTCTTTCCACAAACCACATATGGATCAACCAGTGTCATTGCATGTGTGTTCTTTCCACAAACCACATATGGATCCACTAGAGTCATGGCATGTGTGTTCTTTTCACAAACCACATATGGACCCACTAGATTCAGTGCATGTGTGTTCCTGTCAAGAACCACATATGGATCCACCAGTGTTCATTGCATGTGTGTTCCTGTCGTGAACCACATTTGGATCAACAAGTGGTTATTGCATGTGTGTTCTTTTCCACAAACCACTTATGGATCCACTAGAGTCATTGCATGTGTGTTCTTTTCACAAACCACATATGGACCCACTAGAGTCATTGCATGTGTGTTCTTTTCACAAACCACATCTGGACCCACTAGAGTCATTGCATGTGTGTTCTTTCCACAAACCACACATGGATTAACCAATGGCATTGCATGTGTGTTATTGTCACAAACCACATATGGATCAACCAATGTCATTGCATGTGTGTTCTCACATGAACCACATATGGACCCACTAGAGTCATTGCATGTGTGTTCTTTCCACAAACTACATATGGATCCACTAGAGTCATTGCATGTGTGTTCTTTTCACAAACCACATATGGACCCACTAGAGTCATTGCATGTGTGTTCTTATACTAAAGTCAGCACTAGAGTCATTGCATGTGTGTTCTTTTCACAAACCACACATGAATCAACCACTGTCATTGCATGTGTGTTCTTTGCACAAACCACATATGGATAGACCAGTGGTCATTGCATGTGTGTTCTTTCCACAAACCACACATGGATCCCCCTGAGTCATTGCATGTGTGTTGTTTCCACAAACCACATATGGATCCACCAGTGTCATTGCATGTGTGTTCTTTCCACAAACCACATATGGATCCACTAGAGTCATTGCATGTGTGTTCTTTTCACAAACCACATATGGACCCACTAGAGTCATTGCATGTGTGTTCCTATCAAGAACCACATATGGATCCAGTAGTATTCATTGCATGTATGTTCCTGTCATGAACCACACATGGATCATCTATTAGTTATTGCATGTGTGTTCTTTTCCACAAACCACTTATGGATCCACTAGAGTCATTGCATGTGTGTTCTTTTCACAAACAACATATGGACCCACTAGAGTCATTGCATGTGTGTTCTTTCCACAAACCACACATGGATTAACCAATGGCATTACATGTGTGTTATTGTCACAAACCACATATGGATCAACCAGTGTCATTGCATGTGTGTTCCTAACATGAACCACTTATGGATCCACTAGTGTTGATTGCATGTGTGTTATTTTCCACAAAACACATATGGATCCACTAGAGTCATTGCATGTGTGTTCTTTTCACAAACCACATATGGACCCACTAGAGTCATTGCATGTGTGTTCTTATACTAAAACCAGCACTAGAGTCATTGCATGTGTATTGTTTTCACAAACCATATATGGATCCACCAGTGTCATTGCATGTGTGTTTTTTCCACAGACCACATATGGATACACCAGTGTCATTGGATGCGTGTTGTTTTCATAAACCACATATGGATCAACAAGTGTTCACTGCATGTGTGTTCTTTCCACCAACCACTTATCGATCCACCAGTGTTCATTGCATATGTGTTCTTTTCACAAACCACATATGGATCCACTAGTGTTCATTGCATGTGTGTTACTTTCATGAACCACGCATGAATCAACCAGTGGTTATTGCATGTGTGTTCTTTCCGCAGACCACATATGGATCCACTAGAGTCATTGCACGTGTGTTATTTTCATAAACCACATATGGACCCACTAGAGTCATTGCATGTGTGTTCTTATATACTAAAACCAACACTAGAGTCATTGCATGTGTGTTCTTGTCACAAACCACATATGGATCCACCAGTGTCATTGCATGTGTGTTCTTTCCACAAACCACTTATGGATCCACCAATGTTCATTGCATGTGTGTTCCTCTCATAAACCACATATGGATCCACCCAGTATGATTGCATGTGTGTTCTTCTCACAAACCACATAAGGATCCACCAGTGTCATTGGATGTGTGTTCTTTTCATAAACCACATATGGATCCTAACCTGAGGAGTGCCCTAACCTTAGCCCCCCAAAGGATCCACCGTTAGACCGAGTCTTCTAGAAGGCACGCCGTAACACAGTTGTTCTGCTTGACGATTGTTACATACTGTTCAATCGGGGCGCTTGGACGATTGGGGTGGTCTTCGTGAGAGCGATCCTCGAGTAGGCTGTTTTGCGGCATGATTGGCCACTCTTGCTCTGGACAAACTAGCATGTTGCGAGTGTCATGACTCACGAGTTCAGTGGGCCATATCCCAGTGTCATGTCCCCATTACTTCTCTTCCTCCCCGTACTTCTCTTCCTTCCCCTCGAAGCCAATTTCCCCACTTCACTCCCATCCTGCCGTAGCCGCAAGCCGACGACATCCACCAATTCTCGGGTCGCTACCTTCATGCTAAGAAATCATTTTACAAGCTTTTGAACTTATCCTACATATTCCTGCTATTCTCCAATCTAACTGCTGATCTTTTTTCTGATTTCTCGACAAACTTCAGATGTGGCAGATGCTGCAGCCCAAGAATCTAGAGATCCTCGCGCGCAACTTCGCAGCGATGTTCCCGCTCGTGTGCTCCCACCCAGGATGCTTTCGCCGTTACTCCTACCACGAGCTCCCGCTCCATAAGCTTGCGTGCCCGCACGGCGCGTGCTCCTGCATGGAGCCGGCTGCAACTACACCGGCCCGCCGGCAGAGCTCGTCGTCCACCTTGCAGAGGAGCACTTGATCAAAGTGATTAGGATCTCGTACAGGCAAGCCCAACTTCTCCAAGAGCAGGTGCCGTTCACTAACTCGGCATGCCGCCGGCTAATTTTTGAGGGGGGAACGACTCTGTTTTCGTCCTGACTATCACCACCGGTTAGGACAGTGCTGTCTACACTCAGATACGGCCTACAGCCGTCCTTGAATCCCTGGATGCAAGGTTTAAGCGCCATGAAAAATCTTTTGAGATATATTTTACCACCTTCTGATTCGGTGTCAATCTCCACAACACTCCCCGGACACCTAGATTGTACCTCCGCCTTGAAGTTGTACAACATCCTGAAGCTATTGGTCCAATCCCCGTGCAAGACCCCCAAAGCTTTCTCTTTACCTTTCCAAACCGTGTAATACGGAAGGACAATGTTGTATTTAGAACCGAGGTTAGTCTGAATACTCTTCGCGGTCTCCTTAGGGTTATCCTTTAGTATGGACATAGATTGCATAGACACCCACTCCGTATCAGCCATTGAGGATTTCAGTTTGCTGCCTGTCGGACACATGTGTGGAGGGCCCATTTTTTTACCTGCAACACAGATTCATTTAAAAGATAAGCGGGGTCGACTAGTTCCCAGAAAGATATCGCACATCAATTATAGTTATCGAGTGAAAAGAGAGAGAGTTCTAATGGTTTGCTGCATTCATTGCCCCAGTACCCTAATTGCATTCGACGCAGGTAAGGCTCTTGCTGTGATCCTCCATGGACAATGTACCTCGGCCCGTCCATTCATCCACGTTAACTTGCAAATGGCCTCATACCTATGGGGAGTGTTCTTCAGTCGATAAACGTCGAACTCCCCCTTGATACAAAAATGCCGGAACGACATCCTGAACTCATGCATGCTCCTGAACTCGGTGCCGACTAAAATTATAGGATACTCGTGGTCATGTTTCATTTCTTCCACTTCAACACCCAAATCATCGACTGGAATACCAGCCTCATCGTTAAGTTCCTCGTCTATTTCATCATCACCAGATTCTTGATCCTCTATAGTGCCTTCTTCTTCATCTGATTCAGAATCCTCGCTATCGTCTCTAATGCCTAGTACTGCACACATCATATTAACTCCCATGGGTGGGGCTGCACCATCGTCTCCACCCGGATGGACCAGAACATTGCCCCAATCCACCTCAGCGGTAACTCTGTTTTCTCCAAGACACTCGGTTGGTTCTGCTGCAACCACATGGGGTGGTCTTACGTTTGCACGCATCCCAGGTACTTCAGTGGACAAACAGCAGTCAGAATCAATTTCATCTTGACTGTACAGAACCCTCTTGCTCTTCCTGTGTACATCCTCCTTCCTAATGTAATCTTTCCTGATGGTATCAGTAGGGCTTGACATCTGTGTTCCATTCCCCATCGAACTAGGCTTTTTGCTGCCCCTCTTGGGTGTGATCTCCTTACTGCCTCCCCTCACGGGTGTTGGCTCCAGGGTGCTAGCATTATTGCCTAACCTCTGCGGCGTGTTCTTCTTCGAATTAGCCCTTTTGCTGCTACTATTGGGCGTGTTCTCCTTCGTGCTAGCATTATTGCCTGACTTCAGCGGCATGTTTCGCTCCAAATTAGCCCTTTTGCTGCTACTATTGGGCATGTTCTCCTTCGTGCTGGCATTATTCCCTAATAGCGGCGTGTTCCGCTCCAAATTAGTATTTTTTCTGCTCCCACTGGGTGTGGTAGCCTCCGTGCTGGCCATCTTCGCCTCTTTGCTACCACTCCTAGGAGTGTTCACCATCGTGCTAGCCCTCTTAGCGTTTTTACTACTACCGTTCGGTGTGGCATTTTGACTGGATCTCAGGGGTGTACTCTGCGGCGTGGTGCCTTTTTTCGTGAGACTCTTGGGTGTCCTCTTTTCTGGCGTGGTCTCCTTGGTGACGTTCTTCTTTGGGGTGCCCTTTCTTGGGATGCTCTTCCTGCTCCTCTTTATGACGCTCCTCTGTAAGACTCTCCTCTTGTTCAAAGCTACCCTCAGTCACACCAGCCCCAGTGATGCCATGGATCAGGTCACGCATGCCTTCTAAAACTCCATCATCTCTATTGTCGAGTTCTAATTCCTCTCCAACCATTTGCACTATCAAGTGGAAGTACACTTCACCTCTATAATGTTTCCTTGTAAACGGTACGACTAAATCCCTGGTATCTTTCACTTCGATAGCCTTTTTGCTCCTGTAACCAAAATATAACAAACGTGCTTCCTGGGAGGACCCCCCACATCACCTTCACACGTAACGATGCCATCAGGTCAGATAACTCTACCACTTCAGGATCGTATCTGCCAAGGATTACATCAAACTCGTCATAGAATTTTTCTGTGCCATCATCTAATTTTGCAGTATAATCCGTGACACCGATACAAACGATTACTTTGCCATCATCAGGTTCTTCGGGATAGAAACCTCCGAGAGGTTCGAGAGGTGGAGCAGCACCATCAGACCCAGCCCCAATGCCACCGCCGCCATCACTAGCGTCATCGTTAGCTGGATCAACCTCGGTGGAAGTACTAGGACTAGGAGCAAGGCGAGCGCCCTTAGCAGCGGGAGCTACATTACATGGTGGATAGGCAGGGCCCCTTCTAACGGAAGCCACAATAGGATCAGCTGCTGCCATGCCACATCGACGATCAGGAGCAGTTCCCACAATAGCAGTGTTTCGAGTGCTAGCAGCATCTAGACCATGAGCTGGCTCCAGACCAGCATCTCGCTGAACCTGAGCACGGGTTCGAGGAGGACACAATGCATTAGTCTTTGCAACAACAGTGGGGAAGCCTCCGGAATCCTTAGTTTGCTCAATAGCGGCAGAGATTGGGTCAACAGTGGCCAGATCAACAGCAACACGAGGACGACAGTACCAGCAGATTCCAGAGCACGGGTTCGCACAACTTGAGGACGGTTTCGAGGAGGAGCAGAACACAAGGCGGCGGTATTGGCAACAACAGCAGGGCAGCCTCCGGAAGCCTTAGTTTGCTCAACAGCGGCATGGATTGGGTGAGCAGCAGCCGCAGCAACACGGGAACATGGACGGGGACGACCAGTACCAGCAAATTCTAGAGCAGAGTTTTCCACAATGGCAATACGGGGACTCCTACGAGGAGGTTGCCTGACAGAAGCATTTCACGGACGAGGAACCACATTTTGATCAACAACAACAGGGGTTCGAGTTAGACCTCCCTGTCCAATAATAGCTAGGTGACTCCCAGTAGCAGGAGCTTCCTCATCCAGTATGTTACACATCGGCATAACCACGCGAAGCCCATCATGCTGTTTCATCAACCCAATTAGCTTACTATCACACGCTATAGGAACCTTGAAGCCTCGTTCATCAACGATGCTGAACCATGCAGTTTGCTCCGGCCTCATTTCAGCAAGTTCATGCACAACAGCAACCAAACTAGGGATAGTGCATAACTGCACAGGCGCTACTTCCATCTTCAGATTCTGAGCTTGTTTCCACATGCTCTTCACATCTACTAATTTAATGTGGTAGCCGCAGATGGTGACCAGAACCGTGTATTTGGGTTCAGCGGAGATCCTACTTGATAGAAAATTGGAGACAAAAGATAAGAATTGTTTGTCAGCGTCGTGCTAGCAAACAATTCTATGTTCGATATATCTCTGTAATGCCAATAGCCAGCTAGAAGTTATAGGTAGTGCGAATAGCAAAGAGAAGAGTAGCTCACCCGCAATTAGCCAGAAGTACTTCTTCCTCGACAAATGGATATGCCATCCTTCGTGCTGCTCAGCTCGTCGGCGGTAGAGGCAGGCTAGATCATCGCAACAGCTAGCACGACATTCGACATTAGAGCTCGGTAGCAGCGAGTAGGTGCAGCAACTTGGCGCCTGAAGTCAAATGCCCGAAGAGATCATTCTGGTTGGAGAGGGGATTTCGACGCCACCGGTGCTAGGGTTCATGTGAAAGGAGGGAGGGAGTGGATTTGTGAATTTGGTCAACGCACCATGCTCCTTTGGTCACTTGTTTCGCCTACATGGTTGCCGCATTGGCGCTCGCATCACGGAAATATTATTAACATGAGGGTCCCGATCGTCTACTTCACGGGACAGTTTCACGGAATGTTTGGATTTGGTAGGGTGAGATGAGTTTGCATCAAAATGGCCCCTCTCGGTAGTTAGCGGCCCAACATTTCGAAACGCGATAATTTCAGACAACTTAGGTACCGCGGTGCACTCGCCCGTGAACTTTGGTATCGCAGCCCGGTAGCCCCCTCCAAAAGATACATATACCGGCGGACGTGCTCGTCCTCCTCCCTAATACGACGACGTACCACCTCCTCGGGGGCCGGCTCCCTCTGCACCGCTCCTGGACCTCGTGGACGCCACCAAAGAAGCTACGGGTCGACAACAATACTCGGATTCCTCACCAAGGTACAAGTCCCGGTAGGTAGCACCTCCCAGTGCCAGCCCGACGGAGCCTAGGCTCGGACATCCCCAGACCTGACGGAGTCCAGTACTCCGCCGTTGCCATCGAGTGGACAACAAGGACGTGATATAACTAAATAATAACAATAAACAATCATAAAACATAAATACTAAATCATAAAACCTCGGCACACTACACATACATCTCCAAAATCCGCCAATGACAGAAATTAAATCCGTAAACACTAACTAAAGTAGTCTTCGGCCCTTTGTTCAATGAGAAGGTCTTCTCATCGTCAATGTATCTCTACCATGTACTATTTGCTACTATAAATATATCATGGTATTGATTGTCAAAAAAACTAAATCACTAAGTATTGCCCTAATAACATAACCCTAAACCTAACACTAACTAAACTAAACCTAATTAACTAAGTATTCTAACTAACCCTAACTAGCCCTAAACCTAACACTAACTAAGTATTATAACTAACCCTAACTAAATCCCTAACACTAACTAAAATAAACCTAATTAACTAATTAAACTAATAAACCTATAATTTATAACCTAAACTAATTAGATCGAGAACTCACTTGCAGGGGCGGCGGAGGGAACGGTGGAGGCGAGATCCTCCACGGGCGGCACGGGCGGTGACGAGCTCCTACTCAGCGGGCGGCGGTGCGGAGGACGGACATCGCGGGCGGCGTCCTCCTCCACGGGTGCGAGCGGCGGCGAGCGGCGGGATGGACGGTGCGGGTGGCGTACTCCTCCACGGGCACAGGAGGCGGCGGTTCGTTGGGAAGAAGAAGAAGATCGGGCTCTCCGGGTCATGGCTAGACCCGGGGTGGAGGTGGGGGTATTTATACCCCCCACCTTTAGCCTCGGTTTGTAATACAAACCAGGGCTAAAGTTGTTTTCGGCCCGCCGCTATTCCCGCGTGCGCATACCCCTTTAGCCCCGGTTTGTATTACAAACCGGGTCTAAAGGGGTTTTTGCCGCCAAAAAGAAAACTGGTGTATAGTTTTCAGAAAATTATGTATTATATATCAAAATTTTCAGAAAAAAAGATCTATAATTTAAATCTATTATCACACTCTATTATATAACTTAAATGAAATTATTTATTATTTAACATGTATTTTATTTATTATTAATGTTGGAAAAATATAGTTTATTATTTAAAAAATAGAAAAATACATATAATATACCAAACTATTCACAAAAAATAATATACTCATTAGAAATATAATATTTCATACTAAAACTAGTAGCTAGGACTAAAAGATATTTTGGGGGCCTTTAGTCCCGGTTGGAGCCACTAACCGGGACTAAAGATATTTCCTGCCATTTCCCCCCGCTTCCCGCCATGTTTTCCCGCCATTTCCCCCCGCTTCCCACCATTTCTCTCTATATCTAGGCCGACCGCCATGTCCATCCACACATACACACCATCTCTCTCACAACAATGGACACTGCTTACTGGGCCTTTCTGACGCTCGAGGAGACCGAGGTGCTATGCGCCTCCAGCTACCCATGCCCGTCGAGGTACCGGCTTCCCGCCGGCTGGATGCTGAGCGTTGGAGGGGTTCCTGTTCCTCAAGGTTTGGCCCGCTAGGTGGCCATCACGAACCACTTCTACCTCGAGCTCACGCCGGAGCAACGGATGGATCCCCATTGGGATCACGACAACCTCGACACCTGGTATGCCTTCTTCGCAAACTGGCAGGAAAGGGAGCTCGCCAGGTACGAGGGTGATAGCCCGCCCCCAGTGAACCACAAAGAGGCCGGTCACCGCCTGTGGTGGGCGAACCGGACTATCGCCAGCGTGATGCGCTACATCGCCATGGGGGACCATCCTTGCCTGAGGTACCCGCACTTTCTCCAGCCGCAGAGCCATAAGAATGGTGGCGGTGATGAAGGCCGAGGGCATACCGAGGTCGTCATCCGGGTGCCCCCTCCCCCGCGCATCGTGAATCTGAGACCAGAGTGGCAGGTGCCCCCTCCCCCATTCCCCCGTGCACAAGCTGGGGAAGGGCTGAGGATCCAGCCACGTGCTACGAGCGACGACGATGATGATGACAATTCCGAAGACGACCCTGAAGCTGTGTACTATAGGGCTAGATATGATTGTGACTAATTTTTGCATTTTAATATTAATAAATTTCTTTGGTGTTGGCCACAACAAGTTGCAATACTACCTATTGAGATCGAGACAAGTCATATCCATATATATATATATAAGCAGATCATTAAAAATAAAGGTTTAATAATATTGTACATCACCAACATCTACACATCCCTATTGTTAGGGTTTTCTTCTAATCCGTAACCATGGAGCATCTTCCTTACTTAACAGGATGCTTGGGTCATCCTTCATTGTGAAGTGCGGAATTTCATGAAACTTATCATAATCTTCTAACATGTCTATCTTATCGTCCACCCCCACGATGTTTCTTTTTCCTGAAAGAACTATGTGGTGCTTTGGCTCATCGTATGTTGTATCCTTTTGCTTATCTTTCCTTTTTCTCGGTTTTGTAGACATGTCCTTCACATAAAAAACCAGAGCCACATCATTGGCTAGGACGAATGGTTCATCTCTATACGCAAGGTTGTTGAGATCCACTGTTGTCATTCCGTATTTCTTGTCTACCTCAACCCTGCCTCCTGTCAGCTTGACCCATTTGCACCAAAACAAAGGGACCTTAAAATAAGGTCCATAGTCAAGTTCCCATATCTCCTCTATGTAACCATAATATGTATCCTTTTTCCCATTCTCGTCTGTTGCATCAAATTTGACACCACTGTTTTGGTTGGTGCTCTTTTTATCTTGGGTGATCGTGTAAAATGTATTCCCATTTACCTCGTACCCTTGGAAAGTCAATATAGTCGAAGATGGTGACCTAGCCAACAAGTACAATTGCTCTCCAATAGTGATTTCATTCACGAGATGTGTCTGCAACCAACCGTCGAAAGTCTTCATGTGTTCATCTCTAATCCAGGAGCCAGGCTTCCCCGGGTTGTTGGAGTGTACAATATTCTTGTGTTCCTTGATATACGGAGCCACCAAGGTGGAACTTTGCAGAACTATGTAGTGTGCTTTAGTGAGAGAATGTTTGTCCATACATATCCTTGCTTTCTTTCCTAGCGTGCCTTTTCCACTCAGTCTACCCTCATGCCGTGATTTAGGAACACCGATGGGCTTAAGGTCAGGAATAAAGTCAACACAAAACTCAATGACCTCCTCTATTCAAATCCCTTTGAGATGCTTCCTTCTGGCCTAGCACAGTTATGATATTTCTTTAAGACTCCCATGAACCTCTCAAAGGGGAACATATTGTGTAGAAATATAGGACCGAGAATGTTAATCTTTTCGACTAGGTGAACTAGGAGGTGCATCATAATATTGAAGAAGGATGGTGGGAACACCAACTCGAAGCTAACAAGGCATTGGACCACATCTTTCTATAACCTTGGTAGACTATCTAGACTGATTACCTTCTGAGAAATTGTATTGAGAAACGCACATAGCTTCACAATGGGTACTCGAACATTTCCTGGCAGGAGTCCCCTCAATGCAATCGGAAGCAACTATGTCATAAGCATGTGGTAGTCATGAGAATTTAGGTTTTGAAATTTTTTCTCTGTCATATTTCTTATTCCCTTTATGTTCGACGAGAAACCATACGGGACCTTGATATTGTAAAGGACTTCAAAAAAGATTTCCTTCTCTTCTTTGGTAAGAGCTTAGCTAGCAGTACCTTCAAACAGCTCTGGATACATGCCATCTCGGTCTTTCATACGTTGTTAGTCCTGCCGTGCTTCTGGTGTATCTTTATTCTACCCATACACGCCCAAGAATCCTAGCAGCGTCATGCAAAGATTCTTTGTCAGGTGCAACACGTCAATTGCAGACCAGACCTCTAGGACTTTCTAATAGGGTAGCTCCCAAAATATAGATTTCTTTTTCAACATGGGTGCGTGTCCGACATCGTCCTTCGAAATAGATTGTCTACCAGGACCCTTTCCAAAGATTACTTTTAAATCCTTCACCATATCAAATACATCATCACTAGTATGGAAGATAAGCTTACACCGGTTGTCTGCCTCACCATTGAAATGCTTACCATTCTTTCTTAGGGTGTGCGTGGGCCGAAGAAAACGACGATTCCCCGAGTACACATTCTTCTTACATTTATCCAAATATATATACTTTCAGTCTCACCTAAACAGTGTGTGCATGCATTGTATCCCTTGTTTGTCTGTCCTGAAATGTTACTAAGAGCAGGCCAATCATTGATTGTTATGAACAACAATGCTCGTAGGTCAAATTCCTCCTGATTGTTCTCATCCCACACACGTACACCTTGTTCGTGCCACAAATGTAAGAGTTCTTCAATTAATGGCCTTAGGTACACATCAATGTCATTGCCGGGTTGCTTCGGGCCTTGGATGAGCACTGGGATCATGATGAACTTCCACTTGATGCACAACCAAGGAGGAAGGTTATAGATACACAGAGTCACAGGCCAGGTGCTATGACTGCAGCTCTGCTCTCCAATAGGATTCATGCCATCTGTACTTAGACCAAACCATAAGTTCCTCGCATCACCTACAAAGTTTGGGAACTCTCTCTCGATTTTTCTCCACTGGGAGCCATCAGTAGGGTGTATCAATAGCTTGTCTTTCTTACGGTCTTCCATGTGCCATCACAGCAACTTGGCATGCTCTTTGTTCCTGAACAAACGTTTCAACCGTGATATTACAGGAGCATACCACATCACCTTGGCAGGAATCCTCTTCATGCGGTGCTCGCCCTCAACATCACCATGGTCATCTCGTCTTATCTTATACCGCCATATAGTGCAACTAGGCATGCATCCAAATTCTCATACTCCTCGCCGCAGTAGAGGATGCAGTCATTAATGCATGCATGTATCTTCTGCACCTCTAATCCTAGAGGGCAGACAACCTTCTTTGCTTCGTAGGTACTGGCAGGCAGTTCGTTATTCTTTGGAAGCAACTTCTTCATTATTTTCAGCAACTTTTCAAATTCTTTGTCAGTCACACTGTTCTCTGCCTTCCATTGCAGCAATTCCAGTGTGCTACCCAGCTTTTTATGTCCATCTTCACAATTTGGGTATAACAATTTGTTGTGATCCTCTAACATCTGCCTGAACTTTAACCTCTCCCTTTCAGTTACACATTCTTCCTTTGCATCAGCAATGGCCCGACTAAGATCATCATCGGGCAAATTTGATGCCCGTTCTTTATCTTCCTCTTCATCATTGTCTTCCATTGTAGTACCATCGTATTCAGGGGACATAGTAGGGTAGTCGTTATCATTCTCTTCTTCTTCGTTGTCTTCCATCATAACCCCTCTTTCTCCGTGCTTGGTCTAGTAATTATAGCCGGTCATGAAACTGGACCGAAACAGGTGGCCGTGAAGGACTCTTGAGGAAGAGTATTCCTTATGAGTCTGACAGACACCACATGGACAAGACATAAAATCATTCCGCTTGTTCGCCTCGGCCACAAGGAGAAAAGAATGCACGCCTTTAATGAACTCGCTAGAGAGTCGGTCAGCGTACATCCATTGCCGGCTCATCTGCAATATATAATTAAGTACATCAAACAGAATCATGATGATAAAATTAGTACTGGTCTAAAAACCAAAATTAAAGCAAACAACCGGGACTAAAGATATGATGAACCTTTAGTCTCGGTTGGAGGCACCAACCAGGACTAAATGTGGATGTGGCGACAACATGTCGACACTATATCCTCAGTGGGCAGCACTAAGCCAGTAAATGACGACACTATTTTCAGTGCTATGCCAGGGGTGAGTGTCGACATTATGTTTTCAGTTCCCGACACTATGTGGTGCTGCTTAATCTATAAATAGGTATGCATTCTTGTGAATAACTGCAAGATGGTGTGCGAGAGCAGGGACACCACTACGGCAGAGCTTCTCGAAGATGTCTTAGGATCCCGTCCTCAGACATCTTCGATGAGCTCGCCATAGAGGCACTCCCTAATATGTGAATTGTTTTAGTTACCCCGCATATTAATCTATAGCTAGAGAAGTTATTAACTCCAAGATGGTGCGAGAGGGACACCACTACGGCAGAGCTCCTCGAAGATGTCTGAGGATAGGATCCTCAGACATCTTCGAGGAGCTCGCCATAGAGGAGCTTCTCGAAGATGTACTGTGATGTCTTCTTATCAAGCTTTTATGAATTAACCCTATCTTTGTTACAATTTTTTCAGTTTGCTGAAGACAGGTAGAAGATAAAGAAGGGTATTTTGCCCAACTAGTTAGAATGATGAACTCATGCATGTGTGTTCTTCTATGAATCAAATTTGAGACTATGTGCCAAAACAAGATATATAGATAGAATCCACATATTGAAAATGATATTTACCTTGAAGTTCATTACATTAATACAAGATAGATAGAATCTAAACATCGATCTCATGTTATCATTGCAAAAATTACTACCAAACTAAATCCACAAATCCATCTACAAGATAGAGCATGAAATGAGCTAATATAGCAATCAGAGTTGAAACGATGAAGTTCCTCACCTTTTAGAACCTTTGGATAGATGGGGCACCACAAAATGTTGACAAATCTTGAGAAAAAATTAGGCATGAACTCGAGCTTGAAGCAAGAAAGAGAGAGGAGCCACCAGCTTGAAATAGTGGCTCGGGCAGGTGGGGAAGAAGATACAGCCAGACGTTTAGTCTCGGTTTGTTTCTAGAACCGGGACTAAAGGGACCTTTAGTCCCGGTTTGTATGGCGCCTGACTCAGCCTGCCTGAAACCTTTTAGTCCTGGTTTGTTACACGAACCAGGACTAAAGGGTCCGTTCGAACCGAGACTAGTGTTTGACGCCCCCTGCGGCCAGATAGAGCCGTTGCGACCGGGACATTAGTCCTGGTTTGTAACAGAATCGGGACTAATACCCTTTGACCAAAGGTCCGTTTTTTTCTAGTGTGCTAATATCTGTAGAAATCATCTAGAAGATATGCGTCAAGCTAAATATTCGGATCAGGACACCATGCATGCCTTGAATATCCCGCTAGTCCCGTCGAAATATTTGGTTTTCAAATTTCTTGGTCGTTGCTCACGTTGTGGTCTCTTCGACCATCTCAAGGACTCTTGCCCAGGTTTGTGCTTAGCGTGCCAAACTTTGGGCGTTCCTTGCCATGTTTGCTTACGCAAAAGGCCTGATACCAGTAAGAAGCAAACATGCGCCAAGTGCCTGGGCTGTGGTCATTTTGCAGTGGATTGTAAAAAAGGCATACGATGCAGACTGTGTAAAAAGCTGGGACATTGGGCCCGTACGTGTCCGGATAGGCAATTTAAACGGAAGTTCTGGAGGATAAAGAAAGAAAAGCTTGACCCTGTCAGATTACAGCCAACTGGCCGTAAAATTTGGATTGTCCTCGAAACAAACAGGTTCACGCCTAGCTTTATAAATAAAACAACATCTATACAAGATTCAGTACAGCCCAACGACAAAGAAGTCCCATGCACAACACAACACACACAAGATGCACCACCCACCGAGTACAAGGCTAGGCCTAGAATAGGCACAGACGCGCACACACCCAGATACAAAGCTCAGCTACCTCCAGGGAAAGCCCTCAGCGGCCAGACGGAGTAGAAAGTCGGCGGGCCACGGCGATCAGGTGCTCCAACATCTCGTCCAACCGCTCCCTATCGTGTTGTCTACACAGCGGGTACCACTGCTGCAAAAAAGCCAAAAATTTGAAGATCGAGTGAGAGGCACTCATTCATATTCAATCTCCACTCAAAATCAAGATTCCTGCCATTAAAAACTCCTTATTAATTCACTTGATTTAATGCCACTCATTCAATGAACACTTCATTTAATAAGTAATTCATTTAATGAACACTACATTTAAAGAACACATTGATAATTCAATCACCCGCAATATTCCGATACATCAAAACTATTCCGGTAGATTTATTAGAACAATTCCTGCGATGTCCAGTATTTTCTTCGGTGTTCTCTATCCAATCAAATGAGTCGACTACCCTTAAGTGTATTTCCCTATGGGCTCATGAAATGTGTGGACATGATCGAGACTCTCTTTGATCAATATTATTAGCGGGGCCTAGAGATCCACAATGACTCCCACCAGCTCAACGATAAACTAGTGATCGCATGAACCTTTGTCGTAGTAACAAATTCCTTTTGTCTCGCGATATTTTAATTTTCTGAGATCCGATCATTTGGTATCATCCATACCTAGTTCGATCTCATTACCGACAAGTACTCTTTTCTCATTACCGTGATATAACATTCCTAGTGATCTTATCACTTGCTTTCAAGCTATGTTAATGTGATATCACCGAGAGGGCCCTGAGTATATCTCTCAGTCATCGGGATGGACAAATCCCACTCTTGATCCACGAGTATCAACTAACACTTTCTATGTACCCGACAACACCTTTATAATCACCCTATTATTGTCTGACGTTTGATGTAATCAAAGTACTTTTTCGGAGTCAGTCTTTGACGTGATCTCATGGTCTAAGGATTAGGGTCACTTTGAATGAGATAGCAATATAAACTTGAGGACATGATCATATTGCTAAATCTACTGCGGGTGAATTTTCATCATATCATTCTCTAATGATATGACCTTGTTATTAATAACATCCAATGTTCATGATCAGGAAACCTTGATCATCAGTTAATCAACAAGCTAGTGTAATGAGAGGCACCACTAGGAACCCATTCTTTTGTTTATTAAACACACATGTATTAACGTTTCCGTTTAATACAATTATAGCATGAGAAATAAATATTTATCATAAACATGGAATAATATAATAACCACTTTATTATTGCCTCTAAGGAATATTCCTTTCACCTTGATCATTGGTTGCCCAACCAACTAGTATGAATAGAGGCTACTAGGAACTTGGTTTGTTTCATACCACACATGTATCAGTGTTTTCACTTGATATGGTTATAGCATAATATGGAACTATTACCAACTAATTAAGATATGATAATAAAACCTATTTATTACTTGCCTCTAGGGCATATCTCCTTTAGTCTCCCACTTGCACTAGAGTACAAATAATCTAGCTCGCATTTACCAATCATAAACCATGTGTTTATTGATCATATATGCTCATGGAAAATGTCATGTCCATGTTCTGTTTTACTAGATCATTATATCTTTTGCAAATAGTTAATGTATTCCTAATTTTGAAATTTATGCCATTATCTTATAATGTGTCGAAGTATTCGTTCGACGACGAAGTGAGACTCTGTTTCTAGTGTTTACAATAACAGTCGATTGGTCAATTTAACTTTCACTATTGTGACGTAAACTTTGAAACACACTTAGCAGAAGTTGAACTTATTTAGCCAAAAACTATACTTCTATACCTCTATAGATCCTAGTGCATAAAAATGCAACTATGTGCCTAACTTTTCTTCTTGCCATTTAAGGTCAAACATGATTCTGGTTCAGTGATTAACTCAGGAGTCAGCTCAAGACATGTTCTTACAGTTAAGATCTTGGTTTTCCAACCAGAACCTTGGGTCACATTACATCGATTGTACAATATGGTTGTATGGAAGAACCTATGACTGAGACATAGGAGATGCAACACATCTCTTTCTTTCTTTCCACCATAGTTGTAATACTGAGACTAACTCAATGCTTCATATAAGTAAGAACTTATTTCTTACCTTGTTCCATTCTAAACATTTTAGAATCTTGTCTAGGATATTATGAACTTCTTCAGAATTAAGTCCAGGAAGCATTCAACAATGATGTTTATTAAACTTACCAATCTATCGCAATAGATCTCATTGTTTAATAACTTGTTTAATTTCATCCATATTTACTAACTTAAATGTTATTAATACCAATCACATCATTCATATATGTCATCCACATATTTCAGAATGATGTCACGCTCCCACTCAAATATGGCATCCATATATGAGATCTAGGGATTTCACATAACTCCCACTCAAAATTGTCCGGTACATATTATGATTTAGCCAAGCTACTTACCTCCCACTCAAATGCATGTCCTCTCAATAATCTTGGATATTCCAAAGTTCTTTGATCATCATCAAATTGAGAATTCTAACTACACGATTCCAATATCCATATATTGCTGGTGAAAATCCAATAGACTCAAGCATCGCTACATTTGTAGTCAACTTCCTTGAATTTGTCCAAACATACTTTGTAACAAATCGAGCTTTATGTCCTTCATTAAGTTTCAATTCCTTCTTATGACTTTGCAGTCATTTAGAAATATCAAGTAAACATCTTTACTTAATGAGATCGAGTAACATATTACTTTGCAATCTTAAATGTAACTTAATATAGGATTTTATGACTCCTAGTCATTTCTCACACTTAGGTCCATCACGTATCTTTGCAGTTCATAGGTATGTCTTGTTCAAATAACATGACAAGTGAATCAATAATATAATTCTGCAAACTTGCAAAATATATCGTTGAATCTTACTTTCTTTAGTAAAAGTATTTGCTGACACTTTATGATCATTATCATTAGTTTCTCCTCTATTTGTAGAGTTCAGTTTCATGGAACAAATTCCGCTACGCCACTCAATGATATGGTGGCAAGGTCAAATACCTTATTTTGATCTTTTACTTTCTTCCACCTTTATCTTCATCAAGACACATGAAACTTAGGACAACAACAGGTTTTCCCTTTGTGGAAGATGTATTCATAGTTTCCTAAGAATATTCTACAAAGACTTGTTTATTTGCCATTATTTCGAATTATCGAAATCTCTAGAAACTCGAACGTTCCATAAGTCTTATTGTGTAGTTTCCACGAATCTTTAGATGTTTCTTTGTATTTCAAACGAGTGTTCACTCATTTGATCTCTAACTCTAAACGATAACTATAACCTTGATAAGAGATAATATTAGACCATATGTATCTAATACAAAATGATTATGATATTTAGACAAGTCAATACACTTTGAATTTGTCCAATTATCATAATTTGTAAAACATATTTTATAAGTCCTTTTATGCAAAACATAACTCAAATACTTTAGTCATATTGATCAAATAGAAGAGACTTGTATTTATGTTAATTCAATATCCTCCTTTATTGTGAAATCATTTAGACAATTCAAATAGTTTCAAACTTGTGTTTCATTGAGTAAATACTCATATTCACTTAAATCCACAATGAGGCTTATGAAATAATGATTTCCATTATTTGTTGAAAATATGATACATCATGATGTATAGAATTTAACATTTCTTCGCATATCATTGTTTTACCAGAATGCGGAGTTTTAGTCATTTCGCTAAACGAGGCATGGTTTTGCAAAGTCTCTAGATCAAACATCTAAGGTCCCAATTTTCAGTTATAATGAAAAACATGCAATAACCACCATGACATAAACAAAAGTGTCATGTCATTATTAAACTTTGGATATCTTTTAGCATTCTAATCCTTTACAAATGCTTAAACTATTACCATTAACATAGTGATGAGAATAACTCATTTATAATCATAATGTGACCATAAAGGTATTATTCATAAAAATAGTACAACCGCATTGTAACTTATTCATATGAATAATTGGCATGCCAAAAGAAAGACACACAAACAAGGATTACAAAATTTTATTTAAGTCCACTAATCCAAATGATAAACTTTGAGGAAAGGCATGATGTTGGCCATAAACTATTTTTCTCACCGCCGTCAAACCGCATTACCTCATTTCTAGCAATTCCCAAGCATACAATCCTATTTTCGCAAAATAGGACAAGTATCAAATACTTGTGAACTGCAACGAGTTTTGCAAGAATTACATTTTTATAATTTGTATATCTAACATATACTCTTTTCATCCATGACCTCCACTTCAATCGTTGTGGAGTCATCGGACTATCTCCTATTGGTTACTGTATCAAGAAGAGAAGATTATCTAATTGCAGGGATATCCCTCAGGCGTGGGTATTAATCTATGAAGTTGGACCCTGCTGCTAAGTTCCACATCAAGCAAGAGATTTACAATGGTCGCAAAGGACCTCAATGGGATAGGCCATGATCTACTAAGATATTTGCAAATAGACATATAAACTAAGTTCATAATATGAGTTTAATTCATAATTGAGATCCCACTAAAATTATCATCCTCTGGACGATTTTAGCGATTACACGATCCCAATACACCACACCACCCCCGCTCATCACGGCTGGCAATATAGTTTCAAAGGTAGACATTTCCCAATGTCAATCACATCATTCATGTGACTCATGCTCGACCTTTCGGTATCTTCTATTCCGAGGCCATGTCTGTACATGCTATACTCGCCAATTCTAACGTTTGTGTGTTGCAGTGCAACATGGCTTACACCCACCGTATGTGAACACAGATATGTCTCACACCCGATTTTCACGGCGTGCCTCATAACGGAGAACTTTCTTAGTGGTGCACCCAACAAGGGGAACACTATCATTGGAATTATTAGGGATCATCTTATCTAATATTCTATCATTGAGTATCTAATACTAGCACACAATAAGATGTAAAACATGTATCAACATCACATGTATATTGTGATATGATATGGTCCTTCTTCTTGCTCCTTGATCTCCATCGAGCGCTCCGGCATGATATCCTTCTTGCCATCGGTTTGACGCCAAGTCCAAGACACCACCAATAGGCCATCCATCAGAACGGTGACTATTACTATACTACTTAGTAACAGAAAAGTAAACTACTTTACCTTCATAAGGACCATGACCATATCACAACACAAGCCCTCCTGCAAAACAAAGTTAAACACCTCTACTTTATCTTTTGCAAGTTTTACGTGGTTGTTATGGCTTTCGTAATAGAACCGTTTCTAATCTACGAACTTTCCAACCACAACATGGATCAATGCCCATAGAATTCATGTGCGTACTGGACATACATCACTCCAACACATAGATCGGCTCTGATACCACTAAAGGGTTTCTGTAGCAGAAAACAAAAAATTCCTATGTTGGAATGCCCTAATTACCCAAGATCTATCTATTAGTAATGCAGTAATGGCCAAAAGTGGTTAACATTCTGAGGGGAACGTGGTTGATGTAGTTGTGCTCGTAGCCGACCTCAAGGTCACGAAGCTCCTTGTAGGTCACCCCTTGATCCAAATTCATCGTGCAACAGCTTCGTCTCATGACATCCAAGATGCCACTCTTTGGAGGCACCCTCGAGGTTTCGTACACATATGGTGTACGATGACGACCTCCATCTCTCTTGATCACTATCGGGAGTGCCGAAGTAGATCTCTAGCTTGGAATCCCCATAGCACAACGGTGTGCTGCAGGTGTGCCATCTATTGCGAGTACAGTCCTTTCGTGCGACTGTGTCTATGCATGGAGACAACTAGAGAGAGAGGGAGGAATTCTCTAAGGAAAATACCTCAAAAAATATCTCATAATGTGTGTTTAGTCCCACTCATGGGAACCCCTTTATATAGGCAGAGGGGGCATGCCCTTTCCATTGGGTGCCCCATGTGGGACTAAAGAACAAAGGAAAAGGGGAAAAGGAGGGGTTGGTCGGCTGGGCCAATGGGGCAGCCGGGTGGCCACCCCGCCGGTGGCCCAGCAAGCAAGGCGCAGCAGTAGAGGCATGCGCTATCCCGGGTGCTCCAAACTCGTGCGCTTTGCCCGCCAACCAGCGGCAGCAGTAGTGGGCCCCCGGATCGGCCGTCCCCCGCACGATCGCGCACCAGCGCGGCTGGCAGCCCGTAGTGGTAGCGGCAGCGGCCGGTGCCCGGGTGGGCCGGCGCACACACACCCGCGGTGCACTGCGCAGCACGGCGCCCAGCACCTAGCTGCCCTGGGCGGCACCTAGTGCCTGCCTCCCGCCTGTCCGCCTAGGCTGGTTCAAATCCGTCCTAGCAGTGGCTGTTTTTTTTTCTGTCCCATTTTTTAGGGTGGCTTTCTCCTGGGCCAATTCCCTCTGGGGTTTTGTCCTAATGAGAAAGTTTCCTAATAAATTTTAATTTTAATACTTATTTAGTATATATTAATTCATAATTAACATATAATAAATGCATATTATAAATTGCCATTTGTCTGAAACACCTTTGGGTCTTTTCCTTTCTTCCTTTCTATGAACAACTTCAGATCTCTCGTTGGAAGGATCCCAACTTTCTCTTTCTCTTCTATGATTCCAACTTATAGATGATATCTATCTCATCGTACCCTTAAGTGTATTTTCCCACGGATCGGGAATGGCACAGAAATGATCCCATCAATGATCAATAACGGGACCGGGATACCCATAATGAGCCCTATGCATTCCACGATGACAATGTCGTTTGAACCGTAAAATGTGAGTCCAATTCCCTGTGTTTCTTCAATACGACTTGTCTAAGATCTGGTTATTGGTATCATATATCTTGTTCAATCTCGTTACCGACAAGTTCTGTTTTATTTGTTCCCGTGATATTGCATCCCTGTGACCTAGTTACATGTTGCAACATTATGGATGTAATATCACCAAGTCGGCCTTATATCTTACCCGTCAAGTGGGTGAAAAAATTCCAGTCTTGATTCATAGGTCATCAATTGTTTCTTTGAAATACTTAACGTACACCTTTATAAGCACAGTTTCACCAAGTGACATTGGATGCAGTCAAGGCAACCTCGAGAGACAATGATTAATATGATATCACGGTCTAAGGAGAAGGAGACTACGTTTCTAATAACTATTGCAACAACAAACTCTATGACTTGATGGTGTTGCAATCTTTGGGTAATATCCATCACATCATTCATCAATGATATGACCTCATTGTCAACTGGCATAAAAGCTCCATGATCAGGAAACCTTGATCATCGGCTGCCTAACAAACTAGTATCAATAGAGACTATTAGGGACTTGGTTTGTTTCATACCACACATGTATCAATGTTTCCACTTGATACAGTTATAGCATAATATAAAAATATTACGAACTAATTGAGATATGATAATAGAACCCATTTAATATTTGCCTGTAGGGTATATATCCTTCAAGTAATTCCTGCAAAACCATCTTGAGCAGCTTTGTTCTTCATGGTGTCATTTACTACCGTAGTACTTGTCTTAGCTTGAGTTGACTTGGTCTTCTTCTTCTTGTTGTTCTTCTTCTTTGTATTGGGGACATAGCCAAGTCCATACTTCCCTTTGGTTGACCTTTGCTTATTTAATAGATCATCAATCACTTACTTACCTTTGGGATGAGATGACTTGGCAAGCTCATTCTTCAATCTAGTGTTTTCCACAAGAATTTCTACATGGTTACACAAAACAATGGAGGTTCTAGGAAAATCATATTTACACTAGTAGAGAAAGGCTTATGGATAGATTTATTATCAGTAGAGCATTTCTTTGAATATGCTCCATTGATAATTAGTAGTGGCGCATTTAAAATATGCCCCACTAATATTTTATTTAACCAATGGCGCACATCTAAAAAATGCGCCACTGATAATATGGGCCTGGCACCCCGGAGGGCTGTGAACCAAATGTCAATGGCGCATATGTCCATATGCGCCATTGATATATGCTCATCAATGGTGCCTGTTGATACATTGCAAATGTATCTATAATTTTTGATGTTCCATGCTTGGTTTTATCCACTTTCTTGTGTTTTGTTCCAACTTTAGAGTACTTTTCATATGATTTTTTGGACTAACCTATTAACAAGAGCCACATTGACAGTTGCCTGTTTTCTGCTGTTTTTGGTTCAAGGAAAGTCAGAAAATGAATATTCTCGGAATTGGACGGGACAAAAGCCAAAGTGCCTATTTTTCCGGAAGGGACGAAGTGCCAGAATACGAGACGGAGAGGGGCCAGGGGACGGCCACACCATCTGGCCGTGCGGCCAGGCCTGGCCCGCGCCAGGGGGTGGTGTGGTGGCTCCCGGCACCCCCTAGCCTCTCCTTCCGCCTATATATTGCCCTCGGGACGAAAACCCTAGGTACCCGATCAAAAATCCACGAAAGAGTCTGTAGCCACCGTCATTTCCATCCCTAGATCGGGAGGGATCTGAAGCTCTTCCCGGCACCATGCCGGAGAGGGGAATTCACCTTGGAGGCCTTCTTCATCACCATACAAGCTTCCGGTGTGATGCGTGAGTAGTTCATCCTTGGACTACGGATTCATGTAGTAGCTAGATGGCTGGTTTCTCCTCCTTTGTGCTTTCATGTTTAGATCTTGTAAGCTCCATTCATGATCAAGATCATCTTTTTGTAATCCATACATGCTGTGTTTGCGGGGATCCGATGGATATTGAGATGCTATTTCAGATTGATTATTGATTCTATCATGTCTTTGTTATTTGAGATCTTGCATGCATTCTGTTGTTAGTAGCTATCTTGGCCAAGTAGATGCTAGCAACTCCAAGAGTTAGTATTTATGCTCGATAGTGGGTTCATGCCTCTGGTAATCTGGGGAAGTGACAGAAATCTCTAAGGTACTAGATGTGTTGTTGCTACTAGGGAGAAAACAACAATCATTTGTTCATAGAACAATCATATTGTTTACTTTACACGAAGTTCGTAAAGCAATAATCTGTTCTTTGCAACTTAATACTGGAGGGGGTTCGGATGATAACCTGAAGGTGGATTATAAGTCATAAATGCAGTTGGATGATGTTCTATTTATTATGTTGTAATGCCAAATCTAGTCTCAAAGGAGTCAAGATGATTAGTATATGCATGTACTGCTTTCTCGGTGTTTGTCAATTTCCCCGATGTAATTTGTTCACCCAACATGTTATCTATCTAAGGAGAGCCACCTTTAGTGAACTATGGATCCCGGTCCTTGTCTTTTACATACAATCTATAAATTGTTTCTGCTTTGTGTTTACTTTCTGCAAACTTTTACTTCTTTCCATTCGATACGTTTAATCCTTTGTTTTCCGCAAAACATGGTGAGATTGACAACCTCATCGCAAGTTGGGGACAAAGTTCTGTGGTTGTGTTGTGCAGGTCTCCACGTTGCTACTAGCACCGGTAGTGCGCCCTGCCAAAGCTCAGTTAGTAACACCTTTGGGGTGTTTCCTTGCTCCTACTAGTTCGATTAAACCTTGGTTTCATAACTGAGAGAAACTTGCTGCTGTGCTCATCATACCTTGCTCTTGGGGTTCCCAACGAGCTCTACATCAACACCACCATCAAGCATTTTTCTGGGCGCCGTGCATTGAGCCATCAAGCATTTTTCTGGCGCCGTTGCCGGGGAGTCAAGGACATCTTCACAAGGGGAGTCCCTCATAACCAATCTCTTTACTTTGTTATTTTTGTTTTGCTTACTTTCTTTTTTTGCTTTGTTTGCTTGTTTTGTTCTTCAAAAAAACACAAAAAAATTAGTTTTACTTGTTTGCTTTCTTATTTGAAAACCCAAAAAAAATGACTACTCTTGAAAACACTAAGTTGTGTGACTTCACTAGCACCAACAACAATGATTTTATGAGCACACCTATTGCTCCACCTGTGGCTGAAAATACTTTCTTTGAGATAAAACCTACTTTGCTCAATCTTGTTATGAGAGAACAATTTTATGGTATTGGTAATGAAGATGTTGCTTCCCATCTAAATAACTTTGTTGAACTTTGTGAGATGCAAAAGCATAGGGATATAGATGGTGATATTATTAAACTGAAATTGTTTCCTTTCTCTTTGAGAGGAAAAGCTAAATAATGGTTGAATTCCTTAACTAGGAATAGTATTGATTCTTGGTCTAAGTGCAAAGATACTTTTATTGGAAAATACTATCCTCCTGCTAAGATTATATCCATGAAAAGTGAAATAATGAAGTTTAAACAACTTGATAATGAGCATGTTGCTCAAGCTTGGGAAAGAATGAAATCTTTGGTAAAAAATTGTCCCACTCATGGACTGACTGCTTGGATGCTCATCCAAACTTTCTATGCAGGATTGAACTATTCTTCAAGGAACCTATTGGATTCAGCTGCTGGAGGTACCTTTATGACCATCACTTTGGGTGCTGCAACAAAACTTTTGGACAATATGATGGTTAATTATTCTGAATGGCATACTGAGAGAGCTCCACAAGGTAGGAAGGTAAATTCTGTTGAGGAAACTTCCTCCTTGAGTGATAAGATTGATATTATTATGTCTATGCTTGTTAATGGGAAATCCCATATTGATCCAAATAATGTTCCTTTAGCCTCTTTGGTTGCTCAAGAAGAGCAAGTTGATGTGAACTTCATAAGAAATAACAACTTTGGCAACACTGCTTATGGTAATAACGCTTATAGGAACAATTTTGGTAACAACAATTATAAGCCATATCCTCCCAACAATGGTAATGCTTATGGGAATTCTTATAACAATAATAAGAGTGCTCCCTATGAACTTGAAGTTATGCTTAAAGAGTTTATTAGTAAACAAACTGCTTTCAATAAAACTATTGAGGAAAAACTCTCTAATGCTGAAAGAAATATAGCCTCTTTGGCTGAAGCTCAATCTACTTTGAATAAAATGGCTGCTAAACCTGAAACTAATGAGAATCCCTTTGCATCTACTAATGATATACAAGTAAGAATTGATGAAAAGGTTAGACTATTAGCTGAATTACATGCTAAGTGGGAAAGAGAAGATGAAATTGCTAGAAACATTAGTGTTTCTACTATCACCACCACTAGTGTTGAGGCTACTAATAGTTCTACTACTTTAGATGATAAATTCGATTTTGATCTTGATGGTTGCAACATCTCTGAAGTTATTAAGTTCCTACAAAAGCTTGCTAAAAGTCCTAATGCTAGTGCTATGAACATGGCCTTTACAAAACACATTACTGATGCTCACATAAAGATTAAGGAAGAAAAGATGAAACATAAAGCTTCTATTCCTATAAAACAAGAGGATGGTTGGGAACCCATCATTAATATGAAAGTGAATGACTTTGATTTCAAAGCTTTATGTGATCTTGGTGGTAGTGTTTCTATTATGCCTAGAAGGATTTATGATATGCTTGATTTGCCTCCTCTTGAAGATTGTTATTTGAATGTCCCACTTGATGATAATGCTAAAAAGAAACTCATGGGGAGTCTTAATGATGTTCTTAGTATGGTTAACAATTCCTATGTCCCCGTTGATTTCTATGTTTTGGATGTTGAATACAATGCTTCTTGTCCTATTACTTTGGGAAGACCTTTTCTTAGAACTGTTGGTGCATCATTGATATGAAAGAAGGCACCATTAAATATCAACTCCCACTAAAGAAAGGTGTAGAACACTTCCCTAAAAATAAAGAAAAGATTTCTTTTGCTTCTCCTATGAAAACAAAATTTGGTCTTAATGCTTCTTCATTTGAGAACACTTGATTCCTTTTTGCTTCTTACGCCTAACTTAAAGGCGTTAAAGAAAAGTACTTATTGGGAGATAACCCAAGAGTTTTAGATGAGTCTTGGAAGTTATTACCTCTGTAATAACCTCTCCTTATCCTTTTTATTTTCTTTTTGTGCCAAGAGTAACCTCTAATGAGAGTGAAGTAATGATTGGGAAAGTTGCTGTTCCGAAACAGATTTTTGTGCTTCACCGTAAACATTTCTGAGAGAGCTCTGTATGTCGGATTGAGCTGTAATTTATTGTTATTCTGCCCCAGGTTGTTATCTAACTTTCGTTAGTTCAACACTTTTTGATTTGAGCAACAGAAGGTCTACTAAAAAATTCGTCTTTACCTGCTGGTCTGTTTTGACAGATTTCTGCCATTTTCTGCATTTGCTTCTTGTTGGTTCCTTCTTGAGTTCTTTTGGGGAATTAAGCTTTTTGAGGAAAGTGCTACAGTAGATAGTGTTCTAATGGAAGTTTATTTGATGTTAGAACTGAACCTTAAGACTTATTTATCTTAAGTGCACTAATGTTGCTAATGAGATTGTGTGAAGTTTTGTATGAAGGAAAATTTTCAGGTGTATGGAAGGAATAAGTAATGAGATGAAGGATGGACTAAAGCTCAAGCTTGGGGATGCCACGCGTGTCACCCCAAGAAATATCCAAGAAGTACAAGCGTCAAAGCTTGGGGATGCCCAAGGCATCCCCTTCTTCATCAATAAAAATTCCAGGTTTCTTCCAAACGCTTCATTTTTATTGTTTCATGCACAGTTGTGTTGTTCTTGGAGCGTCTTCTTTTTTGTTTTTATTTGGTTTTGGTTTTTAGTTTGCTTTGGTTTTCTTAGTTTTCTGAATAAATTGGTTGGACCCCCTCTTTCATACTTTGGTTTGCAATTAGTTTGGTTTGGTTTGGAAAAGAGTAGGAAAGTTCATACTTGTGTGGTAAAAAGAGCTCGTTCTTGACTGTGGCCTATGCTTTGTCATGCCATGCTTGATATTGTTTTGGCTTTATGCGTAGTATTCTTTGCTGTAGCATGACTTGTTATAAACAATTGAGATTGCTTAATGTGCCTTGGATGAATCATGCGTTATTTTAGCATATTAAAGCATAGTATAGTGGTATTCTCCTTTGATGTTTTATTTGGGTTGACTTGGCACATGCTCACACCATGTTATGACTGTCACAAGTTACCATAGCCTTTTTGATCCTTTAGTTTTCAACTTTTAGTATCACTTTATGCTTTAATCAATGATGTTTTGTCGCTCTGCATGATTATGGCCATTATTACTCTCTTAGTTTGTCGCTCCCAGTCTTTTGCTAGCCTCCACAACAAGGTATGAGTTCCACTCATGCATCCAACTCCCTAAACCAAGTTATTCCAAATAGTCCACCATACCTACCTACTAGCTTATGCTATTCCAAGTATATTCATGCTTTTGTTTACCTTCGACTTGTTATGAGAAAACTAGTGATTAAAGCTCTCACGAACTTGATGGCACACTTTACTTTTTGCCTCTAATAAACTTGAACCAATGGGTCCTTGTTTGTTGCGTATATGCTTGTGCTTTATAAGTTGAAATTAGCAGAACCATGTTTCATGGGGAACGCTTTCAACATTGCACGTGTACTTTGTACCCCATTGATATCATGTTCTTTTGCTTACGGATCCCGGCGGTGTGAAATAAAAGTGGAACTTGTAAGATCATGGAGTTTGTATGTGTGTTAGAGAAACGCCTGGACCGCTAGCCTAAGCCATGCCTAATCATGGTGGAAACTTGCAGCATCACCATAATGAGCATTCTATGAAGCATCCTCAATAAAAACCTATGCAAATAGCAAATAAAAAGATCGCTGAGATGCTCATTGTCTGCTTGCCTTGTCATTTTGATTATGGGAAAGCTCCCGTATCATGTGCAAGGGGTACCCCGTTGGCGGTTCTTAATGATACACATGTACTTACAATGACAAGAGCTTACTCGTGACTAAAGTTGAGTAGCATGAGGATCGGTCTTCGTAATTAAGGGGCATGAGATTTTGGTTTATAACTTGTCAAGCATATCCTCTTAGTTGTGTCACTTTAACCTTAATCACTTCAAGATGCTTATGATAGGGGCAATGAGAGCTGAAAGCTATAAGTACCATAATTTTTGGAAGCTCTTTATGAGACTTGAATCCCTACTTCCTTTTACAAAGGCCTTTCTTCCACCATTATATTGAGTCTCCACCTTCTATCTTTATGCACCTACTTTGAGAGCATAGTGGCCATTCTTAGTTCTATGTGCATTGTCCCAAGACTAGTTGATTGATGCATAACTTGATATTGCTTGTTTTAAACTATTGTATCTAGTCACTCTTATGAACTTTGAAGGTGTCCTATGCATTTATATTTGCTACTCTATTGAGGGACAAGCTGAATACTATTATGCTATGTTTTCTTTATGTGAAACAAACAAACGTCTTGCAAAGCATGTTATTCATGATTCTTTTGTTTGTGCCTTTTCATGTTGCATCATAGTTTCTTTGCTTATTGCTAGAACTTTGTCTTTCATGTTATGATTGAAGTACTATGATCCCAGCTTTGAGTGTTTTGCAAATACTTTGATCAAGTCTTTGATGGTGCATGTCACCTCAAAAATTATTCTTTCTTTTTATCACTTACCTATTCGAGGACGAGCAGGAGTTAAGCTGGGGGATGTTGATACATTGCAAATGTATCTATAATTTTTGATGTTACATGCTTGGTTTTATCCACTTTCTTGTGTTTTGTTCCAACTTTGGAGTACTTTTCATATGATTTCTTGGACTAACCTATTAACAAGAGCCATAGTGCTAGATGCCTGTTTTCTGTTGTTTTTGGTTCCAGGAAAGTCAGAAAATGAATATTCTCGGAATTGGACAGGACAAAAGCCAAAGTGCCTATTTTTCCGGAAGGGATCAAGTTCCAGAATACGAGACGGAGAGGGGCCAGGGGCCAGCCACACCACCTGGCCGCGTGGCCAGGCCTGGCCCACGCCAGGGGGTGGTGTGGCCACTCCCGGCACCCCCTCGGCCTCTCCTTCTGCCTATATATTGCCCTCGGGACAAAAACCCTAGGTACCCGATCAAAAATCCATGAAAGAGTCTGTAGCCACCGTCATCTCCATCCTAGATCGGGAGGGATCTGAAGCTCTTCCCGGCACCCTGCTAGAGAGGGGAATTCACCCTGAGGCCTTCTTCATCACCATGCAAGCCTCCGGTGTGATGCGTGAGTAGTTCATCCTTGGACTACGGATCCATGTAGTAGCTAGATGGCTGGTTCTCCTCCTTTGATCTTTCATGTTTAGATCTTGTGAGCTCCATTCATGATCAAGATCATCTATTTGTAATTCTGCATGTTGTGTTTGCGGGGATCCGATGGATATTGAGATGCAATTTTAGATTGATTATTGATTCTATCATGTCTTTGTTATTTGAGATCTTGCATGCTTTCCGTTGTTAGTAGCTATCTTGGCCAAGTAGATGCTAGCAACTCCAAGAGTTAGTATTTATGCTCGATAGTGGGTTCTTGCCTCTGGTAATCTGGGGAACTGACAAAAATCTCTAAGGTACTAGATGTGTTGTTGCTACTAGGGAGAAAACAACAATCCTTCGTTCATAGAATAATCGTATTGTTTACTTTACACGCAGTTCATAAAGCAATAATCTGTTGCTTGCAACTTAATACTGGAGGGGGTTCGGATGATAACCTGAAGGTGGATTATTAGTCATAGATGCAGTTGGATGGCGGTTTATGTATTATGTTGTAATGCCCAATCAAGTCTCAAAGGAGTCAAGATGATTAGTATATGCATGTATTGCTTTCTCGGTGTTTGTCAATTGCCCCGCTATAATTTGTTCACCCAGCATGTTATCTATCTAAGGAGAGCCACCTCTAGTGAACTATGGATCCCGGTCCTTGTCTTTTACATACAATCTATAAATTGTTTCTGCTTGGTGTTTACTTTTTGCAAACTTTTACTTCTTTCCATTCGATACGTTTAATCCTTTGTTTTCCGCAAAACACGGTGAGATTGACAACCTCATCGCAAGTTGGGGACAAAGTTCTGTGGTTGTGTTATGCAGGTCTCCACATTGCTACTAGCACCGGTAGTGCACCCTGCCAAAGCTCAGCTAGTAACACCTTTGGGGTGTTTCCTTGCTCCTACTGGTTCGATTAAACCTTGGTTTCATAACTGAGGGAAACTTGCTGCTGTGCTCATCATACCATCCTCTTGGGGTTCCCAACGAGCTCTACATCAACACCGCCATCAAGCATTTTTCTGGGCGCCGTGCATTGAGCCATCACCTATGCAATATGCGCCATTGATATTCTCCTCACCAATGGCGCATCTTCCTCAATATGCGCCATTAATAATTTGTGGGCCCCACTCCCAATCGCGACTACACCACCCCATCCTGCCGCTCCTGCCCCGCAAAAAAACTCACCAGTACTCACGCTACCGGTCCCACCCCATCAGCCCTTGATCCCTACCTATCCTCTTCCCCCGCTCGCGTCCCCAACCTCTCCCACATCCCCGCCGCTAGTTTCTCCCCGCCTCCTATGTGTGGTACCCTGCATCGACCACCGTCCACGCCTCGTCGCCCGTCTCCCACATCATCGTCCTCCGCCGCCACCACCGCTGCCCGGGCCCTCCCCTTTCCTGCGCCTCCCTTGCCTCCTCTCGGCTCTCCTCTCCATGTGTGGCCCCTTCCTCTGCTGCTAGAGGCCCGCGCCGGCCTCGACCTCCCGCCCCATCGCCTAGAGCTTCCGTCGCCGTGCACCCGGTTCCCCAAGCTCGCCAGCAAACGGTGTGCATCCTCCTGTCCCCTGCGAGCACGGCCGCCTCCGTGCTACAACCACCTTGCCCAGCATCGTCGCCCAGGAGCCCCTCCCCCAAGACATGCGCCTCCTGCCGTTCGGGTCGCCGCCGCTCGCCCTCATTGCCTCTATCTACCATGTACCCTGTAGCGCGAGGGACCTGCTCATCATGTGGGGCCAGGGCGACACTCCCTATTATTGGAGCTAGATCTCTCTCGCCGACTCCAGGGTTTGTTCGCTCTCTCCTGTCCTCCTGTTATAGATCGTCTGAATTATTATCTACTAGCGTGTGTTGATGCATATTGTACGAATCATTATACTCCTCCAATCACAATTGGTTTGATTGTGCTATCGTGTTGCCGTCTCACTCATCCAGTCGCGATTGAATTGTAGGTAGTAGTTGCAACTTTCCTGTGAACCAAAGTGGCCAAGTTGAAGTGAATTTAGTTGGGAATTCAGAATACCCGTTGCGCCTTCACACAACTAAATTCCACAAGTATTTTTTACTTTCCTTGCATCCAATAGCAAAGTGCATGTCCTTTACATTTTGTTTATACTACCATAAACCGTAGGCAGCACATCAGTGACACTTTGCATAAAGAATATGGCTATGATGTACCTCCTTCACATTAGTTTTCTTTGTAATTTGTGCCCCTTTTGCAGCCAACTAAGGTAAACACACTCATTGAAAAACAGGGTTAATACTAAGTTACAGAGTTTTGCTGCAGTGATACATGGTTTTCAACAACTCGGTGTTATTGATTGGTTTTGTGTTCGTTGCAAATTCTAACACTATATTTGCGACAGGTTCTTGGAAGGTGCTCAACTCGTGAGTGTTTGCTGGTTCAAAATCCGTGGGAAGATACATAGCAATATGCTGTCAGCAGACACTGTTTACGCCGCTTACATAGTGTTCAAGCTCAACGAGCATTTCCACGGGCTGGACTATCTGATCCAGGTGGCTAATGATGATGATCAACTTGTTGTAATGTGTAATGTATGAGATGATGATCAACTAGTTTTATGCAAGACTTGTATAATATTCGGGCACTTGTCACTATGCCAGGTTCTAATTGATGTGATGATGTATAATTATATTTATACTATTATATCTGTTTCTATACTGTTGTGTACCTGTATAAATACATGTATATGTACATGTATAAATACCTGAGAGTCATGTATTTTGTATACCTGTACAGAATATTAGTGGCGCATCTTTTATTCAGACAGTGGCGCATCTAACATCAGTGGAACATTTGGATATATGCTCCACTAGTAAAACACCAATGGCGCATATTGAAGATGCTCCACTGGTGGTCCCACTATCAATGGCGCAGATTGAATATGCACCATTGATAAATAATTACCAATGGCGCAACACTAGTGGAACATCTCATATGCGCTATTGGAAGCAAAAAAATGCTCCACTGATAAGCAATTCTCTGCTAGTGTTAGCTAGTCGAGTTTGGAGCTGATCACGAGATTCATTGAGACGCGAGTGTTCACTCTCCAATGCCTTGTGGGAGATGTCCAGTTCCTCTAGCTTCTTGGTTAGTCTAGCATGAGCAACCCCAAATTCAACCTTTACCTTTTTAAGTTTTCTTGTTTTAACAATAGCTTGATCACGTTCCTTTACTAATTTAGCCACAATCTCGTCATGTGACTCCTCGATGTACTTAAGCCTCTCCTCAAGAGAAGTTCGAAACTCTTCCTCTTCCTCTAGAGCATTTTTAGAGATTCTATCGCAATGACATCTTCTCTTTCAATTTGGCTCTTCTCTTCAAGAAGTTCTTCAGAGTGAACAAGTTGACCCATGAAGGCCTCGAAATGTCTCGTGTGCTCACCTTGCAAATTAGTTATGTATGATACAAAGCAATAACTTCTTCCTTTACCTTTAGACTAGTAGGATCATCCATGTCAACATTCATAATAGTCTTAGGAGAGGAAGTGGTGGAAGGTGATACGTCGGAGGCCCTTTCCATAAGGCAATTGATATTCTTGTTGGAGAGATTCTTATTCAACGAGTCGAAGAGCGAAGCGGTTGGTGGGGAAGTGGTGGCTATGGCTGCCACTTCTCTTGGGCTTTCAACATCTTCTTCATCTTCTCTTGTGGATGAGTACTCCTCTTGGGACACCAACACTATTTTTGGTAGCTTCTTGTAAGGAACATTCTTCTTGTTGAATGGTTTCTTGTGAGGGGCTTTGACTTATCCTTGAGAACCAATCAACCCCATGGTCTTCTCTATTTTCATAGGGGCACTCGGCAACAAAATGAAAGCGGTATCCACAATTGTAACAAGGATCTTAGCTTAGGATCATTTTCCTTTCTTCCGCTTGACCCATTCTTACGTTCAAGCTCAAATTTTGCCTTGGCAGGATCTTTCCAAAAATTCCTCACATAGAACGCCATGTACTCACCATGTGCACACTTGACTTCCTCGAGAAAACTCATGGTAGTTATTTCAGTGTTCCTTTCCTCTTCTTCTTGTTCAATCAGATTAGCCTTCAAGACAAGATTAACACCCTTTTGAATACTAAGGGCTCGCACATGAGCATCTTCAGCGTTCTTGGCTGCAACTTTGAAAGCAGCCATATCTTGCATAACATCATTGGAAGTCATGAGGTGGTAGTTATGTCTTCCTTGTAGGGTCTTCAGATCCATGGGTTCAAAAGGCATAAGAGTGCTTACATATTTCCTCTTGATCCAAGCATCATTAATATGTGTGGCACCATGGTTTCTAAATGTAGTGGCAATGGACTTGAGTCTTCTATACATGTCTTCATGAGCCTCACCATCAATCATGTAGAAGCCTTCTGCTTGATTACTTAGAGCATCATACCTATTTCTTCTCATTATCTCATTTCTGATGAACAACTCGGTGAGGGAATCCCAAGCTTCCTTGGAAGTGTTGAGATGTTCAATATATGGCATGTGCTTGGGACCCACACCTAGTTGTATCATGTGTAAAGTAGTGGCATTGATTTGGATGTCAACAACTTCTCTTCGAGTCATATTGGTTGGATCCACAACATGAAGACCAACTTCTATAATCTTCCACGACTCAATGGATGAACTGCACACATGAGATTTCATAAAAAATTCCCATTGATTAAAAGAAGATGCACTAAGCTTAGTTGGGTCACCCCTATTGTTTATATGAGGGTGAGGGATTGGTGGATCAAGTGAGTATAGGTGATATACCTCACTATAATCCTCCTTACCACTTCCCCTTTTGGAAGAGGATCTCTTATTTTTATCTTCATCCTCCAACTCCTTTTCATTGGAGTTAGACTTAGCTTTGTCCTTTGAAAGAGGAGTTGTGCCCTCAGTGGGAGAGGGAGGTGGGTTTGTGGGTGGCAAGAAACGTGTCATCATGTCACGCATTTCTTGAAACTGGGTCTCCATGGTTTTAATCAAGGTTGTTTCCAAGCTCTTAAGATCATGCATGGTGACCTTCTCGACATCCTCACTACCATCTCCATGAGTACCCATATTGTCTTAGGAGGTAAAGCACGAATAAAGAGCCGAGTTTCTAATACCAATTGAAATGGATTATACGGGGACCTAGTGGGGATGAATAGGTTCTGCTGAAAATTTTAATACTTTTTTAATTTTAGGATTGACACAAAGGCAATGACAGGAACAATGTAACCTATAGTAGTGCACACAGAGCCACAAGGTATGTTTTACCATAGTTTCTTCCTTGTTAAGATAAGTACGTATGTGTTGAAGGGGTGGGCGGTACTAAAACCACCATGCCACAATAGGCCTCACCCTGTTCTCCGATGGATCTCGCCATAACTAGCCTGATCCACCTTTCCACTATATGGTACCCTTCGAGGCGGGAACCGTTGCCTCTACAACTGGATCAGGGCACACATCCACAACTTATTTGGAGCCTCCCGTGATGATGACAAGATGCCAAAATAAAACAAGTGATCAAGTAATGAAATCGAGATCTAGAAATTCGAGTGAAACTCTAGATCAAAAGCCCCCCCAATTGAATGGGAGAGGAAGTGAATATATCTTCGGTGAAGATGTAGATCAAGGCCTCCTCCTTCGGTTACCCAAATAAATAGGCCTTCAGATGGATGAAAGTGAAGATCTTGTTGAAAATTGATTTGTGCAGTGCGGAGCTTTTTCGTCAGATCCAGCAACCACATAATGAAGATGGGGAGGGGTATTTGTATCCCCTCCCCAAGATGGAGCCATTGGAGAAAACTGAGGCAGGATAATCCGGCCTAAGAAGGGGCCGAATAATCTGGCCGAGGACAAAGATCTGGCCCGGCCGCAATAATCCGGGCCAAATCTCTGGCTCCCCTTCTGAGAGTCGCGCCAATTGGACCTTTGAGAAATCCTTGGGGCAAATAATCCGGCCCCCTGTAAGGGGCGGCTTATCTGGCCAGGGAAAAAGCTCCGGTCCTAGTCAGATTATATGTGGGGAAACTCTGCCCCCTCTCTGAGTGTCGTGCCACTTGGCCCTTTGCAAAAATCCCCAGGGAGGATAATCCGGCCCCTTGGAAGGGGCGGATTATCAGTCCAGGGAAAAAGCTTCGGCCCTGGTCGGATTATTTCTGTTTTGCTGTACTTGACTTATAGTTCTTTTTGGGGAGAATAATCTGCAGCACTCAATACACAATTAAATAGTCCTTGATATTGTTATCTAACACATAAAACTATAGGAATCATGAAATGTTCTTTCAACGGTGTGGCCCACAACCAGCTCCTCCTCCTCGTCCTCGTTGTGGCTGACTCTTTTATGTCCTCTTTTGCCACGTGCATCAAAAGCACCACCGGGGCAACTCCAACAGTATATGAGATGTTGGCAGACTACGAGTACCCGCCGGGCCTCCTCCCAGAGGGTGTAAAGAATTATACACTTAACTCAGATGGCTCGTTTGACGTGTTCCTCCCTAGCGAGTGCGAGATCAACGTCTCCAGCTTCAAACTCCGGTACGAAAGCACGGTACATAGGAGCATCAAGAACATGGTGATTAACAAGTTGCAAGCCGTGAGCGTGAACATCACAATGACACAGGTAGGCGTCACCAGATTTCACCATGACGACGATAAACTCAAATTTGGCGCGGGCGTGATATCCAAGACGTTCCCGGTTGGCACCTTCGTCATGAGCCCGTACTGCAGCAGCTGAAGGACCGGCTATCGGAAGTGAACGGATGGAGGAGAAACTGATGGGGATGACCTATTGATATGCGTGTCATTTGTTTATATGATATTTACCATGTATGGTTGGTTGCATGTTGTTTCTTTGAAACTTTCATTAATAAAATCGTAAATGTATGTTAGAAAAGGGGATTCAGTTGGGTGGAATACCACAGACACATTTTTTTGAAATGAGCATAAGCATCCTGGCCTCTGCAATTAAAGCACATAGCCCCTTATTACGAAGTTCGTCCAAAAAAGTATTACAAATAACGAATCAGAGAAGGAAGATACAAAACGAACCATCTAAAGATGACAAAGTTAATAAGAATATGGCATCTAGACATCTCTTAATCTACTAGTATGCATCCAGTCAGAAAGGTTGTGGATATCATGAGCGACTATAAGCATACGGTTGCATCGGCTCCCTCTGATCCATCGGGAGTAGGCAGACCAAAGTTGAATCCAATGCGACACCATATTAAAATGCAAAAAAGTTGGAACTCTGGCATTATTAAAAATGATATTGTTTCTCCATATAGACAAACAAAAAGAAGAAACATATCCACACATTTTAGTTTAGTTTTTCTTAACAATCCCATCCAACCAATTCCAAACATATTTTTAATATGGGTGGTGGAATATTGTAATTGAAGAAAACAATGTGCCAAACAATCTTAGGAAAAGGATATGATAAAAAATGCTCAATGTTTTTCTGTATATCACAAAAACAACATTTTTTTTGCATCCATTCTAATTTATTTTCGCAAGATTTTTTTATTAGCAAAACTTTTATATTAAGGAACCACATCAAAAATATTTATATTAAGTGAGACTTTACGCTTCCATAAAATTAAGCAATGCAACCCCTTTCCCAAAAGGGAAATAACACCAGTCATACAAATACTTGTCTAGCGGGAGAAATTTCATACAACTAGTTGAAAATCGGGACAAGCTAGTCGAAAAATCCATCATGCCGTGGAAAATTGGTACAAATATTCCTGGTGCGACATGTGGTGCTACCTTTTCTTGCGGAGGGAAACATAGACAGGTCAAAAATGCAGATTGCTATCATGATCTCAATTTCACTAGGTTGGAAGTACCAAGACAAGTTTGTATTATGGTTACTGGAATAAAAAATGGGGATCGCAGATTTTCAAGTATGTTTTGAGAGGAAATCAATGTAGATTTTTTATACTGTTTCTTTTCCTCTTCTTTGCCAAGTGTCCCTCTTGATAGTGCGACATACCTAGAGATAACATCCCATTGTAGCATACACAATTTCTATCTTTTTAAGGGCATCAATGGCATGATGCACTTTTACAAGATGAACTCAAACATAAAACACTTGAGGTTACTTCTTAATTTAATTCCCTTGTCATGAATTGTCCAAAACCATTTAGGATCCTGGATATACTTTTAGTAGAGTATCGTGCCGATAATAAATCTCCTTCAAGAAAGTAACTCTTATTTAAAAGATTTAGATGTAAACTGTCATTTATTTTAAGTCACGAAAAATATTCCACTAACACACTTTGGTACTGCTAATTTTTACCAATACAACCAGTGCATACCACATTTATCCAATAATCCACTCCACCTAAATTTTGACATTTTTTTCGAAATGGAGCCTTGCCCCGGCCTCTGCATCAATCGATACATGCGGCCATCTTTATTACTTTATTTGAACCAATTGTCCTTACTTAATTATTACATCATGGATCACACAAAGTTGAAACGTGGATCAACCAAAAGAAAATCAGAGATATCATCTGATGACACTGCATTAGTATGATAAACGAAGATCAAAACGCCAGTTGCACTGGGTGTATAAATCCCGTGCAACCTTCTCTAGCTGGTTGCACCCAAAATCCAGAGCGTCTCGCTTCTCCGTTGATTGTAGGAAGGACTACGAACGGATCCAATGAGTAGCCAAAGGTACAACCTGCATAAAAGATGTAGATTTTGCATGGTTAAAAATATAGTTGTTTCGCACATTCCATAATGCCCATAATAAAGCGCAGACCCCCACTCGAATCTGCACTTTATCCTTAGCATGAACGCCTCTTAGCCAATTTCCAAAGAGATCAGATACACTTGTTGGAGGTACTATCACAAATGACATATGAACTATTCTCCATACAGTTTTAACAAGCGGGCACTCAAAAAATAGGTGTTGAATTGTTTCTTCCTTATCACAAAAACAACATTTAGAATTACCTTGCCAACTTCTTCTAATCAAATTATCTTTAGTGAGGAGTATCCGGCGGTTTAAGAACCACATAAAAATCTTAATTTTTAGTGGTACTTTCATTCTCTAAATATATTTTCGTAAGAAACGTGTGTGCCCATTCAAAAGGTCTGAATAGAAAGATCAGTAAATTGACCCGAGTTTGTTAACTTCCAAACAAACGTGTCATGTTCATCAGATAATTGGACGTTCATTAAACGCCGGACCAAATGTAGCCATCTAGACCACTTGTTCCCCATCAAAGCCCTCCTAAAACTTATATTCAAAGGATTCTGAGAGAGAACATCGTCAACAGTAACCTTCTTCCGTTGAACGATGTTGAACAGAGTGGGATATTGTTTAGACAACGGTTCACTACCCAACCATGTATCCTCCCAAAATTGAGTATCTTTTCCATCTCCTATCTTAAAGAGACCTCTTTCAAAGAATTCATCTTTTATTTTCATGATTCCTTTCCAAAAAGGAGAATCTGAAGCGTTTTTTTTAACTTGAGATAATGAGTTTAAAAGAAGATATTTATTGTGAATTAGTTCATGCCAAACTCCCTTTCCTGTTAGGATTTTAAAAAGCCATTTACTTAATAGGCATTTGTTTTTTATTTCCAGTACCTCAATCCCGAGCCCTCCTTGGTCCTTTGGTCGGCAAATTATATTCCATTTGGACAATCTATACTTCTTCTTATGTCCATCGCTTTGCCAAAAAAAGCGTGATCTAAAAAAATCTAACCTTTTTCGCACCCCTTTGGGTATTTCGAGGAAAGACAACATGAACATAGGAAGGCTAGTTAATACCGAATTAATGAGTATTAGTCTATCGCCATAGGATAAAAGCTTACCTATCCAACTAGATAATTTTGACTCGAATCGATCTTCAATTGGTTTCCATTCCCCATTTCTTAATTTACGTAATGAATAGGGATTCCCAAATATCTGAAAGGGAAGGATCCAGCTTCACACCCAAACAATCTTATGTATTCGTCTTCCACCTCCTTAGCTTGGCCAAAGCAATAAACTTCACTCTTATGGAAATTAATTTTGAGCCCAGATAATTGTTCGAAGATGCATAAGATCAATTTCATGTTCAATGCTTTCTGGATATCATGTTCCATGAAAATGATAGTGTCGTCGGCGTACTGAAGTATTGACACCCCCCCTTCTACTAGATGAGGTATGAGACCGTCTACTTGCCCATCTTCTTTTGCACGTTCTATCATAACTGCTAACATATCCGCAACGATATTAAATAGAATCGGTGATAGATGATCTCCTTGTCGCAGACCTTTTTGTGTTTGACATTGTAGTCATGAATTTAGAGTGCAACCCCGTAGTGAGTTTGAAACGACTTATCGAATAGGTCGGTAGAGCCAGAATGGAAAATAAAACAATATCCTTAGACGCCATTGGACAACAATTTGTCACTCTATCATTGCACACATGAGAGACCTCCTTCAACAATATGATCAAATTTACGTTTCATGAGACGACACGCCATGGTGGGAAGTCCAAAAATATTTTTCAGAAAGAGCCTCATGCTCAACTCTGAAACTCTCCTCATTGGACTTCAGTAGACAGTAAACAATTCAGACTAAGGAAAGATGGACTTTTTTGTTCTTGCTGACACTCTTGACATGAACCTTGCTATAAATTGAATGATACTTAGTCTAGTATCCAAGTACTTTAGATATCATCCTTAATAAACATGAGACAATCATTGGCGAAAAGAAGTTGTGAGCCTTATAACTCATCATGATGCTGTGAACATAAGTCCTGCAAATCTTTTTATCTCTTCAGGCTGACTTCATGTCAGTTATTAGTTTCCATCGTGTTATAACTATACATTAGATGTACTCCACATATGAATAAAGAAATTAAGGAAGAAAAATTATGTCATCGACTGCTAAGTTTTATAAATCAATCATACTCCAGAAGTGCCACGACAACAAGCACCGGATCCATTGAGAATGGCAACTATCATTGTTTGGTTTCAATGTTCATATTACAAGAAATTTGTTTAGTTTTTTTTACCCTTGTTCGCTGTTTTTCTCATACATTTGGTTAGTTTGTTAGGAATGAAGTTTTTAGATAAAATGACCCTTTTGGAATGTTCCACCCTTTGCAGGCCATGTTCTTGTCTATTAGCTGGCTGCGATCATGTCTAATGTTGTAGCAACCTGACTATCCATAAGATATGATGTTTTTGCATTTTTCTGACACACATGTATCTAGTTATCTGTTTTTGACAAAGATCTAGTAATCGTTTAATGTATATGGTCAATCGTTTTGTTCTGAACCTGCACACTAAAAGCCGTCTAGATACATGTGTTTCAGAAAAGACTAAAACATCTTATATTTTGGAACAGGGAGAGTAGCAACAAGCTTGATCAAGTTTCCGCGGGATTTATATCCTAACTCAGGTTGCAGTTTAGCAATATACTTTGCAACACCTGAAGATTCCCAGTCCATTGGTGCGTTGCTGCTGTTTTTGGTTTTACTTTGGGTCTTGTTGAACCTTGTAATAATTAGCTACCTTATGTTCCAATTTAATATCAATAACCGACAGTTCCTTAACTTCACTTTCTAAATAGTCTACAATCTGAATTCTGGCGCCCTATACTAATCCGATTCATATACAACCAAATGTTGAACAGCAGACAATTTAGCATTTCGCTTGGCATACTTGTTAGATTATTGATTTACACGCAAGTTTACTTAGCCTAGTCGGTTTGTAATGGCCTATATAAACTCTTGTACCGGCCACATTATTTGTTATCGAATATTATTTCTATAAAATTCTACATGATATCAGACTAAACGATCCTAGGGTATGGCGACCTCGCGTGCCCCACCGCTGCCGCCGCCTAGCTAATTCGAGCGGCGTGTAGACATTATCACCGCCAAGGTCACCTCTGCGACCTCTACCTCTACCTCTTCCTCCTCCACCCTAGCCATACCTCAACCAATACCTCCCTCAATCTCCTTCACCGACACCATCTCAGATATTAGCCCCTACATCCATGTAACCCTAGATCTCGCTGCTCACAATTACTACCATTGGCGTCACCTCTTCAACATCCACCTCGGGCAATGTGATCTCTGCTCCCACATTTCCCCCGACTCTTGCCCCCAACCTCATGATCCTCAATGGATCAAGGATGATCTAGCCATTATTCAATGGATCTACATGCGCGTCTCCACTGAAATATTCAACCTCGTGCATCGTGATGGTGCTACTGCCGCCGATATCTGGGCGGCCCTTTGTCAGTTCTTTCAAGACAACATCGACACCCACTAAAACAATCTCCATACCGAGCTTCGCAACACGGTGCAAGGTGATGCACCAGTCGGCGTCTATTGCCAACGTCTCAAAGCCATCGCCGATGAACTCCACGAACTTGGTGATCCCATCGACGATCGCCAACTCATCAACGTTCTTCTCGTCAGACTCAGCGAGCGGTTCGAGAAGCAGGCCTCCTTCGTCCCCATAATGCGGCCGCCTCCCTCGTTTTACGAGATTCGGTCCATGCTGTAGTGGGTTGATCGCGCCAAAACCGATAAGGAATCGCGTCCCCAGGTCTTTACCGCTGCTCCCCGGCCTCCAATGCCGGCGCCACCGCCAGGACTGACAGCAGCACCACAACCATCTAGCTGGCGCCCAAGTCCCAATTACCGGTAAAAAACCATAGTCCACCGTAGTTTCGTATGGTGCCCGTTCCTCCTGCTCCGCCTCCGCCTCCAGCTCCACCAAGTGCTCTAGCTCCTCCAACTAGTTAGCGCCCATTGCTCGACCCTTGGACTAGGCTTGTCCAGGTGTGACCCATGCCTTGGTCATCCCTGACCCCATACGGCGCCCCACCTGCCTACATCGGTGTCTGGCAGCCCGATGCTCGCCCTCACACTGGTGCTCAGGTTCTTGCGCCTCGACAACCGATGACTTCTTATCATTCTGCTCCAACTTATGCGACATCGGTCTTCAACGTTCTGCCCTATGCTTCCTATGGCTCTACACCGCCCTCTATATGCCCAGCTAACAATGATGGTGGCTCCTCCTTCATGTCGATCCCGGCTCTACTGCCAAGGCCACCACAACCGCCAGCTCTCTGCCCATACCAACCCCGACTTCGACTCCGAGCTGGGACCAAGATGCTTTTCTCCAAGCCATGAACAATTTTGCTTCTCAAGGGAACTCAGGTACGGATTGGATTTTCGATTCTGGTGCTTCTAGTCATAAGTATGGGTCTAGTAATTTGTTTTCTTCTTGCACACCCCCTTCTTTTCCCTCCATTACCCTTGGTGATGGATCTTCTATTCCTATTTATTGTGTTCGCCAGGCTCAAATCCAATCTCAAACCAAACCTTTGCTCCTTCATGATGTTCTTGTCACTCCTGCCCTTATCAAAAATCTAATTTTTGTTCACCAATTCACCTTTGACAATCATGTTTCCATCGAATTTGACCCCTTTGGTTTATCTGTGAAGGATTACCAGACCAAGGCTGAGACCGCACACTTTAATAGCTCTGGTGATCAGTACTCCCTCCATGGTGTTCCTGCTGCTGTACCTCCCATGTTCATGGTGGCCTCTATTGATCTGTGGCACCAACGGCTCGGCCATCCCTATTATAATGTGTTATCAACATCCTTAGTGAATTTTTCATACCATGTAATCGAGATTCTCATAATTCTTCTATATGTCAGCCGTGTCAATTAGGCAAGCATGTTCGTATTCCTTTTAGTTCCTCTCATACTTCTAGTACTTTTCCTTTTGAGTTATTACATTGTGATCTTTGGATATCACCTATTGAGAGTGTTTCTAGTTTCAAATATTATCTTGTGATTCTTGATGATTATACACATTATGTCTGGACCTTTCCTTTACACAACAAATCTGATGTCCACAATATTTTTCTCAATTTTCAGTGCTATGTTTCTATACACTTTTTTCTCCCCATACGGTTCATCCAATGTGATAATGGACGTGAATTTGAAAATCTTAAAATCGAAACTTTTTTCTTCAACACGACATTCTCCTACATTTCTCTTGCCCCTAAACCTCTCCCCAAAATGGCAAGGCTGATCGATCCATTTGTACCCTCATCGACATAACTCGCACTCTCCTCATTCAATCATCTATGCCTCCAAAATTTTGGCCTGAAGCGCTCCACATGGCCACCTATCTGCTTAATATTCGACCATCTAAAGCTATCCCAACCATAACTCTTTACTTCTCTCTATTTCTTTGTCATCCAAACTACTCTAAAATTTATGTTTTTGTTGCCTTTGCTTTCGAAATTCTGATTCTATTTCTCCTTGTTCCATCCCATGTGTTCTTCTCAGTTTTTCTAAAGAGAAAAAGGCTATCCTTGCCTAGATCTCGTTAGTGGTCATGTCCATGTGTCTCGCCATGTCACTTTTGACGAATCTATTTTTCCTTTTGCTACGCGTCAATCTCATGACTCTCCAACACCCATGCCACCTCCTGCCTCTTCCCATCACCCCAACTTACATTTTTTCAAAGCATCATCCTCTGCCGTGTATCTTGCCGCGGCAGCCAAAACATCCAAAAACTCTGCCGTGGACTCTGCCACGGCAGCCAAAACGCCTGAAATCTCTGCCACCCTAGCGGATCCTACCGTGCCTGCGACCCTTAGTGCCACTCTTGTCGCGGCAGTGAATTATTCCCAAAACTCTGTCATGACAAACCTTCTGTCTCCACTGTCTCCCGCACCCGCTTCCTCCGTTGCGTCGAGCGTGCCTACACCCTCCACCCCGTATCCTCCACCTCATGCTCTTCCAGTTCCTACACCAATTAATGATCATACTATGCGCACTCGCGGCAAGTCTGGTTTTCTGTCTTCATGCCAAACAACGTCTCAATCTCCACGCATCGCCATCTCCTTCTCTTCCTAAATCTTACAAATATGATCTTCTTGATCCTAGCTGGGCAGCAGCCATGCAAGACGAATATGATGATCTTCTCCAAAATAATACATGGCAATTAGTTCCTCGTCCTCCTAATACAAATATATTCTTGGGCAAATGGGATTTTCGCAACAAATATCATTCTGATGGTAGCCTTGCACGTTACAGGTCTAGATGGGTCTGTCGTGGTTACTCTCAATAGATCGACATCGATTATGATGAGACTTTCTCTCCTGTTGTTAAGCCCAGCACTATTCATAGTGTTCTAAGTATTGTCGTGTCTTCTTCGTGTCCTATTCATCAACTAGATGTCAATTTTTTCATGTATGGCTCTCTTCAAGTGATTGTTTACTATCAACAACCTCTTGGCTTTGAAAATTCTTCCTATCCTAATTATGCTTGTCTTCCTAAAAAATCTCTTTATGGCCTTAAACAGGCGCCACGGGCCTGGTTTCAACGTTTTTCCACATATTCTCAAACCATAGGTTTTGTTTCTTCTCGTTCTGACACTTCTCTCTGCACCTTCCAACATAATTCCAGTATTGCATATCTCCTCCTCTATGTTGATGATATTATTCTCACAACTTCTTCCCAGCAATTTTTAGATCAAATTATTTCTCCCATTCGCTCCGAATTTTCCATGACCGATTTAGGCCTTCTTCATCACTTCTTAGGCATTGCTGTTATTTGTGACTCCTCTAGTCTTTTTATTTCACAATGCCACACTCTTGATCTTCTTTCTCGTGCCGGTATGCTTGACTGTCAATCTTTTCGTACTCCTGTCGATACTGGTTCCAAACTTTCTACCGATGGTGATCCTTACCCGGATTCTACTCTTTATCGTAATCTTACTAGAGCTCTTCAATATCTTACACTCACTCGTCTTGAAATTTTGCTGTCCAACAAGCTTGTCCTCGTATTCCTCACTTCAACCATGTCAAACGTATTTTTAGATATCTAAAGGGCACAACTGAGTTAGTTCTTCATATCAACAAATATTCTCCATCCTCTTTGACATCATACTGTGATGCAGACTGGACTGGTTGTACAGATACTCGTAGGTCCATATCCGGATTTTGTGTTTTCTTGGTAACAATTTTGGTTTCTTGATCTTCAGAAAAGGCAGGCTACGGTCTCTCACTCATGTACTGAAGCTGAGTACCGTGTTGTGGCTCATGCTATTGTTGATATGGTTTGGTTGCGCCAATTATTGTCGAAACTACACCGCCCCATTGAGCAAGACACCATCGATTATTGTGAAAATATTTCTGCCGTCTACATGTCTAGGAATCCTGTTCAACATCGACGTACCAAGCATATCGAGATAGGTATTCATTTTTTTTCAAGAGAAGATGGCCTTGGGTCAAGTTGGTGTTCTATATGTTCCAACTATAATTAAATTTGCTGATATCTTCACCAAAGGACTAGCTACATTGCTGAGCCTACTGTTGGCACTGGGGGGAGTTAGATTATTGCTTGACACGCAAGTTTACTTAGCCTAGTCGGTTTGTAATGGCCTATATAAACTCTTGTACCGGACATATTATTTGTTATCAAATATTATTTCTATACAATTCTATAATACTTCTGATTAATATATATCGCATAGCGATTGATTAATGGATCTAATAAAACATAACAAACGGCCAACAATCCAAACTTCAATCTTGCATCCTTATACCATTTACAGAGGACCAGCCAACTTCACATGCAAACTACCGACCTGTTTGCTCCCTATGTTATGTTCTCAATAGTCAATACTAAGCAAGGAAAAAAATAGCGCGCTATAGCGCACGTTATAGCACGCTATAGCAAATTTAGAGCGTCGACGCTACGTTTAACCTATTTTAGGCGCTATGCCGCTAATTTTAAAATAGCTATTTATCAAAACATTGTAGCATCGTTATATTTTTTAGCGCTGCAAAAAGACAAAAACTACACTCTATAGCTCGTCAGTCCAAAAGACCAAAATCATTCCCGAGTAATAGGGAAACCTAATCTCAACCCCCCACCAGATCGTTCATGTTGTCACCAAATCGGTCAGTGCTTCTCCAGTTCACGAGTGGTGGCGACGGTTGTTTTCACATGCATTCTTCATCTGATTCTGAATAATACTTCAAGCTATGTTGTTGTTAGGCTGTCTTAAAACTATATATTTCTCTATTCTTGACATGTTTATGGCTATGTGCCTCATATTGATGAGACTATGACTGTGTGACTCCGTTTTATGTTATGGATTGGTCTTAATCTTGACTTTGTTATGCATGTAATTGTTTCTGGACAAATTTTAGATGCTGAAATAATTTATGTTTAGACTAAATATATCATAATTTTTACTTGCTTATGTTATGCATGCAATTGTTCCTGGACAAATTTTAGATGCTAAAATAATTTATGTTTAGTCTAAATATACCATTATTTTTTTGCAAACGCTATTTTAAATAGTGTGTGCTATAACATGCTATAGCGTGTATAGCATCATGGGAAGGCTGGCGCTAAATACCATAGCGCTATTTTTTACCTTGATACTAAGAGCGCGTAATGATCTAATGACATATCTGGCGGTAGTCAGATCTTCCTATACGCACAACTTCTTGTTTTTGGTTTGATCATTTCTCTTACCGGACAAGGACTTTCAATTCTCGACAATGGGGAGTAAATTAAGATGGGCTTACTTGGCAATCTATTGGAGGACGTGGTGGCGGGTGTCTCGGTGGTTCCTCCGTTTTGTTGGGGAGACATATAAATGCACTTTTTATACAAAATGTGTGTCCCTGAAATCTCATCAAGAAATACTTGTGAATGACATGGTCAGCTAGGAGACAAGTATCCTTCATTTTTCACTGAATTTGTACATAAATGAAGAGGGGAAAGTGCAAGTAGTTTTACTATGCAGGACACTCATGACCTTGGTCCAGGAATAGGGGTGGTATCGTAGGCGTGGTATGGTTCCATTATTGTAGTAGGGCTTTGTGGTGAATTGCAATGGACCTACAGACGAGAAATTGCATTAGTGAAGATCGGAACAGAGGTTCCGGCAACTAGGGGCGTGATTTTTGAGCTCATGGGGGCAGGCCCAAGGGGCATGGCCATGGGAAAACGACCATATAGCCACGTTGTGGACTTTTATGGTACCCGGGTCGTATCACTTGGCCTTTTGGGGGTAGTCGGTTGCCTGCGCGTATGCCCAAACGGATATGATGATGCAAGGTTGTATGTTTGGTTGTGGGTAGCCTATGTTTGTGATCATCTCTGTCTCTAGTGGTTACCTGAACATAGTAAACCACCACCACACACAACAGCGACTAGGGATGAGTTAAACTAGCAGGTCATCAGTTCATCAGGCTTACATGTACTTAAATCCAGCCCTAGCTGCTACGAATAGACCGAGGGATCGTTCATGAATGGAAATCAAGGGGGAGGTCAACCTTCTTGTTCTTGTGCATTCTTCTTCCTTCTTCTTCCTTTGGTAGCGTCTTTGGTTCTTCTCACCCATGCAATGACATTTATGTCACTGTGGCCAGTTTCAACATCATCGGGGGTTACATTTTCCTAATGTGGGAAATGCTCATCGAGACCCCACCGTAGGCTCCAGTTGTGAAGGATGCAACAATAAAGAATAAGCTTAACTTGAGTGGGAAAAGTGTGGAATAGCTTCTGGTGAAGGATTTTCAATATATTTTTCAATGCCGCAAATGCCCTCTCGATGGTCACTCTCGGGCTAGAGTATCTAAGGTTGAACAACTCATTGCGGTCTATTCCTTGCACTACTTCAAACTCGTTACTTAGAGACTGTGTCTAGAGCCGGTTTACCCCAAAAATACAAACCACCGGCTGTGTTCATCAACCTCAGGCGGTCGTAATTTTTTGACCGCCTCTAACTTTGATCTCAAACAGTTTTTAATATACACCGTCTCTAGTACGAGTACCCCTCAGCCGGTCGTTAAAACAAACCGCCTCTAGACAGAAGCTGAACAACAGAAATTATGGGCCATCTCTCTAAATCACTCAACCACATCCGGTCTGAAATATTAAAAGCCTCTAGGTGTCTACTGAGGCAGGCCATTATGCCACCCGCCTCGAAAACTAGCGGCGTGCACCTTCCCGAGGTAGCATGCGCGTGTTTTTTAGGGAAAGCCTGTGTGTGTTATTAATGAAGTTAAAAAGTGGAGATTGTGGTAGCCTTCCCACCCGCACGAGTCCACACCCACGTGTCCACTCGAGGACTACCAACGGTCCCGCGTATATAAACCCGCTCAACCTTCTTTTTTCATGAGCTCATGTCATTTTCTCCAATCTGTCAAGTCACAAAACCCCAATCCGCACCTTCCGCGCGCGCTAAAGCTCCTTCGCTTGCACCACCGCCCTCACTAGCTGCGCCATGAAGCGTACGCGCGGAGACGAGCCAAAGGTGAAGCCAATTGGAGGCGTAGTAGTAGATGGCTCGGCCGTCGCCGAGCAGGCAGAGGAAGCTTCTCCGGGCACGCACGCCGCTTGAGGCTTCGAGCTCCTCCGTATAGCCAGTCGCCGTTGTTGTCGAGCAGCAGGTGGCCGACAATGTCATGGTGCTAGCGGCGGATCTGGATGAGGGGCATGTGACAGGCGGAGGCAATCCGGTGATCTACATCAATGATCCCATCCTCCACCAAGAAATCATCGACGCAATCACGGAGAATGACGAGTTCAAGGAGGAGGTCTCCAATGAGGAGTCCAAGGTACTACTTTGCTAGCTTCTCTAGTTGTAGCCGTAGATTTCACTGTTCATACGTAGGATTTTCTCAATCATCTATATATTCCTTTGCTCTTGAAGTAGGGTAGTATATATGTGGTTTGAACGGTCGATTGATGCATCTGCCACCTAGTCACAAAACCCCAATCTGTCTAGTCACAGAACCTCAATCTGTCTAGTCACAAAACCCTAATATGTCTAGTCACAAAACCCCAATACATGGTGGTATCAAATTTTTTTAGGGATGGTTAGTGAACCTGAGGCAATGTACAACAATATAAGTTGTGAAATTGGTACTTTGGTTCGCTAACTCTATCTCTAAAAAATTTATGAGGCCCTAGATTTATTCTACACATATGAACTATGATCTTTCAACTCTGATCTTTGAACCCTAAACCCTAAACTCTAAACCCTAAACCCGAAACCCTAAATGATCTTTCAACTCTGATATCACTTAGGCCAATGATTGAAATTTTCCCCAAAAGAGTGCAAGGGAGACACATATGATGGTGTCGTTTTTTTAGGGATGGGCTGGTGAACCTTAGGTAGCAATGTACACAAACAATATAGGTTGTGCTATCGATACTTTGGTTGGAAGCCATCTCTAAAAAAATTTATGAGGCCTTTGATTATTCTCATATGGAACTAGATCTTTGAGTTGTTTCTGATCTTTGAATGATTCATATGATGCATATGTATATGCATGGTTTTGATCATCAGTTGTTTCTACATGTACCTGAAGATTGTTTTTGTACCTAAATATCTATATCCCTGAATATTGTTTCGTAGGATTACATTTCAATTTCTTATTGTTGCCAATGATTCAAATTTACCCCAAAAGAGAGGCAAACACATTGGTGTCAGATTTTTTCAGGGATGGGTTAGTGAACCCAGGGCAATGTACAAGAACAATAGGTTGTATAATTGTTACTTGGTTCACTAACGTCATCCCTGAAGAAACTTATGAGGCCCCTAGATTTATTCTACACTCATATAACTATGATCTTTGAATTGTTATTGCATGCATTCATAGTGTATAAGAATTACATTTCATTTTCTCACTAGGGCTGATGATTGAAATTTGCCACAAAAGAGTGTAAGGGGAGACACAAATGATGGCGTCGTTTTTTTAGGGATGGGTTGATGAACCTGAGGCAACAATATACACAAACAATATAGGTTGTACTATTGGTACTTTGGTTATCCAAGTCCATCTCTGAAAAAATTATGAGGCCCTTGATTATATTATTATCATATAGAACTAGATCTTTGAATTGTTTCTGATCTTTGAATGATTCGTATGATGCATATTTATATGCATGGTTTTGATCATAATAATTTTTTTCTACATGTACCTGAATATGTATATCCCTGAATATTGTTTCATAGGATTACATTTCAATTTCTTATTATGGCCAATGATTCAAATTTTCTCCAAAAGAGCGGCAGACATATTGGTGTCAGATTTTTTCAGGAATGAGTTAGCAAACCCGGGGCAATGTACAAGAACAATAGGTTCTGAAATTGTTACTTGGTTCTCTTACGCCATCCGCAATATTTTTTCAACATATACTCTGATCCAATTAATTGTCATTTTGTTGAGATGAAATAGTGATATAAGAAATGATCAAACTATTCCTGAGATGCATTCTCTTTGGTATCAATTTGATATTGCCTTGCATGTGTTGTGAATTCTTGAGTTGTAATACAATTCAATCATATGTATGAGTTCTAAGTTATGTTCTTAAAAATCAACAAGTGGATGATGATGAAGTGGACGATAGCAAGTACTCTAGGGACAACAAGAGCCGCTACGTGCTGAGGCGGCTACGGTGTGGGAAAATCCCTTTCTACCGTAGGGGAAACTTTTTTGCCCATTCTATGGCAGAGCCATCAACATGGACCTCGAAAGCATGATCTAGCACGCGATGGATGATGGCTCAAAATATATTCGAGCTCGTTGGGAACCCCAAGAGGAAGGTATGCTGAGAACAACAACAAGTTTTCCCTCAGTTATGAAACCAAGGTTATCGAACCAGTAGGAGCAAGGAAACAACTGCAAGGTGTTGCTAGCAACTTGGAATCCTGCACAATACAACCACAGAACTTTGCCCCAACTTACAGTGAGGTTATCAATCTCATCAGTTTTGCTAAAAACAAAGGATTAAACGTATTGTGTGGAATATAGTAATTGCTTGCAGAAAGTAAATAGTAAACAGTAAATATATGGTAGATTGATGATAAAAGAATGGACCGGGGTCCATAGTTCACTAGAGGTGATTCTCCTTAAGATAGATGACATGTTGGGTGTACAAATTACAGCGGGGCAATTAACAAACACCAAGAAAGCATACATGCATATACTAATCATCTTGACTCCTATGAGATTTGATTGGGCATTACAACATTATACATAAACCGTAATCCAACTGTATCTATGACTAATAATCCACCTTCAGGTTATCATCCAAACCCCCTCTAGTATTAAGTTGCAAGCAACAGATAATTGCATTAAGCAAAGTGTGTAAAGTAAACAATACAATTGTCCTATGGACAAAGGATTGCTGTTTTATCCCTAGTAGCAATAGCACATCTAGTACCTTAGAGATTCCTATCACTTCCCCAGATTACTAGAGGCATGAACCCACTATCGAGCATAAATACTCCCTCTTGGAGTTGCTAGCATATACTTGGCGAAGATAACTACTAACAACGGAAAGCATGGAAGATCACAAATAACATAGACATGATAGAATCAATAATCAATCTAAAATAGCATCTCAATATCCATCGGATCCCCGCAAACACAACATGTAAGATTACAAATAGATGATCTTGATCATGAACGGAGCTCACAAGATCTAAACATGATATCACAAAGAAGGAGAACCAACCATCTAGCTACTACATGGACCCGTATTCCAGGGATGAACTACTCACGCATCACACCGGAGGCAGTCATGGTGATGAAGAAGGCCTCGGGGGTGATCTCTCCCCTCCGGAAGGGTGCCGGGAAGAGCTTCAGATCCGTCCTGATCTAGGGATGGAGATGGCGGCGGCTACAGACTCTTTTGTGGAATTTTGTATCGGGTCCTTAGGGTTTTCATCCCGGGAGGCTTTTATAGGCGAAGGGGCAAGGTCGGTGGAGCACCAGGGGGCCACACCGCCTGGTGGCGCCCCCCAGGCCATGCCGCCACGAGGTGTGACCGCCCTGGTGCACCACTTCGTCTCCCCTCCAGACTCCGTGTTGCTTCGGGTAAAATATTGACGTTGGCTTTTGTCCGGTCCAATTTCGAGAATACTTCCTTACTAGCTTTTCTGAAACCAAAAACAGTAGAAAACAAGCAACTGGCACTATTGCATCTTGTTAATAGGTTAGGTCCAGAAAATGTGCAAAAATACTCCAAAGTGTGGAAAAAACATAAGAAAGTAGATATAAAACAAGCATGGAACATCAAAAATTATAGATATGTTTATGACATATCAGTGGATGTTGGCAAAAGCCGAGGCCGAAGGCATCAGCCGAATACCTTGGCGCGGCACGCAACCTTCAGAAAATTTCTCGGGATTATGTCAGGACTAGCCTGTATCCCCTCGGGTAGGCTGTCCCGGCCTCCTATTGCTTCCCCTGCTAGGCGTCTCCATGTACCGGCCTCTTGCCTCTGCCCCTTGTTTTATTTTGTTTTAGTTAATTAGTACATGTGGTTGTATAAGACAATAATATATTTGTGGTGTCTCTAGTAAAGATTCTATATATTTATTAATATACTCCTTTATATGGAGTTCCTTCAAATTTCCAGTGTTCAATTATATTACTGATCATGCTCATGCACACTACCAAATATTTCTAGTGCTCATGCACACTACCAAATAGATTGGTGGAAATTTTGTATTCAAGTAACTAAATAATCTCAGATCGGCAAACATTTGCTCTTCAGCATGGTATATATGAACGTCATTTACTCTTAGGACTCAATTTCTCTCTAGCAAGCATCTATAAACACCTTCCTTTGCCTTTAAATTATAAATTATTCTCAATATTTAGGATTAAAAAAATTCACAGTTCTGAATATTTCTGACTGTCTGAATATTTACTCAACGAGATTTCCTTCAAAGAATACATGGAAAAATGTTATATTGGTAAAATTTTCATAATTAAGTAACCAAATGATCTCACTTTGCGATTAAACATTTGAATTTGTCAAATTCAAAACACTCGCACTTTATTTCTCTATAGCAAAGTGATGTCTGCGCACTTCTATTCTTCTAGACAGTTGTTGGGCCTCCAAGTGCAGAGGTTTGTAGAACAGCAACAAGTTTCCCTTAAGTGGATTACCCAAGGTTTATCGAACTCACGGAGGAAGTGGTCAAAGGTATCCCCTCTCAAGCAACCCTGCAATCAATATACAAGAAGTCTCTTGTGTCCCCAACACACCAAATACACTTGTCAGGTGTATAGGTGCACTAGTACGGCGAAGAGATAGTAAAATACAAGTGGTATGGATAATTATAAGTGGTTACAGTGCTAGAAAATAGCTTGATGGCGTGTGGTTGATGTGGGAAAAGACTAAAGGAAAACTGAAATAAAGATAGCAGCAAGCAAACATGTAACAGATCTAGTTGCAAACAGTGTTTCAATGCTTAGAAACAAGGCCTAGGGATCATACTTTCACTAGTGAAAACTCTCATATAAATATCTTCTCTTTATGATACTACTCTTAACTACTCTCCGGTTGAACACTCTAATCGATGGTAGGGCTATAACAGCACACCTCAAAGTTTGCTTTCCACATCTAGATAACCCCACACTGTCACCTTGAGCACTAGATGGTTGAAAAAATCACCGCAATTTCATAAATACATCCAACTCCAAATATAACTCATAACAAGTATTTGTAATCTCTAGCCTAAGTGCCACCATGGTGTGCACACTGTCAACTTCACCCGCATGGGGAGAGCAGAGATCTATTAAAGCACTTGAGTAGTAAGGTAGATCTATAGATTACAAGCTCATGATCTCAATAAGATCATGCATAGAGAGAGAGATGAACACATAGCTACCGGTAGAACCCTTAGCCTCGAGAAAGAAATACTCCCTCCTTATCATGGGAATTAGCAACGACAATGGAGATGGTGGTGGAGATCGATGGAGATGGCTCCGGGGGCACTTCCCCATCCCGGCAGGGTGCCGGAACAGAGACTTTCTATCCCCCGAATCTCCTCTTCGGTGGCGGCGGCGCTGCGGAACTTTTTGTGGCTGTAGGCTTGATGATTTAGGGTTTTTGCATCGGGAGGCATCTTATAGGTGAAGAGGCAAGGTCGATGGGCGTCCGAGGGGCCCACACCACCTGGTGGCGCGGCCAGGGGTCACCCGCGCCACCATATGGTGTGGGCAGGCTCTGGCCCTCCTCCGTCTCGTATTCTGGCTCCATGTCCCCCTCGGTGAAATATTGACTTTGGCTTTTGTCCCATCCAATTCCGAGAATATTCATTTTCTGACTTTCCTGGAACCAAAAACAGCAGAAAACAGGCACCTGGCACTATGGCTCTTATTAATAGATTCGTCCAAGAAGTGTATAGAAAGTACTCCAAAGTTGGAACAAAACACAAGAAAGTAGATAAAACCAAGCATGGAACATGAAAAATTATGGATACGTTAGCAACGTATCACAAAGCGCATTAACACTAGTCATCATGCCTTAGCGTTATATTGGTAAAGATCCAAGGTTTGTACTATGACAAATTTTTTCTTCAATTTATGAACCTCATTTAGTATTAGGGGACTCAAATTCACTCTAGCAAGCATGTATACACACCTTTATTTTCTTTAAATTATGAATGATTCTCAAATTTTAGGAAAATCAAATGCCAGAGTTCCAAATATATCTGGAGTTCCGAATATTAGCTTTTTCAAATTACTAGTGGTCAAGTAGTTGGCAACAAAATGTAAAATATTCGGAGAACGGGTGTTCTTAGAGTCTTTTTACACTTGTATCCGTTTGAGGCTAGTACTTGGCGCCAAATATCTGAAAATATTTGGGCAAATATTTCAGATATGTGCCACTTTTGTTTTTCCCTTCCTGCCCAGACCACTAACCACTGCTGCCGCCCTCCACCACCGCCGCCTCCGATCCCTTGCCTCTCCACAACCGCCGCATCCGGTCCCCTGCAGTGCGGACGCTCTCCCTCACCTCCGAGGATCCCTTCGTCGTCCAGGTAGGTATGCGTGAAAACCAAACCCCCAAAACCCTAAATCAGCAGCTTCGATTTAGGAATTTTGCCATGGGATTTTCCATTTTGCTTCTCGAATTTAAGGTTTAGGGTTACCGAGCTACGAAGAACCGACGACACTGTCAGGAGATCCTCTCCTAGACGGCCTGCATCTATCCCAACTCTTTTCCCCTTGTATAAATCTCAAAATCTGCAGTTGTCACTTCCAGGAATAGAGATTTAACTGGCACTTCCAGCAATAGAGATTTAATTGTCACATCATTGGTCTATTTTGTATTGTCACTTCATTAGTCTGCTTGCATCTTGATTGAATTAAGATGCTCTATGTATGTATCTATTTAACAGATGGGAACCAATAGTTACGATGCAGTCACACCGTCTAGTGATGACATTTTTCGCATTAACTTTGGTGGTTTTGAATTCCAGTCAACAGATGAAAAATCCACTGAGAGGATTGAATTTAGAGGTATCAAAAGAACATCAAAATTGCTGGCATATATTTTGTATGCGTTTAGACGGTAGACAGTAATATTCCACCACATTGAATTTTTTGTGTGTTGTTGCATCAGGGCTTCGACACAAGGGGGACACTGATTTTGATAAGTAGAGCCTTTTTGGAAACGACATGTATCTAAAAGAAGTTCATGTAGACTTACTCTTAGAATGGTGTGAACCCGAATTTCCACCAAAAATCAAGTACTACGTCTACAGGCTGCCCTATTCATCTGTCATGAAAAAGAAGTGCAAGCTAGTAAGATGATATATTATTGATCATGTTATCAACAAGATACCATGTGATATTTAAATACTTCCAGTACACAAGCATGCTAATTCTTCAATTCTCTATGTTTGCCTAGACATTTGGAGCTGAGTTCACAAGAAAATACCTAAAGAAACGCCTTGATGAACCTATTGATGTCCATGTTTGGAAAATGAAGAGCAAAAAGCCAAAGATGGTTAGGATGAAGATGGGAGATAGGTTAAATACAATCTTGATGACTGGATGGGAGAAGGTTGTGGGAAGCTTCAACCTAAAGCAGGATACGATTGTCCTTTCTTCCTTTGATGAAAAAGATAATGGAGAGGTACATATTCTGGTTCAGCAACTTTCACCGGGCAACCGATTATAAATGCAATCCAACTAGTTTGTTAGAGAGTACTCATTAGGCTAGTTTGTATGTACTGCCATAACGCGTAATTGCTAAATTTGTATGGATTTCCCAAACTATGTGGCTATTGTTACTGTGATCGATCTGCTACAATAAGTTCTTTAGATAATGTGTCTATCTGTCTGCTGAATCATGATTATGTGTCATGTTATCTATGATCGAGTTTCAATTAGCATTCTATTACGTAAAATGGTTTACACACATTAGAGACGGTCACTTTAAAAGCCGCTTCGAGGCACACTAGTTCTGGAGACCGTCTTTGTTAGAATCCAACTTAGGTCTCCTGACTATTGGAGACGATCCCTAGTATAGGCCGTCTGAGGTTGACGAGTTCTTGCAAGTGGTTCGAAATACAGTCGTCTCCATCTTGTACATTTAGAGGCGTTTTACTTTTTGCACCGCCTAAGGTCTCCTATATTAGAGCAGCAAAGAAAAACCAGCTCAGGTGGTGTGCTCTTAGAAGCTATGCGCTTGAGCTGGAACAAGAAACCATCTGAGGCCCATGGGAAATTGACGTCTCTAAGTAACGTGTTTGTACTAGTTTTGGAGAGAACTCGTTCATCTGATACCTGGTTTTCTTGAAGGGTTGTAGAATCCCAGGCCGACAAGCATAGCCAGCATGTCCGATATAGAACTTACCATTATGGATTTGTATCCCATCAGGTCTTGATAGGCTTTTAGCAAGTATGTTTACATCATGGGCTGATCCTTTCCAACTATCTAGCACATATGTGACCCATATACCAAAATCAACAAAAACAAGCATATTCTGGCTCATGTAGTGCTTCATTCCTCTTTATGTTGATGATTGTGCTTTAGGCACTCTAGCAGTCACATGTGTACCATCAATTGCACCAATACAATCTTGTTATGGAAGGAACAAACAATCATGATTTTGTTCATTGTAGTATTGCTACAAAAAGACAAATGTGGTATTTCTGATTACCATGAAATTTGGATATCATATGTGGCTGTTTCGTAACTTGCTTGGTATTTGACAAAAAGGTGGTAGATCAATTCTTCTCTGAGCTCCAGAACTGTGTAGAGGACTTGGTTTAAATAGGAGGAAATAGTACCTATGGATCTCCCGAATGTGTTGTGGATCTGAACGTCTGGTTATAACCTATAACATGAAAGAGCATAGAAACTTGCTCTTCCACAGAGGTGTGGATGCTATCTTGCAACAATCCTCTCTCCCTCAACCTCTTCACAAGTTCATAAAAGGGACTCTTCTCATCCAAAGAATATGGACAGCCTCTACATTGCTTTAGTTGTGTATGTAGTTCAAATTGGCAGTCATCTCCTGAAGTAGGACCAACATAGGACCATATGTCACTCTCAAATAGGAAGCTCGCTGATGCGCACAAGTATAGGGGATCGCTACAATGTTCAATGGGAAGTGACGAGGGGTAACCTCGGCAATGTCCATTGTGATGGACTTGGGGTTTTGCAGAAAAGAGAACGCTGGGGATTTTGTTGGATATCAGGCAAACAAGGGAGTCGAAGTCGCCTGATTTACTTGATGGACAACACTAATATAGATTGCTTGGGTGTTTTCCCTACCTCCTCATAGGCTTCTCCCGTCCTATATATAATAGGTCGGGTCTCAAAGTCATATACGGATAGATTACAGGTGTACAATTACAACTCGAACACAACATCGGTTCATATTTCCTTTCCTAATACAACTAAAGCTTTCATCGGTTGCTTCTTTGGGCCATCATAACTTGAATCTTCATGGTTCGTGAGCCTTTTATATAGTCAGGGTAGTAAATTATAAGCACCCGAGTAACCGTACCTATGTTAGGGAGTATGTCAACACCCGGATTTTTAATCCCAGATGCCTGTTATGTCATCCATCGCAATCCCAGGATTACCATTTTTGCGAGACATAACAGACTGGATATCACAGTACATCATCCATTACAAACCATACATAAGGTCTTACACAAATAAGGATCTCATGATCCAGTCTTAATACAACAAGCAGCGGAAATAAAAGATAAGCGTAGCGGTGGGGTCCATCTTCAGGGGCACAGGCAATGCTGATGAAGGAAGATAGTCCTAGTTATCATAGCCGTCCTGCTGGCCATCATCTTGGTAGTCTCCTTCATAGTCTGGCCATGATAATAGTCAGGGACAAAAGCCATGAGTACTCTTTAAGTACTCACAAACTACCACTAACAAGTAGTATAATTCTAAGTTAAAGTGCTAACTCTAAGTTTAACTATAAAGTTAAGTTTGAAACCTAAGATGAATTCTGAAGCAAAGAAAGATAAATTAAAGTTCTAGAATCACTTAAGTTGGGAAGCTAGTGTCATAAACACAACCCTGTTGTGGTCAAGTCAAGATTCATCATTCATTTCATAAGTTATTTTGAAAACATCTAACAACAAAACAGTATGGCCATTCCAACTGCCCATAGCCGCGGACGCGGCTATTCGAATAGTTTGACACTCTGCAGAGGTGGTACACTTTCACCACAAGATTTGATACATCTGTCAGGGATAACCCTGAATCATCATACTTAGTATGCAGATAATCGAACATAACCTTTCCTTTACACACCCTAGTATAAGCACCTCTCCTATGAGCATGGCCTCCCAACCATGACCATCTGTCATCTTGGGCACTGCATAGGTGGACAACATTGAGAGGTAGCCTTATCTCAAACCTCTCCCACGAGGGAACTAATACTAATGCATATAAACTTCCGGCTAAGCCTTACCCAATTCAGGTAATGTGGTTGTACGGTAAATTTGGAATGGTATCGCATCCGAATCCAACCATCAGTTTTTTAAAGGGGTTAAGGCTCACGCCTCAATAGTTTCATCATCATAAACCATTTGTGTTTCTCAACACATGTCAAAACATCCCAATAGAATGACTCATCATTCCAAGGTTTTCACAATTTATTTTCACCAAGTGTTCCCATCTAAAGTGACTCAAGTTTTTATCTACTCTAAACTACTAAGTTAAGAGTGTTCACTAAGGTTGAGGTGATGGGATCAATCTCATGCCATAGAATGACATCTAAAGTTATCTTTATAGGTCAAGTTTTATACTCTTTATGCTACCTTCAAAATAAGTAAAGAACTTTGGGTAAAGTAAAGGAAGTCAAGCTTGAAAATAAGACTTGGGGTAAATACTAGTCAAAGTGGTATAACTCAAGCATGCCTAAAGCATCTTTGCTAAACCATCCAGTTTAATCCTAGCTTGCTAAGCATTATACTTGCAAGTGTTAGCTTGCCAATAGTAGCTTTCCTTGGTTGGTGCAGTGGTTGAAGTTTTCTTCTTCTTCTTCTTGGTAGAACTCCTCCTCCTCGAAAGCTTGGTCGGTACTATCGTTTATAAATACATACAAAAGTACACAATCACCAAACAATACTTAACTAGTCTAATTAGAACTCTAAGGCACACATTTGATGATCTATTATCATCACAAGCATCACAAGTTTTATTAACTAGTTTCCTTCTTTTTATTTTAGAAAAGTAATTTCTACTCATTGAAAAATTAACTAAGATTTAATATTCACCACTTAAAATATGGGATCATGTGGACACATGTCATCACCACATATTCTAACTTGTGGGAATGTGATTTAAATGTTGGATCACAATTACTTTCGTTTAAGTTCATTATTTAATGATTTAAAGTGACTAGAAATACCTATATAGCATTATTTTGGTACTAGTCCAAAGTCACTGCATGGAAACCTTAATTTTATTACATATTCAGATAGGTATGGTGAAATGTGATTTTTGAGAGTTGGAATCAACTCAAAAGCTATCTTGGTTGATTTTATAAAATGTTGCAAGGTGCAAATGCTTCTGTCTTATTATTGTTACTAGGAGAGATCTCTAACTGTAATTGAATTAAATCCAACGGGCTTGGATAGATCTTTTTAGTATCTTTCTAACAAAATTGGAATCATTTCATTTGGATTTGTAAATCTCTCTGAATTGCATTTCAAACTAGGGAACAGAACTAGGTTTAAACTAATTAGAAAATCCTAATTCAAACTAAATGGGTCGCACGGGAACGTTAACGGGTCGGCCCAGTGACACTACGTGGCGCGGGGCTCAGATGACAAGGGGTCCACCGGTCAGTGGCTCATAACACGCGAAGCGGTACGAGGCTATGTGGGCCGTTAGATTAGAACGGGGATCAACGGCTGGGGCTCGTCGTCGACGACGGACCTGTCGCCGGCGAACTCTAACCCTAGCGGCTCGGTGGGGGTGCTCAGGGGGCGTACCAGGGCTCCAGCAAAGACAGCGAGGCGAACAAACGAATTGGTGGTCGACGGCGAGCTCAGGGACGGTCGAGGCAGCTCTGGGGGTGGTCGCAATCAGCGGCGCCCTTCTCCTCCAGAGGCGGCCTGCTCCAGTGCAATTCCGGCGAACGGCTGCTCGCCTTGCTCCAGGAAGAAGTGGGGAAGGCTCAGTGGTGTGAGGGGAGGTGAGTGGTGTGCTGAATGGGGCTGGGGGTGGCCTCTATTTATAGGACGACAACGCGACCGAGAGGCATGGGCGAGCGGCTCCGGCGAGGGCTGTACAGGGAGCTAGCAGCGTGGCTCGAGGTAAGGGATGGTCGTTGGTCTCCTGGCGGTGCTCTAGAACTTAAATGCGGGCGTAGGGACGGTGGCATTTGGTCGGGCGGTGCACGTGCTCTGAGTGGCAGAGGCGGCGGTCTCAACGGCAAGCGGTGGCTGTGGTGCGTTGGGCGGCGAATGGGCATGTCTGGCATGCTCCCTGGGTCGTGGCGGAGCGGTGGGAGCGGGCTGCGGTCGAGGGGCGGCGTGTACACGCGTGTGGGGCGCGGCGCTCTGGCGCTTGCTCGGCATGGCATGGCCATGCTGCTAGGGGGTAGGGGATGGGTTGGTTAGGCTTTGGTTGCATCAAGGGGAGACAAAGGGATTAAATGGAGATCATTTGGGGGCAAAACCCTGTTGCAAACAGTGAGCTAGCTATTAGTGTTTGATTCTGCCTGCCATGTGTTTGATGAAATGGCCGCAAGAAAGTTATTTTTGAATTTTGCAAAGATTTTTGGTGGGTGTGCTAGATATAAGCTTGAGACTCTGTGGGTGCTTGGGTTTTGAAAATTGAGCTTGTTTGAGTGGTTTTTGAAATAGTGGGATCTTCCCATATGATATAGATTAAATTTTCAATTGCCATTTAAATTTAGTGTTTGAATGTTTTTGGCAGATCACAAACTGGGCCTTGGTACAACATTATGTGTAGTAGCAAGGGGTGCAAAGATCCACATTTATTTCTGTTAGGTTTTGAGTTCTAGGAATAGCCAAAGTAGGCATGTTTATTAAAATGGCACAATTGACCATTTGCTTATTTTATTCATTTTGATTTGTTTTTCTTTGGGATTTGTTTGGGAATGATCTAGATGATGTTTATTTCACCTAAGAATCATTTTACAAGCAATGGATCACTTAATCATGGCAATTCAAATCAACTCCTATTTTAAATACACACACATATGAATGCTTTAATAATTTTAACTGGAAAAGTTTTTGTTAACCCTAATTTTGATGATTTGGATCTTAATAATCTTGGATTAAAGTTTTGGGATGTTACAGAGTATTTCCCAAATGTATAGTTTGACTCAATGGGAATAGAAGAATATCAATAAGACTTTAGAAATTGAGATGTCCCTCAAAACCACACATGTGTATCAATATGCTCAAGAAGTAAGTGGTGATTATAGCAATTGAATCAAAACAGTAAAGCAAACGATGAACAATAGCAGCATATTTCCAGCTTTCACCGGAAGTAGTGACTTCTAACTTTCAATGGCTAAATGCACAGGCATGAGGTGATAGTGGGGTGTTGCATGAACGATAGTTACCATATAATGTAACTCAAATAACATGGCATTCATCTCTAATTCAGTTGTGTGTAGGTATGTGTTCTAAATATAGTTATGTGTACTAACCAAGAGAATTTGCATAACATCTATTGTCCTACCTACCCATTTCACCGGGGCCAACTTGGAACTACAGGTAATTAAGGTCTATCCTTTTGAATAGCCTAGAACAATGCATTAACAATCCATGAACACACAATATCTTCAAACTGTCATATATTCTCATTGTTTTCCCTAATTGTCACTTTAGAGTCCACATGTTCAACATAATATTAGGAAGTACAATTTGTAGATAGATATCAATCTCATATATATGATGGACAATAAAAGTTCAGTACTGAAATCATGTTAAGTAGATACATTTGGGATGTATCAGCTCCCCCAAGCTTAGCTCATTGTTTGTCCTCAAACATCTCAAACACAGTGTAGAAGCGATAAAAGACTTTGACAAGAACTTTGCTCTATGCATGGCATTTTAATAACAAAAAGTGTACCAAACATGGATCTATTAATGAATATCAATGTATTAGCAGATGTTCATTCTATCGATGTCCAAATGTTTATACATGCTGCAAGGAAGATGATATATGGCAATACTATTTAGGCAAGATCAATTGATAGTAGTAATGAACAAAGTTGACACATCGCTTTTGATTGAACCATGAGTAAGTTTTTTGTGTCCTTTGATTCTTTCAATTGTTTGACTTATAATTCACCATGCTTGCATTACAAACTAAATACTCAGGTGATGTTGTACCCGTCTCGTCTTTCAAAATTTAAACACTCATAAAAGATTCGTACATGAGTAAGTAGCTAGTATCTTTAGTTGACAACTTTAAGATGGAAAGGAAGTAGGATAAACACATTCTTATAAGCTGAGAACCTTAGATGAGTGGCATGGATTTTTATTCTCTTCAATAGAAATGTAAATTCGCATCATTTTTCATATTTCATTTTGTTTTGCACTTCACATATTTCAACCATATTTTAATAGCCAGCTTATTTGGTTTATTCTCTTTTTCAGGATTTTGGCTCACGGGTAATTGCCCACCAACACAATGATGACCATGTTGGTGGAATTAGTTTAAAGGTTAGCAATAAGGCTGAGTTGTCAACTAAAGATACTATCAACTAACTTATATACAACTCTATGATGAGGTTCACCATTTGAAAGACTGGACTATTATACTAACATCGACCCTTATATTTCAAGGACACATAAGAATATAAATATTCATCATTGAGTATGTTCCACGCTCACAATAACAAGCATAATGGGATGCATAGAACTTTGTTTAGAACTACTATCTTTCAATCAAGGCTAAACAATGTTACTCAATATCATCTCCTTTGCATCACTGTATATCAACAAGAACACATGCAAAACGAACATTCATTACCACTTCCCTAAGTATTAATGAAGCCATGCACAAGCACTTCTATTGTTAAATTGCAAACATAAATATATCAAAGGTGTCATACCTCTTTTATCAATTCATATACTTTGATTCATCATTCACTACAAGAATAGTTTCCTTCTGCAATGACTTGTCCCGACGGTCGTCGTAGAAGGCGCGTCTTCCGCGACGAAATTCTCGGCTCGACCATGGACGATGGAAAAAAATTCCCTGGTTTCACGTCCCTCTACTACGACAGAACCGCTAAAAACATAGAGGAAGCTTGGCCGGCGCGTGGAAAAAGCAAGAATTTTGGTTCCTCGCTCGATGTTGACTCGCCGAAGTGTTTTGAGGCGTGTGGGTCCCACACGTCAGTGTCTCTAGCGACCATACTTTTGGGTCGCGCATCCCTGATTTGAAATCGATAACGTTGCTTGATGCGTTTGTCGTTTAGTCAGGCTGCTGGGTCCCACATGTCAGCCTCTCATTAGCAGAATCGTGTGTATCATGGAATTTTTTTCTTCGCTCGTGCTACCCTGTTCTGAACTTGATAGCATTACTCGATGCATCTACCATTTAATCAGTCTGATGAGACCGGCATGCCATCCTCTCATTAGAAGAAACATGTGTATGATGGAATTTTTCCACTCGGTCGTGCATCCGTGTTCCGAACTTGATAACTTTGCTCGCTGCATCAGCCGTGTTGGTGGGTTCCTTATGTCAGTCTCACATTAGAAGAATCGTGGGCATGACAGACTTTTTTTCTACTCTAGCGCTACCCTATTCCTAACTAGATAGCGTTGCTTGACGAATCTACCATTTGGTGACGCAGCTGGGTCCCACATGACATCCTCTCATTAGAAGCATCGGTTGTATGATTAACTTTTTTATCTGTTTACGCCTCCGTGTTTCAAACTTGATAACATTGCTCGCTGCATCAGTCATTTTTTCAAGCTGCTTGGTCCCTCCATGCCAGCCTCTCATTAGAACAAACGTGTGCATGATGGACTATTTTCTCGCTCGCACCTCCCTGTTTTGAACTTGGCGACGTTTCTCGATACAACACATGTATAAGGCCATGCTGGTGGGACCCACATGTCGGTCCATCTTTAAAAGAAATGTGTGTATGATAGACCTTTTTTTCGGCTGCGTCCGTTGTTTTGAGCTTTGCAACATTGCTCCATGTGGCGCTGTCAGCTTTCTGGTATGTTCTGGCTTATGGGTCCCCGATGCAGCCTTGTATGTTCTAGCGGGTAGGTCCCTGATGCCAGCCTCTATGTACAAGTATTTAAATTTTTTCAAACCCGACCAATAAACTCGAGGGATGCTGCAGGCTGGTGGGTCCGCGATGTCAGCCTCTCCATAATGCAATATTACTATAGTAGAAGAAAAAACTCAAGACTTACAATAGATTTAAACTGTGTGTGTCGCCACTACGCTAAAGATATTTATAGAAAATATATTATTAAACATTCCTTAGTACCTTCATGTTATGTTTTAATGTTTTTAAAAAGATGTCGTGTGTCCGCGTTTATATTTTTAAAAATAAAAGGACAGCATCCTGGCATCTCCATTTATAAAATTCCACATATATAATGGACTAGTTTCTTAAAAATATGGCGGAGTTTTTTTAAGAGGTGGAGGCGAAGTTTTTTTAAGAGGTGGGGGCAATGCTAAAAAGGCCGAATTAAAAATATTTTGGGATATTCTATATGGTCCATCTACATGCGTTATACTCTATGGGTTCCTTTCTTAAATTTCATTGGGCTATGCTAAGCAGTCCCTTGACCCTAACAAGGCCGAATTAAAATGTTCTTGCCTATGCTCCACGGGATTCTTTCTCAAATTTCACTGGCCTGTGCTCAGCAGTTCCCTAACCCTGCGCTCAAAAAATCACTTTCCTGACCCCGAAAAGACGTGTGTATGTTGGACTGTTTTTTTTTTGTTGAACTTGATAATGTTGTTGGGTCCTCCATGTTAGCCTCTCACCACGCTGGACTTTTTTCTCGCTCGCGCCTCCCTGTTTTGAACTTGGCAATGTTGCTTGATGCAGCATCTCTATAAGGCCGCGCCACTGGGTCCCATGTGTCAGCCTCTCTATAAATGAAACATGCGCATGATGAACTTTTTATCAGCCTCGTCCACTATTTTGACATTGGTCCATTGCTAGGTCTAAATATACATGGTACAAATTAAAAGACCAAATATATACCCATACTATATAGATGCCGATCAAATTATATTTTTTTTGAGCATGATATATTATAATTTTATATAGTGATGATATATCATATGTCTATTATCTAGGTCTCACGTGCATGGTATGTGGAACTTACTAGTAATGCAGTAGTTTCTACAAAAACATAGGTAGGCAGAGCTTTTTGGGGGGGGCTAGGGAAGGGGATGACCATAAAGGCCGAATTAAAAAGATTATGGGCTAACTAGGGGCGGAAGCCCTATTCTTCATGGGCTCACTCCGAAACTGAATGCGCTATGGTCAGCGGTCACAAGACAATGAAAAGACCGAATTAGAAGGTTTTGAGCTATGCTTGGGCCTGATAGGCTAATTTCATGGGCTCGGTAATAAAAATTCCAGACCTCAACAAGGAAGAAAAAGACGAGGGAGAAAATTTTGGCCAAGATTTCGTGTGAAAATTGTTGACAACCAGGACACATACCCCGTGCATGCCAAAACTTTCCCACTCGCTCCTTCCAAATCACGCCTTCACTCCAGTAGCTAGCTACTGTCTCTTTGCGACATTCTTCTGGAGACGCGTAGACGGTCAAAACCACAGGCCGTGCACCAAAACATTCACACTCACTCCGTCTATCAGTCGGGGTGGCCTGACACCATTGCTGGCGGCGACATTCTTTTCGAGACGCACACAAACCAGCAGTCAGCTGGTCGATCCCCATGGTACACTTATAATATCCTTAGTTGACTCGAATCATTCACTAGAAGTAGTTTCGTCATCGATATGTTTGTTTTACATTGTTCTGCACTTCATATGTTTGTTCGAATTGGTTGGCATTTCTCGCTTGGTCAATCTGTTCTCTCAAATATGTAACATAGTTATGCATTCAATTTCTGAAACAAGCTAAAATTACGTTGCATTTATATTTCTATATTCAATCAGGTTGCTCAGATATGTTGGCTTAATTAGATCTGTAATCCACTTGTTTGGAGAAATATCTTGAAAGCTTTTAACCATCTCTATCCTCAACATATGGACAGATATTGGATACTGAATGGAAAAAAGCAACACCTTCATATTGGGAAGGTGTTAATGACTTCATGAAGTTTGTTAGATAGCATAATGGCGACTCGGATGTGTTTTTCCCATGCCAAAATTGCCTTAATTATAAAAAGCCGAGTCAGAGCATAGTCGTAGACCATACATTTGTTAGTGGGATGCAACACACATATATTAGGTGGACTAAACATGGTGAACCAAATGATCAGTCTGTTCTTGATCCTCTAGCTAATGCTGATCCGCCTGAAGCTCATAAGATCGAGGGTGAGGACCTTTCTGGTTTGTTAAGGGACCTGTACCCCACTACAAGCAAAACAGGTGCTCCTTCTCTTAAAAGATCACTTTTCTCTGACCTGATAGAAGATGCCAAGTGTTCAGTGGACCCTGATGTCTACGCACTTCTATTCTTGTAGACAGCTGTTGGGCCTCCAAGTATAGAGGTTTGTAGAACAGCTGCAATTTTCCCTTAAGTGGATTACCCAAGGTTTATCGAACTCAGGGAGGAAGTGGTCAAAGGTATCCCTCTCAAGCAACCCTGCAATCAAGATACAAGAAGTATCTTGTGTCCCCAACACACCCAATACACTTGTCAGGTGTATAGGTGCACTAGTTCGGCAAAGAGATAGTGAAATACAAGTCGTATGGATAATTATAAGTGGTAACGGTGCCATAAAAGAGCTTGACGGGTAGGAAGAGACTAAAGGCAATCTGAAATAAAGATGGAAGCAAGCAAACATGTAATAGATCTAGTTGCAAACGGTGTTTCAATGCTTAGAAACAAGGCCTAGGGATCATACTTTTGCTAGTGAACACTCTCATATAAATATCCTCTCTTCATGATACTACTCTGAACTACTCTCCGGTTGACACTCTAATCCATGGTAGGGCTATAACAGCACTCCTCAAAGTTCGCTTTCCCCATCTAGAAAAACCCTCACTATCACCTTGAGCACTAGATGGTACCAACAAACACCACAATTTCATAGAGACATCCAACTCCAAATATAACTCAGAACTAGTATTTGTAATCTCTAGCCTAAGTGCCACCATAGTGTGCACGCTATCACTTTCACACACGTGGGGAGAGCCAGAGATCTATTAAAGCACTTGGGTAGCAAGGTAGATCTACTTGATTACAAAGCTCATGATCACAATATGATAATGCATAGAGAGAGAGATGAACACATAGCTACCGGTAGAACCCTTAGCCTTGAGGAAGAACTACTCCCTCCTCATCATGGGAATCAGCAACGGCGATGGAGATGGTGGTGGAGATTGATGGAGATGGCTCCGGGGGCACTTCCCCATCCCGGCAGGGTGCCAGAACAGAGACTTTCTGTCCCCAGAATCTCCCCTTCGGTGGCGGCGGCGCTGCGGAACTTTTCATGGGTGGAGGCTGGATTCTTTAGGGTTTTCTCATCGGGAGGCTTCTTATAGGCGAAGGGGCGATGTCAGAGGGTGGACCAGGGGCCCACACCACCTGGTGGCGTGGCCAGGGGGACCCACGCCACCACATGGTGTGGCCAGCACCTGGCCCCTCTCCGTCTCGTCTTCTGGCTCTATGAGTCTTCCGGTAAAATATCGAATTTGGCTTTTGTTCGGTCCAATTCCGAGAATATTCATTTTCTGGCTTTTCTGGAACCAAAAATAGAAGAAAACAGGCAACTGGCACTGTGGCATCTTGTTAATAGGTTAGTTCCAGAAAATTTGTAAAAATACTCCAAAGTGTGGACAAAACATAAGAAAGTAGATATAAAACAAGCATGGAACATCAAAAATTATAGATACGTTTGCAACGTATCAACATCCCCAAGCTTAACTCCTGCTCGTCCTCGAGTAGGTAAGTGATAAAAAAGAATAATTTTTGAGGTGACATGCACCATAATAATCTTGATCAAAGTATTTGTAGAACATTGATAGCTGGGATCATAGTACTTTAACATAGCATGAAAGATATAGTTCTAACAATAAGACATAGCAACTATGTTGTAACATGAAAAGGTACAAAACAAAAGATTCATGAATAACAATGCTTTGAAAGACTTTTTTGTTTCACATAAAGAAAACATAATGAGAATGGTATTCAGCTTGTCCCTCATAGTGTAGCAAAACATAAATGCATAGGACACCTTCAAAGTTCATAAGGGTGACTAGATACAAATAGTTTAAGAACAAGCAATATCAAAGTTATGCATCAATCAACAAGTCTTGGGACAATGCACATTAAACTAAGAATGGCCACTATGCTCTCTTAATAGGTGCATCAAGATAGAAGATGGAGACTCAATCATAAAAGTAAAATAAAGGCCTTCATAGAAGGAAGCAGAGATTCAAGTCTCATAAAGAGCTTCCAAAAATTATGGTACTTATTAGCTTTCAGCTCTCATTGCCCCTATCATAAGCATCTTGAAGTGATTAAGGTTAAAGTGAACAAACTATGGAGTATATGCTTGACAAAGTATAAGTTGGCAATCTCATGTCCCTTGAATACAAGGGCCGCTCCTCATGCTACTCAAGTTTACTTACCGGTAAGTTCTTGTCATAGTAAGTACATGTGTATCATAGAGAACCACCAACAGAGTACCCCTTGCCCAATTATACGGAAGAATCACCATATCAAAATGACAAGGCAAGCAGACAATAAGCATCTCAGCATCTTCTTATTTACCATGGGAAAATGGTGCTTTTTCTCTCTTTTCTCTTTTCTCATCTTTTTTTTTCTTTTTCTCAATTTCTATCTCTCTCTTTTTTTATAAGAAGGATGCTTCATAGATTGCTCATTATGGTTACGCTGCAGGTTTCCACCATGATTAGGCATGGATTAGACCAGCCGCCTAGGCGTTTCTCTAACACACATACATAACTCCATGGACTTACAAGCTCCCCTTTAATTTCACACCGACGACATCCATAAACAAAAGAGCATGATATCAACTTGGCACAATGTACAAGTGCAATGTTGAAAGCGTTCCCCATGACATCATGGTTCTGCTAATCCCCATCGTATAAGTGCAAGCATATACAACATAGATGACACAATGGTTCAAGTTTATTAGGGGCAAGAAAAGTAAAGTGTGCCATCAAGTTCGTGAGAGCTTTAATCACTAATTTTCACATAACAAGTTTAATTCGGAAGGTAGATAAAAACATGGATATACTTGGAATAGAAAATGCTAATAGGTAGGTATGGTGCACTCTTTGGAATAACTTGGTTTTATTTGGAGTTGGATGCATGAGTGGAACTCATACTTGGTATGGAGGCTAGCAAAAGACTGAGAGCGACCAACTAAGAGAGCAATAATGGCCAAAATCATGCAAAGCGACAAAACATCATTAATTAAAGCATAAAGTGATATTACAAGTCGAAAACTAAAGGATCATAGAGGCTATGGTGACTTGGTATAGTCTTAACATGGTGTGAGTATGCGCCAAGTCAACCCAAATAAAGCATCAAAGGAGAATACCACAATATTATGCTTAAATATGCTAAAACAACGCATGATTCTTTCAAGGCACATTAAGCAATCTCAATTATTTGTAACCTGTCATGCTACGGAAAAAATCACTAAGCATAAATCAAAAACAATATCAAGCATGACATGACAAAGCATAGGCCATAGTCAAAAACAAGCTCCTTTTTTACCACTTAAGCTTGAACTTTTCCTACTCTTTTCCAATCCAAACCAATCTTATTTGCAAACAAATGTACCACTTAAGCATGAACTTTTCCTACTCTTTTCCAATCCAAACCAATCTTATTTGAAAACTAATGTATGAATGAGGGAATCCAACCAATTTATTCAAGCAAACTAAGCAAACGAAAACCAAAAACAAAAATGAAGACGCTCCAAGAACAACACAACTGTGCATGAAACAATAAAAATGAAGTGTTTGGAAGAAACCTGAGATTTTTATTGATGAAGAAGGGGATGCCTTGGGCATCCCCAAGCTTTAACGCTTGTACCTCTTGAATATTTCTTGGGGTGACACGGGGTGGCATCCCCAAGCTTGAGCTTTTGTCCATTCTTCATCTCATTACATCATTCTTTCCCTACACCTGAAAATTTTGTTCATACAAAATTTCACACAATCTTCATTAGCAACATTAGTTCATTCAAAAGATAATAAACGTTTGGGGTATAGTTTTAAAACAGAAAAACTTTCATTAAAACACACAAGCTAATGTATCAATTCCCTCAAAAAGCTCAATTCACCAAAAAGAACCCAAAATGAAATCGATAAAGAGGCAAATGCAAATAATGGCAGAAATCTGTCAAAACAGACCAGCAGGTAAAAACCAATTTTTTAGAAGACCTTATGTTGCTCAGATCGAAAAGTGTTGAACTAACGAAAGTTGTATAACAACCTGGGTCAGAAGCACAAAACATTATAGCTCAAATCGACGTACAGAGATTTTTCACGAATTTTTACAGCGAAGCACAAAAATCTGTTTCGGGACAACAACTTTCCCTAGTCTTACTTCTCTCTCATTAGAGGTTACTCTTGGCACAAAAACCACACAAAAAGGATAAGAAGAGGTTATTACTGAAGCAATAACTTCCAATACTCAACAAAAAGACTCCTAAAGAAATTTGGGTTATCTCCCAATAAGTGTTTTTCTTTAACACCTTTGAGCTAGGCACGATAATTTTGATGAGGCTCACATAAGAAATATGAATTGAAGTAAAAGAGAGCATCAAGAAGCAAATATAAAACACATTTAAGTCTAACCCACTTCCTATGAAAAATAATCTTGTAAAGAAACAAGTCATGAAAGCACAAAGCAACAAGCATATGAAAGCAAAATAAGTGCAACTTCAGAAAAATTAACATAAAGAGGGGCCATAAAACCATGTTTCCCTCTCTCATAATAACTTTCAGTAGCATCATGAATAAAATTAACAATATAACTATCATATAAAATATTCTTATCATGAGCCACATGCATAAAAGAATTTATACTCTCGACATAAACATAGTCATTCTTATTAATTAATTGTAATGGGAGCAAATTCAACAAAATAGCTATCATTATTATTCTCACCACCATAATCATCAAATATAGGAGGCATATTGTAATCATAATTAATTTTCTCCTCAATAGTAGGCGGACTAAAAATATCATATTCATCATTGTAATCATCATATATTGGAGGCATAATATCATCAAAGTAAATTTTCTCCTCCGTGCTTGGGGGACTAAAAATATCATGCTCATTGATGACCCACATGTATAGGGGGTGTATCGCAGTATTTTCGATAAGTAAGAGTGTCGAACCCAACGAGGAGTAGAAGGTGCTGGCTAGTGGTATGGATCAAGAATTCTCTTCAAATACTTAGCAAACGGATTTTTAGGGGTTTTCGATAAAGCAAGTAAACAAAGTACGAGTAAACAAAAGATCATAAGAATGAATGCAGCAAGTGGCCCAATCCTTTATGCAGCAAAGGACAAGCCGGTTGTATTTCTATAGATGACCAAACGTTCTCGAGGTCACATGGGAAGACTGTCAAGTGCTTTCGCTTCATATAGTCGATTAATCTTCTCTAGCTTGCTAAGTGTTGTGTGGGTGAACCTGTGCTAATGTACCGTCCCATCCAAGACTTAATACATACTTGTGATTAAACCCCCTTGCAAACATCCGTAAATACAAGAAAGTAATTAAGGTAAAACCTAACCACAGCTTTAAACTGTAAGACCCTTACGTCCCTTGTGCAATGGTTTCCTAACGGGGGTTCAGGTTTCTGTCACTCCAGCAACCCCTACGATTAGTATCCAAATACACAATGCATTCCCCTAGGCCCATATAGGTGAAGTGTCATGTAGTCGACGTTCACATGACACCACTAGAAGAAGTACACCACAACTTAAATAACAATCTATTGAATCTTTCTCAATGCAACTCCACTACTAACAACAAGACTTCTCCCATGTCCTCAAGAACAAAACGAACTACTCACAAGACATCATATGGATCATGATCAGAGATGGAATAATGATGTATAATAATCTGAACATAAACAATAATTCAATGGTTCACTCAATAGCATCAACTACAAAGAGTAATCAACACCGGGAAAGTTTCCCCTATGAACTATAGCAAGATTCAACCAATTGTTACAGCAATATGGAGATGGTGATGAGGGTGCTGATGGTGATGATGGTGGTGATGATGATGATGATCCCGATGAAGTCCAGCTTGATGGTGGTGTTGATGGCGATGATCTCCCCTCTCCGGGAAGGAATTCCCCCAGCAGAAATCTGTCTGCCGGAGAGATCTTTCTCTCTTGGTGTTTTCCGCCCCGCAGAAGCGGCGGAATCTTTCTGTGGTCGCTCCTCGAGTCTTAGGGTTTCGGGAGGAAGATATACGCCAGAGGGGAGAGGCTGGAGTGGGCCAGGGTGGCCACACCACCCCCTGGCGTGGCCTGGGCTTGCCCGCGCCATGGGGTGGTGTGGGCCCCCTGTGGCCCACCTCCACTCCATCTTCTGGCATCTTGAGTCTTCTGGAAAAATAAAATTTTCCGTATATTTTCCCGGATTTTCTGATCTTCACGAATTTTGCCTCCAAACAGCACCTTTTCCATCAGAATCCTGACTGCAGCGGTCCATGCTCCAAAAGTCATCAACCATGCAAAAACAGATGAAATAACATAAGTATCACCTCTCAATACGAAATATATCAATGAATAATAGTGAATTAAGACATAGAATAGTGATGCAAAATGGACGTATCACTCATCAAAACCAGCTTCCCTAAGCTTAGGCTTTTCCATAGCATTAGCAATAATGTTGTTCAAAGAATTCATACTAATAACATTGCTATTAGCATGCAAATAAAGTTCCATAGGTTTTAAAATTTTCTCTTCAAACACTTCATGTCCTAACTCAAGATAAATACTATAAAGCTCTCTAATTTTGTTGTTGTTTTCCATTAAGCCTAACTAGTGAAAATAAAAACAAGAAACAAAAAGATATAATTGCAGAATCTAAAGGAAATAACTTCGAGCACTCACACACCAGCTGAAGTACTAGAAGATAGCTTAGTCGACAGAGCATGTGAGTACCTTTTACCTTACCTCCCCGGCAACGATGCCAGAAAATAGCTTGATGCCTACGCACTTCTATTCTTGTAGATAGTTGTTGGGCCTCCAAGTGCAGAGGTTTGTAGAACAGCAACAAGTTTCCCTTAATTGGAATACCCAAGGTTTATCGAACTCAGGGAGGAAGTGGTCAAAAGTATCCCTCTCTAGTAACCCTGCAATCAAGACACAAGAAGTCTCTTGTGTCCCCATCACACCCAATACACTTGTCAGGTGTATAGGTGCACTAGTCCGGCGAAGAGATAGTGAAATACAAGTGGTATGGATAATTATAAGTGGTAACGGTGCCAGAAAAGAGCTTGACGGGTAGGTAGAGACTAAAGGCAATCTGAAATAAAGATGGAAGCAAGCAAACATGTAATTGATCTAGTTGCAAATAGTGTTTCAATGCTTAGAAACAAGGCCTAGGGATCATACTTTCGCTAGTGAACACTCTCATATAAATATCTTCTCTTCATGATACTACTCTGAACTACTCTCCGGTTGGACACTCTAATCCATGGTAGGGCTATAACAACACTCCTCAAAGTTCGCTTTCCCCATCTAGACAACCCCTCACTATCACCTTGAGCACTAGATGGTTCCAACAAACACCAGAATTTCATAGAGACATCCAACTCCAAATATAACTCATAACAAGTATTTGTAAACTCTAGCCTAAGTGTCACCATGGTGTGCACGCTATCACTTTCACACACGTGGGGAGAGCCAGATATCTATTAAAGCACTTGAGTAGCAAGGTAATTCTACTTGATTACAAAGCTCATGATCACAATATGATCATGCATAGAGAGAGAGATGAACACATAGCTATCGGTAGAGCCCTTAGCCTTGAGGAAGAACTACTCCCTCCTCATCATGGGAATCAACAACGTCGATGGAGATGGTGGTAGAGATCGATGGAGATGGCTCCGGGGGCACTTCCCCATCCCGGTAGGGTGCCAGAAAAGAGACTTTTTGTCCCCCAAATCTCCCATTCGGTGGCAGCGGCGCTGCGGAACTTTTCGTGGCTGGAGGCTGGATTCTTTAGGGTTTTCTCATCGGGAGGCTTCTTATAGACGAAGGGGCGATGTCAGAGGATGGACCAGGGGCCCACACCACCTGGTGGCGCGGCCAAGGGGACCCGTGCCACCACATGGTGTGGCCAGCCCCTGGCCCCTCTCCGTCTCGTCTTCTGGCTCCATGAGTCTTCCGGTAAAATATCGACTTTGGCTTTTGTCCTGTCCAATTCTGAGAATATTCATTTTGTAGCTTTTCTGGAACCAAAAATAGAAGAAAACAGGCAACTGGCACTGTGGCATCTTGTTAATAGGTTAGTTACAAAAAATGTGTAAAATTACTCCAAAGTGTGTGGACAAAACATAAGAAAGTAGATATAAAACAAGCATGGAACATCAAAAATTATAGATACGTTTGCAACGTATCAGACCCTAAATCTGGTATCTAAAGATTCGAACTAGTAATGAAATTACTAAAGGAGAAGTCATTTAACAAGATTACCAACAAAGCTTTCGTTTCAGTGATTAAGGTGTACAGTGAGTCAATCCCTAGGGAAGGACTGCCAAAATCCTTTTATGAGACGAAACAGTACATCAAGGTACTTGGACTATCATATGAGAAGATCCATTGTTGTCCAAATAACTGTGTACTATTCTGGGAGGATTATGAAAGCCTTGATGAATGCCCAATATGTAATGAATCAAGATGGAAAAATGGTGATAAAAAGAATAAAGATCCTTGTAAGATTCTGAGATATTTTTCAATCATAGATACATTGAAGAGGTTGTTTTAGTAAAAACTAACATCTAAGGAAACAAGATGGAACAAAGAGATTATCAAGCCAGACGATTACTTACTCAAACATCCAGCTGATGGTGATGAATGGAAGAACTTTGACAAGGTTCATTCAGGATTTGCAGTGGATCCAAGGAACATGAGACTTGGCCTAGATACAGATGGATTTAACCAATTTGGCAGCATGAGTAACTCGTGAATCATGTGGCCAGTACTTGTTACAATTTACAACCTGCCTCCCTGGGCATGCACTGATCAGTCGAACTGGTTGCTAGCTTTACTCATCCTAGGTCCCAAATCACCTGGGAAGGATTTTGATCTGTTCATGCAGCCTCTTATACGAGACTTGCAGGAACTATGGAAGGGTGTCATGACTCGTGATATCCTTGCCCGCAAACCTGAAGATGCCAAGTTCCCTATGCATTCTGCATCCATGATTTTCCAGCTCTTGGCACTATGTCTGGCAGAGTGACAGTAGGTTATAACGCATGTGTTTGCTGTGAGACAAAACCGGTCACAGTGAGGCTACAAAATAAGACTTGTTTCCTTGGCCACCGGTTCCTCAAGGCCACAAATTCTGAAAAAACTTAAAAAATTGCAGTTATATGGAAATAGAACTAAATATGGCACTGCACCACAAAAGTTCACTAAAGCTGAGTTGCAGGCCCATTTACAAAAGGTCAGAAATGTCAAACCAGAAAAACAACCAGCTGCCAAATGATACATTGCAAATGTATCTATTATTTTTTATGTTCCATGCTTGGTTTTTATCCACTTTCTTGTGTTTTGTTCCAACTTTGGAGTACTTTTCTTATGATTTCTTGGACTAACCTATTAACAAGAGCCACAGTGCCAGCTGCCTATTTTCTGCTGTTTTTGGTTCCAGGAAAGTCAGAAAATGAATATTCTCGGAATTGGACGAGGCAAAAGCCAAAGTGCCTATTTTTCTCGAAGGGATCAAGTGCCAGAATACGAGACGGAGAAGTGCCAGGGAGCCACCACACCACCTGTCCGTGCGGCTAGGCCTCAACCGCGCCAGGGGGTGGTGTGGCCGCTCCCGGCACCCCCTCGGCCTCTCCTTCCGCCTATATATTGCCCTCGGGACGAAAACCCTAAGTACCCGGTCAAAAATCCACGAAAGAGTCTATAGCCGCCGTCATCTCCATCCCTAGATCGAGGGGGATCTGAAGCTCTTCCCGGCACCCTACCGGAGAGGGAATTCACCCTGGAGGCCTTCTTCATCACCATGCAAGCCTCCGGTGTGATGCGTGAGTAGTTCATCCTTGGACTACGGATCCATGTAGTAGCTAGATGGCTGGTTCTCCTCCTTTGTGCTTTCATGTTTAGATCTTGTGAGCTCCGTTCATGATCAAGATCATCTATTTGTAATTCTGCATGTTGTGTTTGCGGGGATCCGATGGATATTGAGATGCTATTTCAGATTGATTATTGATTCTATCATGTCTTTGTTATTTGAGATCTTGCATGCTTTCCATTGTTAGTAGCTATCTTGTCCAAGTAGATGCTAGCAACTCCAAGAGTTAGTATTTATGCTCGATAGTGGGTTCATGCCTCTGGTAATCTGGGGAAGTGACAGAAATCTCTAAGGTACTAGATGTGTTGTTGCTACTAGGGAGAAAACAACAATCCTTTGTTCATAGAACAATCGTATTGTTTACTTTACACGAAGTTCGTAAAGCAATAATCTGTTGCTTACAACTTAATACTGGAGGGGGTTTGGATGATAACCTGAAGGTGGATTATTAGTCATAGATGCAGTTGGGTGGCGGTCTATGTATTATGTTGTAATGCCCAATCAAGTCTCAAAGGAGTCAAGATGATTAGTATATGCATGTATTGCTTACTCGGTGTTTATCAATTGCCTCGCTGTAATTTGTTTACCCAGCATGTTATCTATCTAAGGAGAGCCACCTCTAGTGAACTATGGATCCCGGTCCTTTTTCTTTACATACAATCTATAAACTATTTCTGCTTTGTGTTTACTTTCTACAAACTATTACTTCTTTCCATTCGATATGTTTAATCCTTTGTTTTCTGCAAAACACGGTGAGATTGACAACCTCATCACAAGTTGGGGACAAAGTTCTGTGGTTGTGTTGTGCAGGTCTCCATGTTGCTACTAGCACCGGTAGTGCACCCTGCCAAAGCTCAGCTAGCAACACCTTTAGGGTGTTTCCGTGCTCCTACTGGTTCGATTAAACCTTGGTTTCATAACTGAGGGAAAACTTACTGCTGTGCTCATCATACCTTCCTCTTGGGGTTCCCAACGAGCTCTACGTTGAAAGTCGAGCGCATCAAGACATTTTCTGGCGCCGTTGCCGGGGAGTCAAGGACATCTTCACAAGGGGAGTACCTCATAACCAATCTCTTTACTTTGTTGTTTTTGTTTTGCTTAGCTTTCTTTTTGCTTTGTTTGCTTGTTTTGTTCTTTCAAAAACACACAAAAATTAGTTTTACAAGTTTGCTTTCTTATTTGAACACCCCAAAAAAATGATTACTCTTGAAAACACTAAGTTGCGTGACTTCACTAGCACCAACAACAATGATTTTATGAGCACACCTATTGCTCCACCTGTGGCTGAAAATACTTTCTTTGAGATAAAACCTGCTTTGCTCAATCTTGTTATGAGAGAGCAATTTCTGGTATTGGTAATGAAGATGCTGCTTCCCATCTAAATAACTTTGTTGAACTTTGTGAGATGCAAAAGCATAGGGATATAGATGGTGATATTATTAAACTGAAATTGTTTCCTTTATCTTTGAGAGGAAAAGCTAAAGAATGGTTGAATTCCTTAACTAGGAATAGTATTGATTCTTGGACTAAGTGCAAGGATGCTTTTATTGGAAAATAATATCCTCCTGCTAAGATTATATCTATGAGAAGTGAAATAATGAAGTTTAAACAACTTGATAATGAGCATGTTTCTCAAGCTTGGGAAAGAATGAAATCTTTGGTAAAGAATTGTCCCACTCATGGACTGACTCCTTGGATGATCATCCAAACTTTTTATGCAGGATTGAACTATTCTTCAAGGAACCTATTGGACTCTGCTGCTGGAGGTACCTTTATGACCATCACTTTGGGTGCTACAACAAAACTTCTGGACAATATGATGGTTAATTATTCTGAATGGCATACCGAGAGAGCTCCACAAGGTAGGAAGGTAAATTCTGTTGAGGAAACCTCCTCCTTGAGTGATAAGATTGATATTATTATGTCTATGCATGTTAATGGGAAAGCCCATATTGATCCAAATAATGTTCCTTTAGCTTCTTTGGTTGCTCAAGAAGAGCAAGTTGATGTGAACTTCATAAGAAATAACAACTTTGGCAACAATGCTTATAGGAACAATTTTGGTAACAACAATTATAAGCCATATCCTCCTAATAATACTTATGGCTATAATGGTAAACCTGAATTACCTAGTGAAGGAAGAATTTTAGAAGTTGAAAGAGCCACTAAAAACTTCACGCAAATGCAATATGAAGAAAATAAACTATTTACTAAAACTATGGAGGAACAATCCACCATCTTGAAGAACATTAGCCATCAACTTGAGAGTCTAAATAGGGAAATACCTAGTTTACAACTGAAACTCTCTAATGCTGAAAGAAATATATCTTCTTTGTCTGAAGCTCAATCTTCATTGATTAATAAAATGGCTGCTAAACCTGAAACTAATGATAATCCCTTTGCAGCTACTAATGCTATACAAGTAAGAATTGATGAAAATATTAGACTATTACCTGAATTACATGCTAAGTGGGAAAGAGAAGATGAAATTGCTAGAAACATTAGTGTTTCTACTATCACCACCACTAGTGTTGATGCTAGCAATAGTTCTACCACTTTAGATGATAAATTTGATTTTGATCTTGATGGTTGCAACATCTCTGAAGTTATTAAGTTCCTACAAAAGCTTGCTAAAAGTCCTAATGCTAGTGCTATGAACATGGCCTTTACAAAACACATTACTGATGCTCTCATAAATATTAAATAAGAAAATATGAAACATAAATCTTCTATTCCTATAAAACAAGAGGATGGTTGGGAACCCATCATTAATATGAAAGTGAATGACTTTGATTTCAAAGCTTTATGTGATCTTGATAGTAGTGTTTCTATTATGCCTAGAAGGATTTATGATATGCTTGATTTGCCTCCTCTTGAAGATTGCTATTTGAATGTCCCACTTGATGATAATGCTAAAAAGAAACTCATGGGGAGTCTTAATGATGTTCTTATTATGGTTAATGATTCCTATGTCCCTGTTGATTTCTATGTTTTGGATGTTGAATACAATGCTTCTTGTCCTATTACTTTGGGAAGACCTTTTCTTAGAACTGTTGGTGCCATCATTGATATGAAAGAAGGCACCATTAAATATCAACTCCCACTCAAGAAAGGTATAGAACACTTCCCTAAAAAGAAAGAAAAGATTTCTTTTGCTACTCCTACGAAAACAAAATTTGGTCTTAATGCTTCTTCATTTGAGAACACTTGATTCTTTCTTTGCTTCTTATGCCTAATTTAAAGGCGTTAAAGAAAAGTACTTGTTGGGAGATAAACCAAGAGTTTTAGTTGAGTCTTGGAAGTTATTACTTCATTAATAACCGCTCCTTATCCTTTTTATTTGTTTTTTGTGCCAAGAGTAACCTCTAATGAGAGTGAAGTAATGATTGGGAAAGTTGTTGTCCCGAAACAGATTTTTGTGCTTCACCGTAAAGATTCCTGAGAGAGCTCTGTATGTCGGATTGAGCTGTAATTTTTTGTGATTCTGCCCCAGGTTGTTATCTAACTTTCATTAGTTTAACACTTTTTGATTTGAGCAACATAAGGTCTTCGAAAAAATTCGTCTTTACCTGCTGGTCTGTTTTAATAGATTTCTGCCATTTTCTGCATTTGCTTCTTGTTGGTTCCTTCTTGAGTTCTTTTGGTGAATTGAGCTTTTTGAGGGAAGTGCTACAGTAGCTAGTGTTCTAATGGAAGTTTATCTGGTGTTAGAACTGAACCTTGAGACTTATTTATCTTAAGTGCACTAATGTTGCTAATGAGATTGTGTGAAGTTTTGTATGAAGGAAAAATTTCAGGTGTATGGAAGGAATGAGTAATGAGATGAAGGATGGACTAAATCTCAAGCTTGGGGATGCCACGCGTGTCACCCCAAGAAACATCCAAGAAGTACAAGCGTCAAAGCTTGGGGAAGCCCAAGGCATCCCCTTCTTCATAAATAAAAATCCCAGGTTTCTTCCAAACGTTTTATTTTTATTGTTTCATGCACAGTTGTGTTTTTCTTGGAGCATCTTCTTTTTCGTTTTCGTTTTGGTTTTTGTTTCCTTTGGTTTGCTTAGTTTTCTGAATAAATTGGTTGGACCCCCTCTTTCATACATTGGTTTTCAAATAGTTTGGTTTGGTTTGGAAAAGAGTAGGAAAGTTCATGCCTATGTGGTAAAAAGAGCTTGTTTTTGACTGTGGCTATGCTTTGTCATGCCATGCTTGATATTGTTTTGGCTTTATGCTTAATATTCTTTGATGTAGCATGACTTGTTATAAACAATTGAGATTTCTTAATGTGCCTTGGATGAATCATGCGTTGTTTTAGCATATTAAAACATAGTATAGTGGTATTCTCCTTTGATGCTTTATTTGGGTTGACTTGGCACATGCTCACACCATGTTATGACTATCTCAAGTCACCATAGCCTTTATGATCCTTTAGTTTTCAACTTGTAGTATCACTCTATGCTTTGATCAATGATGTTTTGTCGCTCTGCATGATTATGGCCATTATTGCTCTCTTAGTTTGTCGCTCCCAGTCTTTTGCTAGCCTCCACAACAAAGTATGAGTTCTACTCATGCATCCTACTACCTAAACCAAGTTATTCCAAAGAGTCCACCATACCTACCTACTAGCTTATTCTATTCCAAGTATATTCATGCTTTTGTTTACCTTCCACTTGTTATGAGAAAACTAGTGATTAAAGCTCTCACGAACTTGATGGCACACTTTACTTTACTTGCCCTTAATAAACTTGAACCATTGTGTCGTCTATGTTGTATATGCTTGCACTTATTTGTTGGGAATTATCAGAACCATGCTTTCATGGGGAACGCTTTCAACATTACACTTGGTACTTGTACCTAGTTGATATCATGCTCTTTTGTATATGGATGTCGTTGGTGTGAAATGAAAGGGGAGCTTGTAAGTCCATGGAGTTATGTATATGTGTTAGAGAAATGCCTGGGCCGCTGGTCTAATCCATGCTGACATGGTGGAAACCTGCAGCGTAACCATAATGAGTTGTCTATGAAGCATTCTTCTTATAAAAAAAAGAGTCCTATATTGAGAAAAAAAAGAGAAAAGAAAAAAAAGAGATACTATGAAAAGAGGAAAGAGAGAAAAAAGCACCATATTCCCATGGTAAATAAGAAGAATGCTGAGATGCTCGTTGTCTGCTTGCCTTGTCATTTTGATATGGGGATTCTTCCGTATCATCGGGCAAAGGGTACCCTGTTGGCGGTTCTCTATGATACACATGTACTTACAATGACAAGAACTTACCGGTGACTAAACTTGAGTAGCATGAGGAGCGGCCCTCGTATACAAGGGACATGACATTTCTGACTTATACTTCGTCAAGCATGTACACCATAGTTTGTTCACTTTAACCTTAATCACTTCAAGATGCTTATGATAGGGGCAATGAGAGATGAAAGCTATAAGTACCATAATTTTTGGAAGCTCTTTATGAGACTGGAATCCCTACTTCCTTTTACAAAAGGCCTTTCTTCCACCATTATATTGAGTCTCCACCTTCTATCTTTATGCACCTACTTTGAGAGCATAGTGGTCATTCTTAGTTCTATGTGCATTGTCCCAAGACTAGTTGATTGATGCATAACTTGTTATTGCTTGTTTTAAACTATTGTATCTAGTCACTCTTATGAACTTTGAAGGTGTCCTATGCATTTATATTTGCTACTCTATTGAGGGACAAGCTGAATACTATTATGCTATGTTTTCTTTATGTGAAACAAACAAACGTCTTGCAAAGCATTGTTATTCATGAATCTTTTGTTTGTGCCTTTTCATGTTGCATCATAGTTTCTTTGCTTATTGCTAGAACTTTGTCTTTCATGTTATGATTGAAGTACTATGATCCCAGTTTTGAATGTTTTGCAAATACTTTGATCAAGTCTTTGATGGTGCATGTCACCTAAAAAATTATTCTTTCTTTTTATCACTTAGCTACTCGAGGACGAGAAGGAGTTAAGCTTGGGGATGTTGATACATTGCAAATGTATCTATAATTTTTGATGTTCCATGCTTGGTTTTATCCACTTTCTTGTGTTTTGTTCCAACTTTGGAGTACTTTTCTTATGATTTCTTGGACTAACCTATTAACAAGAGCCATAGTGCCAGCTGCCTATTTTCTGTTGTTTTTGGTTCCAGGAAAGTCAGAAAATGAATATTCTCGGAATTGGACGAGACAAAAGCCAAAGTGCCTATTTTTCCGGAAGGGATCAAGTGCCAGAATACGAGACGGAGAAGGGCCAGGGAGCCACCACATCACCTGGCCACGCGGCCAGGCCTGGCCCGCGCCAGGGGGTGGTGTGGCCGCTCCCGGCACCCCCTCGGACTCTCCTTCCGCCTATATATTACCCTCGGGACGAAAACCCTAAGTACCCGATCATAAATCCACGAAAGAGTCTGTAGCCGCCGTCATCTCCATCCCTAGATCAGGAGGGATCTGAAGCTCTTCCCGGCACCCTGCCAAAGAGGGGAATTCACCCTAGAGGCCTTCTTCATCACCATGCAAGCCTCTGGTGTGATGCGTGAGTAGTTCATCCTTGGACTACGGATCCATGTAGTAGCTAGATGGCTGGTTCTCCTCCTTTGTGCTTTCATGTTTAGATCTTGTGAGCTCCGTTCATGATCAAGATCATCTATTTGTAATTCTGCATGTTGTGTTTGCGGGGATCCGATGGATATTGAGATGCTATTTCAGATTGATTATTGATTCTATCATGTCTTTGTTATTTGAGATCTTGCATGCTTTCCATTGTTAGTAGCTATCTTGGCCAAGTAGATGCTAGCAACTCCAAGAGTTAGTATTTATGCTCGATAGTGGGTTCATGCCTCTAGTAATCTGGGGAAGTGATAGAAATCTCTAAGGTACTAGATGGTATGTTGCTACTAGGGAGAAAACAACAATCCTTTGTTCATAGAATAATCATATTGTTTACTTTACATGCAGTTCGTAAAGCAATAATCTGTTGCTTGCAACTTAATACTGGAGGGGGGTCGGATGATAACCTAAAGGTGGATTATTAGTCATAGATGCAGTTGGATGGCGGTCTATGTATTATGTTGTAATGCCCAATCAAGTCTCAGAGGAGTCAAGATGATTAGTATATGCATGTATTTCTTTCTCGGTGTTTGTCAATTGCCCCGGTGTAATTTGTTTACCTAGCATGTTATCTATCTAAGGAGAGCCACCTCTAGTGAACTATGGATCCCGGTCCTTTTTCTTTACATAAAATCTATAAACTGTTTCTGCTTTGTGTTTACTTTCTACAAACTATTACTTCTTTCCATTCGATACGATTAATCCTTTGTTTTCCGCAAAACACGGTGAGATTGACAACCTCATCGAAAGTTGGGGACAAAGTTCTGTGGTTGTGTTGTGCAGGTCTCCACGTTGCTACTAGCACCGGTAGTGCGCCCTGCCAAAGCTTAGCTAGCAACACCTTTGGGGTGTTTCCTTGCTCCTACTGGTTCGATTAAATCTTGGTTTCATAACTTAGGGAAAACTTACTGCTGTGCTCATCATACCTTCCTCTTGGGGTTCCCAACGAGCTCTACGTCGAAAGTCGAGCACATCACCAAACGAGGTAAAATAAAGAATACAGAAGATGCACCGATAGTAGGAGCAACATCCAAAAGGAAGAGAGCGGAAGAAGTAGCAGTAGATGCCCAAGGGAAGGAAAAGGAACCAAGAATATTTTATAAGCATAGATCCACTCTATGGGACTTGCTGTATTGGGCTGGTAAGACACTTTGACATAATATTGATGGCTTGCACATGGAGAAAAATATATGTGACAACATTATAGGCACATTACTCAATATTCCATCCAAGACAAAAGATAGCTATAATGCTAGGCTTGACTATGAAGAACTCAATGTTAAGAACAACTTGAAGCTGCATCCTGAAGATACGGTTGATAAGGGTGGTGGAAAACATTACAAATTTCTAGGTGCAAAATTTACCTTGCCAATGAATAAAAGGGTACTAGTTTGTGACTTCCTCCGAGGTGTGAAGTTCCTATCTCGATTTTCTTGCAACATTGCAAATTGTATCAATGAAGAGGGGAACAAGTTCCAAGGGTTAAAAACTCACGATTGCCACATCCTACGACAAAGGCTTTTAGCTCTTGGCGTTAAAGGTTTAGTGAACAAGGATTTTTACAACGTGCTTGCAGAGTTGGGAAAGTTATTTAGGTAAATCTATAGCAAAACTCTGGATAGAAGAGTTGTAACGCGTCTTCAAATGGACATAGCTGAAATACGGTGCAAGCTTGAGCTGATATATCCACCAGCCTTCTTTGATGTGATGGTGCATTTGGCTGTTTATCTGACTGAAGATGCACTTTATAGAGGCCCCATACAGTATGGATGGATGTACCCTATAGAACGTCGACTTTGCACTTTCAAGGGTACTGTTAGGAACAAGGCTAGAGCAGAGGCTTGCATTGCAGAAGCATACTTTGCTACTGAAGCATTTGCATTTTGCTTAAGATACATTCTTGATCGTAAAACGAGATCCAATCCGGGTGGCAGAATTGAAGAAGTTGAAAAATCTATTTTTAACCATGGTGTTTGCCTAGTAGGAAAGAAGGAACATAGAACATTAATGCAGCACGAATATGACCAACTTACTTGGTATGTGCTAAATAACGCTGATGAGGCTGAAAACTTTGTTTCGTGACACTACTAGGAAACCCCTTATCAGTGGCGCACCTTTTTTCACTATATGTGGCGCATATGTTAGTCGCCACTGATACGTCGCCACTGATAACTATCTTCTGTGGCGCATTTCAAAATGTGCCACAGAAGTTTTTATGCGCCACCAAAGTTTTTTTCCAAAATTCAAAAAAAAAGGCGGGCTAGATCTCAAACTTCTGTGGCGCATATGGCCAATATGCGCCACTGAAGTTTTTTTCAAATTTCAAAAAAAACCCGGGCTAGATCTAGATCTGGCCGGAGTTGGTGGTGGTGGTGGTGGTGGTGGTGGCTGGAGGAGGGCTAGGAGGAGGTTGTCGGAGTTGGTGGTGGTGGAGGAGGAGGAGGTTACCGGAGTTGGTGGTAGAGGAGGAGGAGGAGGTCGTCGGAGTTGGTGGTGGAAGAGGAGGAGAAGGAGGTCGCCGAAGTTGGTGGTGGAGGAGGAGGAGGAGGTCGCCAGAGCTGGTGGTGGAGGAGGAGGAGGAGGAGGTCGCCGGAGTTGGTGGTGGAGGAGGAGGAGGAAGTCACCGGAGGTTGTCGGAGTTGGTGGTGGAGGAGGAGGAGGAGGTGGTCGCTGGAGTTGGTCGCCAGAGTTGGTGGTGGTGGAGGAGGAGGAGGAGGAGGAGGTCGCCGGAGAGTGGAGAAGGAGGAGGGAGGAGAAGGGAGAAGTGTGGAGGGCAGGAGAAGTGGGGAGGGGAGAAGAAGTGAGGAGGGGTAGTAAAAGGAAAAAGGGAGGGAGAAGGGCGTCGGCGGGATTCAAATTTCGAATTCTGCCCAAGACTTCTGTGGCGCATATGGGGGAAATGCACCACAGAAGTTTCTCCCTCTTTTTTACTTTTTGCAGTAAAAAGTCTTTTACCCTAAATAACTTTTTACTCTTTTCGAATTTGAGGATTCTGTAAAATTCAGAACGACCATAGGTCGTTGAATTCGAGTAGGTAATTTCGAGACGATCATTTTGATAGGTTAAAGATTTTTTTCCGACATCGTATGCAAAAATTATAGCCGTTTTACCGTGTCATGACCTATTTTTGCAAAATACATCGAAATTCATGTTTTTCAATTTTGTCCAGATCTATACCCTAAAATCTAACTACAACTCAAAGGAATTATTTTTTTTAAGTTTCTATCTTTTTGTTTATTTTTTACAAAACTGAAAAGGCGATCCACAGGGGTCTGTTTTTGCTTGTTCTGTGGCGCATACACCTATATGCGCCATAGAAATATCACTTTCTGTGGCGCATATGGACATATGCACCATAGAAGTTTCTCCCCTCTTTTTTTGCTGCTTGGTCCCATCAACCTTCTGTGGCGCATACGTCTATATGCGCCATAGAATTATCACTTTCTGTGGCACACACGAAAATATGCGCCACGGAAATGTGGACTTCTGTGGCGCATATTGGTTTCATGCGCCACTGAAGTGCCAAACTTCTGTGGCGCATTTTTTCTAGTGCGCCACTGATACATATCTGTGGCGCATGGTTTTACATATGCTCCACTGAATATCTTTTCTACCTATAAGTTGTTTCCTAGTAGTGTGAGTACTATTCATACATATCCTCACATATATGAAATGAAACTTGTAGCAAGATATGTTCATATGTCTTACTTGAGTATCATTTTTTGTAGGTTATTTAAAGCAACCAAAGGAAAACATTATGCTGCACCAGTATGTGGGGGTGGATTTCAGGAATGGTTTAGGAATCATGTAAGATGGTAAATTGAACTTTGAATTGCATATAAATTGTGCACATGAGATGATCTCTTGATTATTTTGTATAACCGCAGATCACGAAGCTACATGAAGAGAATCCGGGCAATGTTAGTGATGGTATCTATGCCCTATCACGTGGTCCGACAAATAGGGTGCTGACAGCTTCAGCTTGCAATGACACTGGTATCCACTATAATACTTATGAGCGTGAGAAACATCTGAACACACATAACAGTGGCATCATGACCAGTGGAGAGCACTTGACAGCCAAAATGAAGAAGTCAGATGACTATGATCATTATGGTTGCATAAAAGAGGTTATGGAGTTGAATTATAACGACAAGACTAGTGGTCGATCTGTGGTTCTATTCAAGTGTTATTGGTATGACCAAGATCTGAATAAGAAAAGAGGCCCCAGAAATGGGAATTTCATATTGATCAATACTACTGCTGAGTGGTACAAGGAGGAACCTAATATTTTGGTAACTCAAGCTTCCAAGGTAATATTCTTGGATGACAAAGATAATAAGGACTAGCAATTTGTGCAAAAGTTTGAGGCAAGGAGCACCTATGATGTGAATGTGTATGACGAGCCAGTCACCACTGATGTTGCCCAGCAAGATGATCCCAGTGGTTCTATGGTAACTGAATTGGCTGACGTTGATGAAAATTTGATTGCCAGAGGTGGCTCTGCGCATGATGGACAAGTACGTTTCACTGTCGAGATTAGTGTAGTCGACAAAGACAGGAATAAACTAGTTCTACCTAATGAATCTTTGGACATGTATGATGAATTGCAAGGGGAAGAAGATCCAACCCAGTCGGAATATGTGGATCTAGAACGCGACGGTGCTAAAAGCGATGATGGTGACGATGATTAGACTATTGTTTCATATTATGTAGTGATATGATGAACAGTGATTCGTATTGGTTTTCTCTCTGTAAAATGTTGAGACATGATGACAATTTCCTGTTGGATTGTAATCCTAGACTAATTGTTTTCCCTGTCTAAATTAGATTAAGCTTAATTCGACAAGTGCAAACATATGTAGAACAGGTTCACTTAGCGTGCAGCAGATACATTGGTTCAGTACATTAATTAATTATCAACCACAGCACCAGGTTTCATATAGAAGGGGGCATATGCACCTCATGTCAGTAGAGATGGGCGAGAACATTGTCTCGGTAGATAGGGCAGATGGTGTTGGTCTCAAACCAAGTGCAGATGCACTTGCGGTGGTACGGATGGTTGCATTCCCGGAGACGCACCATTGTGCGCTTCGACAGCGCATGCATGCATATGCTATAGTGGTCATCCTCCTGCTCAACCAGGTACCAGCTATCTTGAAGCGCCGGCAGGTTGACGATGAGCCGAAGATCCATGCTGAGAGTTAGGTCGAAGTGGAACCCGTCGACCCACATACACACCTCATGCCAGAGCTGGTGTAGAATGTCGTATGGCATGATGATGTCCCACTCCTCTTCCGTGAGTTGCAGGTTCTTTAGCAGCCATACACGGCCAAGAACCTTGCGCATAGTTCCCACGACCTTGCTCGCTCTTCGCAGCTTCCTGGGATGCAGGATGAGATTCAACACCTCCTCTTCGCAAGGTATGGTCGCGACATCGTCCTCCTCTAGAGGGGCTGGGATGGACCCAGGCATCCTCCTGAGCTCGTACGTCCTCGAGAAGAAGATCGTTTGTGTCATTGTGTACGACATCTCCTTGTTAACTAACTATGGCTCGATGACGGAGAAGTGGGTTGTGGCTACGGAGACACGATAGGCACGGAAGACATGGGGGCCAGACTCGATGATGCGCCCCTGTGAGGAGCGCTCCAGTTCTGGCGGCGCCGCCATTTGGGGTTTTTTTTTGGGGTGGGGGGAGGGGAGGGGGCGGGGCGGGGGCTAGTCGATGGTGCTATCCTGGATGAGGGGAAGAGAGGCCAGGGGAAATGGGTGAGAGCGGAATGCTCGTACAAAAGGCGGGGCCGTGCAACCTCGTCACTCCCAACGTTAGCCCTGGCTCGTCTTCTCTTCATGTTCTATATAGGCTGGTCATAGTGCTAAATATCTTAGACTAGTAACTTGCAGATGTTACTACCTTCATAGTGGGTGATAACATGTGTGTGGTGTTATGCAAGACCTAATTAATTAGGTTCTAGACTCATATAGTATTGGTATGTGTGATGTTATAACTAGCTAAGTTAGTACCTCCCTCTCTGTCATTATTAACTATCATGCCATGTCACAAATTTGCTTAGTTAGCATTGCATGTACATGCAAGTTACTAGCTAATAAGTTACTCCCACTATGACTAGCCTTTAGGGAAAGTCTAAAAAAACCTTGAATTTGTAGGAAAAAGGTAAATCATACTCCAACACCAAATCCTTGAAATTGGCTCTCCAAACTTATCAATCCTGGTCTATTCTAAACCGTAACAAATAATGTTTCTATGGCATCGGTCTCCACAATGAAGGGCACCGCTCCACATAAAATAAATCGACCCCACATTGATAAAAAAAGGATTTAGTTTAACCTGACGAGAGGGATGGATGGTGTCTCTACGTTAATATAGGAAGGGTTGTTGAGCTGGACAGGGAAGACCAATATTTTAACATATGCTGAGGTTGGGCATCGGAGCAAGTAGCTGCTCCGGTTCCTTGAAATTTTTTGTGGCATCGGTTGTGCAGCATAGGCACTGGACAGATGGATGAGAAGTGGTTTCGGCACCGATATTTTCATATGTTGTGGAGGGCCACCCAAGTTCTACGGATTTTCAAGCTTTTTAGCTAAAAGAGAGCAACTACGTAGATGCACAGGCTTGTGGTACTTTCCCTTGCTATCGGTAAAAGAAAGAAACTATGTGGATGTGATGATGATTCAATTTATTTATATAACATAACTAGTATAAGTACAACACAACCACGACAGAAACTAAACCATGCTCTAGACGGAATCAGCACACACATAGACACCCGAATATCATACGGTTCTTTTTTGTCAAGATCCTATGTCACCCTCTGCCCGTGCGGGCACACCGTCTGGTGTTTGATGAACTCGAGGAAGCTGCCAGCCATGTCACAACCTTTGTTGCTGCACTTGAGCCTCATTCCCGAGGACATCTGATCCACGGTAGGGGTTGGTTCGAAGACGCTTCCGTATTTACATCCCGGGCACTGGCCATCGGACAATTTTCCAACACATTGTGCGTATGCAATTTGCGCCGCGGCCTTTCCAAAGCACTGCTCATACAAGGAAAAGAGATTTAGCCCAAAAACAAGAGTTGTATCGAACCAGTGTGGAAAACATCCTGAAGAAAGAAGTAATAACCATGTACATGGGACGACGAATAATTTGAGAAGACAGCCTGCAGCTGAAGACCTGTCTCGTTGCATTCATGTCAATCGTAGCTTCAAACCACTCGTCCACCATAGAGCCACCTTCTTCAACTGCGGCGGATTTTGAGAGGGATTTTGAGACCGAGCGAGAGAGCAGAGGGAGGAGCGCAGATCTAAGAGGGTTGATGAGAGCGAGCGAGAGACACTGGTAGTATAGTTAAATACTAGGAATACTAGACTTCTCATGTCACTCTAGGCAATATCGTCCGCCCATCCAAATTCAATGACCATGAACCGATACCTTATATCTTTGGTAAGAGACTAGCATGGAGAAAACTAGGGAAACGCTATGTTCCCCGAGTAATTATCTTTCTCTGACCCGTTGTACACGTTGCTTTGACGACCTAGGGCTACGTGGAAGACTAAATATTGTACTCCAGTACTACTCTGGGAAGGAGGTACTAGTCCTACTCTATCTCTGTTTGGGATGAGACTAGCCCCAATGAGAGTATCAGGTGGTACGTATCATGCATTATTACATGCATGGAAAATGCTTATGTGTCATATCAATTAATGATGAAAGAGATTGTGTTGGTATCATAGATAGAGTATCATAGAAAAAATAATCTCAAATAAATCTTATACACAATTTTATCTTGAGATTACAAAACAATAAATACAGTAAGACTATGATACTACTAGTACTAAGTACTATATAGTACATGATAGTAGTACTACGCATTGTGTAAATGGTATCAGATACTAGTATTATAATATACTCCCTCCGTCTAGAAATAACTGACTTGGATTTGTATAGATTTGAATGTATCTACACACTAAAACATGTCTAGATACATTTGAATCTAGACAAATGTAATAGAGTTATTTCTATACGGAGGGGGTAGTACGTGACACTACCGTAGCAAACTCCTCTCCATTGAGACTAGTCTAAGGCTAGTCATAGTGGGAATAACATTAGTGGTACTCCCTCTGTCCCGGTTTATTAGGCGCGCACGTAGTTTAAAAAATATTCGACTATCAATTTTAGCCAATAAAATATACAATATGTGTCTCAAAAAATATACTATTGAAAACTTATTTTGAAGATGAATCCGATGATATAATTTTTATGACATATTATGTAAAAAATTTGACAAAAATTAATGGTCAAAATTGTTCTTAAACTACGTGCATGCCTAATAAACTGGGACGGACGGAGTTACATAGATGCCACCTACGCAAAAAAGATGATGTGGTAATCAATTAATAAAGAGAGAAGTAAATAGAGTAACATAAATACTTATAATCACACTTTCCAATACAAAATATGTCTACAAAATAATAATTAGGGTTTGCTACTTATGTTACTATACTTATAACACTACCCACTAGTATGAAGGTAGTAACTTAGAGTAGTAGTAATATGGTACTGCTCTAAGTTAATAAAACCAAGAAAGTTAATTACTCTACTTCATTATTGCCTCATTTACAAATATTTTCACTTGCATCATAGAAGAGCGAGAGAAAAAAAGAAATACATTAATGGTGAAGAGAGAACTACTAATGAGATATGGCTTATAATCTCAAGCAATTTTAAAAAGATCTCTAGTCTTATATTCAAAAATAGAGGGAGGTGTACTCTGGGATGGAGTAGTGCGTACCTTGCACGGAGTTCTAGGACTATAGTAAGTTACACGTGCCTTGCAAGTAAGAATTAGATAGTAATAGAAGTACCGTATGACATATCATCTTTTATTTATATCAAACTATAATAGGTGACGCTGAAAAATAATTATAATTTTGAGCCACGTCCATAAAGTATAGGGTGTATAATTGGTTCTTATATCTTGTGCCATATAGAAATCAACCTACTACTATTAGCTACCTATTACTCGATATTCTCGAGAGAAATGACGAAGAAGATTCTAAAATTATTGAGAAGTGCGTTTTGAGGTTTGTGCATAGCGTTCACTGAGCTAAAGACTATAAATGGAATATTCTATATGCTAGCATGGATAGAAGATCTAGCGGTTTGCAATATTGGGATTTACCAGTCTTGATTGATTTTTCAAAGTTCAAAGTACTTCCTACACAATATAGTGTGGTAAGATTATATAATAGGTAAAGCTCAAAGCAATATGAATATGATCGAGTCTCACGTGCCGGAGTACCTCTATATCTATATTACTATAATGGCGTAGTTTTGAATTGGATCCATAACACCAATCCTGACCATTGGACGGTTAGATCCAATGATTCAGAGAAGCTGGATTCGTGTTGAATAGTACCTAGAGCAAACTCCACCATGCATATTCTAGAACCATCATGTCACCACCCCAAAATTTCATAGCACAGTAGGCTATATTCTCTCTACTACTATAATGGAGCAGTTTTGAATTGGATCCATAGTACCAATCCTGACCGTTAGGCTATTAGATCCAATGGTTCAGAGTAGCTGGATTCGTGTTGAATAGTACGTACCTAGAGCAAACTCCACCATGTTCTAGAACCATCATGTCACCATCCCCAAAATTCCATAGCACATTAGGTTGTATTTTCAATATGTGTAGATAGTTCTTATTAATAGACTTAATATATGCATTTTTTCTCTAACAAGACTATTGGTTAATAACAACTTAATGTTTATCCAATCATATTTCATACATTAGAGAAAAAACGCATAAATTAAGTCTATTAATAATATCTATCTACACATATTGAGAATACAGCCTACCGTACTATGAAATTTTAGGGGTGGTGACGTGATGGTTCTAGAACATGGTGGAGTTTTCTTTAGGTACTATTCAACACGAATCCAGCTTTTCTGGACCATTCGATCTAACAGCCCAACGGTCAGGATTAGTTCTATGGATCCAATTCAAAACTGCTCCATTATAGTAGTAGAGATCAAAAACATGAAAGTTTTGGTAACATGGTCTAGAGTAACGAGGGAGAAGATTCTAGAACGATGGAGAAGTGCGTTTTGAGTTTTTTGTATAGCATTCATTGTGATGAAGACTATCAATAAAATCTTCTAGACCGTCCAAAAAAATAGAATCTTCTAGATGCTAGAATAGAAAAGAAGACCCAATGGCTGGAAATGTTGGGATTCTTGAGTCCATACACTATATAGTGGTAAGATTATAATAGGCAAAGCATAAAAAATATAAATTTGATCAACATCTATAAAGTATGGGTGTATATATTTGGTTCTTGTACTTTGTATATCATGTAGAAGTCAACGATTATTAGCTATCTAAAACTTCAAAATTTTGGTAACATGGTCTAGAGAAATGAGGGAGAAGATTCTAAAATGATGAAGAAGTGTCTTTTGAATTTTGTGCATAGCATTCATTGTGATAGACTATCAATAGAATCTTCTAGATGCTAGAGTGGTAAAAAAGATCCAACGGCTAGAAATGTTGGAATTCGTGAGTTTTGATCAACGGTCAATATTCAAAGTTATTACTATATCTACTAGTAAGTTGCACGTATCCTGCACGTGAGACTGAGATAATAGACATCTGACATATCACCACTATATAAAATTATAATAGGTAAAGAAGAAAAAATATAAATTTGATCAACATATATAAAGTATGGGTGTATATTTGGTTCTTATACTTTGTATATCATGTAGAAGTCAACGATTATTAGCTATCTAAAACTTGAAAATTTTGGTAACATGGTTTAGAGAAACGAGGGAGAAGATTCTAGAATGATGGAGAAGTGTGTTTTGAGTTTTGTGCATAGCATTCATTATGATAAAGACTATCAATAGAATCTTCTAGACCGTTCACAAAAAATAGAATCTTCTAGATGCTAGAATGGAAAAAAAGATCCAACGGCTGAAAATGTTGGGATTCGCGAGTTTTGATCCAACGGTAAAATTCAAAGTTATTGGTACACTATATAGTCGTAAGATTATAATGGGTAAAGCATAAAAAATATAAATTTGATCGTCATCTATAAAGTATAGGTGTATATATTTGGTTCTTGTACTTTGTATATCATGTAGAAGTCAACGATTATTAGCTATCTAAAACTTGAAAATTTTGATAACATGGTCTAGAAAAACAAGAGAGAAGATTCTAAAATAATGGGGAAGTGTGTTTTGAGTTTTGTCCATAGCATTCATTGTGATGAAGGCTATCAATTGAATTTTCTAGATGCTAGAATGGTAAAGAAGATCCAACGGCTAGAAATATTGGGATTCGCGAATGTTGATCCAACGGTCAATATTCAAAGTTATTCGTACACTATATAGCGGTAAGAAAAATACCACTATATATTTTACCAATATAGAAGGAGATGAGCCGTTTTATCTTTCAAATCTGACGGCCTATGTTCAATAGATTAAAATCAGTACCAGCGCGGCAGTATGAAAACCATCGGATCTGGTAATCTGGCGGCCAGTATCTCACGGATTCGCTAGGCCTCTTGGCTGCTCTATCATCCTCAAGTGTCCTAATAGACCATGAAAGAAACATTTAAAAAGGAAACTAGAGTCGGGAGTCTTCTAGACTGCTCCTTGGACCATGCCGGTCAGAGCTAGAATAAAAGGGACCGTGCACTACAAATCGAGAGACAATTAGAGAGAGCTTGAAGGCATCCGTCGAAAACAAAAAGAGAGCGTGAAGGCATACCAGAGAACGGGTTTAATTAATTTAAAAAGTCTGGGATCGAACTTCAAGTACGAGTTAAACATAGTGCAAGTAGAATGTAAGCAATAAAATTAAAATTTGAACAAATTACTATTTCTTAATTGACCGAACTTGTGCGTCGTGAAGTTCTATTATTATCTTTATACATCTACCCAATTTTGCATATTGTGTGTATCATCATATCTATTTCTATATAATTTATCACTGATAGAAACTCCTAAATTTACAATATAACTTTTTTTTCATATAAAACGTTCCAAAGAGATTAGGTTAATTTCCCTAAATTTTCTACTGAAGTTGAACAATTTCTTGTGAACAGAAAAATCCGATCAAATTATAGATTATTATTCCACATATTTACCAGATGACGAAAGTACAATATCTAATAAATCTACTTTATCTTTCTTGATGGAGACAATGAATCTCTCGAGAACATGACTAATGATAACGATCACATATAAAGTAAGTAAACTATTGATGATCTGCCATACAACAAAAAATGAGTACCGGTGATAAAAAAATCTGTAGGAAAAAATGTAGGTGAGAATAAATTCCATAGAAATATCTACACTGTATAAGCTAAGAAAGAAAAATAAGAGATATATTAAGGAAATGTTGATCGAATTAAAGATGTCGATACGTATACACACAAGTCATGAATTCCACTTGATAGTGATTTATAAAAGGGCTAAGGATTTGTTACTAACCTGAGTTGTTACATCAATGTTGATGGTATAGCCTAGGTGATTAATTGTAGTGAAATTTTGAAAAATATTCACATAATAAGTTACATAAAGCAATATTAAAAATCTGAATTGGTTTAACATGCAAAGCATGTGCCACTTGCTATTAGTGATAAGATAAGACTAGTAGTGATAATATGACATACTTTTATAGTTCTATCACATGCTGGAGCACTAAGGCATGTGCAACTTATTACTATACTAGTACTGTATACTGGAGTACATACTCCAAGAATTTACCAGACTCGTTGCTCGAGCTGCCAGCTGCTCGCCACCTCTATTTCGAGAGTGTATAGTACTCCTACTACCCGATTAGACTGTGGCCAGCTGAAAGTACGGCCGATACAAGTACCGATATGACATTTCTCTTGTGAGAATTAATGCCCCGGACAACCACCGATTGTGAAAAAACTCAAGCGCCGCCAAGCGGTCACTCTGCATGTTGCCCTTGTACTAAGTACTCCTTGGAGCATCACTCCTTGGAGAAATGATTGGTCAAAGAAAAAACACCGAAAATGAGGTCCCTTATTGTTTATTCATAGTAGCAGTGGGAGTAAAACTGAGTACCACCGCTAGTGTTACTACTGGTATACTATTTCTTTGCAAAAAGCAAGTAAACTTCTCCTTCATTCTACTCTCCAAAGAAATTTCTTTCTTCCACAAAAGGCATGTTACCATCACAAATACTTGAAGGAATCCCGGTGGATTGGCTGCGTCGTCCTCGGATGTCTGCTTTGGCTCGAGGCGAGGCCCGGGAACAGTTCATCCGGCGGGAACATGCCGCCATTGGATCCGCCTCTGTAGAGCGCCTGGTTGCCCGCGGTAAGCGTGCGTTGGCCGGGCCGACGATGCGATTTTGGGCCCCCTCGAGGCTACCGATCCTGCGTTGGCCACGTCACGGAGGCGTCAACACGGCAGGCGAACAAAAGTGGATCTCTACAACAAAGCGCCGGTACCGGTGTGCCTCCCTTTCGACTATGACGAAGCTGCGTCCGGGCAGGCGCTCTGGCTAGACATCAACCGTGGCCAAGTTAAGCCCGTTTGAGACAGCGGCGGATCCTTCCGTCGAGAACCTACAGCCAGTGATAAGGCGAACGGTGTAGACAACTCGGGTGGGCGCCAAGTTGCCGTGGCCATGGCCGACGTCGTCCTGGCTCCCCCCTATTGATCCTATGTTGGCCCTTGCTTACGATCAGGACATGCTCGAGTTCGAGCTCACGCGCGAGGAACCTGTGGCCAGCGAGCATGCGACCGGGGCAGACAATCTCGGGTGGGCGCCAGGTCGTCGTGGCCGTTGTAGACGACGCGATCCTGGGTCCCCTCGAGCCTATCGATTTTATGCTGGCCCTTGCTTACCATCAGGACATGCTCAAGTTCGATCTTGAGTGCGAGGAACCTGTGGCCGGCGAAGGTGCGGCTGGGGGAATCAACTCGGTAAGGGGGCAGGTCGACCTCTTAGGACCTTTGCTTGACGTTAACCACGTACAACAGTGACTTCAGTCCTCGAATTGGTTTTACCAGATTCTTGGGTGTGCTCGTCTACTCGTTCCGAGCAATCTCTTCCCTTCGACCATGATCAACACGCAGGAGCGCGTTGTGTCTCGTGTGTGAACCAAACAGTAGTAGGAAGAGTATGGCCCAGCTGCTTGGTTGAAATGGAGCCAGACCCGACTGCCTTTTCAAGCTAAATTTTAGGGGCCTTTGTGCCAATTGTATGGACTTGGATGTAATTCTCTAGTTTTTGATGTAACCTTTAATTCCACCGACCGTGTTGATTGAAGCATGATGCACTTTCGGGTGAAATTAGTTATAAAATTAAGCTTGAAGAATATAACATGTAATTTATCTAACCACTTCATGTAGTACTATAGTAAACTAGTAAGTCGCACATGCTCTGCACGTGAGACTAAGATAATAGACGTCTAACATATTATCATTATATAAAATTATAATAGGTAAAGCAGAAAAATATAAATTTGATCAATATCTATAAAGTATGGGTGTATATTTGGTTCTTGTACTTTGTATATCATGTAGAGTGAATGATAATTAGCTATCTAAAACTTGAAAATTTTGGTAACATGGTCTAGAGAAATGAGGGAGAAGATTCTAGAATGATGGAGAAGTGTTTTGAGTTTTGTGCATAGCATTGATTGTGATGAAGACTATCAATAGAATCTTCTAGTTGCTAGAATGGAAAAGAAGATCCAATAGCTGGAAATATTGGGATTCACGAGTCTTGATCCAATGGTCAATATTTAAATTTATTCGTACACTAAGTAGTAGTAAGAGGTAAGATAAGATAAATGGCACATGCTATGACTCTAAGCCATATTAATCGTTATTCCTTCTAAAAAATAATTTTACTTCTTTACCATGCTAACAAACGCACCATGTTTCCGGACATAGCGGACCATGCATGTTTTATTTGCGATTTCTAGGTTCTTTAAGTTTTCAAGGTTCGTAGATAAATTAACTCACTTAAATTACACTACTATCTCCGATTCAAATTAATATTCTCGGATTTTTCTAGATTAGTGTATATGTATCTAGCACAGAAACATGACTAGATACATTTGAATCTACACGAATCTATGAACATTAATATGGATCAGAGGGAGTCTGTTGAAATTAGGTCAAATTAATTTGAATCACATGTGAGCTGCCGATTGCTCTTAAAATTTTACAAAAACTTTTAAAGTTGCCACGGCAGACGGGAAGAGGTAGACGTATCAAAATAAAGAAGATGGCTGAAGAAAAAAATGCATATGCATATATATAAAACAACGGCAATCGTATGATGATATTTAAAGAGATTATTTTGATTTTTTGTTACAGAGAACCGACTATCTTATTACATAGATTATCTACTCCGAACTCCACAATGACGACGTGTGCTCAAGCTCTAACTGACCTAGACGCTCCTACTAAAATCTAAGTCTTGCAGCTCCTCTATGTCTGTGTCGCCGAGCGTCAGCAGCACATGCTGGATCTTTGGCCGACAAGATAGGCATGTGATCGACATGCTCCTCATGAGCGACCCAGCACTCACTTTGCCTTCATGTTCGGAGAGGCTTTTCTTGTGTACACATCTCGTTCTCCCTGCACGAAAGAGTCCGCTCCGTCGAGGAATACCGTTCTATCACCTATACATCAAGAAAAGGGTAAGAAAAGAGAAAACAAAGAGCAAACAAAAAAGATGGCAAACAGATGATGCAAAAGAGTGTAAAATAACATATTCACATACGAATGAGATAAACATGCGATGCGTGTAGAAAATACGAACACACTTACTCGCGCCTAAGCACGGAAACAAAAGGGCTCGCCGTGCCCGAATCCCTCTCCCCCCATCAGTACCTACGAGCGTGGTCACAGATATTTTTCTAAGCACACCCGTGCTAAGCACCACCAACGACCAGACGGTAACGCGTTTGAAAAAGTGCGCGCATAAAACACTGTGATCCATTTCCAAAAAAAAAAAAAACTGTGATGTATCTGCCCAAGTCGATGATCATTCCATGCCACCCACTCTGAAAAAAGCAAGCGGAGAAGAAAACTCGAATGATCACAACCAACACACCGCTTCGTGATAGGTGGGAGGAGAGAGGACAACAACCAACCGCATTATGTTTTCGTTCACGCCTGTGGGCAGCAACAACGTGAGCCGGAGGAAACATATCGGTGGTGGGAGGAGGAGAGAGGATAGCTATCGCACTAAGGAGAAAGGTGTGGGACATGCGTCTTTTCTATCGGAAGCTCCGCACTAAAATCTGGAAGGAGCGACACGCAAATCCTAGCCGCACGTTCGTAATCTCGTCTATTCGACGACAACCACATGCAACATGGCGGTTTGTCGGATCCTCGCATACGTTCATCGTATGTGAGAGCCGTTTTCCCGCTCGATCGGGACCCATTGCATGATCTCAGCACGAGAACCCGCGGCTGGTGAAGGTTTCCGCTGCCACGTCGGCTATAGTCGGTCGTAGCGACCTGGCGTGTGCGGAGCCCTGCCTCCCTCCATACGCCTCTCACCAGAGCACCGTCGCCCACAGCTGCTGACGCATGGAATAGGGAATGACGCGCGACCCACCTCCTAGGGAGAAAAACCTCTCCAACGTGAAGGGTGCGCGAGCTACCCGCACGATGGAATCCTTGGTTGTGGAACCCACTTCGTAGAAAGAGGGGGCTCCGCTGCGATGGCAATGTGTGTCCTCCTAGCTTCCATCCCACGGTCAGAAAGAATCAGGACAATGTGGATAGCAAAATTGGCCGAAAATTTCATGCACTATTATTTTCTCTGATTCCAGGAGTGGAACCTTCATTGTTGGGTGAGCCACTACCGACACAAATAATTGAAGTGATCCCGAAACAACTCTGGGCTAATTGCTTTACAGCCCTCTACCACTTGATAGATGGATCAAGTAGAGTGTAATTAATCATAAGTATTGGGGTTGCCTTTCCCTATTGACCAGGAAGACATTTTCTGATGAAACTCGACCCGACATAAGTTTTATTATTTAGACTCTTTACTAGAGTACTCGTCTAAACTTAAATATGTATAGTTGGTGTCACCTTGTTAATTTTCCCTTTTTTGCTGACATAGATGATGAGGGACTCATTTCTCCACGATCTTCTCCCCTATCTCCTCTCCTCCCCCAATCCCTACCTCATCTATGACTCCTCCCTTGAACCGGAGCTTGGCGTTGCTATCCCCACATCGCCTCTATGGGGAGTTTCTCTCCCACAAAGGAGCATGGTCTATCGGGCAATCTGGAGGGGTGACCATACTCGGGCGGGTGCGTTCTGTCTCGCACCCTAGGCATGGTAGCTCTACCAGACCAGTTTCGCGACCATGCTTTGATGCCGCTGTGATGGCACATGACCTGATTTGTCTCCGATGAACAAGTTGGAACCAACAAAAAGCTAAGTTTGGGATTCGCTGAAAGCTAGTGAAGGTTAAAGTCTAGGCACCACAGATAGATTTCTTCATCAAGTCCTTCTCCAGTTATGACTGTGACCACATTCTGCACTCTTCTCATTTCTTAAGCGTTGTGGCAGGATAATAAGATTCTTCACAAAGGTATGATTATAAATAAGGATAACCTCACAAAGAGCAGTTGAACTAGGAGAAAAAGTGTTGTATTTGTCAAATGATGATACAAACAAACACCTATTTTCTAGTGCAAGTTTATTGGTGCTATGTGGTATGTCATCCAAGTGGTTTCTATCTGGTTTCTATCTCATAGAGTTGCAAGTAATTTTGGTATCGGAATACAAGATATCGGTCAGAGCGACAACTTGAATTTGGTGGCTAGGCATGGCTATGTAGAAATATTATGTTTATTAGAAACTCAACTCCATTACATGTTATCTCACGATTCATGCATTGGCTTTATTCGTGGTCTATTCTTCAGTAACCAAAGTTCCACAATTATACCACTGCGTGCATGTGATTGGAGCATGTGACCAAGGCCATTTTGACGGAACATGGATGGTTGGTGTAGGCTACGGATCGATCATCAACACCCTTAAGCTTGATATTTGGCTTATGTGACTGTATTATTTCCTCCTTAGCTTGTGTGTTTTATGGTGGCGGTGTGCATCTTGGGTATATGCAGAAACCAGGTGTGAAGTTAGGACCATTTTGCCTTGATGCAACATTTTGAGTTTAATAAAAGCACAATTATAAAAAAAATGCTAGATTCAGAAGAAATAGCAACTGAAACAAGTATAAAGAATAGTAAATATAGGAAAATCATAAAAAGAAGTTCTACATGAAAGAGACCTCATATCCTCACATGATTCTTTTTTTCCATCCTAACATTATTCATGTGAAATTCATAGACATTAATCAAAGTGGTTCACCAGAAATCCAATGACTGAACATAGAGAGGCATCTCTCTGGTTCGTACTCTGGCGCAGTGTGTCCACCACCCTATAAGAAATATACAGTTAGGAGTAGTCCAAAATCTACTCGTAATTATAGTCCATCAGATATACAACTCTTATGTTATCAATTGCTCAACCTAAAGTGTCCAACTCAATGGTATGATGCATGGGAATTCATCAGGGGACATGTTTTGTATTTCAAATTGTAGTAATATGAAAAAAGAAGGTGGAGATAGACATAAAATTACCTTTATCGTAGCGTACGTCAGGTTGTTTGTGTACGTTATGGTGAATCTGCAAATGCATTATATTCAAAACATATAAAAAATTGTAAATACCAGCTTATAAAAGTGCAGAGACAAATAATGAAGAAACTATTTACTCAACGTGTTTTGTGAAATAACTCTCACCCAGCGGACTGTCCATCAAGATGCCAAGCTCTCCATTCATCACTAATGGAGAAGCCGAGTGATCGCACCCAAGACTGTGTACCCAGAAATGGTACAATAGCATCATGGTCTCCACTGTATAAGCAAGATAGTTGAGAGGTTGGAAATGAAAATATAACAACTTGGTACTTTAATTTGGACATTAGGGAATCTCCTATTGTATTGTTGTATGTATGCATGCAAATACCACTTTGCAAAACTGTGCGATGCATAGTTTATAATTTGGACATTAGCCTTCAAACTATAGAGAAAATATTTTGATTTTTTTTCAATATTAATTGTATTTACCTATAAATCAAGGCACGATAACCTTTTGTCGTCATATTACGGTGGTACTTTATGCTGCTCTTGATATCTGAAGAATAAGGTAGATCTTTACTGTGGCACCTCACCCATTCGTCCTTGCTCCCCTAAGTTAACATCATAGAGAGGTAGGTATACAAGAGTAGGGTTAACTCTGGATATATATATATATATATATATATATATATATATATATTAAGATTGATTTTTTCTTGGGGAGAAAATTAGCAGTTTACCTTCTTGATCCCAAGAGTTTCCCTAGTGATGTTGTTGTTAGCCCAGAAATATGACAAGTAGTTACCATAAGTCTGTATATCAAGAAAAGTTTGAACATGATTCGTAAAAACTATTGATAACAAAGAAGCATCTTAACGAGCGTCCTTGTTTGTATTTGGGATTTCTCAAAGTTCAAATCTACAGATATTTTCAGTAACAATTACATGTGTGAAATCAAATTTTCTAGAATAGAAATTCCAGGAATTCTCATTAAACCTTAACCATATGGAAAGAAACCGAAACAAACAAAAAGTAGACAAGTTTTAGGCTAAACCTTCGGAAGGGGTCACCCCACGGGAGCTTCACCGGCATACAACCAAACTATGTAATAAACATAAATATTTTAGCACCACGCTTGACATGCTTTCTTATACATCGTAATAGTAACGATCAATTGATCTAATATAACATACAAACATCTAACGATCCAAACTTTACTCCCCCACAGTTATATCATCTATAGACGACATGTAAACTCCATTTAAAAGATACATGTTGTTGTGGATGATGTGGTGACGTCTGTGGACGTCCGTAACCTCTTTCGAGGGCATCACACCAGTGGAGGTCTCAACGAGTTCCGGGGGAAATCTCAGCGTTGGCTTGCCGTACTGGATAGGCATTGTATTGGATCTCACATTCACTTCGGTTAGATGCCACTACAACTGCACAGGTGGGTACCAGTGGTTATTAATGCCGATGCACATGTCTAATCACGGTGCTCATGCTAAGGTGATAAAAGTTGGTGCCGTTCAACGGTAAGGTGCGGCGCAATAGTTTGCCATGTTTGGTACACTTTTGGGTGACACAAAAGTTAATGACAATTAAAGATACAAACTAGTTTCTCCATTGATATTGTTATTTTTTACTTATTTTATCAAATAAACTAAATGTTATTTCATTAGATATAAGATTCCATTATATTATAGAATTCTAAATTATTACGGTTAACGGAGGATTTATCAACTATTTTTGAAATTACCGAAGAAATAATTAAAAAATAAAAATAAAATACTTTGTAAACAACTAAACTAAATATAATTAGGAAAAACTCCAAGTTAAAGATATGGAGGACTTAAGCGCCTCTCTATTCCGAACGGTTTTGGAATCACGTCGCGTGTGGAAGATCTATGTGACACTGACAATCTCACTCGGATCTGTTTCATCCACTACGAGCCTAAAGCTGAAGCCCTCGCTCGAGTCTACTTTATCCACCGCTGGTGGAGGAATTAGGTGCGGCTTCACGAGCCACGCTAGATCCACATCTTCAGCTTCTACACTCGATAGAGTGGGGATTTCAAGGATAAATTGAGAGTGAGGCTAGTAGCAAGGGATGGGACTGGTGCGATCTAGGCTTTGTGTCATAGTTGTATTAGGAAAAGGGCAGGATACTCGAAGAGTACGACGCGTACCATGGGAGGCGACTGGTGAGATTTAGGGTTTGAGTAGTGGTCGTAGTGGGCATTGGGGATTGTGGCAGCGTGGGGTAGTTTGAAGGTAGGACAAGGGTTCATTCTATTATATGAAAAATTGGTTTACGGAATGGGGGTTTCCTGGTTAGTGTTTGTTTCATGAGCTCTTGAACAAGAGGACCACATTGGCTTAGAGTGTTGTGCCCAATTTCCCATTTTAGAGTAACATAGATATAAGATGCAAACGAAATCAGTAGCTTAAAAGAACAAATAGACTTGGTTTTTGCAACATAATATAATTCAACCATCAATTATGCTAAGAGATAGACCATCTGATGTAATCCTAATAGGATCTAGAGATATGGAAACATTCATGAGTATATCATGAATTGGCCTAGCAAAGGGGCAAGATCTTATTTGGCTTGATCCCTCACTTCCTTCTCGGCCTCCTCATTGTCAGAGGATTGCTCAGATCTTTCTTGCACACATTGCAGTTGAATGGAGTGCGGCCGATCCTTCCATAACAGTACGGTCACACCGGGGTTTTGATGTGGCAGCCGAGGCACCTGAGATAGGTGTGCCTTCCGTCAAATGCGACGAGTCTGCGCGAGGATTTATTAAAGAAACATCTTCTTGTGTAGCAATAAATCATAGGGACACCATTCATGTCTGGATCATACAACCAGCGTGGCACTACCTCGGCCTAGGAAAATCCCAAAAATATGTTCGTGAGATCGAAGTATGAAAATGCCATTCAGAGAAAAAGGTCCCAAACTGGATCGAGAGGAGAATGATTAATTTACATATCCACCCTTATATGAGGTTTCATTGTGGTGCCGCCGCCGGTCGCCTCCACAGTTTTCGTCCTCTGTTTGTCACTGCCTCTACCACCCTACCACTGAAGATTCGTCCAAAAAAGGTTTTCGAGCAAGCTGAACCAATTAATGGGACGTGCTTGCCTATTTTATAGCATAGGACCCACTTTTAACGTCACATGCCATTCACATCGCAATAGCTAATGCGTCTGTTGCCTAAACTCAGCATAAAAAGTGCCGCTCTTGTCATCCATTTACCACTACAAAAAAATCCGTCGGTATGTGGTCTGTTATGGCGCATTATTATCCTCCCCTTGATAGGCGGCGAGAAAGTTCATCCACCGGCTAAAAAACTTTTGTAGCTACTTTTGTCTTGTGTCATTCAAAAAAAGTGTTGTGCAAGGGGGTATTTTTGTAGTGTGCACTTAGATGGGTGGTAGGTGGTGTCATCCGGCCACCGTGTAGAATCGGTAGGAAGGATCACTTGCTCACGCGAAACCCTAGATCTGGTTTCTCGGAGTGTACCTTGGCCACGCCTGACGCCGTTCTCCCTCCCGGGGGCATCGTTGCGGAGAAGGTGCTGGCTGGAGGGATCCTAAGATGGAGCATCATGACTTCTACCGTTCAAAGACGGTGGTCCTCAGTGACGTGGTGCAGCGAGAGTTTAGCGGTGATGCGTGCTGATGGACTCATGCACGGAGGAGGCGATGTCTGGCGCCATGGCGGCAAGGCAGGCCCGACAAGGTCTGTGTGTTGATCTATGTCCTGAGATATATGGAATGTGATGGCAGCAACTTATAGAACATGCACATATGGTGCGCACTCACGGTCTCCAGGACAAACATATTCTCCCGGCAAATCACAATAGGGCGGCTTCTTAATTCTCTGGATCTAACAGGTGGATTATCATCGTGAGTCTACAGGGCACGTGGCCTACATGACATGACAGCCCCCATGGTCGAATTTATAGGTGTGACATGGTGGCTTCAAGATGATATTTGTATGCTTTTGCCGGATCTTGTTGAATAATCTAATAAAAAAAGTTGTATGCACTTATTTTGGGGTAGCCACCTCCTTTTCGATAAAAAAGTGTTTGTTCTCAATGCTTATAGCGTGTAAATAACATATTTGGTTGTAATCGTTTATGCCTACGGTACCTTCTTTTTTAGCTGAAGGCTTTACACCTGACTTTAAATTAATAAAGGCATGAACGGCCAGAGTTACAAGGTGCTGAGGAAAATAGCTATGATGACCGTAAATTACAAGAAAACAATGGAATACACATGAACACGCATCTTGCAAAAGCATGGGTATTAAAACGGCAAAACACTCGCAGATCAAGGTCGACACAGAAGTGTTGCGGAGGAGGAAGACACCACACTACCAGAATAGAAGGCCTTCATCTGCTTCGATCAATTACGAAATGTTTCAGAATGCAACTCGTCCATTGCCGAAGACGGCCCATGCCCACTCGCCCAGGTTCGAGGGCGTTGTACCGTCACACGATGGAACGTCCCCCCTAGAGCTCGAGTTACAACCGAAAACAAGATCAAAGAAGAAGAGATTCTTAGCGCACCCTCCAAGGGAAAGCCCGCCACTCCATAAGTCACACTATCACCACCCAAAAATCACATCCACAACGACTAGCTGAAAGGGTCCTATGGCTCCAAGGCAACACCTTCAAGAAGGGAGCGACGCCAAGACGTCTCTGCTGCCCCGTCTAGCTAACCGGACAGAGAGTTTTCACCTGGAGCCAAAGGTGGAGGGGCATGATCCTTAATGACGCCTCCAAGGGGGAAAGTGGCACTCGAGAGCGTTGAAATCATTGACACCGACATCGTCATGTTGGGCATTCACCCGAATAGAGACCACCGTCCATGGAACCCACAAGCCCCAACACCTCACACACAACAGCGGAAAGACGATGTCGGAGCAAATCGGTGTAAGCAGTGCATAGATCTAGGAAGGAATCAGAAACTCCTGCACCAAAAATGCCTCCCACGAATGTCATCTTGCTGCCCGCAGAGCCGAGACAACCAACCAGCACCCGCACAATGGCACCCACCACCAGGTGCCGCCCTATCCACCACTCGGAGCCACCATTCCGGAACAAGAGGAGCCTACCTTACCCATCTCCCCTTTGGAGGACAAGCCGCGCGCAGTTGGCCAGCCCCGATGCCGCATGTCAACGACCCTCCTGTGTCGTGACGAAGCATCTCACATAGATTCGCGTGGACCGGAGAAACCCATGCCCAAAATCAGCATGGAGACCAAGGGCCATGGCTGCAGACCAACTCATGGTCTGATCTGGCCACAGACTGACCCCCTGGTCAGAATCGGCGGCATGCCGACGCTTTCGAGCCCCTGCGAGCGAGAGGGAGACCAACTCGCGGGTCCAACGAAGGAGACAGCACCACCATGCCCATCCAAACCCCCAAGAACTGCCTAGAAGCTCAGATCAAGGCTTCCCTTGTCGTAGCGATTGGAGAAGACGCCGACGGAAGAGGCTGCAGGTGTCTCCCAAGCAATGACGACGGGAAATTATTTCTATGGGACCTGGTCCATGGATTTGGAGACGTGGACCAATTTCAGCAAATGACGCGTGTCTAAAACAGTGGGAAAAAATAGGATTAGAAACTGTTTTTTAGATCTAAATTGCCAGGTGTCAATTAGACAAGTTGGTCCACCTGTGGACCAGGTCCCATAGAATTATTTCGGGGGCGTGTGAAGCGTTTTTTCGTCTATGACTTCCTTTTTTCTAGAGATTCCAGAGAAAGCGAGACAAAGTGAAACAATAGAGTTGCTACCTTTTATTCTCAATGCTGTTAAAGAGAGTATGAACATTTTTTTCTCGTTTTTTGGTTGATAATTTTTGTTATCGCGACACTACGGGAAAAACTTCCTTTGCCGTGTGGCAAAGACCTTCTGGAACACGGCAAAGGCTTTACCGTGTGTATACACACGCCAAATGCCACACGACAACGTTTGCCATGGTAAAGGCCCTTTGTTGTTTGTTTTCTAAATAAGACACGGCAAAGCCTTTGCCGTGTGTCTTACGCGTAGACACGGCAAAGTAAAGTGAGATGACGGTCCCTCTTAGAGATGACGGTGTCTATTCTTTGCCGTGTGTCATTCATAAATTCAACACGGCAAAGACAACCTTTACCGTGTGTCACCCATAAAACATACACGGCAAAGGGTGCCTTTGCCGTGTGTCGCCCATAAATCCTACACGGCAAAGGCGCACGGCAAAGAGGCTGCCTTTTCAAAATAAATTGAAAAAAAATTCAATTTTTTTTCAAACTTTTTTGAATACTTTTTACTTGTTAATCTCATATGGGATACTTTTAATCCTAAGTATGCTTAATATTAGGTCAAATTGCACTCATGATCAAACTTCCCCTACGGTCACCCATCCTAACACTACTCTAGCCCTAGCACGCTTAACTTCTTCGTTCCTTCCAAATGAGCTTCCGAGAAAGAAATCATACCTTGTCAATAATACTTTTATATCAATCCTATTAACTATTGGACCATGATGTCACACATCTCAGTTTTAGATTTCAAACAATTATTTAAGTAGACAAAAATGAATAAGTAATAATAATCTTGAATCTAAATAAAAAATAAAATGATTTTAATTTTTTACCTTTTTCTATTTAATATGGAATAATTCATATATTTAAATCCGTAAATCAGAATTTGACAAATAAAATATCTAAATCGATCAGAAAAATGAGAGGAATCCAAATATGATATCCATATCATATTGTGAACCTAAAAATGATTTTTTTAAAACATGAGCATTAGATCATGTACCTGTAGTTCATATCTTACCCACTTCCTACCGTTTGGGTAGAAATTTGTCTTTTTCACCAGGGATGGACGGAAAGGTTTTAAAATCCCCGCTTGGGACATTGTTCATGTAAGATGGTCTAGTATTTTTGAAAAATGAGGTGGTAGCATTTTTGAATTGAACCTTTGGTGTTTCTTCATAAAAACGCCCCAATTTTTGCGCTCCGAAAATATAAAATGGCTTTTCTGTGCGTCGAAAAGGAAAACTTTCTCCTGCAATATTGTTCTCCATCCCATGATGCACATGCATGTACAATATGGGCACATTATCACAAACTATATCGTGATTCTGCCCATAACCTTGATCATTTGAACCAAAAGCCAAGAAATCTCGAATGAGATAGGTCATTTTGTGAAGGTTTTTTTGAGACATAATCAATATACCAAGTTTGATATTTTTCCTTCCAACTATATCACAAAATATGACACCACGCGAAGGTATCGCATTTTTTTGATTTTTTTGATTTAGTTATGATCATTTGAAACTATCGTCAAACCCTAATCGAACAGCGGGCATGACGATTCTTAGCTCCGGGCTGAGCATCGCTAAACTTGCATTGGATCTATGAAGATATTTTGAACCTAAAAATGATTTTTGTAAAAAATCATGAGCATCAGATCATGTACCTGCAGTTCATATCTTACCCACTTCCTACCGATTCGGCAGAAATTTGTCCTTTTCACCAGGGATGGACGAAAAGGTTTTAAAATCTTCGGTTGGGACATTGTTCATGTAAGATGGTCTAGTATTTTTGAAAAATGAGGTGGTGGCATTTTTGAATTGAACATTTGGTGTTGCTTCACAAAACGCCCCGATTTTTGCGCTCCGAAAATAGAAAATGGCTTTTCTGTGCGACGAAAAGGAAAACTTCCTCCTGCAATATTGTTCTCCATCCCATGTTGCACATGCATGCACAATATGGGCACATTATCAAAAACTATGTCATAATTTTGCCCATAACATTGATCATTTGAACCAAAAGCCAAGAAACCTCTAATGAGATAGGTCATTTTGTGAAGATTTTTTTGAGAGATAATCAATATACCAAGTTTGATATTTTTTCTTTCAACTATATCACAAAATATGACACCATGCGAAGGTCTCGCATTTTTTTGATTTTTTTTATTTAGTTATGATCATTTGAAACTATCGTCAAACCCTAATCGAACAGCGGGCATGACGATTCTTAGCTCCGGGCTGAGCCTCGCTAAACTTGCATTGGATCTATGAATAAACATCATATTTTTAACCTAAAAATGATTTTTGTAAAAAATTATGAGCATCAGATCATGGTACCTGCAGTTCATATCTTACCCACTTCCTACTGATTCGACAGAAATTTGTCTTTTTCACCAGGGTTGGATGAAAAGGTTTTAAAATCTCCGGTTGGGACATTGTTCATGTAAGGTGGTCTAGTATTTTTGAAAAATGGGGTGGTAGCATTTTTGAATTGAACATTTGGTGTTGCTTCACAAAACATCCTTTTTTTACGCTCCGAAAATAGAAAATGGCTTTTCCGTGCAACGAAAAGGAAAACTTCCTCTTGCAATATTGTTCTCCATCCCATGATGCACATGAATGCACAATATGGGCACATTATCACAAACTATGTTGCGATTCTAGCCATAACATTGGTCATTTGAACCGAAAACCAGGAATCCTCGAATGAGATAGGTCATTTTGTGAAGGGTTTTTTGAGATATAATCAATATATCAAGTGTGATATTTTTCCTTCCAACTATATCACAAAATATGACAGCACGCGAAGGTCTCACATTGTTTCGCTCATTTTTGTATTTTTTATGCCTGTTTTAAACTATGGTCAAAATGGCGAGTATGGAGATTCATATTCAACATAAATATCTAATATTTGAGTGTAGATAGATAGATCTTATTTTTATGCAAATTTTGATATATTATTTCTATTTTTCTGAACTAGAATGATTTTTTTATGATTTTCCTAAGAGTAATGTGATAAAAGAGAAAAAAGAAAAAAATAGAACTTTGCCGTGTATATATCGGAATACACACGGCAAAGACCCTTTGCCGTGTATACTGCAGAATACACACAGCAAAGGGCTGGCGAGGGCACACGGGAAAGAGGCCACCGTTTGCTGCCGTTAGCTCATTCCCGTCAAGTGGACCTGTGGGGTCAAGTGTCCCACTTCGTTGCCGTGATGACACCTATACCGTGTGCCGCTATCAACTTTGCCGAGTGTTTTTTCTTTGCCGTGTTCCTTTGTATGTCTTTACCGTGTATATTTCTTTACCGTGTTCTTTTTCAGAAATTTGCCGTGCTCGCGTACTTTGCCGTGTGCTTTCTAGGTTGTACACGGCAAAGACAAACTTTGTCGTGTTCCAGTCTATTTGGCACACGGCAAAGCCGTGTCTACACGGCAGCGGCAATTTTTCCCGTAGTGCGAGATGACTTTAGCTTTCATCAATGGAGTAAATTAAAATGGCTTACTTGGCAATCAATTGGAGGACGAGGTGGTTGACTTTTCAGTATTCCAGTTTCCTCCTTCAGGATCTTTCTTTCTGTGGTCCGATCATTTGGTCGAGGAGACACATAAAAGCACCTTTTATACAGAATGTGTGGCTTGCAGATTTGATCATACAACTGTAGGAAAACATCAATCAGTTGTTACAAAGATAGCTAGAGAAACATCAAAGCTTTTGCCTTCATTTCAAAAAAATAGCTAGATGACATATTACGGTGTGAACGAGAATCACATAATAAGTTTATTGTACAAGTGACATAAGATATGCTGAGGGTGGAGGTCCAAGTAGTTTTATCCTTACTTGTTTGAATTTTCCCATTGCTTGAGCGCAAAGCACGTTCTTCGAGTTGTAATAATCTCCCTCCGAGCAGTGCTGTTTTGTCGTCTTAAGATTGATCACATGCAAGCACATGGGCATGAAATTCAGTAATGGACGATTTTCCGCACATTGGGGTGAGAGTCATCAGCCTCTGGCGCCTCGCGTCTCGCGTCGCCCCCCGCGCGGGCGACCGAGGCGCGGCCCTGAGTGCCGCCCCACCTCTCCCCCCCTCCCCTCCTCCCCCGCCGCCGCCGGCGCGCGCCGCCCGGCAAAGCCCGTGCGGTGCCGGCGGCGGCGGGTCCTCTTCTACCCGGCGCCGGCGTCTCTTCGCGGGGGAGCGCGGCTGGCGGCGGTGCACATCGGTGACGACGACGAGCTCGACGGCGGCGCGGCTGGTCCCCGGGCGACGCGGCTGTGGAGCTTCCGGGCGGTGGCGGCTGCTACCTCGGGGATGGCCCACGGTGGCGGCGCGGCTCCAGATCTGTCGGCGGCGGGGCATGGCGGCTCGGCCGGCGGGATGGCGACGGTGGCGTGAGGCGCGGGTCGCCTGGCGGCGGTGGCTGGTGGCCTCGCTGCAGCAGTGCAGCGGCGGAGCCGTTTGGGCCCGATCTGGGCCCGATCTGGGCCTGGCCGGGCCTGATCTGGGCCTGATCTAGGTCTGAGTGGCACTGCTGCTGCACCCGGTCGGCACTCACCACGGCTCTCGCCGTAGGTGAGGGAGGGCAGATCCCCTCCCCTAGGTTACCGACCCGCTGCCTGCTGACCCGTGCTTGGCCTCTCTCGTCTTGTTCAGCGGCTGTGCAATGTGGCGCTGGCCAGGGTCTGGGATCGAGTCCGTGGATGCCGGGGCGGCGGCTCCGGAAGGTGGGCTGCGCGGACGGCTCTTCGGCGAGCGACGCGGCGGCGGTGGTGGCTCCTCTCCTCGGTCATGTGGATGGCGCGGAGCGGCTGTTGGGGGTCCTTGGTGTTGTCGGCGTTTTGGCTCCGGCAGCCCCCAGATCGTGTGACGGAGGCCTCACTTGGGGATAGCGGGCATGACGGAAGACGGGGAGCGGCATCGAAGGTTTTTCCGGGCGAAAGCTTAGTGCTTCGGCACCTACGGCGGCGGTGCCTGCGGGTATCGTTACCCTCTTGGGGGCGCCGTGGCGGCTACCTTCTCCGCGATAGGACTCCGGGTAAAAACCTTTGACCTTTGGTCTCGGCGGCGGCGGCACAGTGTGTCGTTACCCTCTTGGGGGCGTCGCCGTGGAGTCTCGGTTCTCCAGGGTCTTTGCTCGTTATCCCCGGTGGCAAGTGTTGACCTTCCTGTTTTTTTTGCTTATTTTGATCTGTTGTAAGGGGTCTCCCCATCACCATGTATCTTGTTCAGCCGATGTGGCTTTATTTATAAAGCGGGGCGAAAGCCTATTTCGAGATGAAATTCAGTAATGACTTTGGTATGCACTAGTTAGCTGTGCCCTGCAGGTCAACAGGTGTAAGTATATAATTAATCACCTCGTAGAGCTGATCTGAAATGATTCCCGTTCCATGAAGAAATGGAACTCTCGATTCCTCGTCAATGCTTTCGCCTGTAGCCGGGTTGCCTACAAGATAGCCCTGACCATGTTTGTATCATGGCACAAACTGTTTTCAGATTCTGGATTATGGCGCTGAAGTTGCTGCCTATAAGCATAGCTGAATGAATACAATACTGTGTGATTATTAGAGAATACCTTAAGATTAATTACTGGACTCAATCCAGCTTCAATATCTGAAATTAAACAGCATAATTTTACTTTTTATGCGGAGGGAAACAACATACTCCCACAAAATACTTGGATTTGTCTAGATTCGTATTTATGTGGATATGTTTTAGCGTATAGATACATACGGATCTAAAGAAATACAAGTCAGTTATTTCTGGACGGAGAGAATATTAGTGTTAAAGTATGAATCGACTAGTATTTCACTATTCACCGTCTCTAACCTTGCACGAGTCATCCTAGTAATATACTGTACCTTCTGAGATCTTCTGTGCGACGAAGGGAACGAGCTTTCCAGCTTTCGAGTCTCCTCCAATGTAGAAAGGATTTGCGAGGTAATCTGGATGCTCGGTGAACCACTGATCCAAAAGAAGAACACACAAAATAATTACTAACCGATCAACAAAACTATATCCTCTTTCTTTCTTTCAACGTATGTACGCTCCTCTGATCCATATGAATGTCTTAATTTTATTTAGATACGAATGCATCTAGTATAAATATTTGACTAGCTACATACTCTATCCGTCCAAAATAAGTAACTTGAGTTTATGTAGATTCATATGTATCTAAGTTTAAAACATATCTAGATAGATACGAATCTAGCGATACCCAAGTCACTTTTTTTGGGGCGGGGGGAGTACGAATCTAGATAAAGTTGAGGTGTTTCTATCTGAGACAAGTTTTGGCATTACAGAAGCAGGAATGGCAGCCCAATTTCAGAAAATTGCAGCAGGAGCAGCAATCTTGCTGTGGTAAAAGAAGAAAGCTAGCATCGGATATTTTACTTTAGCTACCTTGGCGAGAAACTTTTTGAGCTGCAGCGAAGAAGAGACGTCCCCAACATCATAGCCTTTTGGGTTCCGGGAGAAGGAAAAGCCAGCCTCGACGGGCGAGTCGACGAAGAGGATACTCGCGACCTTGGTCCAGGAGTAGGGATGGTACCTCAGGCGTGGCACGGTCCCATCCTCACCGTAGGGATCTATGATGAATTTCAGCGGGCCTAAAGATGGAAGCATTTGGACCTCAATGAGCTACGAATGAATGAAAGCTATTAAGGTAGTGTGATCGGACGCGGGATTACTGACCTATCTCCAAGAAGAGCGCGCTGAGCACGGAGCAGCGGTCGCCCCCGGTGAGCCAGAGGACGACCGGGTCGCGCCGCGGGTCGCCCTCCGACTCCATGAAGTAGTAGACCAGCTCTGCGCCGTTCTCCTCGTCCACGGTCACGTACCTGCCAAGGCGAGGAGCTGGTGAAGGCCGGGAATGCAGTTTTGGTCGATATTCCCAGGAACGTGCGTGCTATACCCGGTCTCGAGGCGGAACGGGAGGACGCCGGCGAAGCCCGGAAGGCTGGTGACCAGCGTCGGAGCCGCCTCCGTGGAGACGAAACGATGCAGAGCGGGGAAGAAGCAGAGGAGGAGGACGAGCCGCAGGGGCGCCCGAGACGCCTGCGCTTCCATGGTTTAGTTTCCCGATGAAAACTGCCCTCGCCTCTGCTCAGACTTCTAATTGGCGCTCCTTCATCCCTTCCCCGATCTTAACGCGGCTGTCTGCATCGCGCACATCACATTCTGATCGCGCCGCCAGTAGTAGTATTTTATAACGACGCCCCGTGCAGCATGTGCATTCATCTAAAACTGACAAAAAGAATACCTCACCCGAGACGCTCAGAGTCTTCGGTAGTCACCGGCGGCTAGATAGTCCAATCTAGCCCTCACCCAAAAATAGGATGTTTAGTCCAGGCACACTATATTTTCATTAATTCTATGTTAGGATAAACCGTAAAAGTCATAACTCCTAAACCGTGTGTCTAAATTGCGATCTGTTTTTACTATTGGACCTCTAGCGATGAGATCTTCAAAACTAGATGCTCATTTTATATAATTTGACTAACTTTTTTTTAAAACAACTTAGTACTACGGTAATGCAACTTAGTATAAAGAGTTGTTTACGTTACTTTTTGTATATTTTATAGCCAACATAGTTTCTGAAATATCCACTTAGAAACACCAGCCAACAATTTCATAGTATAGTATTGAGACCTACATCTTTGCACTGTTAGTTGCTGCATATTGTTGGGGGATGACCCTAGGTAGGGTCTAGCTAAGGTATAAAGACAGGGCTCGCCGATGTATAAGTTGGCCGAGGTGTAAAAGGGTCGGCCGAGTAAAGGCCGAGTTACCCAAGGCCGGGTTATCCCGGCAGGGCCTGGCCGACATATATCATATGTCAGCACGACATCTATGTTGCTTTCTATGCGCAGGTACCATGTTGGCCGAGTCATACGGGCAGGGCCGATACAGGGGTTGGCGTGCTCAGGAAGGAGTGAGTTGGCCCCGAGGTCAGTGTTTTTCTCTCTCCTGGAATTCATGGGGAGACAAGCACTAAGGACAAGCGCACCTGTAATGAGGCCTAAGCAAGGGTTCACGGACATGACAGTATCTGACCGTTGGCGGGCAGACAACATGGGCTTTGGACAATTGCCGTGCAGAGGCTGGCGACTAAGGAATGGAGTTGGTCTCATTTCTATTTCGGTACAAGCATATACCAGGAATATTCGGGTCACGTATGTCCTAGATGTAACCTGGCCACCCCTTTATAAGCTGAGCCAGGGCCTCCAAGGAGGGGATCGGTCCATTAGCAGTACGCGCAAGCTCTAGAGGGAGAGAGAGGCAGAAGCACTTCATCTTCTTCCTCCTCTCGATACATCTCAAGGAGCACTTGTACTAGTCCGCTAATTATAATATAAGATCTAGAGGTATGAGTAGAGGTTTTATATCTCTAGGAGAGTCTCGAACCTGGGTATATGAGTGTTTGTGTGTTCTTTGTGTGTGGATTCACCGTATCATCTCTCTCCAGATACCACTAGTGTCCATACGGCCCCATCTTTAGCCTACTCATGGCATCTGTCGTGACACCACCACGACAGTTGGCACCCACCTTGCGGCCAGTAGCGGCGCTAGCTGGTGTGTTCATCCGGACGGGAAAATTCATCGCATCGGGGGAGCGCATCGTCTCTGGCTTGGTTCAGCGATTCGGCTCGCTGGACTTCGTCAGCGACAACATGGGCAACTTCGAAAACCGCCCTTTCCCGCGCAACGGCAAGTTTGTCAGCTTCGGCGTGCACAAGGTCTAGGTCAACGTCTCATGCGTGTTCTCGCAGCGAGTCGTTGTAGCGGCAGATCCTCCTCTCTGCGTGGCTCGCGGTCCGCGTATCACTCGCCCTACCAGCTGCGTGGAGGTGATGATGACAACGCCAGGGGCTGGCACCAGCAAGGATCCAGCTGAGGAAGCGGGAGACAACTCACAAGGTAGCTTGTTCGAGGTTTCCTTCGCTGGAGAGGCCAGAGAATATCCTCTAGCAAGCCATAGAGAGTTTGATTACTCTAGTGGCTCCCATAGTAAATCTGGCGCAGGCACAGGCCGTGCTGGAGGAGACCCGGAAGAAAGTGCTTGAGGGAGACAAGAAGGTAGCTTTGGCTCAGCAGGCGTTGAACATCACCCTGCGTGAGTACAATAAGGCCAATAAGATTAACACGTGTCCGAATCATATGGATGGTGTAAAGAGTAGAGGAAGGAACCTCATCAATTAGATAGATAAAGAATGTGAACCTAGGTCAGTAGTTTCGGGTGACCCATAGTCTATAGGTTTGCCGAGGTATAGTACCCCGGCAAAGAACCTCAGAGCTGCGGATGCGGAAGCAGCCGAGATACCTGCTTTATCCGGAGAAGACCGGCAGAGGCAGCAGGAAAGATTCATTGAGCTGGTGCGCATTGCGAACCAGTAGAATGAGGAACTGATCAGGACTAACCCGGCAAGAGCAGGTGGTTCCTGCGTCGTTCATTCAGCTAGGGGAGCTCCTGCAAGATCGGCCAGGGCAGCATCATCACCCGGCATAGCTCTGAGAAGAGACGAGGGTGCAACTTCTGGCAGAAGGAACAAATAGATGGTACCTTATGACCCGAAGGTGGCCGAGAAAGTCAAAGCAGTACAGGGCAATGCTGGTCAAGGAAGCGTTAGCCGAGGTAATCATGGTCAAGGGAATCCCGACCAAGGAAATGTGAGTCAGGCAAATGCTGGGCGCGGCAATGCTGCCAGCATAACCCGAATCATCCGGGTCATCATTCGGCTGGAGGAGGAAAATATCCGCCATAGAAGCACCAGCAGCAGAACATACGTCGGCAACAACAAAGTGTTGGACCAGCTATGCAGCAGTAGTATGCTCACTCGACACAGAATAGATACAATGAGGGTTATTCGGCTATGGCCAACACCGGGTTTCCCAGGCTGGATCATCAGATGATGGGGAATGCAATGGGTTCTTGGCTAGGAAACAGGAACTTGCAGTCGGATGATGCAAGGTTAAAGTTGAACATAATCTATATGTCGGAATTAATGGAGGGACAAGGTCCTTCGGGTCCTTCCTGTTTTGGACCTCAGATTATGAGGGAGCCACCTGTTCCGAACTTTCAGCTAGCCAGGGTAACAAAAACATATGATGGCAGCACCGAGCCGCAAGATTGGCTGATTGACTACGCCACTGCTATGCACATCGCACAGGTAAACCTTAGATGGGTAGTAAGACATGTTCCTCAGATGTTGGAGGAGCTAGCGAGAGTGTGGCTGAACAATTTGCCACCTGGAAGCATTAACTTCTGGCTAGAGTTTGAAGAGATGTTTATCAGTAACTTTACAAGTACTTACAAGTGGCCGAATAGGCCACAACACCTGGCAATGCGTAAATAGAGGACGAATGAGACCGACCAAGAGTTTTTGACTTGGTGGTGTACCCTACATAACTCATGTGAAGGAGTAATCAAGTCACAGGAAATTGCATGGTTTGCACAAGGGTGCTGACATGCAAGTGTGATGTTCCAAAGGCTATAGAGAGATATGCCAACTACCTTGGCTGAAACTATCAAGATTGCAGATTCATATGCATTGGGTGATCCGACCCAGCCCCTGCTTATGTCGGTAGAGCCGAATGAGGAGTACTACTCCCGAGACAGGGTCGGATCATCCCGAAGGAATGATTTCCGAGGTAAAAGAAGGTACGAGAGGCTGGATTATTGGTATGGTTTGAATCAAGTTGTTGTTGTGAACCAAGATCAGTCGGGTGCTAGAAGTATCTAACGACACAAGAATAGTGGCCAGCAGTGGACACAGAAAACTGATGGGAAGAAACAGTGGAGTGCTGAGAAAACGAAACAGTGGCAGGAGAGGCCAAGATACACATACGAGACTATGTTGGATCAGCCGTGTAAGTTTCACACACAGAATCCGAGTAAACCATCAAATCATATGACTCGGAAATGTGCGTGGATGCAGCGTGCTGGACAAGGTGAAATGGTTCCACCCCAGGCACCTCGCCCACCACCACAGCTCACGAGAGGAAATGCTCAGGGAATGATTTCACCACCACCACGGATGTTGAGGTATGAGAATCAGGAGAGGAGAGAAGTTCATCAAGTAGGGAACCATAATCAAGGGGACTACGGAAACCCCGGACAAGGTGGCCGCAATGAGTATAGAGAACATCATTACAGTTATGTTGTTTTCATGATAGAGGAAACTAATAGGCAAAGTGTGTAGAGGCTCCACATGGAGGTCAACGCAGTTATGCCGGCAGTGCTAAAGTATATGTACTGTTCAGACCAGGAGATCACATGGAGCATAAGGGATAACCCCAAGATCATGCCAAGTCCTAGGGCTTATGCATTGGTCTTGACCCAACTTTCATTAGGCCGAGTCTGAATGTGAAGTTCTCCAAGGTTCTCATTGATAATGGCAGCAGTATCAATATACTGTACAAGGACATGATGCACAAGTTGGGTATCTCGAAAAATATGCTCCAAGTGACTAAGACCACTTTCCATGCCATTGTGTTGAGTTTATCCTATGAGCCGATTGGGAAAGTCCCTATAGATGTGTTATTCTGCATGAGGGATAACTACAGAATAGAGAATTTGTTGTTTGAAGTGGTGGATCTCGACAATTGTTACCATGCTTTACTAGGCAGGCCAGCAATATCTAAGTTCATGGCCAGTACTTACATTAGCTATTTAAAGATGAAGATGCCGGAGTCAATGGGATCATCACCATTGCAGGTTATTTCAGGTGCTCTATGCATATTTATATTTGAATTATATTGAAAGAAGAACAAGTTCAAGGACATCTTGATATTTCTAGGAAAGCCACCATTCTAAACTCTAGGTTGTCCTAATCTTGTTTTACTATGCATGTTTTTATCTATATATACATGGTATATGTCTTAAAATGATATCATGTTTATACCTTGCCCATAACTTGGCTCCTCTAAGTCATGGCTTAGTACACTATAGGTATTCACACCTTTTGTTGATGCCTATCTTACTCCATTTAGAATGAGAGCATGATGATTATCATCTTAGATCATTTGAAGCCTTCTCTAGAAAGTGAACTTTAGGTTGGGAACCCCCTCAAACAAATGTCTGGGAAATGTTTTCGATAAAACCTTGGGAAGGTTGTCCTTCTCATGTGTTTGTTTCATAAAGGAAAGAGATTGTGAAAATGAAGCATATACCTAAATTCTTCACTAAAACAATTATCATGTGCGACCACATTACCCTTTTATGGGAAGGGGATTAACTCGTAGTTTGTCTAGTTTAGTATGGAATACCTCGCTACTACCATAGGGGTGGTATAACCCTGAAGCCAGGTCCTCCCTTGTTTTGGTACGACACACCATAGCTATCTATGGGTGTACGATACAATGTTTCCCTCGAATACGATGGTGACATTATTCCAAGAGGTAAGTGTTCTCGCATCCGAGTTCGAGTTCCGATTCATCTAGTAGGTGCCTATACTAGGGTATACAAGCGAAAGGTTTCGTTTGATTATCCGACCCTCTCATACTCTTGTATGGCGATCCCTGGGTGATTGGGTATGGATATATCGAATCTTGTGGGTAAAGTGTACAACCTCTGTGGAGTGTAAGATCTATTCGAATAACTGCCTTCCGCGGTTATGGATAGTTGTAAAGGTTGAGATTAACTATGTTGGGTTTTTGATTTGAAAAGGATTCGGAAAAGAGAAAGGGAATATTTTGGTCATAAATTGACCCTAAAAGAAAGGAAGGATGTTTTGGTCATTTATGACCTAAAGGAAAAAGGGTCACCCCATCCAAGTTGTTTTTACAAACAAATCATGTTTTTGAAATTTTTTTCAACAAACATATATAGAGATGTCATATCTATAAGAAAAAATAGGTTTTCCAAAGCAAACAAACCATAGATAGATCCTTCTCCCCACAACCAAATTGCATATCTTGTTTTTATTATCCTGGTGGTTTGCGAGTACATTAAAAGTACTCACCTGACATTGTCCCTTGCTATTAACTTGGTCAGGTTTATGACAAGAAGGTGGTAAAGTAACGTTTGTGCGAACTAGGACATTTCTGAGTTAGCTGCCTTGTAGGTTAAGGCACGTTTTAATTTGCAAGGGCATTTGATGCTTGGTGTTTTTCACTGCAAGTTTCTATCATCGACCACGAAGGTCGTTACTATGTGATACGTCCAAAACGTATCTACTTTCTCGAACACTTTTGCTATTGTTTCTTCTCTAGTTTGTGTGATTTGGTATAACTAATGCGGACTAACGCTGTTGTTAGTAGAATTGCTTTTGTGTCTTGTTTTTGTGCAGGAAATCAACTTTCAGAAAAAATCCCGGAAAATATTGCAAAACTCCTATTTTACCAGAAGACTCACGAAGCCAAAAGACGAGACGGAGTTGGGCTACGAGGGGCCCACACCACCTGGTGGCGCAGGCCAGGCCACGCCAGGGGGTGGTGTGGCCGCCTCGGCCTCCGCCTCGACCTCTCCCTTCGCCTACATAAGCCCTCTGACCTAAAAACATAGGGGGGTTCAACGTTTTTCCAGATACAGTTTTGTTGCGCCGCCACCACCAGAAACCGTGATTCAGAACCAGAAACTTCGTTCTAGCACCCTGCTGGGATGGGGAATTAGAGGAGATCATCGCCATCATCATCACCAACGCTTCTCCATCAACCATCCATGAGTGAGTAATCTCCCGTGGTAGGCTATGGGGATGGTAGGGATTGGATGAGATCGTTCATGTAATTGCATCAGATTGTTAGGGCATGGTGCCTAGTATCTATTGTTAGTGCTTTTTTACATTGTTGCAACTTGTTATGCTTAATGCTTTTCACTAGGACCCGAGTGCCATGATTTCAGATCTAAACATATTATTGATTCATGATGATAGTATTGTTTATGATCTTACCTACAAGTTGTATACACACATCATTGTCCGGAACCCGAGGCCCCGAAGTGATAGAAATTGGGATAACTGGAGGGGATGGCTATAATGTGAGGATCACATGTGTTCACGGAGTGTTAATGCTTTGCTCTGGTGCTCTATTAAAAGGAGCACCTTAATTGCTAGTAGATTCCCTTGAGGCCCCGCTGCAACGGGCTGGCAGGACAAAAGATGTTGTGCAAGTTCTCATTACGAGCACGTATGACTATATATGGAACACACGCCTATGATTATTTAGTACTTGGATGCTTTATCTTATTTATCTGCAATTTCCCTATGTCTTGATCGTTATATGAATTGTCTTGCCCATGCAACGCCCATCCATCCATCCCTATGCCTACCGAGATTTAATCCTACTGTTTACTGCAATTGTTACTACTGTCTTTATTTTACTATCGCTATTACTTTGTTGTTGCTACTACAAAACTGTTGCTACTGATAAACTGATGTGAGCAAGATTGTTTTCAGGTGCAGCTGAATTGACAACTCAGTTGTTAAGGCTTATATATATTCTTTGGCTCCCCTTGTGTCGAATCAATAAATTGGGTTTTACTTCCCTCGAAGACTGTTGTGATCCCTTATACTTGTGGGTCATCAAGACTATTTTCTAGCGTTGTTGCCGGGGAGCATAGCTCTATTTATAAAGTTCACTTGGAATCATTATTGTTCGCTGCTATCCATTCATCAAGGGTAAAACTCGTGATGGAAAAGTTCCTATATTACCATCCACTACAAGGAGAGGTAAAGTTCTGAACACATCTATTCCTCTTCATTCACCATCTGTGATGAGTAAGCTCCTTACACCACCACCGCATACACATGCTACACATACCGCTACTTCTGCTGAATCTGAAATTGCTTCTGATACTTATGATGCTACTTCCACTCTGCTTGATAAGAGTGGTTCATTAGGTCATTTCCTAGATGCTGCAATTGCTAGAACTATAGTTGGAAACACTGAAACTCCTAATGAAGATACTGCTACACCTGTTAGTTCACCTGAGTCTAGAGAGAGCTATGATCTTGATGACGGTTATATTGAAATGACTGATGAATTTATTGAAGAATGTCAAAACACTCATGGTACAAATGCTATTAAGAGTCTTCTTGAGAGACGTAATGTTAAACCTAAATTATCTCCTAATGCTAAGTTTGCTACATCACCCATAAATATTAAAGATAAGGATTATGATTTCTATCTTGATTTATCTTACATAACCATTGTTGAGAAAGAACCTTTTTGTGGGACTGAAAATGAAAGTGTTGTAGCACATATGACTGAGCTTTCTACCATGAGTGGCTTATTTTCTGATGATATTAAGATGCGCACCTACTTTGTTGCTAAATTTTTCCCTTTTTCACTGAAAGGAGAAGCTAAAGCTTGGTTCAATAATTTACCTCCTGGATCTATTGATAGCCCTTATTGCTTGATTGATACTTTCTTTCATAAATATTTCCCTCCTAGTGCTTGACATGCCATTTTGCAGGAACTTTTTGATTTTAAACAGGGAGAAGAGGAGAAATTGCCTGAAACATGGGCAAGGTTTTGTGCTTTGATTCACACACAACCCGGATGTCCACTACCTAAAAATGAGCTTCTTGATATATATTATAATGGACTAACTAATGAATTTAGGACATACCTGGATAGTTTTATGATTATGTTTTCGGGAAGAGAACTCCCAAAGAAGTTGAGGAATTAATGGCTAAAATAAGCAAGAATTATGATGACTGGACTTCACCTGAGTCAACTGTGCCTGAGCTAACATCAACACCAAAGAAGAGGGGAGTGATTGAACTAAATGATGAAGTGATGAAGGAGGCTAAGAAATGTCTTAAGGAGAAGGGTATTAAATATGAAGATGTGAAGTATTTACCTCCTATAAAAGAATTATGTAAGCCAATCTCCCACTCATCCACTATTGAGGTACACTCTCTCCAACATTTTGATGAAGGTGATATTCCTTATTCTAAACCTCATGATCAATGCTTATAAAAATTTGATATCTTTGTTGTTAAACAAGATAATTTTAATAAGAGAGTGCAGAATCATTTAATGGAAAACTCTAGAGCTTTAATGAGTTGAGAGATATTGTGGAAAGAACCTCCAATGATGTTAAAATGCTTGTTAAACATTTCCAAATGGTTCAAACTCAAATTTATCAGCTAACTAAAGTACAAAAAGATTTGCTAGTTAATGCTTCTAAAGAAAAACATGCTTATGAAATTATAACTAGGAGTGGTGCTTTCACTCAAGATCCTCTATATCCTAAGGGACATCCTAAAAGAATTCAGCAGGATTCTCAACAAATTGAAAATAGTGGTACTTCTTCTAAGAGAAAGAAAAAGAAACATAAAATAGTTGTAGAATCCTCTGAACCTGCTAAAGATCCTAATAGTATATCTGCCTCTGATGCTAAAACTGAGAGTGGTAATGAGAAAAATGATGCTCCTGATAAAGAAGAAATTGAAGAAGAACCTGAAAGCCACACTAAGAATACTAAGTACACTAAGGAAGATTTGGTTGCTAATAAACATGGTAGTGAAAGAGAGCCTTGGGTGCAAAAACCAATGCCTTTTCCTGATAAGAAACACAAGTCAAAGGAAGAAGAACAATATAACAAGTTTTGTGAGTGGATGAAACCTTTATTTTTGCAAATTCCTTTGACTGATGCTATTAAATTGCCTCCTTATTCAAAGTATATGAAGGATATTGTCTCTAATAAAAGGAAGATTCCTAATGAGGAAATTTATACATTACTTGCTAGTTATTCCTTCAATGGTAAGGTTCCAAAGAAACTTGGAGACCCAGGGATTCCAACTATTCCTTGTTCTATTAAAAATAATTATGTTAGAACTGCTTTGTGTGATTTGGAAGCAGGAGTTAGTGTTATGCCTTTTTCTCTCTACAAGAGACTTCAATTGGAAAAATTGATACTAACTAATATAGCTTTGCAAATGGCTGATAAATCTACTACTATTCATGTTGGTATATGTGAGGATGTTCCTATTCAAGTGGCTCATAATTGCTTGATATTAACTGACTTTGTTGTGCTTGAAATGCCTGAAGATGATAATATGTCTATTATTCTTGGGAGACCTTTTCTTAACACTGCAGGTGCTGTCATTAATTGTAATCAAGGAAAGGTAACTTTTAATGTTAATGACAAGGAGCACACTGTCTATTTCCCCAAGAAGATTGATAAGACTTATGGCCTAAAATCAATTGAAAATGTTAAAGGCATCAACGTTGGAGAAATATATTGTCCCATACCACAAGAAAATTATGAAATTATTATGATTGGGACTATTGCTATCAGGGTTGAGGTAACATAATCATTTAGTGAAATGCAAAGTTTTGCTTCATATAAAATTGTTTTGGTAACAAGACCTGATCAACCTTGTTAACAAAGGGATTTTAATGAACAAAACAATGTTTTCACCATGATTATCCTTGTTCACTTTTAATTTATCCATTTTAATTTTTTGCTTTCGCCTTGTTTACTTTTCTATTTACTAGTTGCTTGCATATTAGAGTGTCTTAGAACTTCTGAAGTTTCAGTTCTATTTTGTTTTGGCATCATTCCAAAATCATCTTTCTGCCAGAAAATCATTCATCAATACCTGAAAATTGCTCAAAAATAAAGTTTCTTGAAAAAATTCCAGAAGATTCATGTTAAATTTTTATGCCAAAAATGGGGCAGAGAGGTACCTGGAGTGACCCAGGGGGCCCACCAGACAGGCACACCACCTAGTGGCGTGGCCACACCAGGGGTGCGCCTGGCCATGGTTTGGGCCACCCCTGGCCCTCCACTTATTCTCTCACCTGCCACTCACTTCTCTCTCCCGAGAAAACACCATTTCATTGCTCAAACACGTGTTCTTGCTATTCTTGCTCGCGATTTTCTATCTCCTTGCTCAGCCCACCTTTGCTGCTGAGATTTGGAGCAATTATTCTCTGGTATGTGACTCCTCAGCTTGTCCAAGTAGATTTGTGATTAGTGGATTATATCTTGAGCATTTTGCTGCTGTAGGTGACATGTTATGTGAGCTTGCATGCTTGTTCTTTGCTTAGAGAAAGTGTTTTGATTCATATTTATCCCTCTTCCTATAAGTAGTTCCTTTCATTATGTAATCACTTTGCAATCATTTGTGTGATGGTTGTCTAAAATTTCAGAAAAAGGAGAGATGAACAACCACACTTTTGGAGAAGTATTTGAGAGAGACACACCTAGGAGGGCAAGGCCTTCGAGATCAGCTTCTAAAATTTAGGCCATCATATAATGAAGATCTTATTGCACCACGCTTTGGCAATGAGGGAGATGAGGGAGATGCTCACCCATCTACCTTCCCTTGTTTTGCCTTTTTGCAAGTTGCAAGGATCCTTGATGATTTCTTACTTCTCGTTCAGAGGGTTGGTCTAACCACTTACATGCAGGATGAGAGTGAGTAATATGCCGTGCTCACCAAAACTTTTGTTGAAAGTTTCACTTTCACTAACATCCCTTATAGCTCAACTGTTTCATTCAAAATCAATAATATGCCTATTACCATGTCATTGGAAAGATTTTGCAGCATTATAGGAATTGGCATGACTAGGATAGTAAATAAGATCCAAGGTTGACCCGCTGATTTGCTGGAGCTCTACTGAAGTGTAGCAAATGATGATGACCGCATAGCTCAGCGCAGGAAGATAAGGAACATTCAACTCCCAGCTCTTAGATATTTTGCTTACTATCTTGCCACTATCATTCTTGGTAGGGAGAACACTAGTAATATTTCTAATTATCATTTAGATTTTCTTGCTGCTGCACTTAATAATGAAACCAAGTATAATCTTGGTTCTCTCGTTGCTCGCTGCTTAGCTGCTAGAGGACCCATTTATGGGGGCATTATTGTTGCACGCATGGTTGTTACCTTAGAACTTTCTGTTGATCCTAATGATATTGTGCTGACCCCACAAAGGCTTGATCTTGCTGCTATGAAAACACATCACTTTGTTACTACTAACTCTAGCACAGAGAGTTTAGTTTACAGGATGTTGTTTACTGACAGAGATGAGAGGGAAATTCCCTTGCCACAGTCCACTTTGTTCAGTATTTGAAGGATGCCATGGTCACGCTCGAAGGAGGAGGTGGACGAGCATCTCCACTTGCTTGGTTTCCACGAGCAGCACCAGGGGGATGCGCCCTCTTATGACTACTCTGCGCACTACGCTGGGGCGTCCTCGAGTTCGTATCAGGAAAAAGGCACTTCTTCGTCATATTATGGAGGCGCTCCTTCTTGGCCAGCTTGGGATTGACCCCCACTTAGGCCAAAAGCCTGAGCTTGGGAGGAGGTATACCGACATCACACTCATCGACATATCATTTTTTGTCGGTACTTTGCATATCCATGTTTCATTTTCTTTTTAGTTTTTGTTCTTGCTTTATTTCTGCTTTCCAAAACACAAAAGACCAAAAATATTTTTGTTATTTTCTTTGTTAGCATCTTTATCTTTTTAGCTTTGGTTTGCTTCATCCTTTTTAGCTTTGATTTGATTATTCGAAAAACCCAAAAAGATTGTTTGCTTTGTTTGCTCTTTCCTTCGGTTCTTGTCTTTAATAATCGAAAATCCAAAAATATTTGTTGTTCTTCTCTGGTTTTGTAGTTCGTTACAGGGTTCAGCAGTCCTCAGTGATTCCTAGGAGTTTGGTTTTATCTTATTATTCAAGTCACACAAGTGAAAGGCAATGATGATTTATGAAAACTCGAGGAGTGGTAAGAGGCTGGTATGAACTCTATTTGTTTTCATTGTTGTACATATACTCATCATTGTGGGCATGCTTAGTCCGTTCATGTAAGGTGTATGTTATTTAATGGATGCTTAGTAGTTCTTGCTCTCTTATGATCAGTACCAATCCACTAATAGTTTGTAACATGTCATATGAATGTTTGCTTGCATTGTTCTATTCATAACTTGGTATGACATTGTGGTATCCTCGTATGAATGTTTTATTGGAATCCACTTGGCACATGCTCACACATGCATATGACTAAACAAAAGGTTAGTTAAGCCTTGATGATTTATTCTGACTGAGAGTTCTTGTGTCACTTTTATGCCACTATTAATTTTGTTTTGTTGCAAGCATGATTATGACAGTTACTGCTCTCCCGATTATCGCTCCCTTTCTATTGCTAGCCTTCACTTGCGCTGAGTATAAGCTTTACTCGTGCATCCAACTCCCCAAAACCAAAGTTGTCAAAAGAGTCTACCATATCTACCTATTAGAATCATTGCTATTCCTCGCATATTTATTATGCTCTGTTTTCTTCCAAATAAAAATGTTTGCTTGATATGTAAAAATTAGTTAGTAAAGCTCTCACAAACTTGATGGCACACTTTATTTTATTGCACTTAATAAACTTTAACCATTTTGTCCATCTATGTTGCTTATATGCTTGCGCTTTATAAGTTGTGAATTAGCAGAACCATGTTACCATGGGGAACGCTTTCAACATTGCACTTATTACTAAGTTGATATCATGTTCTTTTGTTGATGGATCCCGGCGGTGTGAAATAAAAGGGGATCTTGTAAGCTCATTGAGTTTGTATATGTGTTAGATAAACGCCTGGGCGGCTAGCCTAAGCCATGCCTAATCATGGTGGAAACTTGTAGCATAACCATAGTGAGCATTATGTGAAGCATCCTCAATAAAAACCTATGCAAATAGCAAATAAAAAGATCGCTGAGATGCTCATTGTCTGTTGCCTTGTCATTTTGATATGGGATAGCTCCTGTGTCATGGGGCAAGGGGTACCCCATTAGCGGTTCTCCATGATACACATGTACTTACAATGACAAGAACTTACTTGTGACTAAAGTTGAGTAGCATGAGGTTCGGTACTCGTAAGCAAGGGGCATGAGATTTTCAACTTATAGCTTGTCAAGCACATCCTCATATTTGAGTCACTTTAACCTTAATCACCTCAAGATGCTTATGATAGGGGCAATGAGAGCTCAAAGATAATGAGTACCATACTTTCAACATTTGGAAGCCTTTCAAACTTTTCAAATCTTTTCTTTCACTTTTATGTCGAGTCACCATTTATTCTTTGAGAACCTTCCCGAGAGCATTGCTGTCATTCTTAGTGTAATGTGCTTGTCCCAAAACACGGTTAGTTGTGACATAACTTTGACGCTTATATCTTTGATATTTTTATTTCTAGTCTTCACTTAAACTTTAGAGGTGCCTTGGCATTTATATTTTGCTCCAAATAAAGGCAAGCGAGATACCACTTTATCATATCTTCTTATGAGCATTACAATCCTGCATATGCTTATGTGTCATGCTGCTTATCATTATTGGGTTGGAATCTCTTCATAGCTTGCATGACTACTAGGTAAACTTATTTGCATACTCTTTATTATGAATTGCCTAAGTATTTGATCATATGCTGAGAATATATACATCTTATGAAGCAAATGTGTTTGTGAAAGTTTTTTTTATCGCACTCAGTTTTCAACTGAATTACTTGAGCACAAGCAATAAGCTAAGCTTGCGGGGAGTTGATACGTCCAAAACGTATCTATTTTCCCGAACACTTTTGCTATTGTTTCTTCTCTAGTTTGTGTGATTTGGATACAACTAATACGGACTAACTTTTTTTCAGTAGAATTGCTTTGGTGTCTCGTTTTTGTGCAGGAAATCAAATTTCAGGAAAAAACTCAGAAAATATCACAAAACTCCTATTTTACCAGAAGTCTCATGAAGCTAGAAGATGAGACGGAGTGGGGCCACGAGGGGCCCACACCACCTGGTGGCGTGGGCCAGGCCATGCCGTGCTAGGGGGTGGTGTGGCCGCCTCGGCCTCCACCTCGACCTCTCCCTTCGCCTACATAAGCCCTCTGACGTAAAAAGACAGGGGGGGTTCGATGTTTTTTCAGATAGAGTTCCGCTGCGCTACCACCACCAGAAACCGTGATTCGGAACCAGAAACTCCGTTCTGGCACCCTGCCGAGATGGGGAATTGGATAAGATCATCGCCATCATCATCACCAACGCTTCTCCATCAACCATCTATGATTCCCCATCCATGAGTGAGTAATCCCCCGCAGTAGGCTATGGAGATGGCAGGGATTGGATGAGATCGTTCATGTAATTGCCTCAGATTGTTAGGGCATGGTGCCTTGTATCTATTGTTAGTGCTTTTTGACATTGTTGCAACTTGTTATGCTTAATGCTTGTCACTAGGGCCCGAGTGCCATAATTTCAGATCTGAACATGTTATTGATTTATGATGATAGTATTGTTTATGATCTTACCTACAAGTTGTATACACACATCATTGTTCGGAACCCGAGGCCCTGAAGTGACATAAATCGGGATAACTGGAGAGGATGGCTATGATGTGAGGATCACGTGTGTTCACGGAGTGTTAATGCTTTGCTACGATACTCTATTAAAAGGACTACCTTAATTGCCAGTAGATTTCCTTGAGGCCCCGCTGCAACGGGCTGGGAGGACAAAAGATGTTGTGCAAGTTCTCATTACGAGCACGTATGACTATATATGGAATACATGCCTATGATTATTTAGTACTTGGATGCTTTATCTTATTTATCTGCAATTGTCCTATGTCTTGATCGTTATATGAATTGTCTTGCCCATGCAACGCCCGTCCATCCATCCCTATGCCTATCGCGATTTAATCCTACTGTTTACTGCAATTGTTACTACTGTCTTTATTTTACTACTGCTATTACTTTGCTATTGCTACTACAAAAATGTTGCTACTGATAAACTGCTGCGAGCAAGATTGTTTCCAAGTGCAGCTGAATTGACAACTCAGTTGTTAAGGCTTATAAATATTCTTTGTCTCCCCTTGTGTCGAATCAATAAATTGGGTTTTACTTCTCTCGAAGACTATTGTGATCCCCTATACTTGTGGGTCATCACTATGTAAGTATGTTCCAGATACTTATGGATGTTCTTATGATACCAGTCTATTGTGCTCAGCAACACACTGATCATGGGAATGATGTTGTAGTCACAAGGGTATTTTGTACATCTAGTCGGGGGTAACCCCATATATCGCTCCATGGTTCTCTCAGTCCAAGGGAAATATAGGCATCGACTACACCCGGGGGAGGCAAAATTAGGCATTGGCGCACAGCTGGCCGCCCGATTTGTTGGTGGATTTGAGTGGGTGAAAATAGAGGAACGGATCAAACTACGGTTTGATCTCCGAATAGGATCAGCAAAGATGGGAAAACACGGACGAAATGGTGATGGAATTTGGAGCAAGGTGGATAAGTTGGATCTTGAAGTGGTAAAGAACCTCAAGCACAGATGAGGACAAGGGGAACGAAGCCCCCCACACAGGAGATGATCTAGGAGGATTACTGTTTCCCCGTCCGGAAGATTGGGGGAGGTGGCATCGGGTGTGGCCCTTAAACCATGGTCCGGTAGGAGTCCCTCGTCGTTAACGGGCTCCTCCATAATGGTCAGAGGAGGCAGTGTGTACCAATGACTTCCCGAAACTCCTCTCTTCTACCTCAGTAGAAGACGAGGCCATCATTGGGAACTCGTCGTCAAGAAGGAAGACGTCGAAGAGGGAGTCTAGGCTTTAGGAGTCGAAGTCTCTAAATAAGTAGGAGGAAGGAGCTCCTATGGGATCGGAAGAGGTGTCCATGGTCAAGCTCTGGATAGCAAAAGAGAAAATAAATGCTTCCTTTGCCGTAGATAAATAGGGCAAATTTACATCCAAGGTGGTAAAAAGAACACGAGCGAGTTAGGCTCCCACGTGACGCGTGGTAGTTAACACCGCATATCTACGAGAATGCCCTGGGTTCACACCTCACACATCCCGTCAATGGACATCGTGGGCGGGAATATTATTATGGTCACCACCTTCAATTTTGTCAGGCGAAACGGATTCCCACGTAGTAAAGAGCTCTCGGGAGCAGTAGTTGCCAGTAAAGAGCTCTCAGTCGGTTCGAATTCAGGTCCTCGCAACCATAGAAGACCTCGTGCAGTTTCAGAGACCTTCCCAAGTCATATCCAAAATTTAATGACTTACTCACGTCGTCTCTTACGTTGTCCTAGAACAAGAACTTAACCCCACTACGACCTCTTTGCGTCGAGATTGGTTCACAGGCAGCGTTCTTTCAGGATAGCAAATTGGCTCAAGGATACCCCTGTGACCTCTCGGCTCGGTAATCCGTGTTATGAGAAGACCTCTCTTCCAGACCTCCTCGGGTCATTAAGGTATTACAACACCCTCATGTAGATACTAACTTTCTTTGTTATTAACCCCTTTTCAGGACCTCATCGTGAGCCCAACATCCTGGGACATTTGAGATGGGAAGGCTCGGCGAACAAGCGGCATTCTCAAGACATCGGTACACATTGGAGGCCTTTTTTCCAAGACCTCTGGACGTGAGCTGATTCCATCACGCCCGAATCAAGGAGAAGCCATCGAGCTCACCAGAATGAAGGTTGAACGCAGATCAAGATAGTTCTATCAGAGCAAAAGGTCGTCTTATTAAACGTACTTATCAGGGCCTTGTCGGTGATGGGTGGATTTAGACCTACGTCACATGGGCATGATCCATGATTCCTAACCACGGAGACCTCCACGTGCAAGACCTGAAGGCATGCCGCCAAAAACTCTCAACCGACCTGGCTTTTGGGGCTACAAGACGACTCCCTGGAGATTCCCGAAAACCAAACGCATGCCCAAGGCGGATTGAAAGACCAACTTAATGTGCAAGGCAAGACGAAGACATGTCATAGGGAAACTCTGGCACCATCGGAGAGTATATATACTTGAAGACATTCACCTCAAGAAGACACACCATAATCGTCCAAGTTTTACTTATTAGTCCTAGTCATAAACCTTAGATTCATCTCCTCTCGTTCGGGTCATCGTGTAGTAATTTTGTACGATCTTCCGATCACCTTATGAATAAAGTATGAGTAAATCCTCCCCGATAAACATATATCTTTATTTTTTAGATCCAAACCTGCTGATCCGAGGTGATTACCGAACAAATAAACTCTATTTCGATCTTCGGAAGTGAGACTACCGTGAGATCATGAAAACTATCCTTCGTCGGAGACTAGGGAGGGTATTGTAAAGCTTGAATCAGAGCAGGGTGGGGCTAACGTGTGTAGTTGTATGACCAAAAAACAGTACGTCAGTCAATACAATATGCCGGATAAGTTGTGTATGAACTCACTAAATTTGTTTCGTATTGGTGTGTGTCTTGATTTTAAAAGCATCCTATATCTTATATAAAAAATGGAAGAACCAGAAGAAATATAGTGTGAAACAAGCATAAATAATACTAGTCAATAGGAAAACCACAAAAGAAATTTCTCCATGAAAGAGAAATCACATCCTCGCATTTTTTTACAATCCAAACAGTATGTATGTGAAGATAGACACATTAGTCAAAGTGGTTCACCAGAAATCCAACGGGTGAACATAGAGAGGCATCTCTCTGGTTGATACTCTGGCGCAGTGTGTCCACCACCCTATATTTCAATTAATAACTATAGGTTAGCAGTACTACATCACAATTATAAAGTCCATTATATATACAATTGTTACGTATTCAATTGTTCAACATGAGGTGTCCAACTAAATGGTCCGATGCTTCTGAATATAATCAGGAGACAAGTTTATTTCAAATATCAGCGGTGTCAGAAAGGAAGGCGGAGATATATAACATATTACCTTTACTGTAGCAAACGTCAGGTTATTTATGTATGTTATGGTGAAACTGCAAATACATTACATTTCAAAACATAAGGACAATTGTACCAATAAGCTTATGAATAATGCAGAAAACAAAAATGAAACTAGTTAATCATGGTGTTTTGTGAAAAAATCTCACCCAGCAGACTGTCCATCAAGATGCCAAGATCTCCATTCATTCACAATGGGGAAGTTGAGTGATCGCACCCAAGACTGTGTACCCAGAAATGGTATGACAGCATCATGGTCTCCACTGTACAAGGAAGATAGTTGAGAGATTGAAAAAATAAAAAATACCAACTTGAAAATTGAATAACGACATCGAAGCATCTCCTATTGTATTGTTGTATGTATGCTAGTGCATTATTGTCTCTTGCACAACTGATATAACAATCTTCTAACCATAAAGTAAATATTTACATATATCGTCTTAGTATTGCTAGTATTTACCTATAAACCAAGGCGCGATAACCTTTTGTTGTCATATTACTGTGGTACTTTATGCTACTCTTGATGTCGTGAGAATAAGGTAGATCACCATTGTGGCACCTCATCCATTCTTCCTTGCTCCCCTAATTAGCGGTGCAGAGAGATATAAAAGAGCAGGGTTAACTTAGGATATACTCCCTCCGTTTCAAAATATAAGATGTTTTAGATTTGTGAATGAAGTGTATCTAGACCTCTTTTTAGTGTCTAGGTTCATCTAGATTTGGAGTGAACCTAGACACTAAAAGGGATCTAGATACACTCTTTTCATATAGCTAAAACATCTTATATTTTAAAACGGAGGGAGTATATAGCAAGATTTATTTTCTCCTTGGGGAAGAAAACTAGCGGTTTACCTTCTTGATCCCAAGAGCTTCCCTAGCGATGTTGTTGTTAGCCCAGAAATACGACAGGTAGTTGCCGTAGTTCTATAAATAAATAAAAGTTTGAAGATAATTCAAAATTACAAATCTTTAGATATTTTCAAGGAATAATTCACACACACACACATATATAAAGAAAAACATGGTAGAAGAAAGAGAAATGCTAGAAATCCTAAGCGTAACACCAAGCTAGGTGGGTCATCTTTGTATTATAGTGAACGACAACTAATAGACGTTGATAACTACACTTAAACATAATGCACAATCAAAGATAGTTTTTGGCCCACTGATTGTCTGAGCTAAGTTCATACCGTGGAATCTATTTTGTTAAAAATATCTATTACCCATTTCAATGCTGAGATTGACGTACTTATATAGGATAATCATGAATCCAAAGGTTAGGAGAGAGAAAATTCTGGAAGTCAAAAGTGCTTGTCGCTAGCAGCTTTCCTAGACATTTCTCCCTATAAATTGTATTTTTGATCTATAACCATATGACAGACAACGACTTCATTCCTTTAAATAATTCTAACATTGCGATTCCAATTTCGACTAGCATAGCAATAGCATCGGATGCATATTCTAGGTCTATTTCCTTCTCGAGAGTATATTTTAATCTGTTTCATGTCCTACCTAGATACATCGGCCTTCATTTTGTGTTCGTGGAGGACATTGGATACTTATTTCCATGTTCACTATACTCACATATATACTTCTTTATTTTCGTATAGCTCAGATTATAAAGTATTTTGAATTAATATTTTGCACGTTTGTAGGGTAGGTTATTGAGTACGCCTAGAAAACATATTTATGTTTCTTTTTAACTTATAAACAAGATTTTTTATGGAAAAAAGCTTGATCTTTACTGAACTACTCAAACTTTTTGTTCTAAAAAGTTTAAATATCTCAATTTGAGAGAGGGTTGAGCTCCATCGGTTAGTGTGCACAAAATATGAGGTTTCTTTGCCATCCTACAAATTGAAACCGTTCTAGCTTGATACTGTGATATCGGAAAATCATCCGACTAAAACAGCACCATGACTAAACTAAGAGCTGTGGCAGAATTGGGATTTTTGGAATTGATAGTTGAAAAGTCGACATATAAGTCAGATCTTCCCCTCCACCACAAATGGTACGAAACCTGGGTTGGGTTATAGTAAGAGAGCATGTCCCATTATTGATATATGAACTTTTGTACCATGACTCATGTGGAATTCCATTAACAAGCTTAAAAGAAAGCCCTACGACTCTGCTTCTGCTTTTCTCGATACTTTCTTTCTTTTTTGGTTCTCTTGAAGTGAATTTGTAAAAATAAAAGGGAACGCTAGAGCTCTTGAGCCCGGCTTTTATTGTATTTTGCTTGATCATTTCCCTTGTCGCAAGATGACTTTAGTTGTTCATCAATGGAGTAAATTAAGATGGACTTACTTGGCAGTCCATTGCAGGACGAGGTGGTGGACTTTTCAGTACTCCAGTGTCATCCTTCAGGATCCTTCTTTCTATGGTCCGATCGTTTCGTCGGGGAGACACATAAAAGCACCGTTTATACAAAATATGTGGCTTCGAGATTTGATCATACAACTGCGGGAAGCATCAATTAATTGTTGCAGAAATAGTTAGATGACGTATAAATTAGTTTATCATACAAGTGAAATACTGGCGAGTGTGATGGTCGAGATAGGAACAATTATCCTTCCTCCACTTTTGACTGAATTTATATACAAATGGAGAAGGGGGAAGTCAAAGTACTAGTTTTATCCTTACTCGTTTGAATTTGTCCATAGCTTGAGCGCAAAGCACATTCTTGGCATTGTAATAATCTCCCGCCGAGCAGTGCCGTTTTATCATCTTAAGATCGACCAGATGCAAGCACATGGACATGGAATTCAGTAATGACACAGGATGGAATCTTTGGTGAATAGGTGATTGAGCAAGAGTTGGAAGCGTGTATAATTAATCACCTCGTACAGCTGGTCTGAAATAATTCCCATTCCATGAAGAAATGGCACTCTCGAGTCAATATCAATGTCTTCGCCCGTACCTGGATTGCCTACCAGATAGCCCTGACGATCGATCACAGCACAGACCACTGTTCTTGTCAGATTTAGATTACTACATGTAGGTGAATGGGTTTTGTGTGTGAAATAGAGCAGTACCTTAAGATTAATTACCGGGCTCAATCCAGCTTCAATATCTGAAATTAAGCAGCATATAGTGATTTGACTATATAGTAGTAGTAGTATTTGTCTTCCCCTCATCAACATAGACGACTCACCCTAGTGATGTACCTTCTGAGATCTTCTGTGCGAGGAATGGAACGAGCAGTCCACCGAACGAGTCTCCTCCAACGTAGAAAGGATTTGCCAGGTAATCTGGATGCTCAGTGAACCACTGATCCAAAAGAAGTAGTACACACAAAATAGTAACTTTAACAAGCCAACCAATCAAAACTATTTCCTATCTCTTGTATGCATGCTTCGGACAAGTAGCAGCAGATAAATTAATAGTCTCCTTATTCAGACACATAGGCGGGTTGAAGAGATTGCTGAGGCAGGCAGACATGCCACCCAATTTCAGGAAAGGAAATTGCAGAGCAGCGGCTTGGTAAAAAACTTGTTCTCCCTTTTCGTACCTTGGTGAGGAACTTGTTGAGCTGCAGGGAAGAAGAGACTTGTCCAACGTCATAGCCTTTGGGGTTCCGCGAGAAGGAAAACCCTGCGCCGACCGGCGAATCGACGAAGAGGACACTCGCAACCTTGGTCCAGGAGTAGGGATGGTACCTCAGGCGTGGCACGGTCCCATTCTGATTGTAGGGCTCTATGATGAATTTCAACGGGCCTAGGAAAGCATTTGCGTTTCTCAACCCGACACAAGGAAATAGAGAATCTTCAGGGCAAAATGTTCGTCAAAACAACAAAATGGTAGTGCGAATAGCTGACCTATCTCGAAGAGCAGCCCGCTGAGAACGGAGCAGCGATCGCCGCCGGTGAGCCAGATGATGACCGGGTCGTGCCGCGGGTCGCCCTCGGACTCGATGAAGTAGTAGAAGAGCTCCGCGCCGTTCTCCTCGTCCACGGTCACGTACCTGCCAAGGGCAGCAAGCAAGTAAGTAGCTGGTAAGCGAACTAATGCACTTGCACCTGCACTTGCATTTGCGTACCCGGTCTCAAGGTGGAACGGGAGGGCGCCGTCGAAGCCCGGAAGGCTGGTGACCACCGTCGGAGCCGCCTCCGTGGAAACGAAACGATGCAGAGCGGGGAAGAAGCAGAGGAGGAGGAAGACGAGACGCATGGGCGCCCGTGACAATTGCGCGTGCATGCTTTCCCGACCAAAGTTGCTCCGTCCCGTTCAGACTTTGATTACCGCACCTTCATCCGTTCCTCCACCTGATCATTCAGTCACCGACGACCTACTGTATTTAATTTGTGCGCCACATCGAATCTACTCTACATCACATAATTGTACAGATCACATAAAACAAGTGAGGCGCCGTGTCGTCAGCATGTGCAATCATCGCAGACAAACTAAGATAATACCTCACCCGCGTACATCAAGGGTCTTTTCCAATTCAAAACCAGAGCCGTGCTAACGTGTGCTGTTGTACGACTCAAAAGAAATCGAGAGTACGAGTCAAATACATTACTTACCAGAATGGACACTCCGTACGAAAGGTTTAATGTCGATGATGATATTGCTAACTACTTTAGACAAAGAAAGGGTTTCGAAAAGGAGAGCCACTATCGCCTATACTTTTAGTATAATGGTCTGAGGATCTTTTTGTAATTATTATTATTACTTTTGAGACTTTTTGTATTGGTGTAGATGATTATTAATCCAGTAGATGGCTTGAATTTTGGGGGGGGGGGGGGGGGGGGGGGGGGGAGGGAATGGTTGCTGGAAGTAGATCGGTGTGCCATACCAAGGCACACGTGCGCAGTGCCACGCTGTGGACGAGAAATAGACAAGTCGGACTGTGCACCCGCGGCTGCAGAGAAGAGATCGATGAAGGATGGATGGTGAGAGCTAGCGAAGGAGAGAGAAAACACAACTTGTTTTGTGTGCATATTACTACTAGTAGGTCTATATATTTACTACTAGTGGAGTGTACCTCGTGTCAGCAGCTCATCATAGCTTTGCTCTGACATCGCACCGTCTTCCGACTCTTCCTCCCGCTGCTCTCGCACTGCCTCCTTTTTTTTGGAAGGAGCCGCCTCCCTTTTCTAGTAGTACTAGTACGGAAGTGGAGTACTTTTCTTTACAGAAAAAATATTTTCATCCCTTAGAAAATTGAAATTGTTTACTTTTCTAGTATTTGGAAACTCCCATGGCAAAGCTTTTTACCAATACCAAGATGCGCACATCTACTTTCTTGTAGTACTACTACAAAATTCTCATAAACATGAATACGTGACCTTGCTTGGTCACTCGTCCTGAAACATGTTCATACAGATCACATAAAACAAGTGAGGCGCCGTGCCGTCAGCATGTGCAATCATCGCAGACAAACTAAGATAATACCTCACCCGCGTACATCAAGGGTCTTTTCCAATTCAAAATCAGAGCCGTGCTAACGTGTGCTGTTGTACGACTCAAAAGAAATCGAGAGTACGAGTCAAATACATTACTTACCAGAATGGACACTCCGTACGAAAGGTTTAATGTCGATGATGATATTGCTAACTACTTTAGACAAAGAAAGGGTTTCGAAAAGGAGACCCACTATCGTCTATACTTTTAGTATAATGGCGGATATGTTGACAATCCTGATTAAAAGAGCAAAGGCTGATGGCCAAATTAAATGATTAGTTCCTCATTTGGTTGATGAAGGGTTTTCTATTCTTCAGTATGCTGATATTATAATCTTATTTATAAAACATGATCTGGAGAAAACAAAAAATCTAAAATTAATCTTATCAGTATTCGAACAATTTTTCGGATTGAAGAAAAATTTCCATAAGAGTGATCTGTATTGTTTTGGCGAGGCTCAAAACGAGGCCCATCTCTACACTGAATTATTCGGCCGTGGACAAGGGCGCTTTCCAATCAACTATCTGGAAATTCCGATTCATTATTAGTGTCTTACGATTGTTGAATGAAAACTCGTAGAGAAAAGATTACAAAAAACGTTTTAGTTGTTGGAAGGGTAAATTACTATCTTTTGGAGGAAGACTTGTACTCATAAATTCAATACTTACCAATATGGTACTGTACATGATATCATTCTTTCAATTACCGAAAGAGGTCTTACATAGATTGGACTACTTCCGACCAAGATTCTTTTGGCAAGGGGATAGTGGAAAAAAGAAATATCCACGGGCAAAATGGAATGTTGTTTACCGACCAAAGGAACAGGGTGGCTTGGTATACATGATATACAAGTCAAAAACACTGATCTTCTAGGTAAATGGCTTTTTAAGCTAGTCACAGAAGACGGTGTTTATCAAACCATTCTATGGAGAAAGTATGTTGGCTCAGAAGCGGTGTCACTGGTGTTATGGAAACCTGGCGACTCTCATTTTTGGGCTGGTCTCACGGCAACGAAAAAACATTTTTTTTCGTTTTGGTACTTTTAATATAAATGATGAATATAAGATACGTTTTTGAGAGGATAAGTGGTTAGTTCATACTACCTTGCGGAAGCAATATCCAGCTCTATATGTTATTGTTAGACATAAGGGGACACAATTTTCTTAGTGATGAAATCGAATCCTCTGAATGTGTCTTTTAGAAGAGACCTCATTGGACCTCGATTGGAATCTTGGAATAACCTTGTACTAAGGTTATCCTCGGTTTAGCTATCGGAAGTTTAAATGGAAGTTACTTAAGAATGGTAAATTTACAGTTGACTCCATATATAGAGCGTTGAAACAACCAGATATTCCAGTCGGTGATGAACATAAGAAAATTTGGGTTATCATTATTTCGAAAAAACAAAGTCGCTGTAGGGGCTTTCCCTACCGCATTCCTTTCAAAAAAACATAAGAAAAATTGGAAGATCAAGATACTTCGAAAAGAAAATATTTGCATGGTATCTTCATGGTGGTGTAATTCTTACTAAAGATAATTTTATTAAGAGAAATTGGCAGAAAGTAAATAGTGTGTTTTCTATCATCCAGATGAGATGATTAAGCACTTATTCTTCCAATGTAAATTCACGTGTCTATATGGTCAATCATCTAAGTAGCGTTTGGTTTATCTCCTCATGATCGGTTGCCAATGTTTTTGGTAGCTGGTTACATAAGGTAAATGATAAGTACAAGATTCTATTTAGGGTGGGGGTGCTTGCCATTATTTGGTCGCTCTGCCTATGTAAAAATGTCAAGATCTTTAATAATAAATTATCTTTTAACTTGCAGGTTATCTATAGGAGTACAACTACTCTCTGTTTGGGATCACTTCTACAACGTGTGGAGTTTTGTGACCTGTTTATCGAGGGTTGTACATGATTGGAGGATACGACTGTTGCCTGCCAAAACTCACCGGCGAGCAGCGACGAGCAACACGAAGAGCCGGGAGGCTCCCAGAACTGCTGGTGGGCCTTGGTCCCTCGGGAAACGGCCCGCAAAACTCCGGCACACGTCCTGGCTTGGTTCGAGGGCGTGCCATCTGACCTATACCTGATCAGGAAGGTGATGGATTGCTCCGATTGGTTTCCTGCATGGTAAACAAGTATACGTAAAATTCGAGCCGTGACCGGCTCCCAGGTTTCCCTGTGAATCGGCTCCTAGAGCCGATTAACCCATGGTTCTGCATTAGATCTACGATAACATGGGATTTTGCTTCATCAATACAAGTTAAATCAATCTACGATAGTTTAACGTTTTCACTACATAATTGGAACGTCCTACACGTAATTGAGCCTGGTAGATATAAAAGATGATGGAGAATTAACCCTAGAGAAGGCCTAAAAACCAACGTAAAGTCAATTCCCGGAACAACTCCTCTTGAATTGGCAAACCATATCTTACATATTACTGGATCGTTCAACCCGTTTGCACGGCCTGATCATGTAGATATCAAACTAAACCTTGGAGAACAAGGCACAACTATAACAGATCAAATCGACTTAAATAAAGATCAAGCAAGATGCCACCCTTACACCCGGGAAAAGGTGCAAAAGCGGCGAGATAACTAGAGGCAGCATAACTAAACAATCATAGCGAAAAGTACTGTTGCTAGCCTACACAAATCTATGATAATAGTACTACTCGCCATCAACAAGGCTTCAGTACGAGTAACACCAAACAACGCATAAGTAAATACTGCCTAGATCGCAAGATGCGATCTAGGCAGCATGGCACTTACCCGAGAAAAACCCTAGAAACAAGGGGTGGCGATGCGCCGAGATTGTGTTTGTTGTGAACGTGATTGTCCTCCTTTTCTCGATAACCTTAGGTACATATTTATAGTCCGGAGACTCTCTACTTTTGGAATAACTCTACAACTCTATCTTTACCTAAACTGAAACGGAACCTAAACTAACACGACACCTGCTATGATACAAGATACACGGGCAATTTAGCCCAAATCCACGCACTAGGCCGATCCAACAACACGTTGAATATACGCATCTTCTAAGCCCATCTTGATCACGGCCCAACTCCTCCTTTGGTTAAAATATGGCGATAACACATGCCCCCCTAGTTTTGGCAATAATAATTCCAAAACCACTCTGTTCTCTTTTTTTCTTCTTCTCCCCCCTTTTTTGTATCGGGTTGCGCGTTGACAGAATGCGTTGCAGAACAAGATCGTCACGCCACCCCCTCCTCATGATGCCTTGTCTTCTCCACTTCCCCGCAGCGCATGATTTGACAACTTCGGCAGTACATTCTGGGAAACTGCTATAGCATTGAACTGCTTCATACTATTCTCCTTATTTAAATTCACCCAAGCAGTTCACAGTCCTCATCTTCCTCCTTTTGGCGAGTTGCACCTTCCCAGATGTCAAAGGGAAACAGATCCGATGCACTAGTTATGGCCAAGCTTTGTATAGGTTGCCAGGCAGCAAACTATCCCCTCAGGAAGCATCCAAGTGGTTCAGCACTTTCTTCCAGGGCCTGGACAACCCTATCTTCTTCCCTTATATGGAAGAATCTGAACATTTCAAAAATCCACTCTCCTTCAGGCTAGATAACTTTGCCGATGACACCAGCACTCAGCAACTCTTTTCTATTGTGATCCGTCCCTGTTTCCTTCCAGTTGGCATGAGCACATCCAACAGAATTATCAAACCTGGGTATGAATTCTACCAGCCGGTCATAGTGGCCCGGCAATTTGGCCTTGGGCAAGTACCTCCCCATCTCTTTCTCCATCATCTTACGGAGTGCAGAGCCGACCTGCCTGATCCTCTCACCAGTCAAAGGTGTTACTCCTTCTTTGATGCTCTGACCATCCCTATTCCAAATGACCTCACCTTCGCTTCATCAACTGACGGCTTCGAAGACTGGTGGATGATGTGGAAAACTCACGCCTTTAGGAGAGCTCTGGGACCGTTGTTGAAACAGCTCGATGCTGACTATGACATCCCCGTGGAACAGGTACCACTACTTGCAAATTTTCTTGATGCAGCTGGCAATTGATCCTTTTACTAATCCATTCTTTCTCTTTGCAGCAACAAGATGGCCCTGAGCCTACACACAGTGATGGCTCCCCCTTCGAGTTCTTTCCACCAGCTCCTGTGGTTCTTTTCTGCAAAAACTCACCGCCTTTGAAAAAGGTCATAATGCAGAAACAGCCGATAACACCTCAATCGGCTTCTAAGAAGCAAGGAACTTCAACACCAGCTGCCCCCCGAGTTCCAACTAAGACAAGAACGACTACGAGGAATGTAGCTGTCAGGAAGACCTTGAGGCTCCAGAGCCCTTCTCCAGAAAGCTCGCATGTAGGCTGACCCATTTCTTGGTCGACTCTCCTTATTCATTCATTATTGCAGACGCACTCATGTCTAACATCCTTCCTTCTTTTGCAGGCTTCCATTGAAGATTCTTCTCACGAGGACGAACAACCCGATGAGGGAGAATCGAGCCCAACGGATTCTGAGAGGACCATCACCCCGAGCCAGCCAGATGTGCCACCATCGGATTCCAGGAAAAGGTCGGCTCCTGAACCTGCTGCCCCCCGAGCACCAGTCGAGGCGGGGCCAACTGCGGGTCCCAAGAGAGCTCGCAAAGGACCACAAACTTCTTCGTCGAGCCAGGAGGTCTCGCAAATCGCCACCCTACATACTCTTACCACTTGTTTGCTTTGTCTGCCGATTTATCATCATTTACATCGGTTAAGAACACCTTTCATGCAGACGACGGACGTTTTTAGTGGGGAAGCCGGGGCAGTGCCGACGCCGGATCTGGGAATCCCCGAAGGTGCAGATGAGACGGCTACCACTCTGGCTAGGCCTCCAGCGACCATACGCAAACCGATTGCCTCCTCATCGGCTATCCCTTCAATCTTAGGAGAGGTACGTTTAGGTTCCTCCGGCTCATCCCTACCTGTTTGGATGTATACTGACGCCTTTCTGGCTGTCAGAGTTGTGATCTTTCAGGTTTGCTGTCGTTCGACCCTGAATCCATCGATCCAACTCCCTCTGTTGCCCACGCTGAACCACAGGCCAGGGTTGCTCTACCTCAATTCCAGCGTCTTAAAACCTTGCTGTCCTCCCCGATCGAGGAGTTGATCGAGGGTTCTGAGGAAGTGAAGATTGTTCTTGCCGAAATCCAGGACCATCTTCCAGTAGCATTGCAAGTGAAGCTTTGGACAGTTGCAAATCTGTCCTTCTTCGGGCCACGGGTGAAGTTAGCTCGTGAAAGGATCAACCTGTGTCTTGCCCAACTTCCACTGAAAGCCGATATTGCAGAAAGATGTCAGCAACTTAATGAGAAAAAGGCGTCTCTGGATGCTAAAACTGACACCTCCGTCGGTACCGCCGAGCTCGCATCCTTGAAAAAGGAGCTGGAAGACCTTGAGGAGAAGGTCCGGGTGACTAAACAGCTCATTCGCGACAAGGAAGACTCCATAGCCCGTTCCCAAAACGAGGCGGAAGGCCTCAAAGCTCAACTGAAGACCGATCTGGCAGACATACGTGCCCTGAGCAAGCAGCTAGTGACGGGCAAGGATGAAGATGACGAAGCCGAGATCGCCGAGGTGGATCGTGTCCGTACTGACGCCTTCCACGCCTTCGAGGCATTTCTTCAGTAGCTCGTATGTGTAAACTGGCATCTGTTTGTAACGTGTGTGGACCTCTAGAGTCGATGACCGTGCATCGGCTATATTTTTATTTTTGTTCGGCCGATTTCATGTATCGGCCTTCACATTTTACTGTCCATCGTCCCACATGCTTGGGAAATATTTCTTGAGATGTTGGCCGTTGACCGCCACTGGGAATTTTACGCCGTCCAGTTCTTCCAGCATGTACGCGTTCCCTCTTAAAACCTGATCGACCCTGTATGGCCCGTGCCAATTTGGAGACCATTTACCATATGCTGCGTCCTTAGTCCCTAATGGCAACACCGCTTCCCATACCAGATCGCCAACATGGAACTCCTTAGGTCTCACCTTCTTGTTGTATGCACGAGCTACTTTGGCCTTGTTCTCTTTGATTTTCTCAAGCGACCACAGCCTAAGCTCAGTCACATCTTCAACACTGTCACTCATCAAAGCGGCGTATTCTTCAGCCGTTAGATCGTTCTGAAAAGTGACGCGTCTCGATCCAGCCGTAATTTCCCAAGGCAATACGGCTTCTTGTCCATAGACCAGATGGTACGGCGAGGTTTTTATCGCTCCATGGCATGACATGCGGTAAGCCCATAAAGCCTCTGACAAAACCTCATGCCAACGCCTAGGGTGCTCATCGATTTTCCTCTTGATCAGCTTGATAAGGCTCTGGTTGGACGCTTCAGCTTGCCCATTTGCTTGAGCATAGTACGGAGATGATCGAATCAGCTTAATCTCTGTGTCCTCACAGAACTTTCCGAACTCGTGAGAATTGAAAACCGAACCTCCATCGGTCGTGATAGTCTGGGGAATCCCAAACCTATGAATGACGTGCTCTTTCACAAAATCGATAACATCCTTTGAACTTACTGACTTCATAGGGACGGCTTCCACCCACTTGGTGAAATAATCCGTGATGGCCAAGATCCACATGTGGCCCTTGCTTGACGGAGGATTGATCTTGCCGATCATATCCATGCCCCAACCTCGGAATGGCCAAGGCTTGATGATGGGATTCATTGCTGACGCGGGTACCATCTGAATTTTTCCAAATCTCTGACATGCTTGACACCCTTTGTAGTACTTGAAACAGTCCTCAAGCATGGTGGGCCAATAAAACCCTGATCGCCTGATCAACCATTTCATCTTGTGAGTCGATTGGTGAGTTCCACAGGCGCCTTCGTGTACCTCGTGTAGGAGCCGATTGGCCTCGGCTGTCCCCAGACATTTGAGCAATAACCCCTCAAGAGTCCTGTAAAACATGTCGTCCCCAATGAGCACATACTTCATGGCCTTGTATCTTATCCGTTTAGGTGCCCCCCGAGCTGAATCCTTCAAGTAATTGAAGATATCGGCTCTCCAGTCGTCAGCTTCCAGGAACTGTACCTGAACATCGGCTCCTTCTGCTACATCCTTGTAGCCTGAAGCCATTTGTGCAAGATCATTTGCCTCTGTATTCTGCGACCGTGGGATCCAGGTGAAGTTTATGTACCGGAACTGCGCCATCAGCTCACGGCAGTGCACCCATAATGGGAAGAGGGACTCACTCTCACACTTGTACTCCTCCCACCAACTTGGAGTCTCCAAAAACTTCCACTGCTTCTGCTCCGGCTTCGAGGAGTAACTCCATTCCCTTGCGTATCGCCTCATACTCGGCTACATTGTTGGTGCGAGAGGTAGACAATCTGATGGAGAAGGAAAATGTTGCCCCCCGGGGCGACACGAGTAAAATGCCGATGCCGCAGCCATCGTCACAAACTGATCCGTCGAAAAACATAGCCCACGCTCTTATGGACAGTGCTGCTATGTTGGTGTTGATCCTTTCAGCAATAAGATCGGCCAACGCCTGTCCCTTAACTGCTTTCGCGGGTTGATACCGGATGTCGAACTCTGATAATGCAAACATCCATTTGCCCAGTCGGCCTTTTAACATGGGAGCCGACAGCATGTGCTTTATGACGTCTGATTTGCATATGATGATGATCTCTGCTGATAGCAAAATGTGGCGCAGCTTGGTGCAGGTAAAAAAAAGGCAGAGGCATAACTTGTCGATCTCAGAGTACCTTGTCTCTGCATCCAGCATCCTCCTGCTGATGTAAAAGACCACTCGCTCTAGCCCGTCATAAACTTGCACCACCACTGAGGCGATGGACGTGTCCGCTACTGACAAGTAAATATAGAACGGCCTGTCCGGCTGGGGCGGGACTAAAACCGGCGGCTTCGTTAAATATTCTTTGATTTCGTCGAAGGCGCGTTGTTGTTCTGTTCCCCAGCGGAACTCCTCGTCAGATTTAATCTTTACCAGTCCCATGAACGGTTCTATCCTTCCTGACAGATTGGAGATGAACCTTCTGACGAAGTTGATCTTGCCGATGAGAGACTGTAGCTCTTTCTTCGTGGTAGGTGGCTTCATTGTTCGTACGGCCTCTTGACTTTTTAGGCCGATCTCAATCCCGCGTTCATGGACCAAGAAGCCCAAGAACTGACCGGCCGTTACCCCGAAGGCGCACTTCTTTGGGTTCATCCGTAGTCCGAATTTTCTCGTTCGGTCCAGGACGCGTTGCAGATCGCCCAAGTGTCCTTCTACTGAGGCAGACTTGATCACTACGTCATCGATATAAATTTCCACCAGCTTGCCGATCAGATCATGGAAAATGTAGTTCATGGCTCTTTGGTACGTGGCACCGGCATTTTTCAGTCCAAACGTCATGACAACGTATTCAAACAACCCCACCGAGCCTGGTACTCTGAACGCAGTCTTGTGTATGTCTTCTGGAGCCATAAAAATTTGGTTGTAACCGGCATTTCCATCCATAAAGCTCAAGATCTTATGGCCAGCTGCTGCGTTGATTAACGTTTCTGCCACCGGCATTGGATACTCATCCTTCGGGGTAGCTCTATTGAGGTCCCGAAAATCTATGGCGACACGCCAACGTCCATCCTTTTTCTCCACAGGTACGATACTAGAAATCCATTCTGCATACCTGCATGGCCTGATTAAATCGGCTGCCAACATTTTCTCGATCTCCTTCTTGACTTCTTCCAGAATTTCAGCCTTCATCTGTCGTGCCCGCTGCTGGAATGGCCGAAATCCTTTTTTAAGCGGGAGGCGGTGCTCAATGATGCTCCTGTCTAATCCGGGCATCTCTGTATAGTCCCAGGCGAAGCAGTCTGGATATTTTTTCAACAGGGCTATCATTGGACCCCGCATACTTGGGTCCAACCTTTTGCTGATAAAAGTTGGTCGTGGCTTATCCCCAGGACCAATGTCGATTTCTTCTAGTTCATCAGCAGATGTAAATCCACACCCTAGCTTTCCGTCACCTGTCAAATCGATGCTAAGCACAGGGCAAACAGAAGGTGAGGTTAACAAAAATAATTTGGGCCGATTGCCTGAATCGGCCCCCTCTTTTATTGCATTAGTCAAGGACGGTTTACACCTTATGGTTTTAAAATGGCTGGGAATCTCCCTGCTACGACTGCACGATCTGCTCGTCGTCAGATTGCTGCTTTTTGTTTTTTGTGGCCGATCGCAGGGATCGGCCGTACCACGCACCGTCGTGGACTTTGCTACTCTGTCAGGCCGGTGGATAAGACCAGCCTCACCGCGTTTTTTGTAGCCTCAATACGCTCACAGCCGTCTAGACTGATTCCAGAGATCGGCTCTTGGTCTTCTGCTTCCCAGACGTTCATGCCAGCTATGGAGATCTCGATAGACTCATCTGCGTGGATGACCTCCACTTCATCTCCGTCCCACTGGATTAGGCACTGGTGCATTGTGGACGGAATGCAGCAATTAGCGTGAATCCAATCCCTTCCTAGCAAGACAGTGTAAGTGCTTTTGCTGTCCACGACGAAGAATGACGTGGGGATGGTTTTTCTGCCCACGGTCAGATCCACGTTCAGTACGCCTTGCGTTTCCGAAGTCTGACCGTTGAAGTCGCTTAACGTGACGTTGGTTTTGATCAAATCTGCGGTGGAGCGTCCCAAACGCCGTAGCATGGAGTATGGCATGATATTGACTGTCGCTCCGGTGTCCACCAACATCTTGGTGACAGGTTGCCCATTGATGTAACCTCGTAGGTACAGGGCTTTTAGATGCTTGTAACCCTTCTCACGTGGTTTCTCAAAAATAACCGGCCGTGGGCCGCAGTCGATCTGTGCCACTGGTAGCTCATTGGTTCTTGGTGCGCGGAATTCTGACGAAAGTATGAACACCATGTTTGTGCCAGCCGATGTCTTTGCATCGGCTTTTACCGGTTTGGGGAGCCACTCCTTCCTTCTCGGGTGATCTTCCATTTCCAAAGTCTGCCTCACTTTGACGGCCAGATCAGGCCGTGATTTCTTTAAAGCATGGAGATACTGCGCTTCGGCTTCCTCCAAGTTACGTAGCCGCTGCACTCTGCGCTTTTGGGTGTGTCTGAGTCCGTCGGGACACCACCTTGGACGGTGATACCTGTCTTCTTCTTTGTCGTCCCTTGGCTTCTCGAGGACGTGTGCTCGAGCGGATTCCCTGTAACGGCTCTGAGGTGGGAGGGGCCCTAGACGTTGGAACACCGAAACTGGCTCCGTGCCCTCCCTCTGCTGACCACATTCTGGGCAGTTGTCGACTGTAGGCAATCGGCTCATTCCGGCGTCCCAGCAATACTTGAAGAAAGGACAATCCCAATGTTTGTCTGCGCCTTCCTTTTCTTTTGATGGTCCCCTAGCGAGGTGCTCATATCCTTCGTGGTCTCTGTCGCGTCGGCGGCGTTGGTCATACTGACGCTCATACTTGTTAAGGAGATGCGTGGAATGTGGCTTCTGATATCGCACTCTCCTCACTTGTTCCTCTGTTAAGTACCGCCTGTCATTGTGGCTGGGCCGGTCGCGTGGACTAGCCTTCTCTCTTTCTTTGCCCCGAGAGCGACCACCCTCCTCCTTGTACGTGTCATGGTGGTACCCAGATCCTGCCATATTAACGCCGAACGAGAAATCCAGCTGACGCCTCGTGGAGTGACTGAGCTCTACCATGTGGACGCCGGGAAATGGGTTTGTGTCTACTTTCATGGCGACCTGCCCAAGGATCAGACGGCCTTGTTCTATCGCTGTTTGGATTTGGCGACGTAGCTCTTTGCAATCATTGGTGGTGTGGGTGAACGAATGATGCCACTTGCAGTATGGTCTCCCGTGCATTTCCTGAGCCGTAGGGATTTTGTGGCCTTCGGGTAACCTCAGCTGCTTCTTCTTCAGCAGTAAATCGAATATCTGCTCGGCTTTGCTCACATCGAAGTCGAACCCTTTTGCAGGCCCTTGCTGTTTCACCCATTTGCAGGACACAGGATCTGCCCCTCGAGCCCATTCGGCTACGGCCACTTCCTGGTCTTGTGTAGGATCATCTCCTTCTGCATCGACCAGGCCTATCTGACGTTTGAATTTGTCTTGGTACAACTCAGGGTGGCGCTGTTCATACATTGTCAGCTTCTGGGCCATGTGCGCCAACGAGTTATATTCTACCTGGAAAGCCAGGTCCTTGATGGGTGCTGAGAGACCCAACACTGCTAGCTCGACTGCTTCTTTCTCAGTTAAACGAGCTGAGTAACATCGGTTCTTGACGGTCCTGACGCTGGATATACTCGGCTACGGTTTCTCCCCGCCTCTGCCGTAACTGCGCCAGGTCTGCAATGCCAGCCTCGGTAGCCTCTGAGTGATACTGAGTGTGGAACTGGTCTTCCAGTTGCTTCCAGGTCTGAATCGAGTCCGGTGGTAGCGAGGTGTACCATCCAAAAGCTGGCCCTGTTAGAGATTGCGCGAAGAACCTTACGCGCAGCTGATCTGATGCTGAAACCACGCCCAACTGTGCCAGGTATCGGCTCACGTGCTCGATCGAGCTCGATCCTTCCGATCCGCTGAACCCTGAGAACTCAGGGAGCCGATACTTGGGAGGCAGTGGGATCAGATCAAACTCATTGGGATATGGCTTTGAATAGCCGATTGTTCTTCTCTTTGGCACGAAGCCGAACTGGTCTCTCAGGATGGTACGGATTTGCTCCACTGTGTGAGCTGTAGGGGCTAGATTCTCATGACTCGTTCCAGTGGCATACTTGGCTAGCCATGCCTGTTTGTCGGCGTCCATCCCGGGCATCGCCACCCCGGGAACGCCTACTGAAACCCCAGCTCCAGGAACTCCTGCCACGGGAATCCCTGCGGCTGCACTCTGGTTGGTGCGTGTCAGGTTATTGCAGTCCGGCACGTAAGTGCACACATATCCGTGTGGGATCTCTTTAGGTGGTTCAAACAGGAACTGGCAATCGCCTGGGTCGCCTCCAACCTTGTAGACGACATACGCGGCTGCCCCTGGCGGCTCCGGAGCTGCAAGTGCGAATGGCAGTGGTGGCCTGTCCTGGAGCGGTCTTTCTCCCTGGTGAGTCCCCAGAGTAGGCCCCGTCGGAGAATACTGGTGTTTCATGATCTCCTGCACTACGCGAACTGCGATTCGCTCAAAAGCGTTCACCAGGCTCTCAGAATGGCGGTGAAGAGAATGAGCCACCATGTAGTTGACCTCCTGTCGCAGAGCTCTGGTGCGCTCCTCTGAAGGAACAGACAGATCCACCTCATCAAGAGCACCCTCGGGCGAGAAGCCCCTCCACTTGATGCCATGCTTACGGGTCCTCTCAAAAGAGCCGATGAGGTCGGCTTCGAAGAGAGTTTTGATCTCGTCATACTTGGCCTTGTGCTCGTCAGGCAGATCGTCGTACGTGACTGGTCCGTCCCCCATCTCAGCGTCGGATGTTGATGTAGATGTTGTTGGATGTCCCACCGGGCGTGCCAGAATGTGTTGGCTGCCAAAACTCACCGGCGAGCAGCGACGAGCAACACGAAGAGCCGGGAGGCTCCCAGAACTGCTGGTGGGCCCTGGTCCCTCGGGCAACAGCCCGCAAAACTCCGGCACACGTCCTGGCTTGGTTCGAGGGCGTGCCACCTGACCTATACCTGATCAGGAAGGTGATGGATTGCTCCGATTGGTTTCCTGCATGGTAAACAAGTATACGTAAAATTCGAGCCGTGACCGGCTCCCAGGTTTCCCTGTGAATCGGCTCCTAGAGCCGATTAACCCATGGTTCTGCATTAGATCTACGATAACATGGGGTTTTGCTTCATCAATACAAGTTAAATCAATCTACGATAGTTTAACGTTTTCACTACATAATTGGAACGTCCTACACGTAATTGAGCCTGGTAGATATAAAAGATGATGGAGAACTAACCCTAGAGAAGGCCTAAAAACCAACGTAAAGTCAATTCCCGGAACAACTCCTCTTGAATTGGCAAACCATATCTTACATATTACTGGATCGTTCAACCCGTTTGCAAGGCCTGATCATGTAGATATCAAACTAAACCTTGGAGAACAAGGCACAACTATAACAGATCAAATCGACTTAAATAAAGATCAAGCAAGATGCCACCCTTACACCCGGGAAAAGGTGCAAAAGCGGCGAGATAACTAGAGGCAGCATAACTAAACAATCATAGCGAAAAGTACTGTTGCTAGCCTACACAAATCTATGATAATAGTACTACTCGCCATCAACAAGGCTTCAGTACGAGTAACACCAAACAACGCATAAGTAAATACTGCCTAGATCGCAAGATGCGATCTAGGCAGCATGGCACTTACCCGAGAAAAACCCTAGAAACAAGGGGTGGCGATGCGCCGAGATTGTGTTTGTTGTGAACGTGATTGTCCTCCTTTTCTCGATAACCTTAGGTACATATTTATAGTCCGGAGACTCTCTACTTTTGGAATAACTCTACAACTCTATCTTTACCTAAACTGAAACGGAACCTAAACTAACACGACACCTGCTATGATACAAGATACACGGGCAATTTAGCCCAAATCCATGCACTAGGCCGATCCAACAACACGTTGAATATACGCATCTTCTAAGCCCATCTTGATCACGGCCCAACTCCTCCTTTGATTAAAATATGGCGATAACAACGACGAGGGATTTTTTTCCCAACTTGGATGGCAGCATGATCTGAGAATTGAGCTTCCTTCTTCCTAGGCCTCAAGATAAATTTACTTTGTTGTAATGGTTGCCTAGTTTTTTCCTACTTGTTGGTTCGGTTTTTATCGGTTGTGTACATCTTTGTTATGCAGAGGTCGGGTGTAAACATTACTATTCGTAAAACACTCATTTCCAACACAAAACTTACCAGAAGGCAAAATTTTAACTAAAATATGATTATAGCTAATTGTGAACAATGAGCATAGAACAAACTCCACGGCTAAAATCCTTCCGCAACACTGCCAAGGTTTGGAAACGCTCTCACCGTTACAACCCAAAAAATGAAAATGGTTGCAAATTTGTTATTGTTCTGTTTGATAGACATGTGTTCTCTCTTGTCGACCTTCGGCTGTGTGCGTCGTGCAGATCTAAGCTAGAGGATTTGATATTGGATCGTGATGCCCGGTGGAAACAAATAGGGAAGTTCGGTGCGGTGGTCGAGGGCGACGAAAACAATAAGACATCCCAATATTACCAGTTGTTGACACTTTTAGTTAACCATTCCATTGTTATGAGCCTCATTACTAGTCATGCCAAAGTCAAATTTATAACACTACTTTAGTGTAATTTGTCCATAATCATAGACATGACTTTTCGAAAAGATTTACCCTGTAGGGGTGCATAAATAGCAATACACACACGATCAACCTCAAGGAAAAACCAAATGAAAGCAAAGAGGTATCACGACAAAGCATTCTTAAAATTCAAAAATGATTTCGGGGGGGCACCCTACTAAGCTACCCATAACGAAGTTGGGCTCCGAAGCGAACCCAGAAGTTCGCGATAATGATTGTAAAAGACTAGGAATTCGAAAGTGTGATTGGACTTATCTATACCGCGTAAACATTTCGCATTTCAAAATAGTACAGTAGTAAACCGCTCCTCGATCAACATTAGTAAATAAAGTAGTAAAGCATGGCTAATTTGATTGGGATATCTTATGCCATCAATATCTAATAAGTATTGCAACATCAATACTAATAAAATTATCAATTGTGTGAGTTCCTCGGAAGGACTTCCCCGTTTGGTCTCGAGGGGGAAACTCCAGGATGAGTTATGTCTGGGTGTTAGTATCAGGTTGGTTTTAAATAGGTCTCCCCTTATACCCCTCTAATAGCCGATAGTTATATCGTGTCTCTATAGGTTGTTTTAGTGCATGTTTTAATGCCACTAGCCCATCAGCAGATTATTGAACATGTAAACCGAAGGGTTCCGTATCACAAAACAAAAAATTCCTACGATAGAACTTCCTAATGCCCAAGATCTACCTATGTAGTAATGCAGTAACAACCGGAGCGTATAGAATACATATCCTTTGAGACCATACACGGTTAACATTCCAAGAGGAACGTGGTTGGAGTAGTCGAACTCGTAGTCGACCTCAAGGTCGCGAAGCTCCACGTGGGTCAGCCCTTGCTCCTTCATCGTGCAGCAGCTCTGGCTCACGACATCCAAGGGCCCAAATGTTGCACCTCGTGGCTTCATACACATCCACTGTACAATGAGACCTCTATCTCCCCGATCCCGCCGGGAGTGCGGAAGTAGATCTCCAGCTAGGAATCCCTACAGCGCAACGGCGTGATGCATGTGTCTTGTTTGCATGGCCCATACATGGGGCCATGGTCACAAGAGAGAGAGAGAGAGAGAGGGAGAAATTCAACCAAAGAACTTCTCCAAATTGTGTGTTCAATCCCACCCATGGGCACCCCTTTATATAGGTGGAGGGAGGTGTGCCCTCCCGTTTGGGTTTCCCATGTGGGACTAAACAAGGGAGAGAGGGGGGCAGGCGCCATGGGCCCTTAGGGCACCATGGGCCAGCCGGCCAGGGGTGGGCCCCACCCCACGCATAGCCCTAGGCTGGCCGGGTGGGCCCCTATATGGCGTCTAGGCCTTGGCCCTTTAGTCCTCGACCCTTCCCTCTTGCGGTTTTCCCTCATGGGCCCTTTTTCCCTAGGAAGTTTGGCCCATTAGTGGAATACCCCTTCAAATTAGATTTTAATATTATATTTAATATTAATTACATTAATTAACATGTAAATATATATTACAAAATCCGATTTGACCTGAAACACCTTTTGGTTCCCTTTCGATTTCCTCCGAACAACTTCAGAACTTTCCCGAAATGATTCCGGTTCTCTCACCAGAACTTTTCCGGTTTCCTTTCTTTCTCCACGAAATAATTTTGGCTTTCTCTTTCTCTACTATGATTCCATCTTACGGATGATCTTTCTCATTGTACCCTTAAGTGTATCCCCTCATGGCTTGGGAATGGCACATACATGATCTCTATTAATGATCAATAGAGGGACCGGGATGCCCATAATGACCCCTATGCATTCCATGATGACGATGTCGTATAAACCATAAAATATTGAGTCCAATTCCCTTTGTTTCTATGATACGACTTGTCCGAGATTCGATCATTGGTATCACATACCTTGTTCAATCTCGTTACCGACAAGTTATGTTTTACTTGTTACCGTGATATTACATCCCCCTGACCTAGTCAAAGGTTGCAACATTTATGGATGTAATCTCACCAAGCCGGCCGTATGTATCTTATCCGTCACATGGGTGAACAAATCCTGCTCTTGAGTCACATGTCATCTACTATTCCTTTGGAATACCCAACGTATACCTTTATGTTCACCGTTTTACCGAATGACGTTTGATGCAGTCAAAGCAGCCTTAAGAAACAGTGAGTAATATGATCTCACGGTCTAAGAAGGAGACTATGTTTCTAGCTATTGCAACAATGAACTTTGTGACTTGATCGTGTCACAATCTTTGAGGAATGTCCATCACATCATTCACCAATGGTATAACCTTATTGTCAATTGGCATAAATGCCCCCTGATCAGTAAACCTTGATCATCGCTTGACCAACGAACTAGTATGAATAGAGGCTACTAGGGACTTGGTTTGTTTCATACCACACCTTTACCAATGTTTCCACTTAATACAGTTATAGCACAATATGAAACTATTACAAACTAAGTGAGATATGATAACAAAAACCTATTTATCATTTGCCTCTAAGACATATCTCCTTCAGTCTCCCACTTGCACTAGAGTACAAATAATCTAGCTCGCATTTTATTCAACCATATCACATATGAGTTTATTGATCACGCATTCTTATGGAAAATGTCATGTCCATGTTCTATTTTACCAGATCATTATGTCTTTTGCAAATCGTTAATGTCTTCCTAATTTTGGCATTCACACCATTATCTTATAATGGGTTGAAGTATTCGTTTGGCGATAAAGTGAGACTTTGTTTCTAGTGTTTACAATGACGGTCGTTTTCACTATTGTCATGTAAACTTTGAAACACAATTTACTCTCCTTGTGTATGTATATATATAGTAGTCATGGCAATAGAGTGAGGTCGGTTTCCAGGAGCCACTTAAGGACAAACTTATTTCTGGTTTAGTAATTAACTCAGGAATCACTTCAAGACATGTTCTTACAGTTTAAGAGCTTGTCCTTACAACCACAACCTCGGGTCACATCACATCGAGTATACAATATGGTTGTATGGAAGAACCTATGGCTGAGGCATAGGAGATGCAACTCATCTCTTTCTTTCTTTTAACCATGGTTGTATTACTAAGACTAACTTAATGTTTTATACAAGTAAGAACTTCTTTCTTACCTTATTCCATTCTGAACTACTTCAGAATCTTGCCTAGGACATTCTGAATATTTTTAGAATCAAGTCCAGGAAGCATTCGTCATTTAATTTTTATTAAACTCACCAATCTATCTCGATAGATCTCATTGTTTAATAACTTGTTCAACTTCATCCATATTTACTAAATCAAATGTTATTAATGCCAATCACATCATTCATATATGTTGTCCACATATCTCAGAATGATTTCACGCTCCCACTCAAATATGGCGTCCATATATGAGATCTAGGGATTTCACTTAGCTCCCACTCAAAATATGTCTGCTACATAATATGATTTAGCCAAGCAACTTGGCTCCCACTCAAATGCAGGTCGTCTCAATAATCTTGGACATTCCAAAATTATTTGATCACTATCAAATCGAGAATTCCAATTTCGAGACTTCAATAACCATATATTGCTACTATAAATCTAATAGACTCAAGCATCGCAACATTTGTAGTTAACTCGTTGAATTTGTCCGAACTTGTGACAAATCGAGCTTTATGTCATTCATTAAGTTTCATTTCCTTCTTATGACTTTGTAGTTATTAGAAACATCTAGTAAACTTCTTTACTTAATAAGATCAAGTAACATATTACTTTGCAATCTTAAATGTAACTTAATATAGGATTTTATGACTCCTAGTCATTTCTCGCACTTAGGTCCATCACACTTCTTTGTAGTTCATAGGTATGTCTTATTCATAAACATGACAAGTGAATCAATAATATAATTCCGCAAACTTGCAGAATATATCGTTCTATCCTACTTATTTTAGTAAAAGTATTCACTTAAACTATATAATCATTATCATCAGTTTCTCCTCTATATGTAGAGTTCGGTTTCACAGAACAAATTCCACTGCGCCACTCAACAATCCGGAGGTAAGGTCAAATACCTTATTTTGATATTTTACTTTCTTCCACCTGTAGCTTCATCAAGACACATAAAACTCAGGCCAATAATAGGTTTGTCCTTTGTGGAAGATGCATTCATAACTTCTTAAGAATGCTCTTACAAAGACTTGTTTATTCGCCATGATTTCAACTTATCGAAATCTCCAGAAACGCAAACGTGACATAACCCTTATGGTGTTGTTTCGACAAATCTTTATATGTTCCTTTGTATTTCAAACGAGTGTTTACTTATTTCGATTTCTAACTCTAAAAGATAACTATAACCCTAATAAGAGATAATATTATATCATATGTATCTAATACAACATGATTATGATATGTATACATTTCAATATACTTTGAATTTGCCTATTATCATAATTTGTGAAACTTCTTTCACATGTCCTTTTATGCCCAAAAATTAAATTAAATACTTTAGTCATGTCGATTAAATCAAAGAGACTTTTGTATTCCCGTTAATTTAATATCCTCCTTTACTTTGAAATCCTATGAATAATTCAAAATAGTTTAAAACTTATGTTTCATTAAGTAAATACTCATATTCACCTAAATCCACAATGAAGTATGATTTCCACTATCTTGTTGAAAATACGATATATCACTATGTATAAGATTCAACATTTCTTCGCATATCACCGTTTTACCGAAATGCGAACTTTTAGTTATTAGGCATAGTTTTACAAAGTCTCTAGATTAAGCATCTAAGACCCCGATCTTCGTGAAGAACATGCAATAACGAAAATAACTTAAACTATAGTGTCATGTCATTATTAAACTTTAGATATCATTTAGCATTCCTTTATAAATTCTTAAACTTTATCATTAACATAGTGATGAGAATAACTCATTCATAATCACAATATGACCATAACGGTATTATTCATAAGATCAGTACAACTGGATTGTAACTTATTTATATGAATAATCATCTCGCCAAAATCAAGACACACAAACAAGGATTAGAAAATTATATTCAAGTTCACTAATCCAAATGATAAACTTTGAGGAAAGAATGATGTTGGCCATCAACTGTTTTGTTCGCCGTCATCAAAACACATTACCTCAATCCTAGCAATTCTCAAGAAGACCATCATGTTTTCACAAAACAGGACAAGTATCCTATACTTTGTAAAATGCAAATAGTTTTTGCAAGAATTACATTTATAACTTTGTATATCTGACATGTACCTTTTTCATTCATGACCACTATTGCAATCAAGTCCTTCTGAGAGTTCACGACTCTAATGCAAGATTGCTAAGTGTTTCTTCATCCATCATGGAAGAAAACTCATCCAACGGCTCATACTTTATGTGCCTGATCTTATAGAATATAAGATTGTAATTCAAACATTGTGGAGTCATCAGATTATCTTCTAATGGTCATTGTATCAAGAAGAGAAGATCACCTTTTATGAGGATATCCCTCAGGCGTGGGTATTAATCTATGAAGTTTGACCCTTTTGCTAAGTTCTACATCAAACAAGAAATTTCCCATGGTCGCAAAGGACCTCAGTGGGATAGGCCATGATCTACTAAGATATTTGTAAATACACATCTAGACTAAGTTCATAATATAAGTTCAATTTATAATTGATCTCCCACTAAAATTGTCATATCCTAGACGATTTTAGTGATCACACGATCCCAGTCCTCTACACCACCCCCGATCGTCACGGCCGGCAATGCATTTTCAAAGATAGACATTCCCCAATATCAATCACAACAACCATGTGACTCATGCTCGATCTTTCGATCTCTTGTGTTCTGAGGCCATGTCTACACATGTTAGGCTCGCCAAATCTAACTTGTGTGTATTCGTTTTGCAACATAGCTTACACCCACTGTATGCGAACATAGATATGTCTAGCCCCCAATCGTCATGACCGGCTTCATAACGAAGAACTTTTTTGGTGGTGCACACACAAGGGAAACACTATAATTGGAATTATTTAGGGATTATATTATTTGCTACTATTGAGTATCTAATACTAGCAAACAATAAGATGTAAAAACAGGTATCAACATCACATATATACTGTATGATATGATATGATCCTTCTTCTTGCGCCTTGATCTCCATCGAGCGCTCCGGCATGATCTCCATCTTGCCCCTGGTTTGACGGCAAGTCCATGATGCCATCACCGGTCGTCTATCGGAACGATGACTATTACTATACTACTTAGTAACAGAAAAATAAACTAATTTACCTTTATAACGACCAATACCATATCATAACATATGCCCTCCTGCAAAACAAAGTTAGATGCCTCTACTTTATCTTATGCAAGTTTTATATGGTTGTTAGGGCTTTCACAATAGAACCGTTTCTAGTCTACGAACTTGCCAACCACAAGATGGATCCAACAGTTGTCTCTACTACCCCTTTCGGGACCCTCCGTTGTAAATGCTATATCAACTATTAAGTGAGAGACAGACACATGCTAACCACTTATACGGTACAAGTCGTATGTTGAGCGTGGAACCAGTCTCATATACGAATACACGTAAGATCGATCAGGACCGCTTCATCAAACAATACCGCGATATAAACAAATACATGTTAGAGGGTAACAACTAAGGGATAAATGCCCACACAATACTTGTGCATACTGGCCGTATAGTACTCTTGCGCATAGATCGGCTCTGATACCACTGAAGGGTTCCATAGCAGAAAACAAAAAATTCCTATGATAGAACTCCCTAACGCTCAAGATATATCTATGTAGTAATGCAGTAACGACCGGAGCGTATAGAATACATACCATTATAGACCGTACACGGTTAAAGTTGTGAGAGGAACGTGGTTGGAGTAGTCGAACTCATAGCCGATCTCAAGGTCGCCAAGCTCGCTCCTCGCAGGTCACCCCTTACTCCTTCTTCATCGTGCAGCAGCTCCGGCTCATGACATCTAAGTGCCCCAATTGTTGCACCTCATGGCTTCGTACACATCTGGTGTATTATGAGACCTCCGTCTCCCTGATCCCGCCGGGAGTGCGGAAGTAGATCTCTGACTAGGAATCCCTGCAGCGCAACAGCGTGCTGCAGATGTGTCTTGTTCGCATGTCTCATACATGGGGCCATGGTCACAAGAGAGAGAGAGAGAGAGATAGAGGGAGAAAGTCAACCAAAGAACTTCTCCAAATTATATGTTTAATCCCACCCATGGACACCCCTTTATATAGGCGGAGGGAGGTGTGCCCTCCCCTCTGGGCTTCCCTTGTGGGACTAAACAAGGGAGAGAGAGGGAGGCGCCATGTGCCCTTAGGGCACCATGGGCTAGCCGACCAGGGGTAGGCCCTACCCCGCGGACAGTCCTAGGCTGGCCGAGTGGGCCCCCATGTGGTGGCTAGGCCTTGGCCCTTGGCCCTTCCCTCTTGCGATTTTCCCTTATGGGCCATTTTTCCCTAGGAAGTTTGGCCCATAAATAGAATACTTTTTCAAATTATATTTTAATATTATATTTAATATTAATTACATTAATTAACATGTAAATACATATTACAAAATCTGATTTGACCCGAAACACCTTTCGATTCTCTTTCGATTTCCTCCGAACGACTTTGGAACTTTCCTGAAATGATTCCGGTTCTCTCATCGGAACTTTTCCGGTTTCCTTTCTTTCTCCACAGAACAATTCCGGTTTTCTCTTTCTCTACTATGATTCCATCTTATGGATGATCTTTATCATCGTACCCTTAAGTGTATTCCCTCATGGATCAGGAATAACACATACATGATCTCTGTCAATGATCGATAGAGGGACCATGATGCTCATAATGACCCCTGTGCATTCTACGATGACGATGTCGTATGAACCTTAAAATGTTGAGTCCAATTCCCTTTGTTTCTATGATACGACTTGTCCGAGATTCGATTATTGGTATCACATACCTTGTTCAATCTCGTTACCGACAAGTTATGTTTTACTTATTACCGTGATATTACATCCCGTGACCTAGTCACATGTTGCAACATTTATGGATGTAATCACACTAAGCTGGCCGTATGTATATTACCCGTCACATGGGTGAACCAATCCCACTCTTGAGTCACATGTCATCTATTATTCCTTTGAAATACCCAATATACACCTTTATGATAACCGTTTAAGCGAGTGACGTTTGATGCAGTAAAAGCAGCCTCGGGAAACAGTGAGTAATATGATCTCACGGTCTAAGGAGAAGGAGACTATTTCTAGCTATTGCAACACTGGACTCTGTGACTTGATCGTGTCACAATCTTTGAGGAATGTCCATCACATTATTCACCAATGATATGACCTCGTTGTAAATTGGCATAAATGCACCATGATCAGAAAATCTTGATCATTGCTTGACCAACGAACTAGTATGAATGGAGGCTACTAGGGACTTGGTTTGTTTCATACCACACATGTACCAATGTTCCCACTTGATACAGTTATAGCAAACTATTACAACTTAATTGAGATATGATACTAAAAACTTATTTATTATTGCCTCTAGGACATACCTCGTTCATAAACAACATTGGAGCGCAAGGGGAGACGTTATGCTTTGATCTCACCTAGGCACCTAGCTAGCTGGCTTCATCATGTGATGGTTGTGTTATCACCTCTCATGGTCATCTTCAAGTAGCTGGTAGAAGTGATGGAGATGATCTTCGTCATGGCAGCATTGGATTCAATGTCATGGTTGCGAGGTGAAGGCGACAGAGCTTCAAAATCATACTCCCACTCAACTTTATCTAGATTTGAACGTACCTAGTTAAGTATATAGACTAGATGCATTCGTATCTAGACAAAGTTGAGAACAATAATATGCATTGGAGGGACTATATAGAACTAACTTTCTACCATTACTTCCGTCAGTGGCAAGTGAGGGGCGGTGTAAGGACGGACCACGTCAGCTCGTGAGAGAGCGGAGGCGGCCCTCAGAATTTGAGCCCTGTCAGTGGCGATCGGCAAGTTGGAGACGGCGTAGATGAACGGTGAGGAGCTACTGGGTGGAGGGTTTCGCTTGCGAATTTGCGATGGATCGCATGCGGAGGACTGTTGGAGGTAGTTATGGGATGATAATATAACGTGTCTAATGGATTAATGGGATGAAAGTATTAGTCCGACAAATCAAAATTGCTAACTGCACCCATGAACTCTAATCATATGGTTTTAGACCGTTAGATCTCATTAAATGGGATAGATCTGGATACTCATTTGCCTGGTACACTTAACGGCGAGGTTTTAACAAACAAAAATGTTTACTCAGGGTCTGACTGTAATTTTGTATCCACCGTTGTGATAATGAAGCTTCGAGGGCTCTCGAGCCCCTACCCGTGTAAAAAAGAGCACTGAATTTCCTCGTGTAGTCATGCAAATCCATTGGAAACTCTAAATTCTAAATCCCCTCTAGCTAAAAGAAAGGAAAACGCAAGCTTGAAATATCTGTCTTTCTTCCTACCCGATCCAGAAGGAAGATATTGTCATGACAGTACAGGCCTGGGCCCCGAATGACATGTGGGGCCAAGAAACAACCAACGGTGTAGCAATTACTCCAAGATAGATAGCCAATCCAAAGAAGGATCTGGAACTTTCTCCAGCAGGTCGCCTTGATACCCTCTCGTTCCACCACCTTTGAGAACATTCCATCGTCTTCCAGACTCGCCGCCTCCGGCCACCTATATAAAATTCGCTTCCTGACATCCCATCATCACCACCGAAGCAATCGACAGATCAACAATCCAACGCAGTCCAATTTGCAGGAGATCCTTGATCAGCGAGCGAGCGAGCGAGAATGGAGGGCAGGGTGTTCGGGCTGGAGACCCCGCTGATGACGGCGCTGCAGCACCTGCTGGACATCCCCGACGGCGAGGCCGGCAACGCCGCCGGCGACAAGCAGGGCCCGACGCGCGCCTACGTCCGCGACGCGCGCGCCATGGCGGCCACCCCGGCCGACGTGAAGGAGCTCCCTGGCGCGTACGCGTTCGTGGTGGACATGCCGGGGCTGGGGTCCGGGGACATCAAGGTGCAGGTGGAGGACGAGCGGGTGCTGGTCATCAGCGGCGAGCGCCGGAGGGAGGAGAAGGAGGACGCGAAGTACCTGCGGATGGAGCGCCGGATGGGCAAGCTGATGCGCAAGTTCGTGCTGCCTGAGAACGCCGACATGGAGAAGATCTCCGCCGTGTGCCGCGACGGCGTGCTCACCGTGTTGGTTGAGAAGCTGCCGCCCCCCGAGCCCAAGGAGCCAAAGACCATCCAGGTCCAGGTCGCCTGAGATGGAGGACAGAACTACAGCCCGCACGTTGAATCGAAACTGAGTTGGTAGTGATCGATGATTAGCGAGTGAGTTTCGTGTGATGGGTGATGTGTCTGTGTTTTCCTCTTGTCTGAGAGTATCGTGTCAGTCTGTGATGGTTTGATGTTTCGTCAATGGAAATGCGGATTTGCCTGAATAAATTTGCCATGTTGTGTCCCGACATGTCAAACGGACTGAACCGCATAGCTCTCCAGGAGTAGGACGAATACCATGCAATCTACATATCTGCATCTGAATCAGAAATCCCCGTTCTGTATGGCTAGTGGGCTATTCAGATTCCTCGCGTACAAATCTTTCTCTGTTACCTTGTCCTGCACATTCGTGGGCATGCACGGCGAGACGCATCCCTTGACCTGCGTAAGCGGCAAGGAAGAATGTTAAAGAAGAAATTCATGGGCAGTGCATCCTGGTTAGGAGATATTGCAATATGCTCGAGAGCAGGTCCCCTTGCATGCATGATCTAAGCATATATCTGAAGTAGTTCATGGGTACAGGACATAACAACTGCTAATGCTGCATCCTGAATTAAGCAGATATTTTACTCGAATTTGCTAAAATGTCCCATTGTCATTTTGCTTACTCACCAGAGTGAGTGATATTCTGAATGCATTGATCTATAAAGAGGTCATAGTATTATTTATTAAGTGCCTATCGAGATTGTTAAACAATCGTCAGGGCAAGCACGTTACCTGCATAATAGATCTCGGTATCTCAATTAGCCCCTGCAGCAGCAGATCCACGCTTTGAAGACATTCAGCAGGAACAGGAACGATCACATACAATAAGCCTCTTTGCACATCGATGCCTCTGACAATACCTGGGAAGATATAAACCATTGTCAATGTTTACACAGATTCAAGAATAGAGGTTAGGGAGCTGCTATTGTCAACTGGCTGGTTTACGAATTATAAAAAGGTTGGGCTGATATTGCCAAATGAATGGTTTACAGTTTACATCAATCTCAGTCATCAATTCATGATGAATGTGATAAACTATGTTGCTGAAACTATAGAACACTGATTCACTCTATAGATCAACTGCAGTTGCTTCTTTGACAGCCGGTTATTATGATAGAAAATTTACTTGCACCTTCATTTTCCTTCTAGTTTTGAAAATTTACTGACTTGTTATTGCACTTATTACCAATACATCTGTATGAAAGAGAGATGGGGGCAGGGGTAGTACCAAGCCCAACACACTAAGGGACTACATGGGATGCCTGAGCCATGTCACCACTATTTGCCAAGCCAACTATGGTAGCATTCAGACTACGCCATATCTCAGTACGAGGTACCTGAACAGAAGGGATAATACGTAGGATATAATTGTGTTGTTGTTCGGTGGTTTCAAAAACCTAAAGTGCATAAACAAGAACTCTTTATTTACCAACACAGAAAAACTGGGTTTTTTTTGCAGATAATACTATCCTCGATAATATCATAAATATAGATCATGATTAATGAGTAAACCATTAATTCATAAAGCTAGCAAAGATAATTCAAAATCTAGCTAATCATGTTACACAAAACTAATGCATGTACTCCCTCTGTCCCAAAATGTAAGACGTCTAAGATTAGTCAAAAGTCAAATCCTAAAATTTTGAAGAAATATCTAGGAAAACATATTTACATCTACAATATAATGGACACATTGAGAAAATATAATTTATGATGAATCTATTGATATTAATTTAATATTGTAGATGTTTTTTTTTTCAGAAACTTGATCAAAATAAGAAGATCGTTGACTTTTGACTAACCTTAGACGCCTTACATTTTGAAACAGAGGGAGCACTTCAGTTGGGTCTATAGGCCTTTCTAGCCTTTCTAGTAAAGAACCAGTTGCTTAACGCAATAACACTTTGATTGACTGTCCTTGCGTGCTTGGTCAAAACACTATTTTTCTCTGTACTACTTGATTCAATCTACTCCTAACATCCTTCAGGTGAACTGACACAAAGGTTGGAGTTCGACCCAGGTCAAATAATGCAGGGTATAACCAATCTTAAAGGTGGAGACCATAGTGGCGTAACGGTTGACCGTCACTTTAAGAAGTCAAAAAAATGGCTTCCATAAGTGTAAACTAGGCAATGTAAGTACTACTGGAGGTTATGCCGTAAGTAGTTAATATTGTTGTCCGAAGTTACTGCAGAAGACAATAGTATTTCAGATTTCCTCAAGGAAAAGAGTCTGTGGATGGTAGAAATAGTGTCTAAGAATAAAAAAGTACAACAAAATTGAATTACTGCCCGAAAATTACTCATCCTCGAAAAATTACTGTCAAGTAGTAAAAGAAAGAGCTAAAAAAATTATCTTAGACGTATGGTAAGTACCGTCAGGAAATGTCGGCTGGGGGGGTGCGTACAAAAATTACCGTCAAGTAGTTAAAAAAGGGTGTAAAAGAAATATGATTCGTAAGCATAGGATAATTACAGTCAGGAAGTCACAGCCGGAAAGTCGACAAGTAGTTGGAAAATGAGCTAGAAAATACTGCCATAGACGTAGAGAGACTCGGAAGCTCAGGAGGACTTCCGATTATTCATTGGTTCATCCACATATAAGACAATACTAAACTCTAGATAGCCAGTATAATAAGATCAGCAGATTGGAAAAAATGACTAATTCCACCTGTAAGAGACTGGAACATAACTAAATCAAAACATTGTATCCATAGGGATTGCTACCTAATACCATCTTTAAGTGCCTAGCTAATCTTTTTTTTTTGGAAAGGAGTATATATTAATATCACGGAGATACCAATTACACCCAGCCTCTGCAATAACGCATGCCCTAGCGGCCTTACGGATACACACAACACAGAAAAAGGAAGAAGAATTACAAAAAAGAAAAGTCCCGCTACAAAGAACTCTTCCTCAAAGCAACGACACTAACACCACCAGAACTCCAATAGCAACGCCTTCAAGAAGAAAACAGTGCACAAGCGCCGTCGTCGCCCGATCAAAGATCATAGGTTTTCACCCCGGAGAAAGTCCTTGCTCGCAAAACAATGTCTTCAACAAGGCCATTGTCAGGCACAACCAATTAAGGCCAGACCTTGGATTTTCACCCTGCAAGGTAAGACTGGGAACTCCTTCTGTGTTGTCGCCCCCACAAACAGTCGATGTTGCGAGTCACAGATCATGCAGCCAGTTTCTCGACGCCACAAAGACTCAAACCACCATCATAGCCCTCATCTTCCTCCTTTCTTGACATCCTCTGCCTCTTACTTCACCAAGGATCGTCGAAGACATGACGCATGATGGTAACAGATAGCAGAGCTTCGCAGCGCTCCCGCTGAAACCAAACGGCCAGAAAAATATGGGTGCGCACGACCGAATACCTTCCGATCCAGCAATCTCCAGACATATTCGTCCATGGGAGTTCGCCGGCGGAGCCTTCCGGAACACGCCGGTCCAGATCAGATGAACGAGGGCAAGTAACAAGCAGATCTTCGTCTTGTCGTAGAAGGAACCCTAGGACCGCCCGCCATTATTCGCAAGACTCGCAGCCCCCACGCCGCCAGCCACCATCCAGCAGGAGAGGGCAACATAGGAGGGGCCAACAAGTGCTTGGCTGCAGAATCACCGGCGTGTACCGCCGGAACCCACGGCCGAAGCCCTCGCTGGACCGAACGACCCAGATCTGACCAGATCTTGGTCATCCAGGCACAGATCGCGCCGCCACCTCCTCGTCGGAACGGCTATAGGGCGATGTGTCGCCCCTCCACGTCTCCTCTCCGCTGGAGGGCCTCAGGCCCTGGCCTCCCAGCCATGCCGCCTAGTGCCCACCGCCGGCGCCCCACCATCCCTCATGCGGCACCGCCTGGGACACCTCCCCTTCCCACCGTCAGTTCCGACGAGATGGGCGCCGCCACCACCGCCGGAGCCGGCAGCAGCGACGGCCGGGAGGATAGGGATCGGGGGGAGGCGGGAGGGAGGGAGGGTGCCTACGGAGTCACCCGAGGGAGGAGCGACTCGGGAGACCGCCTAGCTAATCTTGTATCCGTATCGCCGTCATTAACTTCCTCCAGGCGATCCCTATGTCCTTATTTGGCCGGCTGAGATTAGGGCCACATTTCCTGGCCAAACATACTATAGCGTCAGATACTACAGTGAACCTCCCATAACACCTCAGTCCTTAAGCCCTTGACAGGCAAAATTGCATAAACTTCTTATGCAACTTTACTATATCTACAACATCACGGTGCACCTCCAAGGAAGCAGGATCAAGGATCAGGAGCTGCTCTATCCGAACACAATACATAGAGGTTAGATTGTTGTAAAATCTGGAGCTTATCCAAATTTGAAGCCATCTATACACCTGTGACTAACTTGGAGCTTGTAAAATACTTTTTGGAGAAAACATGAAGGACCTTTGTGGTTCATTTCATTGAATAGGCAGAGTTTAGGTTACATCCTCGCTAGGAGGCAAGTTACAGAGGTACAAACTGAAAATCAATGCACATCCCAGGTGAGCTTGTAATTTTTTTAACATGTTCCTATTTGTATGACTTGATGTGCATCATGAGAATAATTCGGTGATCAAGAAGCTATAAACAAAATAGTAAGAGCTAGAATTTTCTGCTTCACATCATAAGCAACAATTTTAGTGCCACGGACAATGGCCATTTATTATAAGCATCATAACACGATCTTACTAATCAGTTAGCATAGATTCCTATACCCCCAAAAAATCGAGAGGTAATCGGTACTATCATTTGGTAACCTTAAAACAAAGAAATAGGGGAAATCACACCTTTCAGCCTCCCGCAGAACTGGGTACCGCAGATCTACACAAAAGACAACAACCAGCATGTCAGCGACCTATGGAACCAGCAACCAACAACAGAACTCATCTTCACTAACGCCCAATCCCCATCCATATGCACACAACTACCTGCAATAGCTTCGTCGAAAACGTGTATAGAGAGGCAGCCTGGCGACGAGAACTCCCACTGCCCCACGCCAGTGTCCAAGTACCCGACCCTCTGATACCTGCAAACCAACACAACCCAACATGCCATTTAAATAAACATCGTGGTAGGTAGCAGTGCTAATTGAGCCGTTAGGATTCCAGTTTGGGTGACCACCTGGGGAGCATGGAGTAGGAGTCGGGAGAAGGTCGACTTGCCGCTGTTGGCGGGGCCACACACGAGGACGACCGGCTTTGTTGAGTTGCAAGCTTAAGGATGGTGATCCACTAAGTTCGCATATGATCAAGATGGTTGGTTATGTGCAGTCTTTGGAAATGATGGGCTATCCCATTAGAGAAGAGTTCGCTACAGACATAATTATGAACTCTCTTCCTAGTGCGTACGGTTAGTTCATATCGAACTACCACATGCATGGTATGGATAAGAAGCTCACTGAATTACATGGGATGCTCAAGAAGGCTGAGGCGGATCTCAACAAAGGCGCCAGTCAAGTGTTGATGGTGCAGAATAAGGCTAAGTTCAAGAAGAGTTTTTGGACTAAGAAGAAGAAGCCAAAGTCGGGAGGCAAGGCTAAGGACCCGGTCCAAAGCGCTTCCTTAGGGACTAAGCCATCTCCTGCAGCTGGATCCACTTTCTTCTATTGCAAGGCGGATGGCCACTAGAAGAGAAATTGCAGCAAGTATCTGGCTGATAAAGCCAAGAGTGGAGGTGTGACTTCCGGCTCAGGTACGCTTGTTTGCAATGTTATAGACATTTATCTTGCAGATGCACCTGGTAGTTCTTGGGTATATGATACCAGATCAGTTATTCACATCTGCAACTCGTTGCAGGGACTGGTAAGAACTAGGAGCGTGGCGAGAGGCAAGGTTGACATTCGAGTCGGCAACAAAGCGAGAGTCGTTGCGTTGGAAGTCGGCACGATGCAACTTCATTTACCTTCTAAATTCTTAATAGAGTTGAATAATTGTTATTATGTTCCAGTGCTTAGTCAAAACATTATTTCAGCCTCATGTTTGACGAGACAAGGCTATGAGTCGAATATTAAGAATAATGTTTATTCTTTGTATTTGAATGATATGTTTCATGGCTTTGCACCCATCCAGGACGGGTTATTTATTTTGAATCTTGATGGTGAATCTGTCTATAACATAAATGTGAAAAGGTTGAAACCAAATGATCTGAATATGACTTACTTTGGGCATTGTTGGCTTGGTCATATAAGTTGGAAATGCATGAAGAAGCTCCATGATGATGGACTCCTAACTTCGTTCGACTTGGAGTCGTTCGAGACATGTGAATCCTGCCTACTCGGTAAGATGACCAAGACACCTTTTGCAAAGAGTTGTGAAAGGGCGTCCGAATTATTGGGACTAGTACATAGTGATGTATGTGGCCCGATGAGCACGACAGCCAGAGGTGGTTATGAGTACTTCATTACATTCACTAATGATTTGAGTAGGTATGGGTATATCTACTTGATGAAACATAAGTCGGAAGCCTTTGAAAAGTTCAAAGAATTCCAGAATGAGGTACAGAATCAACTCGGCAAGAAAATAAAGTTTCTTCGGTCGGACCAAGGAGGCGAGTACATGAGCCATGAGTTTGATGACCATCTGAAGAGTTATGGAATAGTTCCCCAGCTCACTCCTCTAGGAACGCCATAGAGAAACGGTGTGTCGGAAAGGAGAAATCAGACCTTGTTAGACATGGTACGATCAATGATGAGTCGGACATATCTGCCTTTATCATTTTTGGGTTATTGTCTAGAAACTGCAGCGTTCACACTAAACAGAGTACCATCAAAGTCGATAGAGAAGACACCACGTGAGATGTGGACTGGCAAGAAGCCGAGTTTGTATTTTCTTAAGATTTGGGGTTGTGAAGCTTTTGTCAAGCGACTTCAGTCGAACAAGCTTATAGCTAAGTCGAATAAGTGTATTTTCGTGGGGTATCCGAGGGAAACCTTGGGTTACTACTTCTACAGCCGAGAAGAGGGCAAAGTGTTTGTTGCTCTGAATGGTGTCTTCCTTGAGAAAGAGTTTCTCAGTAGGGGAGTTAGTGGAAGCATGGTGCAGCTCGAAGAAATTTGAGAGGTACTGATACGTTGCTAACGTATCTATAATTTTTGATGTTCCATGCTTGGTTTTTATCTACTTTCTTATGTTTTGTTCCAACTTTGGAGTATTTTTATACACTTTCTTGGACTAACCTATTAACAAGATGCCACAGTGCCAGCTGCCTGTTTTCTGCTGTTTTTTATTCTAGGAAAGTCAGAAAATGAATATTCTCAGAATTGGACAGGACAAAAGCCAAAGTCAGTTTTTCACTGAGGGGGACACGGAGCCAGAATACGAGACGGAGAGGGGCCAGAGGGCCGCCACACCACCTGGCCATGCGGCTAGGCCTGGCTCGTGCTAGGGCGTGGTGTGGCCACCTAGGGCACCCCCTCGGCCTCCCCTTCCGACTATAAGATGCCTCCGATACAGAAACCATAAGTACCCGATCAAAATTCCACGAAAAAAGTCTGTAGCCGTCGTCATCTCCATCCCTAGATCGGGAGGGATCTGAAGCTCTTCCCGGCACCCTGCCGGAGGGGAGAATTCACCCTGGAGGCCTTCTTAATCACCATGCAAGCCTCCGGTGTGATGCGTGAGTAGTTCATCCTTGGACTACGGGTCCATGTAGTAGCTAGATGGTTGGTTCTTCTCCTTTGTGCTATCATGTTTAGATCTTGTGAGCTTCGTTCATGATCAAGATCATCTATTTGTAATCCTACATGTTGTGTTTGCGGGGATCTGATGGATATTGAGATCCTATTTCAGATTGATTATTGATTCTATCATGTCTTTGTTATTTGTGATCTTGCATGCTTTCTGCTGTTAGTAGCTACCTTGGCCAAGTAGATGCTAGCAACTCCAAGAGTTAGTATTTATGCTCGATAGTGGGTTCATGCCTCTAGTAATCTGGGGAAGTGACAGAAATCTCTAAGGTACTAGATGTGTTGTTGCTACTAGGGAGAAAACAACAATCCTTTGTTCATAGAACAATCATATTATTTACTTTAAACACAATGCATAATGCAATTATCTGTTGCTTGCAACTTAATACTGGAGGGGGTTCGGATGATAACCTGAAGGTGGATTATTAGTCATAGATGCAGTTGGATTACGGTCTATGTATAATGTTGTAATGCCCAATCGAATTTCAAAGGAGTCAAGATGATTAGTATATACATGTATGGTTTCTCGATGTTTGTCAATTTCCCCGTTGTAATTTGTTCACCCAACATGTTATCTATCTTAAGGAGAACCACCACTAGTGAACTATGGACCCTGGTCCTTTCTTTTACCATCAATCTACAACTATTTACTATTTTTTGTTTACTTTCTGCAAGCTTATACTTTCTTCCACACAATACATTTAATCCTTTGTTTTCAGCAAAACTAGTGAGATTGACAACCTCATTGTAAGTTGGGGGCAAAGTTCTATGGTTGTGTTGTGTAGGATTCCAAGTTGGCAACAACACCTTGGAGGTGTTTCCTTGCTCCTACTGGTTCGATAACCTTGGTTTTATAACTGAGGGAAACTTGCTGTTGTGCTCATCATACCTTCCTCTTGGGGTTCCCCAACGAGCTCGAGATATCTTGGGCCATCAAGCTCTTTTTCTGGCGCCATTGCCGGGGAGACAAGGACATCTTCACAAGGGGAGTACCTCATAACCAATCTCTTTACTTTGTTTTTTTTGTTTTGCTTAGTTTATTTTCTGTTTTGTTTGCTTGTTTCTTTATCAAAAACAGAAAAAAATAGTTGTACCGTTTTGCTTTCTTTATCAAAAACACAAAAAATGACTACTCTGGAAAACACCAAGTTGTGTGACTTTACTATCACCAACAACAATGATTTCATGTGCACACCTATTGCTCCACCTGTTCCTGAAGCTACTTTCTTTGAAATTAAACCTGCTTTACTCAATCTTGTTATGAGGGAACAATTTTCTGGTATTGGTACTGAAGATGCTGCTACTCATCTAAATAACTCTGTTGAACTTTGTGAGATGCAAAGGCATAGGGATATAGATGGGGATATTAGTAAGCTTAAATTGTTTCCTTTCTCTTTGAGAGGAAAGGCTAAAGAATGGTTGAATTCTTTAACTAGAAATAGTATTGATTCTTGGACTAAATGCAAAGATGCTTTCATTGGAAAATACTATCCTCCCGCTAAGATTATATCTATGAGAAGTGAAATAATGAAATTTAAACAATCTGATAATGAACATGTTGCTCAAGCTTGGGAAAGAATGAAATCTTTGGTAAAGAATTGTCCCACTCATGGACTGACAGCTTGGATGATTATCCAAACATTTTATGCATGATTGAATTATTCTTCAAGAAATCTACTTGATTCTGCTGCTGGAGGTACCTTTATGACCATTACTTTGGGTGCTGCAACAAAGCTTCTAGATAATATGATGGTTAACTATTCTGAATGGCATACTGAGAGAGCTCCACAAGGCAAGAAGGTAAATTCCATTGAAGAGACCTCTTCCTTGAGTGATAAAATTGATGTTATTATGTCTATGCTCGTTAATGGGAAAGCTCATATTGATCCAAATCATGTTCCCTTAGCCTCTTTGGTTGCTCAAGAAGAGCAAGTTGATGTGAACTTCATAAGAAATAATAATTTTAGCAACAATGCCTATAGGAATAATTTTGGTAATAATAATTATAGGCCCTATCCTCCCAATAATGGTAATGCTTATGGAAATTCCTACAACAATAATAGGAGTGCACCCTCTGAACTTGAAGCTATGCTTAAAGATTTTATTAGTAAACAAACTACTTTCAATAAAACTATTGAGGAAAAACTCTCTAATGCTGAAAGAAATATAGCATCTTTGGCTGAAGCACAATCTTCTTTTAATAAAATGGCTACTACACCTGAAACTATTGAAAATCCCTTTGCTGCTACTAATGCCATACAAGTTAGAACTGATGAAAATGTTAGACTATTAGCTGAATTACATGCTAAGTGGGAAAGAGAAGATGAAATTGCTAGAAATATTAGTGTTTCTACTATCACTACCACTAATGTTGAAGCTAGTAACAATACTCCTACTACTTTAGATGATAAGTATGATTTTGATCTTGATGGTTGCAACATCTCCGAAGTTATTAAGTTCCTACAAAAGCTTGATAAAAGTCCTAATGCTAGTGCTATGAATATGGCCTTTACAAAACACATTACTAATGCTCTCATAAAAATTAAAGAAGAAAAGATGAAACATAAAGCTTCTATTCCTATGAAACTAGAAGATGGTTGGGAACCCATCATTAATATGAAAGTGAATGATTTTGATTTCAAAGCTTTATGTGATCTTGATAGTAGTGTTTCTATTATGCCTAGAAGGATTTATGATATGCTTGATTTGCCACCACTTGAAGATTGTTATTTAAATGTCCCACTTGATGATAATGCTAAAAAGAAACTCATGGGGAGTATTAATGATGTTCTTATTATGGTTAACAATGCCTATGTCCCCGTTGATTTCTGTGTTTTGGATGTTGAATGCAATGCTTCTTGTCCTATTACTTTGGGGAGACCTTTTCTTAGAACTGTTGGTGCCATTATTGATATGAAAGAAGGCACCATTAAATATCAACTCCCACTCAAGAAAGGTATAAAACACTTCCCTAAGAAGAGAGAGAAGATCTCTTTTGTTTCTCCTATGAAAACAAAATTTGCTTTTAATGCTTCTTCATTTGAGAACACTTGATGCTTTTCTCGCTTCTTATGCCTAACTTAAAGGCGTTAAAGAAAAGTACTTATTGGGAGATAACCCAAAAGTTTTAGATGAGTCTTGGAAGTTATTACCTCTGTAATAACCGCTCCTTATCCTTTTTATTTGGTTTTTGTGCCAAGAGTAACCTCTAATGAGAGAGAAGTAATGCTTGGGAAAGTTGTTGTCCTGAAACAGATTTTTGTTCTTCACCGTAAAAATTCATGTAAAATCTCTGTACGTCGGTTTGAGGCATGAATTTTTTTCTTCTGCCCCAGGTTGTTATCTAACTTTCTTTAGTTCAGAACTTTTCGATTTGAGCAACAGAAAGTGTTCGAAAAAATTGGTTTTTACCTGCTGGTCTGTTTTGACAGATTTCTGCCATTATTTTCATTTGCTTCTTGTTGATTCCTTTTTGAGTTCTTTTGGGGAATTGAGATTTTTGAGGGAAGTGCTACAGTAGCTTGTGTTTTAATGGAAGTTTTATTGGTGTTGAAACTGAACCTAAAGACTTATTATCTTGAGTGCACTAATGTTGCTAATAAAAATTGTGTGAAGTTTTGTATGAAGGAAAAATTTTAGGTGTATGGAAGGAATGATGTAATGAGATGAAGAAATGGACTAAATCTCAAGCTTGGGGATGCCACGTGTGTCACCCCAAGAAATATCCAAGAAGTACGAGCGTCAAAGCTTGGAGATGCCCAAGGCATCCCCTTCTTGATCAATAAAAATCCTAGGTTTCTTCCAAACACTTCATTTTTATTGTTTCATGCACAGTTGTGTTGTGCTTGGAGCATCTTCTTTTTTTCTTTTGTTTTCTTGGTTTTCTTAGTTTGCTTGAATAAATTGGTTGGACCCCCTCTTTCATACATTAGTTTTCAAATAAGTTTGGTTTGGATTGGAAAAGAGTAGGAAAAGTTCATGCTTAAGTGGTAAAAGGAGCTTCTTTTTGACTATGGCCTATGCTTTGTCATGTCATGCTTGGTATTGTTTTGGCTTTATGCTTAGTGATTATTGCTGTAGCATGACTTGTTATAAACAATTGAGATTGCTTAATGTGCCTTGGAAGGATCACACATTGTTTTAGCATATTAAAGCATAGTATTGTGGTATTCTCCTTTGATGCTTTATTTGGGTTGGCTTGGCGCATGCTCACACCATGTTATGACTATCCAAATTCACCATATCCTTGATGATCCTTTAGTTTTCGACTTGTAATATCACTTTATGCTTTAATCAATGATGTTTTGTCGCTTTGCATGATTATGGCCATTATTGCTCTCTTAGTTAGTCGCTCCCAATCTTTTGCTAGGCTCCATAACCAAGTGTGAGTTCCACTCATGCATCCAACTCCAAATGAAACCAAGTTATTCCAAAGAGTCCACCATACCTACCTATTAGCATTTGCTATTCCAAGTATATTCATATTTTTATATACCTTCCGAATTAAACTTGTTATGAGAAAATTAGTGATTAAAGCTCTCACGAACTTGATGGCACACTTTACTTTTTTGCACTTAATAAACTTGAACCATTGTGTCATCTATGTTGTATATGCTTGCACTTATATGTTGGGGATTAGCAGAACCATGCTGCCATGGGGAGCACTTTCAACATTGCACTTGTACTTTGTACCTAGTTGATATCATGTTCTTTTGTCTATGGATGTCGTTGGTGTGAAATGAAAGGGGAGCTTATAAGTCCATGGAGTTATGTATGCGTGTTAGAGAAACACCCGGGCCGCCGGTCTAATCCATGTTGTCATGGTGGAAACCTGCAGCGTAACCATAATGAGTTGTCTACAAAGCATTCTTCTTATAAAAAAAGTGTCAGATATTGAGAAAAAAAAGATAAAAAGAAAAAAAAAGATATGAGAAAAGAGGAAAGAGAGAAAAAAGCACCATTTTCCCATGGTAAATAAGAAGATTGCTGAGATGCTTGTTGTCTGCTTGCCTTGTCATTTTGATATGGGGATTCTTCCGTATCATCGGGCAAGGGGTACCCCGTTGGTGGTTTTCTATGATATACATGTACTTACGATGACAAGAACTTACCGGTGACTAAACTTGAGTAGCATGAGGAGCTCAAGGGACATGAGATTTCCAACTTATGCTTTGTCAAGCATATACTCCATAGTTTGTTCACTTTAACCTTAATCACTTCAAGATCCTTATGATAGGGGAAATGAGAGCTGAAAGCTAATAAGTACCATAATTTTTGGAAGCTCTTTATGAGACTTGAATCCCTGCCTCCTTCTATGAAGGCCCTTCTTTTACTTTTATGTTGAGTCTCCACCTTCTATCTTTATGCACCTATTTTGAGAGCATAGTGGACATTCTTAGTACAATGTGCATTGTCCCAAGACTTGTTGATTGATGCATAACTTTGATATTGCTTGTTCTTAAACTATTTGTATCTAGGTACCCTTATAAACTTTGAAGGTGTCCTATGCATTTATATTTTCTACTCTATGAGGGACAAGCTGAATGCCACTATGCTATGTTTTCTTTATGTGAAACAAACAAACGTCTTGCAAAGCATTGTTATTCATGAATCTTTTGTTTGTGCCTTTTCATGTTGCAACATACTTGCTATGTCTTATTGTTAGAACTTTATCTTTCATGCTATGTTGAAGTACTATGATCCTAGCTTTCAATGTTTTACAAATAATTTGATCAAGTTTATGATGGTGCATGTCACCTCAAAAATTATTCTTTCTTTTTATCACTTACCTACTCGAGGACAAGTAGGAGTTAAGCTTGGGTATGTTGATATGTTGCTAACGTATCTATAATTTTTGATGTTCCATGCTTGGTTTTTATCTACTTTCTTATGTTTTGTTCCAACTTTGGAGTATTTTTATACACTTTCTTGGACTAACCTATTAACAAGATGCCACAGTACCAGCTGCCTATTTTCTGATGTTTTTGGTTCCAGGAAAGTAAGAAAATGAATATTCTCGGAATTGGACGGGACAAAAGCCAAAGTCAGTTTTTCATCGAGGGGGACCCGGAGGCGGAATACGAGACGGAGAGGGGCCAGACGGCCGCCACACCACCTGGCCGTGCGGCTAGGCCTGGCTCGCACTAGGGCATGGTGTGGCCGCCTAGGGTACCCCCTCGGCCTCCCCTTCCGACTATAAGATGCCTCCGATATAGAAACCCTAAGTACCCGATCAAAATTCCACGAAAAAGTCTGTAGCCGCCGTCATCTCCATCCCTAGATCGGGCGGGATCTGAAGCTCTTCCTGGCACCTTGCCGGAGGGGAGAATTCACCCGGGGGGCCTTCTTAATCACCATGCAAGCCTCCGGTGTGATGCGTGAGTAGTTCATCCTTGGACTACGGGTCCATGTAGTAGCTAGATGGTTGGTTCTTCTCCTTTGTGCTATCATGTTTAGATCTTCTGAGCTTCGTTCATGATCAAGATCATCTATTTGTAATCCTACATGTTGTGTTTGCGGGGATCCGATGGATATTGAGATCCTATTTCAGATTGATTATTGATTCTATCATGTCTTTGTTATTTGTGATCTTGCATGCTTTCTGCTGTTAGTAGCTACCTTGGCCAAGTAGATGCTAGCAACTCCAAGAGATAGTATTTATGCTCGATAGTGGGTTCATGCCTCTAGTAATCTGGGGAAGTGACAGAAATCTCTAAGGTACTAGATGTGTTGTTGCTACTAGGGAGAAAACAACAATCCTTTGTTCATAGAACAATCATATTATTTACTTTAAACACAATGCATAATGCAATTATCTGTTGTTTGCAACTTAATACTGGAGGGGGTTCGGATGATAACCTGAAGGTGGATTATTAGTCATAGATGCAGTTGGATTACGGTCTATGTATAATGTTGTAATGCCCAATCGAGTCTCAAAGGAGTCAAGATGATTAGTATATGCATGTATGGTTTCTCGATGTTTGTCAATTGCCCCGCTGTAATTTGTTCACCCAACATGTTATCTATCTTAAGGAGAACCACCACTAGTGAACTATGGACCCCGTTCCTTTCTTTTACCATCAATCTACAATTGTTTACAATTTTCTGTTTACTTTCTGCAAGCTTATACTTTTTTCCACACGATACGTTTAATCCTTTGTTTTCAGCAAAACTAGTGAGATTGACAACCTCATTGTAAGTTGGGGGCAAAGTTCTATGGTTGTGTTGTGTAGGATTCCAAGTTGGCAACAACACCTTGGAGGTGTTTCCTTGCTCCTACTGGTTCGATAACCTTGGTTTTATAACTGAGGGAAACTTGCTGTTGTGCTCATCATACCTTCCTCTTGGGGTTCCCCAACGAGCTCGAGATATCTTGGGCCATCAAGCTCTTTTTCTGGCGCCATTGCCGGGGAGACAAGGACATCTTCACAAGGGGAGTACCTCATAACCAATCTCTTTACTTTGTTTTTTTTGTTTTGCTTAGTTTATTTTCTGTTTTGTTTGCTTGTTTCTTTATCAAAAACAGAAAAAAATAGTTGTACCGTTTTGCTTTCTTTATCAAAAACACAAAAAATGACTACTCTGGAAAACACCAAGTTGTGTGACTTTACTATCACCAACAACAATGATTTCATGTGCACACCTATTGCTCCACCAAGCTCGAGATATCTTGGGCCATCAGGTACCGACCAGTTGCAAGTTGGGAAAAGCCTTAGAGGTTGAGCCGGTCCTGGCACCTGAGTCGGCAACTGCACTGACACTGCGAAGATCGACTAGATTGCGAAATGTTCGTGATGTGTTGCTGTTGGACAGTGATGAGCTGACAACTTATTCGAAAGCGATGGTGGGATCTGATTCTGAGTCGTGGCTTGGAGCCATGAGATCCGAGTTAAAGTCTATGGATGAAAATCAAGTTTGGAACTTGGTTGATCTGCTAGATGATACATTGCAAATGTATCTATAATTTTTGATGTTCCATGCTTGGTTTTATCCACTTTCTTGTGTTTTGTCCACACTTTGGAGTACTTTTCATATGATTTCTTGGACTAACCTATTAACAAGAGCCACAGTGCCAGCTGCCTGTTTTCTGCTGTTTTTGGTTCCAGAAAAGTCCAAAAATGAATATTCTCGGAATTGGACGGGACAAAAGCCAAAGTCGCTATTTTACCGGAAGACATCTGGAGCCAGAATACGAGACGGAGAAGGGCTGGGGCCTAGCCACACCACCTGGCTGCGCGGCTAGGCCTGGCCCATGCCAGGGGGTGGTCTGGCCGACTCCAGCATCCCCTCGGCCTCTCCTTCTGCCTATATATTGCCTTCGGGACCAAAACCCTAAGTACCCGATCAAAAATCCACGAAAGAGTCTGTAGCCGCCATCATCTCCATCCCTAGATCAGGAGGGATCTGAAGCTCTTCCCGGCACCCTGCCGGAGAGGGGAATTCACCCTGGAGGCCTTCTTCATCATCATGCAAGCCTCTGGTGTGATGCGTGAGTAGTTCATCTTTGGACTATGGGTCCATGTAGTAGCTAGATGGCTGGTTCTCCTCCTTTGTGCTTTCATGTCTAGATCTTGTGAGCTCCGTTCATGATCAAGATCATCTATTTGTAATTCTGCATGTTGTGTTTGCGGGGATCCAATGGATATTGAGATGCTATTTCAGATTGATTATTGATTCTATCATGTCTTTGTTATTTGTGATCTTGCATGCTTTCCGTTGTTAGTAGCTATCTTGGCCAAGTAGATGCTAGCAACTCCAAGAGTTAGTATTTATGCTCGATAGTGGGTTCATGCCTCTGCTAATCTGGGGAAGTGACAGAAATCTCTAAGGTACTAGATGTGTTGTTGCTACTAGGGAGAAAACAACAATCCTTTCTTCATAGAACAATAATTCGTAAAGCAATAATATGCTGCTTGCAACTTAATACTAGAGGGGGTTCGGATGATAACCTGAAGGTAGATTATTAGTCATAGATGAAGTTGGATGGCGGTCTATGTATAATGTTGTAATGCCCAATCAAGTTCCAAAGGAGTCAAGATGATTAGTACATGCATGTATTGCTTTCTTGATGTTTGTCAATTGCCCCGCTGTAATTTGTTCACCCAGCATGTTATCTATCTTAAGGAGAGCCACCTCTAGTGAACTATGGAGCCCGGTCCTTTCTTTTACATACAATCTACAAACTGTTTACTTCTTTGTGTTTACTTTCTGCAAACTTTTACTTCCTTCCATTCGATACATTTAATCTTTTGTTTTCAGCAAAACCGGTGAGATTGACAACCTCATCGCAAGTTGGGGACAAAGTTCTGTGGTTGTGTTGTGCGGGTCTCCACGTTGCTACTAGCACCGGTAGTGCGCTTGCCAAGGCTCAGCTAGCAACACCTTTGGGGTGTTTCCTTGCTCCTACTGGTTCAATTAAACCTTGGTTTCATAACTGAGGGAAACTTGCTGTTGTGCTCATCATACCTTCCTCTTGGGGTTCCCCAATGAGCTCTACATCAACACCGAGCCATCAAGCATTTTTCTGGCACCGTTACTGGGGAGTCAAGGACATCTTCATAAGGGGAGTCCCTCATAACCAATCTCTTTACTTTGTTATTTTTGTTTTGCTTAGGTTCTTTTTTCCTTTGTTTGGTTGTTTCTTTATCAAAAACACCAAAAAAATTAGTTTTACTAGTTTGCTTTCTTATTTGAAAACCCAAAAAAATGACTACTCTTGGAAACACTAAGTTGTGTGACTTCACTAGCACCAACAACAATGATTTTATGAGCACACCTATTGCTCCACCTGTGCCTGAAGATACTTTCTTTGAGATAAAACCTGCTTTGCTCAATCTTGTTATGAGAGAACAATTTTCTGGTATTGGTAATGAAGATGCTGTTGCCCATCTAAATAACTTTGTTGAACTTTGTGAGATGCAAAAGCATAGGGATGTAGATGGTGATATTATTAAGCTGAAATTGTTTCCTTTCTCTTTGAGAGGAAAAGCTAAAGAATGGTTGAATTCCTTAACTAGGAATAGTATTGATTCTTGGACTAAATACAAAGATGCTTTTATTGGAAAATACTATCCTCCTGCTAAGATTATATCTATGAGAAGTGAAATAATGAAGTTTAAACAATCTGATAATGAGCATGTTGCTCAAGCTTGGGAAAGAATAAATCTTTGGTTAAGAATTGTCCCACTCATGGACTGACTGCTTGGATGATCATCCAAACTTTTTATGCAGGATTGAACTATTCTTCAAGGAACCTATTGGATTCTGCTGCTGGAGGTACCTTTATGACCATCACTTTGGGTGCTGCAACAAAGCTTCTGGATAATATGATGGTTAACTATTCTGAATGGCATACTGAGAGAGCTCCACAAGGTAAGAAGGTAAATTCTGTTGAGGAAACCTCCTCCTTGATTGATAAAATTGATATTATTATGTATATGCTTGTTAATGGGAAAGCCCATATTGATCCAAATAATGTTCCTTTAGCTCTTTGGTTACTCAAGAAGAGCAAGTTGATGTGAACTTTATAAGGAATAATAATTTTGGCAACAATGCTTATGGTAATAACAATTATAGGCCCTACCCTCCTAATAATACTTATGGTTATAGTGGTAAACCTGGAATACCTAGTGAAGGAAGAATTTAAGAAGTTGAAAGAGCCACTAAAAACTTCATGCAAATGCAATATGAGCAAAATAAACTATTTACTAAAACTATGGAGGAACAATCTACCATCTTGAAGAACATTAGCCATCAACTTGAGAGTCTAAATAGGGAAATTCCTAGTTTACAATTGAAACTCTCTAATGCTGAAAGGAATATATCATCTCTATCTGAAGCTCAATCTTCATTGATTAATAAAAAGGCTGCTAAACCTGAAACTAATGAGAATCCCTTTGCAGCTACTAATGCTATACAAGTAAGAATTAATGAAAATGTTACAGTATTAGCTGAATTACATGCTAAGTGGGAAAGAGAAGATGAAATTGCTAGAAATATTAGTGTTTCTACTATTACCACCACTAGTGTTGAGGCTAGTAATAGTTCTACTACTCTAGATGATAAATTTGATTTTGATCTTGATGGTTGCAATATCTCTGAAGTTATTAAGTTCCTATAAAAGCTTGCTAAAAGTCCTAATGCTAGTGCTATGAACATGGCCTTTACAAAACACTTTACTGATGCTCTCATAAAGATTAAGGAAGAAAAGATGAAACATAAAGCTTCTATTCCTATAAAACAAGAAGATGGTTGGGAACCCACCATTAATATGAAAGTGAATGGCTTTGATTTCAAAGCTTTATGTGATCTTGATAGTAGTGTTTCTATTATGCCTAGAAGGATTTATGATATGCTTGATTTGCCTCCACTTGAAGATTGTTATTGAAATGTCCCACTTGATGATAATGCTAAAAAGAAACTCATGGGGAGTCTTAATGATGTTCTTATTATGGTTAACAATGCCTATGTCCCCGTTGATTTCTCTGTTTTGGATGTTGAATGCAATGCTTCTTGTCCTATTACTTTGGGAAGACCTTTTCTTAGAACTGTTGGTGCCACTATTCATATGAAATAAGGCACCATTAAATATCAACTCCCACCCAAGAAAGGTATAGAACACTTCCCTAAGACGAGAGAGAAGATTTCTTTTCCTTCTCCTATGAAATCAAAATTTGATCTTAATGCTTCTTCATTTGAGAACACCTGATTCTTTTTCTTGCTTCTTATGCCTAACTTAAAGGCGTTAAAGAAAAGTACGTATTGAGAGATAACCCAAAAGTTTTAGATGAGTCTTGGAAGAATAACCGCTCCTTATCCTTTTTATTTGCTTTTTGTGCCAAGAGTAACCTCTAATGAGAGAGAAGTAATGATTGGGAAAGTTGCTGTCCCGAAACAGATTTTTTTTTCTTCACCGTAAATATTCGTGTAAAATCTCTGTACGTACTTTTGAGGCTTGAATTTTTGTGCTTTTGAGCCAGGTTGTTATCTAACTTTTGTTAGTTCGACACTTTTTGATTTGAGCAACAGAAGGTCTTCGAAAAAATTCGTCTTTACCTGCTGGTCTGTTTTGATAGATTTCTGCCATTTTCTGCATTTGCTTCTTTTTGATTCCTTTTTGAGTCCTTTTGGGGAATTGAGATTTTTGAGGGAAGTGCTTCAGTAGGTAGTGTTCTAATGGAAGTTTATTGGTGTTGGAACTGAACCTTAAGACTTATTATCTTGAGTGCAGTAATGTTGCTAATAAAGATTGTGTAAAGTTTTGTATGAAGAAAAAATTTCAGGTGTATGGAAGGAATGAGTAATGAGATGAAGGATGGTCTAAAGCTCAAGCTTGGGGATGCCACGCGTGTCACCCCAAGAAATATCCAAGAAGTACAAGCTTCAAAGCTTGGGGATGCCCAAGGCATCCCCATCTTCATCAATAAAAATTCTAGGTTTCTTCCAAACGCTTCATTTTTATTGCTTCATGCACAGTTGTGTTGTTCTTGGAGCGTCTTCTTTTTCGTTTTAATTTTGGTTTTTGTTTTCTTTTGTTTTCTTAGTTTTCTGAATAAATTGGTTGGACCCCCTCTTTCATACATTGGTTTTCAAATAGTTTGGTTTGGTTTGGAAAAAAGAGTAGGAAAGTTCATGCTTATGTGGTAAAAAGAGCTCGTTTTTGACTTTGGCCTATGCTCTGTCATGCCATGCTTGATATTGTTTTGGATTTATGCTTAGTATTATTTGCTGTAGCATGACTTGTTATAAATAATTGAGATTGCTTAATGTGCCTTGGATGAATCATGCGTTGTTTTAGCATATTAAAGCATAGTATAGTGGTATTCTCCTTTGATGCTTTATTTGGGTTGACTTGGCACATGCTCACACCATGTTATGACTATCTCAAGTCATCATAGCCTTTATGATCCTTTAGTTTTCAACTTGTAGTATCACTTTATGCTTTGTTCAATGATGTTTTGTCGCTCTGCATGATTATGGCCATTATTTCTCTCTTAGTTTGTCGCTCCCGGGCTTTTGCTAGCCTCCACAACCAAGTATGAGTTCCACTCATGCACCCAACTGCCTAAACCAAGTTATTCCAAAGAGTCCACCATACCTACCTACTAGCTTATGCTATTCCAAGTATATTCATGCTTTTGTTTACCTTCCAAATTAAACTTGTTATGAGAAAACTAGTGATTAAAGCTCTCACGAACTTGATGGCACAATTTACTTTTCTTGGCCTTAATAAACTTGAACCATTGTGTCGTCTATGTTGTATATGCTTGCACTTTTGTTGGGAATTAGCAGAACCATGCTGTCATGGGGAACGCTTTCAACATTGCACTTGGTACATGTACCTAGTTGATATCATGCTCTTTTGTATATGGATGTCGTCGGTGTGAAATGAAAGGGGAGCTTGTAAGTCCATGGAGTTATGTATATGTGTTAGAGAAACGCCTGGGCCGCTGGTCTAATCCATGCTGACATGGTGGAAACCTGCAGCGTAACCATAATGAGTTGTCTATGAAGCATTCTTCTTATAAAGAAAGAGTCCTTTATTGAGAAAAAGAGAAAAGAGAAAAAAAGAGATTAGGAAAAGAGGAAAGAGAGAAAAAAGCACCATATTCCCATGGTAAATAAGAAGATTGCCGAGATGCTTGTTGTCTGCTTGCCTCGTCATTTTGATATGGGGATTCCTCCGTATCATTGGGCAAGGGGTACCCCATTGGCGGTTCACACATGTACTTACGATGAGAAGAAATTACCGGTGACTAAACTTGAGTAGCATGAGGAGTGGCCCTCATATACAAGGGACATGAGATTTCTAACTTATAGTTCGTCAAGCATGTACACCATAGTTTGTTCACTTTAACCTTAATCACTTCAAGATGCTTATGATAGGGGAAATGAGAGCTGAAAGCTATAAGTACCATAATTTTTGGAAGCTCTTTATGAGACTTGAATCCCTACTTCCTTATATGAAGGCCTTTCTTCCACCATTATATTGAGTCTCCACCTTCTACCTTTATGCACCTACTTTGAGAGCACAGTGGCCATTCTTAGTTCTATGTGCATTGTCCCAAGACTAGTTGATTGATGCATAACTTGATATTGCTTGTTTTAAACTATTTGTATCTAGTCACTCTTATGAACTTTGAAAGTGTCCTATGCATTTATATTTGCTACTCTATGAGGGACAAGCTGAATACTATTATGCTATGTTTTCTTTATGTGAAACAAACAAACGTCTTACAAAGCATTGTTATTCATGAATCTTTTGTTTGTGCCTTTTCATGTTGCATCATAGTTTCTTTGTCTTATTTGCTAGAATTTTGTCTTTCATTATATGATTGAAGTACTATGATCCCAGCTTTGAATGTTTTACAAATACTTTGATCAAGTCTTTGATGGTGCATGTCACCTCAAAAATTATTCTTTCTTTTTATCACATACCTACTCGAGGACGAGCAGGAGTTAAGCTTGGGGATGTTGATACATTGCAAATGTATCTATAATTTTTGATGTTCCATGCTTGGTTTTATCCACTTTCTTGTCTTTTGTCCACACTTTGGAGTACTTTTCATATGATTTCTTGGACTAACCTATTAACAAGAGCCACAGTGCCAACTGCCTGTTTTCTGCTGTTTTTGGTTTCAGGAAAGTCAGAAAATGAATATTCTCGGAATTAGACAGGACAAAAGGCAAAGTCGCTATTTTACCGGAAGACATCTGGAGCCAGAATACGAGACGGAGAAGGGCTGGGGCCTGGCCACACCACCTGGCCACGCGGCCAGGCCTGGCCCGCGCCAGGGGTGGTCTGGCCGACCCCAACACCCCCTCGGCCTCTCCTTCCGCCTATATATTTCCTTCGGGACCAAAACCCTAAGTACCCGATCAAAAATCCACGAAACTGTAGCCGCCGTCATCTCCATCCCTAGATCGGGAGGGATCTGAAGCTCTTCCCGGCACCCTGCCGGAGAGGGGAATTCACCCTGGAGGCCTTCTTCATCATCATGCAAGCCTCCGGTGTGATGCGCGAGTAGTTCATCTTTGGACTACGGGGCCATGTAGTAGCTAGATGGCTGGTTCTCCTCCTTTGTGCTTTCATGTCTAGATCTTGTGAGCTCCGTTCATGATCAAGATCATCTATTTGTAATTCTGCATGTTATGTTTGCGGGGATCCGATGGATATTGAGATGCTATTTCAGATTGATTATTGATTCTATCATGTCTTTGTTATTTGTGATCTTGCATGCTTTCTGTTGTTAGTAGATATCTTTGCCAAGTAGATGCTAGCAACTCCAAGAGTTAGTATTTATGCTCGATAGTGGGTTCATGCCTCTGGTAATCTGGGGAAGTGACAGAAATCTCTAAGGTACTAGATGTGTTGTATCTATAATTTTTGATGTTCCATGACTGGTTTTATCTACTTTCTTGTGTTTTGTCCACACTTTGGAGTACTTTTCATATGATTTCTTGGACTAACCTATTAACAAGAGCCACAGTTCCAGCTACCTGTTTTCTGCTGTTTTTGGTTCCAGGAGAGTCGGAAAATGAATATTCTCGGAATTGGACTGGACAAAAGCCAAAATTGATATTTTACCGGAAGACTCACGGAGCCAAAAGACAAGACGGAGAGGGGCCACAGGGCGGCCACACCATGTGGTGGCGCGGGCTAGCCCTGGTCACGCTACCAGGTGGTGTGGGCCCCATGGCTGCCCACCGACCTTGCCTCTTCGCCTATAAGATGCCTCCCGATGCATAAACCCTAAATGATCCAGCCTCTAGTAACGAAAAGTTCTGCAGCGCTGCCGCCATCGAAGGGGAGATTCGGGGGAAAGAAAGTCTCGGGTCCGGCACCCTGCCGGGACGGGGAAGTGCCCCCGGAGCCATCTCCATCGATCTCCACCACCATCTCCATCACCATTGCTTATTCCCATGATGAGGAGGGAGTAGTTCTCTCTCGAGGCTAAGGGTTCTATCGGTAGCTATGTGTTCATCTCTCTCTCTCTATGCGTGATCATATTGTGATCACGAGCTTTGTAATCAAGTACATCTACCTTTCTACTCAAGTGCTTTAATAGATCTCTGCTCTCCCCATGTGTGTGAAAGTGATAACGTGCACACCATGGTGGCAGTTAGGCTAGAGATTACAAATACTTGTTATGAGTTATATTTGGAGTTGGATGTCTTTATGAAGTTGTGTGTTTGTTGGAACCATCTAGTGCTCAAGGTGATAGTGTGGGGTTATCTAGATGGGAAAGGCTTACTTTGAGGGGTGCTGTTATAGCCCTACCATGGATTAGAGTGTCCAACCGGAGAGTAGTTAAGAGTAGTATCATAAAGAGAAGATATTTATATGAGAGTGTTCACTAGTGAAAGTATGATCCCTAGGCCTTGCTTTTAAGCATTGAAACACCGTTTGCTACTAGCTCTGTTACATGTTTGCTTGCTTCCATCTTTATTTCAGTTTGCATTTAGTCTCTTCCACGCCATCAAGCTATTTTCTAGCACCGTTGCCACTTATAATTATCCATACCACTTGTATTTCACTATCTCTTCGCCGAACTAGTGAACCTATACACGTGACAAGTGTATTGGGTGTGTTGGGGACACAAGAGACTTCTTGTATCTTGATTGCAGGGTTGCTTGAGAGGGGATACCTTTGACCACTTCCTCCCTGAGTTCGATAAACCTTGGGTGATCCACTTAAGGGAAAACTTGCTGCTATTCTACAAACCTCTGCACTTGGAGGCCCAACAACTGTCTACAAGAATAGAAGTGCGTAGACATCAAGCTATTTTATGGCGCCGTTGCCGGGGAGGTAAGGTAAAAGGTACTCACATCCTCCAGTGTGAGTGCTCGAAGTTATTTCCTTTAGATTCTGCAATTTTGTATTTTTGTTTCTTGTTTTCACTAGTTAGGCTTAATGGAAAACAACAAAAAAATGAGAGAACTTTTTTGTATTTTTCCTAAGTTAGAATATGAATTGTCTGAAAAGAAAATTGAAAACCCCATGGAACTTTCTTTGCATGCTAATAGCAATGTTACTAGTATGAATCTTTTGAACACCATTGTTACTAATGCTATGGAAACGTCTAAGCTTGGGGAAGTTGGTTTTTATGAAAATGATCTTTTTAGTTCCCAGCTTTGAAGAAGAAAATTTGCACTGATGATATTTTATCTCCCATATGTGGTAATTCTGATGATACTTGTGATATTCTAAATCCACATACTGAAAGCATCCCTTTTATAATACCTATAAAAATTGTTGAACGTGTTATGAATAACTGCTATTTTGGAGATGGAACTGTCCATCCTGGTGATCATTTACTCTTTATACATGAATTATGCGAGTTGTTCAAGTGTGTAGGTATTTCAATGAACCAAGTTAAGAGGAAGCTATTCCCTATTTCACTTAAGGGCAAAGCAAGGGAATGGCATGAGCTACTAGATGATCCTCATCATTTGGAGTGGAAGGAACTTGAATCTCTCTCTTACTCTAAATTTTATCCTCCTCATGAAATTCATAAATATAGGAATTACATTTATAATTTTCATCCACATGATGGAGAAAGTATTGCCCAAGCATGGGGGAGATTGAAGTCACTAATGCTCAAATGTCCCATTCATGAGCTCCCTAGTAATATTGTTATTAATAATTTCTATGCAAGGCTTTCAGGACATTACAAGTACTATCTAGATACTTGTTTAGAGGGATCCTGCACAAGTAAGGAGGTCAAAGCTAAGTGGGATCTTCTTGAAACAATTCAAAGCAATACTGAAGATTGGGATAACAACAAAGGTAAAGAACCAGGTATAAACTATGAGTATGGTTGCATTAATTCTTTCGCTGAAACTGCTGATTTTCAAGAGCTTAGTGCTAAATATGGTCTTGATCCTCAAATTCTTGTTGATTGTTATAGAACCTTTGCCTCTCATATTAATGCTCCTAAATAAAAATGGGACATGTATCATGAGCCTTATAAAGACACTTGCATGGAAAATGAAATTATTATTAATGAAAGCAATAAACATGCTCAAACCTCTGAAAGTACTACTTCTTATAAGCATGTTAATTTTTGGGGAATACATAGACCTTGTGAGAAGAATCAAATTGAAGAAGAATATTGTATCACCCACAGGAATGAAAAAACTAGAACATGGTATAGAGCTCTAAATGTTCTTGGTAAAAAAGTTTGTGCCCTCTATCCTTTTATTTGTGAACTTTGCTTCGAAGTGGGTCATTTCAATTTCCAATGCTCAGGCCATAATAATAGCCCTTCTAATCCAATGAGTACTGCAAGTTTGTATTGTGATGACATGATCACTCCTAATTAGCATGATGAACTTACATTATTTTTGGGGTGTGAAGAGTTATCAAGAAAAACCTCGTTGGTAGATATGGGTGCTTTTGATTTGAATAGTGTCCTGCATGGTTGTCATATTTATTGTGTTGATAATTGCCACACAAATACTTACGTAGAAAATATTATAAAATATGAGGTTTTACCAAAATATGACAGGACTAATATGTGTTTTGTTCATTATTAATGAAAAGGAGGAATCCTCCAAAGTTTCTTCTATTGTCTCTAACAATGAACCAGGGTATATGGAGAAGCTTCCTTTCAAGCCTCTTCCTCCTAAAGAGAAGAAGAAAAAGAAGAAGAGGAGGAGTAAACGGAGAGAGGAAACGGTATTTTCCCCTAAGCATGTTGCTCCTATTATAGTTTTTGATGAGTATGAACTCAATGATGTTCCTATGCCTGTTACTTATTGTAGTGATCATGATTGGGAAAAGCACACTTCTTTTGATATTGAAAATCTCTTTGGTACCAATTCTGAAAATGATGATACTAATAATTGCTATACTATTAGTGCTATCCATGATCCTTCCAATGATGATATGTTTACAAATGAACACACTTTGGAAGATAATTATTCTATTGCTTATGATGATTATAATGAGTACTATGATATTTTAAGTCCACCTACTATTGAGGAGAAAATTAATTATGATTACAATATTCCTCCTATATTTGATGATTATGGTGATGAGAATAATAATGATAGCTATTTTGTTGAATTTTCTCCCACTACGATTAATAAGAATCACTATGCTTATAGGGGGTATTAATTCTTTTATGCATGTGGCCCATGATAAGAATGTTTTATGTAATAGTTATATTGTTAATTTTATTCATGATGCTACTGAAAGTTATTATGAGAGAGGGAAACATGGTTTTATGTATCTCAATAATATTAAGTTTCCCCTCTTTATATTGAAAGTCTTGAAGTTGCACTTGTTTTGCTTTACTATGCTTGTTGCTTTGTGCTTTCATGACTTGTTTATTTACAAGATTCCTATGCATAGGAAGTGGGTTAGAGTTAAATGTGTTTTTAATTTGCTTCTTGATGCTCTCTTTTACTTCAATTCATATTTCCTATGTGAGCATCTTCTCAAACTATCATGCCTAACTTAAAGGCGTTAAAGAAAAGTACTTATTGGGAGATAACCCAAAAGTTTTATATGAGTCCTGAAAGTTATTACTTCAGTAATAACCGATCCTTATCCTTTTTATTTGCTTTTTGTGCCAAGAGTAACCTCTAATGAGAGAGACGTAATGATTGGGAAAGTTGCTGTCCCGAAACAGATTTTTTTGCTTCACCGTAAATATTCGTGTAAAATCTCTGTACGTACTTTTGAGGCTTGAATTTTTGTGCTTCTGCCCCAGGTTGTTATCTAACTTTCGTTAGTTCGACACTTTTTGATTTGAGCAACAGAAGGTCTTCGAAAAAATTCGTCTTTACCTGCTGGCCTATTTTGAAAGATTTCTGCCATTTTCTGCATTTGCTTCTTGTTGGTTCCTTTTTGAGTTCTTTTAGGGAATTGAGCTTTTTGAGGGAAGTGCTACAGTAGCTTGTGTTTTAATGGAAGTTTTATTGGTGTTAGAACTGAACCTAAAGACTTATTATCTTGAGTGCACTAATGTTGCTAATAAAGATTGTGTGAAGTTTTGTATGAAGGAAAAATTTCAGGTGTATGGACGGAATGAGTAATGAGATGAAGGATGGACTAAAGCTCAAGCTTGGGGATGCCACGTGTGTCACCCCAATAAATATCCAAGAAGTACAAGTGTCAAAGCTTGGGGATTCCCAAGGCATCCCCCTCTTCATCAATAAAAATCCCAGGTTTCTTCCAAACGTTTCATTTTTATTGTTTCATGCACAGTTGTGTTGTTCTTGGAGCGTCTTCTTTTTCGTTTTTGTTTTGGTTTTTTTGCTTGGTTTTCTTAGTTTTCTGAATAAATTGGTTGGACCCCCTCTTTCATACATTGGTTTTCAAATAGTTTGGTTTGGTTTGGAAAAGAGTAGGAAAGTTCATTGCTTAAGTGGTAAAGAGAGCTTGTTTTTGACTGTGGCCTATGCTTTGTCATGCCATGCTTGATATTGTTTTGGCTTTATGCTTCGTATTCTTTGTTGTAGCATGACTTGTTATAAACAATTGAGTTTGCTTAATGTGCCTTGGATGAATCATGCGTTGTTTTAGCATATTAAAGCATAGTATTGTGGTATTCTCCTTTGATGTTTTATTTGGGTTGACTTGGCGCATGCTCACACCATGTTATGACTATCCCAAGTCACCATAAGCCTTTATGATCCTTTAGTTTTCAACTTGTAGTATCACTTTAAGCTTTGATCAATGATGTTTTGTCGCTCTGCATGATTATGGCCATTATTGCTCTCTTAGTTTGTCGCTCCCAGTCTTTTGCTAGCCTCCATAACCAAGTATGAGTTCCACTCATGCATCCAACTCTTTAAATCAAGTTATTCCAAAAAAACCACCATACCTACCTACTAGCATATGCTATTCCAAGTATATTCATGTTTTTGTTTACCTCCCAAATTAAACTTGTTATGAGAAAACTAGTGATTAAAGCTCTCACGAACTTGATGGCACACTTTACTTTTCTTGCCCTTAATAAACTTGAACCATTGTGTATGTTGTATATGCTTGCACTTATTTGTTGGGAATTAGCAGAACCATGCTGTCATGGGGAACGCTTTCAACATTGCACTGGTACTTTGTAGCTAGTTGATATCATGCTCTTTTGTCTATGGATGTCATCGGTGTGAAATGAAAAGGGAGCTTGTAAGTCCATGGAGTTATGTATATGTGTTAGAGAAACGCCTGGGCCGCTGGTCTAATCCGTGCTGACATGGTGGAAACCTACAGCGTAACCATAATGAGCTGTCTATGAAGCATTCTTCTTATTAAAAAAATAGTCCTATATTGAGAAAAAAGAGAAGAGAAAAAAAAAGAGATTATGAAAAGAGGAAAGAGAGAAAAAAGCACCATATTCCCATGGTAAATAAGAAGATTGCTGAGATGCTTGTTGTCTGCTTGCCTTGTCATTTTGATATGGGGATTCTTCCATATCATCAGGCAAGGTGTACCCCGTTGGCGGTTCTCTATGATACACATGTACTTACGATGACAAGAACTTACCGGTGACTAAACTTGAGTAGCATGAGAAGCGGCCCTCGTATTCAAGGGACATGAGATTTCTAACTTATACTTCGTCAAGCATGTACACCATAGTCTGTTCAATTTAACCTTAATCACTTCAAGATGCTTATGATAGGGGCAATGAGAGCTGAAAGCTATAAGTAGCATAATTTTTGGAAGCTCTTTATGAAACTTGAATCTCTTCTTCCTTCTATGAAGGCCTTTCTTCCACCATTATATTGAGTCTCCACCCTCTACCTTTATGCACCTACTTTGAGAGCATAGTGGCCATTCTTAGTTCTATGTGCATTGTCCCAAGACTAGTTGATTGATGCATACTTTGATATTGCTTGTTTTAAACTACTTGTATCTAGTCACTCTTATGAATTTTGAAGGTGTCCTATGCATTTATATTTGCTACTCTATGAGGGACAAGCTGAATGCTATTATGCTATGTTTTCTTTATGTGAAACAAACAAACGTCTTGCAAAGCATTGTTATTCATGAATCTTTTGTTTGTGCCTTTTCATGTTGCAACATAGTTGCTTTGTCTTATTGCTAGAACTTTGTCTTTCATGCTATGTTGAAGTACTATGATCCCAGCTATTAATGTTTTTCAAATACTTTGATCAATTTTATGATGGTGCATGTCACCTCAAAAATTATTCTTTCTTTTTATCACTTAACTACTCGAGGACAAGCAGGAGTTAAGCTTGGGGATGTTGATACATTGCAAATTTATCTATAATTTTTGATGTTCCATGCTTGGTTTTATCTACATTCTTGTATTTTGTCCACACTTTGGAGTACTTTTCATATGATTTCTTGGACTAACCTATTAACAAGAGACACAGTGCTAGCTTCCTTTTTTCTGCTGTTTTTGGTTCTAGGAAAGTCAGAAAATGAATATTCTCGGAATTGGACCGGACAAAAGCCAAAGTCGATATTTTACTAGAAGACTCACGGAGCCAGAAGACGGGACGGAGAGGGGCCACAGGGCGGCCACACCATGTGGTGGCGCGGGCTAGCCCTAGCCACGCCACCAGGTGGTGTGGGCCCCCTGGCCGCCCACCGACCTTGCCTCTTCACCTATAAGATGCCTCTCGATGCATAAACCCTAAATCATCCAGCCTCTATGACATGGGTATACCCTACAGGTACTCGAACTTGGTATATACGGCCCAAATACGTACAGGCCCACGATGTCGCCAAGGCCCTGATGGAGGGACTCGAGTAACCTATGGAATCTCAATTGCTTGAAGGACAAGAAGAAGCTAAATATAGAAAGTTTGAAGGGGAAAACCCTAACTTGTAACCGACTCGACCTGCTACCCGAGACCTAGCCTATCTATATAAAGGCTAGGAGGGGGCGGCGAGGAGGACACACGCAACCCTAGTTTTCGCAACTCTCACCAGATTTCATCTGCGCATCATTGTAACTTTCGACTCCCTCGATAATTCGACGAGCAGACAAGCAGGAGTAGGGACCTCTACGAGGCCTGAACCTAGGTAAATCCTTTGTCCCCTGTGTTCTTGTTTGCTAGCCGATAGATGTCTCCAGCGCTCCCTCCTTATCCAAAACCCAAGTCCATAACAATGGGCATTGACGAGTTAAACCCTCGTCAATTGGCGCCATCTGTGGGAACTGGGAGTGCTGATGTTGCGGCTTCTTCGGCCCCATCAAACGCAATCTACAACTCTGCAACAGCGGAGATTCGCCAGATCTTTGGCGCCTTCGACTTCACCGTCCACACGCCAGCCACTCGCCCGGCCTTCGACTCCGTGGGCGAAGGAATCAGCCTGGCAATTGGGAGCTTCCGCTTCCAAGTTGGTCAGATGGGCACGCTTCGCATGCCCGATCAGCCGACGGCACTGGCGATTGCCCCAGCATCATGGTTCCCTCCACCGATCGGTACCCTCAGCGAGCTCAATGCTCTAGCGGCGGTCAGGAACATGGTCAGTGACATCAGTCGCGACTCCGATCTAAGCGATCTGGCGACCGAAGAAGGAACCTACGGTTCCGGATCTAAAAGTTGTGGAAGCAACAGCTTCCCAAATCACTTCATGTGCACCGTCATCAACGCGGGCGACACCTCCGCCAACCGCAGCAACGGCACCGACCCGCCCAACGCTGCCAACGGCGGCAACGGCGGCAATGGAGGAGCAGTCGAACCCCCTACCATAATCAACGAGCAAACCGGCGAACGCGTCGTGATCAGGCTCAACGAGCAAGAGTGGGAGCGCTGCCGTGAAGCCCTACGAGGTACACCTCTACCCCTCGGGTCCCCGCAAGAACTACTGATGGGCTACCACTAGCTCCTAAAGGAGGAATTCAAGCGCCATAAACAAGCAATCGCGGAACTTGAGACGCGTAAAAAGGCGGCAGACGAGTCAAGCCTTCATCGTGCTGGGCTCTCTTCCTACGGAGGATCCTCCTCAAGGGGCAAAGAACACCTCGCCAAGAAGAGGCAATCGCGGATGGCTCACCTCACCGAGCAAGAACGCATAGATGCCACGAAAATCCTCGACTTCGGCTCCATGACAGTCGACACGAGAGGCAACGTGGTTCCCAGGACGCCGCAGGCCGCGGTGACGGCGGCCACCATGTACCTTCTCAACAACCAGCCACCGGCTGGAGATCCTCGGACGGCCATGCACCAATCTACGATCGCGGGCCTTGGACTAATCGAGGCCGCCCTCGACAAAGAACCACTACCCGACCCAAAAAAGGGCAAGGCGTTAGCAAAACGCTATTACTCGTCCTCGTCAAGCGACGATAGTCACGACCTGTCTCGACGCCGCCGTTCGCGATGGCACGATCGCGACTACGATACATGCAACAAGCTCACGCAGCGCAAGATCGACAAGTCAAGGGCACGACGTGGTCGGTCGACTGATTCGAAAGAAGAAGATGGAGAGCTCTGCCGTGCCAAATGCTTCAGTAGATCCATCAGATAGAAGCGAATGCCTAAAGGGTTCAAACTCTCATCAGAGAACCCGAAATTTGACGGTCTACAGGACCCCAAGATCTGGCTGGAAGATCACATCTCCTCAGTCAGGCTGCACGGAGGCAGTCGGAGTACCGCCATGCAATGCTTGTAGCTACAGCTGCAAGGCGCCGCCCGGGCATGGCTCAATAACCTCCCGCGCGGATCCATTCGCAGCTGGGATGAGCTGGTCTACAGCTTCGTGCGCAACTTCAAGGGCACATACAAATGCCCCGCTTCAATCGAGGTACTGAGATGCTGCCAGCAAAAATCTGGCGAATCGCTGCGCTCTTACATCCAAAGGTGGTCCATCATCAAGAACTCTGCGGAGAACATCTCGGAAGACCGTGCGATTGATGCATTCAACAACGGTGTCCGCCGCATAGAACTCAGGGAGGAGCTAGGACGCTCAAAGCCCAAGACCATCGACCACCTGATGGAGATCGTGAACCAGTGGGATGATGGAGAAGATTCGCTGAAGAACCGCGCTCACTCTGACGAGGAAGCAGCACTCAGACACGACCGCTGGGGCAAACATCGTATGCGCGTCTACGACGATCGCGATGACGTCAACATGGTCGCCGCCGGCTACGCCGATAGACGCGACGACAACCGCAACAGCGGATATCGCGACTCCGGGAAAACCACGCAAGTATGGCAACGCCGCACCCGCGATGAAGCACCCGCGACCACCATCGAAGATAAACTGTCCGGACCATGCACGGTACACTTCTACATCGACAAGCATGACGGCAAGAGAAAGTCCAGTCACCTCCTCAAAGACTGCCGCGAGTTCCTCAAGCTACACGAGGGATTGGTGCGAATGAACCGCAACACGGTCGAAAGAGGCTATAGAACCGCTCCAGGCGCCGTGGCACATGGCGCACCACCACCACCACCTGGTCCACCCCCGAACGGAGCTGCACCGGACCAACACCACGGAGGCGAACCGTACCCACGGGCCATGGGTACCATGATGATCCAAAAGGGGCACCCCTCCAATAGGGTGCAGAAGGACATCACTCGCCAAGTCAACTTGGCCATGCACTCGCCACCATCCACCACTGAGTACCTCAGTGGCAGTGAGTCGTGCATTACCTTCGACAAACTCGACCACCTACCTCAAGTACCTCGCCCAGGTCATTGCCCCCTCGTACTCGAGGCGCAAATTGGAGGCTTCGACATGAGTCGCGTCTTCATGGACGGCGGAAGCGGTATTAACCTCATATTCACGAGTACCTTGCGAGCAATGAGGATCCCTCTAACCTGCTTGGAAGCATCGGACACAACGTTCCACGGCATCGTCCCAGGAAAAGGCGTATACCCCCTGGTTAAAATCAACCTCGATGTCATATTCGGCATGCCGAAGAACTTCCGGCACGAGCGCATCGATTTTGAAGTTGTCGACTGGCCCTCACAATACCACTGCATCCTCGGGCGCGTCGCGTTCGCTAGGTTCATGGCAGTACCTCACTACGCCTATCTACAGATGAAAATGCCAGGTCCCAACGGCGTCATCACGATCAACGGGAGCTTCGAGCGATCTGACAGTTGCGACAGGGAATTCAACAGAATCTCCCAGTCCTTCGGCATGCAGGAGGAACTCGCGCGATTGAAGGAAACGACAGACAACAGTCTGCCCCCTCTGAGTAGGTCAAGCTCACCTGATCTTTCCTTCGACTCATCTGTGCACACAAAGAAGGTGCAGGTCCATCCATCGGATCCTGCTAAAACGGCCCTCATCGCTAACAACTTGAGTCCCGCATAGGAACTCGCGCTCGTCGAATTCCTCCGTGAGCACTGGGAAATTTTCTCCTGGTGTCCTGCGGACATGCCAGGAGTTCCCAGGGAATTTGCCGAGCACGCACTCAACGTCAACCCCGACGCAAGACCAGTCAAGCAAACAATCAGGCGACTGTCTGAGCCACGGGCACAGGCAGTCGGAATGGAGATCAACAGACTCCTCGAGGCCAAATTCATACGCGAGATCAAGGAAAGCACTTGGCTCGCCAATGCAGTACTAGTGCCAAAAAAGGACACGGATATCCAGCGGATGTGCGTCAACTTCACTTCTCTTAACAAGCACTACCAAAAGATCACTTCCCGCTATCACGGATCGATCAAATCATCGACTCCACTGCTGGATGCGAGCGCCTCTGCTTCCTCGACGCCTACTCAGGCTATAACCAAATTCGAATGAAGGAGGAAGACCAGGAGAAGACCGCGTTTACAACGCCCTTCGACGTGTTCTGCTACAACACAATGCCCTTTGGGCTAAAAAACGCAGGAGCCACGTACCAGCAGTGCATGCAGGCCTGCCTCAAGGAGCAACTTGGTCGCAACATCCAAGTCTATGTCGACGACATAGTAATCAAAACCAAGGAAGAAGCCTCTCTAATCGATGACTTGCGCGAAACCTTCGCCAACCTCGATCGCTACCGGATAAAGCTCAATCCGGACAAATGCGCCTTCGGCATACCCTCCGGACAACTGCTCGGGTATCTCATCTCCGCGAGAGGGATTGAGGCAAACCCGAAAAAGATAAAGGCCATACTGGCCATGGAGAAGCCAAAGAACATAAGAGGCGTTCAGCAACTAGCTGGGTGAATCACGGCCCTCAGTCGATTTATCAGTCGAATGGGAGAAAAGGCGCTGCCCTTCTATCAGCTCCTCCGCAAAACCGACAAATTCGAGTGGACCAACGACGCGCAAGAAGCATTCGAAGACCTCAAGCGCCTGCTATCCACCTCGCCAGTATTGGTAACTCCACGAGAAAGGGAACCACTGCTGCTGTACATCTCCGCCACCAATCAAGTGGTTAGCACAGTGCTCGTCGTCGAACGGGCCGAGGAAAACAAGGTCCATGGCGTACAACGCCCCGTATACTACCTCAGCGAGGTCCTCACGCCAACAAAACAGCGGTACCCACACTATCAGAAGCTGGCATACGGCGTCTTTATGACCGCCCGACGACTGCGCCACTACTTCCAGGAACACCCAATCGTGGTAGTCAACGACGCCCCATTGGGACATATCCTCAATAACCCTGACGCCACAGGGCGAGTCGCGCTTTGGGGAATCGAACTGTCTCCACGAGACATCACATACGAAAAGCGCGGCGCAACTAAGTCGCAAGTTCTCCCGGACTTCCTCGTACATTGGATGGAAAACCAACTCCCGGACAAGCCAGACATGTCCTACCTCTGGACAATGCACTTCGATGGGTCCAAGAGGAAAGATGGAGCAGGAGCAGGTGTCATACTAACATCACCTCAAGGGGACAAGCTGAAGTACGTCCTACGAATGCAGTTCACAGCCTCAAACAACGAGGCTGAATACGAGGCCCTGTTACACGGGATGAGGATGGCAAAAGCCTGCGGCGCAAAGAGGCTAATCATATATGGCGACTCCAAGCTGGTCGTAAACCAAGCAATGCACGAGTGCGACGCACTAAACAAAAACATGATTGCATACCGCGACCTCTACGACACACTTGAAGGAGACTTTGATGGCTGCGAATTACGACACATAGGTCACGAAAGCAATGAGGAGGTGGACGCACTCGCCAACATAGGTTCCACCTGTGCACCCATACCACCTGGGGTATTTCTCGAGCGCATATGCCAACGCTCCATCAAGCCAAAGGCCACAGAGAAGAAAACAAGCGCAGCAACGGACTCGGGGGCTACGCCACCCAATGAGCCAACGACAATCGATGACTTGGAGCTCGACACAGGACTCAAGGGACCAATGAGCGTCATGATGATCGAACAATCCTGGACGCAGCCGTACATTACGTACCTCCTCAGCAAGCGCCTACCGGACGACCCGACAAATGCACGACACATCACGCGACGCTCCAAGGCATTCGCCGTTATCAACGGCGAACTATATAAACGCAGCATCACAGGCGTGTTACAGCGACGCGTCTCCCTAGCCGATGGAAGAGCAGTCCTCCTTGACATCCATGAAGGGACCTGCGGGCACCACGCCGGCAGCCACGCCCTCGTCGCCAAAGCTCTACGAGCTGGATTTTACTGGCCCACGGCCATGAGCGACGCCAAGGATATAGTCCAAAAGTGCAACGCCTGTCAGCGATTCGTGGACAAGCCACACGCACCAGGCGCAGAGCTACGGCCTATTCCATTGGCCTGGCCCTTCGCCTAGTGGGGACTCGACATGGTCGGCAAACTTCCAAGGTCCTCGTAAGGAGGCTACGTCTACCTATTGGTCGCAGTCGACAAGTTCACCAAGTGGATCGAGGCCATGCCAGTGACCAAGCAATCAGGGCACAGCGCAGTCAAGTTCTTCGAGTCCATCGTCTACCGCTTCGGCGTGCCACACAGCATCATCACCGACAATGGAACGAACTTTACATCCAAGGAGTTCCAAGATTTCTGCGAGAACCTAGGGATCAACATCAGCTATGCCTCAGTCGCACACCCACAGACCAATGGTCAGGTGGAAAAGGCAAACGGGCCCGTCTGCAGCGGCATCAAGAAGCGACTCCTCCGGCCACTCGAACAAGCCGCAGGCTGCTAGGCAAACGAACTGCAATCCGTACTCTGGAGCCTGCGTACAACTCCAAACAGCGCCACCGGCTACACACCATTCTTCATGGTACATGGAGCAGAGGCAGTATTACCCGCCGAAGTATGGTACAGAGTGCCGCGCGTAGTTGCCTACAGCGAGAAGGAGTCATCCCTCGCACTCGAAGACTCCGTCGACCTCCTTGACGAAGCAAGAGAAATCGCCGCAGAAAGATCTACGATCTACCAGCAGAACCTACGCAACTACCATAGCAGAAGGCTTCGCCCAAGATCCTTCGTCGAAGGTGACCTGGTCCTGCGACTGAAGCAGCAGGGGCATCTCAAGCTCGAGTCCCCCTGGGAAGGGCCGTACGTGATTATAGAAGTAATCCCAGGTGGCGCCTATCGCCTTCAAGATTTAGATACAGGAGTCGCATACTCCAACCCTTGGAACGTTGCACAACTGCGACGCTTCTACCCTTAGTCGTTTCTTCTTTACTTTTACATCGCAAATAAGGCTATTCAGCCAAGGCTACTTAGCCGCACATTGTACTACGTACCGTTCTCCGAATAAATGAAAGCTAAGTGTCCCAAAACTCCGTGCTCTCTTTTCTTTTGTCAACTTTCATACTCGGGGGCTGCGCCACCCTATATACATATGTTGTTCGAACAATAACGCGACATCCTGAGTAGCTGGCACATCAATCGAACCTCTAAACATAAACACAACCCAGCTGCCATGCAGCTGACAGGTTGACAGGGGAAAGATACAAAGATGACCAGGCTAACGAAAAGGACTCGCATAAGAGCAATGCACCCCACGCTTATAAAGCTATTTGTAAATCATCTACAAAATTATATATGAGCTTTACAACACCGGTACACTTGTATGCAGGATACATATTTGGCTACCCTTGCAACAGAAGAACATTAGTCTGTTCCTCGAAGAAGTCGACAATTTCCTCGGCTGGACGATCCACCGCTTGATAATGCGGCACCATGTTCTAGGAAGATCCCACAGGTGGCATCGGTGGCCCAGATGCAATGGCGGCGACATCCACGTCAGGCATGTGCAAGCGCACCAAAGAGAGTGCAGCCTTAGCACCAGCCACTAGCTGCTGCCTCACGCACTCGCGAACCGCGAACATATCTTGAAATTTCGTCAGAAGGGCCAGCAGGCTTGATGGAGTATCATCCAACGGGAACATCTCCCGGTAGATGTTCTTTAGGCACGACTGCGACTTCTTTAGAAAGAGCATGACTCGCGAGGCGCGATCCTGTAGGGTCGCTAACGCAGTCGCATGATCATGATCTACCCAGAAGTATCCACTCTCTTGAAGTTTCTCTTGGGTAAGATCATGAAGGCGGATGGCAATCCTATCTCTCTCCTCCTGCGGACGGTGTGCGCTAACAACTACACGAAGCAGCATCAACAGCATGAGTACAACGTACCATTGTGATTAACTACAAAGGAAAAGACGAGGATGAGCAAACTAACATTTAAACTAGTCGCCCAGTTGCGTCACCTCGCCAAGCAGATATTGCTCGCGGGCGGCGGCTTTTTCAGCCTTTGACTTCCACACGTCGGTGCTACCACGGATCACGGGCAACTCACGATCCAGCTGCTTAACGCGATCACGAAGTCGCAAAAGCAAGGAAAGCTCCTCTACTCTAGAGCAAGGTGGTGCCGTTGCATCCTCAAGAGATGGCGAGTCCGGGGTTCCCCCCACAGGGCCACTTGATGTACCCTACCAAAAATCAAGCCAGAAGCAAAATAAGGCGACCAACTCAAAAGCCAAAAGTAACAGGTGCATTCAGGATCAATAAAAGTATGTACAAACACATCCACCAACAGGCATGATCTACAATCAAAAGAGCGAGTTCATCAGCTATTACAAGAAACTAACTACGGAGCAGCTGGCTTCTTCAACTTCGAGGACTTCGGGGGCTTCATCAAGTCCGTGGCAGTATCAGATGCCACTAACTTTCCGCCGACCCCTGAGGCCGAAGTTTTTGCCGCCTTCTTTGCGCGATTGAGCTCCTCCGAATATTTGGCAACGGTGTTTATCAAGGAATGGCCATATTTGGCACAGGCAGTCGCAAAGGGAGCGAACACTACCTGCTGACCATCTGCGCCAACAGGCATTGTCTTCGACACCACCGAGGGATCCACTTCGACTCCGTGGGCTTGCACCATGGATAGCGACATGGTCGCGCCAGCTGCGCGGAGGGAGTTCTTGTACGTGGCAGGCACACCCCCAGTGAGTGACTCCACCAGCTCCTCCACATTGTCGTCCAGCTCTGCCTTTGGCATCAGCTCCTCCCAGAGGCGACTCAGGGTGGCCTTGGCTTTGGACAACGTATTTTGGATAGCGGCGCTACGGTCTTCGACCGCAGATACCGCGCCCGCCAGAGCGTCATCACGACCAAGGACTCGTGGATCAAAACCCAAGCCACCAGCATCTACACCAAAAAAACACACGGGTCAAACTTCTAAATACCACCGGCGCCACAGAGGAAGAGAAGAACATCAATAAAAAAATCCGCCAAGTAAAGGTACCTGAGAGGGCCTTAGCGACTGAGAACAGTTGCTCTTCAAACAACTTCTCCCTAGCTGTAAAGGAGGCACGCAGATCCTCTTCGCGCTTCTGGGCTTCATCACGAGCCGTGATTGCCTCGTCGCGCCCCTTCACAGCTGCGGCCAGAGTCTTTTCCAACGTGGCAACGTCACGCAATAAAGCATTATGCTCAGCTATAGGGCAGTCAAAATTTGGCTGTCAGTCGATGATACCAAAATATAGAGAAGACGATAAGAATAAGTATAGAACACTCACTCTCAACCACGCGGTGGCGCTTCTCCAGCATCGCATGCTGGCGACCTATCACCATCACTTGCTCCGCCACCTGCATGGCTTCCTTTACAAGGAGCTGTCGCACAAAACAAGGAATCAGCAGAAGGCAACAAAGGGCGTTGACTGCCAGATTATAAAAAAGAGAGAGAGAGAAAGATATACTTACATGGTCCTCCAGCGACTCCGAAGAAGATTGCTGAACCATCATCCGAGCTACTACTCGATGCTCCCCTACGTGAGGAGAGCTCGAAGAATTGTGCCCGGAGTGGGCCGTCGCCGGAGGAGATGGAGCACGCTCGACTTTTATCTTAGCCTTTGAGGTCGTGACTCCTGATTCCTTCAAAAATTCAACGTCACCAGAAGATGACGACGCCTCTTGACTGCAAGACAAAATCCGCACTCAGATAAGGAAACTACAGGGAAAAGCCAACAAGAAGAAAACAAGTGGCGAGCGAATGCACTAGCAAACTTACCAGTCAAATCTATCAAGATCAAATGTGGCCTTCGTCGACTCCGACGAAGATTCCTTGGGCAATCGCATCTTCTTGCGAGAAGACGGTGCCACAGCCCTCACAGGAACGGCGGGAATTGGCGACTCCGCACCAACAGCCGCGCCCCCTGGAGTGGAAGGAGTCGACGCGTCGGAATCCTCGCTACGCGAACGCTTGCGAGTATCCGGACTCTCGGACTCGGGGGCTTCCTCTTCAACATCGGAAGGGACAGTCGACTCAGACTGGTCCTCTTCCACAGCCTCATGAGGAATAATCCCCTCAGGGAGGGGAGGCATGCAAGGCGACACCGCCCACTCCTGCATACAAAAGTAAAACAGATAAGCAACAGAAGACGCAATCGAGAAAATACGCTACAACGTAGCACAACCATACCACAGGAGGAGGATTCGAAGCATTGAAAGGAGGAACGACTGGCTCGTTTGGAAGCACATCCTTGAGGGTATACTTCGTGACCAGTCGCACCCTCTTATCTACCTCACTCGCGGACATGTCATCGGCAGACACGCGAGTGGGATCATCAGCGCCACCCCATTGGAACATGAGATGGACCCTGGCCTGGAGAGGCTGGACACGACGACACGGCCAAGTCCTGACAAGGGCGCAACCTCCCTCTTCTACGCCTATGCGACTCTCGAGGTCGCAGACGCGCTGATATAACACGTCTGTCTCCGCGAGTTCGGAAGGCATGATCACGTTCTTCCAAGAACGCATCTTCTTGCAGGGAGTCGCGGGATCAAAAGGCGCGAGACCAAAGTGCTCATCCTTGACCTTCTGGTCGTGCACATAAAACCATCTGTCCCTCCATCCCTGGACAGACTTGGTGAGCTTGATATCGAAGTAAGTGGCGGATGGATCAACATGGATTCCGCAACCACCTATGTCATAAACTAAAGAGCCAGATGCGGACTGACGCTTCAATTTAAAAATGCATTTGAAAAGACCAAAGTGCGGCTCGATTCCGAGCCAGCACTCGCAGAGGGTGATGAAACAAGTGATGTGGAGGAAAGAATTTGGGGACAGCTGATGGAGCTGGAGCCCATAGAAACAAAGAAGACCCCGAAGAAAGGGGTGAAGAGGCAAGGAAAGACCGCGAATGATGAATGCAAGAAACATCACTCGATAACCAGCGGGAGGCACATGAACGGTCTCACCGCTGGGAACGCGCGAATCGGCGACTGATGCAGAAATCACTCTGACTTGGCGAAGAAGACGGAGATCCGGCGCCTTGATGATGGAGGGGCGCCACGCGCCATTAGTCACGCGGGTGCCTGCGACCTTCTTTTTCCCAGCGGTGGCGGCGCTGGTGGCCGCAGCAGCGGAGCCACCCTTCTTCTTCGCTGTAGCGAGGGTGGCCGCGGAATCGGCGGAAGCGCCTCCCTTCTTCTCCCCCATTATGCGGCGGCGGTGAGAGAGAAGAAAGTAGCTAGGGTACGAGCGGAGCTGGTCCAGCGTCGTGGCGTAGATGGGCGCAGAGAAAAGCAGGAAAGCAAAGGGCAATGGCGATGGCAGCAAGGAAGAAAGAACACAGATGAGAAAATTACCGCCGTGGCATCGCTACTTAACCCCTGGAAGATGCAATCCAACGGCTGACAAAAACCCTATTAGACGCGTGGCACGCATCGCATAGGACACGTGGAGAAGAGGAAGCGCGAACCGTCCCCCCACTTCTACCATTACGCGCGGAAATTGAGGAGGCACAGTTAAAAATAAGATTACGCACGCCCAGTCAAATCAAAGTCAGAAAGTGGGACCCACAGCTCGTCACGTCCTGTCAAAACCGCTCACGCGGGCAACTAAGGTCATACAAGCGTTAGCACTGACATCACCAAAGGCTATGCAATGGAGAACTTCGACTATTTTTAGTCCTTGCTGGAGTCTTCGACTCCACCAAGCACTCGGGGGCTACTCCCATAGGGAGCGCTGGCCGCGCACCCTATGATTTTTCTTTTCTTGTTGCAGGAACATGGACAATCACAAAAAGCAAACCCAACCACTCGAAACACAGTTCGATTATGAACATGGGTTACTCCCATAGGGAGCGCCGGAAACAAGCAGGCAAAAGACTACAGCAGTCGCAAAAAGTTTTTAGTCCCTGCCCGGGTCATCAACTGAACAAGCAAGCAAAAGACGACAACAGTCACAAAAGTTCTTAGTCCCTGCCTGAGTCTTCGACTCAACCAGGCGCTCGGGGGCTACTCCCATAGGGAGCGCTGGTCATGCACCCTATGATTATTTGAACAAAAAACTATGTGTTGATAACATCCACACTCGAAACTCATGGCGACACCGTCTCCTAATTTTTCCCTACAAAGAGACTGCGTCTCCTGGGTTACCCGAATCGTCTCCGTGATGATAAAATTCAGATGCCGCGCCTACAGCATGAAGGTAAGACCTGCATAAGGCCTGGCAACGCATTTAACTGCGCACTACTAGAAACATATCCGTGCCCATAGGCACGATGAACATGCCTTGACGGACGCGTCAAGTGCTCACACCCATGTAACTGGAATTCGACTCCTGTAAGACCTCCGCGGCCTGAGTCGAATTACACCAGCACTTTTCCGGATTCGAGCCCGGGGACTCGAATTCGAGTAGATTGCGTTGTTTCACCCTAAGGTGGTTAACTGATACCGATACTTTGGTTATATCAGGCACTTATATCAACAATCCCTATGATACAAATAAAAACAATCGAAATATACTCATTCAGGCACTCGAATGCTTCAAAAGTCCCCAGTCGAATATGCGATTCCACTGGACGCTCGGGGGCTACTGACATGGGTATACCCTACAGGTACTCGAACTTGGTATATACGGCCCAAATACGTACAGGCCCACGGTGTCGCCAAGGCCTGGATGGAGGGACTCGAGTAACCTATGGCTCTCAATTGCTTGAAGGACAAGAATAAGCTAAAGATAGAAAGTTTGAAGGGAAAACCCTAACTTGTAACCGACTCGACCTGCTACCCGAGACCTAGCCTATCTATATAAAGGCTAGGAGGGGGCGGCGAGGAGGACACACGCAACCCTAGTTTTCGCAACTCTCGCCAGATTTCATCTGCGCATCATTGTAACTTTCGGCTCCCTCGATAATTCCACGAGTAGACAAGCAGGAGTAGGGACCTCTACGACGCCTGAACCTGGGTAAATCCTTTGTCCCCTGTGTGCTTGTTTGCTAGCCGATAGATGTCTCCAGTGCTCCCTCCTTCTCCACAACCCAAGTCCATAACAATGGGCATTGACGAGTTAAACCCTCGTCACTCTAGCTACGAAAAGTTCCGCAGCGCCGCCGCCACCGAAGGGGAGGTTCGGGGGACAGAAAGTCTCGGTACCGGCAGCCTGTTGGGACGGGGAAGTGTTGGAAATATGCCCAAGAGGCAATAATAAAGTGGTTATTATTATATCTTTATGTTTATGATAAATGTTTACATACCATGCTATAATTGTATTAACCGGAAACATTAATACTTGGGTGTTTTGTAAACATAGAAGAGTCCCTAGTAAGCCTCTTGTTAAACTAGCTTGTTGATTAATGGATGATCATGGTTTCCTGATCATGGAAATTGGATGTCGTTAATAACAAGATCATATCATTAGGACAATGATGTGATGGACACACACCCATAAGATCAAGTCATTAAGTTCGTATTGCTACAAGCTTTCAAATGCATAGTAACCTAATCCTTCGACCCTGAGGTTACGTTAATCACCATCACCGGATGGATACTTTGATGACATCAAACACCGCTTCGTTACTGGGTGGTTATAAAGGTGTCATTGGGTATTCTGAAAGTATGTGTTGAAGCGCATGGACCAAGATTGGGATTTGTCCATCCATATGACGGATAGATATGCTCTGGGCCCTCTCGGTGGAATGTCATCTAGTTAGCTTGCAAGCATGTGACTAGGTCACAAGGGATGACATAACATGGAACGAGTAAAGAGTACTTATCAGTAACAAGGTAGAACTAGGTATGAAGATACCGACGATCAAACCTCGGATAAGTAGAATATCGCGTGACAAAGGGAATTGGTTTTGTATGTTAAATGGTTCTATCGATCACAAAGTCATCGTTGAGTATGTGGGAGCCATTATGGATCTCTAGATCCCGCTGATGGTTATTGATCGGAGAGGTGTCTTCATCATGTCTGCATATTCACGAACCGTAGGGTGACACACTTAAGGTTCAAAGTTGTTTTAAGTAGATATGGAATATGCGTTGGAGACCGGATGTTGTTCGGAGTCTCGGATTGGATCCGGGACATCACGAGGAGATCCGGAATTGTCCAGAGAATAAGATTCATATATTGGGGATCATTTTCTAAGTTAGGAAATGTTCTGGAGTGTTTGTATGGAGATTCTAGAAGGTTTCAGAATGTTCTGGAAGGTTCTAGAAGATTTCTTGGAGTTTGCTTGAAAACCAAGAAAGGATCAAGGAGTCTTTGTGGGGCAAGACACGGCTTCGTGGGGGAGGAGGATTTCTCCCCCCTCCCAATCCGCCGGCCAAGGAGGGAGGGGAGTCCTACTAGGACTCCCCCTCCCATGGCGCCTCCCTCCTTTAAATAGAGGGGAGGGGCGCCACCCCCAAGCACTCTCCCATAACAAACCCTAGCCGCCGCCTCTCTCCTCCTCCTTCCCTCTGCTCCGGCTTAGGCGAAGCCCTGCAGAATTCTCTACTCCACCACCACCACCACACCATCGTGCTGCTGGGATTCCGTGGAGAAGATCTACTACCTCCGCTGCTCGCTGGAACAGGGAGAGGAAGGTCTGCTTCGACTCCGCACATGTGTCTACGTGTGCATACGACGGGTGCAAGCCAGATTTGCACATGCGGATACTAAGGTTAACCTTGACGAGCCTAGCCTGTACAGACATGGTCTCGGAACACGGAATACCGAAAGGTAAAGCATGAGTCATATGGCTGATATGATGAACATGTTGATTGTTCGCCTTTAAAGCTACATCATCTCACGTGATGATCGGACTTGGTGTAGTGGATTTGGTTCGTGTAATCACTAAAACAACCGGAGGGATGTTGTTTTGAGTGGGAGTTCTTTTGTAATTTGGATTAGTCAAACTCAATTTATCATAAACACAATCAAAGTGAATTTGCATAGTTTGTTGTAGTCATTGGCATCCGTTCACCACCTTACGCTTAGTTATAGTTGAGATAGTAGAACTATAGAAATTCTGGATATTTGCTTTACGAACTGGTATCGTATTGTTTTGAGTGTCAATCTAAAATTTAAAAGTTATATTGCAAACTTTCAGCAAACTCCGTTTACTCTGTGAAGTTTAATAAACAGTATTAAATCAAGAGTAACAATTCTAGTGTTAGTATCTAATGTATCATGTTTGCCTCCATGATTCTTGATACTCAAAAGATTCTTGATTCTTGTATCATGTTTGACTCCGCACGTGTGACCGACTACGGAAGCGCTGCTGGAACACGGCGCCGGAAGGATCGTCCACACGATCTTGAGATCGGCAAGTGATCGACTCCATCAACCCTGAGATCTAATCTCGTAATGCTTTCGGTTCTACGAGGGTTAGTACAGATCTATCTCGTTGCACATGTATAATAGATTAGATCTTGGCTTTTATCTAGATTAGATATGGGTTTTGTTCGTTCTTGCGGTAGAAATTTTTTGTTTTCCATGCTACGAACCCATCAGTGGTATCAGAGCCGTGTCTATGCGTAGATCTGTTGCACGAGTAGAACACAATGGTTTTGTGGGCGTTGGTGCTCGTGCCGTCTTTTGCGTTGTGTACTTTGCATCTTGCGGTATGGTGGGATGAAGCGGCTCGGGCTAACCTTACATGTCATCGCACATGAGACTTGCTCCACAGTTGACGTGCAACTCGTATTGCACAAGTGGCTTTGCGGGTGTCTGTCTCTCCCATCATAGTATAGGTCCAATCTACACTTTGCACTTGATAGCACTTGTATCAACGTTGTGGTTCAGTTTCGTAGGTAAGATCCGTTCTTATTCGAAATCCCCAAACCACGTAAAACATGCAAAGAAAATTAGAGGCGTCTAACTTGTTTTTGCAGGGGTTTTGTGATGTGATATGGCCATCATGTGATTGTGATTATATTTGATGTATGCAATGATCCTTGTTGTAATATGACAACCGGCAGGAGCCTAATGGTTGTCTTTAATTCTGTTAAGACATGCGTGTCTATACATCTTGTAATAGCTTTATTCCAAGTAGTTATAATAGTTGCTAGTGATGATGGACAACCATGAAGCGGCGCCACTGACCTTGACGCAACGCTGGTGATGATGGAGATCATGTCCGTGCTTTGGAGATGGAGATCAAAGGCATAAGAAGAAAGGGCCATATCATATCACACTAATTATGAATTGCCTGTGATGTCAATCCTTTATGCATCTTGTATTGCTTAGATCGCGATGGTAGCATTATAAGATGATCCCTCTCACTAAATATCAAGTAATAAAGTGTTCGTCCTTAGTAGGCACCGTTGCTAAGACTCGTCGTTTCGAAGCATCTCGTGATGATCGGGTGTGATAGATTCTACGTGTGCATACGACGGGTGCAAGCCAGATTTGCACATGCGGATACTAAGGTTAACCTTGACGAGCCTAGCCTGTACAGACATGGTCTCGGAACACGGAATACCGAAAGGTAAAGCATGAGTCATATGGCTGATATGATGAACATGTTGATTGTTCGCCTTTAAAGCTACATCATCTCACGTGATGATCGGACTTGGTGTAGTGGATTTGGTTCGTGTAATCACTAAAACAACCGGAGGGATGTTGTTTTGAGTGGGAGTTCTTTTGTAATTTGGATTAGTCAAACTCAATTTATCATAAACACAATCAAAGTGAATTTGCATAGTTTGTTGTAGTCATTGGCATCCGTTCACCACCTTACGCTTAGTTATAGTTGAGATAGTAGAACTATAGAAATTCTAGATATTTGCTTTACGAACTGGTATCGTATTGTTTTGAGTGTCAATCTAAAATTTAAAAGTCATATTGCAAACTTTCAGCAAACTCCGTTTACTCTGTGAAGTTTAATAAACAGTATTAAATCAAGAGTAACAATTCTAGTGTTAGTATCTAATGTATCATGTTTGCCTCCATGATTCTTGATACTCAAAAGATTGTTTTTAATATCAAGTTTATCTAAGAGCTGAAAGCAATGTTTCAGAAACCATCATATGTGAAAGGTATTGCGATATCTAAAACAATGTGTTGGTTACAACATGATAGAGTATCTGTCCTCATATTTGATGAGAATTTGTGAAGATTGGAGACACCAGTCGTCCTAATCCTCCAAAAGGTTTTGGAAAAGAAACATTATACTCGCAATTCACATTTATAAGCTATAGCAGCTTGATCATGAAAGTTGTCATGATAAGGATGAATAGAAGATGTAAGTAAAATGTTTACTACACTAAAAGATTACTAAAGAATGGAATTTTGAAAGAATGCCAAACATTTGATGAAGGTGATCCACTTCAAAGTGCAAGTCCAAAGGTATTAGTATTTGACTATACACACTTTGTACTATGTGTCATGTGAATGACACCACTATTAATGTTGATAGATTCTTTTAAAAGAAAAGGAACTGTTGAAAGAGAATCTATAAAATATTTGGCAGAAAAGAAAAGGTTGGAGATATCCAACTTAGGTATATAGAAGATACATGCTATGGCTGTATTCCTTGGTTGTTAAACAATGTGGTTCTGCGGTATTGGATACCGAATTGGTTGGTATGAAATGTCATACAGGACAACACAATTCATGAACTGCAATGGCCTAAGTAACTAGCAAGAGAATATGTGATGATGTTCATCGAAAACAAACAAAGGGTTGTTGTGTTGCTCGTTAACATCAAAGCTTGCCTTCAAGATTTGTTTCAATAATTGTTATTTTGATCAGGTATTATGACGACAAAAGGTTCTTCAAATAATTACCGCATTCCATAATAGATGGATGATATACAAGTCTGGTTGGAGAAATAACGACCATAAAACTAATGCTAAAATGTCGCAAGACAAATGATTGAAAGATCACTTGCGAAGTGACATCGCCGTTTAAATTATATTGAAAGGGATACATGAAGAAACTCCATGTTTATGGATTTTTGGAGTCTTTGATTTTGATCAAATGACGCTTGTGATACTTTCCTGGAGATAATTAAAACTCCGTTCATAGGCCAAAAGAGGAACGCATGACTAACTGATTGTAATTTGTACATATTGATGTATATAGTTCATTGTGTGTAGTCGTGGGCGATGGATTTCAACTTCATATGCTTTCTCCGAAGATTTGAGTGAGTATATGTATATACTTACTCAATAAGGAAGAAGTATGAAACATTTGAAAATGTTCAAAGACTTTCAAGATGAAGTGGAAAATCATTGTAACAAGAAAATAAAAAAGTTTATGATTGGATCAGAAAGAAAGATGTTTGAGTTACAAGTTTAGCAAAACACCTAAGATTTGAGGAATCGTTCCATAGATTTGCATTTCCCAAAACACCATAGGAGTATGGAGTGTTCGAGATATGTAATGAAACCTTGTTTGACATGGTAAGATCAAAGGTGTCATTTATAAAACTGCCATCATATTTTAAAGATTAAAGCTTTAGTGACTACCGCTTTTACACTGAAAAGAGCTCCATCGTGACCCGCTGAAATGACACCATATAAGTCATGGTTTGGGATAAAACCCAGGTTGTCCTTTCTTAAATTCTTTGTATGCTAGGCATAAGTAAAATGTTTACAACCAAAGTCGGATGAGCATGTCTTTGTAGGTTATTTCGAATAACCATTGGGTATTCCTCCATAACACCGAAGACAAAAGTGTTTGTCGCTTAGAATGTCGAGTTTCTTGAGAAGGAATTTTGGTGAAAAGTTAAGTGGGAGGACAATAGAACTTTGGCAAGGTCGTTGAACCTTGGCTAATATGTGCTGAGTTGCGCAGCGTCGGAAAGTGTCCCAGAGGCAGCAACAATGCTCATGGCTCACGTGCCTCAAAGGTTGTGGTCACGGAGATCTAAGTTACTATTTAACCAAGTAGGTCGAGTAAGTAATCAAATGCCAAGATTTGAGAGTTAAATCATTGTTGTTTGACAATGATGAACCGACTACATGCAAAGAAGCAATGATGGGCCCTGACTTTGTTAAGTGGCTTGAAGCCATAAAATCCGTGATAATTCCATACACGAGAAATCAAGCTTTGAATTTGAAAGACCCTCTGGAAAGGTGCAAGACCTTACAGTCGTATATGGATCTATAAAGAAATAGACATGGATGTTTCACATCTATGAAATAGTCGACATGTCGGAAAGAGTTTACGACAATGTTCAAGGAATTGACTATGATAAGATTTGATCTTTCATAGCGATATTTAGTCTGGACGGATTAATGTAGCAACCACTACATATATTTTGGTATATGGTAGTTGAACAAACAAAACAAGTTCTTCTAATAGAATGGTTACCTAGGATGTGTCCATGACACGATCCAAAGGGTTTTGTTAATTCAAAGGATGCTAAAAGAGTATGCAAAGCTTCAATGGTTGAAGTGAGCATCGCGGAGTTGGAATCTTCACCGTGATGAAACCGTTAAAAGGTTTAATTTCATCAAAGACGATGAAGATGCTTGCATTTTTGCAAGAAATTAAGTGGGAGCGCTAAGACATATTTCTAATACATTATGTGAAAGACATATCGTTGATTAGAAATGATGTATCTTTTATTGACACAGGTTAAGAATTTCATTTCAATGAAAGACTTAGGCATAACCCAAGAATTAGGCATCAATGTCTATATGGATAGATTGAGGCGCTAATATGGTTTTGCCAAATGTACATAGATAAGATGTTGAATGAGTTCAATATGGAAACAACAAGAAAGGTTATTGACGCACGTAAAGGACTGAATCAAGATTCATGCGTGTTGACACGAGATTCAAGTGTTTTGACACTAGGTGAAATCACAAGAATATTTTGATTAATCATTCTTTGAGATGTACACATCCAGATATATCCTATGCTCTAAATGTTATGAGCATATACCAGAATGACTCATAAGATGATCATTGGACAATAGTAGGGATATTCCTATGATCTTTGGAAGAACTAAGAATATATTATTTATATAGTGGTGACAAATATTTCATTGTAAATTGTTGAATTGATACTAGTTTTGTCACAAATTAAGTTTATCTCAATTTAAACTATGGGTGGCACAATGTAATGGAAAGGAAGTTCCATAACGGATTTGGTTGAGTACCAAAATTAAAACATTGTGACAGATACTACAACAAAAGGCTAAGTATATGACTGCTATTGTAGCAGCAAATGAGGGCATTTGCGTCAAGTAGTTTGTTATCAAACTAGGTGTGGTTCATAGCGGGATAATACTATGAAGATACATTGTATGACAATTGTATCAACATGATTTAATCCCAAGGAACTAAAGGTCTCACCAAAGGACCAAATTTATACAATGCCATCTCATTGGAGAATGAGTAATGCGTAGAAACACAAGGACATGCAAATACACACGGACCTGGAAGTGTCAGATCCGAAGATTATGTTTACCACTAGCAATAGTGTCTATACAACACCAGAAAGACATAGGTGTTGAATGCACAAATTTTTAACTAGATTATTGACTCTAGTGCAAGTGGGAGACTGTTGGAGATATGCCCAAGAGGCAATAATAAAGTGGTTATTATTATATCTTTATGTTTATGATAAATGTTTACATCCCATGCTATAATTGTATTAACCGGAAACATTAATACTTGTGTGTTTTGTAAACATAAAAGAGTCCCTAGTAAGCCTCTTGTTAAACTAGCTTGTTGATTAATGGATGATCATGGTTTCCTAATCATGGACATTGGATGTCGTTAATAACAAGATCATATCATTAGGAGAATGATGTGATGGACACACACCCATAATAAGCATAGCATAAGATCAAGTCATTAAGTTTGTATTGCTACAAGCTTTCAAATGCATAGTAACCTAATCCTTCGACCATGAGGTTATGTTAATCACTATCACCAGATGGATACTTTGATGACATCAAACACTGCTTCGTAACTGGGTGGTTATAAAGGTGTCATTGGGTATTCTGAAAGTATGTGTTGAAGCGCATGGACCAAGATTGGGATTTGTCCATCCATATGACGGATATATATGCTCTGGGCCCTCTCGGTGGAATGTCATCTAGTTAGCTTGCAAGCATGTGACTAGGTCACAAGGGATGACATAACATGGAATGAGTAAAGAGTACTTATCAGTAACGAGGTAGAACTAGGTATGAAGATACTGACGATCAAACCTCGGATAAGTAGAATATCGCGTGACAAAGGGAATTGGTTTCGTATGTTAAATGGTTCTATCGATCACAAAGTCATCGTTGAGTATGTGGGAGACGTTATGGATCTCCAGATCCCGCTGATGGTTATTGATCGGAGAGGTGTCTTCATCATGTCTGCATATTCATGAACCGTAGGGTGACACACTTAAGGTTCGAAGTTGTTTTAAGTAGATATGGAATATGCGTTGGAGACTGAATGTTGTTCAGAGTCTCGGATTGGATCCGGGACATCACGAGGAGATCCGGAATTGTCCGGAGAATAAGATTCATATATTGGGGATCATTTTCTAAGTTAGGAAATGTTCTGGAGTGTTTGTATGGAGATTCTAGAAGGTTTCGGAATGTTCTGGAAGGTTCTAGACGATTTCTTGGAGTTTGCTTGAAAACCAAGAAAGGATCAAGGAGTCTTTGTGGGGCAAGACACGGATTCGTGGGGGAGGAGGATTCCTCATTCCTCCCCCCTCCCAATCCGCCGGCCAAGGAGGGAGGGGAGTCCTACTAGGACTCCCCCTCCCATGGTGCCTCCCTCCTTTAAATAGAGGGGAGGGGGCGCCACCCCCAAGCACTCTCCCATAACAAACCCTAGCCGTCGCCTCTCTCGTCCTCCTTCCCTCTGCTCCGGCTTAGGCGAAGCCCTGCAGAATTCTCTACTCCACCACCACCACCACCACACCGTCGTGCTGCTGGGATTCCGTGGAGAAGATCTACTACCTCCGTTGCTCGCTGGAACAGGGAGAGGAAGGTATGCTTCGACTCCGCACGTGTGACCGACTGCGGAAGCGCTGCCGGAACGCGGCACCGGAAGGATCGTCCACACGATCTTGAGATTGGCAAGTGATCGACTACATCAACCCCGAGATCTAATCTCGTAACGCTTTCGGTTCTACGAGGGTTAGTACAGATCTATCTCGTTGCACATGTCTAATAGATTAGATCTTGGCTTTTATCAAGATTAGATCTAGGTTTTGTTCGTTCTTGCGGTAGAATTTTTTTGTTTTCCATTCTACGAACCCATCAGGAAGTACCCCCGGAGCCATCTCCATCGATCTCCACCACCATCTCCATCACCATTGCTGATTCCCATGATGATGAGGGAGTAGTTCTCTCTCGAGGCTAAGGGTTCTATCGCTAGCTATGTGTTCATGTCTCTCTCTATGCATGATCATATTGTGATCATGAGATTTGTAATCAAGTACATCTACCTTGCTACTCCAGTGCTTTAATAGATCTCTGCTCTCCCCATGTGTGTGAAAGTGATAGCGTGCACACCATGGTGGCACTTAGGCTAGAGATTACAAAGACTTTTTATGAGTTATATTTGGAGTTCGATGTATTTATGAAGTTGTGTGTTTGTTGGAACCATCTAGTGCTCAAGGTGACAGTGTGGGGTTATCTAGATGGGAAAGGCTTACTTTGAGGTGTGCTGTTATAGCTCTACCAAGGATTAGGGTGTCCAACCGGAGAGTAGTTAAGAGTAGTATCATAAAGAGAAGATATTTATATGAGAGTGTTCACTAATGAAAGTACGATCCCTAGGCCTTGTTTCTAAGCATTGAAACACCGTTTGCTACTAGATCTGTTACATGTTTGCTTGCTTCCATCTTTATTTCCATTTGCATTTAGTCTCTTCCAGCCATCAAGCTATTTTCTAGCACCGTTACCACTTATAATTATCCATACCACTTGTATTTCACTATATCTTCGCCGAACTAGTGCACCTATACACCTGACAAGTGTATTGGGTGTGTTGGGGACACAAGAGACTTCTTGTATCTTTATTGCAGGGTTGCTTGAGAGGGGATACCTTTGACCACTTCCTCCATGAGTTCGATAAACCTTGGGTGATCCACTTAAGGGAAAACTTGCTGCTGTTCTACAAACCTCTGCACTTGGAGGCCCAACAACTGTCTACAAGAATAGAAGTGTATAGACATCATTAGGCCTCAAGCGTTGAGCCCAGCTAGGAGTGTATATAAGTGGAGTGACAAGGGATTGTCCCTGACCTAGCCGTCACTTTCTCCACTCCCATTTCGGGCTAGACAGGATCTAGCAGTCATCTGCCTAGAGCTCCTTCCTGTACCTGTGGATACCGGTAGAGGCGTTACACGTGTGGCACTGGAAACAAGGAGGTCCGTGGGGATCTGGACTTGCTGTATGGGGATCGTTCGATACGACATTAACTAACGCGCTTCATCAACAATCCGCACCTACGCGTCTAGTGGTAAATCTCGTGGCCTATCACCTGAGCTGGATCTTAGGAGTACCGCGTAGGGTAAAAAGTTTTGTTTATCTCTACGTGGCCCAACACAATCTGGGCCTTGCGCAAGCCGAAATAGTAACGTACCAGAAAGTTAACATGCTGTAGCTGGGCTACGAAGTGATGGAACCCTTCAATCAGCGCGGGTCTTGGGGCAGGCTGAAACAGTAACGGGCCATCTACTTATTGGGCTTATCTCATGGGTCGGCCCACTTAATAGTTAGCAGACTTTGGTTGGGCCTTGGTTTCCACGACGACTTTGTGACCATTAACGGTTGTAATAGGCCATTAACAGCCCTTGCCACATGGCATTTTGCATGACGTCAGTAGTCAATGGGGCTAGAGAAACCAATCTACCATGACACGAATTTCCATGGTTTAATGGTGCGATCCTCCATGGTTGGAAAAAATCATGGTAGGTTCTTTGGTGACGGGGCTTTTACCTCGGAGGCCATCCGTCGCGGAAGACTTTTTCACCACGAAAAATGGGCCTTCAACCACTAAAACTGTCTGTTGTAAAAGTAAACTTTTCTTGTAGTGCTTGATGCATGTTCAGCGTATCATTATCAGTATTGGTAAGAAATACATCTATTATTTTGCACGTCTATTCACTTCTCATGATGGTTTTGTGTTTTTTTGGTTTCCTGTTTGAGTGTTTATATTTTTATTTTTTCTCTGGCACGTCCTACTGCCGCCTTCCAGGTTTCTTTTTTTCGTACCGATAGATACTACGCGCTCTGCGTCCTGCACGTCGTGTGAGTGTCTTAGAGTTTTTCCGTTCCCTTTAACACTTTTTTCGTCTTCTTTTAGCTGACTACTCTACCTTATGGCTTGTAGGTAACTCGTTGTACGGACAAAACTTTCCGACATAAAAGTCAGGCGTAGATATGTTCGCCGATACGCGTCAGTCGATACTGAGGCGAGTGCTCTTTATATGCCCGACAACACGAAGGAGGCTACGCGTTCCCGTCGAGCTAGGTTAATCAACGGTTGTGCTCAACGACGCTATGGTTTTGTAAGTGCGATCCTGCGCACTTTTAGATGCATATATATGTTGGCCACGAAACTAAATTATCGCATCGCCATATGCTTTTTGGATAGCAAATTTTCTTCACGATGTTCGTCTGGAGACATGGTCAACGATGCTTACATATGTCGTGTGATGGAACAGTTTGATTGTCTAAAGGGTGAGTGCACATGTGTAGGCTTCTTTTTTGTCTTACACATTTTTGTCGTCTCTAAAATTTTGCTCTTGCCTATTTATCATGCAGATTCTTACAAGGGTGGGTCTTTCATTTGCTCGCTTGAGTATAGGTGCCAGTAATGCCGAGCTATTTTTTGGTTAGACAAGAGATGCTTTGGCTGTATATGGTAGAAAGCGTAGAAAGCGTGCAAGGTATATCCGATGTCATTTCTAATGGAATGACCAATGGAGAAGAAATAGGAAAATAAACTACTTTGCCTGCTAGCCACACAAGAGGAAGGCGGTACATGGTTCAAAACTGTTATGACGCCCTAGCCATCTGTACAGAACGCGACACCTCTGATCTTTTTATCATGTGCACCTGCAACCCAAAATGGCCAGAGATTACTACCACGCTTTCATACGAGGAGGGTCAGAGACTGAATGATAGAGCATATGTTGTTATCCAGGTCTTCCACATGAATCTTGATGAGTTGATTGTGACCTAGTATACCACTTCATGATGTAGTAAACTATAGTCATTGATATAACATCAATTAAACACCGTTCACTAGTATTACATCCCTCAGAGTGGGACAACAGAAACACAGCAGGTCCAAGACATGACTATAGATTACAACTCGACTCTTTACAAAAGAACCAGAGAACACAATAGGTTAAAGAGAGAGAGAACTACTTACAAAGAAGAACTAGAAATAATAACTCTAAACTATCTAGTAACTAAGACTAGCATCTGAACTATCAGGCTTGCCATTGCTGCTATTGCAATGCTCTACAGAAGTAGGTTTTATGGCTAGAGGATCTACTCCTATCTACTTAAGAACTTTGTCTTCACTTTGGTTGATGTATATGTTGACTTCATTGACTCTGTTGAAGATCTTGAGCTGTCGATGATGGTTTCTTGAGCAGAAATAGATGTTGACGTCGTCTTCAACGGCTTAGAACCTAGCAAGGGTTAAGAAGGTACTGTTGAGTACGAGCGTACTCAACAAGTTCACTAAAAAGGAGTGCATGATGCACTATCTCTACAGCCACATACCATAGGTCGTAGGCAATGCGCGTTTTCGTAAACATTTCTTCAAAGGTTGCTTTTATTCTAAAAACTATGTCCGACAGCCTTGACAGGTTGACCAGAACCTTCGTGGGGTTCCTTTCCTGTCGCGTTCGTATCTCCTTCCTGGAACAGGGAGTAACATGTCATAATTCTTACACTCTGCAGCGGTGCGTCACTTTTCCCATAAGAGACCTTAGCCTTGTTGCACAACCAAGCCGCGAGCTTGTCCACACTTCCTTGGTATGGGGCCCAGTCTAAGATCCAAGCCAGTACTGCCCTCTCCACGACCCTGCATGAAGACCCGATCCCCCGAGACAACTACCACGGTTACTCTTTGGGTAGCCTCTCGGACACTCTATAAGCAACTCTGTTTGGCGGTCACCATTAGTTATGGTGAACTCTGACCCAGACAACTATGCATAGATAATCTAGACACCAATATCGTGGGGAACTAAGGGGTCCCACCCATGTGTTGGATTCTCTAGAACTCCACGAGAAATCAATAGCCTCACGATAAGGTCATCCGTCCATGCGAAAGGGAGAAGATACAGCTGACTTTCCGTCCCATTCCAAGTCTTATGGTTGACGCGTAATATACGATGCTAGAATCACTGGCGATATTGGTTGTGAAGTCCTAGATATTATGTTCCTTTACCACTGGAACTGTATCAATAGATTATTACCATTTGGTAAATAATCCATAATCATATTATTATGAAAATAGTGTTTTCTAACCTTTTTGAAATGCAGGTGATGACAACATTTGAGTTACAAGCATTTGATAGAAAATAATCAAAAGACATGAGCAAGTTGTGAACTTGCCTTTTGTGATTACAAGATTATGCACTCACGGTCTTCGAGATACTAGAAGATCCAAATTTTGTAAATAGCATCATTGGTCCGGTAAGGACAAATGTTTAAAGAAGCAAGATGCAATTATGCATAAGTAATGTAATGTAGTTTGATAAACGCGAATCCCTAGAAGAATTGTATCTGATCTAGGGTTTACAAGTTTGAGGTGATATCTTTAGAATGTGTCTCACTTTTATATTTGCTTCACACTAGTGCTTCTTATTAAGGCTTGTGAGAGTGTGTGAGACAATATGTAAATACAATAAGTAGCATGCAATACTAAAGCACTCAAATGGGGCATGGTATCTGAAAGATTTCTTAAGCAAAATTATTAATCAATTAGGGCATTTAGAAAAAGTATGACGGGATTACTTTTAATATTTCTTAAAATAGTTAGACCTATGTTAACTTCATTTAAACATCAATTGAACTTGTTGTTACACTTTTAGACTTTAAATAAATAACGGTAAAGGCAATAGTTAAGATTTATATATTTTTAAGGAATTAAAATAAAAGAAAAGGGTTTAAACTAGTTTTATTAAACCTTTACCTTTTATTTTACTTCAAAAGTGAGATTTGATACTTTTAGTGTGTAGATTTCATTTTTGTGATTATTTTGGTATATTATAAGTATTTTTGTGATTTTTAAATAATAATATATGATTTTTACAAATTTTACCACTTTATAAACACTTAATAAATAATTAATATTAGTTAAGTGATATAATATTTTAAATTTATATTTTAAAATTTTATTTCTTATTTTTCCAAGAATTTTAGTATATTATTTATATTTTTCTTGTTTACCAATATTAAAATATGAATTTTCAAAGTATTATTACTGATAAAATCTTTATTAAATAATAATTATTTAAATAGTTAATATAATAATGTTTGTTAATAGAGTTAAATTATAGATTTTATTTTTCTGAACATTTTGATATATTATACCTATTTTTATGAATTATAAAACAAAAGATATTCAATTTACAAGTTTTATTGTTTTTCTAATTGAATATTAAATCATTAAATCCTATTATTAGGTCATGCTGACATCAGCATGACACACATATGTAGATTAGAACTTTTTACACTGGCACTGACTCTAGCCACACACACTGACAGGTGGGGTCTATGCCACGTCGGTGACCACGTCAGCGAAGTATTTTTTATTCAATCCTGAAATTATTACAAAAAAATGATAATTCATATATGGCATCACCATGACGTCATGGTGACGTCATCAATGGGAATTCCCTCCTAGTCGAGGACAAATCCATTGATTTGGAGCTCGCGGGGCCAAACAGAGGGTGTTACGCGATAGAGGAGACCAAGGCGATCTTAGGCGTGGTACCGCCGCCCAATTTTGGTCACCGGAGTTACTCCGGCGACCCCTTATTGCAGAGGCCAACGACGGTTTCCGGCGGTAGAGCAAATCAAGAAGCGAGGATGAAATCCGAGAGGTGCGCAAGCACGGGTATCTCACCTTGAAGCTGTAGAGCATGATGGCGAGACTGGAGGAGCACTACAGCGGCGGGAATCGACAATTAATGGCGACGGTTGGTGGTGGAGATGATAGGTCGATTCGTTCGACTAGGGTCTCTCCTGCTTCCACGACTTGGCTATGAAGAACGAGGACGGTGAGACGATTCTAACGATGCCCTCAGGAAGGTCAGGGGAGGTCAGGAACGGTGGATGTGAAGAGGACCTGAGCTAGGATTCGGCATCCTCTGTGGTAAGAAGAGGAAGAGAAGAAATAGGGCACGACGGGGTTCCTCCAGCGGCACAGGACTATTTATAGACAATGTAAGCGGCAGCGCGTATCGCAGCGACGAGATGGCCAGTCGGGCGGTCGCCGGAGCTCCACCGAGCTGCTTCGCCGTCGCTGCATTCTGGCAAAAGGAAGAAGAAAACGAAAACAACGACAAATCGGCACGGGCCTTAGGTGGGCTACGCATGGGCCGGCGTGGGCTGCTGCAAAGTTTGCGTAGCAAGTTTCTCCAGCTGCTCGCGAGTGAAAGATAAGCGAGAAACTTCTCTAGGTCGTGGGCCGAAGCGACTAGCTACTCCTTCTCTTTTTCTTATTCTTTTTCCAGTTTCTATTTTCTTTTCTATTTATAAATTCACTTCAAATTTGATTTCTACAAGGATTTAAATCCTTAGAATTCTGGTGTAATATTCCAAATGGTTTAGAGATTCATTATACTAAATCTTCTCTTTATTTTTTCTTTATCTTTTCGAAATTGATGAGTGTATGAAAAGTTCTTTTATTTAGTAAAGTAAATAAAAACTAGGGTTTTGTTAATTTGTTTCTTCTAAAGAAAATCTTATGGAAATGTGCTTAGTTTCACCATGATAGTGGTTATGGCAAGAATTTAAAATGTTGAATAATATGTAAAGAATTCCCTTCATACTTAGCCTCATAAAGGGACGAGATATAGATTTATTATAAGGTATTAATCTTTGTGGTTCATAATAGGGTGATATAAGTTTCATGGTCCTCCATATTTGGTGTTTTGCCCAATCCAATTCTACTTTGTTTGTAGAGTTTAGAAATACTACAAAACACTTTTGGTTAGGTGATGATGAATCAATAATAATCATTGGTAGAGAAATACTAAGGTTTATTCAAATATAGGTATATGGGTTTTGAGAGGAGTTAATAACTCATATTCAATTATAGATATGGACAAGGATCAAGGTGTAGGGATACTACTTCTAAATCTATGAGTGGTTTGATATCTCCACATAGAGTGGGTTACTGGAATTACTTATTAATGTGATCCTGATAATTCTATCATTCTAGGTTTCTAGTAGGGTTTAAGACAATAAAGCAAACAAAGCTTTCATTCATAAACATTCATCTCATTCTCTAATTATGTTTTGGGAAGTTTCACTTGTCCAAGAGATATTATCCAATGGTTACCTAAGAACAGGAAATGGTTTCACTATCCATTTGATTATGAGGTTTTGAATAATGAAGTAGACATGGGTCTTGTCATGGCTTCATGTACGGTTGGTTAAAGCTTCTAAAGGATTCCTATCCTTAATACCTCACCAAGGTTATCTTTAGATAAAGAATTCCTTTCCTAAATATATTCTAAAAAACTCTCTCATCTTATTCACAAAGATCACATCTTCCTGAATAAGTCAATCATCTGATTCCACCATATCCATCATCATATGATGACATGGTCATACCACTTAAATATTATTCCTACTTCATTCCTCTCCTAGTATAACTTCCATACCTCCATCTTGCAACTTCTTCCAAGGCTTGCAAGATTATAGTTCTCTCTATATATCACATGTGATAACAATCCTCTAGAATAGGTATGGTACTACTCCCATAATACAAGTTTGTTCTTGTATTAGCTTGATTAAACTACTATGCCTCCAGCTACTTCATACAACTCATATTATATACTCCATCAAACTCTAGCTTGACTTCTCATGATCAAGCTAAATGATTTAGTTTACCAGGGATTGCCTAATTTAGTATACTCACAACCCTACTTCAACACCCGAGCATCCATCCTCCATTGACTTCAGAATGATGATCACCAATGATCATGCTTAGCTTAAGCTTCGAATTGTCTGATCAAGATCTATAATCAACTAAGTAATAGACTTGTACTTGTATCTCTATAAGAGTTATCTTGTTAAGGAAACTTACTTTTAAGTTTATACCTACTTGTCTTAACAAGGTTATTACTTGATACTCTAACATTACTAGCTTTCTCATGGCTCCTCAAGCACCAGTTACTTCTTGGGGTTTAAATACTTATCCTAGTAAACTCATAAGTGAATTAACTCCTCCAACATCAGATGGTTTGATATCCACCAGAGATCACATTCCATTGATGATGGCACACCCTACCATAACTAGTTCCTTCCTCTTATTAATTTACTTCAGGGCTTTGGAAGGTCAATATAATAGGTTAAAGCTAAAAGTAAATATGTGCTAGGTCCATAATTAATCACCCAACATTGATGATCAACTGACACTAGGACTTGGTTAAGTAGGAATGTCACCTATTAATATGGCAACAAAGGTGTATGACAAGTGACCTTGGCTTGACTTCCTTCCTACTCTATTAGTAATAAGAGTTAACGTTTAAGATCCACCATGATACCCATGGTAGGAATCACTATTGCAACAAGTGTTTCAAGATTTAGTTATAGAGTTACTTTACTTAAGTTATATACTTAACTTGGTATTCAGGGTTTGTTGTAAATAATCCTTGATATCATTTTTGGAATATTAAATATTCATCCTTGAGTTGTGATATAGAATACCATGTAATGATCTCTAGAAGATGAAGTACTCCTTATTAAGTAATGTGTTGTGACTTAGTTTTATTACATTTGATCTACCCGTAGACCAAATTATATTACCCAAAGATAAGGTTTTAGCAAAGGTCATATTGAAACTTATCGCAATCAACTTGATGATCTACTTCAGTTCCACCAAGTTAAGAGAAGCTTTAATCACTTTGACAAGTTATTTATTTAAAAGCGCGAAAATTATCTGGATTTTCTATGCATGAATGCAATGCACACACATTATCTCAGCTTATTTCTAAGCTCTAATGCTAGGGTGTTATAGACTCTCCCCCTTAAAATAAACTTCGTCCCCGAAGTCCGTACTCTCTTACAATTCAGAATAAGGTGCTGACTCATAATGATCACGACATTTCTCAATTCCATTGTGATCACAAATTGGGGATAATTGTGGTATCGCATATCCAGATCGTTTTCCTTGAATCCTTTTCATTCCGACAATATCCTATTGTGTCTAGTTTACCATATAGTTCATTTTTCTATATCTCTTTGGATTTATGCCCATACAGTCCTCTTTAAAATTGGTTGTGGACACATTTTGTCCCTTCCAATATGATTTTCCTACTACTCTACCCTAGACTATTTTAGTAGGCTCTCCTCCTTCTTGAGGACAACTTACCAGCTGTTTACCCTTTACAACTAATCTACTCGGTTAAGCAGTTAGATCTACTTTGGTCATTCATCCGGTCAAACTCATGGAAATACTTTAAAATGATGACCTCTTCTAACCTGATGAAAATCAGGCTTAACCTTATCATGACTTCGTACTTCTTCTCCAACCTTTAGTTAGAAAGTTAGATAACAACACTTGGGGTTTCCTAATGGTCTCTAAATTAAATATAGAATACCCATTAACTCAATAGTTAGGATATTTGTTACTGTCTAGCTTAAACCTTACTTCTGGAAGGTCTCACGGTGAAACATATGGTACACCCACCCATTTGTGGACCAGTGTGAATTCCCTGATTTTCTTAAATGCATGTTCTAAGCATCTTAACAACTAATAATTTCATGACTTACCACTTGCTTCATTGCGATTATCTTGAGTCATGGTCTCATACTTCCGCTTTTCTGAAGATGTACCTTCTTCAATTACACTCTCCTTTGAAGACAACCCTGTGGATGTTAAGTTTCCTCCTACGGATGTTCCATATTTCTCCCGATGTTCTGGACAACATGATTTCTTGTGTCCAATAATTCCACACTTGTTACACTTTCCTAGAAATTCTCTTGCATTTCTCTTCATTGGAGCAGGATGGATGTTTGGACTAGATGGTAGCCCCATTATTGGTCCTATTCCTCCCATTAACAACCCATGAGTTAACGGTCGGTTTAGGTAGTTCATCATCATGTGTCCAGGTTCTCCACATTGGTAACATAATATCTTAGGGTTTGGGCACTCTTTAATAACGTGGCCCGTGATTCCACAATTGTGACATATCTTCTTTGTGTTGTACTTCAAATGTGGATCCTGACAATTCTCCATCATATGTCCTCGGACCTGACATGTTGTGGTCTGTTTTTTAACTTTCTTCCTCTTTCCTTCAGGTACAACAATCTCATCACCTTCTGATATATGTGCACTATCCAATAATTCCTGGAATTCCTTTGTACGCACAATCCTAAGATGCATCCTCATAACTACTTGTAGTCCCTTCATGAACTTCCTTTGTCGTTTCGTGTCCATGTTTACTTCCACACTGATGTACTTGGATAAACGATTAAACTCCTGTACATGTTTCAGAACTGGAAAATTCTTCATTTCTAAGGTTTCATCATCCTTCCTTTTCCCATTGTTCCGATGAACAAATTCTTCACGAAACTTCTTTTTGAACTCAGCCCAGGTACTAACACCTTCTCCCAATGTTGTGAACCTTGAATTCTCCCAGTACGTGGCTTTAGTTCTGGTCAATAGATAAGTTGCATACCGCACCTTTTCTTCATCCTTACATCCCACACTTCTAAGCTTTCGAGATGTATCCATTAACCAATTTTCTTCCTCCAAAAGTTCTTTCTACCATGGAAAACTCCAAGGCTTAGTTTGTAAGAACTTCACTAGTTTAACCCTTGGATGTAATTCCTTAGGTTGCTTCTCTTGCATTTTATTTAAAAGCTCCTGATCAAATTGATTTGGCCTCCCTATTTCAGCCTTTCTTCCATCTTCCATATCCTTTATATACTGAAGAACTCCTTCGTTGGTGATTAAATGCAGCATTGGAATTTCCTCGCTAACCTGCTTTTGTTGTGCCGGCATCATCTCATGAGCATTCATCTTCCCATCATCAGAGTGATAATTCGCCTCTCCCTCAGGCAAACCCATTTTCCCCACTAGACATGTACATCAAGTAAGAACTCCATGAAACAACATGCATACGCCCATAAAGTTCCACTTCATGCATAGACCTAGTCAATCAAGAAGATCCAAGGAAAAACCATGAAATCCAAATGTGGTACATATAACACACATCATTCTAAGCCCGGAATATAGTAGTTGAGTATAATACCTCTTGAATTCAGGCTTAGCTCTGTAGTATATGACACCTCCTAGTATAGGTTTACCTCGTGATACTTAGCACTTAGGGGTTAAACTTTTTCTTTGTCTCAATATCTAGCCAATTTGCTAAGGTGCAACAGGATAATTTCAATCAAAGTGGTCCCACTTTGGTTCTAACTAACCACTTACTTTTCTTTCGGGACTACTAAAGACTACCAACTTTCATTCTATCATAAACTATCCTCACATGATATCTCGAAAATACTAACAAAATTGTAGTTACTACCTTAATAAAAAATTATCGTAATAATATAATACCTATGACTTCTATCGTAGACCTACACTGTTCTTTACTTACTGTTGTTACAAGATTATTTACTAAGTACTTGTCCTAATTACAGACTTATCATGGTCTCGGAGTTATTCTCACCACAAACCTGTTAAGATTTACCTAGTCATCATGATTAAAGATCTCATCTCACCATGATGACCCTTCTTCTTAGCTTACTATTAATGATTCTTCACAAAATTCTACTCGATCACATGGAATTCTCAAGTGAATGCCACATGATTTACTTCTAATTGTATGTATACATACTCTTGTGGTCTACCGTATGTGGTATAGTGGTATCAACTAGTGGTAAGATTCTTCTAATTACAGGAATTCTAAATATAGACTCCATCACTAATACTACTCCACATGATATCCTAATCTTAGTTGTAATCTTCTTTGATAATTTAACTTACGTAAGATATCTTAGTGGTGTTATACCTATTTAGAGCTACACTCAAATGACATTTCTCTAGAGAATACCTATAACTAATCCTTAAGAAAGATGACAAAGCATCCAACTTAAGTGTGACAAGGTTATCCTCAAGTGAATATCCATCACAAGTCTTGGTTTAGATAAGATGTCTCCTATAGTCACTATCCAACCTACATATCTTCCTAAAAGGTTTTTAATCCCAAGGTCAGAGCATATACTCTGATACCAGCTGCGGTGACCCAACATACCACTTCATGATGTAGTACACTATAGTCATTGACATAACACCAATGAAACACCGTTCACTAGTATTACATCCCTCAGAGTGGTATAACAGAAACATAGCAGGTCCAAGACATGACTATAGGTTACACCTCGACTTTTTACAAAAGATCTAGAGAACACTCTAGGTTAAAGAGAGAGAAAGAACTTCTTACAAAGAAGAACTAGAAATAATAACTCAGAACTATCTAGTAACTAAGACTAGCATCTGAACTATCAGGCTTGCCATTGCTGCTATTGCAATGCTCTACAGAAGTAGGTTTTATGGCTAGAGGATCTACTCCTATCTACTTAAGAACTTTGTCTTCACTTCGGTTGATGTATATGTTGACTTCATTGACTCTGTTGAAGATCTTGAGCTGTCGATGATGGTTTCTTGAGTAGAAATAGATGTTGGCATCATCTTCACCGCCTTAGAACCTAGCAAGGGTTAAGAAGGTACTATTGAGTATGAGCGTACTTAGCAAGTTCACTAAAAAGGAGTGTATGATGCACTATCTCTATAGCCACATACCATAGGTCGTAGGCAATGCGCGTTTCGTAAACATTTCTTCAAAGGTTGCTTTTATTCTAAAAACTATGTCCGACAGCCTTGACAGGTTGACCAGAACCTTCGTGGGGTTCCTTTCCTGTCGCGTTCGTAGCTCCTTCCTGGAACAGGGAGTAACATGTCATAATTCTTACACTCTGCAGCGGTTCGTCACTTTTCCCATAAGAGACCTTAGCCTTGTTGCACAACCAAGCCGCGATCTTGTCCACACTTCCTTGGTATGGGGCCCAGTCTAAGATCCAAGCCAGTACTACCCTCTCCACGACCCCGCATGAAGACACGATCCCCTGAGACAACTACCATGGTTACTCTTTGGATAGCCTTTCGGAGACTCTGTAAGCAACTCTGTCTGGCAGTCACCATCAGTTATGGTGAACTCTGACCCAGACAGCTATGCACAGATAATCTAGACACCAATATCGCAGGGAACTAAGGGTTCGACCCATGTGCTGGATTCTCTGGAACTCCACGAGAAATAAACAGCCTCATGATAAGGTCATCCGTCCATGTGAAAGGGAGAAGATACAGCTGCCTTTCCCGTCCCATTCCAAGTCTTATGGTTGACACGTAATATACGACGCTAGAATCACTGGCGACATTGGTTGTTAAGTCCTAGATATTATGTTCCTTTACCACTAGAACTGTATCAATAGATTATTACCACTTGGTAAATAATCCATAATCATATTATTATGAAAATAGTATTTTCTGACCTTTTTGAAATGGAGGTGATGACAACATTTGAGTTACAAGCATTTGATAGAAAATAATCGAAGGACATGAGCAAGTTGTGAACTTGCCTTTTGTGATTGCAAGATTATGCACTCACGGTGTAACATCCCAAAACTTCAATCCAAGCTTATCAAGATCTAAATCAACCAAAAATGGGGTTAACAAAAACTTTTCCAAATTTAAAATGAAAGCATGCATATGTGTGTGCATTTAAAATAGGAGTTGTTTTGAATTACCATGATTGTGTGATCCAATGCTTGTAAAATGTTTCTTAGGTGATTTAAACATCATCTACATCATTCCCAAACTTTTCCTAAAGAAAATCAAATCAAAAAGAATTAAAAGGAGGAATGGTCATTTTGGCCATTTTAATCCACTACACTACTTTGGCTATTCGTAGTACTCAATTCTTGACAGAAACAACTCTTGATCTTTGTACTCCTTGCTAGTACACATAATGAGGTACCAAGGCCCACCTTTTGATCTGCTAAAAACATTCTTTTACTTATTTTAATTGGCATTTGAAAATTGAATCTAATGCATATGCATAGATCACCCCTATTTTCAAAACCCATCTATTTGAGCTCCACTTTCAAAACCCTTGCAACCAGAGACTACCTAGCACTATTGGAGATCACTCAAAAATTTTGAAACCAAAATTCAAAACTTTCTCTCTTTCGGCCATTTCATCAAACAGCTTGTGTGCACAAATCTGGCCAAATTCAAAACACTATTTTGAGAAGTGATCTTGGTCACCATTTGTGCCTAACCTTGTCCCCTTGTTCCCTCAGTACCAGCCCTACCCTTTGCTAGCCCGGCCACACCCTGTGCACACGACCAAATGGTCATGGCCATTAAGACCGAGCACCTTGAGCACCCCCACCGGTGACATCGCGCCACAGTAGCTGCCAACCTCTCTCTCCATGTCTAGCACACCGCCAGTGGTCCACCTCCACCGTCCAACCAGCCCCAGGCTAGAGACAGAGGGCAGAGCGGCCAGGAACCGCCGCGCCCAGAGCTGGTCGAGCATGCCAACACGCCCCCCAGAGCATGCTATGTCCCCGCTCGCACAGACCACCCCTTGGCCGCAGCCCGTGCCTGCCGCTCGGCTACGACCTGGAGAACACCCCAGACACCCCCACTGGCCGCCCAAAGCCTCACAGCCACCGCTCGCCGTGGACACCGCCGCCTCTGCCTCTCAGAGCGCCACCTCGCCCACACCGCGTGCCACCGCCCCTACGGCCGCATTCAATCCCTAGAACACCGCCAGGGGACCGCCCATCGATCGCCACCCTCAGCCATGCCTCTACCCCGCCGTAGCCATGTCGCCACCGTCGCCTACCCATCTCGCTCGGTCTCACCGTCGAGCCTATAAAAGGAGCCCTTCCCAGCCTCTTCTCTCCACACCATTCCACTCCCCTCACCTCTCTGAACCTCACCCACCTCTAGCCGGAGCAAAGGGATCAGCAGCTCGCTGGAATTGGAGCTGGAGCAGCCGCCTCTAGAGGAGAAGGGCGCCGCTGATTGCGACCACCCCAAGCTCCGCCACAACCGTGCCTCGCCTCGCCATTGTCTTCTACTTCATTTGCCCGCCTCGCCTACCCCGCTGGAGCCCTGGTACGTCCCCAGTAGACCCCCACCGAGCCACTAGGGTTCGAGCTCGCCGGTGACCTGTTCGTCGTCGACGACGACCCTCGGCCGTAGATTCCTCTTCTAATCCTACCGCCCACAGCGCGCGTACCGTTTCGCGTCGTAAGTGCCGCTGACAAGCGGGACCCCCTGTCAGCTGAGCCCCGTGCCACAGAGCGCCACTGGGCCGGCCCAAGTCCTTTCCCGCGCTAGCCCAGCCATTCAAATCTGGATTTTTCTTTTTAGTTCAATCTAGTTTCTGTCCACTAGTTTAAAATTCAATTCAGAGAGTTTGACAAATCCAAATTGCATGAAACTAATTTTTTCTGAAAGGTATTGAAATGATCTATCAAAGCCCGCTGGATTTATTTCAATTAGAGTTATAGATATCTCCTAATAAAAATAACAAAACAAAAGCTTTTGAAACTTGCAACATTTTTATAAAATCAACTAAGTTAGCTTTTGAGTTGATTCCAACTCTCAAAAATCACATTTCATCATATCTATCTAAATATGTAATAATATTAAGGTTTACATGCAGTGACTTTGGACTAGTACCAAAATAATTCTATATAGGTATTTCTAGTCACTTTAAATCATTAAATAATGAACTTAAACCAAAGTAATATTGATCCAACCCTTAAATCTCATTCCCACATGTTAGAATATGTGGTGATGACATGTGTCAACATGATCCCATATTTTAAGTGGTGAATATTAAATCTTAGTTAAATTTTCAATGAGTAGAAATTACTTTTCTAAATTAAAAAGATCGAAACTATTGAATTAAACTTGTGATGCTTGTTACGATAATAGATCATCAATTGTGTGTGTTAGAATGCTATCTAGCCTAGTTAAGTATTGTTTGGTGATTGTATACTCTATATGTATTGTTATAGAAGATAGTACCGACCAAGCTTACGAGGAGGAGGAGTGCTATCAAGACGAAGACGAAGAAAACTTCAACCACTGCACCAAACAAGGCAAGCCACCATTAACACTGCAAGCTACCCTTAGCAAGCTAGCAATACCCAAGTTTAACCCTTGCAAGTTTAATGCTTAGCAAACTAGAAACAAACTAGATGGTTTAGCAAAGATGCCTTAAGCATGCTTTGATCACACCCCTTTAACTATTAGTACCTCAAGTCTATTTGACAATTTTTACCTCCATTAGTCTACACAAAGTTCTCTACTTGTTTTGAAGGTAGCATAAATAATATAAAACTTGACCTATTTAGAACCCTTTAGATGTCATTCTATGGCATGAGATTGAACCCATCTTTTCCATCTTAGTGAACACTCTTAACTTAGTATTTTAGAGTAGATCAAAAACATGAGTCACTTTAGATGGGAACACTTGGTGAAAATGAATTATGAAAACCTTGGAATGATGAGTCATTCTATTGAGATGTTTTAACATGTGTTGAGAAACACCAATGATTGATAATGATGAAAATGTTGAGGCATGAGCCTTAACCCTTTTATAAAACTGATGGTTGGATTCGGATGCGATACCATTCCAAATTTACCGTACAACCACATTACCTGAATTGGGTAAGGCTTAGCTAGAAATTTATATGCATTAGTATTAGTTCCCTCGCGGGAGAGGTCTGAGCTGAGGCTACCTCTCATTGATGTCCACCTATGCAGTGCCCAAGATGACTGATGGTCATGGTTGGGAGGCCATGCTCATAGGAGAGGTGCTTATACTAGGGTGTGTAAAGGGAAGGTTATGTTTGATTATCTGCATACTAAGTATGATGATTCAGGGTTATCCCTGACAGATGTATCGAATCTTGTGGTGAAAGTGTACCACCTCTGCAGAGTGTCAAACTATTCGAATAGCCGCGTCCGCGGTTATGGACAGTTGGAATGGCCATACTGTTTCGTTGTCAGATGTTTTCTAAATAACTTGAAGTGAATGATGAATCTTGACTTGACCACAACAGGGTTGTGTTTATGATAATAGCTTCCCAACTTAAGTGATTCTAGAACTTTACTTTATCTTTCTTTGCTTTTGAACTCAGCTTAGGTTTCAAACTTACTTTATAGTTAAATTTAGATTTAGCACTTTAACTTAGAACTATAGTATCTGTTAATAGTAGTTTGCGAGTACTTAAAGAGTACTCATGGCTTTTGTCCCTGGCTATTCTCATGGCCAGACTATGAAGGAGACTGTCAGGAGGATGGTCATCAGGACGGCTATGATAACTAGGACTATCTGCCTTCATCAGCATTGCCTGTGCCCCTGAAGATGGACCCCACCGTATGCTTATCTTTTATTTCCGTTTCTTGTTGTATTAAAGACTGGATCATGAGATCCTTATTTGTGTAAGACCTTATGTATGGTTTGTAATGGATGATGTACTGTGATATCCAATCCGTTATGTCTCGCAAAAATGGTAATCCTGGGATTGCGAGGTATGGCATAACGGGCATCTGGGATTAAAAATCCGGGTGTTGACAAGTTGGTATCAGAGCCATCCTGACCATAGGAGACCCTAGTTAGAATGGACGTCCAAACCAAAAACTTAGCTTCAAAATCAAAGTGAGTATTTATGAAAAACTATTTCCTCTCTTACCCTTGTGAACTCATTCTTTCTCAAAAAATTCATGTTCCTCAAAATTCTTACATTATGACTTAAAACTTGACACACTTGATCACTTCACTAAATTCCTCATCCTTAATTCTTGTAGATGGAGACTCAGTTTAGCATGTTTTACCAGTTGGGAAACGGAGGTCACCTGATCTTCGAGAGGGATTTGGATTCACTGTCGGAGTTACTGGGACGCCCACATCCGGAGTTTCTTGGAGCTCAACTTCCAGGACCCCCAGGAGGAGACCTACAGTGGCTAGTCACCGCAGATCTTCGAGGAAGCATCGAAGCACCAACTTCTGGAAGAATTCAGTTCTCCGTGAGAGAGAACAACTGGCTAGATGGATTAGCCAGGGCAATGCATGAATCTCTCGCACGTCTATGTGCCCTCAGCGTCAACAAGATCCAAGGAACCCGTTTTGCCCACTATGCAAGACGTGACTTCATGGGAATGCCGATGGAGATGCCAAGTCACCTAGAATTGAGGCGTCAAGTGGAGAACCTTGACTTCTTGCTTCATGACAGATAGCAGGAACTGGACAATGCTAGGGAGTTAGCCAACCAGAACCGTGCCATTGCCGACCAGAAGGCCCAGACTTTCGCATTGCTCGTCCAAGATCGCCAGTCTCTTTGCCGCCAGCGTGCAAAGAAGGATCGCACCATCGCCCGTCTTCGCAAGAAGGTGGCCGACCTCGAGAAGACCATCAAGGAGCAGGAAGCTCAGCTTGCCGCCAAGGAAGAAGATAATGAGGGTGAAGACATCCAGGGAGACATGGATTCTTACCTCAGCAACGATGATGACTTTCTGGAGGAGGATGCTGTGGACTTCTACACTGATGATGAGGACTCTGACTTCATCGACAATGAGTAGATGCACTAGAGCATTGTCGTAGCATGAGATGTATCATCTCATTGTATCGTAGCTTACAGAATGGTTCATCAAACCATATGTTTTTCCCTTTGATTGTTGTGGTGTGTGTTGTATCGGGTGCTTGCTTGCATGAATGAAAATGAAGTTAGTTGAAAAACCTGAGTCTAACTCAAAGTTTTAGCTTTAAAACCCAAAACCATGAACCTTAGAATTTCCTCTTACCCCTATATCTATCTCAATCTTCAGATGACTCGTGGAAACCAAGGAGGGAGCAGCTCGTCGCAGGACCCAATGCTGCAGATCTTGTAGAATCTCATCGCGGACCGTGAAGCAAGCAGGGCAGAACGCCAAGCCAACTTAGCAACATTGCAGCAGATCGCCCAAATGGCTCTCAACAACCAAGGACATGGAAATCAGGATCACCATGGGTCCAAACTCAAAAAAATTCAGAACACCAATCCCCCAATCTTCAACCAATATGAGAACCCATTAGATGCTGATGACTGGTTATAGACCATGGAAACAACCTTGATGTTGCAGGAGTTGATGAAAATGAGAAAGTTCTCTTTGCCACCCACTATCTGGCGGGAGATGCAAGAGCTTGGTGGAATAGCATCCGCAATATGAACCATGGCCAGGTGATGACCTGGGAAGCATTCAAAGTCAAGTTCAGCCGCACCCACGTGCCACAAGGTCTCGTCAACAAGATGAGAGATGAATTCCGCGAATTGAAACAAGGAAGAATGACTGTGGTGGAGTACCGTGACAGATTCTTGTCGCTTGCCAGATATGCACCGGATGAGATCAACACGGAGGCCAAGAAGAAGGAGAGATTCTTGAACGGACTGCATGATGAGATGTAGATTGTCCTCATCAACATCTGTTTTCAGGATCTCGAAGAGCTAGTCGACTCGGCCATTCAGATGGAAGGGAAGATTAACCAGGCAAACGACAACCGCAAGCGTCGTATGATGCAGCAGCCTGGATCCAGTAGTCACCAGAAGTACCGTCCCAACCCCTCACCAGGATATGCACCAAGGAACAACAGACCCCCAAATCCTCGCCCAAGCTACCCCAACCGTAGCGGAGGCAATGTGAAGTCCGGAGGAAACAATCACAACTCCGGTAATGCCAACAATTTCAACCGTGCCCCTCCCAAGAGCAACAACAACAACAACACTGCACCCAGAACTGGCAGCAATGATGTGCCTGTCGCAGTCAAGGACAAGTCCCAGATCACTTGTTTCGGGTGTGGAGTGAAGGGTCACTACTCCAATGAGTGTCCCAAGAAGACTGCCGCCAATGCCCCTGTGAATGCCCCAGCTCAGCAGCAGCGTCATGTTCAACCAGGAAGGAGATTTGCCCCAGGGAACCCTCACAACCGCAACGGTCGTCTCTTCCACATGAACGCAGAACAAGCCCAGGAAGTGCCAGATGTAGTGATGGGTATGTTTTCTGTCAACTCAGTTCTAGCAAGAGTATTGTTTGATTTTGGAGCATCGCATTCATTTGTCACCGAAGAATTCGTATGCACTAGTAAGATTCACCCAATCAACCTGAAGCATGTCATGATAGTTCAAATCCCCGATTCAACTACAAAAGCTAGAAAAATTTGCAAAGTTGTACCTATCAGAATATATGGGATGGCTTTTTATGCCAACCTAATTGTACTTGGAACCAAAGGATTGGAAGTAGTACTAGGTATGAATTGGATGTCAAGGCATAAAGGATTGATCGACTCTGCTAAGAAAGCCATCACCATGACCAGTAGTTCCGGAGTAATAGTAGAGCATATCTCTGAAACCTTACCCCGTCAATTCAAGTGCAACAAGAGTGTAGCCCTGCCCACCATAGACCAAGTCAGAGTAGTCTGTGAATACCCCGACGTATTCCCAGATGAATTGCCAGATATGCCCCCGGATAGGGATATTGAGTTCATTATCGAACTAATCCCCGGAACCGGACCTATAGCCCAGAGACCCTATAGCATGAACCCCTCAGAGTTAGTGGAACTGAAGAAGCAGTTGGATGCCATGTTAGCAACAGGCTTGATTCAGCCAAGCGCATCGCCATGGAGATCACCAGTGTTATTCGTCGACAAGAAAGATGGAGGCAATCGTCTGTGTACAGATTACAGAAAGTTGAATGACGTCACCATCAAGAACAAGTACCCTTTGCCAAAGATAGAGGATCTATTTGATCAGTTGACTAGAGCCTAGGTATTCTCAAAGATTGATCTTAGGACTGGTTATCACCAACTTAAGATTTGTGCAATGGATATTCCGAAGACCGCCTTTACTACTCGCTATGGTTTATACGAGTATACGGTTATGTCTGTTGGATTAACCAATGCCCCTGCATATTTCATGAATCTCATGAATAAGATCTTTATGAATTTCCTAGATAAGTTTGTAGTTGTGTTTATCGACGACATCCTTATCTACTCCAAGTCACAAGAAGAGCATGAGCAACATCTGAGAATCATCCTAGAAACCCCGAGAGAGTATCAGTTATATGCCAAGTTCAGCAAGTGTGAGTTTTGGCTGAAAGAAGTAGGATTCCTAGGACATATTGTGTCTGCCGAAGGAGTCTCTGTTGATCCCACCAAGATCAAAGATGTCGAAGAATGGGAAGCCCCAACCACTCAAACCCAAGTCCGTTCATTCCTCGGATTAGCGGGATATTACCGCAAGTTCGTAGAAGGATTCTCGAGCATAGCCCGACCAATGACCCAATTGTTGAAGAAGGACAAGAAGTTTGAATGGACGGACAAATGTGAGGCCAGTTTCCAGGAGCTGAAGAAGAGATTGATATCAGCCCCAATTTTGATCATGCCAGACATCAAGAAGCCGTTTGATGTATATTGTGATGCATCCAAGATTGGTATAGGATGTGTATTAATGCAAGAAGGCAAAGTCATCGCGTATCTATCTCGACAACTGAAGCAGCATGGGCAGAACTATCTGACCCATGATCTTGAGCTAGCAGTTGTGGTTCTAGCATTGAAGACATGGCATCATTATTTGATGGGTAATCGCTATGAGATTTACTCGGATCATAAGAGCTTGAAGTATATCTTCACTCAGAAACAGCTAAATATGAGGCAAAGAAGATGGATAGAGTTAATCAAGGATTATGACCTTGACATTCACTATCACCCGGCAAAGCCAATGTGGTAGCGGATTCTCTTAGCAGACTGCCGTGTAGGCTTAACACCATGATCAAGGAGAAGCAACCAAGTTTGTATGAGGAGTTGGAGCAGTTTAGGACTGAGTTAGTTAGCAAAGGATTCCTAGCTAGCATTGAACTTCAACCCATGTTGATTAGCCAAATCAAGGAAGCCCAGAAAGGAAATGAAAGTATCGATAGAATCAGACATCGTATTGGTACAGGAAAGGTACCTGGATTCACCGAAGATGAAGAAGGAGTACTGTGGTACAAAGGACGTATCTGTGTGCCAGCAGATTCGGAGCTGAAGGAAGTTATCATTAAGGAAGCTCACGATACTCTTTATTCTATCCACCCCGGAGGAACGAAGATGTATCAGGATTTGAAAGAGCAATTTTGGTGGCACAAGATGAAGAGAGAGATCGGAAGCTACATCGCCAAATGTGACATCTGTCAAAGAGTCAAAGCAGAGCATTAGACACCTGCAGGATTGTTGCAACCATTGCAGATTCTGGAATGGAAATGGGATTCCGTCGGAAGGGACTTCATCACCGGTTTGCCTACTTATAGTAGGGGAAATGACTCAATCTGGGTAATCGTTGATAGATTGTCCAAGGTAGCCCACTTCATACCTGTCAAGACAACCTACCAGAGTGCAAAGCTAGCAGAGTTGTATATTGCTAGGATTGTTAGTCTGCATGGAACCCCCAAGACCATCGTGTCAGATCGAGGAACCCAGTTTACTTGAAGATTTTGGCAGAAAGATCAGGAAGGTTTAGGAACCAAGTTGAACTTCAGTACCGCGTATCACCCGCAAACAGATGGACAAACTGAGAGAGTCAACCAGATCTTGGAGGATATGCTTAGAACTTGTGTGTTGGAATACGGATCAAAATGGGAAGACTGCCTGCCTTTCACAGAATTGTCATATAACAACAGTTATCAAGCTAGTTTGCAGATGGCACCATTTGAATTCCTATACGGAAGAAAGTGTCGTACCCCTTTAAATTGGTCGCAAGTAGGAGAGAGTCAGATCTTTGGACCCGACATTCTCCGAGAAGCAGAAGAGAAAGTTCACAAAGTCTGTGAGCACCTCAAGACCGCCCAATCCAGACAGAAGAGCTATGCTGACAAGAGAAGGAGAGACCTGACTTTCAATGTCGGAGATTTTGTATATCTCAAGGTTTCACCACTGAAGGGAACTCAATGCTTTAGTCTGAAGGGAAAGTTAGCCCCCAGATATATCGGACCTTTCAAGATTCTGAACCGCCGAGGAGAAGTATTGTATTAGCTGGAACTTCCTGAAGAGATGTCAGCCATCCACAATGTGTTCCATATCTCGTTACTTTGTAAATGCTTGGAAGTGCCTGAGAAGACTGAAGTTTTCAAGAATATCGAACACAGAGCGGTGGAAATCAACAATGACCTGACCTATCGGGAAGTACCCATCCGTATCTTAGAAGAAGCCTACAGAACCACCAGGACCAGGAGCTTCAAGTTTCTCAAGATTAAGTGGAGCAACCATACCGAGGAAGAAGCCACTTGGGAGCGCGAAGATTACATTAGGACAGAGTTCCCAGATCTCTTTAGTTCCTAGTTTTCTTTGTAAATCTCGGGACGAGATTTTGTTTAAGGGGGAAAGGTTTGTAACATCCCAAAACTTCAATCCAAGCTTATCAAGATCTAAATCAACCAAAAATGGGGTTAACAAAAACTTTTCCAAATTTAAAATGAAAGCATTCATATGTGTGTGCATTTAAAATAGGAGTTGTTTTGAATTACCATGATTGTGTGATCCAATGCTTGTAAAATGTTTCTTAGGTGATTTAAACATCATCTACATCATTCCCAAACTTTTCCTAAAGAAAATCAAATAAAAAAGAATTAAAAAGGAGGAATGGTCATTTTGGCCATTTTAATCCACTACAATACTTTGGCTATTCCTAGTACTCAATTCTTAACAGAAACAACTCTTGATCTTTGTACCCCTTGCTAGTACACATAATGAGGTACCAAGGCCCACCTTTTGATCTTCTAAAAACATTCTTTTACTTATTTTAATTGGCATTTGAAAATTGAACCTAATGCATATGCATAGATCACCCCTATTTTCAAAACCCATCTATTTGAGCTCCACTTTCAAAACCCTTGCAACCAGAGACTACCTAGCACTAGTGGAGATCACTCAAAAAATTTGAAACCAAAATTCAAAACTTTCTCTCTTTCGGCCATTTCATCAAACAGCTTGTGTGCACAAATCTGGCCAAATTCAAAACACTATTTTGAGAAGTGATCTTGGTCATCATTTGTGCCTAACCTTGTCCCCTTGTTCCCTCAGTACCAGCCCTACCCTTTGCTAGCCCGGCCACACCCTGTGCACATGACCAAATGGTCATGGCCATTAAGGCCGAGCACCTTGAGCACCCCCACCGGTGACATCGCGCCACAGCAGCTGCCAACCTCTCTCTCCATGTCTAGCACACCGCTAGTGGTCCACCTCCACCGTCCAACCAGCCCCAGGCTAGAGACAGAGGGCAGAGTGGCCAGGAACCACCGCGCCTGGAGCTGGTCGAGCATGCCAACGCCGCCCCCAGAGCGCACTCTGTCCCCGCTCACACAGACCGCCCCTTGGCCGCAGCCCGCGCACGCCGCTCCGCCACGACCTGGAGAACACCCCATACATCCCCGCTGGCCGCCCAAAGCCTCGCAGCCACCGCTCGCCATGGACACCACCGCCTCTGCCTCTCAGAGCGCCACCTCGCCCAGACCGCGTGCCACCGCCCCTACGGCCGCATTCAATCCCTAGAGCACTGCCAGGGGACCTCCCATCGATCGCCGCCCTCAGCCATGCCTCTACCCTGCCGTAGCCATGTCGCCACCGTCACCTGCCCATCCCGCTCGGTCTCACCATCGGGCCTATAAAAGGAGCCCTTCCCAGCCTCTTCTCTCCACACCATTCCACTCCCTTCACCTCTCTGAACCTCACCCACCTCTAGCCGGAGCAAAGGGAGCAGCAGCTCGCCGGAATTGGAGCCGGAGTAGCCGCCTTTGGAGGAGAAGGGCGCCGCTGATTGGGACCACCCCAAGCTCCGCCGCAACCGCACCTCACCTCACCGTCGTCTTCCAATTTGTTTGCCCGCCTCGCCGACCCCTTTGGAGCCCTGGTACGTCCCCAGCAGACCCCCACCGAGCCGCTAGGGTTCGAGCTCGCCAGCGACCTGTTCGTCGTTGACGACGACCCTCAGCCGTAGATTCCTCTTCTAATCCTACGGCCCACAGCACGCGTACCGTTTCGCGTGTTAAGTGCCGCTGACAAGCGGGACCCCCCTGTCAGCTGAGCCCCGCGCCGCGGAGCGCCACTGGGCCGGCCCAAGTCTTTTCCCGTGCTAGCCCAGCCATTCAAATCTGGATTTTTCTTTTTAGTTAAATCTAGTTTCTGTCCACTAGTTTAAAATTCAATTCAGAGAGTTTGACAAATCCAAATTGCATGAAGCTAATTTTTTCTGAAAGGTATTGAAATGATCTATCCAAGCCCGTTGGATTTATTTCAATTAGAGTTATAGATCTCTCCTAATAAAAATAACAAAACAGAAGCTTTTGCAACTTGCAACATTTTTATAAAACCAACAAAGTTAGCTTTTGAGTTGATTACAACTCTGAAAAATCACATTTCATCACATCTATCTAAATATGTAATAATATTAAGGTTTACATGCAGTGACTTTGGACTAGTACCAAAATAATGCTATATAGGCATTTCTAGTCACTTTAAATCATTAAATAATGAACTTAAACCAAAGTAATATTGATCAACCCTTAAATTTCATTCCCACATGTTATAATATGTGGTAATGACATGTGTCAACATGATCCCATATTTTAAGTGGTGAATATTAAATCTTAGTTAAATTTTCAATGAGTAGAAATTACTTTTCTAAATTAAAAAGGTTGAAACTATTGAATTAAACTTGTGATGCTTGTGATGATAATAGATCATCAATTGTGTGTCTTAGAATGCTATATAGCCTAGTTAAGTATTGTTTGGTGATTGTCTACTCCGTATGTATTGTTATAGAAGATAGTACCGACCAAGCTTACAAGGAGGAGGAGTGCTATCAAGACGAAGACGAAGAAAACTTCAACCACTGCACCAACCAAGGCAAGCCACCATTAACAGTGCAAGCTACCCTTAGCAAGCTAGCAATACCCAAGTTTAACCCTTGCAAGTTTAGTGCTTAGCAAACTAGAAACAAACTAGATGGTTTAGCAAAGATGCCTTAAGCATGCTTTGATCACACCCCCTTTAACTATTAGTACCTCAAGTCTATTTGACAAGTTTTACCTCCCTTAGTCTACACAAAGTTCTCTACTTGTTTTGAAGGTAGCATAAAAAGTATAAAACTTGACCTATTTAGAACCCTTTAGATGTCATTCAATGGCATGAGATTGAACCCATCTTTTCCATCTTAGTGAACACTCTTAACTTAGTATTTTAGAGTAGATCAAAAACATGAGTCACTTTAGATGGGAACACTTGGTGAAAATGAATTATGAAAACCTTGGAATGATGAGTCATTCTATTGATATGTTTTGACATGTGTTGAGAAACACCAATGATTGATGATGATGAAAATGTTGAGGCATGAGCCTTAACCCTTTTATAAAACTGATGGTTGGATTCGGATGCGATACCATTCCAAATTTACCGTACAACCACATTACCTGAATTGGGTAAGGCTTAGCTGGAAATTTATATGCATTAGTATTAGTTCCCTCGCGGGAGAGGTCTGAGCTGAGGCTACCTCTCAATGATGTCCACCTATGCAGTGCCCAAGATGACTGATGGTCATGGTTGGGAGGCCATGCTCATAGGAGAGGTGCTTATACTAGGGTGTGTAAAGGGAAGGTTATGTTTGATTATCTGCATACTAAGTATGATGATTCAGGGTTATCCCTGACAGATGTATCGAATCTTGTGATGAAAGTGTACCACCTCTGCATAGTGTCAAACTATTCGAATATCCGCGTCCGCGGTTATGGACAGTTGGAATGGCCATACTGTTTTGTTGTCAGATGTTTTCTAAATAACTTGAAGTGAATGATGAATCTTGACTTGACCACAACAGGGTTGTGTTTATGATAATAGCTTCCCAACTTAAGTGATTCTAGAACTTTACTTTATCTTTCTTTGCTTCTGAAATCAGCTTAGGTCTCAAACTTAACTTTATAGTTAAACTTAGATTTAGCACTTTAACTTAGAACTATAGTATCTGTTAATAGTAGTTTGCGAGTACTTAAAGAGTACTCATGGCTTTTGTCCCTGGCTATTCTCATGGCCATACTATGAAGGAGACTATCAGGAGGATGGTCATCAGGATGGCTATGATAACTAGGACTATCTGCCTTCGTCAGCATTTCCTGTGCCCCTGAAGATGGACCCCACCGCTATGCTTATCTTTTATTTCCGCTGCTTGTTGTATTAAAGTCTAGATCATGAGATCCTTATTTGTGTAAGACCTTATGTATGGTTTGTAATGGATGATGTACTGTGATATCCAATCCGTTATGTCTCACAAAAATGGTAATCCTGGGATTGCGAGGTATGGCATAACGGGCATCTGGGATTAAAAATTCGGGTGTTGACACACGGTCTTCGAGATACTAGAAGATCCAAAATCTATAAATAGCATCATTGGTCCGGTAAGGACAAATGTTTAAATAAGCAAGATGCAATTATGCATAAGTGATGTAATGTAGTTTGATAAACGCGAATCCCCGAAAGAATTGTATCTGATCTAGGGTTTGCAAGTTGGAGGTCATATCTTTAGAATGTGTTGCACTTTTATACTTGCTTCACACTAGTGCTTCTTATTAAGGCGTGTGAGTGTGTGTGAGACAATATGTAAATACAATAAGTAGCATGCAATACTAAAGCACTCAAATGGGGCATGATATCTAAAAGATTACTTTTAATATTTCTTAAAATAGTTAGACCTATGTTAACTGCATTTAAACATCAATTGAACTTGTTGTTACACTTTTAGACTAAATAAACAACGGTAAAGGCAATAGTAAAGATTTATATTAAGGAATTAAAATAAAAGAAAAGAGTTTAAACTAGTTTTATTAAACCTTTACCTTTTATTTTACTTCAAAAGTGAGAGTTGATATTTTTAGTGTGTAGATTTCCTTTTTGTGATCATTTTGGTATATTATAAGTATTTTTGTGATTTTTAAATAATAATATATGATTTTTACAAATTTTACCACTTTATAAACACTTAATAAATAATAAATACTAGTTAAGTGATATAATATTTTAAATTTTTATTTTAAAATTTTAGTTCTTATTTTTCCAAGAATTTTAGTATATTATTTATATTTTTCTTATTTACCAATATTAAAATATGAATTTTCAAAGTATTATTACTTATAAAATCTTTATTAAATATTATTTATTTAAATAGCTAACATAATTATTTTTGTTAATAGAGTTAAATTATATATTTTATTTTTCTGAACATTTTGATATATTATACCTATTTTTATGAATTATAAAACAAAAGATATTCAATTTACAAGTTTTATTGTTTTTCTAATTGAATTTTAAATCATTAAATCCTATTATTAGGTCATGCTGACATCAGCATGACACACATATGCAGATTAGAACTTTTTACACTGGCACTGACTCTAGCCACACACACTGACAGGTGGGGTCTATGCCACGTCGGTGACCACGTCAGCAAAGTGGATTTTTTATTCAATACTAAAATTATTACAAAAAAATAAAATGATAATTCATATAAGGCATCACCATGACGTCATGGTGACGTCCTCAATGGGAATTCCCTCCCAGTCGAGGACGAATCAATCCATTTGGAGCTCACGGGGCCAAACAGAGGGTGCTACGCGATAGAGGAGACCAAGGCGATCTTAGGGGTGGTACCGTGATAACCCACAAGTATAGGGGATCGTGTGTAACCTTTTCGATAAGTAAGAGTGTCGAACCCAACGAGGAGTTAAAGGTAGCATAAATATTCTCTCAAATTCTATGAACCACTGATACAACTCTACGCACACTAAACGTTTGCATTATCTAGGAAATAAAACTAGAGCAATAATACGAGTAATAGAGATAGTTTTGCATGATAATAAATAACAAGAAAGTAAAGCTAGTTGCTACAGCAATAAAATACACTAAACTAACAGAACCATGAGTGTGAAATAGTGGTGGTAATTGTGGTGGCTTTGTCCAAGTTTAAATAGCGAATAGATCAGGTTCATTGTCTTCGATGTAGTTTTCTATGTGGGAGAGGCTAAATATACATGCGCTTCACTAATTAGAATTATATGTACTATATGATTGGATTGTTAGCAAACATCCGTAAGTATTAATCAATGCATTAAGTTTTCCCCAACCATAGCCTTAAGTTTAAATGGTCCTCTTACTCCCATGCGTGCAACGTTCCGGTTCGTGTCCTCTGGTTTCTGTCACTCCGGCAGAACTCCCCCTTTCTTTTACACATACTACAAACCCTATGATGTTTAATTCATGCGCGCACAAATATAATGGACACCAAAGAACTGTACCATATCAACATACAACTCTAATGAACCAAAGACGTTTAACCATTCAATCTAAGAACAAATAAACTACGCAAACATGACATAGATCATAGGATTATAACTTATAGCATCAAACACCATGTTTACATAGGACGGTACAGAGGTGTGTGGGAGGATGAACCACTGCATACTAGGATAATTAGATGATGGAGATGGCGGTGAAGATGGTGAAGAGGGCGGCGGCGGCGCTGGGGACTCCTTCCCCACCGCCGGTATCATGGGGGAGCACCGCCCTTAGTCCCTTCCTTCATGGCTTCTTGGGAGCCCTCCCACATGGAGATGTGATCCATGGGGGAGGGAAAAACGTGGCTTTGGTGGCTGCAAATTCGTGGGTGGAGATGCCCTGGGCGAATTAGGTTTCCTCGGATTCCCGTCACCCCATCTTGGGCTGCAGTAAATCGAAACTAAAAGGCCTGTCCGGACTCGGAATTAGCTAACTGTTATGTCCAGAACGTTTGTCGCGAAATTTCCAACAACTTTTTAGTTGAAGAGTTTTCCGTTTGACGCGGTCTTCGACTCAAAACGTGACCATCTTTAAAAAGAGTTCTAAGACAGATTTCTGGATAAATCCCAATTTGACTCCAACAAGGTTTCCACTTGTATTCTTGGTAATTCCTACACATCAAAGTGTAAAACAGGAACATTGTGCACTTTTGCAACTATTAGTAGGTTAGTCCAAATAAATCATAAACTTTATACAAAAAGGAGTATCAAAAGCATATTATTAGTATAAAACCATCAAAAATTATAGATACGTTATGGACGTATCAACATCGAAAGGCTTAGTTCCTACTCGTCCTCGAGTAGTTAAACGATCAAAACAATATAATTTTTGAGGTGACATGCAAACAACACAATCTTGATCATCATTATTGTAAAAGCATTGATAGCTGGGATTAAGGTACTCTAAACATAAATCATGAAAGATAGAGTTCTAATAATAAGACATAACAACTATGTTGTAACATGAAAAGGCACAAACAAAAGATTCATGAATAACAATGCTTTGCAAGACGTTTGTTTGTTTCACATAAATAAAGCATAATGAGAATAGTATTCAGCTTGTCCCTCATAGAGTAACAAAACAAAACATAAATGCCTAGGACACCTTCAAAGTTCATAAGGGTGACTAGATACAAATAGTTTAACAACAAGCAATATAAAAGTTATGTATTAATCAACAAGTCTTGGGACAATGCACATTAAACTAAGAATAGCCACTATGCTCTCTTAATAGGTGCATAAACATAGAAAATAGAGACTCAACATAAAAATAAAAGAAAGTCCTTCTTAGAAGGAAGCAGGGATTCAAGTCTCATAAAAAGCTTCCAAAAATTATGGTACTTATTAGCTTTGATCTCTCATTGCCCCTGTCATAAGCATCTTTAGGTGATTAAGGTTAAAGTGACACAACTAAGAGGATATGCTTGACAAGTTATAAGTTGAAATCTCATGCCCCTTACTTACGAGTACCGAACCTAATGCTACTCAACTTCAGTCACAAGTAAGCTCTTTTCATTGTAAGTACATATGTATCATAGAGAACCGCCAATGGGGTACCCCTTGCACATGATACAGAAGCTATACAATAATCAAAATGACAAGGCAAGCAGACAATGAGCATCTCAGCGATCTTTTTATTTGCTATTTGCATAGGGTTTTATTGAGGATGCTTCATAGAGTGCTCATTATGGTTATGCTACAAGTTTCCACCATGATTAGGCATGGCTTAGGCTAGCGGCCCAGGCATTTCTCTAACACATGTACAAACCCCATGATCTTACAAGTTCCCCTTTTATTTCACATCGCCGGGATCCATAAGCAGAAGAATCATGATATCAATGGAATATAAGTGCAATGTTGAAAGCTTTCCCCATGATACATGGTTTTGCTAACTTCAACTTATAAAGCGCAAGCATATACACAACAAAGGAGGACACAGCGGTTCAAGTTTATTAAGTGCAAGAAAATAAAGTGTGCCATCAAGTTCGTGAGAGCTTTAATCACTAATTTTCACATAACAAGTTTAATTTGGATGGTAGGTAAAAGCACGAATATACTTGGAATAGCAAATTCTAATAGGTAGGTATGGTGGACTCTTTGGGATAACTTGGTTTTATTTGGAGTTGGATGCATGAGTGGAACTCATACTTGGTTATGGAAGCTAGCAAAAGACTGGGAGCGACCAACTAAAAGAGCAATAATGGCCATAATTATGCAAAGCGACAAAACATCATTAATTAAAGCATAAAGTGATATTAAAATTCGAAAACTAAAGGATCATAAAGGCTATGGTGACTTGGGATAGTCATAACATGGTGTGAGCATGCGCCAAGTCAACCCAAATAAAGCATCAAAGGAGAATGCCACAATACTATGCTTTAATATGCTAAAACAACGCATGATTCTTTCAAGGCACATTAAGCAATCTCAATTCTTTATAACATGTCATGCTACAACAAAAATCACTAAGCATAAAGCCAAAACAATATCAAGCATGACATGACAAAGCATAGGGCACCGTCCAAAACGAGCTTCTTTTACCACCTAAGCATGAACTTTTCCTACTCTTTTCCAATCCAAACCACACTTATTTGAAAACTAATGTATGAAAGAGGGGGTCCAACCAATTTATTCAAGCAAACTAAGAAAACCAAGCAAACGAAAATAAAAACGAAGACGCTCCAAGGACAACACAACTGTGCATGAAATAATAAAAATGAAGTGTTTGGAAGAAACCTGAGATTTTTATTGATGAAGAAGGGGATGCCATGGGAATGCCCAAGCTTTAACGCTTGTACTTCTTGGATATTTCTTGGGGTGACACACGTGGAATCCCCAAGCTTGAGCTTTAGTCCATTCTTCATCTCATTGCATCACTCTTTCCATACACCTAAATTTTTTCCTTCATACAAAACTTCACACAATCTTTTTTAGCAACATTAGTGCACTCAAGATAATAAGTATTTGGGTACAGTTACAACACCAATAAAACTTCCATTAAAATACAAGCTACCATAGCAGTTCCCTCAAAAAGCTCAATTCCCCAAAAAGAACCCAAAAAGGAATCAACAAGAAGCAAATGCAAATAATGGCAGAAATCTGTTAAAACAGACCAGTAGGTAAAAACCAATTTTTTCGAAGACCTTATGTTGCTCAAATCGTAAAGTGTTGAACAAACGAAAGTTAGATAACAACCTGGGGCAGGAGCAAAAAAATTCATAGCTCAAACCGACGTACAGGGATTTAAACGAATTTTTACAGCGAAGCACCAAAAACCTGTTTCGGGACAACAACTTTTCCAAGCATTACTGCTCTCTTATTAGAGATTACTCTTGGCACAAAAAGCAAATAAAAATGATAAGGAGCGGTTATTACAGAGGTAATAACTTCCAAGACTCATCTAAAACTTTTGGGTTATCTTCCAATAAGTACTTTTCTTTAATGCCTTTAAGTTAGGCATAGGAGCAAGATTCAAGTATTTTCGAATGAATAAGCATTAAGATCAATACTAGAAATATCTTTCTTTTTCTAGGCTTCATGCATTCCTACAAGTTTTTAACTGAAAAGCTTCCATGGAAAGATTTGTTTTGGTTTCATAGGCATGAAAACAAGTGTTCAAGGTCGACCCCCACTTAACCATTACTCATCTTTCCAATCACTTTCCTTTTTGAAAACGTTTTTAGGTAACAAGTACAACTAATTTTTTTGTAATTCGCATTCCCTATCCGTACTAAGATAGAGAACCACTTAAAACTGAAAGTAAAACCTACTTAGAGATAAAGCAAACAAGTGCACGCAAGAATATTCACCCACACGCTATTGCTCCCTGACAACGGCGCCAGAAAAGGTCTTGATAACCCACAAGTATAGGGGATTGTGTGTAGCCTTTTCAATAAGTAAGAGTGTCAAACCCAACGAGGAGCTGAAGGTAGGATAAATATTCCCTCAAGTTCTATCAACCACTGATACAACTCTACGCACATTAAACATTTGCATTATCTAGGAAATAAAACTAGAGCAACAATATGAGTAATAGAGATAGCTTTGCATGATAATAAATAACAAGAAAGTAAAGCTAGTTGCCACAGCAATAAAATACACTAAACTAACAGAACCATGAGTGTGGAATAAAGGTGGTAATTGTGGTGTCTTTGTCCAAGTTTAAATAGCGAATAGATCAGGTTCATTGTCTTCGATGCAATTTTCTATGTGGAAAAGGCTAAATATACATGCGCTTCACTACTTGGAATTACATGTACTATATGATTGGATCGTTAGCAAACATCCGTAAGTACTAATCAATACATTAAGGTTTCCCCAACCATAGCCTTAAGTTTAATGGTCCTCTTACTCCCATGCGTGCAACGTTCCGGTTTGCGTCCTCAGGTTTCTGTCACTCCGGCAGAACTCCCCCTTCCTTTTACACATACTACAAACCCTACGATGTTTAATCCATGCGCGCACAAATATAATGGACACCAAAGGACTCTACCATATCAACATACAACTCTAATGAACCAAAGACGTTTAACCATTCAATCTAAGAACAAAAAAACTACGCAAACATGGCATAGATCATAGGATTATAACTTATAGCATCAAACATCATGTTTACATAGGACGGTACAGAGGTGTGTGGGAGGATGAACTACTGCATACTAGGATGATTAGGTGATGGAGATGCCGGTGAAGATGGTGAAGAGGGCGGCGGCGCGGGGGACTCCTTCCCCGCCGCCGGTATCATGGGGGAGCACCGCCCCTTAGCCCATTCCTTCATGGCTTCTTGGGAGCCCTCCCACATGGAGATGGGATCCATGGGGGAGGAAAAGCGTTGCTTTGGTGGCTGCAAATTCATGGGTGGGGATGCCCGAGGTGAATTAGGTTTTCTCCCTTTATATAGCTTCTCGGATTCCCGTCACCCCATCTTGGGCTGCAGTAAATCGAGTCTAAAAGGCCCGTCCGGACTCGGAATCAGCTAAATTTTATATCCAGAACGTTTGGTGCGAAATTTCCAACAACATTGTAGTTGAAGAGTTTTTTGTTTGACGCCGTCTTCGACGGGAAACTTGACCAACTTCAAAAAAAGTTCTAAGACAGATTTCTGAAAAAATCCCAATTTGACTCCAACAAGGTTTCCACTTGTATTATTGGTAATTCCTACACATCAAAGTGTAAAACAAAAACATTATGCACTTTTGCAACTATTAGTAGGTTAGTCCAAATAAATCATAAACTTTATACAAAAAGGAGTGTCAAAAGCATATTATTAGCATAAAACCATCAAAAATTATAGATACGTTATGGACGTATCATATCGCCGACCAATTTTGGTCACCGGAGTTACTCCGGCGACCCCTTATTGCGACAGCTGACGATGGATTCCGGCGGTAGAGCAAATCAAGAAGCGAGGATGAAATCGGAGAGGTGTGCAAGCACGGGTAGCTCACCCTGAAGCTATAGAGCATGATGGCGAGACTGGAGGAGCACTGTAGCGGCGAGAATCGACGATTAACGTCGACGGTTTGTGGTGGAGATGATAGGTCGATTCGTTCGACTGGGTCTCTCCTGCTTCCACGACTTGGCTAGGAAGAACGAGGATGGTGAGACGAGTCTAACGGTGCCCTCAGGATGGTCAGGGGAGATCGGGAACGGTGGACGTGAAGAGGACCTGAGCTAGGGTTCCGGCGTCCTCTGCGGGAAGAAGAGGAAGAGAAGAAATAGGGCACGACGGGGTTCCTCCGGCGGCACAGGACTATTTATACACAATGTAAGCGGCGGCGCGTATCGCAGCGCCGAGATGGCCAATCGAGCGGTCGCTGGAGCTCCACCAAGCTGCTTCGCCGTCGCTGCTTTCTGGCGAAAGTAAGAAGAAAACAAAAAGAACGACAAATCGGTACGGGCCTTAGGTGGGCTATGTATGGGCTGACGTGGGCTGCTGCAAAGCTTGCGTAGCAAGTTTCTCCAGCTGCTCGCCAGCGACATATAAGCGAGAAACTTCTCTGGGTCGTGGGCCGAAGCGACTAGCTGCTCCTTCTCTTTTTCTTATTCTTTTTCCAGTTTCTATTTTCTTTTCTATCTATAAATTCACTTCAAATTTGATTTCTACAAGGATTTAAATCCTTAGAATTCTGGTGTAATATTCCAAATGGTTTAGAGATTCATTATACTAAATCTTCTCTTTATTTTTTCTTTATCTTTTCGAAATTTATGAGTGTATGAAAAGTTCGTTTATTTAGTAAAGTAAATAAAAACTAGGGTTTTGTGAATTTGTTTCCTCTAAAGAAAATCTTATTGAAATGTGCTTAGTTCTACCATGATAGTGGTTATGGCAAGAATTTAAAATATTGAATGATATGTGAAGAATTCCCTTCATACTTAGCCTCATAAAGGGATGAGATATATATTTATTACTAGACCATAGTGGCGGGCGTTGCCACGCCTGTCCATTTCTAATAAAACAATTGGAGTTTGTGCATATATAGTGTGTCCTGAAATATGAAAGTTAAAATACAAATTACAAAGTAGTAAAAGTAAAATCTAACTACATCGATAATTACAAGGAAAGGATGTGATCAATTATTCGATTATTCTTTGTCTCGGAATGTATATCGGTGTTCTCCATACATAGAAAAATATCAAATCCTTCCTCCTTCTGTTGCATTGACTTGATTTCATCAGATGCTATGGTTGACGATCAAATCTGATTCTAGGATGGTATGTGAGTAATTCGGGTAAGACATGATGATTCCTAATATACTACTCCCTCCGTTCTAAAATAAGTGACGTGGGTTTATCTAGATTCAAATGTATCTAGACACGTTTTAGTATATAGGTACGTGCGAATCTAGACAAATTCAAGTCACTTATTTTAGGACGGGGGAGTAATAGCAACATAAAGCAAACCAGACGGATTAACCTTTTGTCACTATGAACAACTAAGTGATTGGCTTATAACTATTACCCACACATATCCACTGTTTCAATATTGTTATTGAGAAATAGAACTGCAGGAACTGAATCGCTAAGCCCTTCTTTTACCTTAGCTGCTTCTCACAACACGCAGAAGAACAATGGATTTTGGTGTTGGCAGCCACACACAGCCAGATTACCATCTCTGTTATCTCCCACACAAAAACACAGTACTATTAGCTACGGTGCAAAGTTTCAGTGAGTATATACGTACTTCAATTGGTACTCTTTATTTGTAAATACGACTGGTATCAAAGTTGTGTCGAAGCAGAATAGAACAGAGCGTATAACAAGAACAAATTGATGGCAACCTATCACCTCGTCCTCGTCGGTACAGTTCGCATGCCCAATACTTGGCACTAGCGACATGGTGTTAGGCGTCAGGCTGCTCGTTGCCACAGCTGCAGGCGAAGATGATGCCTGCTCGCAAGCATAGCCACTTCTGCTCCTCGACACAGGGCAGTGCTAGTTCAACCGGTACAGCGGTGGCCACACCATGAATACGCACATGAGTTGATCTTTGCACCAGTGAACGACTAAAAGGGAAAAGAAAGTAGAAGAGAGGAATCATGGGGAAGGAGGCGGTGACGAATCCGGTAAAGATTAGCAATGGAAGGAGGAATAAGTAGGATCAAACGAATTAAAAGAGAAGGAGGAAGGCATCCAGCATGCACGAATTAAAGGAGAAGGAAACGGCAGGACGATGCACCTCCACATCCATGAATGCAAAGCTCTCGCCTATGGTGCCCCACAATGCCAAAAGTACAGACTGAATGGTTGAATAAACGAAAGAGACAGTATCGGTCTCCCGCACAGATCAGAGCATAGGCCATGCTCATAAAAGGGCCAAAACTAATATGGGCCTTGCGGCTTATAGCATCTCGGTCCAGTTAACCAGGACACATGTGGGTCAATCTCCGGAGTAGCTGTCCAGCAACGGTTCGCTGGCCCATTGAACGCGAGCAAACGACGTAAAATGGAGTTGAGGGATCGTTCGGGCCAGCTTGGGGTTTTTTTTTTAGACGTGGCAACAGATTTGCCACCCTTCTTTACCCTGTGCTTCTCTTTTTTGTTTTTTTTAAAACCGGTGGTCCTATTGATCATCAACACTTGATGTTCTTTCTTAATCTCCACTTCTGCAGTCTTAAGCATTGACAGAAGCTCGGGAAGAGACTTCTTCATGCCCTGCATATTATAGTTCATCACGAAGCTCTTTAAGTTAGGCATAGGAGCAAATAAAAAGGATAAGGAGCGGTTATTACAGAGTTAATAACTTTCAAGACTCATCTAAAACTTTTGGGTTATCTCCTAATAAGTACTTTTCTTTAATGCCTTTAAGTTAGGCATAGGAACAAGATTCAAGTATTTTCGAATGAATAAGCATTAAGATCAATGCTAGAAATATCTTTCTTTTTCTAGGCTTCATGCATTTCTACAAGTTCTTAACTGAAAAGCTTTCATGAAAAGATTTGTTTTGGTTTCATAGGCATGAACACAAGTGTTCAAGATCGACCCCCACTTAACCATTACTCATCTTTCCAATTACTTTCCTTTTTGAAAACGTTTTTAGGTAAGAAGTACAACTAATTTTTTTGTAATTAGCATTCCCTATCCATACTAAGATAGAGAACCACTTAAAACTGAAAGTAAAACCTACTTAAAGATAAAGCAAACAAGTGCACACAAGAATATTCACCCACACGCTATTGCTCCCTGACAACGGCGCCAGAAAAGGTCTTGATAACCCACAAGTATAGGGGATTGTGTGTAGCATTTTCGATAAGTAAGAGTGTTGAACCCAACAAGGAGCTAATGGTAGGATAAATATTTCCTCAAGTTCTATCAACCACTGATACAACTCTACGCACACTAAACATTTGTATTATCTAGGAAATAAAACTAGAGCAACAATACGAGTAATAGAGATAGCTTTGCATGATAATAAATAACAAAAAAGTAAAGCTAGTTGCCGCAGCAATAAAATACACTAAACTAACAGAACCATGAGAGTGGAATAAATGTGGTAATTGTGGTGGCTTTGTCCAAGTTTAAATAGCGAATAGATCAGGTTCATTGTCTTCGATGCAATTTTCTATATGGGAGAGGCTAAATATACATGCGCTTCACTACTTGGAATTACATGTACTATATGATTGGATCGTTAGCAAACATCCGTAAGTACTAATCAATACATTAAGGTTTTCCCAACCATAGCCTTAAGTTTAATGGTCCTCTTACTCCCATGCGTGCAACGTTCCGGTTTGCGTCCTCAGGTTTCTGTCACTCCGGCAGAACTCTCCCTTCCTTTTACACATACTACAAACCCTACGATGTTTAATCCATGCGCGCACAAATATAATGGACACCAAAGGACTCTACCATATCAACATACAACTCTAATGAACCAAAGACGTTTAACCATTCAATCTAAGAACAAAAAAACTACGCAAACATGGCATAGATCATAGGATTATAACTTATAGCATCAAACATCATGTTTACATAGGACGGTACAGAGGTGTGTGGGAGGATGAACTACTGCATACTAGGAGGATTAGGTGATGGAGATGCCGGTGAAGATGGTGAAGGGGGCGGCGGCGCGGGGGACTCCTTCCCCGCCGCCGGTATCATGGGGGAGCACCGCCCCTTAGCCCATTCCTTCATGGCTTCTTGGGAGTCCTCCCACATGGAGATGGGATCCATGGGGGAGGAAAAGCGTTGCTTTGGTGGCTGCAAATTCGTGGGTGGGGATGCCCTAGGCGAATTAGGTTTTCTCCCTTTATATAGCTTCTCGAATTCCCGTCACCTCATCTTGAGCTGCAGTAAATCGAGCCTAAAAGGCTCGTCCGGACTCGGAATCAGCTAAATTTTATGTCCAGAACATTTGGTGCGAAATTTCCAACAACTTTGTAGTTGAAGAGTTTTTTGTTTGACGCCGTCTTCGACCGGAAACTTGACCATCTTCAAAAAAAAGTTCTGAGACAGATTTCTGGAAAAATCTCAATTGACTCCAACAAGATTTCCACTTGTATTATTGGTAATTCCTACACATCAAAGTGTAAAACAAAAACATTATGCACTTTTGCAACTATTAGTAGGTTAGTCCAAATAAATCATAAACTTTATACAAAAAGGAGTGTCAAAAGCATATTATTAGCATAAAACCATCAAAAATTATAGATACGTTATGGACGTATCATATCGCCGCCCAATTTTGGTCACCGGAGTTACTCCGGCGACCCCTTATTGCGACAGCTGACGATGGATTCCGGCGGTAGAGCAAATCAAGAAGCGAGGATGAAATCGGAGAGGTGTGCAAGCACGGGTAGCTCACCCTAAAGCTATAGAGCATGATGGCGAGACTGGAGGAGCACTGTAGCGGCGGGAATCAACGATTAACGTCGACGGTTTGTGGTGGAGATGATAGGTCGATTCGTTCGACTGGGTCTCTCCTGCTTCCACGACTTGGCTAGGAAGAACGAGGATGGTGAGACGAGTCTAACGGTGCCCTCAGGAAGGTCAGGGGAGCTCGGGAACGGTGGACGTGAAGAGGACCTGAGCTAGGGTTCCGGCGTCCTCTGCGGGAAGAAGAGGAAGAGAAGAAATAGGGCACAACGGGGTTCCTCCGGTGGCACAGGACTATTTATAGACAATGTAAGCGGCGGCGCATATCGCAGCGCCGAGATGGCCAATCGAGCGGTCGCTGGAGCTCCACCAAGCTGCTTCGCCGTCGCTGCTTTCTGGCGAAAGTAAGAAGAAAACAAAAAGAACGATGAATCGGTACGGGCCTTAGGTGGGCTATGTATGGGCCGACGTGGGCTGCTGCAAAGCTTGCGTAGCAAGTTTCTCCAGCTGCTCGCCAGCGACATATAAGCGAGAAACTTCTCTGGGTCGTGGGTCGAAGCGACTAGCTGCTCCTTCTCTTTTTCTTATTCTTTTTCCAGTTTCTATTTTCTTTTCTATTTATATATTCACTTCAAATTTGATTTCTACAAGGATTTAAATCCTTAGAATTCTGGTGTAATATTCCAAATGGTTTAGAGATTTATTATACTAAATCTTCTCTTTATTTTTTCTTTATCTTTTCGAAATTTATGAGTGTATGAAAAGTTCGTTTATTTATTTAGTAAAGTAAATAAAAACTAGGGTTTTGTGAATTTGTTTCCTCTAAAGAAAATCTTATGGAAATGTGCTTAGTTCCACCATAATAGTGGTTATGGCAAGAATTAAAAATATTGAATGATATGTGAAGAGTTCCCTTCGTACTTAGCCTCATAAAGGGATGAGATATATATTTATTACTAGACCATAGTGGCGGGCGTTGCCACGCCCGTCCATTTCTAATAAAACAATTGGAGTTTGTGCATATATAGTGTGTCCTGAAATATGAAAGTTAAAATACAAATTACAAAGCAGTAAAAGTAAAATCTAACTACATCGATAATTACAAGGAAAGGATGTGATCAATTATTCGATTATTCTTTGTCTCGGAATGTATATAGGTGTTCTCCATACATAGAAAAATATCAAATCCTTCCTCCTTCTCTTGCATTGACTTGATTTCATCAGATGCTATGGTTGACGATCAAATCTGATTCTAGGATGGTATGTGAGTAATTCGGTTAAGACATGATGATTTCTAATATACTACTCCCTCCGTCTTAAAATAAGTGACGTGGGTTTGTCTAGATTCGAATGTATCTAGACACATTTTAGTATATAGGTACGTGCGAATCTAGACAAATTCAAGTCATTTATTTTAGGACGGGGGAGTAATAGCAACATAAAGCAAACCAGACAGATTAACCTTTTGTCACTATGAAGAACTAAGTGATTGGCTTATAACTATTACCCAAAGATAGCTCATAATTCACATATCCACTGTTTCAATATTGTTATTGAGAAATAGAACTGCAGGAACTGAATCGCTAAGCCCTTCTTTTACCTTAGCTGCTTCTCACAACACGCAGAAGAACAATGGATTTTGGTGTCGGCAGCCACACACAGCCAGATTACCATCTCTGTTATCTCCCAAACAAAAACACAGTACTATTAGCTACGGTGCAAAGTTTCAGTGAGTATATACGTACTTCAATTGGTACTCTTTATTTGTAAATACGACTGGTATCAAAGTTGTGTCGAAGCAGAATAGAACAGAGCGTATAACAAGAACAAATTGATGGCAACCTATCACCTCGTCCTCGTCGGTACAGTTCGCATGCCCAATACTTGGCACTAGCGACATGGTGTTAGGCGTCAGGCTGCTCGTTGCCACAGCTGCAGGCGAAGATGATGCCTGCTCGCAAGCATAGCCACTTCTGCTCGCAAGATGAATGCAAAGCTCTCGCCTATGGTGCCCCACAATGCCAAAAGTACAGACTGAATGGTTGAATAAACGAAAGAGACAGTATCGGTCTCCCGCACAGATCAGAGCATAGGCCATGCTCATAAAAGGGCCAAAACTAATATGGGCCTTGCGGCTTATAGCATCTCGGTCCAGTTAACCAGGACACGTGTGGGTCAATCTCCGGAGTAGCTGTCCAGCAACGGTTCGCTGGCCCATTGAACGCGAGCAAACGACGTAAAATGGAGTTGAGGGACCGTTCGGGTCTACTGGGTGATCTAGAGCGTTGGATGACCGGATCCAATGGTGCAAGACACCAAATCGCTGTGAGGGCTCCTTTGTAGGTGAGTCTTACTATTTCTTAATAAAGTATTAATCTTTGTGGTTCAAAATAGGGTGATATAAGTTTCACGGTCCTCCATATTTGGTGATTTTCCCAATCCAATTCTACTTGGTTTGTAGAGTTTAGAATTACTACATAACACTTTTGGTTAGGTGATGATGAATCAATAATAATCATTGGTAGAGAAATACTAAGGTTTATTCAAATATAGGTATATGGGTTTTGAGAGGAGTTAATAACTCATATTCAATTATAGATATGGACAAGGATCAAGGTGTAGGGATACTACTTCTAAATCTATGAGTGGTTTGATATCTCCACATAGAGTGGGATATTGGAATTACTTATTAATGTGATCCTGATAATTCTATCATTCCAGGTTTCTAGTAGGGTTTTAATACAATAAAGCAAACAAAGCTTTCAGTCATAAACATTCATCTCATTCTCTAATTATCTTTTGCGAAGTTTTACTTGTCCAAGAGATATTATCCAATGGTTACCTAAGAACAGGAAATGGTTTCACTATCCATTTGATTCTGAGGTTTTGAATAATGAAGTAGACATGGGTCTTGTCATGGCTTAATGTACTGTTGGTTAAAGCTTCTAAAGGATTCCTATCCTTAATACCTCACCAAGGTTATCTTTAGATAAAGAATTTCTTACCTAAATATCCTCTAAAAATCTCTCTCATCTTATTCACAAAGATCACATCTTCCTGCATAAGTCAATCATCTGATTCCACCATATCCATCATCATATGATGACATGGTCATACCAGTTCAATATTATTCCTACTTCATTCTTCTCCTAGTATAACTTCCATAACTCCATCTTGCAACTTCTTCCAAGGCTTGCAAGATTATAGTTCTCTCTATATATCACATGTGATAACAATCCTCTAGAATAGGTATGATACTACTCCCATAATACAAGTTTGTTCTTGTATTAGCTTGATTAAACTAGTATGCCTCCAGCTACTTCATACAACTCATATTATATACTCCATCAAACTCTAGCTTGACTTCTCATGATAAAGCTAGATGATTTAGTTTACTAGGGCTTGCCTAATTTAGTATACTCATAACCCTACTTCAACACCTGAGCATCCATCCTCCATTGACTTAAGAATGATGATCACCAACCCTTGATCATGCTTAGCTTAAGCTTCGAATTGTCTGATCATGATCTATAATCAACTAAGTAATAGACTTGTACTTGTATCTCTATAAGAGTTATCTTGTTAAGGAAACTTACTTTTAAGTTTATACCTACTTGGCTTAACAAGGTTATTACTTGATACTCTAACACTACTAGCTTTCTCATGGCTCCTCCAGCACTAGTTACTTCTTTGGGTTTAAATACTTCTCCTAGTGAACTCATAAGTGAATTAACTCCTCCAACATCAGATGGTTTGATCTCCACCAGAGATCACATTCCATTGATGATGGCACACCCTACCATAACTAGTTCCTTCCTCTTATTAATTTACTTCAAGGTTTTGGAAGGTTAATATAATAGGTTAAAGCTAAAAGTCAATATGTGCTAGGTCAATAATTGATCATCCAACATTGATGATCAACTAACACTAGGACTTGGTTAAGTAGGAATGTCACCTATTAATATGGCAACAAAGGTGTATGACAAGTGACCTTGGCTTGACTTCCTTCCTACTCTATTAGTAATAAGAGTTAATGTTTAAGATCCACCATGATACCCATGGTAGGAACCACTATTGCAACAAGTGTTTCAAGATTTAGTTATAGAGTTACTTTACTTAAGTTATATACTTAACTTGGTATTCAGGGTTTGTTGTAAATAATCCTTGATATCATTTTTGGAATATTAAATATTCATCCTTGAGTTGTGATATAGAATACCATCTAATGATCTCTAGAAGATCAAGTACTCCTTATTAAGTAATGTGTTGTGACTTAGTTTTATTACATTTGATCTACCCATAGACCAAATTATATTACCCAAAGATAAGGTTTTAGCAAAGGTCATATTGAAACTTATCGCAATCAACTTGATGATCTACTTCAATTCCACCAAGTTAAGAGAAGCTTCAATCACTTTGACAAGTTATTTATTTAAAAGCGCGAAAATTATCCTGATTTTCTATGCATGAATGCAATGCACACACCTTATATCAGATTATTTCTAAGCTCTAATGCTGGGGTGTTACATAAATATTGTCTACTGGGACATACTGGGTATGGCTAACGTTGATCTCTGTTCTAGAAGTACTTCCAAGGCCAAGGTTAGCGCGTGGAACTTCTTACAACTTCGTATGTGTTTACGGAAGTCTGCTTTGTTGTATACTGATGTTTTTACACGGTTGTTTATCTCAACAAAAAAATTCTTTGAAGAGGAGACTGCCCAGAACGCTGACTCCTGCACAGGCACTGGCTGCACGTAGAACTTCAATGAGTAAACATCTTTGCTTCGACGAATCCTCATCAAGCGCAGCTTCTATGTGCCAGCGTGTAACTAATTCGTAAGTTTATATAAAAGTTGAACGGACGACTAACTTATGAGAAATAATACATATTGATGTATGTGGCCCTTTATGTAAAACCGTGTGTGGTGGATTATTGTACTTCATATACTTTCACCCGAGGACTTGAATAGATATATGAGTATATCTGTTTAGTTAAGAAGAAGTATAAGACATTTGAAACATGTTCAAAGGTTTTAGCGTGAAGTACAAATCATCATAAAAAGAAAATCAAAAGTTTATAATTGGATCAAAAAAGAAGATATTTGAGTTACAAGTTCGGCAAACATCTGAAAGTTGAGAAAGTGTTTCTTAAACTTGAGTTTTCCAAAACACCATAGTAGTATGGAATGTTTTGAGAATACAATCGAACCTAGTTTGACTTTGTGAGATAAAATATAAAACTGCCATTATGATTTAAAAGGTTATGCTATAGTGACATACCGCTTTTACACTGAAAAGAGCAACATCATGATCAATTGAAATGACAAGGGTTATAACCTAGTTTGTCTTTTCTTAAATTCTGGTATGTGATACCTTCGATCCAGATTTACGGATGTAGTATAATAACTTTTTCTCTAGAAGACCTAGGTTTAATTGAACCTCGGAAAGCACTGGTAAAAGGTAATAAAAAAGACACGTCTACAAGACTTTGTTTCTTCGATTTACCTTAGTTGACCGAACCAATCTAGTTTACTTTATAACGGGTTTGAATCAATGAATGGAAATAGGCCAGGGTTAAAGATCCACCTACAGCTGCACATCTAATGGGATAAAAGATAATAATAAGCATAGTCATGTATAATGTTTGTATTGAGATAATATTTTGTGGGCAACACATCCTAATATTCTAGAGCCCCCGTGATGCAGCGGGCATAGCAATACACTTTTAATCCAACCGAGAGTATACCAAAGCCACGGGTTACAAACGATTATTAAGTGTAAAACACAAATCAAGACTTTAAGTGGTGATGTTGTGTTGATCCCGAATGGGGTGCTAAGCAAAGACCGTACTTCCCTTTCTGTCACTGAGTTTCCTATGAGATTGCTGCTAGCCAAATATCTCACCTCAAGCCTTTATCAATCTATGGGATCTTGGGTACCTACAAGTACATAGATCGAGACAAAAGATGAAGAAACAAAAGATACAAATCACGAATCAAATAAAAATACAATTCTCCCATGATCTAGATGCACATAATTGCTGAGAGGTTTCTCCCCAACCCGCAGCCCGTGAGGACTACTCACTCATAACAAATAGATCGGAGATAGAAAACATCATGCAAATACTTAGATTGAAATCAAATATTCTTACAATGGTCACTAAATCACAAGGAGATCTAAAAGTACAAAGCAATGGCTATGGCTAGTGGAGGGATGGATGGTGGAAGTGATGAACAATGGATGAACTATGGATGAACAATGGTGTGGATCTCGTTTGGTGGTGTTGTGATGCAATCTTAGAATGGTGGCCCTCTTGCCGGCGGCTGGAGCCTCAAAATATATAGGCGTCTTCATGAAAGTTGTAGGGTTTGACGAGACGAAGCCGTTGCCACTTGGTACGGGCGGGCGGTACAGGTGGACCACGCCCGTACTAGTGGTCGTTAAGCGTGTTGACACCCTAGAAAGCTTCTCTAATTACTGTTGGGTCCGCAGCATAGAAAACAAAAAATTTCCTACGGTGTGAACTACACGGCAAGATCTATCTACTAGGTACAAAGCAAACAGGTGGACATATATCCATAGATAACTTACCCTCTAAGACAACGAGCTTTGTTAACGAGTAGGAACTCGTGGTTGATGTAGTCGTACACTTGCCGATCTCAAGATCGTGAGGAAGTTCGAGCGCCGCAACTCAGCAGCGCATCCGCACTCGCACACACGTTCAAGCCACCGGACAACCTCCACCTCCTCGCTCCAGCGATCCAGCGGAAGCAACAACTCCTTCCAGACGAAATGCCACTGGGAACATGTATCTCGCTAGTCCGAGACCATGGGGAATAATTCTAGAGGGGGAGAGAGATCCTTCACAAGGAGGTGTGAGGATGAAGGAGGGAATGGGTGGCCTTTTATAGGAGGAGGGGGGTGCCCCCTCTCTCCATGGCCGACGCATGGGGGGGTGACCCCTCACCTCCCCCATTCATGTGGTGGTAACTCCTCCACATTAAAATGCCTCTTCACATTCCGTTTTAAAGTCTCCACTTTAAATGCATCAAGTTTCTCCAAATTTAATGCTCTCTCATTTAATAAAACTCTTTTATTAAATTTATTCAGAATTTTGTTAATTACTTTAATTAACAAACATTCACATATAGCCCCTTGCAATATTTCAATATCACATGGAGAACCACCTTCTGCAATTTCACCCGAAACAATTTCCGGTTTCTATTGAAACAATTCATGCGCTTTGCAATTCTTTCGTCTAAAACATATGTGCTCCAAAATGGTGTCCGGTAACTCTTAAGTGTGCCACTCTACGGTTCGTGAATAATGCAGACATGATCGAGACCCTTCTCCGATCAATAATCAGCAGCGGGACCTGGAGATCCGTACTGACTCCTACACATTCAACGATGACTCCTGTGATCGTGAGAACCTTTAACGCTTGTAACTAAATCCCTTCGTCTCTCGATATATTACATGTACGATATTCGATCATCGGTATCTCCATACCTGGTTTGATCTCCTTACTGACATGCACTCTTTTCTTGTTCCCGTGATATAACATTCTAGTGATCACATCACTTGCTTGCAAGCTATCCTAATGTGATATCACCGAGAGGGCCCAGAGTATATCTATCCGTCATCTGGATTGACAAATTCCACTCTTGATCCATGAGCCTCAACATAACACCTTCGTAGCACTGAACCCATCTTTATAGTCACCCTGTTACGGTGTGACGTTTGATGTTATCAAGATACTCTTCCGGTGTTAGCAATTAACATGATCTCATGGTCTAAGGATAAAGATTACTTCGTATGATGTTATAGCAATATAAACACAATGACTTTATCGTAATGCTATACTTCGGATGAATGTTCATCACATCATTCCACCAATGGTGTGACCTTGTTATTAACAAGATCCAATGTCCATGATCAGGAAACCTTGATCATCTTGTTAATCAACAAGCTAGTTTATAAGAGAGGCATGACTAGGAACCCTTTTTGTTTATTAAACACACATGTATTGATGTTTGCTATCAATACAATTATAGCATGTAAAATAAACATCTATGATATACAAGTAATACATAATAGCAACTTTATTATTGCCTCTCAGGGCATATTTCCTTCAGTCTCCCACTTGCACTAGAGATAATAATCTAGTTCGCATAGTGATAAATCTAACACCCATGGAGTTCTGGTGTTGATCATGTTTTGCCCTAGGGAGTACTTTAGTCAACGGATGTGCTACATTCAGGTCCGTGTGCACTTTACAAATCTTTATATCTCCATCCTTGACATGTTCGCGGATGGAGTGAAACCGGCGCTTAATATGCTTGGAATTCTTGTGAGACCTTGGTTCCTTGGCGTTGGCTATGGCTCCATTGTTGTCACAATAGATCACCATCGGGTCCAACGCACTGGGAACCACACCCAGTTTCGTAATGAACTCTTTCATCCAAACTGCTTCCTGCGCTGCTTCTGAAGCAGCAACATATTCCGCCTCCATTGTTGATCCAGCCACCACAGGTTGTTTGGAGCTCCTCCAACTAACTGCTGCTCCGTTCAAGAGAAATATGTATCCGGATTGAGACTTAGAGTCATCCGGATCAGTGTCAAAGCTAGCATCGACATAACACTTAGCGACTAGCTCTTCTTCACCTCTGTATACAAGAAACATATCCTTAGTTCTTCTCAAGTACTTAAGGATATTCTTGACCGCTATCCAGTGTTCCGAACCTGGATCAGATTGGTACCTACTAGTCAAACTAATAGCATGTGCCACATCCGGTCTTGTACATAGCATGGCATACATTATAGAGCCTATGGCTGAGGCATAGGGGATCTTATCCATTATCTCTCTTTCTTCCGCCGTAGCCGGACTTTGAGTCTTACTCAATGTCTTGCCTTGCAACATAGGTAAGAACCCCTTCTTACTTTCGTCCATATTAAACTTCTTTAATATCTTATCAAGGTATGTACTCTGTGATAGCCCAATTAGACGTCTTGATCTATCTCTATAGATTTTAATGCCTAATATATATGAAGCTTCACCAAGGACCTTCATCGAAAATTTGCTGTTTAGATAACTTTTAACACTGTTTAAAAGATCTAAATCATTTCCAATCAATAATATGTCATCCACATATAATATCAGAAAATCCACATTGCTTCCACTCACTTTCTTGTAAATACAAGCCTCTCCATAAGTTTGGACAAATCCAAACTCTTTGATCACCTCATCAAAGCGGAGATTCCAACTCTGTGATGCTTGCTTCAGTCCATAGATGGATCGCTGAAGTTTGCACACCTTATTAGCATCCTTAGGATCGACAAAACCCTTAGGTTGTATCATATACAACTCTTCTTCAATCTTAACATTGAGGAACATAGTTTTGACATCCATCTGCCATATTTCATAATCGAAATATGCAGCAATTGCTAACATAATCCTAACCGACTTAAGCATCGCTACGGGAGAGAATGTCTCATCGTAGTCAACTCCTTGAATTTGTCGAAACCCCTTTGCGACAAGTCGAGCCTTATAGATGGTCACATTACCATCAGCATCAGTTTTTCTTTTGAAAATCCATTTATTCTCAACAGCCTTTCGGTCGTGAGGTAAGTCCACCAAGTTCCAAACTTGGTTCTCGTACATGGATTCCATCTCGGATTTCATGGCTTCTAGCCATTTGTTGGAATCCAGGCTCATCATCGCTTCTTCATACGTCGTAGGGTCATCCATTTCATCAACCATGAAATTCACAACAGGCTTGCCGTACAGTTCAGGAGCTGCATGTGTCCTGCTTGACCTGCGAGGTTCGGTAGTGTCCTCTTTCGGAGTTTCATGATCAATATCATTAGCTCTCTCTTCATTAGGTGAAGTTAACTCCAAAACAATTTCTGTAGCTGTGCTACTCGCCATTTCATGAAGAGAAGGTTCAATAACCTCTTCGAGTTCTACCTTCCGACTACTCACACCTTTCGCGAGAAACTCCTTCTCAAGAAAGGATCCATTCTTGGCAACAAAGACCTTGCCCTCGGATCTGTGATAGAAGGTATACCCAATCGTTTCCTTAGGGTATCCTATGAAGACGCATTTTTCCGCTTTAGGTTCGAGTTTATCCGGTTGAAGTTTCTTCACATAAACATCGCATCCCCAAACTTTAAGAAATGACAGCTTAGGTTTGTTTCCAAACCATAATTCATACGGTGTCTTTTCAACGGATTTAGATGGTGCCCTATTTAAAGTGAATGTAGCGGTTTCCAGTGCATAACCCCAAAATGACAGTGGAAAGTCAGTCAGAGACATCATAGATCGACCCATATCCAATAAAGTACGATTACGATGTTCTGACACACCATTACGTTGTGGTGTTCCGGTAGGCGTGAGTTGTGAAACTATTCCACAGTCTTTCATATGTGTGCTAAACTCGTAACTAAGATACTCTCCTCCACGGTCAGACCGCAGAATTTGATCTTTCTGTTATGATGATTTTCCACTTCATTCTGAAATTCTTTGAACTTTTCAAAAGTTTCAGACTTGTGTTTCATCAAATAGATATACCCATATCTACTCAAATCATCTGTGAAAGTAACAAAATAACGATATCCACCTCGCGCCGACACACTCATTGGTCCACACACATCAGTATGTATGATTTCCAATAAATCTGTCGCCCGTTCCATTGAACCGGAAAACGGCGTTCTAGTCATCTTGCCCATAAGGCATGGCTCACATGTATCAAACGATTCAAAATCAAGTGATTCCAAAAGTCCATCAGAATGGAGTTTCTTCATGCGTTTAACGCCAATATGACCTAGACGGCAGTGCCACATATATGTAGATATATCATTATCAAGTTTAATCCTTTTAGCATCAACATTATGAATATGCGTAATACTACTATCGAGATCCAACAGAAATAAACCATTCAACATAGGTGCATGACCATAAAAGATATTATTCATATAAATCGAACAACCATTGTTTTCAGACTTAAATGAATAACCACTTTGCATCAAACACGATCCGGATACAATGTTCATGCTCAGTGCAGGCACCAAATAACAATTATTTAGGTTTATAACTAATCCCGATGGCATATGGAGAGGCAGTGTTCCGACAGCGATCACATCAACTCTTGATCCATTGTCGACCCGCATCGAGACCTCATCCCTTGCTAGTTGTCGCTTGTTCCGCAGCCCCTGAACCGAGTTACATATATTAGCAACCGATCCCGTATCAAATACCCAGGTGCTACTGCGAGTACTATTCAAGTACACATCAATAACATATATATCACATATACCTTTGTTTGGCTTGCCGGACTTCTTGTCCGCCAAATACTTGGGGCAGTTGCGCTTCCAATGGCCAGTCCCCTTGCAATAGTAGCACTCGGTGTCAGACTTAGGGCCAGCTTGGGGTTTCTTTTCAGGCGTGGCAACAGACTTGCCACCCTTCTTTCCCTTGTGCTTTCCTTTCTTGTCCTTCTTGAAACCGGTGGTCCTATTGATCATCAACACTTGATGTTCTTTCCTAATCTCCACTTATGCAGTCTTAAGCATTGACAGAAGCTCGGGAAGAGAGTTCTTCATGCCCTGCATATTATAGTTCATCACGAAGATCTTGTAGATAGGTGGCAGAGATTGGAGAACACGATGTATGCCTAAGTCAATGGGAATCGTTATTCCCAAGGACACAAGCTTATCGGCGTACCCAGACATTTTGAGTACGTGCTCATTAACGGAGCTGTTTTCCTCCATCATGCAGCTAAAGAACTTTTCTGTAGCATTATAACTCTCTACGACAACATGGGTATCGAAAATCATTTTCAATTCTCCCATGATATCAAAGGCATTGCCATTTTCGAAACGCTTTCGAAGTTCTGGCTCTAGCCCATACAGTATGCCGCAATGAACTAAGTTGTGGTCCTCCTGATGAGTTATATAGACGTTCTTTTCCTCGTCAGGGGCATCAGGAGCTGGTGGGGGGCCTAGCGGCGCATCTAGCACATATTGCTTTTGTGCAGTAGTGAGGAGAATCCTCAAATTCATAGCCCAGTTGGTGAAGTTGCTACCATTCGCAGCAAGTTTCTCTTTCTCCATGAACACATTGAAATTAAAAGCAGGTGGTGTCGTCTACAACAGAATTTTTAAAGTATATTTAGACAAAGTTTATGATATATTGAGTTCAACTAATCCAAATTACTAATGAACTCCCACTCAAAAACGACATCCCTCGTGTCCTTTTGGTGATTACATGAACCAAATCCACTACACCAAGTCCGATCATCACGTGAGTCGGTGTAGCTTCAAAGGCGAGCATCTATATGGGCATCATATCAACTATATGACTCATGCTTAACCTTTCGGTTCGTGTTCCGAGGCCATGCCTGTACATGCTAGGCTGGTCAAGTAAGAACCTTAGTATTTGCGTGTGTAAAACTGTCTTACACCCGTTGTATGAAAGCGTAGAGTTGAAAACACCCGATCATCACGTGATGCCTCAAAACACGATCCACAAAACGGTGCATACTTAAGGAAGAACACATTTTATCTTGATATCTAAATGAGGGATCATCTTATAATTCTACCAAACGCGCCAAACTAGCAATATAAGATGCTAACATCTAATGTGTGAAGTGAGGTGATATGGTCCATGCATTTGATCTCTATCATTTGCATCGTGGTATGATCTCTATTATTCCTTTGTGTGTAAGGCCAAGGTCTATGGAACTTACACGTTAAGTGAGTTGTAAGAGTATCTATTATACATCTACTTACAACAATACCATATCAAAACACTAGCCCAACAACGATCTAAACTAGACACCTCTAATTTATCAATTGCAAGTTTTATGTGGCTTAGGGCTTTCGGAGATAGAACCTGTCTAACCTACGAACATGAAACACAACGAGGACAACCAAGTTATTAGCAGCTCGTTGTAAATCAGATATTGACTATAGTAGAAGAGACAGACACCCGCCAGCCACTTATGCAAAACAAGTTGCATGTCAGTCGTGGAACCGGTCTCATGTACGATGACATGTAAGATTGGTCCGGGCTGCTTCATCCCACTATGCCACCAATATCCAAAGTACATAGAATATGCAATAACATGATCATCATCGCCCACATATAAACATATGTGTACTACCCGTGCAAAGCACCTACGCATAGATCAGGCTCTGATACCAGTGTTGGGTCCGCAGCATAGAAAACAAAAATTTTCCTACGGTGTGAACTACACGCCAAGATCTATCTACTAGGTACAAAGCAAACGGGTGGACATATATCCATAGAGAACTTACCCTCGAAGACAACGAGCTTTGTTAACGAGTAGGAACTCGTGGTTGATGTAGTCGTACACTTGCCGATCTCAAGATCGTGAGGAAGTCCGAGCGCCACAACTCAGCAGTGCATCCGCACTCGCACACACGTTCAAGCCACCGGACAACCTCCACCTCCTCGCTCTAGCGATCCAGCGGAAGCAGCAACTCCTTCCAGACGAAATGCCACCGGGAACATGTATCTCGCTAATCCGAGACCATGGGGAATAATTCTAGAGGGGGAGAGAGATCCTTCACAAGGAGGTGTGAGGATGAAGGAGGGAATGGGTGGCCTTTTATAGGAGGAGGGGGGGTGCCCCCTCTCTCCATGGCCGGCGCATGGGGGGTGACCCCTCACCTCCCCCATTAATGTGGTGGTAACTCCTCCACATTAAAATGCCTCTTCACATTCCCTTTTAAAGGCTCCACTTTAAATGCATTAAGTTTCTCCAAATTTAATGCTCTCTCATTTAATAAAACTCTTTTATTAAATTTATTCAGAATTTTGTTAATTACTTTAATTAACAAACATTCACATATAGCCCCTTGCAATATTTTAATATCACATGCAGAACCACCTTCTGCAATTTCACCCGAAACAATTTCCGGTTTCTATTGAAACATTTCCTGCGCTTTGCAATTCTTTCGTCTGAAACATACGTGCTCCAAAATGGTGTTCGGTAACTCTTAAGTGTGCCACCCTACGGTTCGCGAATAATGCAGACATGATCGAGACCCTTCTCCGATCAATAATCAGCAGCGGGACCTGGAGATCCGTACTGACTCCTACACATTCAACGATGACTCCTGTGATCGTGAGAACCTTTAACGCTTGTAACTAAATCCCTTTGTCTCTCGATATATTACATGTCCGAGATTCGATCATCGGTATCTCCATACCTAGTTTGATCTCGTTACTGACATGCACTCTTTTCTCGATTCCGTGATAAAACATTCTAGTGATCACATCACTTGCTTGCAAGCTATCCTAATGTGATATCACCGAGAGGGCCCAGAGTATATTTATCCGTCATCTGGATTGACAAATTCCACTCTTGATCCATGAGCCTCAACATAACACCTTCGTAGCACTGAACCCATCTTTACAGTCACCCTGTTACGGTGTGACATTTGATGTTATCAAGATACTCTTCCGGTGTTAGCAATTAACATGATCTCATGGTCTAAGGATAAAGATTACTTCGTATGATGTTATAGCAATATAAACACAATGACTTGATCGTAATGCTATACTTCGGATGAATGTTCATCACATCATTCCACCAATGGTGTGACCTTGTTATTAACAACATCCAATGTCCATGATCAGGAAACCTTGATCATCTTGTTAATCAACAAGCTAGTCTATAAGAGAGGCATGACTAGGAACCCTTTTTGTTTATTAAACACACATGTATTGATGTTTCCTATCAATACAATTATAGCATGTAAAATAAACATCTATCATATACAAGGAATACATAATAACAACTTTATTATTGCCTCTCAGGGCATATTTCCTTCAATTACTTGATCGTGTGTACTTCCTCAAAATCTTTCATTATGACTCCTTATTTCTCCTTGAAAGCAGTGATTTCCTGCACAACATAAATCAAAGAAGGGATTTGCATGTCTTTTCAATTATTAGTCATTAGTGGCAAAAGCTGAGAGTTTCTTTGGAAATTGCTTGACCAAAAACAACATTTAAACACAGTGGAAGATGGCAAAAATTGGGTCCATCAACTTCCCCAAAGATCAAACCTTGATCGTCCTCGAGTAAGAAGAACCAAAATAACCATAAGGAATTCAACGTTTAAACTTGAAACAATTAGAACAAGAGTTCACTTATAGTCGGTAGTTGTATGTTCGCAACACTTCATTCATTTGTGAAGCTTATCAAAGTTAGAGAGATGACAAGAATACTATACAAGCTTCGGTAAGTCAAGATAATCAAAGTAAAGTTTAATACAAGTATAAGTAACTTGAAGTGTATCCATCAATCCAATTCCTCTAATTAACTCTCAGCTTGCCAAGGAACACTAGGATGTTTAAATAGCATATTTAAGTAAGAGAGTTTCATGTCCCAAGTACTATAACAATGAAGTATCTTATTTTAAACTCACATCCATAAATCAACTTAATCTAAAACACTTCTAATCCAACCATTGTCTTTCAAGAAAAAATCATAAAGTAGTAATGAGACCATGCCAAGGACTTGTTATGTGGATCCTTATAGATATCTTTTTTCTTTCTTTATTTTTCATCTCATTTTTCAAGGATCGTTGTTTGTTTCTTTTTGCTAGTGTTTGCACTACCGTTGAGAGTACCAATACTTTTGCCCATACATTGACACAGATGCCAATCATGTCATCAACTCATAGCCGAAATTCGGGGTTATACCATAGATTGTTCAAAATCTAGCGGAGTTGTTGGCATCCCAAAGGTGTACATTAGAGACATAGAACAAAGTTGTCTCACTTCTTACTCTTTCTCTTTTTTTGAGCTAGTACCGCAGTTTGATCTGCAAGGTTAGCTTTGGCATGCATCACAATTACCACTAGACTTTATTTCAATCAAACAATTCCTTTCATGAGTGTTGCCGAGACTGTCAAAATATCTATGGGGTTAAGTATAATCAAGGGTATACTCTCAAGACAATCATTCATCAAACAAGTCATAAATTTCAGATTTTTTATTGTACTTGTTTGGCATTATTATTTCCAAGGCAAGACTTGGTTAACTAAAATAGTTATCATACCAATAAAAAGCCTTACTCTAACCATATTAAATTACTTCCCACTAGTATGGCATCTTAGCAAATCAACCAACTAAGTTAAATAACTCAAACTTCATAAGTGGGAGACATAGGACATATTCTCATAAATAACTTCCTGATCCTCTTCCTTATAGGGATGTGTTCCTTCAAAAGTCAAACACGATTACTCTCGAAATGATATTAAAGCAAAGAGGAAAAGTATGAATCCATGTTTACGGAAAAAAGGATAAACAGAAAAATCTTTTTATATTTTTGAGGATAGGGATTAAAGAATAGAAAAGAACTTGCGACCAAGCAAGGGTTTAAGGAAAAACAAAGGAAAACAAATAAACTAAAATGAAAGAAAATTTAAAAAGCAAAGGAAAAAAGCAAAGTGTTAGAACAAGCCAAAACGAGTGTTTCAAAGCTCTCAAGGAGCTGGACTACAACCTCGTTATTATACAAATAAATTTGCTGGGGGAACACATCCCCAAGCTCAGGATTTTGCAAGTCCTTTTGTTGCTCATTGTGGTGGCGGCGGATAATCCCCCATGTTCCATTGGCTGCTCCAATCATGGAACTGGGTGGCGAGGCTTATAGTGGCATCTCAAAGGTTAATGGAAAGGTTGTTCATATTTCGAATATTTCCTTCGAGTGCATAGATATCCTCATAGGTGGTGTAGTAGTTTGGTGTCTGCACATCTTGTTCGGGTCCTTCTTGTTATACTTGTTCATCTTTGCCTCCTCCCACGGGTATTTCTTGTTGGGGTAGATTTGCTTCAACCTGCGCGTCATAACACAAACGTCCATCCTCGATAGAGAATAAACTGTTAGGCAAAGGAGCCGGATCAAGTGATTCGCTCCAGGTATATTTAAGAAATATCTACCATGATTTTTATAAATCATATCACATGCTCTTAGAGTAGATAGACCGAGATGGTTACCTCCAGTCAACGGTTGGATATTACCTAGGTTGATGTGAAGTGCGCATGCGAGAACGGTCACAATTCCTCCTCCACATATGGGTCCACGAGATTGAAGAGCTTGATGTTTAAGTTAAAACACAAGTAAAGCACCCAAATTTGGCATTAAGTTATAATTGATAAGTGCAGTTTTGCGAGGATCAACATGTCATCCTCATTAACTCTAGTAAACTCACCACGTGTCTGCAATGTGTTAGCAATAACATAGAACAAATATCGAATAGCAGGATGATCAATTTGATTCCCCTTGGTTGTGTGTCCACGAATTCTCATCAAGTTAAAATATTGTGAAGGGGAAGAGTCTAAAACAAAGGTAGTTGTGCGTACATATGTGGTGTTGTTGGTTAACCCAAAGCATTGAGCCCATTGGCTGAGTGTCAAAGTATATTCACAGTTCATAAGGCGGAATTTAATCCGATCAACTCTGGGCCTTTGTTCCTCAGAACAACCATAAGGATCCACCGTGTGTGTCAAGGTGCTGAAGAACTCAAGTGTCAAGCGGCGGTATGTCGCAACATCCTGAAAGACAAAGATGCACAAACCAACATTTGTTGCAAAGTAAATTGAAATTTGCATGAATGCCAAGTTGGTTCATCCCACTTGGTGGACTTGATCTCTCGAATCTTGAGACGATCGAAACAAGTAAGATGGAACTCCTCGGTGAACTCGATGCCAAGTGACTTGGGGGTTAGCGTATCAACGGGTGGTGCGGAGGACTCCCAAGGCATCTCACGTGTACGACTCCTCGTGTTCATCTAATAAATAATAACAAGACAAAGTAAATAAAGACTGCTAATAATTTGTTAGTCCAATAGAAACATATCATAAGTGATTCTCTACACTAACTACAAAATAAACTCATCTAAAATCAATGCTAAGCATACTTAGTACCAAGATTGAATCAAGAACAAGACCTATGTCTAGATTGGAAATGACTAATGATTAAGAAAAGCTTTTTCACAAATAAGTTGGGGATCAGATGAGAATCATACCTTAGATTGAGTGAGTGCGAAGAATCAAAGAAAGATTGAGTAAATTTGAAGATCCAATGGAGGTGGTTTGAAGTTTGGAGGAAGAAGAAAGAGAAAATAGATGATTTGGGATTTTAGGTTACCTCCTCGAGGTGAATATGGCGTCCGTGTACTCGGTATGGGTGGACGGTATGGCCGGAGCCCGCTCGTACCGGGTGACTTACCTTGGGGGTGACGACTACTCCCACGCGGTGCACTCGGTACGGGCGCGCGGTACAGTCGCGCGCGCCCGTATTTCTGGTCATTAACGCTGCAGTGACTTTGATTGAGATCTGATGTTTGCTCGGGGGTACGATATGGGCGCGCTGTACGGGTACGTCCTGCAGTACCAGTGGTCGTTATCGACACTGATTCCTTCGGCAAGCATCAAAATTCATGTCTCCCCTTGCCTTGAGGTGGCACGGGCGCACGGTACGGGCCACTCCGGCCGTACTAGTAGTCGTTATTGATACTGTGAACTACAAAAACTCAAAGAATTTGATTAGTAGCTCCGTGCGCCTTTGCACATCTTATCAAAAGGTTAGATAGCAACAAAACACTAAGTAATGATCCAACAATACTTCTTGGCCATGTGTTAGTAAAATAAAATATAGAGGATTACCTTATTTCTTCTCCTCTTTCCATAGGTCATCTTGAACACTCTTTATTAAAAACAAAAATAAAAACAAAAACATAACAAACTAACACGAAATAAAACATAATAAATAAAAACTTAGAGAAACTTGATTTCACATGGGTTGCCTCCCATGAAGCGCTTCTAGTTAAGGTCAATTAGCTTGACCTTGATGGCAATTACTTAGATTTGGGGAGTGGAATGCCCACTCCAAAATAGTTTGCTTTTAAAATAATTACACCATCATCATCATTAGGCTTGGCCTTCTTTTTCCTAGGGAAGTGGACTACAAAAGGATCTCTTGATAGTGCCCTATTCTTACCTTCCCTTCATATAAATGAATCAAAGCTTTAATAGTTCTTAGGAATGGCCTACCTAGAATTATAGGTGCTATGGGATCTTCAGGCATGCCCACGATAACAAGATCAATAAGAGCGGGACTACTAATACATTGCAAATGTATCTATAATTTTGTATGTTCCATGCTTGGTTTTATCCACTTTCTTGTGTTTTGTCCATACTTTGGAGTAATTTTCATATGATTTCATGGACTAACCTATTAACAAGAGCCACAGTGCCAGCTGCCTATTTTCTGCTATTTTTGGTTCCAGGAAAGTCAGAAAATGAATATTGTCGGAATTGGACGGGACAAAAGGCAAAGTGCCTATTTTTCCGGAAGTCATCAGATGCCAGAATATGTGACGGAGAAGGGTTGGGGGCCGGCCACACCACCTGGCCACGCGGCCAGGCCTGGGCCATGCCAGGGGGTGGTCTGGCCGGCCCCAGCACCCCCTCAGTCTCTCCTTCCTCCTATATATTGCCCTCGGGACAAAAACCCTAGGTACCCGATCAAAAATCCACGAAAGAGTCTGTAGCCGCCGTCATCTCCATCCCTAGACTAGGAGGGATCTGAAGCTCTTCCCGGCACCCTGCCGGAGAGGGGAATTCACCCTGGAGGCCTTCTTCATCACCATGCAAGCCTCCGGTGTGATGCGTGAGTAGTTCATCCTTGGACTACGGATCCATGTAGTAGCTAGATGGCTGGTTTCTCCTCCTTTGTGCTTTCATGTCTAGATCTTGTGAGCTCCGTTCATGATCAAGATCATCTATTTGTAATTCATACATGTTGTGTTTGCGGGGATCCGATGGATCTTGAGATGCTATTTCAGATTGATTATTGATTCTATCATGTCTTTGTTATTTGTGATCTTGCATGCTTTCCGTTGTTAGTAGCTATCTTTGCCAAGTAGATGCTAGCAACTCCAAGAGTTAGTATTTATGCTCGATAGTGGGTTCATGCCTCTGGTAATCTGGGGAAGTGACAGAAATCTCTAAGGTACTAGATGTGCTGTTGCTACTAGGGACAAAACAACAATCCTTTGTTCATAGAACAATCGTATTGTTTACATTACACGTAGTTCATAAAGCAATAATTTTTTGCTTGCAACTTAATACTTGAGGGGGTTCGGATGATAACCTCAAGGTGGATTATTAGTCATAGATGCAGTTGGATGGCGGTCTATGTATTATGTTGTATTGCCCAATCAAGTCTCAAAGGAGTCAAGATGATTAGTACATGCATGTATTGCTTTCTCGGTGTTTGTCAATTGCCCCACTATAATTTGTTCACCCAGCATGTTATTTATCTAAGGAGAGCAACCTCTAGTGAACTATGGATCCCGGTCCTTCTTCTTTACATACAATCTACAACTGTTTACTGCTTTGTGTTTAATTTCTGCAAACTTTTACTTCTTTCCATTCGATACGTTTAATCCTTTGTTTTCCGCAAAACACGGTGAGATTGACAACCTCGTCGCAAGTTGGGGACAAAGTTCTGTGGTTGTGTTGTCCAGGTCTCCATGTTGCTACTAGCACCGGTAGTGCGCCCTACCAAAGCTCAGCTAGTAACACCTTTGGGGTGTTTCCTTGCTCCTACTGGTTCGATTAACGCTTGGTTTCATAACTGAGGGAAACTTGCTGCTGTGCTCATCATACCTTCCTTTTGGGGTTCCCAACGAGCTCTACGTTGATCGTCGAGCACATCAGCATCCAACTCCCTAAACCAAGTTATTCCAAAGAGTCCACCATATCTACCTACTAGCTTACGTTATTCCATGTATATTCATGCTTTTGTTTACCTTCTGAATTAAACTTGTTATGAGAAAACTAGTGATTAAAGCTCTCACGAACTTGATGGCACACTTTACTTTTCTTGCCCTTAATAAACTTGAACCATTGTGTCGTCTATGTTGTATATGCTTGCACTTATTTGTTGGGAATTAGCAGAACCATGCTGTCATGGGGAACGCTTTCCACATTGCACTTGGTACTTGTACCTAGTTGATATCATGCTCTTTTGTATATGGATGTCGTCGGTGTGAAATGAAAGGGGAGCTTGTAAGTCCATGGAGTTATGTATATATGTTAGAGAAACGCCTGGACCGCTGGTCTAATCCACGCTGACATGGTGGAAACCTGCCGCGTAACCATAATGAGCTGTCTATGAAGCATTCTTCTTATAAAAAAAGAGTCCTATATTGAGAAAAAAAGAGAAAAAGAAAAAAAAGAGATTATGAAAATAGGAAAGAGAGAAAAGAGCACCATATTCCCATGGTAAATAAGAATATTGCTGAGATGCTTGTTGTCCGCTTGTCATTTTGATATGGGGATTCTTCTGTATCATCGGGCAAGGGGTACCCCTTGGCGGTTCTCTATGATACACATGTACTTACGATGACAAGAACTTACCGGTGACTAAACTTGAGTAGCATGAGGAGCGGCCCTCGTATACAAGGGACATAAGATTTCTAACTTATACTTCGTCAAGCATGTACACCATAGTTTGTTCACTTTAACCTTAATCACTTCAAGATGCTTATGCTAGGGGCAGTGAGAGCTGAAAGCTATAAGTACCATAATTTTTGGAAGCTCTTTATGAGACTTGAATCCCTACTTCCTTTTATGAAGGCCCTTCTTCCACCATTATATTGAGTCTCCACCTTCTACCTTTATGCACCTACTTTGAGAGCATAGTGGTCATTCTTAGTTCTATGTGCATTGTCCCAAGACTAGTTGATTGATGCATAACTTGATATTGCTTGTTTTAAACTATTTGTATCTAGTCACCCTTATGAACTTTGAAGGTGTCCTATGCATTTATATTTGCTACTCTATGAGGGACAAGATGAATACTATTATGCTATGTTTTCTTTATGTGAAACAAACAAACGTCTTGCAAAGCATTGTTATTCATGAATCTTTTGTTTGTGCCTTTTCATGTTGCAACATAGTTTATTTGTCTTATTGCTAGAACTTTGTCTTTCATGTTATGATTGAAGTACTATGATCCCAGCTTTGAATGTTTTACAAATACTTTGATCAAGTTTATGATGGTGCATGTCACCTCAAAAATTATTCTTTCTTTTTATCACTTACCTACTCGAGGACGAGCATGAGTTAAGCTTGGGGATGTTGATACATTGCAAATGTATCTATAATTTTTGATGTTCCATGCTTGGTTTTATCCACTTTCTTGTGTTTTTTCCACACTTTGGAGTACTTTTCATATGATTTCTTGGACTAACCTATTAACAAGAGCCACAGTGCTAGCTGCCTGTTTTCTGCCGCTTTTGGTTCCAGGAAAGTTAGAAAATGAATATTCTCGCAATTGGACGGGACAAAAGCCAAAGTGCCTATTTTTCCGGAAGTCATCAGATGCCAGAATACGAGACGGAGAAGGGCTGGGGGCCGGCCACACCACCTGGCCGCGCGGCCAGGCCTGGCCCACGCTAGGGGTGGTCTGGCCGACCCCAGCACCCCCTCGGCCTCTCCTTCCGCCTATATAATGCCCTCGGGATGAAAACCATAGGTACCCGATCAAAAATCCACGAAAGAGTCTGTAGCCGCCGTCATCTCCATCCCTAGATCGGGAGGGATCTAAAGCTCTTCCCGGCACCCTGCCGGAGAGGGGAATTCACCATGGAGGCCTTCTTCATCACCATGCAAGCCTCTGGTGTGATGCGTGAGTAGTTCATCTCTGGACTGCGGGTCCATGTAGTAGCTAGATGGCTGGTTCTCCTCCTTTGTGCTTTCATGTCTAGATCTTGTGAGCTCCATTCATGATCAAGATCATCTATTTGTAATTCTACATGTTGTGTTTGTGGGGATCCGATGGATATTGAGATGATATTTCAGATTGATTATTGATTCTATCATGTCTTTGTTATTTGTGATCTTGCATGCTTTTCGTTATTAGTAGCTATCTTGGCCAAGTAGATGCTAGCAACTCCAAGAGTTAGTATTTATGCTCGATAGTGGGTTCATGCCTCTGGTAATCTGGGGAAGTGACAGAAATCTCTAAGGTACTAGATGTGCTGTTGCTACTAGGGACAAAACAACAATCCTTTGTTCATAGAACAATCGTATTGTTTACATTACACGCAATTCGTAAAGAAATAATCTATTGCTTGGAACTTAATACTGGAGGGGGTTCGGATGATAACTTGAAGGTGGATTATTAGTCAGAGATGCAGTTGGATGGCGGTCTATGTATAATGTTGTAATGCCCAATCAAATTCCAAAGGAGTCAAGATGATTAGTATATGCATGTATTGCTTTCTTGATGTTTGTCAATTGCCCCGCTGTAATTTGTTCACCCAGCATGTTATCTATCTTAAGGAGAGCCACCTCTAGTGAACTATGGATCTCGGTCCTTACTTTTACGTACAATCTACAAACTGTTTACTGCTTTGTGTTTACTTTCCGCAAACTTTTACTTCCTTCCATTCGATACGTTTAATCCTTTGTTTTCAGCAAAACCAGTGAGATTGACAACCTCATCGCAAGTTGGGGACAAAGTTCTGTGGTTGTGTTGTGTAGGTCTCCACGTTGCTACTAGCACCGGTAGTGCGCCCTGCGAAGGCTCAGCTAGCAACACCTTTGGGGTGTTTCCTTGCTCCTACTGGTTCGATTAAACCTTGGTTTCATAACTGAGGGAAACTTGATGTTGTGCTCATCATACCTTCCTCTTGGGGTTCCCCAATGAGCTCTACATCAACACCGAGCCATCAACTACCTTTAATTTCAACAACTATATTTTCTTTGATCCCAATAGCTTGTTTATAAGTTGAATCAGCTAGATGGAGTCTTAATTCAGTTGTAACAAAAGGCCCCGAGTTTAATTTATTGAATAGGCTTTTGGAAATCGTTGAGATGCTTGCACCAAGATCACAAAGTGCAGATATATCATTAACCCCCAACTTAATTTTAATAGTAGGCTCAAATATATCATCTAGATTAGCTGGAAGCTTATTAGCTAGTCTTTTGTACTCCATCTCTAAATCACGAACCTTAGATGCTACTTGTTGTATAAATCGTTGGTACATAGAATGATTACCTTGTTCTATACATGGATTCTTAACGGTGATCATCTTCAATAGATCTTCCACCTATATTCTGGTGTTGGCACGTTGCTATAATCTAGCTCTTGAGGCTTTTCATCATTGGTTACCACCCTCATCATCTTGAGTTCTTCTACCAGATTTGGCTCGGGTTTTCCAGCAAACTTTGCTAGAATGAGAGCTTGGCTCTCGGCTACCTTACCCATCTGAGCCTCCATGGTCTTTGTTCTTTCCTGTAGATCCTACACATCATTTCTAACTACAACGGCATCATTAGATAATCTTCTTATACTACTCTCATGGTTCTCCGTAATCTTAATAATCATATTGTTTTGTTCGGTTTGATCTTGCATAAATGTTCTAACAGTTTGCTTAAACGGGAGATTGCCATGATTTGCTCCATTAGTAATATCATAATTATTATAAGGAGCTCCTGCAGGATTAGTATGATATTTTCGAACATTAGAAGCATAATTATTTTTCCATGCAGGATTAAAAGGAGTGTGAGCTATAAAATTAACATCATTAACATCGGTAGTGATAACATTAACTTGGGTATCTTCCTTACCCTTTACTAAGCTAAGCAACTCATCTACCTTAGATGTAAGCTCCTCATTGTTTACCTCGGTAATTGAACTTACTCTTTTCGAGGTTCTTTCCACATGCCATTGGGCATGGTTATTTTGCATATCATCAAGTAACTTATTTGCAACACTCACATGCTTTCCCATGATCGTTTCTCCTGCTGTAGTATCTAGCATAGACTTAGACATTGGGTTAAGACCATTATAAAATAAATGTAATATAAGCCACTCTTCCATCCCATGATTAGGATAGTTCATTATGGCTTCTTTCATTCTTTGTCACGCAAGCGCTAGTCGCTCACGGTCTTGTTGTCTAAAGCTTGTAATGTTGGATCTTAGCTGCATAGTCTTAGCTAGGGGGAACAAATTAGTCATAAACAAATTAGTGCATTCCTCCAAAGATTTAATAGTTCCCTTTGGTAGAGGTAGCAACCAATCCTTAGCCTTTCCTCTAAGAGAGAAAGGGAATAAACTTAACTTAACAACATTTGGATCTACATCCTTAATACACATCATGTCACAAATTTCAGTAAAAGTATTTAAGTGCAATCTCGAATCCTCAGAAGACAAACCCCCAAATTGGTTTTGTTGAACCAAACTTAAAAGGTTAGGCTTTATCTCATATGTTTCCGCATCAACTACGGGTTGAGTGATGGGTGCATGAATAAAATCATCGGTGGGAGTAGCATACTCCCAAAGTCTCTTTTGAGCCATGACTCTTATCTTTTTGGTAATTTTTAAGTAATGAAAACAAATAACACGTAACTAATTTTTTGGGTTTTCAAATAGATAACAAGAAAGTAAACTAATAACAAGAATTAAACTACAACTAATAATAAAACTAAAAACAAGGTCTCTAATGACCTCACCATGATAGCGAAATTGCTTCCCTGGCAACAGCGCTAGAAAAAGGGTTGATACCTTCGATCCAGATTCACGGATGTAGTATAATAGCTTTTTCCCTAGAAGACCTAGGTTTAATCGAACCTCAGAAAGCACTGCTAAAAGGTAATAAAAATGACATGTCTACAAGACTTTGTTTGTTTGTTTTACCTTAGTTTACTTGACCAATATAGTTTACTTTATAACAGGTTTGAATCAATGGATGGAAATAGGCCAAGGTTAAAGATCCACCTGCAGTTGCACATCAAATGGGATAAAAGATAATAATAATAAGCATAGTCATGTATGATGTTTGTATTGAGATAATATTTTGTGGGCAACACATCCTAATATTCTAGAGCCCCCGTGATGCAGCGGGCATAGCCATAGACTTCTAATCCAATCGAGAGTACACCGAAGCCACTGGTTACAAACTATTATTAAGTGTAAAACATACATCAAAGATTTAAGTGGTGATGTTGTTATTGATCCCGAATGGGGGGCTAAGCGAAGACCATACTTCCCTTTATGTCACTGAGTTTCCTATGAGATTGCCGCTAGCCAAGTATCTCACCTCAAGCCTTTATCAATCTATGGGATCTTGGGTACCTACAAGTCCACAGATCGAGATGAGAGACGAAGAAACAAAAGATACAAATTACGAATCCAAACAAAATACAATTCTCCCATGATCTAGATGCACATAATTGTTGCAAGGTTTCTCCCCAACCCACAGCCTGTGAGGAGTACTCACTCATAAAAATAGACCGGAGATAGAAAACATCATGCAAATACTTAGATTGAAATCAAATATTCTTGCAATGGTCGCCAAATCACAAGGAGATCTAAAAGTACAAAGCAATGGCTATGGCTAATGGAGGTATGGATGGTGGAAGTGATGAACAATGGATGAACTATGGATGAACAATGGTGTGGATCTTCTTTGGTGTTGTTGTGATGCAATCTGAGAATGGCGGCTCTTGCTGGTGGATGGAGCCTCAAAATATATAGGTGTCTTCACGAAAGTTGTAGGGTTTGACGAGATGAAGCCGTCGCCACCTGGTACATGTGGGTGGTACGGGTGGAACGCGCCCATACCAGTGGTCGTTAAGCATGCTGACGCCCTAGAAAACTTCTCCAATTACTTGGTCGTGTGTACTTCTTCAAAATCCTTCATTATGACTTCTTATTTCGCCTTAAAAGCAGCGATTTCCTGCACAACATAAATCAAAGAAGGGATTTGCATGTCTTTGCAATTATTAGTCATTAGTGACAAAGGTTGAGAGTTTGTTTGGCAATTGCTTGACCAAAAACAACGTTTAAACACAGTGGAAGGTGGCAAAAATCGGAGCCATCATTATGCAAGGCATATGCAAAATGTTTACAAAACCAAAGTCGGATATGCACGTCTTTGTAGGTTAACCCAAAGCATTCATTGGGAATTCCTCCACCATAACACTAAATACAAAAGTATTTGTCACTAAAACGACAAGTTCTTTTGAGAAAGAATTCTTCATGAAATGTTAAGTGGGAGGACAATAGAAATTTTGGTGAGGTTATTTGAACCTAATTGACATGATCAGAGTAGTTCAACGCAGGAAAGCGTTCTAGAGGCCGCTATAATGCTCATGGCTACCGTTTCTGCAAATGTTGTAGTTCTAGAAATCTAAGTTCCTATTCAACCATGTGGATCTGGTGAGAATCAAATAACAAGATTTGAGGACAAAGTGTCATTGTTGGAGAATGATACACCGACTACATATAGAGAAGCGATGATGAGCCCTAACTCGAGAGATGGCTAGAGGCCATAAGAATTCGTGATAGTATCCGTATACGAAAATCAAGTTATGAACTTGGTAGACCCTTAGGAAGGTGTGAAGCTTTTCATAGCGTAAGTGGATATATAAAGAATAGTAAAATGCACTAGAGGTCCTAAAAGTTTGGACGAAACTATATGCATGTCCTAAAAGTTTCAGCTTGTGTACTGGAGGTCCTAATTCTTAGTTAGTTGTGCACTTTAGGTCCTAATTCTCGGTTACTTATGCATTGTAGGTCCTAATTCTCAGCTACAACCCTAGCTATAGTGCACATGGATCTGAGATTTAGGACCTCCAGTACACAAGTTGAAACTTTTAGGACCTGCATACAGTTTCGTACAAACTTTTATGACCTCCGGTGCATTTTACTATATAAAGAAACATACATAGATGTTTACACCCGTGAAATAATCAACATGTCGGAAAGAAGTGTAAAACAAAGTTCAAAGAGTTGACTATGATGAGATTTGATATTCTGTAATGATATTTAGTCTATTCGGATTATTGAAGCAACCACTACATATTGAGATATGGTAGTTTAATAAACAAAACAACATTCTTCTAAAGTAATGGTTACCTAATATGTGTACATGACACTATCCAAAGAGTTTTTTTAATTCGAAGGGTTCTGCAAAATATGCAATTTTCAATGGTTGAAATAAGCATAGTGGAGTTGGAATCTTCACCGTGATGAAACCATTAAAGAGTTTAAGTTCATCATAAACAATGAAGATGCTTGTTCTTGCAAGAAAGTAAGTGGGCACGTTAAGAAATATTTCTGATGCTTTATGTGAATGACATTTTGTTGATTGGAAATGATGTATCTTTTGAGAGACGCGAGTTAAGAATTTTATTAAAATTGGATTTTAATGAAATACTTAGGAAAAACCAGAATGTTAGGCATCTAAGTCTATGCAGATACTTTGAAATTCTAATATGGTTATAATGAAATATTTAATTTGTTCAATATGATGGCATATTTGAGTGGGATCTCTGAGAGTTTCCTAGTCAATATTTGACGAGAAAAGTTCTTGCCACATGGTAGCAAGATCAATTGTGTATTGGCAATTGGTATGTGAAACCTGATGATTGATTAAATCATGAATGCCATGATATGAACATATCTAGATGAGTCCCATGCTCTAAGTGTTAGGAGCATATACCAGAGTGATTCATAAGGTGATCATTGAATAATAGTAATGATATTCTTGTGTACTTTGAAGAAACAAGAATATGTGATGTATGCAGATGTGTGACAAAATAGTTCACTGTAATGTGTTACGTTGATGCAAGTTTTTGTCACATATACAAATGAACTTTATCTAAATTTAGGCTATGTGTTAAGAAATAAGGTGGCATAGTGAAATGGTAGTAAGTTCCACGACGAAATTCGGACTAGTTCCAAAGGTGTAACACTATGATGGGTACTATAACAACAACTGACTACATGACTGCTCTAGAAGCAGCATATAGAGGGATTTTGTGTCAAATCACTACAAGAAATGTGCTAACTAGTGATCCCAAATATTAGTCATAGGAAGGTCATAGTAATCCATCTATGACCTTTCTATGACCAAAAACAGTCGGTCACATACTAAGGGTCACTATAGACAGCTAAGGACCTTTTTTGAATTGGTCATGAATAGCTATGACCAAAATAGATGGTCATGGAAACTACGACCAAAAAAATTGGTCACGAGCTACCTGCCCTATCCACGTAAGATCCTACATGGCTGATGCTACATGGAAAATCCATGATGAAATCATATGGTCGTTCATCAAATTCAACCCAGTCCAGCTTAGTGCTTTACATGGGCCGATCCCATCAATTCAGCCCATTTGTGTTTTTCCTTATCAATTCTAGGCATGTACAAAGGCCAAGCCCAAAACTTCAGCCCATAAATTTTTGACCCATGGACTTTTGTTTGGCCCAACATTTTTTTTTCTCATTTTAATTTATAGCGGGTCTCACATGTCAGGTGGCCCCCCTTATCAATGTCAATTTCCTACATGGTCCCACACATCAAGTACCTGTTCCTCGCAGGTCCCACTAGTCAGTGTTGGTTTTCCTACATACCCCACTCGCAGGATTTCAATGTCTCACAAATCCACTCCACATTGTTAGGTTTTAGTTTCCTAGAATTTACAGTAGACAACCAATATTTCAAAAATACAAGGGAATCAAATGGAACATTTCAAATAAAATGAAAACAATTTCTATTACAATCATCCCTTCTTACTAATCATAGTACTGCTGCTATCTAAAATCTAACTCTAAAAATACATCATATTTGTTGTGTGGAGCTACAGGAAGGCTTCTTCGAACACCAACCTGGAGCTCTTATAAGAGAGAGGAACACCACACTTGATACCTGGAAACAACAACAAAAAAGTAAGCTATGATGAGATCTAACTACAATAGTTATGTTTGCACTCTCTAAGAACAAAATAAATAGGAAACAAAACACAAGAAGGGGACAAAACACCCATTCAGTACAAGTCCATTAATCTATAACAAAGTTAACTTTTGGGAGGCACTTTGTTGGAATTAACAAGTATTATAGTAAAACACAACAACAGTCTGCAGGCAAGTATAGAAAAATAAGAAGAGAACACTAGTAAGACTAATTTTTTTTATGGTTTTCTACATAAGCAGGACCTATTACGAGTAAAACACAAGGCTTATATGTCGAAGAGATACTACTAACCTTAAAGTTGGGTGATAAGCTACCCATAGTAAGTGTTTCGAACTCAACATAATCTATCTTAACTTTGTAGTGTTCTCTACACTAATTGGCTTTGCAATATCCTGCACCATTCTGCATACAGCCTACTAGATAAATAAACCATATAACACGCAAATATTAGTTTCAGTCAGACATAAACATCTCATACTTAGAGCCATCAACAACATCAAGTATACCTTGTCAACATACTGCCACATCAAAGGTGATGCGCTCCAGCATCCAATAAATAATGCAAACTGGAATCTGATGAAAATAAAAGGATGACAGAAATAGTGTCATGGAACTAGTAATGACAAAGCACTTCACCACTAGACTGATGTGCTAGCAACAATCTTTCATGCCAGTTCTATCAAGTAGAGCTCAGGAATTAACCACATATATTATTGAACATATAAAACAATAGATGAATTACTTTCTACTGAATTAACCACATATATTATTGAACATATAAGACAACAATAGTTATTATAGAAGGCTTTAGTACATGGTACATGCCACTTGATTAGCCACCAATACCCCAAAAAACTTCAGTGTAAGGTGTGCATTTTACATATGCTTCATAGCACAATTTTTTTGAAAACATATGTACCAACTTCCAATATTAACACTCCTGAAAAATGTGTGAAGAGGTGTAGAACAAAGCATAGAATCATACTCACAGATAAGAGGCACGGGCCGGCCTGTAGAACAGAGGAAAACACATCTAGTAAGTAAAATATACAGCAGGTATTGAGCACGCAAAATATACAGAAGAAAAGGGGAAGTACAATATGACACATAATAAACATTATTTGCTTTAAAAGCTGCAAGGTGCTGCTGCATCAATCTACGCCTCCTGCGATTGCCATTAGTCCTATCGGGAGGAACAAATGGCGTACGAGCAATAAACATATGGAGATAACACACCATCAGGCAATCAAAAGTAAAAAATACAATTAAATAGCAACAAAAGAAGTACATATCTATTAGCATGCGTAAACTGCATTATGAATGAAGGTAGTTGTTTCTACTTGTTATGTGCTTGCATCACAACACTAAATCCCTAAATCTGTTAACATATCAATACTAGTACTAGTGGCCTCAACTCTACTGGATGCCTATTATATACATGGTTCCTGAATATTTTTGGTTCAGGCTATTGGTTTACAACAATTCTATGGTGGGACATAGTGCAAATATCTTATATAGAAGAAACAGTTAGAGCGAAAACATGGATTAGAACACTATTGCAAGACCTAGGTAGATTCAAGGAACAGGTCCAAAGGGAGATTCGAGGAGTCCATGTGCAAGCATGAGCGGTTAAAAGCCTAGGTAGCGGAGAAGATCGAAGAGGATGACATCAAGTATGATGTTTTTGGCGAGAAAACTAGCCAGGGGGAGGAGTAGTTTGAGGGGAGAAGCAGGACCTGCATCATGGCGGGAGGCGAGGTGGTCGGAGTTGATGGGCAGCTATGGCAGAGAAGTGGCCTGACGTGGAATTGAGGACACGTGGAAGGAAGGTGGCGCTGGATCTCAAGGCCACCGACACGAGGACCGTAGCGGCAGTGAAGGAAGTGACCACCGTCTCCTCCGTCCCTCCATTCCTCGCCAGATCTCGCGGCCATCGGCATCAAGGAGTCAGTGTCCTGCAGAGCATTCCACCGTCCACCATGTGCGGGGACGCTGGGAGATGAGCTCTACGGAGCGCCGCACATCATCGTAGTGATGCACGCGCGCGCCGGTGACCAAGCTAGCCGCGGTTGTCTTGGATTCGGTAGAAGACCACTCCCCACCTAAGGCCTTTCCCTATCATTGTCAACACCGTCCTGACGGCAATCTAGGGCTAGCAAGGCAGCAGTGTTAGTTCTAAGGCTAGGGTTAGCGTGGAGGTAGTTGTGTGAGGGTTAGTGATGGCAACAAACGCATCCACTTTTCGTTGGGACTCCAAGTGCAGAGTGTTGTAGAAAGCTTCTTTTCCCCACAAGGGTGACTCGAGGGTTTATATCAAACTCTTGGGGAATTGCGTGGATATTTCACTTCTCCTCTTCAAGAAACCTGTAAAGTAAAATAATTTGTCTTGTGTCCCCAACTCCACCAAGTGGTTTTCAAGCACAAGGTTTCATATTAGTATTAGGAAATAAAATATAAAACAAAATAAATAAAGTAAAGGAAAGTAAAGTAATGCAAACTAGATGATTTGGAAGATAGTAGGATTGTTTTTGGGTTTGTATGAGTGATTGCAAGTAGAGAAAGTATTTTTGTATTTTTGAAATAATAAGTTGTATAAATTATATATGATAGTAGATGCAAATGAAAGGTGTTTCTTATGATAAAAATCAGACCGGGGTTCATGAGTTCACTTGTCTACTCTGTTTTTAGGTAAGCAATTCATCAATGATAAAGATTCATGTAAATTCTATAAGTGCTTGATAAAGGGAATTAGTATGGACATCACATTCTAATATTGAGATGTAATACATCTCTCTCTTATACTCCTCAAGAAGGGAAATCTCCATGCAATATTGATTTAAGAACAGATTAGAGTATATCTTTAAGCAATATTATATGATGTTTGAAATACAAATATGCTACCTTGATCTAGTCAAGGTCATCATAATGTCACGTGATAACTGTAGCACAAGATTTCACTTTATCCCTAGTGAGGGAGCAAAATAAAGGTAAAAAACAAAGTAGATCTTGAACATTATGTGTCACAATTCAATATCTACCCCCATGGTACTCCATGTGACACACACTTCTCCCCATACAAGTTCTTGCATACAAGTTGGATCAAAACAAGCAATGAAGAACGGGGTGCATGATATGCATATATTAAAACATCTTTAAAAAATAGATTCCAATCTCAAATATCAAATCATAGAATAAAGATCTACCACATAGGAATTACAAATATGGCCATAATCATGTTGGGCGGCTCATATGGTACTAGATCTATGAAGAATAAGAGAGAAATAGATCAAGCTATTGCCAAAAACCCATAGCCCGGAGGTATACTACTCCCTCTTCAACATGGTGATAAAGCTGGAGATGTTGGAGAGGGTGGAGATCTCCCCGAAGGTGGCTCCGGCGTAGTTTCCCCTCCAATCTTCACTGGATCTGGTGGTGTTTTTGTCTCTGGTGGCTCTCGTTGCTTTTCGTCGCCTCCTTTTTGAGGACGGCCTGGGGTCCTTATATAGGGATTTTTAGGTCAAGAGAGCTCCATGGGCAAAAAAATCAAGGTGATCAGATGGCCGAGGAGGGAAAGAGCATGGGTGGCGCGCCAACCAGGCCTGGGCGCGCCCCTGGGCTGTTTTGGACCTCCTGTTGAGATTCCAGTGCTCTAGATGCTTCTCGTGGATAAATATTGGCATTCCCAAAAGTGCATGTCCATTTGACATCGTATAGGTCCTGAAACATCAAAAACATTGAAAACGAGGTTTTCTGCCCCTACAGGGTTATAACCAAAATAAAGGGGATCATTGGTAAATCCACAAAAATCAATATAAATTAGGGATATAACATTATATATGATGCAAATATGTGGAAAAACATGTTAACAAATTACAAAGTTCATGTATGAATTTTACATGCATCAACATCCCCAAGCTTAACCTATGCTCGTCCTCGAGCATGAAGGTGATAAAACTAAACATGGACTTTGGAGTTTGTTACATTTGCTTCCTTCATTATCATGTAGAGTTCATAGGCTCAATTCCTTTCAATGAAACATAATATGCAAGTGTACTATCAAGTTGTATCTTTTACGCATCAATAAATATGCTAAACAATAAGGGATGGTGTGATAAAACAAATGATGAACAAAATAAACCTTCAAGCACACTTTGATGAACCTATAGAATTAGAGTCTCGTTTCATGATTGTCATTGGTGTTTTCATGCCTTTATTTTTGGGTTACTTTTTAGTTTCATTCCCTTGAATGGAAGACTCACTTCTTAGTTTTAGGTCTTCCCTTGAGATGTTTTGCATCCCGTACCGAAAGTAAGCATTGAATACATATGTTAATCCTCCATAAAGAATAAATAAAATAGAATTTTGAGCTATGTAATTCATGTCAACAATACTAGTAAGGATGGAGTTCCCAACAACTTTTTATTTTCACTTTGTTTTAAAGCATCGTATGGTTTATGTGCTAAACATCTTAAAAGTTGATTGTTTAATGCACCTAGTCTATGACCTTGCACTCCTCATGCTACTCAACTTAGGCCTGTCATTGTATACTCATGTTGGTTTTGTGAAACCGCATCACTGAAGTACCTCTTGCCCCTTGTGTAGCTATATGCCCCCCTTTTTTAGCATGAAAGCTAATATAATTCCTTGATTGTGTTCAAGATGGGAGGGGGCAGTATCTCTACTTCATAAGACAAGAAAAACATACATTTGAATCATATCAACAAGGATCATCATGATGTAAGTTTCCACCATGTCATGCATGGCTTTGGCTAGCGGATCAGGAGCGTTTTCTACCAACATGCCTACTCTAGTGTGCATACTTCATTTCGCATCGATGCAATCCATAGGTATAACTTAAACATGATTAATTATCAACATTCAATAATGAAAGCTTGTGCCATGCCAGCATGGTTTAGCCAACAACAACTAATAAGATGTAAAACACAAAAAATTCTATAGTGGTATAACCCCAAACCTTACTTTCTTATGAGCTTTAAAATACATGAAAAAGGTTTTTTTAAGAATGTTTGGAGGATTAACATACATACTATACTTTAAAGTAGCTTTTGCCACAAATAGGTAGGTATGCCTAATCTAGTTTTAAGGGGCTTGGAACAAGTCTTAGCTTGTGTAGAAAAAGGCTTAGCAAAAAGAGATCTAAAGAGTGCCATCTAGTTCATAATGTCAACATTTATTTTCTCACCTTGCTTCTTATTGTTGAACATAAATATGCATAATCAAAGAATACAAATTAATAGGCATAAAACTGACCATGCTTCATATAAAACACTTGAGCTTAAGAACTAGACACAACATGAATTTCAGCTTTTGTTTTTATCTCCCCTTTTATTTTATTCCATGGCATTATTTTTCAGTTTTAATCTCATTAAGGTAGAGTTTATTTTCATTAGCTAATCATAAACATTTATAATAATGGTGGTGGTGGTCTTTCTAATGCAAGACAAAAATAAAATGATAAAACAGACGCTCCAAGTTTCTACAATAGTTCTATGTTGCTCAAAAAACAAAGTTTAGAGGTTTGCAAACCGAGAGTTGAGTTGGTCCAGTGGGGTGCCTTGGGAATCCCCAAGCTTATGGTTTTCACCATCCTTGGATTGCTCTTCGTGTGGTGTTCCTCTATTTCCTATCAAAAAACTTCAGCATAAAACTTTTCTCCCATCTCTTTTCTGAGAGGTGACATTAGTGACACAAGAATATAATAATTGTTGCATATATCAAAGAAAAAATTCTTTCTAAATTTTCCAGCAAGCATATAATGTTCCTACATATCCCTAGCACATAATATGACTCATACAAATCATTTTAAGACACTTGGGAATGGTTAAAACAAAACATGGCAGAATCTGTCTATATTTCCAGCAACAGAAAACGATTTGTTTAGTCCAGTTAGACATGTCAGGAATTTTATCGATTTTTTCATACATAGGATGAAAAGTTGTAAATGATGTATGAATCTGGCGCAATCAGAGTTAAATAAAAAATCAGAAAATTCACGCACTAAAAACTGTTCTACAAGAATTTGCTACTCCATATGTTTAGCAACTTTTAAAACATCCAAAATGGTTTCCACTTGGTACTTTATTGAAAATTACAGAAATAAAACCAAAACAAAACTCTCTTGCTATAGCAAGATTTTAAAAAAATCCAAAAGAAAAAACAACCAGGTTGCCTCCCACAAAGCACTTTCTTTATTGCTAGATAGTTAGGGTTTACTTACTTGGTTTAGGTGATGTGGAACTCATGGGATAACTTGTGCTTCTTAGCTACCTCCTTCTTCCTTGGAAAGTGTTCCATACATTATACCAGGGTCCCATGGTGTGCTCATGCCAATCAAATAAATAATAGAATAGGAACACGGTATAGAGCAACACAAAACATAAAAGTGATAATAACAAAGTCTAACTTTCTTCCTATGCATAGGGATTTTATATTTGAATAAGGTACAACAAACAAGAGTATACCTATGCATATTATCAGTATGTGAACGAGTTTTATAATTATTAGCAACATAAGGAGGGTGTTGACAACCTCCTCTTTCATAATAGTTGCAAGTACTAGGAGTAAATTTAGCAATATGACCATTGGAAGCATGCAAGTTTCTAAAGTTTGTTTTATGAAGATGATTATTATAATTTTCATGGTATTCATTAGCATGCTTTCCTCTTTAAAATAGTTGCTAGTAAACTTTTCATTATTAACATTATGGTTGCAATGATTATTTTCAACATACGGTAATTGCAAACCACATATATAGGATCTAGCAAGTGCATATTTCTCCTCTATAGTTAAAGTAGGAGAGTTCAAGAATATTATAGGACTCTTAGTTATAAGGGTATCATCATAGGAAACAAGTTTATCATTTATATCTTCATTTTTTATACATGGATGGTTATCAAGAAGCATAGGACCATCATCTAAAGCATTTTCATATAGCATATCTAAACAAAATTCCTCATTATCATGAATAATTTTAGTAGTAGGGTTATTAGTAGTCAAAGGTGCACCATTATTTTCATCATAATAGGAAGGGTTCTCATAAATAACCATTTGACTTTCAATTGCCCCACAATAAATGCATGGATTTTTAGTTGGACAACTATCATAGCATGGATTATCATAGATGACAAATGAGTTTTGAGTTTGAGTGTTACTATCATTTGTTGATTGTGAAGGTGGAAAACCCCACTCTTCCCCAAGCTTAGGTTGGATTATCTCTACTTCACTTTCTTCTCCACACACTTGTTCTTCCAAGTTTATGTTTTCATCATCTTTTTCTTGCAATATATTAGTACTTTTCATGGTAGGAATAGTTCTTTATTTATATTTAATAACATAAGCATTATCACTAAATTCTTCATTGCAAATTTGAAGGATAATATCTATGTGTCCTTTCATTACACAAGCATCATTACTAGTTTCAAAAATTTGATTTATAAGAGAGTCTAGCTCATGGGATCCCACATAGGCAATATATTTCTCAACTTGTTCTATATCATGGCATATAAATTTATACTCTTGATAAGAAGCAATATTAGGATCACTATTATGCTTACATTGATAGTGAGAGTGTTTATAGTATTTTTTAGTGCAACAAGTTATGTCATGTGATTCACAAAAGTCAATAGCAAATTGATTGAGATATGTAAGCAATTCATCCATTCTATTTCCTTCTTCGGTTGATCTATATACATAGTAGGCTTTCAACATTTTGACATCACCTATAGGTATGTGGATTCCAAGTTTCTCCATATTTTAGCATGCATATTTAGAGGTTATATTAATTTTTATGTGTTTTTGTGTTTTAAGGAAAACTTAAAAATTCTAAAAACAAGACAAAATAAAATACTTGAAAAATCTAAAAGGAGAAGAAAATCTCATAGTGGTGCAACCTCCCCAAGCTTGGCTTGTTGCAAAAGTTGATGAAGATGACGGTGCCAGAAGATGATCTAGCAGTCGTCGTGGGAGTTTCACCACACTATAACCACTTGCGATATGTCTCCACCAACTCCCCGGCAACAACGCCAGAAAATAGTCTTGATGGCAACAAATGCAGCCACTTTTCGTTGGGACTCCAAGTGCAGAGTGTTGTAGCAAGCTTCTTTTCCCCCATATCGGTGACTCAAGGCTTTATATCAAACTCTTGGGGAATTGCGTGGATATTTCCGTTCTCCTCTTCAAGCAACCTGTAAAGTATTTTTTTTTGTCTTATGTCCCCAACTTCACCAAGTGGTTGTCAAGCACAAGGTTTCGTATTAGTATTATGAATAAAATATAAAACAAAATAAATAAAGTAAAGGAAAGTAAAGTAATGCAAACTAGATGATATGGAAGATAGTAGGATTGTTTTTTGGGTTTGTATGAGTGATTGCAAGTAGAGAAAGTATTTTTGTATTTTCGAAATAATAAGTTGTATAAATTATACATGATAGTAAATGCAAAGAAAAGGTATTTCTTATGATAAAAATCAGACCGGGGTTCATGGGTTCACTTGTCTACTACGTTTTTAGGTTGTAGTGATCATAAAACAATCCATCAATGATAAAGATTCATGGAAATTCTATAAGTGCTTGATAAAATGAATTAATATGGGCAGCACATTCTAATATTGAGATGGAATACATTTCTCTCTCTTATACACCTCAAGAAGGAAATCTCCATGCAATATTGATTTAAGAACAGACCAGAGTATAGCTTTAAGCAATATTTTATGATGTTTGAAATCCAAATATGCTACCTTGATCTAGTCAAGGTCATCACAATGTCACGTGATAACTGTAGCACAAGATTTTACTTTATCCCTAGTGAGGCAGCAAATGAAAGGTAAAAACCAAAGTAGATATTGAACATTATGTGTCACAATTCAATCTCTACCCCCATGCTACTCCATCTAACACACACTTCTCTCCATACAAGTTATTGCATACAAGTTGGATCAAAAGAAGCAATGAAGAACGGGGTGCATGATATGCATCTATTAAAACATCTTACACAAAATAGATTCCAATCTCAAATATCAAATCATAGAACAAAGATCCACCACATAGGAATTAAAAATATGACCATAATCATGTTGGGCAGCTCATATGGTACTATATATATGAAGAACAAGAGAGAAATAGATCAATCCACTGCCAAAAACCATAGCCCGGAGGTAGACTACTCCCTCTTCATCATGGTGATGAAGCTGGAGATGTTGGAGAGGATGGAGATCTCCCTGGAGGTGGCTCCGGCAGAGTTTCCCCCTCCAATCTTCACTGGATCTGGTGGTGTTTTTGTCTCTGGTGGCTCTCATCACTTTTCGTCGCCTCCTTTTTGAGGACGCCTTGGGTGTCCTTTTTGAGAGCTCCGTGGGAGAAAGAATCAAGGTGATCGGATGGTCGAGGAGGGAAAGAGCGTGGGTGGTGCGCCCACGAGGCATGGACACGCCACCTGGGCTCTTTTGGCCCTCCTGGCCCTCCTGGTGAGACTCCAGTGCTCTAGATGCTTCTCGTGGATAAATATTGGCATTCCCAGAAGTGCAGGTCCATTTGATTCGTATAGGTCTTGAAACATCAAAAACATTGAAAACAGGGTTTTTCTGCCGTGTAGGGTTATAACCAAAATAAAGGGGATCATGGTGAATCCCAAAAAAATCAATATAAAACAGGGATATAACATTATATATGATGCAAATATGTGGAAAACATGTTAACAAACTACAAAGTTCATGTATGCATTTTACATGGATCAGTTAGTTAGGAGGCGGCGGTGCGATGGTTAGCTAGGAGGCGGCAGGATGATCTAGGGCTAGGGTTAGCGACGATGTCTCATCTCTCCTAACGTGTCATTGTGTTTCCTTCTAGAGAGCGAGCACCCTTGGATTGGCAGGGTGAGGTATGGATGGCTGAGATTGGCTCTATATTGGGCTGATCCGTGAGAGCTGTTTGCTGCGATGTGATTGGTTGTGCAGAAATCAATTCTCCATTTTCTGGGTGTCAAAAGGAGGTGTTTTGTGAAGCAACCACCAAATTAAAGTTCCAAAATGCCAACACCCTATTTTTCAACAATACTAGACCACATTACATGTACAATGTCTCAACCGGGGTATCTCAAACCTTTCCTACCATCCCTCATGAAAAAGAAAAATTCCTACCGAATCAGTAGGAAGTGCGTCCGATTTGAACTACAGGTACATGATCTATTGCTCGTGACTTTTTGCAAAAATCATTTTTAGTTTCACAATATGATGTTTTATCAAAGATCCAATGCAAGTTTAGCGAGGGTCATCCCCTAGCTAAGAAACTCCATGCCCGCCGTTTTGACCATGATTTGAATCAGGCCTAAGAAATTCAAAAACTGTCCAAACAATATAAAACCTTCGTGTGGTTTCATATTATGTAACATAGTTGCAAGGAAAAATACCAAACTTGGTATATTGATTTCATCTCACAAAAACCTTCTCAGAAATGACCTATCATATTCAAGGTTTCATGAATTTTAGGCCAAACAACCAATGTTATGGTCAGAATCGTGACATAGTTTGTGATAATGTGCCCATATTGTACACCCATGTGCATATTAGGATGAAGAACAATGTTACAGGAGAAAGTTTTCCTTTTCGTCGCATGAAAAAGGCGGTTTCTATTTTTAGAGTGCAAAAACGGGGCATTTTATGAAGCAGCCACCAAAGGCATAATTCAAAATTCTACCATCCCATTTTTCAAAAGTACTAGACCATATTACATGGATAATGTCCCAACCGGGGTATCTCAAACCTTTCCGTCCACCCCTCGTGAAAAAGACAAATTCCTGTCGAGTCGATAGGAAGTGGATTCGGTGTGAACTACATTTACATGATCTAATGCTCTTGATTTTTTGTAAAAATCATTTTTAGACTCACAGAGATCCAATGCAAGTTTAGCTAGGCTTAGCCCATAGCTAAGAACCTTCATGCCTGCCGTTTTGACCATAGTTTGAAATTGGCATAAGAAATTCAAAAATGGTACAAACAATGTAAAACCTTTACGTGGTGTCATATTATGTGTCATAGTTGCAAGTAAAAATACCAAACTTGGTATATTGATTGCATCTTAAAAAAATTCTCACAAATGACCTATCATGTTTGAGGTTTCATGGCTTTCAGGCCGAACGACCAATGTTATAGACAAAATCGTGAAATAATTTGTGATAATGTGCCCATATTGTCCACGCATGTGCATCTTTGGATGCAAAACAATGTTGCAGGAGGAATTTTTCCTTTTCGTCACATGAAAAAGGCATTTTCCATTTTCTGAGTGAAAAAAAGGGGCGTTTTATGAAGCAACCACCAAAGGCATACTTCAAAATTCTACCACCTCATTTTTCAAAAGTACTATACCACCTTACATGGACAATGTCCCAACCAGGGTATCTCAAACCTTTCCGTCCACCGCTCGTGAAAAAGACAAATTCCTATCGAATCGGTAGGAAGTGGGTATGGTTTGAACTACAGGTACATGATCTAATGCTCTTATTTTTTGCAAAATTAATTTTTAGGTTCACAATATGATGTTTCTTTAAAGATCCAATACAAGTCTAGCGAGGGCCAGCCCCTAGTTAAGAACCTCCATGCCCGCCATTTGGACCATGGTTTTAAACATGCAATAGAAATTCAAAAATGGTCCGAATAATGTAAAAAACTTCGCGTGGTGTCATATTATGTGACATGGTTGCAAGGAAAAATACCAAACTTGGTATATTGATTGCATCTCAAAAAAACCTTCTCAGAAATGACCTATCATGTTCGAGGTTTCTTGGTTTTCAGGCCAAACAACCAATGTTATCGACAGAATCACGGCATAGTTTGTGATAATATGCCCATATTATGCACACATGTGCATCTTGGGATGGCGAACAATGTTACAGGAGGAAGTTTTCCTTTTCATCGCACGGAAAATGTGTTTTCCATTTTCGAGTGCCAAAAACGATGTGTTTTGTGAAGCAGCCACCAAATGAAAGTTTAAAAATGCTACCACCCCATATTTCAAAAATACTAGACCACCATATATGGAAAATGTCCCAACTGGGGTATCTCAAACCTTTCCATTCGTCCCTCGTGAAAAAGACAAATTCCTGCCGAATCGATAAAAAGAGGGTCAGATTCGAATTACAGGTACATGATTTAATGATCGTGATTTTTGAAAAAAATAATTTTTAGATTCAGAATATGATATTTTATCAGGTATCTGCTAAAATTTTAGCAAGATTCCATCCCTGGACAAGGACGGTCACCCCCGACGTTTTGATCATGTCTTGAAATCGGCATATTGTGAAATATTAGCAACTACCAATAATATGTTATAAAATGGTACCACCAATTTTTTATAAAATATTAGCCACTATGAATAAATCCAATAAGTTTTGTATCATGATGTGAGGTCATATGCAAAATTGATGGTAAGAGTGTATTTTTGAACTTACTAAAATAAATTGAAATCCCTCTATTATGTCTGGACCCAAAGTGTATATGAAGCCCATAAGTTCCAGATAAATCCGTCGTAGAATGTCCTATGGTCCAGTCGGGGTGTCAAATTCCCAAAGGAAAAAAAGAGGGTGGAGGCCTCGTCCCACCGAGGCCCAGGCCTAGTGCCATAGAGATATGATTAAAAGATGGTCATGTCAGCTTTATAACATGAACGGTTTGTTGGTGTGTTGGTTAGTGCGACACAGTGTGAGGTAGAGGTCATGGGTTCGACTCCGTGACACCTGTTTTTATTAGAGTTTATTCCATCGCGTGTTGACTACCTCCTATCTGTTGACCGTGTCTCGTCGTGTGGGTCTATTTAGACACTTCAGAAGATATTGACACATGCATATGCCACATAGGTAAAATTACTTAGGTGTCTAACAAATCATCTTAAGGCACCGATATTTACACCTGTTTTTATTAGAGTTTATTCCATCGCGTGTTGACTACCTCCTATCTGTTGACCGTGTCTCGTCTATTTTACTGAGTGATTTGTCAAGTGGTCAACGTGTGGGTCTATTTAGACACTTCAGAAGATATTGACACATGCATATGCCACATAGGGGTAAAATTATTTAGGTGTCTAACAAATCATCTTAAGGCACCGATATTTAGTATCCAAGACCATTTAAATTGGTCGTAATAGCTAAAGATAAGGCTCTGGACTCCCGTGACACCTGTTTTTATTAGAGTTTATTCCATCGCGTGTTGACTACCTCCTATCTGTTGACCGTGTCTCGTCTATTTTACTGAGTGATTTGTCAAGTGGTCAACGTGTGGGTCTATTTAGACACATCGGAAGAAATTGACACATGCATATGCCACATACGTAAAATTACTTAGGTGTCCAACAAATCATCTTAAGGCACCGATATTTAGTATCCAAGACCATTTAAATTGGTCGTAATAGCTAAAGATAAGGCTCTGGACTAGTGTTATCTAGGTTATAACCAATCTATATAAGGAAATTATGATCTTGTAAACCCAAATGGTCATAATTTTTAAGGTTTGGACCCTCCTAAATGGCCTATGACCAACTGGTTTAAAATGGTCATACATCTATGACCAAAAAAACCACGGTCGTTAAGAAAAGATCACTAATCAACACATTTTTTATAATGAATAGTTTTGTTATCAAAACTAGGTACAATTCCAAGTGAGCTACACTATGAAGATCTATTTTATAATAACAGTATCAACACAGTTTTCGCTTAAGGAATTGATGTCTCACTAGAAGATTAAATTTATATAATGTAATCTCATTGGATAATAAGTGATGCGTAGTGACGCATAGATATGCAAATACACACAGAGCTGAAAGTGACAGTTCTAGAGATTAGGTTTACAACAAGCAACACGTGTGGACAACACCGAAATGCCATATGTGTGAAATGCGCGAATAAATAACTATATTATTGACTCTAGTGCAAGTGGGAAACTAAATGAGATATGCCATAGAGGCCAATAATAAAGACATTTTTATTGTCATATCTTATTAGTTCGCAATAGTTTTATACCATGATATAACTGTATCGATCATAAACATTGGTATATATGTGGTATGTACACAAACCAAGTCCTTATTAGTATCCTCTAGTAGACTAGCTCGTTGGACCATCCATGATCGAGGTTTCCCGATCATGGTACATTTTTGTCATTTTACATCGAGGTCACTTCATTAGCTCAATGATGTTATGGACACACACCCAGCCATAGCATTGCAAGGTGATCCAGTCATAAAGTTCAACATTGCGATAACTAGTAAAGCATAGTAACTCTGACCTTTGACCGTGAGATCATGTTTAATCACTACCACTCGAGGCTGCTTTGATTGCATCAACCGTCACACCGTAACAGGGTGATCATAAAGGTGTATATTGGGTATTTCATATGGGTATATTGAGGCGTATGCATCGACATCAGAATTTTCCCATCCGAGTGACGGATAGATACCATGGGCCCACTCAGTTACATTACATCTACTAGTTTGCAAACATGTGACTAGGTCACAAGGATGTAATTTCACGGGAACGAGTAAATGTGTTTGTCAATAACAAGATCAAAGTATAGATATACCGAAGATCAGGTATTGGATGATCCAGGTAACATAGAGAAAAGGGAATGAGACTCGACGTTCAACGGTCAAGCGATCAAGTTATCCGTGGAATGCATGGGGGCCATCATGAGTTTCCAGACACCGATGTTGCTCATTAATCAGACAGTTTCTTGATCATGTATATGCATTCCCGAACCGTAGGGTGTCACGCTTAAGGATAGATGGCGCTTAGAGATTGATTCGAGATCGTTGTAGAAGAGAGAGAGAACAACGAAATTGTTCCGATATGATACCAAAAGTGTTTCAGGGTTATCCGATGATGATCGGAGGGTTCCAAAAGGTGTTTCAGAGATATAGGAATTAATTAATATGTATTTGTTATTAATTAAATGAATTAATAATTAAATATATATTTTTAATTAATAAAAGGAGCATCCCACCTACATGGCCCTTCCGCCGGCCAAGGGAGGCCCTAGCGCGCGGGGTGGGTGCCCACCCCATAGGCCGACCAAGAGGGCCTTGGTGCATGGGTGGGGGCCCTCCTCAGCCGCCGACCACTTCCTCCTCTATTTAGTCCCACCCTAGGACTTGGAGGGTGGTGGTGTTCCTCCTATATAAAGAGGGGTATCCCTCCCCAAAAATCATCCATCCCGTCAATTGGCTTTTCCTACTTCCTCTTCCTCTCTCACTCACGTGTGGTTCCCAAGTTGGAATAAGCATACGGGAATAGGTGTTCCTCCACCATACGCATGTTGTCGTGTTGCTGGACTCTCGCTTGGATCAATCTTCTTCCGCTGCTTTGCTAGACCGGAGCCCGGGAGAAGTGTCTACATTGGATGCATGTAAAGCCACAAGGCACCGCCAGTTGTGGTGCTAGTTGCTTGGAGCTTGGATGTCTACACGACCTTGAGGTCATCTACCATGTACGACTACATCGTACACGTTTCTCATGAAACATTAACCTCTTTCAGTATTCAAGGGTATGAACACCGAATCCCTCTCGTTAATTTACATCTACATATATAGATCTTGGCTATGGTGTTCTTGTCGTTAGGATTTTTTTATTTTCTTTTACGGAACCCTTTAGTTCTTTGGATGTAAAATTAATCATGAGGTGTGGTCAATTGTCCCAGTGACACCTAATTTGTATCTTCCTCGAAGAATTTTTACTTAGGTTCCAGCATTCCCAGTTTAGTTATTTTGTAACAATTTACATCGACATGTATCCGCCGCTGATATGAATACATCCAATTAAGATTGTAATACTATGTCATCCCATTCTTCTATTTACAAATCAACCATAGCTCTGAGGCACCATGGCGACAAGCCCTAGGTCCATTGAGCATAGCAACTATCTTCATTTGGTTTCAAGGTTCATACTACCATTACACCACTCTATACATATAGAATTTGAAACACCATAACTCACATATTCACACAATCCAAACAGCATTCATGTGGAGATTAGACACTTTATCAAAGTGGCTCACCGGAAATCCAACGACTGAACATAGCGAAACATCTCTCTGGTTGGTACTCCGGAGCTGTGTGTCCACCACCCTATATTTAAATCAAGCAATATCTGTTAGGAGTACTATAATTGAAATTATATAATCCATTAGATAATAAATATTATGTTTTCAATTGTTTAGCATGAAGTGTCCAACTGAATGGTTTGTAACAATTTCTGATCTCATCAGAAGACAATTTTTGGATTTCAAATTTCAGCGGACTCCGAAACAAAGACAGATAGAGATATCGTGTTACCTTTATGGTAGCGAATGTCAGATTACTTGTATATGTTACGGTGAACCTGTAAGTACATTATATTTCCAAACATAAGTGCAATTATACAAAGCATTTATATACTCTAAAAATGTAGAAACCAACAACAAAACTAATAAATCAACGTGTTTCCCCCATAAGTTCTCACCCAGAGGACTGCCCATCAAGATGCCAAGCTCTCCATTCATCCACAATGGGGAAGTTGAGTGATCGCACCCAAGACTGTGTACCCAGAAATGGTACAATAGCATCATGGTCTCCACTATACAAGGAAGATAGATGAGAGATTGGAAAACAAAAATATGGTAACCTGATACTTGGAGATGGACAGCAAAGCATCTCCTATTGTATTATTTTATGTAAGCTAAACAACTTTTCAGAACTGTCTCTTGACTAAAATATTGCAATTTCCAATATTAAAGTAAGTATTTACTATAGGACTATTTGAATATTCCTAGTATTTACCTGTAAACCAAAAGACGGAAACCTTTTGTTATCATATTATGGTGGTACTTTATGTTACTCTTGATGTCCCTATAGTAAGGTAGATCTCCGGTGTGGCACCTCACCCATTCGTCCTTGCTCCCCTAAGTTACCGTCATATAGAGATGTACAAGAACAATTTTAACTTTGGATATGAAGAGCGAGAATGGACTCGTTTTTTCTTGGGGAGAAAATCAACAGTTTACCTTCTTGATCCCGAGAGTTTTCCTAGTGATGTTGTTGTTAGCCCAAAAATATGACAGGTAGTTACCATAGGTCTGTAGATGGAAAAAGTTAAACATGATTATAGAATAAAACTAATTATGATGAAACATCTGAATAAGCTTCCTTATTTGTATCTAGGATTTCTCAAAGTACAAGGCTTTCTCTATTTCAATAAGTATTATTCAATATTGAAAGCAATACATGGTAGAAAAAAGATATGCGAGAAACTTCTCATAAAAAATTAACACCCGGTCGTCAATTGGGTCATTCTTGTTAGTGAATGACTAATGGTAGATATTCAGAACAAAGCCCAAAAGGATGAGGGGCAATATATCTCCATAATTATAATTGCTTTACATTTTTGTAATCACGAGCCGACTATACAATACATTTGTCTTGATTGTAAGTTGCACGCTTGAATTGGCTTGTGGTTCAATTAGTTTTTTATTCAACCCTTGTTGATTGTTTTATTTTACGTTTGTGAGTTTTCTTAGCAATGATGTTTTTAGAGAAAATTCGCCTTTCCGGAGTGTTCCGACAATTTGCAAGCTATGTTATTTTCTATCAGCTGACTATCGACCATGGGTAATGTTGTAGCGACCGGGTCATTCACAACACATGATGGTGGGTAGCAAAAAGCTTGAGAAACTTTGGAGGAGATCTATGTCCTAATACAGTACCGCGTGCATAAACATATCATAGCCTATAGATCATTGTACCTGCATAGTTAAGGAGTATATATATGTAATATCCTAAAGGAGTAAGTTTCTCTTTTTTGTGGGATTTGTGGCTAGCCTAGGGATTTAATGTGGCGAACACACGTGTGCATTTTGCTTAGCTTGCCTTCCGCTGGCTTATTCCTGTGTACCTATTCGGTGCTCTATTGGATTTTTTAGGGCGTGTTTGGTAGGCCGGATTTCCGTTTCTCGCATGGCATCAGAAGAATTTAGCCCATTTTGTGTAGCTAGGTTGCATGGATTTCTTGCACAGTACGGGTTTTAAAGCAGCCCAAAACTTAGGCCGTCGGGAACACTCAAATCGAGTGTTTCCGCAGGGATAGGCTGCGGCCGTGCGAAAAGCTGGGAAGAAGCGTGCCCCTCGTGCAAGCTCGGGATGGTGCTAGCAGTAGCTCTCCCCCAAAAGTTGGTGGGAAAATTTTGCAACCGCCCGCCGAAACCCTGCACTATATATCACCGCCTGTTGCCGCACCACCATTTCCCCCTCTTCGAGCTCGAAAGCCTGTCAAGATCTTCACCGACGAGCAGGTAAGCGGCGGCAGCGGCATGGGTGGTTGTAGGACAGCTCTGACAGGCATTCTTCTTCGAGCTCTTCACCGGCAACATGCTCTGTTCCTCTGATGTCGGTGAGTTTTGTTTAACCCCCACTCTAGTAGGTCTGATTTATTAGCACGTGGTAGATCTGAGTGTAGTTTGTGGTAGATCCATTGTACTGCGCCCAATATATTGCAATATGTAGTTATAGATGGTCACAAATGGCGGAGGACCATAGGGAGCTACGGCTCAGGACCTAGATGGCCAAGCATTACTATGTGTAGTGCCTGCTCCCTGATCATGGACATGGTGGCGGTGGTGCATGCATGATGAAGAACAAGTTGTTGGTTGTATATTTTTAAGTAGCTAGGGACTTGATGAAAACTTATTCCAAGGTTTGTTTATTGTGAGGTGGCATATACTAACTCCTCACATTATGGATAACTTGCGATGTTAGGCTTTGATGTGATGGTAGGCTGACACCATAGAAGTTAGTGGCGATCGGTAGGATCACACTAGCTTGTAGATGAACTGCTGATGCTTTTATCGATACGATCATGCATTCTTACCTTCCTTATCGTGATTATCTTTGTGTTCTTGAAATTGATTTGTGTGCTTTAGTTTTGATACTTATGTTGCATATGATATGTATCATATAAATACAACTAGTATGTGGTTACTACAGCAAGAAGCCATGAATCTATAAGACATGGGAGGAGTGCAGCCAACGAGTGACGGGTTACCAGCACAACCTCAATAAAGACTCTAGAGCAGGCACAAATAGCCTACTCTGGGTTCTTAGCAAAGTGTATACAAGAGGCACAACCATCACAAGTTATGAACACCAATTTCACTCCACATCTTGCAGCTCACCAAGTTCATCCACAAGAATAGGTTCCACCTATACGAGTTAAAAGTATGATGAAAGACATCATCATCGTCGGCCTGATCATGTGGATTGTGTACTACCAGTTATTCTGGCTCATGTGATCGATCATGTAAAACCTTAAACCCTGATGAGTAGTTGGTAAGCTCACGATTTGCCATGTGAGGTAACTGTTGGAGATATGCCCAAGAGGCAATAATAAAAGTGGTTATTATTATATCTTTGTGTTTATGATGAATGTTTACATCCCATGCTATAATTGTATTATAAGGAAACACTAATACATGTGTGTTTTGTAAACGTAAAAGAGTCCCTAGTAAGCCTCTTGTTGAACTAGCTTGTTGATTAATAGATGATCATGGTTTCCTGATCATGGACATTGGATATCATTAATAACAAGGTTGTATCATTAGGAGAATAATATGATGGACACACACCCATAGTAAGTGTAGCATAAGATCAAGTCATTTAGTTTGTATTGCTACAAGCTTTCAAATGCACAGTAACCTAATCCTTCGACCATGAGGTTATGTTACTCACCATCACCGGATGGGTACTTTGATGACATCAAACACCGCTTCATAACTGGGTGGTTATAAAGGTGTCATTGGGTATTCTGAAAGTATGTGTTGAAGCGCATGGACCAAGATTGGGATTTGTCCATCCATATGACGGATAGATATGCTCTGGGCCCTCTCGGTGGAATGTCATCTAGTTAGCTTGCAAGCATGTGACTCGGTCACAAGGGATGACATAACATGGAATGAGTAAAGAGTACTTATCAGTAACGAGGTAGAACTTGGTATGGAGATACCGACGATCAAACCTCGGATAAGTAGAGTATCGCGTGACAAAGGGAATTGGTTTCGTATGTTAATGGTTCTATCGATCACGAAGTCATCGTTGAGTATGTGGGAGCCGTTATGGATCTCTAAATCCCGCTGATGGTTATTGATCGGAGAGGTGTCTCCATCATGTCTACATATTCACGAACCGTAGGGTGACACACTTAAGGTTTGATGCTGTTTAGGTAGATATGGAATGTGCGTTGGAGACCGAATGTTGTTCCGAGTCTCGGATTGGATCTGAGACATCACGAGGAGATCTAGAATTGTCCGGAGAATAAGATTCATATAATGGAGATCATTTTCTAGGTTCGGAAATGTCCCGGAGTGTTTATATGGGGGTTCTAGAAGGTTTCGGAATGTTTTGGAAGGTTCTCGAAATTTCTATGGAGTTTACTTGAAAACCAAGAAAGAAAAAGGGGAAACTTGGGGGGGAAGGAAACTCCCCCCAAGCCTCCCTTGTGCGCCGGCCCTAGGAGGTGGGCCTAGGGGTGGGAACCCTAGGCCGCACCCCTCCCTCTATATATAGAGGGGTGGAGGCGCCACCCCCACTTGCCCCTCCACTCTTGCCCTAGGCGCCTCTCTCCTCCTCCTTCCTTCTGCTCAGGCTTAGGCGAAGCCCTGCAGAATTCTCTACTCCACCACCACCACCATGCCGTCGTGCTGCTGGGATTCTGTGGAGAGATCTACTACCTCCGCTGCTCGCTGGAACGGGGAGAGGAAGGTCTGCATCGACTCCGCACGTGTGACCGACTGTGGAAGTACTGCCGGAACACGGTGCTGGAAGGATCGTCTACGGGATCTTGAGATCGGCAAGTGATCGTCTACATCAACCACGAGATCCGATCTCGCACAAGGTTTTCGGATCTACAAGGGTTAGTACGGATCTATCTCGTTGCACATGTCTAATAGATTAGATCTTGGCTTTTATCTAGATTAGATCTGGGTTTTGTTCGTTCTTGCGGTAGAAATTTTTTGTTTTCCATGCTACGAACCCATCAGTGGTATCAGAGCTGTGTCTATGCGTACATCTCTTGCACGAGTAGAACACAATAGTTTTGTGGGCATTGGTGCTCGTGCCGTCTTTTGCTTCGTGTACTTTGCATCTTGCGGTATGGTGGGATGAAGAGGCTCGGGCTAACCTTACATGTCATCGCACATGCGACTTGCTCTCGCTTGACGTGTAACTTGCTTTGCACAAGTGGCTTTGCGGGTGTCTGTCTCTCTCACCATAGTATAGATCCAATTTACACTTTTCACTTGATAGCACTTGTATCAACGTTGTGGTTTCAGTTTCGTAGGTAAGATCCGTTCTTATTCGAAAGCCCCAAACCACGTAAAACATGCAAAGAAAATTAGAGGCGTCTAACTTGTTTTTGTAGGGCTTTTGTGATGTGATATGGCCATCATGTGATTGTGATTATATTTGATGTATGCAATGATCCTTGTTGTAATATGGCAACCGGCAGGAGCCTAATGGTTGTCTTTAATTCTGTTAAGACCTGCGAGTCTATTCATCTTGTAATAGCTTTATTCCAAGTAGTTGTAATAGTTGCTAGTGATGATGGACAACCATGAAGCGGCGTCACTGACCTTGACGCAATGCTGGTGATGATGGAGATCATGTCCGTGCTTTGAAGATGGAGATCGAAGGCACAAGAAGAAAGGGCCATATCATATCACACTAATTATGAATTGCCTGTGATGTTAATCCTTTATGCTGCGTAGATCACGACGGTAGCATTATCAGATGATCCCTCTCACTAAATATCAAGTAATAAAGTGTTCGTCCTTAGTTGGCACCGTTGCTAAGACTCGTCGTTTTGAAGCATCTCGTGATGATCGAATGTGATAGATTCTACGTGTGCATACAACGGGTGCAAGCCAGATTTGCACATGCGGAAACTAAGGTTAATCTTGAAGAGCCTAGCATGTACAGACACGGTCTTGGAACACGGAATACCGAAAGGTGGAGCATGAATCATATAAATGATATGATGAACATGAAGATTGTTCGCCGATGAAACTACATCTTCTCTCGTGAAGATCGGACTTGGTGTAGTGGATTTGGTTCGTGTAATCACTAAGACAATGTGAGGGATGTTGTTTTGAGTGGGAGTTCACCTAGTTAATTTAAGAATTAAAATTGAACTCAATTTATCATAAACTTAGTCTAAACTACTTGCAAATTTGTTGTAAATTATGGCGAACCTCTCCATCAATTTCAATGCGTTCCTAGAGAAAGAAAAGCTTAAGAACAATGGAAGCAACTTCACGGACTGGCTCGGTGGACTAAAGATTGTCCTCAGGGCTGGTCAGTTGACCTATGTGCTCGAAGCACCGCTAGGTGACCCACCTGCAGAAGATGCCACCGATGACGTAAAGAATGTTTACGCCACTCGGAAAAATCATTACTCCACAGTTCAGTGTGTCATCCTGTACGGTTTAGAAACGGAGCTTCAGAAGCGCTTTAAGCACCACGACCCGTTCGAGATCATTAAGGAGCTCAAGCTCATTTTTTAGACTCACGCGGCCATGGAGAGCTATGAGGCCTCCGAAAAGTTCTTTAACTGTAAGATGGAAGAGGGTAGCTCCATTAGCGAGCACGTGCTCACCATGTCTGGGCACGCAAACTAGCTCCAAGAGTTGGGGATAACGATTCCTAATGAGTTAGGGATTCACCGTGTCCTCCAATCACTGCCACCAAGTTATAAGAACTTTGTGATGAACTAAAATATGCACTGCATGAACAAGACGTTGCCTGAACTATCGTCCATGCTGAAAAATGCTGAAGTGGAGATCAAAAAGGAGCATCAAGTGTTGATGGTTAATAAGACCACCAATTTCAAGAAACAGGGCAAGCCTAAGAACAAGGGCAACTTCAAGAAGGACGGCAAGAAAGCTACCGCACCTGCTAAGAAGCCCAAGGCTGGTCCTAAGCCTGAAACTGAATGCTTCTACTGCAAGGGTGCCGATCACTGGAAGCGTAATTGCCCCAAGTACCTGGCGGATCTGAAGAACGGCAACATCAAGAAGAAAGGTATATTCGATATACATGTTATTGATGTGTATCTTACTAGTAATCGTAGTAGTGCCTGGGTATTTGATACTGGTTCGGTTGCTCATATTTGTAACTCGAAACAGGAGCTGCAGAATAAGCAAAGACTGGCGAGAGACGAGGTGACGATGTGCGTTGGAAATGACTCCAAGGTTGATGTGATCGCCGTCGGCACGCTCCCTCTACATCTACCTTCGGGATTAGTTTTAAATTTAAATAATTGTTATTTGGTGCCTGCGTTAAGCATGAACATTATATCTGGATCTTGTTTATTGCGAGACGGTTACTCTTTTAAGTCCGAGAATAAAGGTTGTTCGATTTATATGAGTAATATCTTTTATGGTAATGCACCTGAGATGAATGGTTTATTCTTACTAAATCTCGATAGTAGTGATACACATGTTCATAACATAGATGCTAAACGAACAAAATTGAATGATAATTCTACATACATGTGGCACTGTCATCTTGGTCACATTGGAGTGAAGCGTATGAAGAAACTCCATTCTCATGGACTTCTTAAATCACTTGAAAGATGCGAAGCATGTCTAATGGGAAAAATGACTAAGACTCCATTCTCTGGAATAATGGAGCGAGCTACAGACTTATTGGAAATAATACATACCGATGTGTGCGGTCCAATGAGTGTAGCATCGCGTGGTGGATATCGTTATGTTCTCACTTTCACGGATGACTTAAGTAGATATGGGTATGTCTACTTTATGAAACATAAGTCCAAAACTTTCGAGAAGTTTAAGGAATTTCAAAGTGAAGTGGAAAATCATCGTAACAAGAAGATTAAGTTTCTGTGTTCTGAACACGGAGGTGAATATCTAAGTTATGAGTTTGGCATGCATTTAAAGAAATGTGGAATACTTTCGCAATTGACACCGCCGGGAACACCACAGCGTAATGGTGTGTCCGAACGTTGTAATCGAACTCTCTTAGATATGGTTCGGTCTATGATGTCTCTTACAGATTTACCGCTATCATTTTGGGGCTATGCATTAGAGACAGCCGCATTCACTTTAAATAGGGCACCATCTAAATCCGTTGAAATGACACCATATGAATTGTGGTTTGGAAAGAAACCTAAGTTGTCGTTCCTTAAAGTTTGGGGTTGCGAAGCGTATGTAAAGAAGTTACAACCTGATAAGCTTGAACCCAAAGAAGAGAAATGCGTCTTCATAGGATACCCTAAAGAAACAATTGGGTATACCTTCTATCATAGATCCGAAGGCAAAGTTTTCGTTGTCAAGAATGGATCCTTTCTTGAGAAGGAGTTTCTCTCGAAGGAAGTGACTAGAAGGAAAGTAGAACTCGATGACATTATTGAACCTTCTCTCGGAGTTGAGAGTAGCGCAGCACCGGAAGATGTTTTTGTGCCGCCTGCACCAATTGGAGAGGAAGCTAATGATGGTGATCATGAAACTTCGAACGAAGTTGCCACTGAACCTCGCAGGTCAACGAGGGTTCGTACCACTCCTGATTGGTATGACCCTGCCTTGAACGTCATGTTGGTGGACAACACTAATGACCCTGCGACGTATGAAGAAGCTATGGTGAGCCCAGATTCCGACAAATGGCTAGAAGCTATGAAATCCGAAATGGGATCCATGTACGAAAACCAAGTATGGACTTTGGTGGACTTACCGGATGGCCGTAAGGCTGTCGAGAACAAATGGATTTTCAAAAGAAAAACAGATGTTGATGGTAATGTTACTGTCTATAAAGCTCGACTTGTCGCGAAAGGGTTCCGACAAATTCAAGGAGTTGACTACGATGAGACTTTCTCACCAGTTGCGAAGCTAAAGTCTGTGAGGATTTTGTTAGCAATCGATGCATATTTCGATTATGAAATTTGGCAGATGGATGTCAAAACGGCGTTCCTTAATGGTGACATTGAGGAAGAGTTGTATATGGTACAACCCAAGGGTTTTGTCGATCCTAGTGATGCTGACAAGGTATGCAAACTTCAGCGCTCCATTTATGGACTGAAGCAAGCATCCCGGAGTTGGAATCAACGTTTTGATAAAGTAATCAAAAACTTTGGATTTATACAAACTTATGGAGAAGCTTGTATTTACAAGAAAGTGAGTGGGAGCTCTGTAGCATTCCTAGTACTATATGTAGATGGCATATTGTTGATTGGGAATGATATAGAACTTCTTAATAGCGTCAAAACCTATTTGAATAATAGTTTTTCAATGAAGGATCTTGGGGAAGCGGCATATATTCTAGGCATCAAGATTTATAGAGATAGATCAATACGCCTAATAGCGCTTTCACAAAGTACATACTTGGACAAAGTTCTAAAGAAGTTTAGAATGGAAGAGAGCAAGAAAGGGTTCGTGCCCATGTTGTCAGGTAAGACCTTGAGTAAGACTCAAAGTCCAGCTATGGCAGAAGATAGAGAGAAGATGAATAATATTCCCTATGCCTCGGCCATAGGTTCTATCATGTATGCCATGTTGTGTACAAGACCGGATATAGCACATGCTGTTAGTTTGACTAGCAGATATCAAAGTGATCCTGGAATGGAGCACTGGACAGTGGTCAAGAATATCCTAAAGTACCTGAATAGGTCTAAGGATATGGTTCTTTCTTATGGAGGTGATGAACAACTTGTTGTAAACAGTTACACTGATGCTAGTTGGAACACCAATCCAGATGACTCCAAGTCACAGTCTGGATACATCTTTATTTTGAATGGTGCTGCAGTGAGCTGGAGGAGTGCCAAGCAAAGCGTTGTGGCGAAATCTTCAACTGAATCGGAATACATAGCTGCTTCGGAGGCTACACAAGAAGCCGTATAGATGAAGGAGTTCATTACTAAACTTGGTGTGGTTCCCAGTGCGTTGGACCCGATGGCCATCTACTGTGACAACACAGGTGCCATAGCTAATGCACAAGAGCCAAGGTCACATAGCAAGCTGAAGCACATCAAGCTATGTTTCCATGTTATTCACGAGTATGTCCGAGATGGTGACATAAAGATTTGCAAAGTACATACTGATCTTAATGTGGTAGATCCGTTAACTAAACCTCTCCCTAGAGCAAAGCATGACCAACACCAGAACGCCATGGGTGTTAGGTATATTACCATGTAATCTAGATTATTGACTCTAGTGCAAGTGGGAGACTGTTAGAGATATGTCCAAGAGGCAATAATAAAAGTGGTTATTATTATATCTTTGTGTTTATGATGAATGTTTACATCCCATGCTATAATTGTATTATAAGGAAACACTAATACATGTGTGTTTTGTAAACGTAAAAGAGTCCCTAGTAAGCCTCTTGTTGAACTAGCTTGTTGATTAATAGATGATCATGGTTTCCTGATCATGGACATTGGATGTCATTAATAACAAGGTTGTATCATTAGGAGAATGATGTGATGGACACACACCCATAGTAATTGTAGCATAAGATCAAGTCATTTAGTTCGTATTGCTACAAGCTTTCAAATGCATAGTAACCTAATCCTTCGACCATGAGGTTATGTTAATCACCATCACCGGATGGGTACTTTGATGACATCAAACACCGCTTCGTAACTGGGTGGTTATAAAGGTGTCATTGAGTATTCTGAAAGTATGTGTTGAAGCGCATGGACCAAGATTGGGATTTGTCCATCCATATGACGGATAGATATGCTCTGAGCCCTCTCGGTGGAATGTCATCTAGTTAGCTTGCAAGTATGTGACTCGGTCACAAGGGATGACATAACATGGAACGAGTAAAGAGTACTTATCAGTAACGAGGTAGAACTAGGTATGGAGATACCGACGATCAAACCTCGGATAAGTAGAGAATCGCGTGACAAAGGGAATTGGTTTCGTATGTTAATGGTTCTATCAATCACGAAGTCATCGTTGAGTATGTGGGAGCCATTATGGATCTCCAGATCCCGCTGATGGTTATTGAGCGGAGAGGTGTCTCCATCATGTCTACATATTCACGAACCGTAGGGTGACACACTTAAGGTTCGATGCTGTTTAGGTAGATATGGAATGCGCGTTGGAGACCGAATGTTGTTCGGAGTCTCGGATTGGATCTGAGACATCACGAGGAGATCCGGAATTGTCCGGAGAATAAGATTCATATAATGGAGATCATTTTCTAGGTTCGGAAATGTCCCGGAGTGTTTATATGGGGGTTCTAGAAGGTTTCGGAATGTTTTGGAAGGTTCTAGAAATTTCTATGGAGTTTACTTGAAAACCAAGAAAGAAAAAGGGGAAACTTGGGAGGGAAGGAAACTCCACCCAAGCCTCCCTTGTGCGCCGGCCCTAGGAGGTGGGCCTAGGGCTGGGAACCCTAGGCCGCACCCCTCCCTCTATATATAGAGGGGTGGAGGCGCCACCCCCTTGCCCCTCCACTCTTGCCCTAGCCGCCTCTCTCCTCCTCCTTCCTTCTGCTCAGGCTTATGCGAAGCCCTGCAGAATTCTCTACTCCACCACCACCACCACGCCGTCGTGCTGCTGGGATTCCGTGGAGAGATCTACTACCTCCGCTGCTCGCTGGAACAGGGAGAGGAAGGTCTGCATCGACTCCGCACGTGTGTCCGACTGCGGAAGCGCTGCCGGAACACGGCGCCGGAAGGATCGTCTACTCGATCTTGAGATCGGCAAGTGATCGTCTACATCAACCACGAGATCCGATCTCGCACAAGGTTTTCGGATCTATAAGGGTTAGTACAGATCTATCTCGTTGCACATGTCTAATTGATTAGATCTTGGCTTTTATCTAGATTAGGTCTGGGTTTTGTTCGTTCTTGCGGTAGAAATTTTTTGTTTTCCATGCTACGAACCCATCAGTAACCATATCGGAACGGACACGGACTCCCAAATGTGCACCTTTGCATCAGCCGACCCATTCTCGGAAACTAAACAAAGTGGACATATGGGCTCTCTTAGTGGGGAAACAAAAATACGGGCTACCAAATAAACCGCCCATCCAGACCCAAGGCCGATCTCCCCACATCCAGCATCCATCAGGCCAAATAGGATAAACGTGAAATTTTGGCCTCAACAACCAAACACGCCCTAGGAGAATGATGCACATCTCCTTTCTCTTCTCTTAGCCAGGTGGTGTGTTGCTTTGGTCTCTTGTCGTGTGGATGTAGCCATGAGGAGGCATCCAATCAAAGCGGTGCTAGACATCCATGTCCTACTCATGGGTTGTCAGTTTGTACCGGCCACGTATCTTCGTTTGGGTTTTTCCAATTTTGTCTCCGTACAATGCATTGATTCCCTCCCGAATCTTATCCACTTCTCTCAATGCCTCCACTGGACTCTCTAAAGCTCGGGCTCATCGCCTGTCCGGTGTTATCCCTGCTAGCTCTCCCTTCCTCTTCTTCATCACCAGCCCCGACTAATCCTGCTTCTCACCGTCCCAGTTTCTCCCCTACGGCGTGACTCCGAGCTTGGAATAGGTACCCCACTATGTCGAAAAGGAGGTGATGGGACAAGCACTGAGAGGGATGGAGCTGCCACAGATGGTGGGAACAATGACTGTTCGGTCTTGTTGTTGCAAGGTTTCGACACGAACCGGTCTGCTTCGAGCCCCATGCCACTATCGTCGGTCTCGATCTGGATCATATTGTCATCCACCACGAGAGTCCAATTAGCCACCGTCGTCAATCTCTAGTTCATGCCAGTCCTCCTCCTCCTCAGCATGCGGTTCCGTTGCCATATGTGACGCCGGTGATGTCCGACGTCGTGTCCTACTCGGCTGCGGCGGGCATCTCGGTCTTGCTCGGCTACGACGTCCATCTAGTCTTGCTCGCCTTGGAGTCGACCTCTCCTGTCCAATCTCCCCTGTGGCCTCTGGCTAACGGCGATGAGTCTATCTGGGCACGGTTCCTGCTCAGCTCCAACACGACCGTGCTTCGCACTTGTGGTGCCCCGCCTCCTCCAGGCCTACGATCACCTCGGCTGCAAGGTGAGAACCTGCTCACCGTGCGGGGCCTCTACCCTCTCGCCATCTCCTAGCCTGGGCCCTACTCATACCTGCCGTGTGGCGCCCCTTGACCGAGCTCTTCCATGGTCGGCGGCAGTGTTGCAGGTTGGCTCCTTCTCTTTCTCCATCACCGAGGCTCTCCGACCGTTTCCATCTCTGGATTCTCCGTAGTAGCTCCCCATATGGACGACGACCCCTAACCCCGAAGGTTGATCTGCCGTGTGCGCGTTGAACGACCACCTATGTTGTCGCCTACTCTAGATCGGCATCTCCTAGAAGCTTCCCATTGCTGCCTCGACAACGACCAGGAAGCCCACGACGGTCGGCAAGGCTGAGTATGAGGGACCACGGACCATGGTAGCGGAGGAAGCCTGTAGTAGGACCATGACAAGACTACAATTCGACCGGCGCATGGACGGATGGGTTCACGGTGGCTCTGGTGAGCTGACGCGTGGTGCACAATGACGTGCTTCTCCTTGGTGCCATACCACGGGGATGTCGTTGGAGTGGACGTTTCGTGGAGACATGTTGTGGCGGTGCTCTTTTTGTTTGCCGACACTCGGCGGCAACTACAGAGGCCACAACATAGATTGGATGAAGTAAGCTATACTGCCCCATTCCCTGCCAGCAACAAGCCCGCGAGCCTACACTGAGATGCATAACCCGGCAATCCTTCTTGCATAGATGTAACTGCTGACTACTGCTCCTCATCTCTCTCCCTCACGTAGTCTCTTTTCTATCTAGAGTAGAATACAATTTTTTATGTGTGCTTCATTATACGAGGTAGATGTAGTGAGGTGGTTGTCGGGCCCCTGACAAGTAGGGTGACACGTCCCGACGGTTAGTAGTCCCTGGCGCCACAAGGTGATGTGCCTTCGAGAGGCAATAACACCCCCAAGGACCAGCACCACCGGGTGAACCCTCGCGAGGGTCCACTTCACGTGGGGACACCCTCCCGAGGGGGACTCTCCCCTCGGAGGCACCACCGCAGAGCCCAACTACGGGTGCCCTGAAGCACATGCCGAGACTTTTTGGTAAATTCACCAAGAGGCTAGCAGGCAAGGTGGATCCTGACAAGGGGCGCAGCGGCCCCGCGTCCCTTGTCCGCCTCGGTAAAGGAAGGTCCGTTCTGCCCCTTTTTCTACAATGAAAGGATAGACGATTTCAACGTAGCAGGCGCACCAATTTCCGTTTGGGTTCTAAGGAGACAGCGAGCATCGCCGGATTAAGACAAACTAGGAAAAGAGAGGCTACTTTACCAACTGACGGAGGTGCACCCGGGTCCAAGACCTAGTCCACCAAAAAGCAGCCCTGTAGACCAGGACTATGGGGGACGGCACTGTGGTGACCCTTCCCACCCATGAACCAGGGGAAGAGGACCGATGCCGCCCTATATAAGGATCCCTTCTCCTACTTTAGAAGGGGAGATCGATCCTTAAGATTTAAAACCCTAGACTTTAATTCTCCATTGTACCCTCGCGAAGCATGTCAGCAGTACAACAAAGCAGGAGTAGGGGCTTTACCTTCTCACGAGGGTCCCAAACCTTGGTTAAAAAAACCCGGTATCACCTCTCTGTCGTGCGCTTGATCCGTCGTCGCCACCGTCGCCGAGTTCCTTCGGAATCGCGTGTTCAGCTTCCTCACAAACCAAGGGATCGTTGGATCCTAGTTCCTTTGCGGGACAAATCTCCGACAGTGGTCATGGGCAGATCCAGTATCTAAGCTATGGGGGCAGCTGCCAATACTCAATTTCATTATCTTTGTATTATATTAAGCTAATGACTGATTTGCTCCCACTTAGCAAAGACATTAGCTCCACTTAGAGCATTCTTGCCCCTCTAAAATTTCAACCTGGGTCCGCCCCTGGAGGTGGTTCAATGCGATAAAATAGCTCAATTGTTGTTTTCAAGGTATTCTCATATTCTTGTGTTTGGTTATTTCTTTGTTTGGTCCGGTGCTTGCAAATTAGTTTAGAGTTCCCTTGGACGGTTACTTTCTAGATACCTACAAGCAGATTTGTATGTAACCACTAGCATTTTTGGAAAATAATTTGCTATGGGCAAATACTATGCGTGTCTTCTTGCATGTATTTTACTATATCACTTGGCTCTTTGGGAAATTGACATGTATATGAAAACTAAGCTACACATTTCACTACCAATTATTTAGATATGTTCGACCATAATGAAATTAGTGAGTTTTTCCTTTACAGGTTTCCAATGTTTCCTTTCTTAAATAGAAACTGCAAATGTATGACTAGATTAGCTGGATATATATATTGTAGATATTGGTTTGATTTTGTAATAATGTTGATGAATACTTGTGGTTATCCATGAATATTTATATTAGTTTAAACCTGGGATATATTTGACCTGACTTACTGAACAGCCTGCAGTCTGAATTTTAGTTCCATGTACTAAGCTGATATCATATATATACAACCAAAGTGTTGAATAAGCATGGACAATTGTATATATATTTTCTTGTTGTATAAGTTGTAATATTCTCAATTAACTAACCTAATATAATTAACATATAACATACAAATGGCCGATAATCCAAACTTTGATCACTCATACTCTTACCAAGTACAAAGGCCACCCACATTCTTAGCCTAAAAAGTCCCGCTCCGCCCTCGGCCATTAATACCGACGCGGTGGTCAGGGAGACGTCGCTTCGGTTCAGCAGCGTTGACCGCCCGTTAGACTTTGGTTGGCCTTGGTCATGGAAGACACGCTGACCATGGCAGCAGGCGAAGTTCCCGATCACTGCCAGGCGGCCCATTGCGCACAAGAGTACACGAGCGAGGACACTCGCGCTGTTCGCTACAACGCATTCCGAGCGCATATTTATGCCACGAATAGGCCGACCCAGACACGCGTGGTCCTTTGGGTCCGACCGCTGGAGCGAGTTTTCACCGTCCGAACATCCACGCGGACCGGTTCAGACCGCCAGTGTCGAATGGGTCGATCTGGTAGAGATGGCCTTATGCTCATTTTAGATATTACATACGTAATCAAATGAGAGGGTGGGTGTTTTGTTTAGCTTGCTCACCAGATATGCCATGTGTTTCACATAGGTAATCAGTGATAGGATGGGTCTGGTACTAGTTGTACTAGGTCGGGGGGCACTATAACCAACACTGTTCAATTTTAGGAGGAAATATGGCACTTAGCTCGTTGCGTACAGTGTAAGAGCAACTCTAACGAAGGCTATAAACTCGCGAACTGTAAAACATGGATGCATGCCATGGAAAACGGCTTTACAGTTCATGAAACAGCCGACACAGAATGGTGCCTGTCGACCCGGAAAAGAGAATTTACAGTTTTAGAATGGTAAACCCAAGGTTTCGGACATTTCAGTATTTTCCATACCAAATCATATGAAAATTGTTTCAATAAAAATAAGAACAAATAGATAGAATCAAATGATCATCCACGGTACATTATGATACAAATCAAATTATAATAATAGTGTTGAAATAATTAGAAGTCTTTGCATTAATTTTATCCAAGTATAAAACATGACAGTACAATTTTCATGATTGACTAGCATACGCATAGTAGACATGTACCATACAGGTAAGTAAAAACCTAGCACATCTACACATATTGCAGTACTAGTAATCAAAATAGGAAATATCAGGAGGGCAAAGAACACGTACGAGTTCATTGATGGTATGACCAGCGGCGACACATGAGGAGATCCGCCATTGGCGGCAGCAACGGCAGCATCATCAGCCTTCTTGGCGGCTTCTTCCGACATGGCGATGGAGTCGAGCAAGGCGGACGTAGAGGACAAAGAAGAACTTGAGCAGTCATGTCGAGACGCTCTCCAAAAACCTTATCGCCTCTCTCCTAGTGCAGGATCAGAGAGAAGGGGTTCTGGAGGCCTGCACTCCCGGACGGTCGTGCATGCAACCGGCGGGATGGAGTAGCAGAGGGCATCACAGAGAGGCAGAATGGCGACATGCAGGTAGGCAGATGCAATCTAATTGCTGGTGACGGCTAGGGTTCGTATCTGCCTGTTTATATATTGCGGGTCGGGTAGAACGTGGACAACAGCCCACGACCGAGTAGGCAATCACCCCACTATTCAAAATCTGGAAAGGGCTGATTGATTAATGCGACACAATTAATTTCCCGAACAGCAAAAATATAAGCGACATGCAAAACATGAGCTCGGCTTGGCGAGATTACTGCAACCTGCAACCCGCGGCGTGCGCATGTCATGACAAGGCGGACAACGTCGGAGGAGTGCGCGGGATCTTCTCTTCATCTCACACCTTAGTGAGTGGTACAACACCCTCCTATATAAGGTGGTGAAACTCCCCATCAACTAGCAATGTGAGACTAAACTTTAGTCCCACCTTTTACCATGCATGCATGTATTTGGGTATTGAGAATTTCAGAATTTTAGTTGGGTAAGGGCTAAGGACCATTGTTAAATTCCAACAACCCCCACAAAATCTCATAGGAACATCACAAATCAGTGTTTGACCAGCGTTTTTCAGTGGAGGCTGTTAAGTTGAACTTCCACCTAGAGCACTAGACTATACTCATCGACAACTAACAATGGACTAAGCCTTGAATTGCCAGTTTTGTGTAAATGAGTTTCACCTAATATCATTCTTATACAAGCCTATGAACACATTAAGACTAAGTCAACCTTCCATACAGATCGTGAGAGTAGTGCATCTTCAGTGGAGTGGCTTAGTAAAGATTACTCTCCTCTAGTTATACGATGGCTTGTTCCCCCATATCCTAATTCACGGAATCTCCGATCACATAGGTTGGTTTACTACCACGGTAACTCATGGGGGTCTCAAATTCATCTCCTTTGATGCAATATCTATCACATTTCTTGATAGACCTTTTGTGAAAGGATCTGCTAGATTCTTAGCTGTTTGGATATAATCCAACACTATCAATCCAAAGTTCCACTTTTTCCTAATAGATGTCAATCTTATCTTTATATGTCTTGATGACTTCATATTATCCTTATAACTAATCACTTTGACAATCACAGTTTGATTGTCGCAGTTCATAAGGATAGCCGGTACATGTTTATCGAAAACCGGCAAGTCACTAAAGAAAGTCAATCTGTTCTGACAGTAGCTGTATCTAGTGTTGTGAGTTCTGCTTCCGTTGTTGACCTCGTTAAGATGGTCTGCTTGCAAGACTTACAGAAAACAGCGCCACCACCATGAGTGAATACATATCCACTTGTGTCATTTATCTCATCAACATCAGAAATCTAGTTTTAGTTACTATACCCTTCAAGTACCGCAGGGTCTCCGGTATAGTAAATACCATAACTCGATGTACCCTTTAGATATCACATTACTCTTTTAATAGCATGGCGGTGATCATGTCCCGGACTGGAAACAAACCGGCTAAGTTTGCTCATAGTAAACGTGATACCAGACCTCGTTGCGCTAGCTAAATATATTAATGAGCCAATAATCTGAGAGTATTTCAGCTGATCTCTAGTTGTTCTTTTGTTCTTTCGAAGCATCTTACTAGGATCATATGGTGTCGACGAAGGGGTACAATCTAAGTAGCCAAAGCAACTCAGAACCTTCTCCACATAGTGAGATTGCAGAAGTGTAATTCCGTTATTCTCATCTCTTAGCAGCTTGATGTTCAGAATAACATCAGCTTCTTCAAGGTCTTTCATGTCAAAACTTTAGGACAAGAAACTCTTGACTTGTTCGATGACATTCATATTTAAATCAAACTCATTAGAGAAATACTCTCCACCATAATCTGACCAGACTCTCTTAATCTTTTTTTCAAGTTGATTTTCAACATTGTCCTAATAGATTTTAAATTTGTGTAGAGCCTCATCTTTAGTTTTCAAAAGATATACATAGCAAAATCTAGTAGAATCATCAATCAACGTCATGAAGTATTTCTTTCCACCTTTAGTTAACACACAATTCATCTCACATAGATCTGAATATATAAGCTCTAGCGGTGCCAAGTTTCTTGCTTCATGCACATGCTTGTGAGCCTTGTATGGTTGCTTAGCTTGAACACATGCTTGACATTTAGAGCCTTTGGCTAAATTGAAACTCGGAATTAAATTCATCTTAGCTAGTCGTGTCATACAACCGAAATTAATGTGACCAAGTCGTGAATGCCAAACATCTATTTCATTGCCAAGGGCACAAATATGGTTCACAACCTTATTACAAAAATATGGTAGGGAAAGACGGAACAAATCTCCACACTCATAACCTTTACCAATAAATTGTCCATACTTAGGAACGACTACTTTGTTGGACTCATCCACCAACGTAAAACCTTCTTTGCAAAGAAGGTAACCACTAACAAGATTCTTATTTATTAAGGGCACATTTTTGCACGTTCTTTAGCTACATGATCTTTCCTGAAGTAAACTTCAGATCCATCATGCCAACACCATGAATAGAAGCATGCGATCCGTTTCCCATCAAGACGGAGAGATATCTTGTGACCCGAATGCACCCTTCTCATTGTTGCTCATAGTCACGTTGACAGACTTAGAGTTCTGTCCATTCTGATTGTTCCTTCCTTTGCGCTGCTTACAGTTTGGATCCCAATGTCCAACCTCGCCGCACACAAAACAGGGATCATGTGACTTGTTCTTCTTGTTTCTTTTGAAGTTGGTGGTCCGAATGACCTTGTTCTTTTCCTTGACCTTGTTATGGAAGTTCTTTTGCACCACATTGGCGCTGACTAGGGTGCCTCAACTCCCTTTGGGTGTGCGTATTTTGCCTTTGCCTTTTCCTCAAGGTCCATAAACCCAATGAGATTCTCAACAAAAACATCTCTTGCCTCTGGTGTTTGAGGTTAGTGGCAACACTCCTCCAGGATTGAGGAAGCTTTGCAATAATGCATCCTTAGTGAGTGGTACAACACCCTCCTGTATAAGGTGGTGAAACTCCCCTTCAACTAGCAATGTGAGATTAAACTTTAGTCCCACCTCTTGCCATGCATGCATGTATTTGGGTCTTGAGAATTTCAGAATTTTAGTTGGGATAAGGCCCATTGTTAAATTCCAACAAACAGTTCCAAACAAATGATTAAATAAATAGTTCGAACATAGGCCAAATGAATGTATTTGTCACACAAACACAAATGAAATAAAATATGTTGATCATTGGCGACCATGCCTCGCCTAGTGGTGGTTGATCAAATCTTTTTGAGCTGCGCATGCGTGCCCTCGTGTTCAATTGTGTTGTACCGAGTCAAGAAAAGCTTGAAGATGGTCGGGGTTTCTTTGTGGCTTCACTCGGCCCCCAACATTTCCATAGAAGCACTCTAAGTCTAACCCTCTCCGGTCCTCGATTATCATGTTGTGAACAATGACACAATATGTCATGATGTTCCTGAGGGTTTTAATGTCCTAGAAACGAGCAAGACCTCGCACAAATGCAAATCTAGCTTGCGAAACATCAAAACCTCTCTCAATATCCTTTCGGGATATCTCTTGTGCCTTGTCAAATAAAGCTTCTTTCTTTGATTGAGGATCATGAATGGTTTTCACTAAAGTTGCCCAATCTGGATATATGCCATCAGCTAGATAGTAACCCATTGTGTAGTAATTGGTCATGAATTTGTAATTGCAAGCTGGTGCTTCTCCACGGGCAAGTCTTGCAAATAGATGGGATCGATGTAAGATATTGATGTCATTAAGTGATCCCGGCAAGCCAAAAAACAATGCCAAATCCATAGGTCTTCCGATGCTACGGCTTCAAGCACAATCGTTGGATCACGGCTTTGACCGCAGTATTGCGCTTGCCAAGATTTTGGGCAATTATTCCACTGCCAGTGCATACAATCCACACTACCAAGCATACCAGGCCAACCCCTCTCAAGGTTCTTCTCCATCAATCTTTTTGTATCTTCCTCGTTGGAAGCTCGAAGATACTTGATACATTGCAAATGTATCTATAATTTTTGATGTTACATGCTTAGTTTTATCCACTTTCTTGTGTTTTGTTCAAACTTTGGAGTACTTTTCATATGATTTCTTGGACTAACCTATTAACAAGAGCCATAGTGCCAGCTGCCTGTTTTCTGCTGTTTTTGGTTCCAGGAAAGTTAGAAAATGAATATTCTCGGAATTGGACGGGACAAAAGCCAAAGTGCCTATTTTTCCGAAAGTCATCAAGTGCCGGAATACGAGACGGAGAGGGGCCAGGGGGCCACCACACCACCTGGCCGCGCGGCCAGGCCTGGCCCGCGCCAGGGGGTGGTGTGGCCGCTCCCGGCACCCCCTCGGCCTCTCCTTCCGCCTATAAGATGCCCTCGGGACGTAAACCCTAAATACCCGATCAAAAATCCATTAAAGAGTCTGTAGCCGCCGTCATCTCCATCCCGAGATTGGGAGGGATCTTAAGCTCTTCCTAGCACCCTGCCAGAGAGGCGAATTCACCCTGGAGGCCTTCTTCATCATCATGCAAGCCTCCGGTGTGATGCCTGAGTAGTTCATCTCTGGACTACGGGTCCATGTAGTAGCTAGATGGCTGGTTCTCCTCCTTTGTGCTATCATGTCTAGATCTTGTGAGCTCCGTTTATGATCAAGATCATCTATTTGTAATTCTGCATGTTGTGTTTGCGGGGATCCGATGGATATTGAGATGCTATTTCAGATTGATTATTGATTCTATCATATCTTTGTTATTTGTGATCTTGCATGCTTTTCGTTGTTAGTAGCTATCTTGGCCAAGTAGATGCTAGCAACTCCAAGAGTTAGTATTTATGCTCGATAGTGGGTTCATGCCTCTGGTAATCTGGGAAATGACAAAAATCTCTAAGGTACTAGATGTGTTGTTGCTATTAGGGAGAAAACAACAATCCTTTGTTCATAGAACAATCGTATTGTTTACTTTACACGCAATTCGTAATGCAATTATCTGTTGCTTGCAACTTAATACTGGAGGGGGTTCGGATGATAACCTGAAGGTGGATTATTAGTCATAGATGCAGTTGGATGGCGGTCTATGTATAATGTTGTAATGCCCAATCAAGTCTCAAAAGAGTCAAGATGATTAATATATGCATATATTGCTTTCTCGGTGTTTGTCAATTGTCCGCTTTAATTTGTTCACCCAGCATGTTATCTATCTAAGGAGAGCCACCTCTAGTGAACTATGGATCCTGGTCCTTTTCTTTACATTCAATCTACAAACTGTTTACTTCTTTGTGTTTATTTTCTGCAAACTTTTACTTCTTTTCATCGCAAGTTGGGGACAAAGTTCTGTGGTTGTGTTGTGCAGGTCTCCACGTTGCTACTAGCACTGGTAGTGCGGCCTGCCAAAGCTCAGCTAGTAACACTTTTGGGGTGTTTCCTTACTCCTACTGGTTCGATTAAACCTTGGTTTTATAACTGAGGGAAACTTGATGTTGTGCTCATCATACCTTCCTCTTGGGGTTCCCCAACGAGCTCGTTAATACACGAGTCAGCAATACTCCTCACCGAACAGACGGATCACAAGATTTTCAAACCTCCGAATAGATTCAATGGTTGTATCTTCACCAATGTGAAGGTACTCATCGCAATAGCTATGGAGATTTTTTGGTACGGGCTAAACCCAAGCACCCTAGCATCGTCTCTATGGCGCTGAAAGTATGTGTTGTTGGCTTCACGAGCCTCTACGATTTTGACGAATAACTCTCGCCGCATTCGAAACCTTCTACGAAAGAGATGTCGGGGGGGGGGGGAGGGGGTTGTTGGTACCTCGACAAAGTAATTTTGCATCAGCGAGTGGTGGCCTTGCCAGCGATTGCACAGGAAACATATACGGTCGGGTATCGATCCGCGCCACCTGTTTAACATCTTCCTCCTATCCTCGATCTCCTTGACAGCGAGGACGACAGCCAGCTGCTCGGCGTTGTCGTCGTGGAGCAAGTCGTCGATGTCCGAATCATCGTCATCAGAGGAGGAGGATTCGAAATAGAACTGCTCGCTCTCCATCTCTGTATCAATCAAAGACGACCGTCAAAATCCATGGACTCAATCTGTGTGTGTGTGTGTGTGTGGGGGGGGGGGGGTCGAACGAGTACATACCTCGGCGGCAACGGCGGTGGCGGGATGACCAGATCTATCGGCCGCGGGGTAGCGTGACAGCAAAACGCGCCGAAATGGAAGGGGGACGCGACGGGAAAAGGCGGCGGCGGGCGGAAGGAGGGGAGGGGAATAGGAAATTGCAGGGCACCAATACTCACAGGGGGATAGGGTTCATGCTCGGTTCGGTCCCTCGCTCCACGTATGTACAAGCCGTTGGAGGAAATTCACCGTTGCCCTAAGAAAAAAGGGTCGACACCTTTTACGGGTATCACTAGAGCGTCAAATTTTTGCGGAGATGGAAAAGGAGCGGTTATTTTACAGTTTCGACCTGTTTATAGTCTTAGAGTTGCTCTAAGCACAGTAGGTCATGCAATGGTACTGTAGTGGTTCCTATTGCGTAGTTCCTCCCGGGAAGTGCCGGCAGCACCCGGGCACACTAGTTCCTCCCCATTAGTTTATGAGCGATGCTTCACCTACAACAAAAAACATACGATCTGTGCATGATGAAGAATAGTCACCGTTGATGGCCCATGTAAGAAAAATCTTGGCAGCCCATCGCCTCATCAATTTGTAGTATGTATAGTAATTTTGTTAGTTTATAGTGAACTGTAGCACTGATTTCTTGCAAATCACTGTAGCATGCTCGTAGCAGCCAACTTTACACAAAAAAGGTAGGGCTGGTCCCAAAACAGCTGTGTGGTTAGGCAATTTTCCTCCGGAAATTTGCTAACTTGTAATAGCTGATTGTTCCCCGCAAAAAAAATCAGCTGATTGTAACTCTACCATCTTTAAATAAAATGGTATGTGGGGCAGCTCGTTGTCCCTCTCTGCGCCGCGTGGGCCGCTGAGCACCTCCAATTGTGTTTCCGAGAGGGTCTTTCCGTACCATTTTTTTCATCCGGACGATGAAATTTCATCCAGTCGCATTCGCAGGATCCCAATTTTCGCCGGATTTGGCCCAACTTTTATCCGGCATTCCCAGGCGAACCCGACGCGTCAGGTTTGGGAACACCGGATGAAGCGAAAAACTGGATGGGCCAACCCTTTCGTCGAGACATCCTAGTTCTCCACCGCAATTCGGCTCCCCTGGCATAGAGCCTTCTCCCCACCTAGCCCTCACCGTCATGTCATCGCCGACATTGCCCCGCGCTGCCCTGCCGAGCCCACGCCGATAGTAAGGTCCACCAGCGCCGCAACATCCTCTCCCCTCGCAGGTGGCCTTGTTTCGCCTTCTCGTAACGTCGTTGATAGATCGACTCCGTTCCGATTTCGTGCCCGACATGCCCACAAAGTGTTCGGCGTTTTGCTTGTTCGGCCATGGACTCCGACCACAAGAAGGAGATGTTCGCCAAGTTGTTGGCAGAAGATGAAGACCATATGCGGATCCTCGGCTTTCTGGCCAAACTGTACGTGTAGACTGCAGTGCCAGAGCGTAGAGGCTCAGCGAAGGGTCGCCGGAAGTGCAAAGCATGGAGGCCTACTACAGGTTTTACACCGACTACTTCGTCGACAACCCGTTGCACGAAGAGGCCGTGTTTCGGCGCCAATTCAAAATAAGCCAGAAACTCCTCGAGATCGTGTATGCCATCCGGGAGTTCGACCCCTACTTCATATGCAAGAAGGAATGCACCGACATGATAGGATTTTCCTCACTGTAGAGGTGCACAGTGGCGATGAGGTTCTTGCATCCAGGTGATAGTGCCGATGACTATCTCCGAATGACCGATTCCACCATCATCGATTGTTTGTACAGGCTCTGCAGGGCAGTAATTGCAGTGTTTGGACCACTATATAAGATCACCCACTGCTGAAGCCACTACTCAGATCCTCACATTCAATGAAAGTAGAGGATTTTATGGGATGCTTAGAAACATCGACCGCATGCATTGGCACTGGAAAAACTGTCCATTTGATTGGAAGGGAATGTACAAATGCCACAAAGGAGGTTGCAATGTGATACTTGAGGTAGTTGCTACACATGATCTCTGGATTTGGCACTCCTTAGGCATGGCAGGATCGAACAACGACATCAATATCCTCTAGTCCGCTACTATCTTCACCAAGGTTCTTGATGGTCATGCTCCCCCGATAGACTTTGAGATCAAAGGACACCACTACAACAGGAGATACTATCTTGCAGATGACATCTATCCAAGATGGTGAACATTTGTGAAGACTATCTCAAGCCCCATGCTCCCCAAGAATGCCCAGTTTGTCAAGGAACAAGAAGCTTGCAGTAAGGACGTCAAGCGGCATTTGGTGTGCTTCAACAGAGATTTGCAGTTGTCTAGTTCCCTTCTATGACCTGGTTGAAAAATCAGATGTGGGAAGTGATGATTTGTAGTGTGATTTTGCACAACATAATCATTGAGGACGAGCGGAAACATCTAGTGGATTTGATCGAGCAGGCGAATCCATACTACAGATAGGGGCCTCTTGCAGAGCCTGATCACCAGGTGCCAACATCGTGGGCTGCCTTCATCGTCATGTGTCAGGAGATCCGAGACCTGATGGTGCATCAACAGTCGCAGGATGATCTGGTCGAGCACATATGGATACGCAGAGGCAACACATAGTTTCTATGCCGAACATGATCTGGCCAAACTATGTTGAGTTTAATTCTATTTCTATGTCGAACTATGTTGTGTGTAATTTCATGTCGAACTATACCGAACAATGTTTTGTATTTATATTTATACCGAACTGTGTGAATTTGAGCCGAATTATGGTAAAATGTCGTGAAATTTATCGAAAACTCGCATTCATAGGAACCCTACCAGGGAACGCGAGTGAAAATTCAGTCGTTCCCAGGCCGAGAGTTCCATCCAGCCGGCACCAAATAGAGCCGGATTTCAGGCCGGAAACACCCAACGAGTGAAGATGCTCTGAGCGATCCATTTCCAAATCGCGAGGAGACACCTGTGTGGCCTGTAAGTAGAATTTCTCTTTTTCTTGGAAGGGACCTACGTTTTGAACGTTGATTGTCGGGAGTACACGTTTCGTCACAACATATGTGGTGTTTTTTTCCGAGTATGTCTGGTGTTAAGTTGATCATATCTCATGTCAAACAGGTTATATGATTAACAATCATTTGTTAAATTTTAGTCGTAAATTTTGATCAAACCATTTCAGTAATTAAGATGATATGGATTAACATAGCCTCTGTTAAAACCTCTTATATTGCTTTAGTAACTAGTAGATAGATAACATATATGAATACTTTAAAATAAGTATCTACATATATTTTCTTGGTTTTTGGTTGGCCATTTCTCATACTGCAAGATGACTTTAGTTTCCTCCTTTTGGAATAAATTAAAATTGACTTACTTGGCAATTCATTGGAGGGCGAGGTGGTGAACTTTTCGGTACTCCAGTTTCCTCCTTCAGGATCTTTCTTTCCGTGGTCCCATCATTTGGTCGGGGAGACACATAAGCGCACTTTTTATACAAAATATGTGCGTCGGAGATTTCATTATACAACTGCAAGGAAACATCAATTACTTGTTAGTATGAAAATAGCTAAACGACATATTAACGCGTGAACCCGAATTGTACTCTCTCCGTCCGTTTCAAAATTGATGTCAAAATTTGTCTAAATTTAAATGTATCTATATACTAAATAGTGTCTAGATACATTCAAATTTATATAAATTTGCGACATCTATTTTGAGACGGAGAAAGTACTATAATTTATAGTACAAAATATTGGTGAATGTCATCGTCGAGATAGGAAACAAGGATCCTTCACTTCTCACTCACACATGGAGAGGGGGAAAGTCGGAGTATAAGTTTTATCCTTACTTGGTTGTACTTGTCCAACGCTTGAGCGCAAAGCACATTCTTGGGGTTGAACAAATCTCCCGCTTGACAGTGCTCCTTTATCGTCTTGAGATGGATCACATGGAAGCACAACGTTAACATAGAATCAAGTAAGATCATAGGTAGAGTCATAGTGGGGAATCTTTTAGTACTAACTAGTTAGCTTTAGGTCACAGGATGATTGATCAACAGTTGTGAGCGTGTCTAAAACTAGTCACCTCATACAGCTGATCTGAAATGATTCCCACACCATGAAGAAATGGCACTCTGGATTCCATGTCAATGCTTTCGCCTGTACCCGGGTTGCCTACCAGATAGCCCTGACCATTTTTTAGATCAAATATATAGCACAAACTGTTGTCAGATTTAGATCATGTCAGCTGAAGTTGCTGCCCAATAATGAGTGTAGCTGAATGGATACTGTGTGATTATTATTAGAGTTACCTTAAGATTGGTTACGGGCCCCAATCCATCTTCAATATCTGAAATTAAACAGCATAGTGTTGTACTATAGTATGAATAGAGAAGTCACCTTTCCGAAGCACCTCATGAGAATTAATCACCCTGGAAATACCTTCCGAGATCTTCTGTGCGAGGAATGGAACGAGCTTTCCACCGTACGAGTCTCCTCCGACATAGAATGGATTTGCGAGGTAATTTGGATGCTCAGTGAACCACTGATAGAAAAGATGACGATGAAAAAAAAAAAGAATGGTAACTAGCCAACCAATCAAAACAATTTGCTCTTTAATGCGCCGGTCAAGTAGCAGAAGCGATTACTGAGAAAAATCGCAGCATCAGCAAAGCTTGATGTACCTTGGTTGAGAAGCTTTTTTTCCTTTACATACACGTACCTTGGTGAGGAACTTTTTAAGCTGCAGGGACGAAGAGACATCTCCAACGTGATAGCCTTGTGGGTTCCTGGAGAAGGAGAACCCTGCGCCGACCGGCGAATCGACGAAGAGGACACTCGCAACCTTGGTCCAGGAGTAGGGGTGGTACCGCAGGCGTGGCACGGTCCCATTATTCTGGTTGTAGGGCTCTGTGATAAATTTCAACGGGCCTGCAGAAGCAATTTCGTTGATGAATACTGAAGGAGAAAGAGGTTCTTCGGGGCATCATCGATCAGTGAGCTAGCTAGTTGCTGCTGACCTATCTCAAAGAAGAGCGCGCTGAGCGCGGTGCAGCGGTCGCCGCCGGTGAGCCAGAGGACGACCGGGTCGCGCCGTGGGTCGCCCTCCGACTCGATGAAGTAGTAGAACAGCTCCGCGCCATTCTCTTCGTCCACGGTCACGTACCTGCACCCAAGGGAGGCTAGTATAGCCTGGTAAGCGCGCGGACGCATCCATGAACGAACGTGTTATGGACTTATGGTTGAGGAATAATGATATGCGTACCCGGTCTCGAGGCGGAACGGGAGGGCGCCGTCGAAGCCCGGAAGGGTGGTGACCACCGTCGGAGCCGCCTCGGTGGAGACGAAACGAAGCAGAGCGGGGAAGAAGCAGAGGAGGAGGAAGACGAGACGGAGACGCGGGGCCGGCGCGTGAGACAACAGTCGCGTTTTCATGCTTTCCCCCGATGAAAACCCCCTCCGGCCCCTGGATGAAAACTCTTCTTATATTGTCTTCCTATATTGTCTTCCTTCCTTCCTCCTCGGCATCATCGTTTTGGTACTGACATTATTTCCTTTTGTTTGCTGCCTCTGGTCCACATCGCACGGATCAGATTTAGACAGGTCAGGCGACTAAAAAAATCATCAGACCACCCACGTGGAGAGCTCCAAGTACAGACATTTCCAGAGATAGCAAAATACTCCCAACACACGCAAGCGATAGAGAAAAAACCTACCATGACACATTGTCTCTCTCTAAGGACATCACCGCCGGACCCAAACGCGCGACCGAAACGTCCGTTTCTGTCTGTGGTCCGGCCTGTTCGAACAGCCATGTCTAGCGGTCTGATCCATCTGTCCGTCTCCCCCCACTGTCACCGCTTGACACTTCGGCGATGGGACGTTAATTGCGACGCAACGTCGGCTATCAGCGTTGGCGGCTTCCTGCGCGGCCGGCGTTTCGCGCCATTGTAGCTTTCCGTTTTCCCACGCGTGCTTTCCCTCCCACGCGCGCTTTCCTGGCCGTTTCTCGCCTTCGCCGTCATCTATAAAAGACGGCCGCGTGGCGCGGCTGAGACAACAAGACCAGCCAGAGCAACCACCGCCGAAAAAAAGCTCCCACCGCAGCCCTGCCCTGCCGCAAGATCGCCAACTGCAGCAAGATTAGGGAGTTGTGCCGCACCCGCTTCCAGGACACCGACATTGTCGACCTCCAGGCCACGTTCCTGTCCCAGCGCATGGCCGAGGCGGAGGTGGTGGCCTTCGAGGAGGAAGGCCGTGTGGCCGAGGCGGCGCTGGAGGAGGTGGTGGAGGCGGCCGCACAGGTGGCGGCCCAATGGGCGGTGCGTGAGGTTCACCACGTCGTCGCCAAGGAGGCGATGGCCAAGGAGGCCGCAGCAAGGGCCCTCCGCGAGATCCGCCACGAGGCCATGGTCACACTAGAGAAGGTGGCCAAGGAGGCCGCCAAGGCGGATGTCCGCGATCTTCGCCAGGCCGCCGCCTCGCGCAGTGCGGTGGCCGCGGCGGAGCAGCTGCGAGTGGCTACTGCTGCCGAGGTGACGATCGCGTGGGGTCTCGTCGACGGGGACGAGACCGAGGTGGAGGACGACGACGATGAGGGGGGAGGAGGTGGCGGAGGAGGGGCGGGGGAGGAGGAAGGGGAGGAGCCGATCGCCGTCCCCTGCAGATCGCGCAGGCCCTCGGCCTCGGCCTCGGCCCCAACGGAGCTCAGGTGGCCCCCTTGGCAGCAAGGGCGGCCGCGGCGGTGGAGGTGGAGGACCATGAGGCGAGGGACCACTGGCCAACCGGGCGGCGGCGGACCGCGCGAAGCTGGACGGCAAGAAGGAGGCTCGTAGCCGAGCGAGCAAGCGTTACCACGACCGCCTCTAGCAGAAGGCCATCTGGTCGGCTATAGCGGTGATCGACGACCGCGGCCAGTATCTGTAGGGATGGTCTCTTCCATCAGCAACAGTAGTAGTTTTCGTTTTTAGTTTGTTCAAATAGGCCTTTTGTAATCGGCAGAGTTTAATCTAATGGAAAGTCAATTTACTTATTAATGTTTCACTTACATATGGCCCTGAGCGACCGACAGGTGCACCTGCGCTGTGCTTGCGATGTCCGGGCCGACCCAGTGATCATGTAAATTAGATGCACGGATGGGTCGAGCCGGACGAGTCGAGACGTATGGGTCGTGCCACTGCAGCGCCGCGACCTTTGCGCGGATAGGTTCGGACGCGCCGGGACGAGTTGGGTCGATCCGGTGGAGATGCCCTAATCATGTTAGATGAATTTTTTTTTAGATGTTATAGACGATCCTTCTCCCAAAGTGTCACTCGTCTACTGTATCTTAATTAGAGAAACGTCTTGTACACGGTCACATACTCATCCCCTTTTCAGCAGATTAATTCTCCCGGGGTCCTCAGCCATGTTCTCGGTCCAGCGTCGCGTCGCCGTCGGCGCATGCGTGAAATTAGCTGGCAGATGCATTCGTCGAAATCTAGCTTGCTTTTTCTTCTCAGCTACCTACCTAACGACTGCCCCGGGCCAAAATAATGAGGGCCCTTCTCCAGATATGTGCTTCGTATGTAGACCTAGTATAGATCCCAGAAAACTAAAACAGCAGCAGTTTAGGACATTTCCATTGGGTCAATCCTAACATGCGATCCAAAACGTCTAATTCTATCCGTTTGGGTTGGACGTGGTTCCTTTTGGATCGTGGTCTGTCCTGTCTGGCCAGCCGCGCTCAGATGCGACCCATCTGTTCGTCTCTGGGTGTTCGCGCCATCACAGGCCAATTTCGCTAATTCTTTATCAATCAACTCAAATACATATATAAATACACGAATTGACAAGTTAACTATTTATTATCTTTCACTGAAGATACATATAATTATCTGGCGATTGTCAATTTGTCAGAATAGTGCACACCTTGGAATTCTCGTGTTCTTATTCTCAACAAGGTCAAAGGAAAAATTGAGCAGAAGAAAATGTTAGCATATTTGATGGCAAATATACTTGAAGTGCGAAAAGTGGCGGAGCTGCTATACAAGAATCGGGTTCAGATGAACTAAATGAGTTTAGTCAATCCTTCACTAATTTAGTCTTTCACTAGGCTCATTGCTAGAAGAGCTGAACCTAATGATCTTTTCCTACAGCTTCGCCCCTGAGTACGGAGAATTTTGCCCCGGAGACCACATGCTATACGGTAGCGGTCAATGTCTAGCGGTCTAGCTTATGCAACCACCGGAGGCCTACTGTCCCGATCTACGTTGCACGCCACAAGCCGAGATGAGAAAGACAAAGAAGGCATCACAATGAACTAGAAGGTGTGCTATGTCTTCCGATTATAAGAGATAAGATCATTTTTCTTCTCCAGAAAGTTTCGTGGGACAAGGTCATGAGAATAATAAGAATATAGAGGAAATCCAGAAGGGTAGAGGAAATCTGGAAGTGATCCAGAAAATATCCTCCTTCTGGATTGTTCCCGAACAGCCTACAACCCATAAAAATATGAGCTCGACTCAACTCATTCTCGCAACCCGCGGCGTGGCATTGAAGGAGTGCATGAGAGCTATTTCTCTTCTCACTCCCTTAGTGGTGCTAGAACAGCCTCCTATATAAGATGATGCAATCTCCTCTTAACTAGCAATATGAGACTAGACTTTAGCTCCACTAGTCCTGCCACATATGGGCCAACCGAATTTCAGAATTTGCATTTGTTAATACCAAAATGCCTCAAATTCCAACAATTTCGACCATTAGCAACAATGTCAAAACAAAATGTTAGATTTATATGGGCTTCAGTCCATGTAGGCAGCCCATGTAACTAATAAATCTTGAAATCTCAAGGCCCATCTACTATAGCAGCTTGGGAGCTGTGTGGGATAAATTTTAGTCCCACATTGCTAGTTGGGGGAGAGTTAGACCAGTTTATAAGTTGAGCTGTTTCACTCCCACTAAGTGAATGAGAAGAGAAGGAGTCCACATGCACCCCTCCTCCTCCGCCGCCCGCCTCGCCTCGCCCGCACGCGCGTCACATTTCGTGAATCAAGTTCGAGTTAGAAACTCGTTTTGTTGAAGACTAAATTTTTGCATGGTGCACCAGCTATTGGGTACATGTCAACATTCGTGTGCATGTTTGACGCGTGTCCTTGTCTTCTACCATGTGGCAACTCGGTCGGCTCACCTCCTAGGCTATATATATAGAGAGAAACATATCTTGAAGTATCATGTTATTTTCTCTGTCTCTCTCGTTGTGTTCTTCTTGCTGCGCTGCTCCCTATTCCCCATCCCGGCGACTTCCTGCACGGCTGTCCGGGAGAGCAGGTCTCCAAAACCCCGTCTGTTGAGATCCTGCACCTAGAGACGGGCGATAAGGTTTTTGGGGAGCGTCTCGGCGCGACTACTCGCTTCTGTTTGTGTTCTTCTTCAGCAATCGACGACCTCAACAACACCATAGGCGACATTAACGAGGACCAAGGTGTTGATGCGGTGATGACCTTCCTGTCAGCCTGTACATGTTATTCCTCTCTGTATGCACTAGTTCGTACTAGATTTTCAGATCTACTAGATGTGGTTGTTTGACTACATATATTTAGATCTGTTAGTGCTTACGTAATGTTGATTTCGGTAATTAATCTCATGCGGAAATTGCCTAATACTCCAACAATATGTCACTCCACTTTCTCGTCCAGTGATTACGACCTCTGTCGCGTGCCCATCGTCTCCGCCTCCATCGAGTCCTTCCTTTTTTCCTCCCTCGAATATAAATCTCTAGGCTGAAAGGATCTGTAACATTGTGGGGCACTCTGCATAATGGATCTGATGGGGACGGGGGATACGTGCAAATATCTAGCAATGGAAAAAACGTTCTAGATGTGGGAGGATGTTCCTGCAAGATTCCAGTCCACGTGGCATCTGAATCAGCGCAATTTCGACACCAAACATGGATTAGGACTAAATCGAGCTCAATTCACAAGTACACGAACAAAATTCAGCAAATTCCAAATACGAGGACTAAATCGAGTTAGCTCGACACGTACAAAGATTGTTACCGTACTGTATTTAACTCGAGAGGAAACGATCAAACGAACGCATCGACGGGTCCATGCGCAGCGGCCGAGGAGAGGAGACGACCTACCCACAGAACGATCTGAAGAAATTCTCTTCGACTCGACCAGGGCTAGGACTTGCGACATTGGCTCCGTGCCGCTGTCTCTCCCTTTCGGCCACGTATGTCGTCGCCTAGAGATCGCCCTCCCTGAGCCCCTGATCCGATTGGGGTTTGGGATTTGGGAATTGCTGAATTGATCAATTTTGTTGGAGGGTTTGATCTTCTCCTCGCGACCTCTCACCCTACTCATCACGGCTTTGCTCCCTGCCTCCTTGCTCCTAGTAAGTACAAACAATCGTCCATGAATCCATGATGTGTATGTGATAGTCTTCAATCCTTTTTCAATTAACTCTATAACCAATCAGGAAAGTAGTAGGCATATTACATGTTAGATTAGGGTTCTAGCTTCATCATGTATAATTTATTTTTTTCCTTAACATTTTAGGTGTTACAATGTCCGAATCATAGTCCGATGTTGTCAAAAGGAACAAAAAAGGAGAATCAACTTATTAAATCACAAAAGGTGATGTGCACATATATATTAGGCTTAGGGCCCATGTCGTTAACTTCTCCCTAGGGCGTCGTAAAATATAGGGCCGGCCCTGGGCCCAGTCCAGAGGGACTAGAACTTCTGGCGCCTGCTCCGGAGCTGGAGAGCTAGGGCTTTTAGGGCTATGGCTTAGCATGGGAGATGCAACATGGGCGACTGGGGGAGCAGGGGGAGGTGACGATTCACGCTGCTTCTTTATCGATCGCCGACGATTCCTCATCACTGCACTGCTGGATGGAGAGGGAACGGATGGTCGGGGAGGAAAGGTTCTTCAGCGTGGCGGCAAGGAGGCTGATGGCGAGTAGAGTGTATGCATAAAAAGCAGCAAACAGAGATATTGGTCGCCATACCAGTGCCGGACACCATAGCTCGATATGCACCCACTGGTTGCCGGAGCTCGGCCTCGTCGTCCCCTTCCTGGACAGATGCACAGAGAAGATGGGCGTTAATTGAGATGGAATAGCGGGAACTTCCGGAGAGAGGGCCGCCGGGGGAGGACGGTGGAGCGGGAGGCCAGTGGCGCCGTGCCTAGCCGAGGAGGAGGACGGGGGCAGAGTAACCTGCGCTGCCGCCACTTCCGTTTCGCGCGCGAGAGGCTTCTTGTGCGCGCGTGTTTCTTCCGTGAGGCACATAGTAGACAATGCGCACTGATGTAGAATGAAATAAACGTGCCCCCCCCGGAGATTCGGCCTCCTCCTTTCTCGCCGGATAAAGCCACGCTCTATATCGAGTCCAAATGACACGTTTCAATGGCTAATTTTTTAAAATAATAAAAAGATTATTCAATTTCAGAAATAATACGCAAATTAAAAATTTATAGAACTATCACGGCATCGGCTCAGCGTGGGCCAACTAGACCTTGTCGGCTCAGCGCCGGCTAATAGACTTGTCGGCCAAGTGCAGTCGCGTGTAAGAGAGCTAGTCGGCCCGCCCTGGATCGACTGGTCCTGTCGGCTCACTGTGGGCGAATTAGTTCTAGTCCCCGGTCGAAGCTTGCATTGAACATGCATCATCGTTGTACATCCGTGTTTTTGGCTAATCTTATGCTGCCTGATTCCCGCCAATTTCTCCCACCACTGGTTCCCGCCAACTTCTCTCGCTTCCCGCCAACTTCTCCCGCCACCGGTTCTCGACATGTTCTTCCGCCAATTCTTTAGATTGCTTCTATAAATCCAGACACCGATATGTTTTCATTCACCAGTTTATCTGTTCCCTCTCTTTCTCTCACCACGAGATTCCACCATGAGTGTGCCTTGTTCGGACCATGGGTACATGCCGAGAAAGATGAAAGATGTAAGGTTGCCACCGGGGGTAAGAACGGAGCGGTGTTGGTGTGGCCATCTTGTCAAGGTGAAGGAGAGCGAGGATTTTTCTGATAAGATGGGCATGAAGTTTTTCATTATTTCCCAATTATGACCAAAGCCCACTCCGTCAAGCTAGTTCGCCATTCTAGAGGCCTATGGTTTGTTCTAAAAGCATGATGAATATGCCTATTTTACGTCCTTCTTATTCTTTTATTCATGTCATTAATATGGTTGCAGTATCCTCCTCCTCTCTACAAGTGGTACCATTGGATTGACCCGGAGCAGCCAACTTGGACTGTGTAGGAGATTGCGGATCGAAACTGGAATGCAGGGGTTACCTTTCATGCTAAGAAACATGCTAAGGATTATCGCAGGAGAAGAAGGAGCAAGAGAGAGAGAGAGAGAGAGCTAAAAGAATTATGAGCGGAACAAGATCAAAACTATGAGATGAATAGGAAGAGGAGGGGAAGAGAAGCGCATGAAAGAGGTGTGCAAGGAGGCCCGTGCGGCGGAAAGGCAGAGATTAAGAGAAAGGGATATTGAGGTGGAGGCAGCAGAAGAGCATGGCGACAAGACCGGAAAGTACTCGCGTTAGACGCCGGACAAGTAGATGTATGCCTCAAAAGCGACGTATCTTCATTTCAGTTGTAGTATCGTGATGTATTTAATTTCAGCATGAGTGTCGCAATATATTTTAAATTCAGTTCTAGTGTATCTTCAGGTCAAGACGTGAGAAAAACTTTCGTTGCGGAAGTCTTCCCATCCTTTTTCTTCACGATGATGAGGTCCCTCTAATCTCTTCCAGCCAATGAGTTCCCACCAAAATTCTCCCGCCAAAAAATTTCCCACCAAATTTCTCCCGCCATATTGTTCCCGCCACATTCTCCTGTCGGTTAGTTCCCGCCATTTCTTCTCTTCTGCTTCTATAAAACCCCCTCCTCAATATGTTGTGAAATCAGGCAAGTGTTCCCTCCTCAAGATGTTGGGTGCTCCCTCCGATCATAGCTTTAATAGATATATGCCAATTCTCCTTTTAGATTTAGCTAGAGAGTTTAGGATAGATGATATTTCAGTTACATGGGAGTCTCACATCAGTAGTGACATCTTACTCAATGAGTTGGGTGATAAATTATATAGGTCAGGCTAGCGGCCCCGGTGGACCCCTGAGAAAATATGGCAAGAACTTCTCATGACCAATGCAAGGTGGGATAAGGCAAAGTTTAAGAGCAAACAATTGTTGCATGTTTTGGAAAATGACCATTATTATTGGATAAAAGAGAGTAAGGAAGTAGATGATATCTTCATGCCGCCGAGCGTCAAGAGTCAGAGAGCTGCCTAGGAGAAGGGAAGAGTGAAGAAGGACAAGGGCGCTTCATTGTCAACGAGCAAGGTAAATGGTGAGGTATTGTCGTAGTTAGGTTATTTGAGTTTAATTCAGTTCATGTTTGTCTCTTTATTCTCTGTTATTGTTGTTGTTTTTGTTGTTGTTTGTTAGCGAGATAATAGTCATGTGTCTTGGTTGCATCATAGTTAGGTTATTTTACTTTAAGCCAGGATGTGGATTGTATCTTAATGCTCTCTTGGACGACGTCAAATAATAACAATGATCCATATCTCGCATACATGGATAAATAGATGTACATATATATATATATATGTATATATATATATCTCATACATATATATATATATATTTCATACATAGATATATATATGTCTCATACATAGAGAGGTATCACTATCGTCGCCCATAGTGAGGTTGCCGAGAGGAAGGTGTACTCCAGCCAAACCTATGGGGTGCCCCCACGTTATGCGGAGGAAGCTATGACTTGTCATTGTGGTAGTGTGTTTCCTGTGTGGGGTACCGTGATAAAGTCTGATACATACCGAACCAGTCAACATGATCCTGTCGTGTCTGCTTAACGTCTTGCCCCTCGCTCGCAATCCTACGGACATGCCAAGATTTCCATAGGTTCCTACACGCGAAAAAGATTAAGTAATCAAGTATTGCATGCTATATGGAACGAAATAGATAGGAAAATGTTTACCCTCTGCCTTGGGTTGTGGTCGATAGCCGTAGTTCATCGAGGGAGCGTGTTGCTGCTGCTGCCACTGGTTGAAAGAAGGTTGTTGTTTCCACTGGTCGAAAGAAGCCTACTGCTGCTGCCACACCGAACCTCTAGGCTGATCTAGCGGTGGTGCTCCGCATGTTGCTGCCATGTTGAACCCTAGACTGATCTGGCGGTGGTGCTCTTACATCACCAGCTGTGTAAGGCATGGACGAAGCTCGTGTCGGAGTGGCGAGGGAACCTATGGACGCGGGGATGATGCTATGTGGAGCGACAGGGGGTCCCTAGTGCGTGGAGGGACTGAGGGGGCATTGTGCTGCTCGGTGCTGAACAACATCTAAAACGTCCGTGCATGTGATATCCGAGTAGATACCTTTTAGCTTGTCCTCAGTGTGCCGAAAAAAGACTAATACTGCTGCTCATGTCCTACGAGAGGTGCGGACGAAAGCAATCGTCCGTACTGAACCACTTCCGTCTCTAGCTCACATGTCAACCTCGCCTGCATTTGTATCAAATATAATTACGCATGATGTGGGAAAACACATTTGTTTGGCGAGGGAGTATTTATCGCAAACTCTCTGGGCTCCAACGTCGACTGGCTCAGGTACCTCTCCTTAGTGTGTGCGTGATGGATGGGCCGTAGTCGTGTCATGGTCATGTACCTCGATAAGTAAGAATTTAAAAGCTCCATATAAAATGCGGCATCCTCTTGCCACACTTCACACGTCACAGTATCCCACTCCGTAACATAAGCTTGAACCCTATGCAGGCCATTGAGTCGTGCTCCTGTTATTTCCTTTGCGTGTGTACCTATAATTCGAGTGTGTTATACCAACATTCCAAAATTACCCGAAGTGTGTCAATCTGAAATTGCATATATTAACTTACATGTGCAAAAAAATTGGAAGCGGGACCTCCACATGAGAGGGATCGACCAACTGGCAAAGACCGAACTATCTCATAACCCTCTGCTGAGACTTCTCCTCCATATGGAAATCAAAGATGATCTTCAATTTTGTCAGCCAGTAGACAGCATATATGGTGCACAAAGTAGAAATCTTGTGCTCGTATCTATCAACTCTCACTGATTTAGTGTACGACATCCAAACCACCACATCCTCTCTTAGCACGTCGAACTGCTCGCTGAAAGACGGGTAGCAATTTTTGACTTGCCCTCCCATAAAGCGACGTTTATGCAAAACCTATTATTAGTTTCATCCTTACTGTACTAGAAGTACTACGTCAAATTAAAACATTACACGTACCTTGCATTGGTTCCAATAAGTAGCGAACGTAGGCATGTTAATGCCCTTGTCGTCAAATAGCATGTCAGATTCATAAGTAAAAGTATCTACTATGTTAGGAGATACGTCTGGGCAGCCGATAAGTAACTTCTTTCACGACCACAACTTCAACAATAGTGGACATCCTAGCAAGGCTGACTTAGTCGCATTGAGTTGGCAAGGATTGCACATACCTCGGTACGTAGCCGCTAAGACAGCAGAACCCCAACTCCTTAGTGTGATATCGTCTTGGCACATCGCGTCAGTAATCTCCCTAGCCATGGGGATGTAGCGCACACTAATGGTCGTGACATGGTGAACATCACCTTCCCGAGAAGCCACATTATGTATGCCTCCAGGCTTCGCATGATTTGTGGCTCAATCATCTGAATGGCTGGGTGGCCGAACGCCTGGATATGCATTGGTAATATAACAATTTTCACTGTGTGATAGGAGAAATGGTAGGACAAAGATTAAAATGAAAGAAACTGAACTAACCCAACAGTTTAGCAACGAATCAAATTTTGGGCCATGATTCTCGAACGCAAAGGGCCCAACTCTATCACGAATTCCCTGGAAATGTTGGACCATGCCCTAGGCCCAAATTTCTAGTGCCTCCAAAGAGCCTATTGCATATTGGCTCGCCAACCAAACGGTAGTCCCAGCAAGCATGACACATCCTGAAGCGTATGAGACATCTTTTCCCAACGAAAGTGGAACGTGTGAGTTATAGCTAAACCGGGTATTCTAAAAGCCGTGCTGCTAGCCATCTAGTATTTCCACACGAGTGGCCTCAACCAGATGCGTGAAAGGTAAAAGGCCAGCCTACTTGAAACCGCATCATGAGAATAAAATATAACAATCTAGTTAGGGGCAACATCCAATCGCCGAACGATGCTTCCCATCAATGGTTGAACTAAGCAAAGATTCTATACCCACCATCTGCACATATGAACAACTGTGAGTACACATATTTAAAACATAGTTCCACACATATTACAGATTTATAATATAGTTCCACACATATTACAGATTTAAAACCTAGTTCCAGACATATTACAGATTTAAAAATATAGTTTCACACATATTACAGATTTAAAACATAGTTCCACACATATTATAGATTTAAAACCTACTTTTGTCCTCTACATATCCTTCATCGGGAGCCCTATCCACAGGGATCTGCTCCCGCAGTCTCAAAAATGTAACAATTGGTGTCCCTATGACCGAAGCCATTACAGAGAAAAAATTGTCTGGTAGGGCTTCCAACATTAGAGTCATCCATATCATTACGGATGCGGACACATTGGCATCCGCTTCTCACTGTCTGCATTAGTCATGGGTCTGGGATGTATAGCCTTGCACCTGGGTTTACTTTGTTGGAATTTCCCACTGCCCGATATCCCATCATCTCACTAGTCCATATATTGAGTACCAACTCCTTAAGAAAATTGGGAGACACAAACAAGATCGCGTCCATCCCTAGCTAGCCACATGCAACAAGTACATGTGAGAAAGGTAGGTGAAGAAACTTTGGTTTGTTGCAGATGCACTCACACGTTGGCCAATTCTCGTTACATATCTTCACCTCCTCCCTAGTTCTGATCCTATTAGAAGGTAAGCGCACCTCAAACCTCCTTTCTTGATTACCGATGGCGATGATAGTCATAGACCAACCTTTTCTATCTTTTCATTCATGTATTTCATAAAGTTATCATAATACCTTGTGTTTGGGTTGTTAATGATATGCATCTGAGCCATGTGGCGTCTGCCTCTGAAATACTTCAAAGTTCCGATGAAAATACACTTCATAATGGTTGTAAGTGTGGCAAACCACTGCTTACTCTCAAGACAAAGTTATATGTTTTAGCGAGATTTGTAGTCATGACGCCAAACCTAGCTCCATGAGTGTCGTGCTGCAAAGACCACCTCTCTAGAGGCTCATGATATATCCATTTATGGAAATTTTTAATCTATCTCCCAAGCCTTCTCCTAGTACCGGGTAGGTCAAATCTAGCAAGTCAAATAGAGCAATAGGTTCTTCCTCCACGAGTGCTGCTCCTGTTGTTGTTTGTGCAACTACTACATATGCATGAGCTAAGACAATTGCTACTTGTGCATCTTTCCTCGCCTAACATGTTTTTTCGTGAACTCATCAAGATAGCGATGCGCCTTGATATACTTCCACTATTGGTTCTACATGCAGAGTTTTTTGAATAGGTTCATAAGGGCCTTGTTCCTGGACTACGAGTAAAAATTGGTCCAAGATGGCGCATGCACCAACAACTCTGCATGTCCTACCATGGTGTTAGTTCATCAGGAGCAGGCTACTCCAGCTTCTTTATTGCGCTGAGTATACCCAGATGCCTGTCATGAAGGATGCACACATTCAGATTGTCCTTGACAACTGCTATCTTCAGCTTCCTGAAGAACCATATGTTGGGGATCGGTGCGGAAAACAAAAAATTTCCTACGATGGAACCCCAAAACTGCCTAAGATCTATCTATGTAGTAATGCGGTAACGGCCGGGCGGTATATAATACATACCCTTGTAGACCGTACGCGGTTAACGTTCCGCGGGGAACGTGGTTGAAGTAGTCGTACTCGTAGCCGAACTCAAGGTCGTGAAGCTCCTCGCAGGTCACCCCTTGCTCCTTCTTGATCTTCATCGTGCAACAGCTCCGGTTCACGACATTCAAACGCCCCAAGTGTTTCGCCTCGTGCCTTCATACACATTCGTTGCACGATGAGACCTCTGGCTCCCCGATCCCGCTGGGAGCGGGAAGTTGATATTTGGCTAGGAATCCCTGCAGCCCAACGACATACTGCAGGTGTGCCTCGATCGCACAGCCCAGACTTGGGGCCATGGTCATAAGGTATAGAGAGAGGGAGGGAGAAAGTCGACCAAAGGACTTCTAAAATTGTGTTTTCAATCCCACCCATGGGCACCCCTTTATATAGGGGGAGGGGGTGTGCCCTCCCCTTTGGGTTTCCCATGCGGGACTATTCAAGGGAGAGGGGGGAGGCGCATGGGCCCTTAGGGCTTCATGTGCCAGCTGTCTAGGGGTGGGCCCCACCACTTGCACAACCCTAGGCTGGCCGGGTGGGCCCCCTCAAGGCGCCTGGGCCTTGGCCCTTGGCCCTTCCCTCTTTCGGTTTTCCCTCATGGGCCCTTTTTCCCTAGGAAGTTTGGCCCATTAGTGGAATAACCCTTCAAATTAGATTTTAATATTATATTTAATATTAATTACACTAATTAATATGTAAATACATATTACAAAACCTGATTCAACCCGAAACACCTTTTGGTTTCCTTTCGATTTCCTCCAAACGACTTCGGATCTTTCCAGGAATGATTCCGGTCCTTTATTCTTTCTCCGAACTGCTTCGGATTTATCCGCGGAATGATTCTGGCTTTCTCTTTCTCTACTGTGATTCCATCTTACGAATGATCGCTCTCATCGTACCCTTAAGTGTATCCTCTCACGGCTCGGGAATGCTCTAGACATGATCTGTATCAATGATCAACAGAGGGACCAGGGATGTCCATGTGACCCCTATGTATTCCTGATGACAATGTCGTTTGAACCCTCTAAATGTAGCATCCTCTTCCTTTTGTTTCTCGATACAACTAGTCCGAGATCCGATCACCGGTATCCCATACCTTTGTTCAATCTCGTTCACAACAAGTTATGTTTTCTTGTTACCGTGATATTACATCCCCGTGACCTAGTCACATGTTGCAACATTTATAGATGTAATCTCACCAAGTCAGCCGTATGTATCTTTACCCGTTATGTGGGTTAACAGATCCCGGTCTTGCAGTCACATGTCATCTACTGTTCTTTCGGAATACCCAACGTACACCTTTATGGCCACTGCATTACCAGATGATGGTTGATGCAGTCTAAGTAGCCTAGGGAAACAGTGAGTAATATGAGCTCACGGTCTAAGGAGAAGGAGTGTAGGTATAGTTGTTGCAACAATGAACTATATGACTTGATCGTGTTGCAATCCTTCGAGGAATGTCCAACCACATCATTCTCCAATGATATGATCTCGTTGTCAGTCGGCATAAATGCCCATGATCTTGAAACCCAGATCATCTTCATGACCAATGAACTAGTATGAATATAGGCTACTAGGGACTTGGTTGTTTCATACCACACCTGTACCAATGTTTCTACTTGGCACAGTTCTAGCATAATATGAAACTATTATAAACTAATTGAGATATGACAATAAAAACCTATTTATTATTTGCCTCTAGGGCATATCTCCTTTAGTATCCCACTTGCACTAGAGTACAAATAACCTATCTTGCATTTTACTCGTATAAACCATATACCATATGCGTTTACAGATCATGCATGCTCATGGGAAACATTCACACCATTATCGTATAATGGGTCGAAGTATTTGTTTAGCGACAAAGTGAGAATTTGTTTCTAGTGTTTAAGATGACGGTCGTTTTCACCGTTGTCATCTAAACTTTGAAACACACTTTGCTATCCTTTGTGTATATACTATAGTCATGGCAACAGAACGAGGCCGGATTCCAGGAGCTTACAGTGACTTTAGATCAACCTCGAGGGCTTTCTCATGGGCACTGGGCCCTGGGACACATCATTCTACGTTAAAAGCGAACTAGCCCTGCCACAACATTATACATCACATCAGATGTAGCCTTTATACTTCTATATCTATGTAGATCCTAGTGCATGAAATGCAACTATGCCACTTACATTGCTTTTTGCTAGTTAAGTACAAACTTAATTCTGGTTCAGTGATTAACTCAGAAATCACTTAAAGACATGTTCTTATAGTTAAGACTTTGTACTAGCAACCAGAACTTCGGGTCACATTACGTCGAGTATATAACATGGTTATATGGAAGAACCTATGATTGAGGCATAGGAGATGCAACACATCTCTTTCTTTCAACCATAGTTGCAATACTATCTCAATGCTTCATATAGTAAGAACTTCTTTCTTACCTTGTTCCATTCTGAGCTACTTTAGAATCTTGTCTTAGGACATTCTGAACATCTTTCAGAATCAAGTCCGGGAAGCATTTGACATTCAGTGTTTATTAAACTCGCCAATCTATCTTGATAGATCTTATTGTTTAATAACTTTAACGTCATCCTAACTTAAATATTATTAGTACCAATCACATCATTCATATATGTTGTTCACATATCCTAGAATGATTTCACGCTCCCACTCAAATATGACATTCATGTTTGAGATCCAGGGATTTCACTTAGCTCCCACTCAAAATATGTCAGCTACATATTATGAATTAGCCAAGCTGATTTGCTCCCACTCAAAGCCAGGTCCTCTCGATAATCTTGGACATTCCAAAATTCTTTGATCATCATCAATTTGAGAATTCCACTAACGAGACTTCAATATCCATATATTTCTAGTGTAAATCCAAAAGACTTTAAGCATCACTACTGTTGTAGTCAACTCCTTGAATTTGTCCAAACTTGTGACAAATCGAGCTTTTTCCATTCATTAAGTTTCATTTCCTTCTTATGACTTTGCAATCATTCAGAAGTATCAAGTAAACTTCTTTACTTTAATAAGATCAAGTAACATGTTACTTTGCAATCTTAAATGTAACTTAACATAGGATTTTATGACTCCTAGTCATTTCTCGCACTCAGGTCCATCACGCTTCTTTGTAATCCGTAGGTATGTCTTGTTCAAAACATGACAAGTGAATCAATAATATAATTCCACAAACTTGTAGAATATATAGTTGAATCCTACTTTCTTTAGTAAAAGTATTCACTGAAACTTTATGATCATTATCATTGGTTTCTCCTCTATATGTAGAGTTTGGATTCATGAAACGAATTCCGCTATGCCACTCAACAGTTCGGAGGCAAGGTCAAATACCTTGTTTTGATTTTTTACTTTCTTCCACCTGTATCTTCATCAAGACACATCAACATAGGACAACAACAGGTTTGCCCCTTTTGTGGAAGATGCATTCATAGCTTCCTAATAATGCTCTACAAAGACTTGTTTATTCGCCACGATTTTGACTTGTCGAAATCTCCAGAAACTCGAACTTGCCATAACACTTATGGTGTTGTTTCCACAAATCTTTTAGATGTTCCTTTGTATTTCAAATGAGTGTTTGCTTATTTTGATCTCTAACTCTAAACGACAACTATAACCCCTATAAGAGATAATATCATACCATATGTATCTAATACATAATGATTATGATGTTTAGACATTTCAACATAGTTTGAATTCGTCCAATTATCATAATTCGTGAAACATCTTTCACAAGTTCCTTTTATGCTAAAATTAACTTGAATACCTTAGTCATGTCAATCAAATCGAAGAGACTTGTTAATTCAGTTAATTCAATATCCCATTTAGTTATGAACTTATTTGAACAATTCAAATCATTTCAATCTTATGTTTCATTAAGTAAATATGCTTATTCACTTAAGTCCACAATAAATGATTTCCACTACTTGTTGAAAATACGATACATCACTATGTATAAGATTCAACATTTCTTCGCATATCACCGTTTTACCAGAATGCGGAGTTTTAGTCATTCTGCCCAAGAGGCATGGTTTTGCAAGGTCTCTAGATTATGCATCTAGGACCCCGATCTTTCATAAAGAACCTGCAATAACCAAAATGACTTAAACTATAGTGTCATTTCATTATTAACCTTTGGATATCTTTTAGCATTCTAATCCTTTATAAATGTTTAAACTATTATCATTAACATAGTAATAAGAATAACTTGTTTATAATCGCAATGTGACCATAACGGTATTGTTCATAAGAATAGTACAAACTGGTTTGTAACTTGTTCATATGAATAATCGTCTCGCTAAAAGCAAGGCACACATACAAGGATTACAAAATTATATTCAAGTCCACTAATCCAAATGACAAACTTTGAGGGAAGAGGTGATGTCGGCCATCAACTATTTTGCTTGCTGTCATCAAGTCATGTTGCCTCAAATCCAGCAATTTTTAAGCAGATCATCTGTTTTCACAAAACGGGACAAGTATCAAATACTTTGCAAACTGCAACGAGTTTTGCAAGAACCACATTTATAATTTTATATCTAACATATACCTTTTTCATCCATGACCTCCATCTGCAATCAAGTCCTTCTAAGAGTTCTCAACTCTAATGCAAGATTGCTAAGTGTTTTTCCAAACATTCTCTTTTCATCCATGATGGAGGAAAACCCATCGAATGGAGAATGGCTTGTGGGATGATTATGGAGAAAACATAAACATTCTGGAGTCATCTAATTATCTCCTAATGGTTATTGTATCAAGAAGAGAAGATCACCTGTTACGAGGATATCCCTCAGGCGTGGGTATTAATCTATGAAGTTGGACACTTTTGCTAAGTTCCATATTAAGCAACATATTCCCATGGTCGCAAAGGACCTCAATGGGATAGGCTAAGATCTACTAAGATATTTGCAAACAGACATCTAGACTAAGTTTAGAATAAGAGATCAATTTATAATTAGTCTCCACTAAAATTGTCATCCCCTGGACAACTTTAGTGATCACATGATCCCTATCCTCTGCACCTCCCATGATCATCATGGCCATCAGTGCAGTATCAAAGGTAGACATTCCCTAATGCCAATCACATCATCCATGTGACTCATGCTCGATCTTTCGATCTCTTGTGTTCCAAGGCCATGTCTGTACATGCTAGGCTCGCCAAATCTAACTTGTGTGTATTTGCTGTGCAACATGGCTTACACCCACTGTATGCGAACGTATATATGTCTGACCCCCGATCATCACGGCCGGCCTCATACCGAAGAACTTTCTTGGTGGTGCACACACAAGGGGAACACGGAACATTGGAATTCAATAGGGATTATCTTATTTGCTACCGTTGAGTATCTAAATACTAGCACACAATAAGATGTAAAACAGGTATCAACATCATATGTATAATGTGATATGATATGGTCTTTCTTGCGCCTTGATCTCCATCGAGTGCTCCGGCATGATCTCCATCTTTCCCTTGGTTTGGATCCAAGTCCACGACGCCTCCACCAGATCGTCCATCGGAACGATGACTATTACTATACTACTTAGTAACAGAAAAGTAAACTACTTTACCTTCGCAATGACCAATGCCATATCATAATCACATGCCCCCTGCAAAATAAAGTTAGACGCCTCTACTTTATCTATTGCAAGTTTTACGTGGTTGTTAGGGCTTTCGCACTAGAACCGTTTCTAAACTACGAACTTTCCAACCACAACATGGATCTGACAGTTGTCTCTATTACAGCCCTTTCAGGGCCCTCAGTTGTAAATGCTATATCAATTATCTAATGAGAGACAGACACCCACTAGCCACTTATACGGTACAAGCCGTATGTTGAGCGTGGAACCAGTCTCGCGTATGAATACGCGTAAGGTCGGTCCGGGCCGCTTCATCAAACAATAACGCGATATAAACAAGTACACGTTAGAGGGTAACAACTAAGGGATCAATGCCCGCACATAACTTGTGCGTACTGGCCGTACAACACTCCTACGCATAGATCGGCTCTGATACCACTGTTGGGGATCGGTGCGGAAAACAAAAAAATTCCTAAGATGGAACCCCAAAACTGCCTAGGATCTATCTATGTAGTAATGCGGTAATGGCCGGAGCGTATATAATACATACCCTTGTAGACCGTACGCGTTTAACGTTCCGCGGGGAACGTGGTTGAAGTAGTCGTACTCGTAGCCAACCTCAAGGTCGCGAAGCTCCTCGCAGGTCACCCTTGCTCCTTCTTGATCTTCATCGTGCAACAGCTCCGGCTCACGACATTCAAGCACCCCGAGTGTTGTGCCTTTTGTCTTCGTACACATCCGGTGCATGATGAGACCTCAGGCTCCGCGATCCCGCCGGGAGTGCGAAAGTTGATATCTGGCTAGGAATCCCTGCAGCGCAACGGCATACTGCAGGTGTGCCTCGATCGCACAACCCAGACTAGGGGCCATGGTCACAAGGTATAGAGAGAGGGAGGGAGAAAGTCAACCAAAGGACTTCTCAAATTGTGTGTTCAATCCCACCCATGGGCACCCCTTTATATAGGGGGAGGGGGTGTGCCCTCCCCTTTGGGTTTCCCATGTGGACTATTCAAGGGAGAGGGGGGAGGCATATGGGCCCTTAGGGCTTCATGGGCCAGCCGGCCAGGGGTGGGCCCCACCCCACGCATAGGCCTAGGCTGATCGGGTGGGCCCCCTCAAGGCGCATGGGCCTTGGCCCTTTGGCCCTTTGTCCCTTGGCCCTTCCCTCCTTCGGTTTTCCCTCATGGGCCCTTTTTCCCTAGGAAGTTTGGCCCATTAGTGGAATAACCCTTCAAATTTGATTTTAATATTATATTTAATATTAATTACACTAATTAATATGTAAATACATATTACAAAACCTGATTCAACCCGAAACACCTTTCGGTTCCCTTTCGATTTCCTCCGAACGACTTCGGATCTTTCCATGAAAGATTCCGGTCCTTTATTCTTTCTCCGAACTGCTTCGGATTTCTCCGCGGAACGATTCTGGCTTTCTCTTTCTCTACTGTGATTCCATCTTACGAATGATCACTCTCATCGTACCCTTAAGTGTATCCTCTCACGGCTCGGGAATGCTCTAGACATGATCTGTATCAATGATCAACAGAGGGACCAGGGGTGTCCATGTGATCCCTATGCATTCCTGATGACAATGTCGTTTGAACCGTCTAAATGTAGCATCCTCTTCCTTTTGTTTCTCGATTTAACTTGTCCGAGATCCGATCACCGGTATCCCATACCTTTGTTCAATCTCGTTCACAACAAGTTATGTTTTCTTGTTACCGTGATATTACATCCCCGTGACCTAGTCCCATGTTGCAACATTTATAGATGTAATCTCACCAAGTCGTCCGTATGTATCTTTACCCGTCATGTGGGTGAAAAAATCCTAGTCTTGCAGTCACATGTCATCTACTGTTCCTTCGGAATATCCAACGTACACCTTTATGGCCACCGCATTACTAGATGACGGTTGATGCAGTCTAAGTAGCCTAGGAAAACAGTGAGTAATATGAGCTCACGGTCTAAGGAGAAGGAGTGTAGGTATAGATGTTGCAACAATGAACTATATGACTTGATCGTGTTACAATCCTTTGAGGAATGTCCAACCACATCATTCTCCAATGATATGATCTCGTTGTCAGTCGGCATAAATGCCCATGATCTTGAAACCCAGATCATCTTCATGACCAACAAACTAGTATGAATAGAGGTTACTAGGGACTTGGTTGTTTCATACCACACCTGTACCAATGTTTCTACTTGGCACAGTTCTAGCACAATATGAAACTATTATAAACTAGTTGAGATATGACAATGAAAACCTATTTATTATTTGCCTCTAGGGCATATCTCCTTCACCATACCTAGCTCTTGGTGTTCTCGCTCTCTACGAAAGCAAAATCTAGTGGAACGATTTGATTGTTCCCGTCTTGACCAATGGCGGTAAGGATATGACCCCTGTACTTGTCAGTGAGAAATGTCCCATCTACATATATCACTGGTCGCTAGTGATTGAAAGCTTATATGCATATAGCAAAAGAGAAGAACACTTAATGCATCACCCTCAAATTTGGTTCATTTGGCATCGTAAAGTGTTGGATTTCGACGTAGGTGCATGGATTCCTAGCCTGCAGTGTCTGGAGCATCCGAACAACATAGTCGTATCCATGTAGAAATGAACCAAATATTTCCTCCAGTGCCCTATGCGTAGCCCTCCAAGCCGTGCCATATGAAATTTTGTAATGAAATCTGATAGCAACTTTATTGATGATAGATTTCACCTCCATCGCTTTGCTCTCCACTATATTCGTGTATAACGGTCGATCTAGGAGTGCAAAAGTAAGGTTAAGATGCTCATAGAGGAGACTGGGAAGTAGACATGTGTGCAGTGCTAGGTCGCTCACCTTCTAGTTGGTGACATATGTAGGTACGTAGCCATGCATCCTTGCAGAACAACCTGGAGGAATGCAAACCATTCCCAAATATTTTTGAGATGACATTGTGGTTCTAAAGACCTATTGCATGGAAATTTCCCATGCAATGGCTGCTTCCTGCAGATGTCTCTTGCTAGGATACATGGCATCCTTGGAGATGTTGTTCTCATGATACTGCTAGGAAGAATCATGCCCATCGTTCACTTTCATTGTTGTTGAGAAGTCATTAGTGCATGATGCAAGAATCGGTGCCTCCGCTTCTTCATTGGACTCATCGGAATAATCAGCGGTGTCACTATCGCCATCTGAATCTTCTGCTTATATATGATTTTGCAAGAGACCATCGTATATCTCATCCTCATCTGCGTCTCCACTAAATATGTCTTCCCCTATTGCCTGACTACTTTCCCCTGATTCAAAACCAACACTTCCATAGTGTGCATAGCTGCTCTGACCAGAATCATAACCACCACCTCCATTGTGTGCATTACTGCTCTGACCGTAATCATAACCACCACCTCTAGCTTAGGCTTGAGTACTCTCACCATGATCATACCCACCCTTCTCCTATTCGGGCGAAGTGATCTCCTTCACCATGAGAAGAACTAAGGACACGGGTTGAACTCTCCTAGTTTTGTAACCTTTCAGCCAATACAACCATTTATAGTCATCTTCTATCGGTCTCAAATAAAACAAAGGTGGTGATATATACTTTGACCACAATGCATGCACACCAACAATATGTGTCTAGGGAAGGTCTAAGGAACCACACAACCAGTCCTTGAACTAACTAATAGTCCATGTTTGAGGGGTTGGTAGCTCTATATCAATACAATTAAACTCACTCGGATCAACTCCCTAATCATTTATTCTGACAACACCATTAACATAGTAAAATAAGAACTTTACTATATCTGGTATATTTTGCTGGCCTAATAAAAATCATGAATCATTGGATACTAAGCACCACGACACAATATAGTCTATAAATATACTTATAATCCTCTAGGATAATATTCTTACAGCTAACAGACCACATCCAAGTGTGACCACAATAATTCACAACAAAAATCTTAAATTGCTAGATACTAAGCACCCCAACACAATACGGTCTACAAATATACTACTAATCCTCTATCACAATATTCTTATAGCTAACATGCTAACATACCACATTCAACAACCCTCATAAGCATCCACGGCAAACTGTAATTAGCGAGAAATTAGGGTGTACCCTTGAAACGTGTGTAGCCCGGCTATGCAGCATCCTCCAATCACCGGACCAGCACCACCACCACACAACTCAGTCTTCCTCAAAATCAATCCACCACCATTGCCATTATCTCCAAGAACACCAACACTTTCCACCACACAAACACTGCAAATCACTTCCCCGGGCTATCCCATCAGTAGATCAGGGTTTCCCTACCTCCCTATTGCCTTTTAGTACAAGATTCGGTGCAAATCGGGGAAAAAACGGGATGGAACTAGGGCTAGAAACAGAGTTGTTGCCGAGCAAACAAAGGAAGAAGAGGAAGGAGGAAGGAAGAAGAATGGAGAGAGAGAAGCGGGGCGTCATGTGGCTAAGATAAGGTCGAGCCCAATCGGTCGCTACTAAGCCGACATGTGTTATCAGTCCCTGCTGAGCCGACCGGTGCCATCGGCTGTTGGCCGCTGCGCCAGGCCCCGTGCGGTCGGCATGTTTGCCCCGCGTGCACTACAACAGAAATGGTATTTATTGGCAGACCCCTTTTGTCACTTAATATCCATATTTTGTCAATGAATATATGTTGTTGACAAAAATGGGTTGTCACTAATTTTGTCATAAAAGTCGTGTTATAAAAATCCATAAGAACGGTTTGCATTTTTTTCATTGTTTAACTTATATTAGTTGACGATGTTAGTTTTGTCAACAATCATGTGAAATAGGTGACTAAAATATTTGATGGTATATATGAAAAGTTTGTCATTGTAAAACAAAAGGTAGTGCAGGACAGGTCATCATTACAAATGTGGTATTTTGTTAATTATGTGTAATTTACTGACGTGACATTATGACCTATGGGACCTAGTGGTTCTTATAAGTGGATCAACGGCAGGTCCCAGACCGTTCTGACAGGTGGGACCAAGAGGGTTCGGATAGGTGGGACCCGGAGGGTTTAGACTGGTGGGATCAAGAGGGTTCAGATAGGTGGGACCGAGATGGTTCTAACAAGTGGGACCAACATAGTTCGGACAGGTGGGACCGAGATGGTTTTGACAAGTGGGACCGATATGGTTCTGATAAGTGGGTCCACATGTTGCTAATCGTTTTAGTAATTTTTTCACGTTAATAATTATGGAGAAAATGAAAAAATTATGATGCTAACTAATAAATTTTGGAACCAATATATAAAATGGTGACGATAAAATTTTGTGCAATAGTTTTAACATGGCATACATTTCTGAACAAAAGCACACTGAAATGAAGATACAACTAAGTATATCATATTGATGAACAATTTCATCAAGATGGAGGTGTTGTTGAGTTGTTGCCCTATCCTTGCTGTTGTGATGTCCTTAAGATGAAACTAAGCATGCCTTCTAATTCTTGATTCTTCTTATCATTTGCTCTATTTTTCTCTTCATGTGCTTTCATCAGATCTACATGGTCCTCTTCTTGCTTTTTTCATTTCTTCAATTTTTTTTATCATGGTCTTCCATCCTTTTCTGCATCTCTTGTTTGTATGTTTCAGCTTCAAGGAGTGATTAATCGTCTCTTTAGCAAGCTTGTTTTCTAGTTCTCGAATGCGTGTTGTGGACACGGAGCTCTTCCGTGAGATTGATACAACTCCCAGATTTGAGAGGAACGCGCATGTGCTTGAGCTCGTTGTGCTCTTCTCCTTCAAGACTTCTTCAATAATCTATAATTCTAGTTTTTCAGTCTCATCTTCTAGGCATGGTCTATTTTTTATGGTCATCATTTCATACTACAAATAATTTCAAATGAAAGCACAAGAAATATTGAAGTAAAAATCTTATTCAATACAAAATATTAGCAATATTAAAAATTTATTACATAAGCATCTTTGGCTTCCGTAGTCATGATGCCTTCCTTGTGAGTGTGGCTAAGTCTATAGAATTCAATTGGAGATGTCACCTCCTCCAAGTTCTACAAAAAATTGGAATTACTAACATGAGTTAGCAAATTTTCTACTAAGCTTGGAAGAACAATTCTTTCATATATGAGCTTAAAAACTTACAAGAGCTTCGTAGTTTGCAACGAAGAATCTCGATCTAGTTGTATGGTTCTTCTTCACAATCTCTCTGTTCACTTGATTCTTCACACATATTTCCTAATTTGAGTATTAACTTGTGAGTTTTCTGTGCAACAGAGATTTATGTGTTGAGTATTTGTAAGTGTAAATTTTAGTACCTGATAGTGGATATCAAACCATCTGTCCACAAGATCTTTCCAACTTCTCTCTAGTACATTTACTGTCTTCATCTTATATGCTTCCTAGGGGCTCATATCTTTAATCATGTCCCAATTCTCCTTCTTAAGCCTGTAACATAGTTGGCGCATACTACTCTGTATAATATTAGTGCACATTGTCTTGGTCACTTCATCATTTGTGTCCATTTCAAAATTTCCCTATAAAATGGAGATGCATATTATGTAGTTACATAGGTAGACAAGTTAAATAGCTATGATGCAAAATTGTAGAGTTAGGGCTCACCGCTACTTTGCAAATAACATGTGGAATAACATCTTTCAGAGTCTCATCTTTTTTTGTATTGAGTCCAGTTGGTTGCTAGATACACTTTGTCTCAGATTTGTATTCCGGCCTCAGAGCTTAGTTTTCCTACTTTAAGAGGATTTTTGGGCCTTCTAACCCCCTTAGTGAATTCAATTTTAGTTTTATTCCCACCATTTCTTATAGTGCAGTCATGCGGACCATGGCCCATGGAAATTCCACGTTCCACATGCTTTCGCTTTGAACCGGACGAGTTTTCCTCTGAAACATGGTAGGAAGAAAGTTAAAATTAGAGTTTATATACTATAGGACTAACCATAAGTACAATTATTTAAGAGAAATTGTTAATACCTTTCTGTTTTGTAATGACAAGTTGATTGTCCTCAGGTGAGTCGCTTCCTATAGATGTTAGGTTCAACATTGTTGAGATTTGAACTTCTATGTTCTCACCCTCTGGGCGTGTAGGGGTGTGACATGCATCAGTTTTAGTTGCTTCAGTGACATGAGGTGCTCTTGATCTAGTTGTTACAGGAGATTGAGCTATAGTTGTTGTTGTAGACTTCTTCTGTGCTTCAGTTGATGTACCAACATTATCTTGTTTACAAAAAAATAGTTAGTAACAAAATTGTAGTACTGTACAGGGATTAAAATTCAGTGAAAAGAAGATACGATAACCTTTGTCTTAGGGTTACCGACGTTCTGGTCCTCGTCATCTGAAGTCGGCCTATCATTAGTTGTGGCCATTTGTTCTGTACTGGGTTCATATGTAGGGTCTGCTTGAGTGTCGTTAGCATCCTTTTGTTTATTTTTTGGTGGCCTCTGTCACTATGCAAATGCCTCTATAGAAAACTTCATGGGCTACCTCTTTGATATTTTCTATAGCAAACCTGTAGGGGCTTGTGCTTCTTTGAAAAATTCCATCATATGAGCTTGATTTTCTTCCAATTTTTTGTACTTATTTGCCTCATATGCGTTAGTTGTTTTTTGGGTGCCTAACAAGGGATGGTCAAAACTAAACAGAATCTTTTTTTGAAGGTGCTAGGGACAGTAAACTTTGTATTACAGCTCAACAATAGATTACATCATGAATTACAAAGTCATGTCAATTTTCATTTCTAAAATAAGCTATCCAAGGGCAGGCATATTGAGAGTGTGCTTTTCAAGAGTAAACTAAAGTAGGTACAGTGGAAGTAGTTATATATACCTTATGAGCATAGGAGTGAGCTATATTGTTTTTGTCTCTACAGATGTGATTTACTCTAGCATTTATATTCCTAACTTAATATAAATCTTTTGCTAGGATGACTCTAAAATTCCAATGCATGTATTCTGAGTCAAGCCTGTTGCTAGCAACTTCCTTTGCCACTAGAATGTTATCACTATAGAGCTTGGGATTTTTTATGTTCATTCTTTCCGCTATTTTAGTTCCCAATAACAAGGCTTTAGCCTCAGCTTGAAGAGGAGATACCGATTAAGGAGCAGAGGCATGGATTTTTGCCTGGATGTAGCCATTGCTACTTTTTGCTTGGATAAAAATAAACTGAACTAAATCTGTCTACTGCTAAACAATATCATTGCATGTGCGGGAAAACAATATAGGGAGTAAATCGCTAGAATCATAACTAGAATGATGGAAATAAGATGTTTAACCACTTGGAATGAATGGTTGTAGGAGATCTACTGCATATGAGAAGGATCAGGGGATTGAATTATCACCTGGCAGACGTTTGGCATTGGGCTTCTTCTTTAGTGTACACCTCAATGGTTCGCGTGCCTTACCGTTGCAAACAGTCCCGATCATGGCGTCAGGCAAGGAGATTGCTGATTAGATGCGACGATACGTTCAGATCCTCTAGGGACGAGATCGGATCTGGGGCAGGAGAAGGATGAGGCACTAGAGGGGGATGGTTTTTGGGCATTGAGATGAGGCACAAATCAGTGCATGGAATAGTGCTCCATTTTTATGTTGTGGGGTTTCAAATTTTGGCGGTGGGGTGAGGGGGAAAAGGAGGGAACAAAAATGTGTCAAAATTTCGGAGGGAGGTTCTATTTAGTTGTTAATTTTGACGTGACAGGCAAAACATTTGTTCAACATTAGGTTTATATCGTATGTAAGTTCTACAGAATTGGTATAAAAAATGTAATGAAGTACTGATAAGTTGAAAATTAATGATGAAAGAATAGTATAGTAATTTATAAGTTAAGTGTTATCTCATTTTTATGAATTTATATTACATTAAAAAGTACTAGTGTTAGACATGAATGATGCATACATAACCTGTCCCTAAATCATAACTAAGAATAGTGAAATATTCATATTGTTTAAATTACAAATTCACAAGCCATGTTTTGATTTAATGATGCTAGCTAAATAGACACAAATTTGGCACAAGGGTGCATAACCACATGGCTAATGATGCTAGCATTGTATCTAGCCATTTCGGTTTGAAATTTTTGAAAATTTCACCCTCAAACTTAAAAACAAGCTTTCATTTGTGAAGCAAGTACCAAAACTACAATTTCTAACCTTCAAGTTACATGCTTGTGTGGTTGTACATCACATTGGGACCACAGAACATCAGTTGTATTTTTTCATATGCTTTCACAAGATCTTGAAAGACTCTGGTCAACCTTGGTTTGACCAAACCTTGTAAATTTCATAAAAAATGAGAAATTCTCAAAAAAATTTAAACCTCCAAATTTTGTCATTGTGTGGCAAATACTTTGCATGAAAAATAACAAACTTGGAAAAAATGTCCCCCTAGCAGTCCACTCTCAAATGTGGGGTAGTTAGGTTAACGATCATGTCGACTACTCGAAAGAGCCACTTGTGTACCATGTTTTCTTCTACCTATCTACAAATGGACTCAAATTTGGCACAAGCGTGGATCACCACGTGGCTAATGATGCTAGCATATATCGAGGACAATTATAAATCCTGTTGTATGCATGACCATGCTACATGACCAAAGTGTGGTACATGAAAAATTAGATCAAACACTGGTAGACCACATGGTTAACAACATGTGGGCCCTTATAGGATTTGTGAGTCCAATATGATAGCAAGATTGACTCATGAGAAGCCAATTTGTTGATTGTACCATACATGTAGATCAAGAAGGGTACATATAGGTCTAGGTATCTTCAACTCGCATTTGTGGGGCCAGGGGAGCAATTTTTATACATGTGGGCCCATATGGCATTTGTGAGTGCAATGTTACTTGTTTTGGTGAATATGGGACCCTATATCATATATCTGAGCTAGAATGATACATGTGTGGACAGTTTGTGAATTACATGATTTAATTATGTCTACAAGTGTAGAAAGAATATATGTACATCTTTGTATCTTTAAATGGAATTTGTGGGTCCAGGATACCAAGGTTTACACATGTGGGCCCATATGGCATTTGTGAGTGCAATGTGACTACTATTGGTCTATGTTGCCCCTTATAGCATATGTTTGAGCAAGAATGATATATGTAGGGCCAGTTTGTTGATTATACAATATAATATAACTAGATCCACAATGGTACCAAGAGTAGTATATGTAGGCCTATGCAACTTCAACTGGCATTTGCAGGTCCAACGATATCAATATTGTTACATTATGTGAGTGCAGTGTGAGTTGTGTTGGTGAATGTGGGCCCTATTCCCAAGGATGATAACTAACAAGATTCATACATGTTGGGCATTTTCATTATATGATAGTATTAGATCTAGTAGGGTACCAAGAATATATGTAATGTTGCCTGTGGGCCCTTATAGCATATATGTGTTCAAGAATAGTAAGATTGTTACATGTGGTGCCAGTTTGATGATTATACGATATACATAGATATAGAAGGCTAGAGGATTTCTCTCTCAAGAAATGAAGGCTAGAGGCTATGTAGCAAATGGGTATGCGCAATTAAATTGCATGGTAGGATTTGACACATGAAAACTAATGATGCGGAGCACATGAGATAAGGTGACGCATTGGATAGGACGACACGACCGATAGCGTGAATTGACGTGACAACACATGGCACATATATCCTTGTTATTACTAATTTTAATCTTTGTTTACTCAGAAGATGGAACGGCCGCTACCACACGTCTCCCGGTTGGACTTCCATCCCTATTGTCTACAAGCCCGTTAGAAGCACATTTATTGTTCCACTGTTTCCCTGCCTCACAGAAACCACTCTTCTTATTCATGTCCTTTGTCTTCTGCTTCCCCCGCCGTCTTCTTTCTGTCTTCTCCTCGCCACCACCATGGAAGGTTACACTCGAGAGACGAGCTTCATTGCCCATGGCAACACGAAGATACACGTCATCTACACCAACCAAGAGGAGACAGTGGTGCGAGTCCCAAGGATCTACGAGGATTGGCTTGATAAAGACGAGGACAAGTTTGTCAGATTATACCTTGAGTACACCAAGGAGGACCCAGTGTATGATAATGATCTCGCCGTTGTTCAACTAGCCATGTGGAAACACGTCCTCGTCTACCACTTCTCCTAGTTTGTAGATAAGCTCTCTATAGTTAACCGCTTTTAGGTTTTTCTTATTTTTGAATGGTCACTTATATGATTTTCATCACTTGTAGAAAAAGAAATTGTTTTCTGCACTATCAACAATAGAACTGAGTATTTGAAATTTCGGTATGAGGGAATTACAATTCCTGGTCACAAATGGATCGATATTCAGAGTCTTGTCAAGGTGAAAGGGTGCTCGAGGAGGGATGGAATGGATAGTCTTGCAACTAAAATCATCGATGAGTCATACAACAAAATGAAGGTAGATTTTTGTGAAGATAGGCACGATTTCTCGGAGGAGAAGCCGTTGTCTGAGATAAACCTGAAGTATGCAGCCATAGATGCTTACGTGACCTACCAGCTGTACACTTAGATATATTTCTTTCTATGTTTCCTTGTGTTTTGCCCCAGTTGCAGGGCTTGTTCGTTTGCGGCCCCAAAGTTCATGGCCCTAAATATTCTGTTAAACTGCCCCACGAAGTAGACGGTAGGGACCCACATGTCAATAATCTGTCTGTGACGCGAGTGCCAATGCAGAAACCTCTTAGGCAAATCGAGGAACTAAGGAGCGTGGTGCGTTGACCAAATTCACAAATCCACTCCCTCCTTTTGCATGAACCCTAGCACCGGCAGCGTAGGAATCCACCCTCCAAGAAGAACGATCCCTTCAGACATTTCACTTCCAACGCCAAGTTGCTATGCCCATTCGCTGATCTCGATCTCCAATGCCACATGCCATAGCCGCTGTTGCGAGGCTCTAGCCCGCCTCCGCTGCTGACGAGCGGAGCAGCACGGAGGATGGCAGATCCTACTACCAAGGAAGAAGAAGTTCAGGCTACAAGCAGGTGAGTTACCGCTGTTTACAGTAGGTGTGATCTAGGTTTAGATATTGTTTAGGCTGGTTGCAATTTCGGTTGTGTTTAGTGCAAATGCAAATTTTATGCTTCATTTTATTACTATCAAGTTTACTTAGGATTGTAATAATCTACTGTAATTCGCAGTTGTAATTTGTTTGAGGATTGTTACAAACCGAGCATCTATCAGAATTACTACATGTACATAAAAAATAGTGAAATTGTAAGAAGTACACCACACGATCTTCTGGAAACATGGAGAACATCCATTGTATTACACGGGCACCATAGAACTTGCATAATTCATAGACGTTCACTCAAAAAACTAAACACACAAAGAGCTGACATGAAGAGAATACATCAGGAGCAGACCCACACGATCCATCAATCTGACGGATAGCCGTCATAGTAATCGTAGTGAGTGGTACCATCCTTACCATAAGGCGACACCATATGAAGCTCAGAATGCTCGAAAATTCTGCAATACTCTTCCAGCAATCGATCGAGTTCGAAAGGACGATCATTGATCCATAATCCTCCTACTTCATACCCATGTACAACCCTTGGCTCCTCTTCCCACACAAGAGCCTCAAAGTTGTAAGATCTAATCTTGGATAGGTCTGTATGGTATATGTTGCCTGCCTGCACCATGGGTACCCTGGTGTTGTCGATGTAGACGCACCGATTGTCAGCAATGAAGCGAGCACGACTTCCGATGCCTCTGACCGGCTGAGGGACACGGTTATGGGTATCAACCTGGTAAACAACCGCCATAGACCTGTCCACTCACAATGAACAACAACTCCCCATCTGACTCGACAAGGTAAAAATTATTCTCCGGGAACTGGCAGCCCAGAACAGGGCCTGCAACGTTGGGATGCATCTCTAGGGTCCATGCGTAGCGCTGCAGCTGGACATCTCCATGAGCAGCACCACGCATAGTCGAGAGGATAAACCCATATCTGTCTGCGATGAAAACATCATCGGTGTAAGAAGTCATGCTCCGAAGTTCCCTCAAGTCATACGGCGAGTACAACCCTTCACCAAAGACTGAACAACTCTCTTCCTCAGTGTCCTCATCCAACCACCGAATAGTGGTGTTATGATTGTTTGATGTAAACACCATCAATGACGGGAACATCGTCATAGTGACAAAATCCACCAACTCGGTCGGTATCTCCGCCCTTGGGCGCTTGATAGCGCCCGAGAACGGATTGTACAACCAGGTCTTGTACGTCCGCACCCTCTGTCCAAGCACAGGAGGCTGCCGGATGTGCTACCCACATAAACGTACCTTCAAGAGGAGAAACAGAGATTCGGTAAAGGTAACTATACTGAGATTCAATCAAAGTAAACCAACTAGTAGACAAAGAAACAGAACTTGAAAAACAGATAGTATAGGAGGTGAATGCAAAAAAGGATCACATATATCCAGATGAATATCAACAAAGCACCGGCGAATAACCGAGCTAATCTTCTTCTCAAGGTGGCGGCCAGTTCTCACATTCAACAACGTGATGGCGGTGTCGTCTACTTGATACTCCTCCGACAGCTGGTGCTCCCAAACAATCCAGTTGGCTAGCATAAATCGCACCTCCGTGCAGCTGCACGAGGCGTTGCATACTGCCCGGAAGGCGGCGTAGTAGTTGAAGTCGCCCGTTGAAAGGAATATGTCACCTATCTTTTGGACGAGTCCCTCAGGGAGACTAGCCCACGATGAGTCCAGCTGCTTCTTTCTGGCCATGGATGATGGCATTCGTCTGGTCTTGGTCCCGTTAACAGGTAGAGGAAGCAGTTCTAGAGACACACATTTAAAAAAACATCTGGAAAAGCCAAACGAAGCATTTGGAAACGAGACGACGACATGCACACAGCAACCGCAACCACGTTTCATCAAACTGGAACGGGCACGCGCCTGTGCACGTGCACTAATTACGGACAAGGGACAAGCACACCAGTGTACAACCCCTGGGAGAACGCGAATATGTAGGATGATACTAGTAGTAGTATCATAACCTCATTGTATTTAATTATCCCTTGGAGCATGCAAATGTGTAGAATGTGTAGAGAAAATTGCAGGTAACACCAACATTCGTGGCATTTGTTGCACAAAACAGAAAAACATAGTTTGTGGCTTAATTTTTTGCACTTAGCCCAAATGAACTGCTTAACTTAACAAGATGAATAAGAGAGAATCTCAATGTTCATACACCATTATGCATACTTGCAAGCTCCATTTATTCATAGATTTCCCGTATTGGAGCGCATTACTAGCAAAGCCCACCTGTTCATAATCCATACTATTGACCTTGCATTTCCACTAATTCTTTCATTAAAATTGGCATGCATTTCTTCCCAAAATTGTTGGAATGGCTGGTCGGCTCCAGTAATTGTTTGATGATGCCAAGAAAACTTCAATTCATTGTTGTCATCCTGGGACCATGGAGCTTTTCTCTTCTTCACTTGCTATGAAGAATAGTCTAGATTAGAAAATTGATGAGCTTTAACCAAAAATGCTACAAAGAACCCTGGAGCTTATCTCTTCCTCACCTTGTTCCGGTGGCGCCGGTATGGGAAGGTGCTAGTGCGGGTCCAAGGGCTCGTGCTGGTGCTGCTGCTAGTGCCGGTGCGGGTGCTCGCGCTGGCACTCCTGTGAGCTCGGTCGGGGAGTTACAATGGCGTTTAGTCATACTGGAAGGTGCTTGACCTCGAAGATCCAGTCGTATCCCGGTGAATCTAGGACAGAGTGTGTCGAATTCGGCGAAGGGCAGCGGGGAGGGCAGCTGGCCGGCGGCGGATGGGTGGGTGGGGGGAGAAAAAATGTGTCTCTGCCATTTGCATGCAGGTGGGGAAAGAGGCTTCGAGGGGAAAGAAGAGTAGTAAATGGGATGTGACACTAGCAGGTGGGCCCACGGAACACGTGCCACTGGCAAGTGGGAGCGCGTGATATTGCTAGTTTGTCTAGAGCAAGCGGATGGTAAGCATGGCCAATCATGTCGCAGGACAACCTACTCGCGGATTGCTCTTATGAAGAACCATCACAATCATCCAAGCGCCCCGATCGAACGGTACGTAACAATCATGATGCCGAACAAGTGTCTAGGGGCGTGCCTTCTAGAAGACTCGACCTAACAGCAACCATTGGGGGCTAAGGTTGATCCATGTGGTTTAGGGCAAGAACACACATGCAATAACATCTAGTGTATCCATGTAGTTTATGAAAAGAACACACATGAAATGACTCTTGTGGATCCATGTGGTTTAGGAAAAAACACACATGCAATGACATCTAGTGGATCCATGTGTACTTCTCCAAAACCACAATGATGCACACTGATACACACACCTCCAACTAGGTGTGGTGATGCAACATCTTTCAAACTAGTGATAGAATGCATGCTGCAGTTGAATCCCAGCATGTTGCTATGGTTCCTGGACATGGTTGGACACCACATACTGGAGTGGCATCATTTCATGTGTTCTTTTCAAAAACCACAATGATACACACACATATATACAATGACATCTAGTGGATCCATGTTATTTATGAAAAGAACACACATGCAATGTCTCTAGTGGATCCATGTGGTTTAGGAAAAGAACACACATGCAATGACATCTAGTGGATCCATGTGGTTAAGTAAAAGAACACACATGCAATGGCATCTAGTAGATCCATGTGGTTTAGGAAAAGAACACACATGCAATGGCATCTAGTGGATCCATGTGGTTTATAAAAAGAACACACATGCAATGACATCTAGTGGATCCATGTTGTTTATGAAAAGAACACACATGCAATAACATCAGTGGATCCATGTGGTTTATGAAAAGAAAACACATGCAATGACACTAATGGATTAGTGTGTCAAACCATGGTGACAGAGACAAAAAACAGATAGGAAAGCAGCTTCCACATTGCATGTTGCACCAGTGTGGCAGAAGTTGCATCACAGATTCCACTAGAGTTTGTGTTGACTAGTGGATCAACGTGGTCTAGGAAAAAAACACATGCAATGACACTAGTGGGTCAGTGTGTCAAACCTTGGTCACAGAGACCAAAAACACATAGGAAAGCAGCTTCCACATTGCATCTTGCGCAAGTGTCACTACAACAGATGTGATATTTATTGACAAAATGTCTTGTTGACAAAGTTGTGAACCGTCATATATTATCTTAATCGTTGATGGTTTGGTTATGGCGTCAAGGATTATGCATAATGCACGATGATTTATTATTTTGTCATTGTTATATCGTCATGGATTACTCTTCTGGGTGGTTTGTCAATGTTGGTGACAAAATTTTATCATGGTGCATTTAAATTATCACTGAAAACCACGTGGGACCAAGTTGTCAATAGGGGAAAATAGTTTATCAAAAAAAGGCAAAGAAATTAAATGTAAAATATTGTCTTGTGGGGGGTTTGAGCTCACGACCACTAGTTGATTACTGCTATCGCTATGGTAGATGTAATGTTTTTGTGATGTAACGTTGTTGATTAGTTTTAGGGTGGTTTACTGTGTATTTGCTGGGTAGCATTTGTGTTGCACCAGCGGGCCACTATGCGCCACCGTGCGCGTGAGAACCGTGTAGTACCATAGGCATGTCCATAGTGCACTGTGCGAGCGGGTTTTTTAGAACGAGCGGTTTTTTTGAGAGAACTGTGGGAGCAGTTGCGCATGCGTACGCTGCAGAACTGTACATGTGTGGACTACGGAGCATGAATCTTCAGCGGCTCGCCATATGCCCATCCATGTCTCTCCGTGCCGTTCCATCATTCACTCCCTCATGCCACCGGTTTCAACTCCCCTTCCCCACTCCTCTCTCTCTCTGCTGAACAGGAAAAACCCTCTCCGCTTTTGCTCCCATTTGCATTCTGGCAATGGAGCACCCATCTGACGCTGTCGCCACCGCGAAGTTCAAGGCTGCAACGCTGGCCTTAGCCGCGCAGGAGGCGTCCATAGCCGCGACGAAAGAGTGCAAAGCCGTAGTGGCTGCTATCGCAACCGAAGTGGAAGCCAGAGACGAAGTGGACGCCCTCGCCAAAGGATGGCTCGTCGGTCGCTCCTCTGCTCCCGCTGCTACGAGTAGATACATCTACAATTATGACAAGGAGTCGTACGAGGTCGACGAGGACCTCAAGCTCATCGTCATCCCCCCACCACCTGCCTTCAACGAGAACATCGTCGACGAGAAGGAGGAGGTAAGTTCCATGTAATACATGCTTAGGATTGATGCCTAGGGTTTTCAATTAGCGTCAGGGCCTAGGGTATTCAATTAGCCCCAGATTTGTTTTATACCTGTTACAACTAATCCGTAACTAATGCATCTGTTGTTATTGCTATCTAGTGTTCGATTATAGACAGATTCGATTAATATTTGTGGAACTATTTGTTGACACGCTCAATATATTGTACGCTATTTCTTCAACCATCATAGTCTTCCCACGAACGACTAATGGTACTTGTACACGCTGTAACCGAAACAATCCAATTGAGAATAATATCACAATTTTTCTCTATGGATAGTTGTTTTCATATCTGTGGATTAATGCTAGCTTATTGGCCGATAGAATTGGATTTTCTGCTTGATCTTCTGATTACTTCTTGTTGTTGCTAATTGTCTGAGTGTTATCTATTGCTTCCTTTGTTAGGCATTAAATTTTAGTTGCAGTTTCTACATATTTTCTTCACATGTGTATTTTGCATGTTTATGTTGTACGTTATTTCTGTAACCATCATAGTCTGCCCACGAACGACACCAGGTACTTGTACTCGCTGTAACCGAAACAATATCATTGAGAATTATATCGCAATTCTTCTCTATTGATTGTTGTTTTTAAGGATGCAAATGGGTTTCCTCTATGGTACCCTCTACCCTCTTTAGTACAAAAAAATGAACTACCTTTTCACAAATCATCACTTTTTTAGAAAACTAGTTCATTTGTTTGATCTAGACTAAAATAGAGGATACCCTAAAGGTTCCAAACTTGCATCTCTAGTTGTTTTCATATCTGTGGATTAATGCTATCTTATTGGCCGATGGAATTAAATTATCTGCTTAAACCCATGATTACTATATGTTGTTGCTAGCTATCTGAGTGCTATCTTTGTTGCTTCCTATGTTAGGAATTAAATTTTATTTGAAATTTCTACATATTTGCTTCACATGTCTATTTTGCATGTTTCAGGAGGCTACTGATGATGTTGACAGCGATGTCGAATCTAGCCACAGGAAGACCAGGGCCACTCTGAAGAAGCTGAGGGCAGGGACGTTCGATGCCTTCTAGAGTGAACCTGGAATCATGCCATGAACCGCTGCCCCATCTACCAAATGAGCATCAACATGGACTTCCAAAGCATCCTCCAGCATGCCGAAGGCTGTGGATCCGGCCATGTGAAGGTCAGTGAAACTGTCAACATCCATGGCTTCCACGCTAATCACAAGGCCTATGGCATCTTCCTTAGGGAGAAACTGAACCGAGCTATCGAGCTCGGTTGTGTGCCTGCTCCCGTGCCCAGGCCTCCGAAGGTTCCAGGTATGGGCAGCAAGAAGCAGAGGAAGTGGGACGGGAGGAGGCGGTGACGGCGAGGAGGTAGGTGGCAGCGAGGAGGCAGTGAATTATTGATGTTCTATTTGTTTGTGTGTTGATGCTGCTTTAAGCAGATGTTTTGTTGAACTATGTTCTGCTGGCTGCTGAGCAGCATTTATGTTGAACACTATCATACCTAGTATCTAATCCGATCCTTGGTATATTATTTTCCTGTCATCTTTCTAGATTGTAGATGTTTAATTATGTATACACTTGTTTTTGTACATGCTGGTGGGTGGTGGGATTTTGTATTTGGGTAAAGGTACGGTGAAGCGAAATAGTTAAGCAATTGAGATATTGAAGCTGGTGTGGATTTCCTACTAGATTGGGCAAAAAGGAATGGATGAGGTGAGCCAGGAAGAGATAGAGACACAAAGTGGTGCATCGATTTGTTTACAGAAGGAGAAAAAAATAGAGAGTATAGAAGCTGGTGTAGATATCCTACCAGATTGGGCAAAAAGGAATGAATGAGGTGAGTCAGGCAGTGGTAGAGACAGAAAGTGGTGCATGGATTTATTTGCAGAAGGAGACAGACAGAGAGAGAGTATAGAAGCTGGTATAGATTTCCAATCAGATTGGGCAAAGAGGAATGAATGAGGTGAGGCAGGCAGAGATAGAGAGAGAAAGTGATGCATGGATTTGTTTCCAGAAGGAGACAGACAGAGAGAAGGTTCTCTGATTTTTTGCTCTTCTTTTCGTTTTTCTTATAGTTTTTTATTTACAATTTTTTATCGTGGTGCATCTAAATATTTTTTTACTAAATCTTCCCATTTTTCATGGAAAATATTTGCCACACGGTGATCAAATTCGAAGGTTTCAACAGATTTTGAGAATTCTCATTTTTCTATGAATTTCACAAGTTTTGGTCAAACCAGGGATGACCAGAGTCTTTCAAGAGATTGCGAAAGCATCTGAAAGGTACAACTGCGGTTATGTGGTCCCAATGTGATGTACAACCACTCAAGCAGGCAAACTGAAGGTCTCAAATTGTAGTTTTGGTACTTGCTTCACAAATGGTTCCATATTTTTCAGTTTGATGGTTAAATTTTTGAATTTTCCAAACCAAAATGGCTAGATACAATGCTAGCATGACTATCCACATGGTCATACACCCTTGTGCCAAATTTGAGTACATTTGAAGATTGGTAGATGAAAACATGGTACACAAGTGGCTCTTACTACTAGTCGGACATGATCGATGACCAAACTACACAACATTTGAGAGTGGACTACTAGGGGGACATTTTTCAAATTTTCCCATTTTTCATGCAAAATTTGCCACACGGTGATCAAATTTGAAGGTTTCAATAGATTTTGAGAATTTCTCATTTTTCTATGAATTTCACAAGTTTTGGTCAAACCGGGGTTAACCGGAGACTTTCGAGAGATTGCGAAAGCATCTGAAAGGTTCAACTTCTATTATGTGGTCCCAATGTGATGTACAACCACTCAAGTATGCAAACTCAAGGTCTCAAATTGTAGTTTTGGTACGTGCTTAACAAATGGTTCCATGTTTTTCAGTTTGAGGGTTAAAATTTTGAATTTTTCAAACCAAAATGGCTAGATACAATTCTAGGATCACTAGCCACATGGTCATGCACCCTTGTGCCAAATTTAGTCCATTTGAAGATTGGTAGATGAAAACATGGTACACAAGTGGCTCTTTCTAGTAGTTGGACATGATCGTTGACCAAACTACACCACATTTGAGAGTGGACTGCTAGGGGGACATTGCTGACTCGTGTATTAATGAGCTCGTTAGGGAACCCCAAGAGGAAGGTATGATGAGCACAGCCATAAGTTTTCCCTCAGTTATGAAACCAAGGTTATGAATCTAGTAGGAGCAAGGAAACACCCCAAAGGTGAAGCTAGTTGAACGTTGGCAGGGCGCACTACCGGTGACAACAGCAATGTGGAGACCTGCACAAAACAACCACAGAACTCTATCCCCAACTTGCGATGAGGTTGTCAATCTCACCGGTTTTTCTGAAAACAAAGGATTAAATGTATCGAGTGGAAGAAACTAATAGTTTGCAGAAAGTAAACACAAAGAACTAAACAGTTGATTGTAAATTGAAAGTAAAAGAAAGGATCAGGGTCCATAGTTCACTAGAGGTGGCTCTCCTTAAGATGGATGACATGTTGGGTGAACAAATTACAGCGGGGCAATTGACAAACATCGAGAAAGCATACAAGCATATAATAATCATCTTGACTCCTTTGATATTCGATTGGGCATTACAACATTATACATAGACCGCCATCCAACTGCATCTATGACTAATAATCCACCTTCAGGTTATCATCCGAACCCCCTCCAGTATTAAGTTGCAAGGAACGGATAATTGCATTACGAATTGCGTGTAATGTAAACAATATGATTGTTCTATAAACAAAGTATTGTTGTTTTCTCCCTAGTAGCAACAGCACATCTAGTACCTTAGAGATTTATGTCACTTCCCCAGATTACCAGAGGCATGAACCCACTATCGAGCATAAATACTAACTCTTGGAGTTGCTAGCATCTACTTGGCCAATATAGCTACTAACAACGGAAAGCATGCAAGATCACAAATAACAAAGACATGATCAAATCAATAATCAATCTGAAATAGCATCTCAATATCCATTGGATCCCCACAAACACAACATGCAGAATTACAAATAGATGATCTTGATCATGAACGGAGCTCACAAGATCTAAACATGATAGAACAAAGGAGGAGAACCAACCATCTAGCTACTACATGGACCCATAGTCCAGTGATGAACTACTCACGCATCACACCGGACGCTTGCATGGTGATGAAGAAGGCCTCCAGGGTGAATTACCCTCTCCGGCAGGGTGCCGGGAAGAGCTTAAGATCCCTCCCGATCTAGGGATGGAGATGATGGCGGCTATAGACTCTTTTGTGGATTTTTTGATCGGGTACTTAGGGTTTCCATATTAGAGGCAATATATAGGCGGAAGGAGAGGCCGAGGGGGTGCCTGGGGCGGCCAGACCACCCCCTGGCGCGGGCCAGGCCTGGCCGCGCAGCCAGGTGGTGTGGCCGGGCCCCAGCCCCTCTCCGTCTCGTATTCTGGCTCCAAGTGTCCCTCGATAAAATAATGACTTTGGCTTTTGTCACGTCCAATTCCGAGAATATTCATTTTATGACTTTCCTGGAACCAAAAACAGCAGAAAACAGGCAGCTGGCACTGTGGCTCTTGTTAATAGGTTAGTCCAAGAAATCATATGAAAAGTACTCCAAAGTGTGGACAAAACATAAGAAAGTAGATAAAACCAAGCATGGAACATCAAAAATTATAGATACATTTGCAATGTATCAACATCCCCAAGCTTAACTCCTGCTCGTCCTCGAGTAGGTAAGTGATAAAAAGAAAGAAAGAATAATTTTTGAGGTGACATGCACCATCATAAACTTGATCAAAGTATTTGTAAAACATTGAAAGCTGGGATCATAGTACTTCAATCATAACATGAAAGAAAAAGTTCTAGCAATAAGACAAAGAAACTATGTTGCAACATGAAAAGGCACAAACAAAAGATTCATGAATAAAAATGCTTTGCAAGACGTTTGTTTGTTTCACATAAAGAAAACATAGCATAGTGACATTCAGCTTGTCCCTCATAGAGTGGTAAACATAAATGCATAGGACACCTTAAAAGTTCATAAGAGTGACTAGATACAAATAATTTAAAACAAGCAATATCAAGGTATGCATCAATCAACAAGTGTTGGTATAATGCACATAGAACTAAGAATGGCCGCTATGCTCTCAAAGTAGGCGCATAAAGGTAGAAGGTGGAGACTCAACATAAAAGTAAAAGAAGGGCCTTCATAGAAGGAAGTAGGGATTCAAGTATCATAAAGAGCTTCCAAAAATTATGGTACTTATTAGCTTCCATCTCTCATTGTTTCTATCATAAGCATCTTAAAGGTGATTAAGGTTAAAGTGACACAACTAAGAGGATATGCTTGACAAGTTATAAACCAAAATTTCATGCCCCTTACTTACGAAGACCGAACCTCATGCTACTCAACTTTAGTCACAAGTAAGCTCTTGTCATTGTAAGTACATATGTATCATAGAGAACCGCCAACGGGGTACCCCTTGCACATGATACAAGAGCTATCCCATAATCAAAATGACAAGGAAAACAAACAATGAGCATCTCAGCGATCTTTTTATTTGCTATTTGCATAGGATTTTATTGAGGATGCTTCATAGAGTGCTCATTATGGTGATGCTGCAAGTTTCCACCATGATTAGGCATGGCTTAGGCTAGCGGCCCAGGCGTTTCTCTAACACAAATACAAACTCCATAATCTTACAAGTTCCACTTTTATTTCACACCGCTGGGATCCATAAGCAAAAGAACATGATATCAACGGGGTACAAAGTACAGGTGTAATGTTGAAAGCGTTCCCCATGATACATGGTTCTGCTAATTTCAACTTATAAAGCACAAGCATATACACAACAAAGATGGACACAATGGTTCAGGTTTATTAAATGCAAAAAATTAAAGTGTGCCATCAAGTTCGTGAGAACTTTAATCACTAGTTTTCTCATAACAAGTTTAATTTGGAAGGTAGACAAAAACATGAATATACTTGGAATAGCATAAGCTAGTAGGTAGGTATGGTGGACTCTTTGGAATAACTTGGTTTAAGGAGTTGGATGCATGAGTGGAACTCATACTTGGTTATGGAGGCTAGCAAAATACTGGGAGCGACAAAACATCATTGATCAAAGCATAAAGTGATACTACAAGTTGAAAACTAAAGGATCATAAAGGCTATGATGACTTGGGATAGTCATAACATGGTGTGAGCATGTGCCAAGTCAACCCAAATAAAGCATCAAAGGAGAATACCATAATACTATGCTTTAATATGCTAAAACAACGCATGATTCCTCCAAGGCACATTAAGCAATCTGAATTGTTTATAACAATTCATGGTACAGCAAAGAATACTAAGCATAAAGCCAAAACAATATCAAGAATGTCATGACAAAGCATAGGCCATAGTCAAATACAAGCTCTATTTACCACTTAAGCATGAACTTTCCTACTCTTTTCCAATCAAAACCAAACTATTTGAAAACCAATGTATGAGAGAGGGGGTCCAACCAATTTATTCAGCAAACTAAGCAAACGAAAAACCAAAACGAAAACGAAAAAGAAGACGATCCAAGAACAACACAACTATGCATGAAACAATAAAAATGAAGCGTTTGGAAGAAACCTGGGATTTTTATTGATGAAGAGGGGGATGCCTTGGGCATCCCCAAGATTTGACGCTTGTACTTCTTGGATATTTCTTGGGTGACACGCACGACATCCCCAATCTTGAGCTTTAGTCCATTCTTCATCTCATTACTCATTCCTTCCATACACCTGAAATTTTTCCTTCATACAAAACTTCACACAATCTTTATTAGCAACATTAGTGTATTCAAGATAATAAGTCTTTAAGTTCAGTTATAACACCAATAAAACTTCCACTAAAACCCAAGCTACTATAGGACTTCCCTCAAAAAGCTCAATTCCCCAAAAGAACTCAAAAAGGAACCAACAAGAAGCAAATACAGAAAATGGCAGAAATCTGTCAATAAAGATGAGCATGTAAAGACGAATTTTTTCCAAGACCTTCTGTTGCTCAAATCAAAAAGTGTTGAACTAACGAAAGTTAGATAACAACCTGGGGCAGAAGCACAAACATTCACGCCTCAAAAGGACATACAGAGATTTTACACGAATTTTTACGGTGAAGCACAGAAATCTGTTTCGGGACAACAACTTTCCCAATCATTACTTCTCTATCATTAGAGGTTACTCTTGGCACAAAAAGCAAATAAAAAGGATAAGAAGTGGTTATTACTGAAGTAATAACTTCCAAGACTCATCTAAAACTTTTGGGTTATCTCCCAATAAGTACTTTTCTTTAACACCTTTAAGTTAGGCATAAGAAGCAAGAAAGAATCAAGTGTTCTCAAATGAAGAAGCATTAAGAGCAAATTTTGTTTTCATAGGAGAGGCAAAAGAAATATTCTCTCTCTTCTTAGGGAAGTGTTCTATACCTTTCTTGAGTGGAAGTTGATATTTAATGGTGCCTTCTTTCATATCAATAATGGCACCAACAGTTCTAAGAAAAGGTCTTCCCAAACTAATAGGACAAGAAGCATTGCATTCAACATCCAAAAGATAGAAATCAACAGGGACATAGGCATTGTTAACCATAATAAGGACATCATTAATACTCCCCATGAGTTTCTTTTTAGCATTATCATCAAGTAGGACATTGAAATAACAATCTTCAAGTCGTGGCAAATCAAGCATATCATAAATCCTTCTAGGCATAATAGAAACACTACTATCAAGATCACATAAAGCTTTCAAATCAAAATCATTCACTTTCATATTAATGATGGGTTCCCAACCATCTTCTTGTTTTATAGGAATATAAGCCTTATGTTTCATCTTTTCTTCTTCAATCTTTATGAGAGCATCAGTAATGTGTTTTGTAAAGGCCATGTTCATAGCACTAGCATTAGGACTTTTAGTAAGCTTTTGTAGGAACTTAATAACTTCAGAGATGTTTCAACCATCAAGATCAAAATCATAATTATCATGTAAAGTAGTAGAGCCATTACTAGCCTCAACACTAGTGGTAGTGATAGTAGAAACACTAATGTTTCTAGCAATTTCATCTTCTCTTTCCCATTTAGCATGCAATTCAGCTAATAGTCTAACATTTTCATCAATTTTCACTTGTATGGCATTAGTGGATGTAAAGGGATTATCATTAGTTTCAGGTTTAGTAGCCATTTTATTAAAATAAGATTGAGCTTCAGCCAGAGATGCTATATTTCTTTCAGCATTAGAGAGTTTTTCCTCAATAGTTTTATTGAAGGCAGTTTGTTTACTAACAAAGTCCTTTAGCATAACTTCAAGTTCAGAGGGAGCACTCCTATTATTGTTGTAGGAATTTCCATAAGCATTACCATTGTTGGGGGGATAAGGCCTATAATTATAGTTACCAAAATTATTCCTGTAGGCATTGTTGCTAAAATTGTTATTTCTTATAAAGTACACATCAACTTGCTCTTCTTGAGCAACCAAAGAAGCTAAGGGAACATTATTTGGATCAATATGAGCCTTCCCATTAACAAGCATAGACATAATACCATCAATTTTATCACTCAAGGAGGAGGTTTCTTCAACAGAATTTACCTTCTTACCTTGTGGAGCTCTTTTAGTATGCCATTCGGAGTAGTTAACCATCATATTATCTAGAAGCTTTGTTGCAGCACCCAAAGTAATGGTCATAAAGGTACCTCCGGCAGCAGAATCCAATAGGTTCCTTGAAGAATAGTTCAATCCTGCATAAATTTTTTGGATGATCATCCAAGCAGTTAGTCCATGAGTGGAACAATTCTTTACCAAAGATTTCATTCTTTCCCAAGCTTGAGCAACATGTTCATTATCAGATTGTTTAAATTTCATTATTTCACTTCTCATAGATATAATCTTAGCAGGAGGATAGTATTTTTCAATAAAAGCATCTTTGCACTTAGTCCAAGAAGTAATACTATTCCTAGTTAAGGAATTCAACCATTCTTTAGCTTTTCCTCTCAAAGAGAAAGGAAACAATTTAAGCTTAATAATATCTCCATCTATATCCCTATGCTTTTGCATCTCACAAATTTCAACAAAGTTATTTAGATGGGCAGCAGCATCTTCATTACCAATACCAGAAAATTGTTCTCTCATAACAAGATTGAGTAAGGCAGGTTTTATTTCAAAGAAAGTAGCTTTAGGAACAGGTGGAGCAATAGGTGTGCTCATAAAATCATTGTTGTTGGTGCTAGTGAAATCACACAACTTAGTGTTTTCAAGAGTAGTCATTTTTTTGTGTTTTTAAGAAAGAAAGTAAACATGTAAAACTAGTTTTTTGTGTTTTTGGTAAAGAAACAAGCAAACAAAACAAAAGTAAATAAAGCAAAACAAAAATAACAAAGTAAAGAGATTGGTTATGAGGGACTCCCCTTGTGAAGATGTCCTTGACTCCCCGGCAACGGCGCCAGAAAAAGTACTTGCTGACTCGTGTATTAACGAGCTCGTTGGGGAACCCCAAGAGGAAGGTATGATGAGCACAACAGTAAGTTTTCCCTCAGTTATGAAACCAAGTTTATCAATCCAGTAGGAGCAAGGAAACACCCCAAAGGTGAAGCTAGCTGAACATTGGCAGGACGCACTACCGCTGCTAGCAGCAACGTGGAGACCTACACAACACAACCACATAAATGTCCCCAACTTGCGATGAGTTTGTCAATCTCAGCGGTTTTGTGATACGTCCATTTTGCATCACTATTCTATGTCTTAATTCACTATTATTCATTGATATATTTCGTATTGAGAGGTGATACTTATGTTATTTCATCTGTTTTTGCATGGTTGATGACTTTTGGAGCATGGACCGTTGCAGTCAGGATTCTGATGGAAAAGGTGCTGTTGGGAGGCAAAATTCACGAAGATCAGAAAATCCGGGATTTTTCCAGAAGACTAAGGATGCCAGAAGACGGAGTGGAGATGGGCCATAGGGGCCCACACCACCCCCTGGCGCGAGCAGCCCTAGGCCGCGCCTAGAGGTGGTGTGGCCACCCTGGCCCACTCCAGCCTCTCCCCTCTGGCGTATATCAACCTCCCGAAACCCTAAGACTCGGGAAGCAACCACAGAAAGATTCCGCCGCCTCTGCGGGGCGGAAAACAATGAGAGAGAAAGATCTCTCCGGCAGACAGATTTTTGCCGGGGGAATTCCTTCCCGGAGAGGGGAGATCGTCGCCATCAACACCACCATCAAGCTAGACTTCATCAGGATCATCATCAGCATCACCACCATCATCACCATCAGCACCCTCATCACCACCTCCATATTGTTGTAACAATTGGTTGAATCTTGCTATAGTTCATAGGGGAAACTTCCCGGTGTTGATTACTCTTTGTAGTTGATGCTATTGAGTGAACCATTGAATTATTGTTTATGTTTAGATTGTTATACATCATTATTCCATCTCTGATCATGATCCATATGATGTCTTGTGAGTAGTTCGTTTTGTTCTTGAGGACATGGGATAAGTCTTGTTGTTAGTAGTGGAGTTGTGTTGAGAAAGATTCAATAGTTTTATATTTAAGTTGTGGTGTACTTCTTCTAGTGGTGTCATGTGAACATCGACTACATGACACTTCACCTATATGGGCCTAGGGGAATGCATTGTGTATTTGGCTACTAATCGTAGGGGTTGCCGGAGTGACAGAAACCTGAACCCCCGTTAGGAAACCATTGCACAAGGGACGTAAGGGTCTTAGAGTTTAAAACTGTGGTTAGGTTTCTACCTTAATTACTTTCTTGTACTTACAGATGTTTGCAAGGGGTATAATCACAAGTATGTATTAATCTTGGATGGGGCGGTACATTAGCACAGGTTCACCCACACAACACTTAGCAAGCTAGAGAAGATTAATCAACTATATGAAGCGAAAGCACTTGACAGTCTTCCCATGTGTCCTCGAGAACGTTTGGTCATCTTAAGTAATACAACCGGCTTGTCCTTTGCTGCAGAAAGGATTGGGCCACTTGCTGCATTTATTCCTACTGTCTTTTATTTACTCGTACTTTGTTTACTTGCTTTATCGAAAACCCCTAAAAATCCGTTTGCTATGTATTTGCAGAGAATTTCTAATCCATACCACTAGCCAGCACCTTCTGCTCCTCGTTGGGGTCGACACTCTTACTTATCGAAAATACTGCGATACACCCCCTATACTTGTGGGTCATCAAGATTATTTTCTGGCGCCGTTGCCGGGAGTGAAGCGCTACTGGAGAGTGGAACTGGTAAAGGAAACTTCTACTGTGAGTATTGTTTACTTCTGCTAGTTGCTTTATTTTTGTTATGGTAATTCGCTGAGTTTCTTATTTGGTAATGCTACTACCACTTCTAAGGTAGTAGATAAGCCACCACCTGCTGAGAATGATTTTTTTAAAATACCTACAAGAATTATTGATCGTGTTATGGATAACTACTATGTTGGGGATGGAACCGTCCATCCCGGTGATCATTTGTTCTTTATACACGAATTATGCGGGTTGTTTAAATGTGCAGGTATTACTACATATCAAGTTAAGAATAAGTTATTCTCATTATCACTAAAAGGAAGAGCTGAGGAATGGTATAAGCTGCTGAAGAATGGTCAAGCTCTGGAATGGGAGGAAATAGTGCATCTCTTTTATTCAAAGTTTTATCCTCCTAGTGAGATTCATAAAGATCGGAATCAAATATACAACTTTTGGCCTCTTGATGGAGAGAGTATAGCTCAAGCTTGGGAGAGATTGAAGTTACTAATGCCCAAATGTCCCATTCATGAGCTCCCTAACAATATTATTATCAATAACTTTTATGCAAGGCTCCCTCTACATGATAAAGATTTATTGGATGCTTCTTGTGCTAGATCATTCACTCGCATGGAAGAAGAAGCTAAATGGGATCTGCTGGACCATATTCAAGACAATGCTGAAGCTTGGGAGAATGATAAAGGTAGAAAGTCAGGTATAAATTATGATTATGAATGCATTGAATCTTTTATGGGAACTGATGACTTTCAAAATATTAAAAATGCTTATTGTCTAGACTCTCAAGCTATTGCTTCTTATTTTAAGGCTTTTGCTTCCTACATTGAAGTGCCTAAAAAGAAGTGGAATAAGTATCATGAACCTTATAAAGATATTTCTAAGAGTGTTCCTACAAGAAATACTGAAGTTTATACTGCTAATCATGTTTTACCTGATCCTTATATTGAGAAAATGCCTTTTCCAGTTAAGGTAAAGGAACATTCTATGATAGCTAGTATGGTTAATGGAAGTACAAATAAAGCTGTTGAACCTGATAAACAAATGGTTGATGAACCTATAATAGAAAGTGTGAAAGACTTTGTCACTAAATATAAAAAAGAGGGACACACTATCCTTTGTAAGGATACCTCTAATATTGTTTCACATAGTAGTGTTATGAGAGCTAGTATTCCTGTGTTTTTTGTTAGAATAAGTGATCATTGCTATCATGGTACTTGGGATAGATATATTGTTAAGTTTATGCATGATACTGAAAGTTACTATGAGAGAGGGAAAAGTGTTCTTATGCATCTCAATAATATCAAGTTTCCTCGTTTTATGCTGAAAGTTGTTATGTTGCGCTTCTTTTGCCTTCTTATGTAAGTAGCCTTTGGTTTCAACAACTTGTTTGTTTACAAAATTACCTTGCATAGGAAGTGGGTTAGAATTAAATGTGTGTGTGTGTGTTTTTGCTTCTTAATGCTCCCTTTCACTTCAATTCATATTCCTGAGTGAGCTTCTTCAGAATTATCGTGCCCATCTTAATGGTAATAAAGAAAGAGCTTTATGGGAGACAACCCAATTTGTTTTTGCTTTCAGTTTGTTTTTGTTTCTTCGAGTCTTGGAAGTTATGACTTCGGTAATAACCTCTCCTTATCTGTTTTGTTTGGTTTTTGTGTCAAGATCAACCTCTAATGAGAGAGAAGTAAGATTTTGGGCAGTTTTGCTGTCCTGAAACAGATTTTTGTGCTTCACCGTAAAAATTCATGAGAGATCTCTGTAGGTCGGATTGAGCTATAATTTGTTGTGCTTATGCCCCAGGTTGTTATTTAACTTTCGTTAGTTTTGCACTTTTTGATTTGAGCAACAAAAGATTTTCTAAAAAAATGATCTTTACCTGCTGGTCTGTTTTGACAGATTTAGCCAATCTTGCATTTGCTTCTTTATTCGATTTCCTTTTTGAATTCTCTTTGGCTTTTCGAAAGGAGTTGCTAAAGTAGCTTATGTTTTGTTGGTTTTCAGTTGAAATTGAGCTAAAAAGGTTTTATCACTTCACTTATACTAATGTTGCTAATGAGAACCGTGTGAAGTTTTGTGTGAAAGAAATTTCCAGGTAGTGGAGATAATGGTGTAATAAGGAAGAGAAAGGTTTTATGACTCAAGTAATAAGAGTATGAAGATGAAGATGTTGATGTTATTCAAGTGATGACTCCAGAAGAATCTACTAGATACCAAATTCAGAGACCTGCAGAGTCTGTTTTCAAATAGGTAACAGTTCTGGTAAGAAAAGTTCCACGAAAATACTATCCAACTATACTTTTGCAGTTTTCAGTCGATAAGGGAAGCTACGAAGCGAAAAAGAGACGAAAATGGAGCTAGGGTGGTTCACACCACCCTGTGGCGTGGGCCCACCCCTGGCCGCGCCACCAGGTGGTGAGGCCACCCCGGACTCCGCCTCCGACCCGTTTTCACCCAGTACCTTCCTCTTGTTATGAAACTTCGTAATATATAACCCCCCGGATCCCCCGAGGTTCGTATATCGTGTTTTCGTCTTTTTTTTCTTTCGATCTGTTTCTGTCAGGACATACTCTTTGAAATCCTAGAAGAACAATGGTGTCTGCCAAGGATAAAGGGAAGAAGCCCATGGAAGAGGATTTCCAACACCCCAAGCAGGGGCTGGTACCTTTAGTCCCTTGCCCTGCATCAGCGGACGCCTTACGAGTCGCTAAGGAATTCTGCGATAAGTATCGAGACTTGCAGAGGAAGGTGGACATGCTTCAATGGGAGAATAATAGGCTTCGCAAGATGTTGGAAGATTTCCTCACGTCAACTAAGGAAATAATACCACCACCACCTAAGGAGTAATTCGTCATCAGGTTTGGCATCCCCTTGGTTTGTTCCAAGCTTGGGGGAGTGCCGCAGTATCACATCACTATCTTCTATCTTTTTACCTTATTAGTAGAGTCATATCATGAATAGAGGAGTTATTATGTAGTATGGTTTGCATTATGGAAGTGTCCCTTCTCTCGTTAGATATGTATCCCTTGGTGTGAGTTGCCGTTATGGAATATTAATGAGAAGTTCTATCATTTACTCTTTTGCATAACTTATATTAGTTTTCAATTCGTGGTTATATTATTGATCTTGTTGTTAGTATTGGTATCACTTTGGGATCATTGAGTTAATTTAGTTGGTTTTGGCGAACCTGGATCGGTCAGTAGCAACACTACTTTTGAGAGTTGAATGAAAAAGATAGAAGTACTCTAGAGAAAAATAATTTCATCATCTTTCTTTCTTGATTTTCTCATAAGTTTAGTATTCTCTAGTTAAGATCTTTTGTGCTTCCAAGGAAGATTGCATGTTTGTCTTTATCACTTGTATGTTTGTTTGTTTCCTTCAACTCTTGTACTTGCTACCCAGCCTTGCTAGCCAAACACCTGTACTGAGAGGGTACTCTTCTCGTGCATCCACTCCTTTAAACCAAAACCTTTGCCATTTGTGTCCACCATACCTACCAAGTACCATTATTGCTATTCCAAGTAAATTCTTGTTTTGTCTATCTCCCAAATTAAACTTGTTATGTGAAAATTAGTGATTAAAGCTCTCACGAACTTTATGGCACACTTTACTTCCTTGCACTTAATAAACTTGAACCATTGTACTCACCTATGTTGCATATATGCTTGCACTTTTTAAGTTGTGAGTTAGCAGAACCATGCTGTCATGGGGAACGCTTTCAACATTGCACTGGTACTTTGTACCTAGTTGATATCATGTTCTTTTGTCTATGGATGTCGTCGGTGTGAAATGAAAGGGGAGCTTGTAAGTCCATGGAGTTATGCATGTGTGTTAGAGAAACACCTGGGCCGCTGGTCTAATCCATGCTGACATGGTGAAAACCTGCAGCGTAACCATAACGAGTATCTATGAAGCATTCTTCTTATAAAAAAGAGATAGAGATTGAGAAAAAGAGAAAAGAAAAAAAGAGATATTATGAAAAGAGGAAAGGGAGAAAAAAGCACCATATTCCCATGGTAAATAAGAAGATTGCTGAGATACTTGTTGTCTGCTTGCCTTGTCATTTTGATATGGGGATTCTTCCATATCATCGGGCAAGGGGTACCCTGTTGGTAGTTCTCAATGATACACATATTATTACGATGGCAAGAACTTACCGGTGACTAAACTTGAGTAGCATGAGGAGCGACCCTCGTATTCAAGGGACATGATATTCTCAACTTACAACTTGTCAATGCATATCCTCATATTTGATCACTTTAACCTTAATCACCTAAAGATGCCTATGATAGGGGCAATGGGAGCTGAAAGCTAGTAAGTATCATAATTTTTGGGAGCTCTTTATGAGACTTTCAATCCCTGCTTCCCTCTTTGAAGGGCCTTTATTTTACCTTGTAGTTGAGTCAGTAAACCTACTCCATTCTACCTCTGCAAGTATTTTGAGTTGATGTGTTTCATTCATTCATATGATGATTTATTCAATCATGTTTCTTATGTTCCTTGTTTAGCACATTGCTCTTATCTTGATGTTTCCTACTTTGAAAGCTATCATTGAAAACCAGTTATTTGTGAACTCCAGCAAATTATCAACTATTCTTCGACCAAGAGCTAAGTTTGCCATTACCAATTATGATTCACTTTATGTATCTTTATTGTATTTCCTTTACTTATTGCAAGTTGAGTTATATAATAGTGAGTTGTCTTCTATTATGATCTATGCACTTGATGGATGTGATGCTTCTTGTCCGTATTCTTTTATCGACTCTTCACTCCAAAAACCTAAGGCCATGTTTATTGAGCTCAGTTTCGCTTGAGGACAAGCGAAGTCTAAGCTTGGGGGGAGTTGATACCTCCATTTTGCATCACTATTCTATGTCTTAATTCACTATTATTCATTGATATATTTCGTATTGAGAGGTGATACTTATGTTATTTCATCTGTTTTTGCATGGTTGATGACTTTTGGAGCATGGACCGCTGCAGTCAGGATTCTGATGGAAAAGGTGCTGCTTGGAGGCAAAATTCGCGAAGATCAGAAAATCCGGGAAAAATATACGGAAAATCCTATTTTTCCAGAAGACTAAGGATGCCAGAAGACGGAGTGGAGATGGGCCACAGGGGCCCCACACCACCCCCTGGCGCGGGCAGCCCTAGGCCACGCCTGGAGGTGGTGTGGCCACCCTGGCCCACTCCAGCCTCTCCCTCTGGCGTATATCAACCTCCCGAAATCGTAAGACTCGGGGAGCGACCACAGAAAGATTCTGCCGCCTCTGCGGGGCGGAAAACACCGAGAGAGAAAGATCTCTCTGGTAGACAGATTTCTGCTAGGGGAATTCCTTCCCGAAGAGGGGAGATCGTCGCCATCAACACCACCATCAAGCTGGACTTCATCGGGATCATCATCATCATCACCACCATCATCACCATCAGCACCCTCATCACCATCTCCATATTGCTGTAACAATTGGTTGAATCTTGCTATAGTTCATAGAGGAAACTTTCCCGGTGTTGATTACTCTTTGTAGTTGATGCTATTGAGTGAACCATTGAATTATTATTTATGTTCAGATTGTTATACATCATTATTGCATCTCCGATCATGATCCATATGATGTCTTGTGAGTAGTTCGTTTTGTTCTTGAGGACATGGGAGAAGTCTTGTTGTTAGTAGTGGAGTTGTGTTGAGAAAGATTCAATAGTTTGATATTTAAGTTGTGGTGTATTTCTTCTAGTGGTGTCATGTGAACGTCGACTACGTGACACTTCACCTATATGGGCCTAGGGGAATGCATTGTGTATTTGGCTACTAATTGTAGGGGTTGCTGGAGTGACAGAAACCTGAACCCCCGTTAAGAAACCATTGCACAAGGGACGTAAGGTTCTTAGAGTTTAAGCTTTGGTTAGGTTTCTACCTTAATTACTTTCTTGTACTTACGGATGTTTGCAAGGGGTATAATCACAAGTATGTATTAGTCTTGGATGGTGTGGTACATTAGCACAGGTTCACCCACACAACACTTAGCAAGCTAGAGAAGATTAATCAACTATATGAAGCAAAAGCACTCGATAGTCTTCCCATGTGTCCTCGAGAACATTTGGTCATCTTAAGTAATACAACCGGCTTGTCCTTTCTGCATAAAGGATTGGGCCACTTGATGCATTTATTCCTACTGTCTTTTATTTACTCGTACTTTGTTTACTTGCTTTATCGAAAACCCCTAAAAATCCGTTTGCTAAGTATTTGTAGAGAATTCCTGATCCATACCACTAGCCAGCACCTTCTGCTCCTCGTTGGGTTCGACACTCTTACTTATCGAAAATACTCCGATACACCCCCTATACTTGTGGGTCATAATTTTGCTAAAAACAAAGGATTAAACGTATCGAGTGGAAGAAAGTAATAGTTTGCAGAAAGTAAACACAAAACAGTAAACAATTGTAGATTGTATGTAAAGAAGAAGGACCGGGATCCATAGTTCACTAGAGGTGGCTATCCTTAGATAGATAACATGCTGGGTGAACAAATTACAGCGGGGCAATTGACAAACACCGAGAAAGAAATACATGCATATACTAATCAGCTTGACTCCTTTGAGACTTGATTGGGCATTACAACATAATACATAGACCACCATCCAACTGCATCTATGACTAATAATCCACCTTCAGGTTATCATCCGAACCCCCTCCAGTATTAAGTTGCAAGCAACAGATTATTGCTTTACGAACTACGTGTAAAGTAAACAATACAATTGTTCTATGAACAAAGGATCGTTGTTTTCTCCCTAGTAGCAACAACACATCTAGTACCTTAGAGATTTATGTCACTTCCTCAGATTACCAGCGGCATGAACCCACTATCGAGCACAAATACTAACTCTTGGAGTTGCTAGCATCTACTTGGCCAAGATAGCTACTAACAACGGAAAGCATGCAAGATCTCAAATAACAAAGACATGATAGAATCAATAATCAATCTGAAATAGCATCTCAATATCCATCGGATCCCCGCAAACACAACATGTATGAATTACAAATAGATGACCTTGATCATGAACAGAGCTCACAAGATCTAAACATGAAAGCACAAAGGAGGAGAAACCAGCCATCTAGCTACTACATGGATCCGTAGTCCAAGGATGAACTACTCACGCATCACACCGGAGGCTTGCATGGTGATGAAGGAGGCCTCCAGGGTGAATTCCCCTCTCTGGCTGGGTGCCAGGAAGAGCTTCAGATCCCTCCCGATCTAGGGATGGAGATGACGGCGGCTACAAACTCTTTCGTGGATTTTTTGATCGGGAACTTAGGGTTTCCGTATCAGAGGATTAAACGTATTGAATGGAAAGAAGTAAAAGTTTGCAGAAAGTAAACACAAAGCAGTAAACAGTTGTAAATTGTATGTAAAGAAGAAGGACCGGGATCCATATTTCACTAGAGGTGGCTCTCCTTAGATAGATAACATGCTGGGTGAACAAATTACAGCGGGGCAATTGACAAACACCGAGAAAGCAATACATGCATATACTAATCATGTTGACTCCTTTGAGACTTGATTGGGCATTACAACATAATACATAGACCGCCATCCAACTGCATCTATGACTAATAATCCACCTTCAGGTTATCATCCGAACCCCCTCCAGTATTAAGTTGCAAGCAACAGATTATTGCTTTACAAACTGCGTGTAAAGTAAACAATACAATTGTTCTATGAACAAAGGATCGTTGTTTTCTCCCTAGTAGCAACATCACATCTAGTACCTTAGAGATTTCTGTCACTTCCCCAGATTACCAGAGGCATGAACCCACTATCGAGCATAAATACTAACTCTTGGAGTTGCTAGCATCTACTTGGCCAAGATAGCTACTAACAACGGAAAGCATGCAAGATATCAAATAACAAAGACATGATAGAATCAATAATCAATCTGAAATAGCATCTCAATATCCATCGGATCCCCGCAAACACAACATGTATGAATTACAAATAGATGACCTTGATCATGAACAGAGCTCACAAGATCTAAATATGAAAGCACAAAGGAGGAGAAACCAGCCATCTAGCTACTACATGGATCCGTAGTCCAAGGATGAACTACTCACGCATCACACCGGAGGCTTGCATGGTGATGAAGGAGGCCTCCAAGGTGAATTCCCCTCTCTGGCAGGGTGCCAGGAAGAGCTTCAGATCCCTCCCGATCTATGGATGGAGATGACGGCGGCTACAAACTCTTTCGTGGATTTTTTGATCGGGTACTTAGGGTTTCCGAATAAGAGGGTGGTGTGGCTAGGCCTGGCCCGCGCCAGGGGGTGGTGTGGCCGCTCCCGGCACCCCCTCGGGCTCCCATTCTGACTATAAGATGCCCTCGGGACGTAAACCCTAAGTGCTCGATCAAAAATCCACGAAAGAGTCTGTAGCTGCCGTCATCTCCATCCCTAGATCAGGAGGGATCTGAAGCTCTTCCCGACACCCTGCCGGAGAGGGGAATTCACCCTGGAGGCCTTCTTCATCTCCATGCAAGCCTCAGGTGTGATGCGTGAGTAGTTCATTTTTGGAATACGGATCCATGTAGTAGCTAGATGGCTGGTTCTCCTCCTTTGTGCTTTCATGTTTAGATCTTGTGAGCTCCGTTCATGATCAGGATCATCTATTTGTAATTCTGCATGTTGTGTTTGCGGGGATTCGATGGATATTGAGATGCTATTTCAGATTGATTATTGATTCTATCATGTCTTTGTTATTTGTGATCTTGCATGCTTTCCGTTGTTAGTAGCTATCTTGGCCAAGTAGATGCTAGCAACTCCAAGAGTTAGTATTTATGCTCGATAGTGGGTTCATGCCTCTGGTAATCTAGGGAAGTGACAGAAATCTCTAAGGTACTAGATGTGCTATTGCTACTAGGGAGAAAACAACAATCCTTTGTTAATAGAACAATCGTATTATTTACTTTACATGTAGTTCGTAAAGCAATAATCTGTTGCTTATAACTTAATACTGGAGGGGGTTCGGATGATAACCTGAAGGTGGATTATTAGTCATAGATGCATGTAGCGTCCCCAACCTTTAATAAGATTGAGTCCCCTGTGTTTACAATGCTAGTCCCTGTACCAATAGCTAGCATCCACAGTTCAGATGTAATATCGAGAAACAACGGTCATAATACAACTTTATAACCAGGAATAAAATAATTTTATTACATCAAACATAGCTCATTGGCTATTTACATTACATTGCAGCGGAATATCTATAGTCATGGGTCCTTCATCTTCAAAGTGCCACAGGCAGATGTTGGTTGTAGACTTTGTAATCCTAATCAATCAATCTTCACTAAAATCAATCAAACCTGCAACATCACAAGTTACAGCCACAAGGGTCAATACATTTGAATTGTATTGGCAAGTGATACTTTGGTAGTATAGTGGAGTCTATCATCAATATGCATTTTGGCTAAGTGGAGTTTGAGGCTTGCATTGCTCAAAATAGATTTTTCCTATCATTTGAAAATACTAAATTTTGTTTGGCAAAAAAAACTTTCCAAGCCATCTCTCCATCAAAGATTGAAGAATTTCACACAACCCTTGTTCACCCACAAGTTTTAATTTAGAAATTGGAGTGATGAGATTCTTGATTGCTTCCATGTCTTGATGCTCAAATTGTCCTTTACCAGGGACATGGCTAAGTACTTAGGTTTTACACTCTGCAGAGGTGGTGCACTTTACCCACAAGACTTGGTTTCCCAAGACAAAATCTTTCAGAAGCCTTCCCTTAGACCAACATGGACGCGCTCCAACCTATCAAACACTACCACCCACTGTCCATGTGGCTAAGTTCTTGCAACCTATATGATCATGGCAGAGCCCATATTGCCAAGTGGTTGCACTTGAAGCTTCTCAACATTTGACATCTCAAATCTCTTTGTTTCCTGGGTGGCCATCCACAAGTGAGATACACTAAGGTAAACCATAAACATGGGCCTTGTGAACCACTCAACCAAAAACCACCTTGCAAGTCCCATTCCACCCAGGAGATTCATTAACTTAGTTGTTTTGTTAAATAAAACACAAGTCCATAGACTTAGAAATTTTCATAGCATGAATATTTATCCCACCCAGGTTTTCTATTAGCTAGGCTAAGCTTGATAGTAATAGGATTCTTAACTTAGGAAAATCCTACTAAGGATTCATTCTACTAGTTTTCCTATAGCAAGGTCTATACTTACCTAAATAAAAACCATGCAAGTTTTACTTAGCAAAAACACTAATGCATAGTGAAAATAATGGGATAGATAGTATGAAGTATCACTTGCCTTTTTGGTAGAGGGTATAGGTTTACTCCTTGTCCTTGCAACAATCAAACTCTTCAAGTCACTACAAATCAATCAAGCAAGGCACACACTCAATCTACCAATCAAGCAAAACAACACACACAAATAAAAAAAATAACAAAGTCAAAGAATTGCATGCAAGCATGCCAAGCTTTGCTTTGTTTGCAAAAGTGGTTCCTAGTGGGTCATAGACACTTGGGTACATCTAAGTCATGCATAAGCATGCAAAGGTTGGTTCTATTGTAGGGATGGTCTTCACTAGGCTTCTAAACTTTGTAAGTTCCAAATTGGTCATTTACCAAAATGGCAAAGTCATTTGCAAAAGGGTTTCTATTAGATTCCTAAACTTTGTAAGATCCAAATTGGTCATTTACCAAAGTGTCAAAGTTGTTAGCAAAAGGTTTCACCTCAAAACCATTTTCAAAACAAGGCACCTATTTGGTCATTTTATGTGGTGAAGAAATATGTCTACTAGGGTTTTAGTCTATAGGGTTCACCAAATGAGTTGCTATTGCAAAACTTGGTGTTTTGGGTCAGTAGGTTTGGTTCAAAACATTTTCTCCAAAGTTTTATTTATGAAAGCATTTTCATAAACAAAACAAATAGTTTTAGTTAGCTAGAAATGGACTAAACTAATTAATCCATCCTATTCTTTTCCAAAATCACTTTCCAAACTATGGGTTGGTTCCTAGGGTCAGTAAGGTCACAACAAACTAAATTGCAAAGGTTTTAACCTAAATATCATTTTTAAATGATTTTTCTAATGTTAGCAAGCACACAAAAGAATCTGCAAAGTTAAACAAGTTAACTGATACTATTTGCTAAACTAAGGGCAGTGTAGGTTAGAGCTTGTCTTGCTGATTCCAACGACATCAAATTTGTAAAATTTGGACGTGTGGATCAAAAGATACATGGGTTTGAAAATGGCAAAAGTTTCTGTTTTCAAATCTCTTTTAAACAGATCTAGTGCCACGCGTCTTAATATTATTCGCCCGCACCGGTTCGGTGTGGATCGGCAACGAGGAGCGTTGGATCAAGTTTGATCGCACGGCACAAAGGACATACCCCTTCGCGTTAAGTGATTCTATCATAACCGTCAGATCCAGATCCTATGGTGCTAACGTGCTCGACCATTTGCGAGCGGCGCTGCGGTGGCTACCGGCGGCGGAGTCGTCGGTCGATGACGGTGCCGGCGATACAGGAAGCGAGAGAGAAGGAGGGGTTGCTCACCAGGCTCGCAAGAACGTGGGGAAGCTCGAGGTAGTTTCTTCTTATCGCGGGGCGTACTGGAGTGAGCTTGATTGCTCGCCGGAGTTGCTGCGGGCGGCGGTGCTATCGGGTTGTCGTCGAGGACGATGCTGCAGACTACGCGGAGGCAAACAGAACACATAGTCAGGAGCGCAAGGACACGTCGAAGGTGTGTGCGTGAATGAGAAGGCGCGGGGCGGTCTGGTTCACCTGCGAGACGTCGCCGGAGAAGAAGCAGACACGGCGGCGCTTTGTGCTTGACGAAGGCGAAGATTGGGGGCGCCCTAAGACAAACGGAAAGTGCTGTTAGGTTCGTCCTAGCTTGGAGATCATCATCGTGTTCTCGGGGAGGAGAGGGGTGACCGGAATCTACCTGTGGGGCTCGTCGGAGAAAGAGGCAGACGGTGGCGACGGTGGTCGAGGTGCTTGTCGACGCTCTGGGTCGCTCGGGGGCAAGCTGGTGCTATGGGGATGATCGCCAGGAGGTGTGGATCACGAGAGGATGGTTGAGGAGGCAAGGGGAGGCCTGGTTTCGCCGGAATTGAGGAATGAAGTCGTCGGAGCAGTGGGTGTTCGGGGAGGAATTGAGGGCGGTCTAAGGCGTGCCAGCTCGGGGTGTCCGAGGGGATTTATAGAGGAGAGGGAGGCGTTTCCATCTGCGTGATCAAGGCGAGGTAAAGGCTCGGTGTTAAGGTGAATTAAGCGCGAGAGATCAACGGCAGAAACGGCCGCACTGGGAGGGGGAGACGGGGTCGTGGGGAAGAAGAAGGAGGTGGCGGTGGGGTCCTCTGGTCAGTGGGAAAAGAAAGGAAGGAGGGGTCCATTTGCCAGTCTCTTAGCGGGTTCCTTTCGCGTTGCAGAAAACGGTTCGGGGAGGAAATAAGTGGAGGTGGGGTCTGTTGTCAGCGAGCCAGGAGAGGAGGAAGTGGGTCCACGCTGTCATTGACTCAGCGGGTCTGTTATTTGGTAAGAATTGTTTTCTCCGGGCAGTGAAAGGCTGGGCTGGACTGGGCCTGTTGGGCTGCTCTATTTTCCTATTTTTTCTGTCTAAGCCTTTTTCTTTTTCTAATTCTTTTTCTGTTTTGAATTTCAAACAATTTATCAAGCAATTCAATCAAGGTTCAAACAGCAAACTTTTCATTTGAATTTGGTTCTGTTTTGGCAACATAATCCAAATCTCAAAATGAAATAATATTTTTATTTAATTTTAGGATCCATTTATTATTTAAATAAAGTGGATCCTTAGTTATTAGGGTTTGATTTATTTAATAAGATTTCCATTTGAAATCCAATTATTTTCAAAACCAAACCAGAAGGTTTAATTTGAAACATAAAAGAATACTTGGAAACTTATTTAAATAAATAAATAAGTTTTGGTGTTTTAATTAAAATGGGAAAGCCTTTACTTGAATAAAATTGGATATTTAAATCCTTATTATTTTATTTAAATAATTCTTTACTCATTTTAATCAAAGCAAAACCTTTTAATAAAAGATTTCAAAGTAGTAATAAAATACTTGGTGTTCATTTAAAATGGGAAAAACTTTTACTTAAATAAAATTGGATATTTAAATCCTTTATTTTATTTAAATAAACCTTTACTCATTTTATCAAAACAAAATATTTTATTTCAAAAGTTTGGCCAAAATTAATTTGGCTTATCTTTTCATTTGAAACCAAAGTCTTTTATTAAAAGATCTAAAACAGTGTTCCCAAAACAATTTATTTTTAATCCCTTTAGGATTATTTGTTCACCAAAGGGTATGGGTTTTAGATGAGGCTTTAAAGGCTTTGGAAATTCAATTTCCTTATCTTATTATACTCCTAAGATTTTGCTTATGGTTCCAAACTAAGTGAAACCAACTTCTAAGGTCTTTCTTGATCTTTTGAGAAAGTTTGTTGATCAACTTTGGTATGGATCAAATCCATAGATTTGGAGATACTTTGGAAATTGATTTCCTTCCATTAGGGCTTAGGTTTTTTTGGATTTATTTCCAAGTGTTCAAATTTCCAGATACATTCATTAAGGAATGCATTTCCCTTGAATTGGATTTTTGTTGAATTCAAACTTTTACCAAAGTTTGTTCAAGATGGGATTTTAAGTCTCCTTTTAGAAACAAAAGTTTCTTTTCACCCTGATTTTCAACAAAGATTTATTTTGTTTATTTAATTTTCACATTACAAGATTTGGAAAATCTTGGGATGTGACAGGCTACCACCCTTAAAATAAATCTCGTCCCGAGATTTGGGGAGGCTAGGGTTACAAGTCGGCTCAAAACAACTAGGGTACTACCACCCTTAAAAATTTTTCCAACTAAACTACATCTTGGCTTGCTTGGAATTTTGAGGAAAACTTCTTCTTAGTGTCCTTTGTTTCCATGCTTGACTCATGGACCAAGGTTGAGATCCTTCATAGGCTTGTTTATCTTGTTCTTCATCTTTTCTGGACAATTGCTTACATAGTGTCCTGGTTCCTTGCAATTGAAACAGTGGATATCTTGGAGTTCTTTACGTTGCTCTTGTGGACAAGTGGCTACATAGTGGCCTAGCTCTTTGCAGTTGTTGCACACTACTTGGCCGATCTCTTTATTCTTCGGGTTCTCTGGGCATCCACTGGGGTAGTGTCCCATTTCCTTACATTTACGACATTGCACAAGGCTCATGTCTTGCTTTGGTTTCTTGGGCTTCTTTGATCCTTTGAATTGGGTTGTCTTGTTTGGAGGTATGAGTGGTCCTTTTCCTTTGTCATCAACATTCTTGGCGTACTTGGATCCTTCTTGTTTCCTTTGTTCAACAATGGCATAGATGGGGCATTGGATAGGGACATGGTCGTTTCCTTCACAAAGGTAACAAGTAACTTGAGATGTGGGGCATTGGCCAACTGGATGTTCCTCTTCACAATTGGGGCATTGATCTTCATGCTCCTTGGAAGTATGATCCTTGTCCCCACAAATATTGCAAGCTGGGGCTCCATCTAGAATAATATTCTTGTCATCCTTGTTGTCATACACTCTTTTGGGATAGTTTTCTTCCATGCTGATCATTTGATTAGTCACCTTAAGCATCAGTTGGGATTGTTCTTCCAAAAACTTTTGCAAGGTAGGGTCTTTATCACTATTGTTGGCTATGAACTGAGCTGTCAGTTGGCTCAATTGGTGTTGGGTTGCTAGGAGTTCTCTCATGTTGACCTCTTGGTTGTTATTGTTGTCATCATCCTGGATGTTGGAGTCTCTTGGAGAAGTCATCTGTTTGGGTTGGATAGGGATTAGAATAGGCAAAATATTTCTAAGGGTATCAATCCTAATCACACACATCACAATTCACACAAGCAATGTGCAAGCAATCATAAACAAACAATTCACTCAAACAACAAAGTCTAGCACATACTTAGGCAACAAAATAATTTTTGTTACACCACATAAGTTGGTGGGTTTGACTTAACTAAAATATGGTGGTCCATCTATATGGTTCACTTGTGATCTTTCCATCCTTCTTGGTTGATCCTTCTTGAATGAGATCTTTGTATCCTTGGGAGAATTCTTGTGTCTTGGCCACAAATACTTCAAAGGTGATGATGGCTTCTTCTAAGTTGTGTTTCCTTAGTCTTCAAATGAAATGTTACTCAAGACTTGTATTCTTTAGTGATATCCAAGTTAAAGTCCTTGGTGTACATGTTGAAGATGTTGAAGAAGTCCTTTGCACATGGTGTAGTCTTTGGTCATAGGGTAGGCTTTTCCATCAAGTTGAAATAGATGAGAAGTAGAGTTGAAACCAAAATGGTTGAGGAAGAGTTTACAAGATTGTAAATAAGTTTTGGAGTAAGACAACTCCTATTGTCTAAGGGTTTTTGTCCAATCCTAGGGTTACAAATCCTACAGGCAACACAATGCTCTGATACCATTATGTAGCGTCCCCAACCTTTAATAAGATTGAGTCCCCTGTGTTTACAATGCTAGTCCCTGGATCAATAGCTAGCATCCACAGTTCAGATGTAATATCGAGAAACAACGGTCATAATACAACTTTATAACCAGGAATAAAATAATTTTATTACATCAAACACAGCTCATTGGCTATTTACATTACATTGCAGCGGAATATCTATAGTCATGGGTCCTTCATCTTCAAAGTGCCACAGGCAGATGTTGGTTGTAGACTTTGTAATCCTAATCAATCAATCTTCACTAAAATCAATCAAACCTGCAACATCACAAGTTACAGCCACAAGGGTCAATACATTTGAATTGTATTGGCAAGTGATACTTTGGTAGTATAGTGGAGTCTATCATCTATATGCATTTTGGCTAAGTGGAGTTTGAGGCTTGCATTGCTCAAAATAGATTTTTCCTATCATTTGAAAATACTAAATTTTGTTTGGCAAAAAAACTTTCCAAGGCATCTATCAATCAAAGACTGAAGATCCACTCAGGGCATCTACCAATCAAGGACTGAAGATTTGCTTGGCAAAACAATTTCCTCAATCAATGATTTCAAGATCCTTGTACCAAGCCATCTCTCCATCAAAGATTGAAGAATTTCACACAACCCTTGTTCACCCACAAGTTTTAATTTAGAAATTGGAGTGATGAGATTCTTGATTGCTTCCATGTCTTGATGCTCAAATTGTCCTTTACCAGGGACATGGCTAAGTACTTAGGTTTTACACTCTGCAGAGGTGGTGCACTTTACCCACAAGACTTGGTTTCCCAAGACAAAATCTTTTAGAAGCCTTCCCTTAGACCAACATGGACGCGCTCCAACCTATCAAACACTACCACCCACTGTCCATGTGGCTAAGTTCTTGCAACCTATATGATCATGGCAGAGCCCATATTGCCAAGTGGTTGCACTTGAAGCTTCTCAACATTTGACATCTCAAATCTCTTTGTTTCCTGGGTGGCCATCCACAAGTGAGATACACTAAGGTAAACCATAAACATGGGCCTTGTGAACCACTCAACCAAAAACCACCTTGCAAGTCCCATTCCACCCAGGAGATTCATTAACTTAGTTGTTTTGTTAAATAAAACACAAGTCCATAGACTTAGAAATTTTCATAGCATGAATATTTATCCCACCCAGGTTTTCTATTAGCTAGGCTAAGCTTGATAGTAATAGGATTCTTAACTTAGGAAAATCCTACTAAGGATTCATTCTACTAGTTTTCCTATAGCAAGGTCTATACTTAGCTAAATAAAAACCATGCAAGTTTTACTTAGCAAAAACACTAATGCATAGTGAAAATAATGGGATAGATAGTATGAAGTATCACTTGCCTTTTTGGTAGAGGGTATAGGTTTACTCCTTGTCCTTGCAACAATCAAACTCTTCAAGTCACTACAAATCAATCAAGCAAGGCACACACTCAATCTACCAATCAAGCAAAACAACACACACAAATAAAAAAATAACAAAGTCAAAGAATTGCATGCAAGCATGCCAAGCTTTGCTTTGTTTGCAAAAGTGGTTCCTAGTGGGTCATAGACACTTGGGTACATCTAAGTCATGCATAAGCATGCAAAGGTTGGTTCTATTGTAGGGATGGTCTTCACTAGGCTTCTAAACTTTGTAAGTTCCAAATTGGTCATTTACCAAAATGGCAAAGTCATTTGCAAAAGGGTTTCTATTAGATTCCTAAACTTTGTAAGATCCAAATTGGTCATTTACCAAAGTGGCAAAGTTGTTAGCAAAAGGTTTCACCTCAAAACCATTTTCAAAACAAGGCACCTATTTGGTCATTTTATGTGGTGAAGAAATATGTCTACTAGGGTTTTAGTCTATAGGGTTCACCAAATGAGTTGCTATTGCAAAACTTGGTGTTTTGGGTCAGTAGGTTTGGTTCCAAACATTTTCTCCAAAGTTTTCTTTATGAAAGCATTTTCATAAACAAAACAAATAGTTTTAGTTAGCTAGAAATGGACTAAACTAATTAATCCATCCTATTCTTTTCCAAAATCACTTTCCAAACTATGGGTTGGTTCCTAGGGTCAGTAAGGTCACAACAAACTAAATTGCAAAGGTTTTAACCTAAATATCATTTTTAAATGATTTTTCTAATGTTAGCAAGCACACAAAAGAATCTGCAAAGTTAAACAAGTTAACTGATACTATTTGCTAAACTAAGGGCAGTGTAGGTTAGAGCTTGTCTTGCTGATTCCAACGACATCAAATTTGTAAAATTTGGACGTGTGGATCAAAAGATACATATGTTTGAAAATGGCAAAAGTTTCTGTTTTCAAATCTCTTTTAAACAGATCTAGTGCCACGCGTCTTAATATTATTCGCCCGCACCGGTTCGGTGTGGATCGGCAACGAGGAGCGTTGGATCAAGTTTGATCGCACGGCACAAAGGACATACCCCTTCGCGTTAAGTGATTCTATCATAACCGTCAGATCCAGATCCTACGGTGCTAACGTGCTCGACCATTTGCGAGCGGCGCTGCGGTGTCTACCGGCGGCGGAGTCGTCGGTCGATGACGGTGCCGGCGATACAGGAAGCGAGAGAGAAGGAGGGGTTGCTCACCGGGCTCGCAAGAACGTGGGGAAGCTCGAGGTAGTGTCTTCTTATCGCGGGGCGTACTGGAGTGAGCTTGATTGCTCGCCGGAGTTGCTGCGGGCGGCGGTGCTATCGGGTTGTCGTCGAGGACGATGCTGCAGACTACGCGGAGGCAAACAGAACACATAGTCAGGAGCGCAAGGACACGGCGAAGGTGTGTGCGTGAATGAGAAGGCGCGGGGCGGTCTGGTTCACCTGGGAGACGTCGCCGGAGAAGAAGCAGACACGGTGGCGCTCTGTGCTTGACGAAGGCGAAGATTGGGGGCGCCCTAAGACAAACGGAAAGTGCTGTTAGGTTCGTCCTAGCTTGGAGATCATCATCGTGTTCTCGGGGAGGAGAGGGGTGACCGGAATCTACCTGTGGGGCTCGTCGGAGAAAGAGGCAGACGGTGGCGACGGTGGTCGAGGTGGTTGTCGACGCTCTGGGTCGCTCGGGGGCAAGCTGGTGCTACGGGGATGATCGCTAGGAGGTGTGGATCACGAGAGGATGGTTGAGGAGGCAAGGGGAGGCCTGGTTTCGCCGGAATTGAGGAGGGAAGTCGTCAGAGCAGTGGGTGTTCGGGGAGGAATTGAGGGCGGTCTAAGGCGTGCCAGCTCGGGGTGTCCGAGGGGATTTATAGAGGAGAGGGATGCGTTTCCATCTGCATGATCAAGGCGAGGTAAAGGCTCGGTGTTAAGGTGAATTAAGCGCGAGAGATCAACGGCAGAAACGGCCGCACTGGGAGGGGGAGACGGGGTCGTGGGGAAGAAGAAGGAGGTGGCGGTGGGGTCCTCTGGTCAGTGGGAAAAGAAAGGAAGGAGGGGTCCACTTGCCAGTCTCTTAGCGGGTTCCTTTCGCGGTGCAGAAAACGGTTCGGGGAGGAAATAAGTGGAGGTGGGGTCTGTTGTCAGCGAGTCAGGAGAGGAGGAAGTGGGTCCACGCTGTCATTGACTCAGCGGGTCTGTTATTTGGTAAGAATTGTTTTCTCCGGGCAGTGAAAGGCTGGGCTGGACTGGGCCTGTTGGGCTGCTCTATTTTCCTATTTTTTTCTGTCTAAGCCTTTTTCTTTTTCTAATTCTTTTTCTGTTTTGAATTTCAAACAATTTATCAAGCAATTCAATCAAGGTTCAAACAGCAAACTTTTCATTTGAATTTGGTTCTGTTTTGGCAACATAATCCAAATCTCAAAATGAAATAATATTTTTATTTAATTTTAGGATCCATTTATTATTTAAATAAAGTGGATCCTTAGTTATTAGGGTTTGATTTATTTAATAAGATTTCCATTTGAAATCCAATTATTTTCAAAACCAAACCAGAAGGTTTAATTTGAAACATAAAAGAATACTTGGAAACTTATTTAAATAAATAAATAAGTTTTGGTGTTTTAATTAAAATGGGAAAGCCTTTACTTGAATAAAATTGGATATTTAAATCCTTATTATTTTATTTAAATAATTCTTTACTCATTTTAATCAAAGCAAAACCTTTTAATAAAAGATTTCAAAGTAGTAATAAAATACTTGGTGTTCATTTAAAATGGGAAAAGCTTTTACTTAAATAAAATTGGATATTTAAATCCTTTATTTTATTTAAATAAACCTCTACTCATTTTATCAAAACAAAATATTTTATTTCAAAAGTTTGGCCAAAATTAATTTGGCTTTTCTTTTCATTTGAAACCAAAGTCTTTTATTAAAAGATCTAAAACAGTGTTCCCAAAACAATTTATTTTTAATCCCTTTAGGATTATTTGTTCACCAAAGGGTATGGGTTTTAGATGAGGCTTTAAAGGCTTTGGAAATTCAATTTCCTTATCTTATTATACTCCTAAGATTTTGCTTATGGTTCCAAACTAAGTGAAACCAACTTCTAAGGTCTTTCTTGATCTTTTGAGAAAGTTTGTTGATCAACTTTGGTATGGATCAAATCCATAGATTTGGAGATACTTTGGAAATTGATTTCCTTCCATTAGGGCTTAGGTTTTTTTGGATTTATTTCCAAGTGTTCAAATTTCCAGATACATTCATTAAGGAATGCATTTCCCTTGAATTGGATTTTTGTTGAATTCAAACTTTTACCAAAGTTTGTTCAAGATGGGATTTTAAGTCTCCTTTTAGAAACAAAAGTTTCTTTTCACCCTGATTTTCAACAAAGATTTATTTTGTTTATTTAATTTTCACATTACAAGATTTGGAAAATCTTGGGATGTGACAATGCAGTTGGATGGCGGTCTATGTATAATGTTGTAATGCCCAATCCAGTCTCAAAGGAGTCAAGATGATTAGTATATGCACGTATTGCTTTCTCGATGTTTGTCAATTGCCCCGCTGTAATTTGTTCACCCAGCATGTTATCTATCTTAAGGAGAGCCACCTCTAGTGAAATATAGATCCCGGTCCTTGTCTTTTACATACAATCTATAAACTTTTTACTACTTTGTGTTTACTTTCTGCAAACTATTACTTCTTTCCATTGGATACGTTTAATCCTTTGTTTTCCGCAAAACACGGTGAGATTGACAACCTCATCGCAAGTTGGGGACAAAGTTATGTGGTTGTGTTGTGCAGGTCTCCACGTTGCTAGTAGCACCGGTAGTGCGCCCTGCCAAAGCTCAGCTAGTAACTCCTTTGGGGTGTTTCCTCGCTCCTACTGGTTCGATTAAACCTTGGTTTCATAACTGAGGGAAACTTGTTGCTGTGCTCAACATACCTTCCTCTTAGGGTTCCCAACGAGCTCTACATCAACCACGCACCAGCACTTTTCTGGGCGCCGTGCATTGAGCCATCACCCACCTGTCCGAGCCATCTTGGACCCGCCATTCGTTCACCTGTAAGAACCACTGGGTCCCACTGGTCATAATGCCATGTCAGTAAATTGCACTAAATTAAAAAAATTCCATGTCTGTAATGATGACCTATTGTACAGTCCCTTCTAATTTACGATGACAAACTTTTCACATATATCATGACAAATATTTCAGTCACTGATTACACACGATTGTTGACAAAACTAACATCGTCAACTAATATAAGTTATACAATGACAAAAAAATGCAAATCGTGGTTATGGATTTTTTATGACGTGGATTTTATGACAAAATTAGTGACAACCCATTTTTGTCAACATCATATATTCATTGATAAAATACGAATATTAAGTGACAAAAGGGGTCTGTCAAAAAATACCATTTATGTTGTAGTGTGTAGCAGACATTGCATCACAGCATCCACTGGAGTGTGTGTTTTCATGTGGATCCATGTGGTTTAGGGAAAGAAAAGATGCAATGGCACTAGGTGATCATAGTGGTCTAGGAAAACAACACATGCAATGACTCTAGTGGATTAGTGTGTCAAACCATGGTGACAGAGAAAAAACAGATAGGAAAGCAGCTTCCACATGGCATGTTGCACCAGTGTGGCAGAAGTTGCATCACAGAATCCACTAGAGTGTGTGTTGTCATGTGGATCCATGTGGTTTAGGAAACGAACACATGCAATGACACTAGTGGATCAATTTCGTTTAGGAAAAGAACACATGCGATGACACTAGTGGATCGGTGTGTCAAACCATGGTCATAGAAACCAAAAATACATATTGCATGTTGCACCAGTGTGGCAGAAGTTGCATCGCAGAATCCACTAGAATGTGTGTTGTTGATACATTGCAAATGTATCTATAATTTTTGATGTTCCATGCTTTGTTTTATCCACTTTCTTGTGTTTTGTTCCAACTTTGGAGTACTTTTATTATGATTTCTTGGACTAACCTATTAACAAGAGCCACAGTGCCAGCTGCCTATTTTCTGCTGTTTTTGGTTCCAAGAAAGTCAGAAAATGAATAATTTCAGAATTGGACGGGACAAAAGCCAAAGTGCCTATTTTTCGGAAGGGATCAAATGCCAGAATACGAGACGGAGAGGGACCAGGGGGCCACCACACCACTTGGCGGCGCGGCCCAGCATGGCCCGCGCCAGGGGCTGGTGAGGCTAGCCCTGGCACCCCCTCGGCCTCCCCTTCCGCCTATAAGATGCCCTCGGGATGAAAACCCTAAGGACCCGATCAAAAATCCACGAAAGAGTCTGTAGCCGCCGTCATCTCCATCCCTAGATTGGGAGGGATCTGAAGCTCTTCCCGGCACCCTGCCGGAGAGGGGAATTCACCCTGGAGGCCTTCTTCATCACCATGCAAGCCTCCGGTGTGATGCGTGAGTAGTTCATCCTTGGACTACAGATCCATGTAGTAGCCAGATGGCTGGTTTCTCCTCCTTTGTGCTTTCATGTTTAGATCTTGTGAGCTCTGTTCATGATCAAGGTCATCTATTTGTAATTCATACATGTTGTGTTTGCGGGGATCCGATGGATATTGAGATGCTATTTCAGATTGATTATTGATTCTATCATGTCTTTGTTATTTGAGATCTTGCATGCTTTCCATTGTTAGTAGCTATCTTGGCCAAGTAGATGCTAGCAAATCCAAGAGTTAGTATTTATGCTCGATAGTGGGTTCATGCCTCTGGTAATCTGGGGAAGTGACAGAAATCTCTAAGGTACTAGATGTGCTGTTGCTACTAGGGAGAAAACAACGATCCTTTGTTCATAGAACAATTGTATGTTTACTATACACGCAGTTCGTAAAGCAATAATCTGTTGCTTGCAACTTAATACTGGAGGGGGTTCGGATGATAACCTAAAGGTGGATTATTAGTCATAGATGCAGTTGGATGGCGTTCTATGTATTATGTTGTAATGCCCAATCAAGTCTCAAAGGAGTCAAGCTGATTAGTATATGCATGTATTGCTTTCTCGGTGTTTGTCAATTGCCCCGCTGTAATTTGTTCACCCAGCATGTTATCTATCTAAGGAGAGCCACCTCTAGTGAACTATGGATCCCAGTCCTTCTTCTTTACATACAATCTACAACTATTTACTGCTTTGTGTTTACTTTCTGCAAACTTTTACTCCTTTCCATTCGATACGTTTAACCCTTTGTTTTCCGCAAAACACGGTGAGATTGACAATCTCATCGCAAGTTGGGGAAAAAGTTCTGTGGTTGTGTTGTGCAGGTCTCCACGTTGCTACTAGCACCGGTAGTGCGCCCTGCCAAAGCTCATCTAGTAACACCTTTGGGGTGTTTCCTTGCTCCTACTGGTTTGATTAAACCTTGGTTTCGTAACTGAGGGAAAACTTGCTGCTATGCTCATCATACCTTCCTCTTGGGGTTCCCAACAAGCTCTACGTCGATCGTCGATCGCATCAAGCTATTATCTGGCGCCGTTGCCGGGGAGTCAAGGACATCTTCACAAGGGGAGTCCCTCATAACCAATCTCTTTACTTTGTTGTTTTTGTTTTGCTTTGTTTGCTTGTTTTGTTCTTCAAAAACACAAAAAAAATTAGTTTTACTTGTTTGCTTTCTTATTTCAAAAACACAAAAAAAATTAGTTCCTCTCTTAAGTTGCCTTTATGACTAGCTCTGCTCCAATCACTATTTCATTATGGATAGCTCACTTAGTTTCCTATTTTGGAACAGTATTATGACTGCTAAGGTAATAGGTGAACCACCGCCTGCTAGATCCTCCATGGAAGAAGAAATTGCTGAACCTGAAAGCTCATTAGATGAAAAAGAGGAGGAGAGTGATGGACAAAAGGAGGAAGAATGGATCTACCAATGCCTACCTTCTAATGAGAGTAACTCTTTATCCCTTACATTATTTGATTGTCCCCCATGCTTATCAAAGGAGGGTGAATGTTATGTTCCTGACGGTTCTTTTGAAAATGCTTATAATAAAGCTCTAGTTCTTGTAGATCATGAAAAGCATGCCTTATGTGATGGTTATATTGTTGAGTTTATTCATGAGGCCACTGAAAATTATTATGAGAGAGGAAAATATGGTTGTAGAAGTTTTTATGGTAATGAAGCACCTCTCTATGTGCTGAAAGTTTTGAAGTTACTTTTGTTTTATCTTCCTATGCCTGTCACTTTGTTCTTTGTGCATTTATTTGCATACAAGATTCCTATGCATAGGAAGTGGGTTAGACTTAAATGTGTTTTTAATTTGCTTCTTGATGCTCTCTTTTACTTCAATTCATATTTCCTATGAGAGCATCTTCTCAAATTTTCATGCCTAACTTAAAGGCGTTAAAGAAAAGTACTTGTTGGGAGATAACCCAAGAGTTTTAGTTGAGTCTTGGAAGTTATTACTTCAGTAATAACTGCTCCTTATCCTCTTTATTTGCTTTTTGTGCCAAGAGTAACCTCTAATGAGAGTGAAGTAATGATTGGGAAAGTTGCTGTCCCGAAACAGATTTCTGTGCTTCACCGTAAAAATTCCTGAGAGAGCTCTGTATGTCGAATTGAGCTGTAATTTTTTGTGATTCTTCCCCAGGTTGTTATATAACTTTCGTTAGTTCAACACTTTTTTATTGGAGCAACAGAAGGTCTTCGAAAAATTTTGTCTTTACCTGCTGGTCTGTTTTGACAGATTTCTGCCATTTTCTGCATTTGCTTCTTGTTAGTTCCTTCTTGAGTTCCTTTGGGGAATTGAGCTTTTTGAGGGAAGTGCTACAGTAGCTAGTGTTCTAATGGAAGTTTATTTGGTTTTAGAACTGAACCTTGAGACTTATTTATCTTAAGTGCACTAATGTTGCTAATGAGATTGTGTGAAGTTTTGTATGAAGGAAAAATTTCAGGTGTATGGAAGGAATGAGTAACGAGATGAAGGATGGAATAAAGCTCAAGCTTGGGGATGCCACGCGTGTCACCCCAAGAAATATCCAAGAAGTACAAGCGTCAAAGCTTGGGGATGCCCAAGACATCCCCTTCTTCATCAATAAAAATTTCAGGTTTCTTCCAAACGCTTCATTTTTATTGTTTCATGCACAGTTGTGTTGTTCTTGGAGCGTCTTCTTTTTCATTTTCGTTTTGGTTTTTAGTTTGCTTGGTTTGTTTAGTTCTCTGAATAAGTTGGTTGGACCCCCTCTTTCATACATTGGTTTGCAAATAGTTTGGTTTGGTTTGGAAAAGAGTAGGAAAGTTCATACTTATGTGGTAAAAAGAGCTCGTTTTTTACTGTGGCTATGCTTTGTCATGCCATGCTTGATATTGTTTTGGCTTTATGCTTAGTATTCTTTGCTGTAGCATGACTTTTTATAAACAATTGAGATTGCTTAATGTGCCTTGGATGAATCATGTGTTGTTTTAGCATATTAAAGCATAGTATAGTGATATTCTCCTTTGATGCTTTATTTGGGTTGACTTGGCACATGCTCACACCATGTTATGACTGTCACAAGTCACCATAGAATTTATGATCCTTTAGTTTTCAACTTGTAGTATCACTTTATTCTTTTATCGATGATGTTTTGTCGCTCTGCATGATTATGGCCATTATTGCTCTCTTAGTTTGTCGCTCCCAGTCTTTTGCAGCCTCCACAACAAAGCATGAGTTCCACTCATGCATCCAACTCCCTAAACCAAGTTATTCCAAAGAGTCCACCATACCTACCTACTAGATTATGCTACTCCAAGTATATTCATGCTTTTGTCTACCTTTCACTTGTTATGAGAAAACTAGTGATTAAAGCTCTCACGAACTTGATGGCACACTTTACTTTATTGCCTCTAATAAACTTGAACCATTGGGTCCTTCTTTGTTGCGTATACGCTTGCGCTTTATAAGTTGAAATTAGCAGAACCATGTTTCATGGGGAACGCTTTCAACATTGCACTTGTACTTTGTACCCCATTAATATTATTTTCTTTTGCTTACAGATCCCGGTGGTGTGAAATAAATGTGGAACTTGTATGATCATGGAGTTTGTATGTGTGTTAGAGAAACGCCTGGGCCGCTAGCCTAAGCGATGCCTAATCATGGTGGAAACTTGCAGCATCACCATAATGAGCACTCTATTGAGCATCCTCAATAAAAACCTATGCAAATAGCAAATAAAAAGATCGTTGAGATGCTCATTGTCTGCTTGCCTTGTCATTTTGATTATGGGAAAGCTCCCATATCATGTGCAAGGGGTACCCCGTTGGCGGTTCTTAATGATACACATATACTTACAATGACAAGAGCTTACTCGTGACTGAAGTTGAGTAGCATGAGGATCGGTCTTCGTAAGTAAGGGGCATGAGATTTTGGTTTATAACTTGTCAAGCATATCCTTTTAGTTGTGTCACTTTAACCTTAATCACCTTCAAGATGCTTATGATAGGGGCAATGAGAGCTGAAAGCTACAAGTACCATAATTTTTGGAAGCTCTTTATGAGACTTGAATCCCTACTTCCTTTTACAAAGGCCTTTCTTCCACCATTATATTGAGTCTCCACCTTCTATCTTTATGCACTTACTTTGAGAGAATAGTGGCCATTCTTAGTTCTATGTGCATTATCCCAAGACTAGTTGATTGATGCATAACTTGTTATTGCTTGTTTGAAACTATTGTATCTAGTCACTCTTATGAACTTTGAAGGTGTCCCATGCATTTATATTTGCTACTCTATTGAGGGACAAGCTGAATACTTTTGTGCTATGTTTTATTTATGTGAAACAAACAAACGTCTTACAAAGCATGTTATTCATGAATCTTTTGTTTGTGCCTTTTCATGTTGCATCATAGTTTCTTTGCTTATTGTTAGAACTTTGTCTTTCATGTTATGATTGAAGAACTATGATCCCAGCTTTGAATGTTTTGCAAATACTTTGATCAAGTCTTTGATGGTGCATGTCACCTCAAAAATTATTCTTTTTATCACTTACCTACTCGAGGACGAGCAGGAGTTAAGCTTGGGGATGTTGATACATTACAAATGTATCTATAATTTTTGATGTTACATGCTTGGTTTTATCCACTTTCTTGTGTTTTGTTCCAACTTTGGAGTACTTTTATTATGATTTTTTGGACTAACCTATTAACAAGAGCCACAGTGCCAGCTGCCTGTTTTCTACTGTTTTTGGTTCCAGGAAAGTCAAAAAATGAATATTCTTGGAATTGGACGGGACAAAAGGCAAAGTGCCTATTTTTCCAGAAGGGATCAAGTGCCAGAATACGAGACGGAGAGGGACCAGGGGGCCACCACACCACTTGGCGGCGCGGCCCAGCCTGGCCCGCGCCAGGGGCTGGTGAGGCTAGCCCTGGCACCCCCTCGGCCTCCCCTTCCGCCTATAAGATGCCCTCGGGACGAAAACCCTAAGGACCCGATCAAAAATCCACGAAAGAGTCTGTAGCCGCCATCATCTCCATCCCTAAATCGGGAGGGATCTGAAGCTCTTCCCGGCACCCTGCCGGAGAGGGGAATTCACCCTGGAGGCTTTCTTCATCACCATGCAAGCCTCCAGTGTGATGCGTGAGTAGTTCATCCTTGGACTACGGATCCATGTAGTAGCTAGATGGTTGGTTTCTCCTCCTTTGTGCTTTCATGTTTAGAACTTGTGAGCTCCGTTCATGATCAAGATCATCTATTTGTAATTCATACATGTTGTGTTTGCGGGGATCCGATGGATATTGAGATGCTATTTTAGATTGATTATTGATTCTATCATGTCTTTGTTATTTGAGATCTTGCATGCTTTCCGTTGTTAGTAGCTATCTTGGCCAAGTAGATGCTAGCAACTCCAAGAGTTAGTATTTATGCTCGATAGTGGGTTCATGCCTCTGGTAATCTGGGGAAGTGACAGAAATCTCTAAGGTACTAGATGTGTTGTTGCTACTAGGGAGAAAACAACGATCCTTTGTTCATAGAACAATTGTATTGTTTACTTTACACGCAGTTCGTAAAGCAATAATCTGTTGCTTACAACTTAATACTGGAGGGGGTTCGGATGATAACCTGAAGGTGGATTATTAGTCATAGATGCAGTTGGATGGCGGTGTATGTATTATGTTGTAATGCCCAATCAAGTCTCAAAGGAGTCAAGATGATTAGTATATGCATGTATTGCTTTCTCGGTGTTTGTTAATTGCCCCACTGTAATTTGTTAACCCAGCATGTTATCTATCTAAGGAGAGCCACCTCTAGTGAACTATGGATCCCGGTCCTTCTTCTTTACATACAGTCTACAACTGTTTACTGCTTTGTGTTTACTTTCTGCAAACTATTACTTCTTTCCATTCGATATGTTTAATCCTTTGTTTTCCGCCAAACACGCTGAGATTGACAACCTGATCGCAAGTTTGGGACAAAGTTCTATGGTTGTGTTGTGTAGGTCTCCACGTTGCTACTAGCACCAATAGTGCGCCCTGCCAAAGCTCAGCTAGTAACACCTTTGGGGTGTTTCCTTGCTCCTATTGGTTCAATTAAACCTTGGTTTCATAACTGAGGGAAAACTTGCTGCTGTGCTCATCATACCTTCCTCTTGGTGTTCCCAACAAGCTCTACATCGACCGTCGAGCGCATCAGTTGTCATGTGGATCCATGTGGTTTAGGAAAAGAACACATGCAATGACACTAGGTGATCAATGTGGTTTAGGAAAAGAACACATGCAAATGGCACTAGGTGATCAATGTGGTCCAGGAAAAAAACACATGCAATGACACTAATGGATTAGTGTGTCAAACCATCGTGACAAAGACAAAAACAGATAGGAAAACAGCTTCCACATTGCATTTTGCACCAGTTTGGCAGAAGTTTCATCACATAATCCACTAGAGTGTGTGTTTTCATGTGGATCCATGTGGTCTAGGAAAAGAACACATGCGATGACACTAGTGAATAAGTGTGTCAAACCTGGGTCACAGAGACCAAAAACACATAGGAAAGCACCTTCCACATTGCATGTTGCACCAGTGTGGCAGAACTTGCATCATGGAATCCACTTGAGTGTGTGTTGTCATGTGGATCCATGTGGTTTAGGAAAAGAACACATGCAATGGCACTAGGTGATCAGATTGGTCTAGGAAAAGAACACATGCAATGACACTAGTGGATCATTGTGTCAAACCATTGTGACAGAGACAAAAAACATATAGGAAAGCAGCTTCCACATTGCATGTTGCACCAGTGTGGCAGAAGTTGCATCATAGAATCCATTGGGGTGTGTGTTGTCATGTGGATCCATGTTGTATAGAAAAATAACACATGGAATGAAACTAATGGATCAATGTGGTCTAGGAAAAGAACACATGCAATGACAGTAGTGGATCAGTGTATCAAACCTTGGTCACAAAGACCAAAAACACATAGGAAAGCAGTTTCCACATTGCATGTTGCACCAGTGTGGCAGAAGTTGCATCACAGAATCCACTAGAGTGTGTGTTGTCATGTGGATCCATGTGGTTTAGTGAAAGAACACATGCAATAGCACTAGGTGATCACCGTGGTTTAGGAAAATAACACATGCAATGACACTAATCGATAAGTGTGTCAAACCATGGTGACAGAGAAAAATAACAGATAGGAAAGCAGCTTCCACATTGCATGTTGCACAAGTGTGGTAGAAGTTGCATCACATAATCCACTGGAGTGTGTGTTGTCATGTGGATCCATGTGCTTTAGGAAAAGAACACATGCAATGACACTAGTGGATCAGTGTGTCAAACCTTGGTCATATAGAGACCAAAAACACATAGGAAAGCACCTTCCACATTTCATGTTGCACCAGGGTGGCAGAAGTTGCATCACAGAATCCTCTGGAGTGTGTGTTGTCATGTGGATCCATGTGGTTTAGGAAAAGAACACATGCAATGATAGTAGGTGATCCCAATGGTCTAGAAAAAACACATGCAATGACACTGGTGGATCAGTGTGTCAAAATATGGTGATAGAGATAAAAACAGATAGGAAAGTAGATTGCACATTGCATGTTGCACCAGCGTGGCACAAGTTACATCACAGAATCGACTGGAGTGTATGTTGTCATGTGGATCACAGTGGTCTAGGAAAAGAACAGATGCAATGACACTAGTGGATCAGTGTGTCAAACCATGGTTACAGAGACAAAAAATAGATAGGGTAGCGGCTTCCACATTGCATGTTGCACCAGTGTGATAGAAGTTGCATCACACAATCCATTGGAGTGTGTTTTTTCATGTGGATCCATGTGGTTTAGGGAAAGAAGACATGTACTAGCAGTAGGTGATCACAGTGGTCTAGGAAATGACACATGCAATGACACTAGTGGATTAGTGTGTCAAACCATGGTGACAGAGACAAAAAAACAGATAGGAAAGCAGCTTCCACATTCCATGTCACGTCCGTGTGGATCAAGTTGCATCACAGAATCCACTGGAGTATGTGCTGTCATGTGGATCCATGTGGTTTAGGGAAAGAACACATGCAATGGCACTAGGTGATCACAAAGGTCTAGGGAAACAAGACATGCAATGACACTAGTGGATGAGTTTGCTAAACCATGGTGACAGAGACAAAAGCCAGATAGGAAAGCATCTTCCACAATGCATGTTGCACCAGTGTGGCAGAAGTTGCATCACAGAATCCACTAGAGTGTGTGTTGTCATGTGGATCCATGTTGTTTAGGAAAATAACACATGCGATGAAACTAGTGGATCAGTGTGTCAACCCTTGGTCATAGAGACCAAAACCACATAGGAATGCACCTTCCACATTGCATGTTGCACAAGTATGGCAGAAGTTGCATCACAGAATCCACTTGAGTGTGTGTTTTCATGAGGATCCATGTCGTTTAGGAAAATAACACATGCAATGACACTAGGTGATCACAGTGGTCTAGGAAAAGAACACATGAAATGACACTAGTGGATCACTGTGTCAGACCTTGTTCATAGAGACCAAAAATACATAGGAAAGCAGCTTCCACATTGCATGTTGCACCAGTGTGGCAGAAGTTGTATCACATAATCTACTAGAGTGTGTGTTGTCATGTGGTTTACGGAAAGAACACATGCAATGGCATTATGTGATCACATTGGTATAGGAAAATAACACATGCAATGACACTAGTGGATCAGTGCGTCAAACCATGGTGAAAGTGTCAAAAAACTTATAGGAAAGGAGCTTCCACATTGCATGTTGCACCAGTGTGGCAGAAGTTGCATCACATAATCCACTGGAGTTTTTGTTGTCATGTGGATCCATGTGGTCTAGGAAAAGAACACATGCAATGACACTAGTGGATTAGAGGGTCAAACCTTGGTCACAGACACCAAACACACATAGGAAAGCAGCTTCCACATTGCATGTTGCACCAGTGGGGCAGAAGTTGCATCACAGAATCCACTGGAGTGTGTATTGTCATGTGGATCCATGTGGTTTAGAAAAAGAACACATGCAATGACACTAGTGGATCAGTGTGCCAAACCTTGGTCACAAAGACCAAAAACACATAGGAAAGCTGCTTCCACATTGCATGTTGCTCCATTGTGGCAGAGGTTGCATCACATAATCCACTGTATTGTGTGTTGTCATGTGGATGCATGTGGTTTAGGGAAAGTACACACGCAATGCCACTAGTGGATCAGTATGTCAAACCTTGGTCACAGAGACCAAAAACACATAGGAACACAACTTCCACATTGCACGTTTCACTAGTGTGGCAGAAGTTGCATCACATAATCCACTGGAGTGTGTGTTGTCATGTGGATCCAAGTGGTTTAGGAAAAGAACACATGAAATGACACTAGTGGAGCAGTGTGTCAAACCTTCATCACAGAGACAAAAAACACATAGGAAAGTACCTACCACATTTCATGTCGCACTAGCGTGGCAGAAGTTGCATCAAAGAATCCACTAGAGTGTGTGTTGTCATATGGATCCATGTGGTTTAGGGAAACAACACATGCAATGGCACTAGGTGATCACAGTGGTCAAGGAAAAGAACACATGACATGACACTAGTGGATCATTGTGTCAAACTATGATAACTGAGACAAAAAACAGATAGGAAAGTAGCTTCCACATTGCATGTTGCACCAGTGTGGCAGAAGTTGCATCACAGAATCCACTGGAGTGTGTGTTCTCATGTGGATCACATTGGTCTAGTAAAAGAACACATGCAATGACACTAGTGGATCAGTGTGTCAAACCATGGTGATAGAGACAAAAAACAGATAGGAAAGCAGTTTCCACATTGCAAGTTGCACCAGTGTGATAGAAGTTGAATCACATAATTCACTAGAGTGTGTTTTGTCATGTGGATCCATGTGGTTTAGGGAAAGAACACATGCAATGGCACTAGGTGATCATAGTGGTCTAGGAAAAGAACACATGCAATGACACTATTGGATTAGTGTGTCAAACCATGGTGATAGAGACAAAAAACAGATAGGAAAGCAGCTTCCACATTGCATGTTGCACCATTGTGGGAGAAGTTGCACCAACGAATCCACTAGAGTGTGTGTTGTCATGTGGATCCATGTGGTTTAGGAAAACAACACATGCAATGACACTAGTGGATCAATGTGGTCTAGGAAAAGAACACATGCAATGACACTAGTGGATCAGTGTCTCAAACCTTGGTCATAGAAACCAAAAACACATAGGAAAGCAGCTTCCACATTGCATGTTGCACTAGTGAGGCAGAAGTTGCATCATAGAATCCACATGCAATGACACTAGGTGATCAATGTGGTTTAGGAAAAGAACACATGCAATGGCACTAGGTGATCACTATGGTCTAGGAAAACACACATGCAATGAAACTAGTGGATCAATGTGTCAGACCATGGTGACAGAGACAAAAAACAGATAGAAAAGCAGCTTCCACATTCACTAGTGGAAAACGGGCCTCCAGTCCCGGCCCGTAAGGGGCTTTAGTCGCGGTCCTGGTAACCGGGACTGGAGGGGTGGGACTAAAGGCCCACCCACTAGTCCTCGCCCTCTTACCAGCCGGGACCAATGGGCATCCACGTGGCTGTCTCTGCGGGCGCTGGGTGCCCCCCATTAGTCCCGGTTCGTATTACGAACCGGGACAAATGGTTCTCTGCCGCGGCAGAATTTTAGGCACTTTCTCTGCCGCGGGAGAGAATTCAATTTGTATCCTTTTTTCATTTCAAAATAGTTTTCTACGCTACCACGTACCGTACATGCTCGTGCATACATAAGATAACTTCTCTTAATATCGATCAATATATACATGGTAGTTACACATGGAGATCACAATTATCGGGACTAGAGCCCGTCTATTCAATTACACGGTCAGGGATCATCGACGCCTATTCACACTAAATTCTCCGGCGTCATCTATCATCTCGTTCATCAAGAATCCTTCCGGTTCTTCAGCAATTGCTACTACGCGTTGCTCTGGTAGGAGCTGATCCCGCATTTTCTCGAACTATATAAGAAAAGGAGATCAATATGAATATCAATCGTGATAACAAAAAGTGACGGTAATAAAAATAATGTTATGAATGTATTGCTTACATCGACTCTATAATCATTCAGCTCACTGGTAAACATGCGAATGAACTCGCAAACATAGAATCCACATAGATTTGTCTTCGGTGGTTGCCTCGCACACTTTACGAGAATAGAATTCAATCAAAATAATAATCCAGCATCATAATTGTATTGAAACTAGAAGTAAAGAGATGCGCTTACTACTTACCGAGACCGGCTTAAACGTCAGCTTCTCACTAAAGTCACCCGTAACCGTACTCTTGAACTGGTTCCAAACCCTACCCGGTAAAGAAAATGAATGAGTTATTTATTACGTGATATCTTAGGAAATCAATGAAAGAGACCGATGTAGCGCGAAAATTACCTCTGGAGCATGTCCTGCATGTCCCTAAACATTTCCAGGGGTCTCTTTAATGGGTCCATGACTTCAACTCTTCCCTTATCAAGTTGAATGTCCATGAGAATCCAGTGGAAACTGTACACGTTTATATATACATCAGTAACTCATCAATTACACTTAACATCGAGTAAGCAAAAGAGAATGTGTACAGTAGAGTAAGACCCTCACGCGAAATTGTAAGGAAACAGTATGTGGTCACAGAAATTTTGCTCCGTTAGAAACCTTAGAAGGTTTACCTGCGTGTCCTCGGGTTTAGTCGTTAGCGTATGTACATGTATTTTATCTGGGTCAATGAACCCAACACTAAAGTTTGACCTTCTTTTACATTCCATGATCTTCATTCTGCATAATAATAGAGTACAAAAGGATATAATTAGGATAATTACATGCAATGAACTGAACAACTGAAAAAAATGAACAACTTATATATAGACAATGAATTCAACAACTTACAGACAATAGCAACTCATGTGACTTTTATCGAGGGCGTCGAAAATGTATAACTGGAAGAGTTCTGGAAACTCAACATGGACCTCTTCTTCTCGGAAGTAGTAGTCATGTGGGACTTCCGCCACGATCATTATTCTCTCCTGCTTTACGGCTTTCAAGTACCATTTATGTAAACTCCACATTTGTGTTGGCAGTGTTTGTCTTCTTCAATTCCTTCTGAAGTGTGTGTCGATAGTCATCTGGCTTATGGTGCAAGTCATATTGCGATTTTGTGTTCAGAAAAGAAAGTGCATACGCTTTTTGCTTCTCGGTGTATACCGGGGCAGGCTCGGGTTTCTTCTTTTGAAGCTGCGCAACACATTCGGCCTTTACGATCATGTCGGTTTCCTCGTAAGTATGATCGTAAGGTCTGATAGGAAGATTCTTATGAGGTACTCTTAGGAGGGGCGACATTTTTTCGTTTTGGGCTCCTGCGTCATTTAGTACTAATCGGAGGCTACGGCGGAGATCGAGATGGACTCGGGCTATGGTGGTCGTAGTCATGGGGTGGGCTTCTTGGAGGTGATGGAGGTGAAGGTGACATGCGACCACACGGAGGCGGTGTTGGCTTTGGTGTCCAGCCTGGAAGCTTGATGTTGTTCTTGTCCCATAGAATGATATCACCCAGTACTTCTCCGAGTGTCCTCTCACCTTTAGGTCCAGGGATGTCAAGCTCCATTGAGTCCCACCCCATTGCGATTTCATCCACAACAACTTTAGCATAGCCAGCTGGAATCTCACGGCCATGCCAGCGTGCGCCAGGTGGACAAGGTAAAGCACATCCGACCGCCACCTTGATGGATAGGTTCTTCACCTTCTGATGGAGCTCACAAGATGCCTGCTCGTTGATTCCATCCACGGGGTAGCCGGGACCGCCATCTACCATACGTGCATCGTCAGAAGGGACCTCCGATTCAGCCACACTGCTTCTCCGCTGAGATGGGACGGCGGTAATATCGAGTACAGGATCTTGCAGACGCGCTGCTCCTCGAAGTTCGTCAATCTGTTGCTGATGCATTCGAAGTGTTCCTAGCAACTCGGTGAACATGTCTCCTTCCTCCTCCTGACGTCGCCTCTTTGCTCTCTCTCGGCTCTTATAAGTATCTCTGTCTTTGGGAAACCCCATCTCCCACGTATAACTAGGGCCAAGGCCTCGTACACGTCCTCTGCGTTCGTCATTCCCGAGGACCTTTGTCAGCAAGTCTTTCTCTCTATCGGGACAGAACTTTGTTGTCCCCGCTTTAATCTCCTTCACCACTTTCTGCCATGTATCTCGAGGTATCCTAATCCCGTCACTACAAATAAGGTCCCCTGTACTTTCGTCATACTCACTCCCATGCCCAAGGAACCAATTCCTTGCCCTCAGATCCCATTCTTCGCGTATTGGTTCTGGAGTGATCCCTTTAGCAAGCAGCTCATTCTCTTTAGCATCCCACTTTGGCATGGCAGCCGCGTAGCCCCCTGGCCCCAGGTGATGGTGATATTTCTTCATCGCGGCATTTTTATTGTTTTTTCCAACATTTCCATAGCAGGTTGTGACTCCTTGTACTTCACAAATGCATCCCAGTTAGCCTGCTGCTTCGTTAGATAGCATTCAAATTTAGGAGGAGTCTTCGTCTTCTGATACTTTTGCCATAATGCTTTCTTCCAGTTCTTGAATAGTTCGGCCATCTTCGTAAGAGTCCACTGCTTGACTTTCTTCCTCAATGCAGCTGTGTCGGCATCATCCTCACATTCTGGCAGGGTGAAATGTGTCATGAGGTCATTCCAAAGACCCTCTTTGCACCTGTCGGTGACATACTCACCCTCTTTTGCCCCTTTGGTCTTATTCCACTCTCGAAAGGTGATCAGAATGCCATCCGTAACCATAACTCCGCATTGTTGTTTAAATACATTTTAGCCTTTTCAGGTTCCAACGGTTCACCCCGTGGTGATACCCGCGTAATTGTATAATGCGTAGATGTGTCCAACTTTTTGGCCAGGCCTCGTTTGGAATATTTTTTGCTCGATGTGGAGGCCTAAGAGAAGAAACATTCATCAATTTATATATATATACAACTCAGTTAATGCATCTACTGATCACTAGACTTCATATATATACCTCGCCGTCGGCTTCTCCACCACCGGAGCCGCCGGCTTCTCCACCACCGGAGCCGTCGGCTTCTCCTTGATCATTTCGGTCGACCTCCTCTCCCTCACCGGAGGGGTTTAGATAAATTGACGGAGATTCGGGTGGATCAACATGGGGGGTGTCGTTGATCATATCCTCGAGAATTTCTTCCTGTGCTAGGTCTCTCTGGATTGGATCCATAGTTTTCTACAAAATGCACACAATACAATTTTTCATTCAATATTGCTGCATAAAATAATACTAAATAATAATATGCACTACGACATTAAACCTAAGTCCGGGGGCCTGCGAGCACTACGACATTAAACCTAAGTCCGGGGGCCCGCGAGCACCACCACCCTAACCCTAAGTCCGGTGGCCCGCGAGCACTACCACCCTAACCCTATGTCTGGTGGCCCGCGAGCACCACAACCCTAACACTAAGTCCGGGGGCCCGCGAGCACTACCACATTAAACCTAAGTCCGGGGGCCCGCGATCACCACCACCCTAACCCTAAGTCCGGGTGCCCGCGAGCACTACCACCCTAACCCTAAATCCGGTGGCCCGCGAGCACTACCACCCTAACCCTAAGTCCGGTGGCTCGCGAGCACCACCACCCTAACTCTAAGTCCGGGGGCCCGCGAGCACTACCACATTAAACCTAAGTCTGGGGGCCCGCGAGCACCACCACCCTAACCCTAAGTCTGGGTGCCCCTGAGCACTACCACCCTAACTCTAAGTCCGGGGGCCCGCAAGCACTACCACCCTAACCCTAAGTCCGGGGGCCGTGAGCACGACCACCCTAACCCTAAGTCTGGGGGCCCACGAGCACTACCACCCTAACCCTAAGTCCGGGGGCCCGCGAGCACTACCACATTAACCCTAAGTCCGGGTGCCCCCGAGCACTACCACCCTAACTCTAAGTCCGGGGGCCCGCAAGCACTACCACCCTAACCCTAAGTCCGGGGGCCCGCGAGCACTACCACCCTAACCCTAAGTCCGGGGGCCCGCGAGCACTACCACCCTAACCCTAAGTCCGGTGGCCCGCGAGCACTAATGCTTGTCTGTCTCAATCGACACTATAATACTACATACTATATAATATACTACTATATATATTATTACTAGTAATCAATATATATACACAAACATATATATACTATATTTATATACTAGTAATAAATATTACAATATAAAAAAGATACAAGTAATAAAAAAACATACACTAGAAATTAATATATACTATACTTGAAATTAATATATACTATACTAGAAATTAATAAAAAAACATACACTAGAAATATAAAAAAGATACAAAAAATACTAGTAATAATTCTATCTATCTATTACAAAAAACATAATAGTAATACTAGTAATACAAGTAATAATTCTATCTATATATTACAAAAAAGATACTAGTAATACAAAAAACATACACTAAAAATACTAGTAATACAAAAAATAATGGAAGTGGCCGGCGGGGTGCCGCCTGGGCTCGTCGGTCGCGGGGCGCCGCCCGGGCTCGCTGGGGGATGGAGGCGGCGCGCGGTCGCGGAATGCCGCCCGGTCTCGCTGGGGCTGGGGATGGAGAGGAGGCAGAGAGCGCGGTGGGGGGAGGGATTACCTCCCAGCAGCGGGACGGACGAGCGCGCGTCTCGAGAGGCGGCGGCACGACGCGACAACACGGCGGGGTACGCGAACGGGCAGAGAGGCGCGGCGAGGTATTTCGGCAGCCTGGCGGCGTAGTGCTACTCCTCGCTCTGGTCGATGGATTCGACCGGGGAAGAAGGCGGCGCATTAAATACCCCCAGCCTTTAGTCCTGGTGCGTGGCTGGAACCGGGACTAAACGGGGGTCTTTAGTCCCGGTTCCAGCCACGCACCGGGACTAAAGGCTTTGGATGCCTTTTCGCCTACAGAGCCTTTAGTCCCGGATGGTGTTCTGGGCCGGGACGAAAGGCCCAAATTTGCGCGTGCTGGGCCTAAGTTGGCGCCTGTTTTTTCAAATATTACAATTTGTAACTATTAGATTTTTTAAACATTTGAATTATACAGTTTTTGCATACTTATGAATTTGAGAAAATTTTCAACATAAATTTTTTTTGAATTTGAATAAGTAGTCCAAATCTATTTTCTGTTTTATAAAATAATTGTTCTAACTAGTGAAACTAATAACCATTTTGCCATTTCCAATTTAAAAATGCATTAACTATTATATTTTGCATATTTTTGAATCTCACTAAATTTTTAACATGAAAAGTTTTTGAATTTGAATAAGTAATCCAAATCTATTTTTTGTTTTATAAAATAATTATTCTAACTAGTTAAACTAATAACCATTTTTGCCATTTCCAATTTAAAAATGCATTAACTATTATATTTTGCATATTTTTGAATCTCACTAAAATTTTAACATAAAAAGTGCTTGAACTTGAATAAGAGATTCAAATCCATTTTCTGTTTAATAAATAAATATTCTAACTAGTCAAACTATTAACCATTTTGCCATTTTCATGTGATTCTGACGCTCCGGTGGTCTTCCTCCGGCGAAACCCTAGACCGGGGCCCCCAGATCGTGTAACCCTATAGCTTTCTCCGTATGAGGGTAGCCCCTTTAGGGTTTAGGGTTTAGGATTCCCTCCTCTGACTTCCCGGCATTTCTCACTATATATATGTAGGCTTGGTCCTTGGCATAGCACATCTAGACTCATATCTGCCGCCTCTCTCCACTCTATCCCATGGCTTCCACCATACCTCTAACCCTAGGGAGGCGGAGATGGAGTCTTTCACGGGCTAGCAGGAAAATATTTTCCGAGGCGGAACTTCCGAAGATGCCATAGGCCGTGTGCTGTTGGGTCTGCAGCATAGAAAACAAAAAATTTCCTACGGTGTGAACTACACGCCAAGATCTATCTACTAGGTACAAAGCAACGGTTGGACATACATCCAACGAGAACTTACCCTCGTAGACAACGAGATTTGTTAACGAGTAGGAACTCGTGGTTGATGTAGTCATACACTTGCCGATCTCAAGATCGTGAGGAAGTCCGAGCGCCGCAACTCAGCAGCGCATCCGCACTCACACACACGTTCAAGCCACCGGACAACCTCCACCTCCTCTCTCCAGCGATCCAGCGGAAGCAGCAACTCCTTCCAGACGAAATGCCATCGGGAACATGTATCTCGGTAATTCGAGACCATGGGGGAATAATTATAGAGGGGGAGAGAGATCCTTCACAAGGAGGTGTGAGGATGAAGGAGGGAATGGGTGGCCTTTTATAGGAGGAGGGGGGTGCCCCCTCACTCCATGGCCGGCGCATGGGGGGTGACCCCTCACCTCCCCCATTCATGTGGTGGTAACCCCTCCACATTAAAATGCCTCTTCACATTCCCTTTTAAAGTCTCCACTTTAAATGCATTAAATTTCTCCAAATTTAATGCTCTCTCATTTAATAAAACTCTTTTTATTAAATTTATTCAGAATTTTGTTAATTACTTTAATTAACAAGCATTCACATATAGCCCCTTGCAATATTTCAATGTCACATGCAGAACCACCTTCTGCAATTTCACCCGAAACAATTTCCGGTTTCTATTGAAACAATTCCTGCGCTTTGCAATTCTTTCATCTGAAACATATGTGCTCCAAAATGGTGTCCGGTAACTCTTAAGTTAGCCACCCTATGGTTCACGAATAATGTAGACATGATCGAGACCCTTCTCCTATCAATAATCAGCAGCGGGACCTGGAGATCCGTACTGACTCCTACACATTCAACGATGACTCCTGTGATCGTGAGAACCTTTAACGCTTGTAACTAAATCCCTTTGTCTCTCGATATATTACATGTCCGAGATTCGATCATTGGTATTTCCATACTTAGTTTGATCTCGTTACCGACATGCACTCTTTTCTCGTTCCCGTGATATAACATTCTAGTGATCACATCACTTGCTTGCAAGCTATCCTAATGTGATATCACCGAGAGGGCCTAGAGTATATCTATCCGTCATCTGGATTGACAAATTCCACTCTTGATCCCTGAGCCTCAACATAACACCTTCGTAGTACTGAACCCATCTTTATAGTCACCCTGTTACGGTGTGACGTTTGATGTTATCAGGATATTCTTCCGGTGTTACCAATTAACATGATCTCATGGTCTAAGGATAAAGATTACATCGTATGATGTTATAGCAATATAAACATAATGACTTGATCGTAATGCTATACTTCGGATGAATATTCATCACATCATTCCACCAATGGTGTGACCTTGTTATTAACAACATCCAATGTCCATGATCAGGAAACCTTGATCATCCTGTTAATCAACAAGCTAGTCTATAAGAGAGGCATGATTAGGAACCCTTTTTTGTTTATTAAACACACATGTATTGATGTTTCCGAATCAATACATTTCTAGCATGTAAAATAAACATCTATCATGTATAAGGAATATATAATAACAACTTTATTAATGCCTCTCAGGGCATATTTCCTTCAGTCTCCCACTTGCACTAGAGACAATAATCTAGTTCACATAGTGATAAATCTAACACCCATGGAGTTCTGGTGTTGATCATGTTTTGCCCTAGGGAGAACTTTAGTCAACGGATCTACTACATTTAGGTCCGTGTGTACTTTACAAATCTTTATATCTCCATCCTTGACATGCTCGCGGATGGAGTGAAACCGGCGCTTAATATGTTTGGAATTCTTGTGAGACCTTGGTTCCTTTGCATTGGCTATGGCTCCATTGTTGTCACAATAGATCACCATCGGGTCCAACGCACTGGGAACCACACCAAGTTCCGTAATGAACTCTTTCATCCAAACTACCTCCTGCGCCGCTTCAGAAGCAGCAACATATTCCGCCTCCGTTGTTGATCCAGCCACCACAGGTTGTTTGGGACTCCTCCAACTAACTGCTGCTCCGTTCAAGAGAAATACGTATCCGGATTGAGACTTAGAGTCATCCGGATCGGTGTCAAAGCTAACATCGACATAACACTTAGCGACTAGCTCTTCTTCACCTCTGTATATGAGAAACATATCCTTAGTTCTTCTCAAGTACTTGAGGATGTTCTTTACCGCTATCCAGTGTTCTGAACCTGGATCATATTGGTACCTACTAGTCAAACTAATAGCATGTGCCACATCCGGTCCAGTACATAGCATGGCATACATAATAGAGCCTATGGCCGAGGCATAGGGGATCTTATCCATCATCTCTCTTTCTTCCGCCGTAGCCGGACTTTGAGTCTTACTCAATGTCTTGCCTTGGAACATAGGTAAGAACCCCTTCTTAGTTTCGTCCATATTAAACTTCTTTAATATCTTATCAAGGTATGTACTCTGCGATAGCCCAATTAGGCGCGTTGATCTATCTCTATAGATTTTAATGCCTAATATATATGACGCTTCACCAAGGTCTTTCATCGAAAATTTGTTGTTTAGATAACTTTTAACACGGTTTAAAAGATCTATATCATTTCCAATCAATAATATGTGATCCACATATAATATCAGAAATGCCACATTGCTCCCACTCACTTTCTTGTAAATACAAGCCTCTCCATAAGTTTGGATAAATCCAAACTCTTTGATCACCTCATCAAAGCGGAGATTCCAACTTCGTGATGCTTACTTCAGTCCATAGATGGATCGCTGAAGTTTGCACACCTTATTAGCATCCTTAGGATCGACAAAACCCTTAGGTTGTATCATATACAACTCTTCTTCAATCTTACCATTGAGGAACGCAGTTTTGACATCCATCCGCCATATTTCATAATCGAAATATGCAACAATTGCTAACATAATCCTAACTGATTTAAGCATCGCTACGGGAGAGAATGTCTCATCGTAGTCAACTCCTTGAATTTGTCGAAACCCCTTTGCGACAAGTCGAGCCTTATAGATGGTCACATTACCATCAGCATCAGTTTTCCTTTGAAAATCCATTTATTCTCAACGGCCTTTCGGTCGTGAGGTAAGTCCACCAAGTTCCAAACTTGGTTCTCGTACATGGATTCCATCTCGGATTTCATGGCTTCTAGCCATTTGTTGGAATCCAGGCTCATCATCGCTTCTTCATACGTCGCAGGGTCATCCATTTCATCAACCATGAAATTCACAACAGGATTACCGTACAGTTCAGGAGCTGCACGTGTCCTGCTTGACCTGCGAGGTTCGGTAGTGTCCTCTTTCGGAGTTTCATGATCATTATCATTAGCTCTCTCTTCATTAGGTGAAGTTAACTCCGAAACAACTTCCGGTGCTGTGCCACTCGCCATTCCATGAAGAGAAGGTTCAATAACCTCTTCGAGTTCTACCTTCCGACTACTCACACCTTTCGCGAGAAACTCCTTCTCAAGAAAGGATCCATTCTTGGCAACAAAAACCTTGCCCTCGGATCTGTGATAGAAGGTATACCCAATTTTTTCCTTAGGGTATCCTATGAAGACGCATTTTTCCGCTTTGGGTTCGTGTTTATCCGGTTGAAGTTTCTTCACATAAACATCGCATCCCCAAACCTTAAGAAATGACAGCTTAGGTTTGTTTCCAAACCATAATTCATACGGTGTCGTTTCAACGGATTTAGATGGTGCTCGATTTAAAGTGAATGCAGCTGTTTCCAGTGCATAACCCCAAAATGACAGAGGTAAGTCAATCAGAGACATCATAGATCGAACCATATCCAATAAGGTACGATTACGACGTTCCGACACACCATTACGTTGTGGTGTTCCGGCAGGCGTGAGTTGTGAAACTATTACACACTCTTTCATGTGTGTGCTAAACTCGTAACTTAGATACTCTCCTCCACGGTCAGACCATAGAAATTTGATCTTTCTATTACGATGATTTTCCACTTTATTGAAATTCCTTGAACTTTTCAAAAGTTTTAGACTTGTGTTTCATCAAATAGATATACCCATATCTACTCAAATCATCCGTGAAAGTAACAAAATAACGATATCCACCTCGCGCCGACACACTCATTGGTCTACACACATCAGTATGTATGATCTCCAACAGATTTGTCGCCCGTTCCATTGAACCAGAAAACGGCATTCTAGTCATCTTGCCCATAAGGCATGGCTCACATGTATCAAATGATTCAAAATCAAGTGATTCCAAAAGTCCATCAGAATGGAGTTTCTTCATGCGTTTAACCCTAATATGACCTAGACGGTAGTGCCACATATATGTAGACATATCATCATCAAGTTTAATCTTTTTAGCTTTAACATTATGAATGTGTGTAATATTACTATCGAGATCCAATAGAAATAAACCATTCAACATAGGTGCATGACCATAAAACATATCATTCTTATAAATCGAACAACCATTGTTCTTAGATTTAAAGGAATGACCACTTTGGATCAAACACGATCAAGATACAATGTTCATGCTCAGTGCAGGCACCAAATAACAATTATTTAGGTTTATAACTAATCCCGATGGCAAATGGAGAGGTAGCGTCCCGACGGCGATCACATCAACTCTTGATCCATTGCCGGCCCGCATCCTGACCTCATCCCTTGCTAGTTGTCGTTGTTCCGTAGCCCCTGAACCGAGTTACATATATAAGCAACCGATCTGGTATCAAATACCCAGGTGCTACTGCGAGTACTAGTCAAGTACACATCAATAATATGTATATCACATATACCTTTGTTTGCCTTGCTGGACTTCTTGTCCGCCAAATACTTGGGGCAGTTGCGCTTCCAATGGCCAGTCCCCTTGCAATAGTAGCACTCGGTGTCAGACTTAGGGCCAGCCCGGGGTTTCTTTTCAGGCGTGGCAACAGACTTGCCACCCTTCTTTCCCTTGTGCTTGCCTTTCTTGTCCTTCTTGAAACCGGTGGTCCTATTGATCATCAACACTTGATGTTCTTTCCTAATCTCCACTTCTGCAGTCTTAAGCATTGACAGAAGCTCGGGAAGAGACTTCTTCATGCCCTGCATATTATAGTTCATCACGAAGCTCTTGTAGATAGGTGGAAGAGATTGGAGAACACGATGTATGCCTAAGTCAATGGGAATCGTTATTCCCAAGGACACAAGCTTATCGGCGTACCCAGACATTTTGAGTACGTGCTCACTAACAGAGCTGTTTTCCTCCATCATGCAGCTAAAGAACTTTTCTGTAGCATTATAACTCTCTACGGCAGCATGGGTATCGAAAATCATTTTCAATTCTCCCATGGTATCAAAGGCATTGCCATTTTCGAAACGCTTTCGAAGTTCTGGCTCTAGCCCATACAGTATGCCACAATGAACTAAGTTGTGGTCCTCCTGACGAGTCACATAGACATTCTTTTCCTCGTCAGGGGCATCAGGAGCTGGTGGGGGGCCTAGCGGCGCATCTAGCACATATTGCTTTTGTGCAGCAGTGAGGAGAATCCTCAAATTCATAGCCCAGTTGGTGAAGTTGCTACCATTCGCAGCAAGTTTCTCTTTCTCCATGAACACACTGAAATTAAAAGCAGGTGGTGCCATCTACAACAGAATTTGTAAAGCTTATTTAGACTAAGTTTATGATAGATTTAGTTCAACTAATCCAAATTACTAATGAACTCCCACTCAAAAACGACATCCCTCGTGTCCTTTTGGTGATTACATGAACCAAATCCACTATACCAAGTCCGATCATCACGTGAGTTGATATAGCATCAAAGGCGAGCATCTATATGGGCATCATATCAACCATATGACTCATGCTTAACCTTTCGGTCCGTGTTCCGAGGCCATGTCTATACATGCTAGGCTCGCCAAGTAAGAACCTTAGTATTCGCGTGTGTAAAACTGTCTTACACCCGTTCCTATGAAAGCGTAGATTCGAGTACACCCGATCATCACGTGATGTCTCGAAACACGATCCATAGAATGGTGCATAGTCTAGGAAGAACACATTTTTATCTTGATATCTAAAAGAGGGATCATCTTATAATGCTACTAAAACGCCAAACTAGCAATATAAGATGCAAACATCTAATGTGTAAAGTGGGATGATATGGTCCATGAATTTGATCACCATCATATGCATCGTGGTATGATCTCTATCATTCCTTTGTGTGTAAGGCCAAGATCTATGGAACTTACACGTTGAGTGTGTTGTAAAAGTATCCACCATACATCTACTTACAACAATACCATATCAACACACTTGCCCAGCAACGATCTAAACTAGACGCCTCTAATTTATCAATTGCAAGTTTTACGTGGCTTAGGGCTTTCGGAGATAGAACCGTTCTTACCTATGAACATGAACCACAACGAGGATAACTAAGTTATTAGCAACTCATTGTAAATCAGATATTGACTATAGTAGGAGAGATAGACACCCGCCAGCCACTTATGCAAAACAAGTTGCATGTCAGTCGTGGAACCGGTCTCATGTACGATGACATGTAAGGTTAGTCCGGGCCGCTTCATCCCACTATGCCACCAATATCCAAAATACATAGAAGATGCAATAACATGATCATCATCGCCCACATATCAACCATATGTGTACTACCCGTGCTAAGCACCTACGCATAGATCAGGCTCTGATACCACTGTTGGGTCCGCAGCATAGAAAACAAAAAATTTCCTACGGTGTGAACTACACGCCAAGATCTATCTACTAGGTACAAAACAACGGGTGGACATACATCCAACAAGAACTTACCCTCGTAGACAACGAGCTTTGTTAACGAGTAAGAACTCGTGGTTGATGTAGTCGTACACTTGCCGATCTCAAGATCGTGAGGAAATCCGAGCGCCGCAACTCAGCAGCGCATCCGCACTCGCACACACGTTCAAGCCACCGGACAACCTCCACCTCCTCGCTCCAGTGATCCAGCGGAAGCAGCAACTCCTTCCAGACGAAATGCCACCGGGAACATGTATCTTGCTAATCCGAGACCATGGGGGAATAATTCTAGAGGGGGAGAGAGATCCTTCACAAGGAGGTGTGAGGATGAAGGAGGGAATGGGTGGCCTTTTATAGGAGGAGGGGGGTGCCCCCTCACTCCATGGCCGGCGCATGGGGGGGGTGACCCCTCACCTCCCCCATTCATGTGGTGGTAACCCCTCCACATTAAAATGCCTCTTCACATTCCCTTTTAAAGTCTCCACTCTAAATGCATTAAATTTCTCCAAATTTAATGCTCTCTCATTTAATAAAACTCATTTTATTAAATTTATGCAGAATTTTGTTAATTACTTTAATTAACAAACATTCACATATAGCCCCTTGCAATATTTCAATGTCACATGCAGAACCACCTCCTGTAATTTCACCCGAAACAATTTCCGGGTTCTATTTAAACAATTCCTGCGATTTGCAATTCTTTCATATGAAACATATGTGCTCCAAAATGGTGTCCGGTAACTCTTAAGTGTGCCACCCTACAGTTCGCGAATAATGCAGACATGATCGAGACCCTTCTCCGATCAGTAATCAGCAGCGGGACCTAGAGATCCGTACCGACTCCTACACATTCAACGATGACTCCTGTGATCGTGAGAACCTTTAACGCTTGTAACTAAATCCCTTTGTCTCTCGATATATTACATGTCCGAGATTCGATCATCGTTATCTCCATACTTAGTTTGATCTCGTTACCGACATGCACTCTTTTCTCGTTCCCGTGATATAACATTCTAGTGATCACATCACTTGCATGCAAGCTATCATAATGTGATATCACCGAGAGGGCCCAGAGTATATCTATCCGTCATCTGGATTGATAAATTCCACTCTTGATCCATGAGCCTCAACATAACACCTTCGTAGTACTGAACCCATCTTTATAGTCACCCTGTTATGGTGTGATGTTTGATGTTATCAAGATACTCTTCCGGTGTTAGCAATTAACATGATCTCATGGTCTAAGGATAAATATTACTTCGTATGATGTTATAGCAATATAAACATAATGACTTGATCGTAATGCTATACTTTGGATGAATGTTCATCACATCATTCCACCAATGGTGTGACCTTGTTATTAATAACATCCAATGTCCATGATCAGGAAACCTTGATCATCCTGTTAATCAACAAGCTAGTCTATAAGAGAGGCATGACTAGGAACCCTTTTTTGTTTATTAAACACACATGTATTGATGTTTCCGAATCAATACATTTCTAGCATGTAAAATAAACATCTATCATGTATAAGGAATATATAATAACAACTTTATTATTCCCTCTCAGGGCATATTTCCTTCATGTGCACCAAGGGCATCTTCGAGAAGTTCCGCCACGGGAGATTTCCCAACCCTTTCCTCCATCCATGGGGATGAAACTCTCGATCCATGTTGGCTTGTTGAGTTGCTTGCCATGGCGTATCGATGCTCCTTTTATAGGCACGGCGCCGCATCTACTTTGTCTTCTTCCTCCGACAGGGTGTCGTGCGCTACATTCTTTATCTCATCGAGAAGTGCGTCCACCCACGCGTCCTTATCCTGCTGACAGCTTTAGTCCCGGTTGCACCCACCAGCTGGTACTAAAGGTTACCCACGCGTCCTTATCCCACCGACAGTTTTGTTAGATGACACAAAAACCACCTTTAGACCCGGTTGCACCCACCAGCCGGTACTTAAGGTTAGCCACCCCCCAGATAAGGCCCTCCCAGATAAGACTCCCCCAGATAAGGCCCCCCATCTTTTGTCCCGGTTTGAGCCCCCACCCGGGATGAAAGTCTCCCGCGCCACTGCGTTCCCGCGCTTTCCACCGGTTCCCACCTCTGTCTTCCCACCATTTTTTCAGTATATATATGTACGCTTGGCATCCATTTACATATCACATCTAGACTCATCATTCTCTTCCCATGGCTTCCAGCGTATCTCTAACCACCCGGGAGGCGGAGGCGCTTTGCGCCTCGAACTACCCCTGCCCACCGGGCTACCGCGTCCCCACCGGCTAGATGCTGAGCACCGGAGGCGTGCCGGTCCCTCCTGTCCCTCTAGGTGTGGAGCACCGGATGGCCATCACGAACCACTACTACCTCGATCTCACGCCAGAGCAGCGGAGGAATCCCAACTGGCATCCCGACTATTTCCTGACTTGGGAAGCCTTCTTCATCAATCGGCGTGAGAGGGCGCTCGCCAGGCATGAGGAGGACGACCCACATCCTTCGAACTTCAACGAGGCCGGCCGTCGGCTGTGGTGGCACGGCCGGACTCTCCAGAGTGTCATGGCCAACAACACGACCTGGAATAACCCCTGCTTGTGGTACCCTCAAATCCATCCCACGCGTGCCCAACCTTCAAGGTTCGACTATGACGACCCTGATGACGACAGCAACAACGGCGCCGGCGACTACGACGACTACGGTGGCGCGTATTACAGGGCTAGGCAGGAGCATGACCGAATCACTCCAACATTAGGCATGTTTCTTACTTTTTAGTTGTGCTATGTATCTTAATTTTCAGTTGTGCTATGTATCCTTAGTGTTTGTGGGTTCCTTCTCTTGTGATGGTTCCTTCTCTTTGGGTGATCACCTCCCGTGGCTCAGAACCCGGTCGTCAATGTCTAGTTTGATTGAGCAAGATGTATTACATGAAAGGGGACCTTTATGTCTCAAATAAAAGTTTTAATACATTACATAGATTTATGTCTCAAATAAAAGGTTTAATACATTATTACACATCACCAACATCTAGTGTTGTGGTTTTCGTCTGCACCATAGCCATGGAGAATCTTCATCATTTGACAGGATGCTTGGGTTAGTTTTCACTTTGAAGGGCGGAATTTCATGAAACTTATTGTAATCTTCTGACATGTATGTCTTGTCATCCACTCCCACGATGTTTCTTTTCCCTGAAAGAACTATGTGGCGCTTTGGCTCATCGTATTCTGTACTCTTTTGCTTATCTTTCCTTTTTCTCGGTTTGGTAGACATGTCCTTCACATAGGAAACCCGAGCCACATTGTTGGCTAGGACGAATGGTTCATCCATATACGCAAGATTGTTGAGATCCACTCTTGTCATGCCGTACTTTTGGTCTACATGTACCCCGCCTCCTGTCAGCTTGACCCATTTGCACCGAAACAAAGGGACCTTAAAAGTAGGTCCATAGTCAAGTTCCCATATCTCTATGTACTCATAATATGTGTCCTTCTGCCCATTGTCATCTATTGCATCAAAGCGGACACCACAGTTTTGGTTGGTGCTCTTTTTATCTTGGGAGATCGTGTAAAATGTAGTCCCATTTATCTCGTACCCTTGGAAAGTACATATAGTCGAAGATGGTAACCTGGCCAATGAGTACAACTCATCTCCAACAGCGGTGTTATTCATGAGATGTGTCTGCAACCAATTGCCAAAATTCTTCTCGTGTTCCCCTTTAATCAAGGTTTCAGGCTTCCCCGGGTTTTCGGAGCGTAGAATATTCTTGTGTTTCTCGATATACGGAGCCACCATGGTGGAATTGTGTAGAACTGTGTAGTGTGCTTGAGTGAAAGAATGCCCATCCCTACATACCATTGATTTCTTTCCTAGTGTGCCTTTTCCAGTCATCCTCCCCTCATACCGAGATTCAGGAACACCAATCGGCTTAAGGTCAGGAAGAAAGTCAACACAAAATTCAATGACCTCCTCTGTTCCATAGCCCTTGGAGATGCTTCCTTCTGGCCTAGCACGATTATGAACATATTTCTTTAAGACTCCCATGAACCTCTCGAAGGGGAACATATTGTGTAGAAACACAGGACCGAGAATTCTAATCTCTTCGACTAGGTGAACTAGGATGTGCGTCATAATATTGAAGAAGGATGGCGGGAACAACAACTCGAAGCTGACCAGACATTGGACCACATCAATCTGTAACCCTGATAGACTTTCTTGATCGATTACCTTCTAAGAAATTGCATTGAGGAATTCACATACCTTCACAATGGCTAGTCGAACATTTTCTAGTAGAATTCCCCTCAATGCAACCGGAAGCAATTGCGTCATAAACACATGGCAGTCATGAGACTTTAGGTTTAGAAATTTTTTCTATTTCATATTTACTATTCCCTTTATATTCGACGAGAAGCCAGACGGGACCTTGATACTGAAAAGGACTTCAAAAAATATTTACTTCTCTTTTTTGGTAAGAGCGTAGCTGGCAAGCCCTTGAAACTTCCCTGGATGCTTGCCGTCTCGTCCTTTATGATGTTGCTGGTCCTCCCGTGCTGCCGGGGTATCTTTTGACTTCCCATACAATCCCAGGAAGCCTAGAATATTCACACAAAGATTCTTCATCAGGTGCATCACGTCGATTGCAGAGCGGACCTCATGCACTTTCCAATGGGGTGGCTCCCAAAATATAGATTTCTTCTTCCACATGGGTGCGTGTCTGGTAATGGGGTCTTTTGGAACAGGTTGTCCTCCAGGACCCTTTCCAAAGATTACATCCAAATCCTTGACCATACCAAATACATCAGCACCACTACGGGGGACAGGCTTCATCCGGGTTTCTGCCTTGGCATTGAAATGCTTGCCTTTCTTCTTTAAGGGATGACTAGGCGGAAGAAAACAACGATTGTACGGGTACACATTCTTTCTACATTTATCCAGATATATACTTTCAGTGTCATCTAAACAGTGCGTGCATGCATTGTATCCTTTGTTCGTCTGTCCTGAAATGTTACTAAGAGCAGGCCAATCATTGATGGTTATGAATAGCAACACTTGTAGGTCAAATTCCTGCTGTTTGTGCTCATCCCACACACGTACACCTGGTTTGGCCCACAACTGTAGAAGTTCATCAACTAATGGCCTTAGGTACACATCAATGTCGTTGTTGGGTTGCTTTGGGCCTTGGATGAGCACTGGCATCATAATGAACTTCCGCTTCATGCACAACCAAGCAAGAAGGTTGTAGATACATAGAGTCACGAGCCAGGTGTTGTGACTGTAGTTCTGCTCCCCAAAAGGATTCATGCCATCGGTACTTAGACCAAACCATAAGTTCCTTGCGTCACCAGCAAAGTTCGGGAAGTCTCTCTCAATTTTTCTCCACTGCCGACCATCAGCAGGGTGCCTCAACATCCCGTCTTTCTTATGGTCTTCCATGTGACATCGCAACAACTTGGCATGCTCTTTATTTCTGAACAAACGTTTCAACCGTGGTATTATAGGAGCATACCACATCACCTTGGCAGGAACCCTCTTCCTGGGTGGCTCGCCCTCAACATCACCAGGGTCATCTTTTCTAATCTTATACCGCAATGCAGTGCATACCGTGCATTTATCCATATTCTCGTACTTCTCACCGCGGTAGAGGATGCAGTCATTAGGGCATGCCATGCATGTATCTTCTACACGTCTAATCCTAGACGGCAGACAAGTTTCTTTGCTTCACACATACTGGAGGGAAATTGGTTATTTCTTGGAAGCAGCTTCTTCATTATTACCAGCAACTTTTCAAATCCCGAGTCAGTCATACCGGTCTCTGCCTTCCACTTCAACAATTCTAGTGTGCTACCTAGCTTCTTCTGGCCATCTTCACAAGTTGGATACAACAATGTGTTGTGGTCCTGTAACATCTGCTCGAACTGCAACCTCTCCTTTTCTGTGTCGCAGTCTCGCCTTGCATCACTAATGACCCGACCAAAATCATCAACTGGCTCATCTGGTTCCCGTTCTTCACCCTCTTCTTCTTCTTCATTATCTTCAACTGCGGTATCATCGTATTCAGGGAACATAGATCAGTAGTTGTCATCATCGTTTTCTTCTTCATCGCTGTCTTCCATCATAACCCCTCTTTCTCCGTGCTTTGTCCAAACATTATAGCCGGACATGAAACCGGACCGAAGCAGGTAGCTCTGAATGACTCTTGAGGAAGTGTGAGCCTGCTCATTCCGACATTCAACACATGGACAACACATAAAACCATCCCGCCACTTGTTCGCCTCGGCCACAAGGCGAAAAGAACGCATGCCTTCTCTGTAAGCATCAGAGCGTCGGTCACCGTACATCCATGGGTGGCTCATCTGCATCATACAACCATGCATATATATCAAACGCAATCACGATGCTTGAATTAGTACCGTGTGGTCAAAACGAGAAAATAGTTGTTAACCTTTTAGGACACTTCAAAACAAAGAGGAGAAACCTTAAGTGTCGCTCTGGCACCTCATATCATATTTTGTCTTGTGTGAACTCAAGTGGCATCGCTCTAACAGGCATTTCACCGAACACCTCTAGTGCATATGAAGAAAAAAAGTTAGCACAAAGTTATACCCACCTCTCACATAGGAAAAAAAATAGGAGAGAGTGGAGGGCTCGGTGCATATATATAGGGCCAGGCCATTAGTCCCGGTTTGAGATACAAACCGGGGCTAAAGGTTCTGCCAGGAGCACGCGCGCCGGCCCAGACCCATTTGTCCCGGTTTGTATCTCAAACCGGCACTAATGGTTCCTTACGGACCGGGACAAAGTACCTCGGCCTCCTCGGGCCGTCTGGTTCGGACAATTAGTCCCAGCCAAAGCCACGGCCAGGACTAGTGTCCCAAACCAAAGGCCCATTTTCTACTAGTGATTGCATGTTGCACCAGTGTGGCAGAAGTTGCATCACAGAATTCATTGGAGTGTATGTTGTCATGTGGATCCATGTGGTTTAGGAAAAGAACACATGCAATGACACTAGTGGATCAATGTGGTCTAGGAAAAGAACACATGCAATGACATTGGTGGATCAGTGTGTCAAACCTTGGTCATAGAGACCAAAAACACAAGGGAAAGCAGGTTCCACATTGCATGTTGCATCAGTGTGGCAGAAGTTGCATCACAGAATCCACTAGAGTATGTGTTGTCTTGTGGATCCATGTCGTTTAGGGAAAGAATACATGCAATGGCACTAGGTGATCACAGTGGTCTAGGGAAAGAACACATGCAATGACACTAGTGGATCAGTGTGTCAAACCATGGTGACAGAGACAAAAGCCAGATAGGAAAGCAGCTTCCACATTGCATGTTGCACCAGTGTGGCAGAAGTTGCATCACAGAATCCACTAGAGTGTGTGTTGTCATGTGGATCCATGTGATTTAGGAAAAGAACACATGCAATGACACTAGTGGATAAGTGTGTCAAACCTTGGTCATAGAGACCAAAAACACATAGCAATGCACCTTCCACATTGCATGTTGCACAAGTGTGATAGAAGTTGCATCACAGAATCCACTTGAGTGTATGTTTTCATGTGGATCCATGTGGTTTAGGAAAAGAACATATGCAATGACACTAGGTGATCACACTGGTCTAGGAAAAGAACATATGCAATGACACTAGTGGATCACTATGTCAAACTTTGGTCACAGAGACCAAAAACACATAGGAAAGCATATTTCACATTGAATGTTGCACCAGTCTGGCAGAAGTTGCATCATAGAATCCATTGGATTGTGTGTTGTCATGTGGATCCATGTGGTTTAGGAAAAGAACACATGCAATAACATTAGTGGAACAATGTGGTCTAGGAAAAGAACACATGCAATGACACTAGTGGATCAGTGTGTCAAACCTTGGTCATAGAGACAAAAAACACATAGGAAAGCAGCTTCTACATTGCATGTTGCACCAGTGTGGCAGAAGTTGTATCACATAATCCACTGGAGTGTGTGTTGTCATGTGGTTTTGGTAAAGAACACATGCAATGGCACTGTGTGATCACACTGGTCTAGGAAAAGAACACATGCAATGACATTAGTGGATCAGTGTGTCAAACCATGGTGAAAGATACAAAAAACATATAAGAAAGGAGCTTCCACATTGCATGTTGCACTAGTGTACAGAAGTTGCATCACTTAATCCACTGGAGGTTGTGTTGTCATGTGGATCCATGTGGTCTAGAAAAAGAACACATGCAATGGCACTACTGGATTAGTGGGTCAATCATTGGTCACAAAGACCAAAAACACATAGGAAAGTAGCTTCCACACTGCATGTTGCACCAGTGTTGCAGAAGTTGTATCATAGAATCCACTGGAGTATCTATTGTCATGTGGATCCATGTGGTTTAGGCAAAGAACACATGCAGTGACACTAGTGGATCAATGTGTTCTAGGAAAAGAATGCATGCAATTACACTAGTGCATCAGTGTGTCAAACCTTGGTCACAAAGACCAAAAAACACATACGAAAGTTGCTTCCACATTGCATGTTGCATCAGTGTGGTAGAAGTTGCATCACACAATTCACTTGAGTATGTGCTGTCATGTGGCTGCATGTGGTTTAGGAAAAGAACACATGCAATGACATTAGTGGAACAATGTGTTCTAGGAAAAGAACACATGCAATGACACTAGTGGATCTGTGTCAAACCTTGGTCATAGAGACCAAAAAACACATAGGAAAGCAGCTTCTTCATTGCATGTTGCACCAGTGTGGCAGAAGTTCTATCACATAATCCACTGGAGTGTGTGTTGTCATGTGGTTTTGGGAAAGAACACATGCAATGGCACTATGTGATCACACTGGTCTAGGAAAAGAACACATGCAATGACATTAGTGGATCAGTGTGTCAAACCATGGTGAAAGAGACAAAAACAGATAGGAAAGGAGCTTCCACATTGCATGTTGCACCAGTGTGGCAGAAGTTGCATCACATAATCTACTAGAGTTTGTGTTGTCTTGTGGATCCTAGTGGTCTAGGAAAAGAACACATGCAATGACATTAGTGGAACAATGTGTTCTAGGAAAAGAACACATGCAATGACACTAGTGGATCTGTGTGTCAAACCTTGGTCATAGAGACCAAAAAACACATAGGAAAGCAGCTTCTACATTGCATGTTGCACCAGTGTGGCAGAAGTTGTAACACATAATCCACTGGAGTGTGTGTTGTCATGTGGTTTTGGGAAAGAACACATGCAATGGCACTATGTGATCACACTGGTCTAGGAAAAGAACACATGCAATGACATTAGTGGATCAGTGTGTCAAACCATGGTGAAAGAGACAAAAAAAGATAGGAAAGGAGCCTCCACATTGCATGTTGCACTAGTGTGGCAGAAGTTGCATCACATAATCTACTAGAGTTTGTGTTGTCATGTGGATGCGTGTGGTTTAGGAAAAGAACACATGCAATGACATTAGTGGAACAATGTGTTCTAGGAAAAGAACACATGCAATGACACTAGTGGATCTGTGTGTCAAGCCTTGGTCATAGAGACCAAAAAACACATAGGAAAGCAGCTTCTTCGTTGCATGTTGCACCAGTGTGGCAGAAGTTGTATCACATAATCCACTGGAGTGTGTGTTGTCATGTGGTTTTGGTAAAGAACACATGCAATGGCACTGTGTGATCACACTGGTCTAGGAAAAGAACACATGCAATGACATTAGTGGATCAGTGTGTCAAACCATGGTGAAAGAGACAAAAAACAGATAGGAAAGGAGCTTCCACATTGCATGTTGCACTAGTGTGCAGAAGTTGCATCACTTAATCCACTGGAGGTTGTGTTGTCATGTGGATCCATGTGGTCTAGAAAAAGAACACATGCAATGGCACTACTGGATTAGTGTGTCAAACCTTGGTCACAAAGACCAAAAACACATAGGAAAGTAGCTTCCACACTGCATGTTGCACCAGTGTTGCAGAACTTGTATCATAGATCCACTGGAGTATCTATTGTCATGTGGATCGATGTGGTTTAGGCAAAGAACACATGAAGTGACACTAGTGGATCAATGTGGTCTAGGAAAAGAATGCATGTAATCACACTAGTGCATCAGTGTGTCAAACCTTGGTCACAAAGACCAAAAACACATAGGAAAGCTGCTTCCACATTGCATGTTGCATTAGTGTGGTAGAAGTTGCATCACACAATTCACTTGAATATGTGTTGTCATGTGGATCCATGTGGTTTAGGAAAAGAACACATGCAATGACATTGGTGGAACAATGTGTTCTAGGAAAAGAACACATGCAATGACACTAGTGGATCTGTGTGTCAAACCTTGGTCATAGAGACCAAAAAACACATAGGAAAGCAGCTTCTACATTGCATGTTGCACCAGTGTGGCAGAAGTTGTATCACATAATCCACTAGAGTGTGTGTTGTCATGTGGTTTTGGGAAAGAACACATGCAATGGCACTATGTGATCACATTGGTCTAGGAAAAGAACACATGCAATGACATTAGTGGATCAGTGTGTCAAACCATGGTGAAAGAGACAAAAACAGATAGGAAAGGAGCTTCCACATTGCATGTTGCACTAGTGTGGCAGAAGTTGCATCACATAATCTACTAGAGTTTGTGTTGTCATGTGGATCCATGTGGTCTAGGAAAAGAACACATGCAATGACACTAGTGGATTAGTGTGTCAAACCTTTGTCATGGAGACCAAAAGCACATAGGAAAGCAGCTTCCACATTGTATGTTGCACCATTGTGGCAGAACATGCATCACAGAATCCACTGGAGTGTGTATTGTCATGTGGGTCAATGTGGTTTAGGAAAAGAACACATGGAATGACACTAGTGGATCAATGTGGTCTGGGAAAAGAACACATGCACTTACACTAGTGGATCAATGTGTCAAACCTTGGTCACAAAGACCAAAAATAGATAGGAAAGATGCTTCCACATTGCATGTTGCACCATTGTGGCAGAAGTTCCATCACTAAATCCACTGGAGTGTGTGTTGTCATGTGGATCCATGTGGTTTAGGTAAACAACACATGCAATGGCACTAGGTGATCACAGTGGTCTAGGAAAAGAACACATGCAATCACACTAGTGGATCAGTGTGTCAAACCATGGTAATAGAGACAAAAAACAGATAAGAAAGTAGCTTTCACATTCCATGTTGCACCATTGTGGCAGATGTTACATCACAGAATTCACTGGAGTGTGTGTTCTCATGTGGATCACAATGGTCTAGGAAAAGAACACATGCAATGACACTAGTGGATCAGTGTGTCAAACCTTGGTCATAGAGACCAAAAACACATAGGAAAGCAGCTTCTACATTGCATGTTACACCAGTGTGGTAGAAGTTGTATCACATAATCCACTGGAGTGTGTGTTGTCATGTGGTTTACGGAAAGAACAAATGCAATAGCACTATGTGATCACACTGGTCTAGGAAAAGAACACATGCAATGACACTAGTGGATCAGTGTATCAAACCATGGTGAAAGATACAAAAAACATATAGGAAAGGAGCTTCCACATTGCATGTTGCACCAGTGTGGCAGAAGTTGCATCACTTAATCCACTGGAGTTTGTGTTGTCATGTGGATCCATGTGGTCTAGGAAAAGAACTCATGTAATGGCACTACTAGATTAGTGGGTCAAACCTTGGTCACAAAGACCCAAAACACATAGGAAAGCAGCTTCCACATTGCATGTTGCACTAGTGTTGCAGAAGTTGCATCATAAAATCCACCGGAGTGTCTATTGTCATGTGGAGCCATGTAGTTTAGGCAAACAACACATGCAGTGACACTAGTGGATCAATGTGGTCTAGGAAAAGAATGCATGCAATTACACTAGTGCATCCTTGTGTCAAACCTTGGTCACAAAGACCAAAAACACATAGGAAAGTAGCTTCCACACTACTTGTTGCACCAGTGTTGTAGAAGTTGTATCATAGAATCCACTGGAGTATCTATTGTCATGTGGATCCATGTGGTTTAGGCAAAGAACACATGCAGTGACACTAGTGGATCAATGTGGTCTAGGAAAAGAATGCATGTAATTACACTAGTGCATCAGTGTGTCAAACCTTGGTCACAAAGACCAAAAACACATAGGAAAGCTGCTTCCACATTGCATGTTGCATTAGTGTGGCAGAAGTTGCATCACACAATTCACTTGAATATGTGTTGTCATGTGGATCCATGTGGTTTAGGAAAAGAACACATGCAATGACATCAGTGGAACAATGTGTTCTAGGAAAAGAACACATGCAATGACACTAGTGGATCTGTGTGTCAAACCTTGGTCATAGAGACCAAAAAACACTTAGGAAAGCAGCTTCTACATTGCATGTTGCACCAGTGTGGCAGAAGTTGTATCACATAATCCACTGGAGTGTGTGTTGTCATGTGTTTTTGGGAAAGAACACATGCAATGGCACTATGTGATCACACTGGTCTAGGAAAAGAACACATGCAATGACATTAGTGGATCAGTGTGTCAAACCATGGTGAAAGAGACAAAAAACAGATAGGAAAGGAGCTTCCACATTGCATGTTGCACCAGTGTGGCAGAAGTTGCATCACATAATCTACTAGAGTTTGTGTTGTCATGCGGATCCATGTGGTCTAGGAAAAGAACACATGCAATGACACTAGTGGATTAGTGTGTCAAACCTTGGTCATAGAGACCAAAAACACATAGGAAAGCAGGATCCACATTGTATGTTGCACCATTGTGGCAGAACTTGCATCACAGAATCCACTGGAGTGTGTATTGTCATGTGGGTCAATGTGGTTTAGGAAAAGAACACATGGAATGACACTAGTGGATCAATGTGGTCTGGGAAAAGAACACATGCACTTACACTAGTGGATCAATGTGTCAAACCTTGGTCACAAAGACCAAAAATAGATAGGAAAGATGCTTCCACATTGCATGTTGCACCATTGTGGCAGAAGTTCCATCACTAAATCCACTGGAGTGTGTGTTGTTGTAGCGTCCCCAACCTTTAATAAGATTGAGTCCCCTGTGTTTACAATGCTAGTCCCTGGATCAATAGCTAGCATCCACAGTTCAGATGTAATATCAAGAAACAAAGGTCATAATACAACTTTACAACCAGGAATAACATAATTTTTATTACATCAATACATAGCTCATTAGGCTATTACATTACATTGCAGCGGAATAACTATAGTCATGGGTCCTTCATCTTCAAAGTGCCACAGGCAGACATGTTGGTTGTAGACTTTGTAATCCTAATCAATCAATCTTCACTAAATCAATCAAACCTGCAACATCATAAGTTACAGCCACAAGGGGTCAATACATTTGAATTGTATTGGCAAGTGATACCTTAGTATAATATAAGTGGACTATAATACTATATGCATTTGGCTGGTGGAGCTTAGGCTTGCTTTGCTCAAATAGATTTTTCCTTAACTTTTGAAAACACTAAGTTTTTGCTTGGCACAAAACACCCAAGGTATCTATCAATCAAAGACTCCAGATCCACTCAGGGCATCTACCAATCAATGACTGAAGATCCTTTTAACCCTTGTTCACCCACAAGTTTTATTTTGAAATTGGAGTGATGAGATTCTTGAAGTTTCCATGTCTTGATGCTCAAATTGTCCTTTACTAGGGACATGGCTATGTACTTAGGTTTTACACTCTGCAGAGGTGGTGCACTTTCCCCACAAGCCTTGGTTTCCCAAGACATAATCCTTCAGTAGCCTTTCCTTAGTCAAATGGACGCGCTCCAACCTATCATCCCATCTACCACCCACTGTCCAAAAGACTAAGTTCTAGCATCCTAAGATCATGGCAGAGCCCATATTACCAAGTGGTTGCACTTGAAGCTTCTCAACATTTGACATCTCAAATCTCTTTGTTTCCTGGGTGGCCATCCACAAGTGAGATACACAAGCCAAGTCCATGGCCTTGTGAACCACTCAACATAAACCATTCCTTCCATTCCACCTAGGTGGTTCATTAACTTAGTTGTTTTATTATACAAAAACATAAGTCCTTAGACTTAGAAATTTTTCCATAGTGAATATATAAACCACCCTTGTTTTCTAGTAGCTAGGCTAAGCATGGCATGGCAACTTATCCTTAGGGAATTTCCTAGCAACTCTACCTTTCTATTCTTCATAGGATTTCCCATCATCATTTGACAAAAGTAGCATGCAAGTCCTAACAAAATATATCTAATGCAAGTATAAAATATAGGTATGGAATATTCATGAAGATATCACTTGCCTTTTTGGTAGAGGGTATAGGTTCACTCCTTGTCCTTGCAACACTCACACTCTTCAAGTCACTACAATTCAATCAATCAAGGCACAAACTTAATCTACCAATCAAGCAAAACTACACACATAAAATAACAAAGTCAAACAAACAATTTTTCACACACAAGGTAATGGGATCTAAGTCATGCATAAGCATGCAAAGGTTGGTTCTAATGTAAGGATGGTCTTCACTAGGCTTCTAACTTTGTAAGTTCCAAATTGGTCATTTACCAAAATGGCAAAGTCATTTGCAAAGAGGGTCTCTATTAGATTCCTAAACTTTGTAAGATCCAAAATGGTCATTTACCAAAGTGGCAAAGTTAAAGAAATGCATGCAAGCATGCCAAGCTTTGATTTGTTTGAAAAAGGGGTTCCTAATGGGTCATAGACATTTGGGCACACCTATTGGTCATTTTGTGAAGTGGCTAAGTCATTTGCAAAAGGTTTCACTATAAAACCATTTGCAAAACAAAGTGTCATTCTATGTGGTGTAGAAATATTATTACCAAGGCACTAACCTATAGGGTTCACCAAATGAGTTGCTATTGCAAAACTTGGTGTTTGGGTCAGTAGGTTTGGTCCAAAACATTTTCTCAAAGTTTTCTTTATGAAAGCATTTTCATAAACAAAACAATGGTTTTTAATTAGCTAGAAATGGACTAAACCAATTAATCCATTCTATTATTTTCAAAAATCATTTTCCAAACTATGGGTTGGTTCCTAGGGTCAGTAAGGTCACAACAAACTAAATTGCAAAGGTTTTAACCCTAAAATCATTTTTAAATGATTTTTCTAATGTTAGCAAGAACACAAAAGAATCTGCAAAATCAAACAAGCTAACAAATACTATTCGCTAAACTAAGGGCAGGGTTGGCTAGGGCTTGTCTTGCTGATTCCAACGACATCAAATTTGTAAAATTTGGACGTGTGGATCCAAAGATACATGGGTTTGAAAATGGCAAAAGTTTCTGTTTTCAAATCTCTTTTAAACAGATCTAGTGCCACGCGTCTTAATATTATTCGTCCGTACCGGTTCGGTGTGGATCGACAACGTGGAGCGTTGGATCAAGTTTGATCGCACGGCACAGAGGACATACCCCTTCGCGGTTAGTCATTCTATCGTAACCGATGGATCGAGATCGGACGGTTGCGGCAGGCTCGACCTAAAGCTAGCGGCGCTGCGGTGGCTAGCGGCACCGGAGCGGTCGGTAGACGACGGAGGCGACGCTATAGGAGGTGGGGGAGAAGGTGGGGTTGCTCACCGGGCTCAGGGGGTCACAGCGAAGCTCAAGGTACTGACGGTTCGACGAGGGGCGCTCTGGTTCAGCCGCGATTCCTCGACGGAGTAGAGGACGGCGACGGACGGCTCTGTCCACGGTCGAAGACGAGGCTGTGGTCCACGAGAAGACAAACGGAGGACTGGGTTAGACGTAGGAGATCATAGCGGAGCTGTGAGCGTGAACGAGAAGGGTTGGGGTAGTCTGATTTACCAGAGAGGTTCCGCCGGAGTTTGCAGACAGACGGTGGCGCTCAGGTCGTCGTCGTTGGCGAGGCTCTGGGGTGCCCGCGGGTGAATGGGTGGTATGGATAGATGCGTCTGGATGCGTGGAGTATGCTCGTGTGTTCGGGGAGGCAGGAGGCGGTGTGACTTGGCTGGAATTGCTGCGACAGCTCGTCGGAGCAGAGGGTGCTCGGGGAGGAATTGAGGCGGCCTGGGGGCGAGCTTGGGGAAGGGGTCTGAGGGAAAACGGAGGAGAGAGCGAGGCGATTAAGTAGCTGTGGTCACAGCAAGAAATTAACGCAGCGTTTACGCGAATTAATTCGGCGGAATCAAAGCAGAAAACGGCCGGCGAAGTCTAGGGGGAGACGGGGTCGCGGGGAGGACGATGAACAGCTGTCGGTGGGGTCCTCTGGTCAGTGGGAAAAGGAGAGGGAACGGGTCCACCTGTCAATCACTCTGCGGTTTAGTTCGAGTGTGAGGAAAACGGTTCGAGGCGAGTGGGTCCGCTTGGCAGTGAAAGAAAAGGGAGTGGGAGTGGGGTCCAGATGTCATTCTCTGTGCGGGTAGGTTTCTTAGTGAGAAGAGATTTCTTCGGGGGAGAGAACAGGTGGGCTACTATTGGGCTAGTTGGGTTGGGCCTTAGTGGGCTGGGTCTGTTTCTTTTTTTTTCTGTCTAATCTCTTTTTCTTTTTCTAATTCTTTTCTGTTTTGAATTTTCAAACAATTATTCACACATTCAAACAACACTCAAATCAATTCAAACAAACAATCAACTTTACTTTGAATTTGGTTCTGTTTGGCAACATAATCCAAATCTCAAAATGAAATAATATTTTTATTTAATTTTAGGATCCATTTATTATTTAATTAAAGTGGATCTTTAGTTATTAGGGTTTGATTTTTTTTTAATAAGATTTCCATTTGAAATCCAATTATTTTTCAAAACCAACCCAGAAGGTTTAATTTGAAAAATAAAAGAATTACTTGGAAACTTATTTAAATAAATAAATAAGTTTTTGGTGTTTTAATTAAAATGGGAAAGCCTTTACTTAAATAAAATTGGATATTTAAATCCTTATTATTTTATTTAAATAATCCTTTACTCATTTTAATCAAAGCAAAACCTTTTAATAAAAGATTTCAAAGTAGTAATAAAATACTTGGTGTTCATTTAAAATGGGAAAAGCCTTTACTTAAATAAAATTGGATATTTAAATCCTTATTATTTTATTTAAATAAACTTTTACTCATTTTATCAAAACAAAATATTTTATTACAAAAGTTTGGCCAAAATTAATTTGGCTTACCTTTTCATTTGAAACAAAGTTTTTTATTAAAAGATCTAAAACAGTGTTTCCAAAACAATTTATTTTCCTTTGATAAATGTTTTACTTTTTAAATCCCTTTAGGATTATTTGTTCACCAAAGGGTATGGCTTTTGGTAAGGGCTTTAAAGGCTTTGGAAATTTCAATTTCCTTCTCTTATTATACTTCTAAGATTTTGCTTATGGTTCCAAACTAAGTGAAACCAATCTCTAAGGTCTTTCTTGATCCTTTGTGGAAATTTGTTGATCAAATTTGGTATGGATCAAATCCTTGGATTTGGAGATACTTTGGAAAATGATTTCCTTCCATTAGGGCTTAGGGTTTTGGATTTTGGATTCACTTTCCAAGTGTTCAAATTTCCAGATACATTCATTAAGGAATGCATTTCCCTTGATTTGGATTTTTGTTGAATTCAAACTTCTGCCAAAGTTTGTTCAAGATGGGATTTCAAGTCTCCTTCTAGAAACAAAAGTTTCTTTTCACCCTGATTTTCAACAAAATTTTATTTTGTTATTTTATTTTTCACATTACAAGATTTGGAAAATCTTGGGATGTGACAGGCTACCACCCTTAAAATAAATCTCGTCCCGAGATTTGGGGAGGCTAGGGTTACAAGTTGGCTCAAACAGCTAGGGTACTACCACCCTTAAAATTTTTCAAACTAAATTACATCTTGGCTTGATTTGAAATCTTGAGGAAAACTTCTTCTTGGAAAATTTCTGCTTAGTGGCCTTTATTTCCATACTTGTCTCATGGGCCAAGGTTGAGTTTCTCCATAGGCTTGATCAACTTGTTCTTCATCTTTTCTGGACAGTTGCTTGCATAGTGTCCTGGATTCTTGCAATTGTAACATATCAATTGGCTGATATCTTTCTTTTCCTTTGGTGTCATTGCCTCTTGTTTGTTTATTTGGTCCATCTTCTTTTCTGGGCATTCATTGGCATAATGTGCCATCTCTTTGCATTTGAAACATTGCACTTGTGTAATATCCTTCTTGCTAGTGTTGAGGCATTTCTTCTTCTTCTTCTTGGGTCTCTCCAAAGCTAGGTGTTCTTCTAGTTCTTGTTCCTCATAGGTGGGAGATCTTTCTCTCTTCTTGGGGCATTGATCTTTATGTTCCTTGGATGCATGTTCCTTGTATCCAAAAGTATTGCTAGCTTGGGTTCCTTCTAGAATAACATCCTTGTCATCCTTGTGGTCATTAGCTTCTTTGGAAGAGTTTCCTCTCATGTTGATCATTTGAGTAACCAATCCATGCATCAGTTGGGATTGAAGTTTCAAAATCCTTTGTATGGTTGGGTCTAATCCATTGTTGTTGGCTAAAAGCTGAGTTGTCTCTTGGCTCAACTGGTGTTGGGTTGCTAGGAGTTCTCTCATGCTGTCCTCTTGGTTGTTGTTGTTGTCACCATCCTTGATGTTGGAGTCTCTTGGAGAAGTCATCTGTTTGGGTTGGGTAGGGATTAGAATAGACAAAAGATTTCTAAGGGAATCAATCCTAATCACACACATCACAATTCACACAAGCAATGTGCAAGCAATCACAAACAAGCACTCCACTCAAACAACAAGTTTCAAGCACATACTTAGGCAACAAAATAATTTTTGTTACACCACTTAAGTTGGTGGGTTTGTCTTAACTAAAATATGGTGGTCCATCTATATGGTTCACTTGTGATCTTTCCATCCTTCTTGGTTGATTCTTCTTGAATGAGATCTTTGTTTCCTTGGAGAATTTTTGTGTCTTGGTCACAAATCTTCAAAGGTGATGATGGTTCTTTCTAAGTTGTGTTTCCTTAGTCTTCAAGTCTTGAGTAAAACTTCTTGTATTACTTGTAGTCCTTAGTGATATCCAAGATTGAAGTCCTTGGTTGAGAATAAGGTTGAAATCACTTGAAGATGTTGAAGTCATTGAAGTTGAAGAAGTTGAAGTCATTTGCACATAGTGTAGTCTTTGGTCATGGGGTAGGCTTTTCCATCAAGTTTTGAAGTAGAAGAGAAGTAGAGTTGAAACCAAAAATGATTGAGGAAAGAGTTTACAAGATTGTTTTTGTAAATAAGTTTTGGAACAAATACAACTCCAATTTTTTTCTAAGGGGTTTTGTCCAATCCTAGGGTTACAAATCCTACAGGCAACACAATGCTCTGATAACATTCTGTAGCGTCCCCAACCTTTAATAAGATTGAGTCCCCTGTGTTTACAATGCTAGTCCCTGGATCAATAGCTAGCATCCACAGTTCAGATGTAATATCAAGAAACAAAGGTCATAATACAACTTTACAACCAGGAATAACATAATTTTTATTACATCAATACATAGCTCATTAGGCTATTACATTACATTGCAGCGGAATAACTATAGTCATGGGTCCTTCATCTTCAAAGTGCCATAGGCAGACATGTTGGTTGTAGACTTTGTAATCCTAATCAATCAATCTTCACTAAATCAATCAAACCTTCAACATCATAAGTTACAGCCACAAGGGGTCAATACATTTGAATTGTATTGGCAAGTGATACCTTAGTATAATATAAGTGGACTATAATACTATATGCATTTGGCTGGTGGAGCTTAGGCTTGCTTTGCTCAAAATAGATTTTTCCTTAACTTTTGAAAACACTAAGTTTTTGCTTGGCACAAAACACCCAAGGTATCTATCAATCAAAGACTCCAGATCCACTCAGGGCATCTACCAATCAATGACTGAAGATCCTTTTAACCCTTGTTCACCCACAAGTTTTATTTTGAAATTGGAGTGATGAGATTCTTGAAGTTTCCATGTCTTGATGCTCAAATTGTCCTTTACCAGGGACATGGCTAAGTACTTAGGTTTTACACTCTGCAGAGGTGGTGCACTTTCCCCACAAGCCTTGGTTTCCCAAGACATAATCCTTCAGTAGCCTTTCCTTAGTCAAATGGACGCGCTCCAACCTATCATCCCATCTACCACCCACTGTCCAAAAGACTAAGTTCTAGCATCCTAAGATCATGGCAGAGCCCATATTACCAAGTGGTTGCACTTGAAGCTTCTCAACATTTGACATCTCAAATCTCTTTGTTTCCTGGGTGGCCATCCACAAGTGAGATACACAAGCCAAGTCCATGGCCTTGTGAACCACTCAACATAAACCATTCCTTCCATTCCACCCAGGTGGTTCATTAACTTAGTTGTTTTATTATACAAAAACATAAGTCCTTAGACTTAGAAATTTTTCCATAGTGAATATATAAACCACCCTTGTTTTCTAGTAGCTAGGCTAAGCATGGCATGGCAACTTATCCTTAGGGAATTTCCTAGCAACTCTACCTTTCTATTCTTCATAGGATTTCCCATCATCATTTGACAAAAGTAGCATGCAAGTCCTAACAAAATATATCTAATGCAAGTATAAAATATAGGTATGGAATATTCATGAAGATATCACTTGCCTTTTTGGTAGAGGGTATAGGTTCACTCCTTGTCCTTGCAACACTCACACTCTTCAAGTCACTACAATTCAATCAATCAAGGCACAAACTTAATCTACCAATCAAGCAAAACTACACACATAAAATAACAAAGTCAAACAAACAATTTTTCACACACAAGGTAATGGGATCTAAGTCATGCATAAGCATGCAAAGGTTGGTTCTAATGTAAGGATGGTCTTCACTAGGCTTCTAACTTTGTAAGTTCCAAATTGGTCATTTACCAAAATGGCAAAGTCATTTGCAAAGAGGGTCTCTATTAGATTCCTAAACTTTGTAAGATCCAAAATGGTCATTTACCAAAGTGGCAAAGTTAAAGAAATGCATGCAAGCATGCCAAGCTTTGATTTGTTTGAAAAAGGGGTTCCTAATGGGTCATAGACATTTGGGCACACCTATTGGTCATTTTATGAAGTGGCTAAGTCATTTGCAAAAGGTTTCACTATAAAACCATTTGCAAAACAAAGTGTCATTCTATGTGGTGTAGAAATATTATTACCAAGGCACTAACCTATAGGGTTCACCAAATGAGTTGCTATTGCAAAACTTGGTGTTTGGGTCAGTAGGTTTGGTCCAAAACATTTTCTCAAAGTTTTCTTTATGAAAGCATTTTCATAAACAAAACAATGGTTTTTAATTAGCTAGAAATGGACTAAACCAATTAATCCATTCTATTCTTTTCAAAAATAATTTTCCAAACTATGGGTTGGTTCCTAGGGTCAGTAAGGTCACAAAAAACTAAATTGCAAAGGTTTTAACCCTAAAATCATTTTTAAATGATTTTTCTAATGTTAGCAAGAACACAAAAGAATCTGCAAAATCAAACAAGCTAACAAATACTATTCGCTAAACTAAGGGCAGGGTTGGCTAGGGCTTGTCTTGCTGATTCCAACGACATCAAATTTGTAAAATTTGGACGTGTGGATCCAAAGATACATGGGTTTGAAAATGGCAAAAGTTTCTGTTTTCAAATCTCTTTTAAACAGATCTAGTGCCACGCGTCTTAATATTATTCGTCCGTACCGGTTCGGTGTGGATCGGCAACGTGGAGCGTTGGATCAAGTTTGATTGCACGGCACAGAGGACATACCCCTTTGCGGTTAGTCATTCTATCGTAACCGATGGATCGAGATCGGACGGTTGCGGCAGGCTCGACCTAAAGCTAGCGGCGCTGCGGTGGCTAGCGACGGCGGAGCGGTCGGTAGACGACGGAGGCGACGCTATAGGAGGTGGGGGATAAGGAGGGGTTGCTCACCGGGCTCAGGGGGTCACGGCGAAGCTCAAGGTACTGACGGTTCGACGAGGGGCGCTCTGGTTCAGCCGCGATTCCTCGACGGAGTAGAGGACGGCGACGGACGGCTCTGTCCATGGTCGAAGACGAGGCTGTGGTCCACGAGAAGACAAACGGAGGACTGGGTTAGACGTAGGAGATCATAGCGGAGCTGTGAGCGTGAACGAGAAGGGTTGGGGTAGTCTGATTTACCAGAGAGGTTCCGCTAGAGTTTGCAGACAGACGGTGGCGCTCAGGTCGTCGTCGTTGGCGAGGCTCTGGGGTGCCCGCGGGTGAATGGGTGGTATGGATAGATGCGTCTGGATGCATGGAGTATGCTCGTGTGTTCGGGGAGGCAGGAGGCGGTGTGACTTGGCCGGAATTGCTGCGACAGCTCGTCGGAGCAGAGGGTGCTCGGGGAGGAATTGAGGCGGCCTGGGGGCGAGCTTGGGGAAGGGGTCTGAGAGAAAACGGAGGAGAGAGCGAGGCGATTAAGTAGCTGTGGTCACGGCGAGAAATTAACGCAGCGTTTACGTGAATTAATTCGGCGGAATCAAAGCAGAAAACGGCCGGCGAAGTCTGGGGGGAGACGGGGTCGCGGGGAGGACGATGAACAGCTGTCGGTGGGGTCCTCTGGTCAGTGGGAAAAGGAGAGGGAACGGGTCCACCTGTCAATCACTCTGCGGTTTAGTTCGAGTGTGAGGAAAACGGTTTGGGGCGAGTGGGTCCGCTTGGCAGTGAAAGAAAAGGGAGTGGGAGTGGGGTCCAGATGTCATTCTCTGTGCGGGTAGGTTTCTTAGTGAGAAGAGATTTCTTCGGGGGAGAGAACAGGTGGGCTACTATTGGGCTAGTTGGGTTGGGCCTTAGTGGGCTGGGTCTGTTTCTTATTTTATTTTTCTGTCTAATCTCTTTTTCTTTTTCTAATCCTTTTCTGTTTTGAATTTTCAAACAATTATTCACACATTCAAACAACACTCAAATCAATTCAAACAAACAATCAACTTTACTTTGAATTTGGTTCTGTTTGGCAACATAATCCAAATCTCAAAATGAAATAATATTTTTATTTAATTTTAGGATCCATTTATTATTTAAATAAAGTGGATCTTTAGTTATTAGGGTTTGATTTTTTTTTAATAAGATTTCCATTTGAAATCCAATTATTTTCAAAACCAACCCAGAAGGTTTAATTTGAAAAATAAAAGAATTACTTGGAAACTTATTTAAATAAATAAATAAGTTTTTGGTGTTTTAATTAAAATGGGAAAGCCTTTACTTAAATAAAATTGGATATTTAAATCCTTATTATTTTATTTAAATAATCCTTTACTCATTTTAATCAAAGCAAAACCTTTTAATAAAAGATTTCAAAGTAGTAATAAAATACTTGGTGTTCATTTAAAATGGGAAAAGCCTTTACTTAAATAAAATTGGATATTTAAATCCTTATTATTTTATTTAAATAAACTTTTACTCATTTTATCAAAACAAAATATTTTATTACAAAAGTTTGGCCAAAATTAATTTGGCTTACCTTTTCATTTGAAACAAAGTCTTTTATTAAAAGATCTAAAACAGTGTTTCCAAAACAATTTATTTTCCTTTGATAAATGTTTTACTTTTTAAATCCCTTTAGGATTATTTGTTCACCAAAGGGTATGGCTTTTGGTAAGGGCTTTAAAGGCTTTGGAAATTTCAATTTCCTTCTCTTATTATACTTCTAAGATTTTGCTTATGGTTCCAAACTAAGTGAAACCAATCTCTAAGGTCTTTCTTGATCCTTTGTGGAAATTTGTTGATCAAATTTGGTATGGATCAAATCCTTGGATTTGGAGATACTTTGGAAAATGATTTCCTTCCATTAGGGCTTAGGGTTTTGGATTTTGGATTCACTTTCCAAGTGTTCAAATTTCTAGATACATTCATTAAGGAATGCATTTCCCTTGATTTGGATTTTTGTTGAATTCAAACTTCTGCCAAAGTTTGTTCAAGATGGGATTTCAAGTCTCCTTCTAGAAACAAAAGTTTCTTTTCACCCTGATTTTCAACAAAATTTTATTTTGTTATTTTATTTTTCATATTACAAGATTTGGAAAATCTTGGGATGTGACAGTTGTCATGTGGATCCATGTGGTTTAGGTAAACAACACATGCAATGGCACTAGGTGATCACAGTGGTCTAGGAAAAGAACACATGCAATCACACTAGTGGATCAGTGTGTCAAACCATGGTCATAGAGACAAAAAAACAGATAAGAAAGTAGCTTTCACATTCCATGTTGCACCATTGTGGCAGATGTTACATCACAGAATTCACTGGAGTGTGTGTTCTCATGTGGATCACAATGGTCTAGGAAAAGAACGCATGCAATGACACTAGTGGATCAGTGTGTCAAACCTTGGTCATAGAGACCAAAAACACATAGGAAAGCAGCTTCTACATTGCATGTTACACCAGTGTGGCAGAAGTTGTATCACATAATCCACTGGAGTGTGTGTTGTCATGTGGTTTACGGAAAGAACACATGCAATAGCACTATGTGATCACACTGGTCTAGGAAAAGAACACATGAAATGACACTAGTGGATCAGTGTATCAAACCATGGTGAAAGATACAAAAAACATATAGGAAAGGAGCTTCCACATTGCATGTTGCACCAGTGTGGCAGAAGTTGCATCACTTAATCCACTGGAGTTTGTGTTGTCATGTGGATCCATGTGGTCTAGGAAAAGAACTCATGTAATGGCACTAATGGAGTAGTGGGTCAAACCTTGGTCACAAAGACCCAAAACACATAGGAAACCAGCTTCCACATTGCATGTTGCACTAGTGTTGCAGAAGTTGCATCATAAAATCCACCAGAGTGTCTATTGTCATGTGGAGCCATGTGGTTTAGGCAAAGAACACATGCAGTGACACTAGTGGATCAATGTGGTCTAGGAAAAGAATGCATGCAATTACACTAGTGCATCCTTGTGTCAAACCTTGGTCACAAAGACCAAAAACACATAGGAAAGATGCTTCCACATTGCATGTTGCATCAGTGTGGCATAAGTTGCATCACACAATTCACTGGAGTATGTGTTGTCATGTGGTTTAGGGAAAGAACACATGCAATGGCACTATGTGATCACACTGGTCTAGGAGAAGAACACATGCAATGACATTAGTGGATCAGTGTGTCAAACCATGGTGAAAGAGACAAAAAAACAGATAGGAAAGGGGCTTCCACATTGCATGTTGCACCAGTGTGGCAGAAGTTGCATCACTCGATCCACTGGAGTTTGTGTTGTCATGTGGATCCATGTGGTCTAGGAAAAGAACTCATTTAATGGCACTACTGGATTAGTGGGTCAAACCTTGGTCACAAAGACCAAAAACACATAGGAAAGCAGCTTCCACATTGCATGTTGCACCAGTGTTGCAGAAGTTGCATCATAGAATCCACTGGAGTGTCTATTGTCATGTGGATCCATGTGGTTTAGGCAAAGAACACATGCAGTGACACTAGTGGATCAATGTGGTCTAGGAAAAGAATGCATGCAATTACACTAGTGCATCAGTGTGTCAAACCTTGGTCACAAAGACCAAAAACACATAGGAAAGCTGCTTCCACATTGCATGTTGCATCAGTGTGGCAGAAGTTGCATCACACAATTCACTTGAATATGTGTTGTCATGTGGATCCATGTGGTTTAGGAAAAGAACACATGCAATGACATTAGTGGAACAATGTGTTCTAGGAAAAGAACACATGCAATGACACTAGTGCATCTGTGTGTCAAACCTTGGTCATAGAGACCAAAAAACACATAGGAAAGCAGCTTCTACATTGCATGTTGCACCAGTGTGGCAGAAGTTGTATCACATAATTCACTGGAGTGTGTGATGTCATGTGGTTTTGGGAAAGAACACATGCAATGGCACTATGTGATCACACTGGTCTAGGAAAAGAACACATGCAATGACATTAGTGGATCAGTGTGTCAAACCATGGTGAAAGAGACAAAAAACAGATAGGAAAGGATCTTCCACATTGCATGTTGCACCAGTGTGGCAGAAGTTGCATCACATAATCTACTAGAGTTTGTGTTGTCATGTGGATCCATGTGGTCTAGGAAAAGAACACATGCAATAACACTAGTGGATTAGTGTGTCAAACCTTGGTCATAGAGACCAAAAACACATAGGAAAGCAGCTTCCACATTGTATGTTGCACCATTGTGGCAGAACTTGCATCACAGAATCCACTGGAGTGTGTATTGTCATGTGGGTCAATGTGGTTTAGGAAAACAACACATGGAATGACACTAGTGGATCAATGTGGTCTTGGAAAAGAACACATGCACTTACACTAGTGGATCAATGTGTCAAACCTTGGTCACAAAGACCAAAAATAGATAGGAAAGATGCTTCCACATTGCATGTTGCACCATTGTGGCAGAAGTTCCATCACTAAATCCACTGGAGTGTGTGTTGTCATGTGGATCCAAGTGGTTTAGGAAAAGAACACATGAAATGACACTGGTGGATTAGTGTGTCAAACCTTGGTCACAGAGACCAAAAACACATAGGAAAGTACCTTCCACATTTCATGTCGCACCAGCATGGCAGAAGTTGCATCATAGAAAACACTAGAGTGTGTGTTGTCATGTGGATCCATGTGGTTTAGGTAAACAACACATGCAATGGCACTAGGTGATCACAGTGGTCTAGGAAAAGAACACATGCAATCATACTAGCAGATCCGTGTGTCAAACCATGGTAATAGAGACAAAAAACAGATAAGAATGTAGCTTCCACATTGCATGTAGCACTAGTGTGGCAGAAGTTACATCACAGAATTCACTGGAGTGTGTGTTCTCATGTGGATCACAATGGTCTAGGAAAAGAACACATGCAATGATACTAGTGGATTAGTGTGTCAAACCTTGGTCATAGAGACCAAAAACACATAGGAAAGCAGCTTCTACATTGTATGTTGCACCAGTGTGGCAGAAGTTGTATCACATAATCCACTGGAGTGTGTGTTGTCATGTGGTTTACGGAAATAACACATGCAATAGCACTATGTGACCACACTGGTCTAGGAAAAGAACACATGCAATGACACTAGTGAATAAGTATATGAAACCATGGTGAAAGATACAAAACAACATATAGGAAAGGAGCTTCCACATGGCATGTTGCACCAGTGTGGTAGAAGTTGCATCACTTAATCCACTGGAGTTTGTGTTGTCATGTGGATCCATGTGGTCTAGGAAAAGAACTCATCTAATGGCACTACTGGATTAGTGGGTCAAACCTTGGTCACAAAGATCAAAAACACATAGGAAAGCAGCTTCCACATTGCATGTTGCACCAGTGTTGCAGAAGTTGCATCATAGAATCCACCGGAGTGTCTATTGTCATGTGGAGCCCTGTGGTTTAGGCAAAGAACACATGCAGTGACACTAGTGGATCAATGTGGTCTAGTAAAAGAATGCATGCAATTACACTAGTGCATCAATGTGTCAAACCTTCATCACAAAGACCAAAAACACATAGGAAAGCTGCTTCCACATTGCATGTTGCATCAGTGTGGCAGAAGTTGCATCACACAATTCACTAGAGTATGTGTTGTCATGTGGATCCATGTGGTTTAGGAAAAGAACACATGCAATGACATTAGTGGAACAATGTGTTCTAGGACAAGAACACATGCAATGACACTAGTGGATCAGCGTGTCAAACCTTGGTCATAGAGACCAAAAACACATAGGAAAGCAGCTTCTACATTGCATGTTGCACCAGTGTGGCAGAAGTTGTATCACATAATCCACTAGAGTGTGTGTTGTCATGTGGTTTATGGAAAGAACACATGCAATGGCACTATGTGATCACACTGGTCTAGGAGAAGAACACATGCAATGACATTAGTGGATCAGTGTGTCAAACCATGGTGAAAGAGACAAAAAACAGATAGGAAAGGAGCTTCCACATTGCATGTTGCACCAGTGTGGCAGAAGTTGCATCACTCAATCCACTAGAGTTTGTGTTGTCATGTGGATCCATGTGGTCTAGGAAAAGAACTCATGTAATGGCACTACTAGATGAGTGGGTAAAACCTTGGTCACAAAGACCAAAAACACATAGGAAAGCAGCTTCCACATTGCATGTTGCACCAGTGTTGCAGAAGTTGCATCATAGAATCCACTGGAGTGTCTATTGTCATGTGGATCCATGTGGTTTAGGCAAAGAACACATGCAGTGACACTAGTGGATCAATGTGGTCTAGGAAAAGAAAGCATGCAATTACACTAGTGCATCAGTGTGTCAAACCTTGGTCACAAAGACCAAAAACACATAGGAAAGCTGCTTCCACATTGCATGTTGCATCAGTGTGGAAGAAGTTGCATCACACAATTCACTTGAGTATGTGTTGTCATGTGGATCCATGTGGTTTAGGAAAAGAACACATGCAATGACATTAGTACAACAATGTGTTCTAGGAAAAGAACACATGCAATGGCACTAGTGGATATGTGTGTTAAACCTTGGTCATAGAGACCAAAAACACATAGGAAAGCAGCTTCTACATTGCATGTTGCACCAGTGTGGCAGAAGTTGTATCACATAATCCACTGGAGTGTGTGTTGTCATGTGGTTTAGGGAAACAACACATGCAATGGCACTATGTGATCACACTGGTCTAGGAAAAGAACACATGCAATGAGATTAGTGGATCAGTGTGTCAAACCATGGTGAAAGAGACAAAAAACAGATAGGAAAGGAGCTTCCACATTGCATGTTGCACCAGTGTGGCATAAGTTGCATCACATAATCTACTAGTGTTTGTGTTGTCATGTGGATCCATGTGGTCAAGGAAAAGAACACATGCAATGACACTAGTGGATTAGTGGGTCAAACGTTGGTCATAGAGACCAAAAACACATAGGAAAGCAGCTTCCACATTGCATGTTGCACCATTGTGGCAGAAGTTGCATCACAAAATCCACTGGAGTGTGTATTGTCATGTGGGTCAATGTGGTTTAGGAAAAGAACACATGGAATGACACTGGTGGATCAATGTGGTCTTGAAAAAAATACATGCAATTAAACTAGTCGACCAATGTGTCAAACCTTGGTCACAAAGACCAAAAACACATAAGAAAGATGCTTTCACATTGCATGTTGCACCATTGTGGCAGAAATTGCATCACAGAATTCACTGTATTGTGTGTTGTAATGTGGATCCATGTGGTTTAGGTAAAGTACACATGCAATGACACTAGTGGATCAGTGTGTCAAACCTTGGTCACGTAGACCAAAAACAAATAGGAACGCATCTTCCACATTGCATGTTGCACCAGTGTGGCAGAAGTTCCATCACTAAATCCACTGGAGTGTGTGTTGTCACGTGGATCCAAGTGGTTTAGGAAAAGAACACATGAAATTACACTAGTGGATCAGTGTGTTAAACCTTGGTCACAGAGACCAAAAACACATAGGAAAGGAGCTTCCACATTTCATGCCGCACCAGCGTGGCAGAAGTTGCATCATAGAATCCACTAGAGTGTGTGTTGTCATGTGGATCCATGTTGTTTAGGTAAACAACACATGCAATGGCAATAGGTGATCATAGTGGTCTAGGAAAAGAACACATGCAATCACACTAGTGGATCAGTGTGTCAAACCATGGTAATAGAGACAAAAAACATATAAGAAAGTAGCTTCCACATTGCATGTAGCACTAGTGTGGCAGAAGTTACATCATAGAATTCACTGGAGTGTGTGTTCTCATGTGGATCACAATGGTCTAGGAAAAGAACACATGCAATGACACTAGTGGATCAGTGTGTCAAACCTTGGTCATAGAGACCAAAAACACATAGGAAAGCAGCTTCTACATTGCATGTTACACCAGTGTGGCAGAAGTTGTATCACATAATCCACTGGAGTGTGTGTTGTCATGTGGTTTAGGGAAAGAACACATGCAATGGCACTATGTGATCACACTAGTCTAGGAAAAGAAAAAATGCAATGACATTAGCGGATCAGTGTGTCAAACCATGGTGAAAGAGACAAAAAACAGATAGGAAAGGAGCTTCCACATTGCATGTTGCACCAGTGTGGCATAAGTTGCATCACATAATCTACTAGTGTTTGTGTTGTCTTATGGATCCATGTGGTCTAGGAAAAGAAGACATGCAATGACACTAGTGTATTAGTGGGTCAAATGTTGGTCACAGAGACCAAAAACACATAGGAAAGCAGCTTCCACATTGCATGTTGCACCATTGTGGAAGAAGTTGCATCACAGAATCCACTGGAGTGTGTATTGTCATGTGGGTCAATGTGGTTTAGGAAAAGAACACATGGAATGACACTGGTGGATCAATGTGATCTAGGAAAAAACACATGCAATTAAACTAGTCGACCAATGTGTCAAACCTTGGTCACAAAGACCAAAAACACATAGGAAAGATGCTTCCACATTGCATGTTGCACCATTGTGGCAGAAATTGCATCACAGAATCCACTGCATTGTGTGTTGTCATGTGGATCCATGTGGTTTTGGGAAAGTACACATGCAATGACACTAGTGGTTCAATGTGTCAAACCTTGGTCACATAGACCAAAAACACATAGGAACGCATCTTCCACATTGCATGTTGCACTAGTGTGGCAGAAGTTCCATCACTAAATCCACTGGAGTGTGTGTTGTCATGTGGATCCAAGTGGTTTAGGAAAAGAACACATGAAATTACACTAGTGGATAAGTGTGTTAAACCTTGGTCATAGAGACCAAAAACACATAGGAAAGCACCTTCCACATTTCATGTCGCACCAGCGTGGCAGAAGTTGCATCATAGAATCCACTAGAGTGTGTGTTGTCATGTGGATCCATGTGGTTTAGGTAAACAACATATGCAATGGTAATAGGTGATCATAGTGGTCTAGGAAATGAACACATGCAACCACAATAGTGGATCAGTGTGTCAAACCATGGTAATAGAGACAAAAAACAGATAAGAAAGTAGCTTCCACATTGCATGTAGCACTAGTGTGGCAGAAGTTACATCACAGAATTCACTGGAGTGTGTGTTCTCATGTGGATTACAATGGTCTAGGAAAAGAACACATGCAATGACACTAGTGGATCAGTGTGTCAAACCTTGGTCATAGAGACCAAAAACACATAGGAAAGCAGCTTCTACATTGCATGTTGCACCAGCGTGGCAGAAGTTGTATCACATAATCCACTGGAGTGTGTGTTGTCATGTGGTTTACGGAAAGAACACATGCAATGGCACTATGTGATCACACTGGTCTAGGAAAAGAACACATGCAATGACACTAGTGGATCAGTGTATCAAACCATGGTGAAAGATACAAAAAAACATATAGGAAAGGAGCTTCCACATTGCATGTTGCACCAGTGTGGCAGAAGTTGCATCACTCAATCCACTGGACTTTGTGTTGTCATGTGGATCCATGTGGTCTAGGAAAAGAACTCATGTAATGACACTACTGGATTAGTGGGTCAAACCTTGGTCACAAAGACCAAAAACACATAGGAAAGCAGCTTCCACATTGCATGTTACACCAGTGTTGCAGAAGTTGCATCATAGAATCCACTGGAGTGTCTATTGTCATGTGGATCCATGTGGTTTAGGCAAAGAACACATGTAGTGACACTAGTGGATCAATGTGGTCTAGGAAAAGAATGCATGCAATTACACTAGTGCATCAGTGTGTCAAACCTTGGTCACAAAGACCAAAAACACATAGGAAAGCTGCTTCCACATTGCATGTTGCATCAGTGTGGTACAAGTTGCATCACACAATTCACTTGAGTATGTGTTGTCATGTGGATCCATGTGGTTTAGGAAAAGAACACATGCAATGACATTAGTGGAACAATGTGTTCTAGGAAAAGAACACATGCAATGACACTAGTGGATCTGTCTGTCAAACCTTGGTCATAGAGACCAAAAACACATAGGAAAGCAGCTTCTACATTGCATGTTGCACTAGTGTGGCAGAAGTTGTATCACATAATCCACTGGAGTGTGTGTTGTCATGTGGTTTAGGGAAAGAACACATGCACTGGCACTATGTGATCACACTGGTCTAGGAAAAGAACACATGCAATGACATTAGTGGATCAGTGTGTCAAACCATGGTGAAAGAGACAAAAACAGATAGGAAAGGAGCTTCCACATTGCATGTTGCACCAGTGTGGCATAAGTTGCATCACATAATCTACTAGTGTTTGTGTTGTCATGTGGATTCATGTGGTCTAGGAAAAGAACACATGCAATGACACTAGTGGATTAGTGGGTCAAATGTTGGTCACAGAGACCAAAAACACATAGGAAAGCAGTTTCCACATTGCATGTTGCACCATTGTGGCAGAAGTTGCATCACAGAATCCACTGGAGTGTGTGTTGTCATGTGGATCCATGTGGTTTAGGAAAATAACACATGGAATGGCACCAGTGGATCAATGTGGTCTAGGAAAAGAACACATGGAATTACACTAGTGGATCAATGTGTCAAACCTTGGTCACAAAGACCAAAAACACATAGGAAAGATGCTTCCACATTGCATGTTGCGCCATTATGGCAGAAGTTGCATCACATAATCCACTGTATTGTGTGTGAGAATATCATTTTGCGGCCCGAAAGTTGGGGTGTCCAGGCAACGCGGTATCCGAGTTCCCTGATATCATCCGCGATGACTATAGTTGGCGTGCCAAATACTCAGAGGGTCTTTTTGACACGAATTCAACTTTATGTTTCAATACAAAAAATCAGGCTAACGTTCGTCAAGTTGGCCCCCTATGAGTTCTCGCCGTTATGTCGCTCCTGTCGCTCCTGTCGCTTAGGTGTCAATTAGGCTTGCATCGTTGGCGCCTGCATCCATTACGCGTCTTCTTCTTTCCCGGAGCAGCAATCTGTGGGGTGTCGCAGCCATGGCGCGGAGCTGGGACGTGGACGAACCTGTTCGGCCCAGCTCTCCTCCCTGTAGGCTTGCAGCGTTGGCGCCTCCATTACTCGTCTTCTTCCCTGGAGCGGCAATCTGTGGTCGCGGCCATGGCGCAGAGCTGGGAAGTGATGAAGCTTCTCGGCCCTGCTCTCCTCCCCATCCCGAGTCGGAGCTCGCCCTCACCGTGGACGCACCCATGGCACGGTCGGGGACGAGAATTGGTTCCCGGTGAGATCTATCACCTTGTCAACCATGCTCGGTTCTGCTTTCCTCCTCTAGAATCTGAGCTCGCCGTTGCTGTGGTTGCACCCGCACCAATTCTGCCACCTCTGCCGAGGTCTCTATTGTAGCTCAAGTTCTGGGGCTCTCCAATTTCTGCCATGTTGGGCCTGTAAGTGTTGATGTATGTTAAACTAGCAAATCTCTTTTGTTCAAATCTCTTGGGATATACCAACTTCATTGTGTTTAATTATGAAAGATAAAATATAAATGACTTCTCTCAATTTCTCACATAGAAAAATGCACAGCTAATTTCATATTCTCGCAGGAACTGGCCCCACTTGTTGAACCGGCAGCACTGCCATGATCTCCACGTAACCACAGTGAGTTCTCGAACCGAAAGTTGCAGTTACCACATTTCTTTTGCAGTCATTCCTCTTCCTCAGTCATTCCTCTACAGTTTTTCCTGGGTGCTTCTTCTTCCTCTGTTCTGGAACCGTCGGTTCATCTTCTTCTTCCTCTCTCGAAGGTAGTTCCTTGTAGGCAGTTCCTTTCACCCATTTCCTTGCAGGCATGGACGATGGTAAACGCACAACAGAGACCCACTTGGTCCCTGCCCATGGCACCACGACTTTGACAGTGGTGTACACAAATGATGAAGCGACTGTGGAGACAACTCTCGCCAGGTTTGAGCAATTGCTTGAGAAAGAGAATCACAAGTTTGTGGGGCTAGACTTGGAGTACACCCGTGCAAATAAGCGGAAAAATCCTCCACAAGAGATCGCTGTCGTGCAAATCGCCATACATGAGGAGGTCCTCGTTTACCACTTCTGCAGGTATGTGAAATTTAAATTTGAGATCACCACTTCTGCATCCCTTGTTCCCTTACATCCCTAGAACCATCTAAGTGCAGGAGTAAACCAACTGAGATGCGTTGTCTGGCTCTAGTCGAGTTCTTGTGTAGGAATGGGATAACTTTCACTAGCGTGGATATCACAAATGACACAATTATGCTTTCTCTTGTGTTGATAAAAATCCCAGAGGGGCACCGCATCGACATCCAAAATCTGTACAAGATCAAATCATACCCAGCGAAGGATGGCATGGGTGATCTGGCAGCAGGAATCATCGGTAAACCCTGTGAAAAAATGAAGAAATTGAAGCGACTCGATCACGACTACTGGGAATGGAAGCCGATGAGCCAGGTGCGCCTCGAGTATGCAGCCAGAGACGCCTACATGGCGTACGAGTTGTACAGTAAGCTCATTACCATGAAAGATGGGATGGTTAAGGGGTTTTTTCGCGAGAGAGCTATGCCCTGGTTGCAAGCTAGCCTAGGAGAAGAAGCGCGAGGAGGATAGAAAGCGGTTTCAGGACAAGCAGGGATCTTGGGATGGTGGCGACATCAAGCGGCTGAAGGGGAAGCAAGTTAAGGACGACAACAAGTGGTGGTGATACATTATGTGTTTGAACTAGATTTTAGTTTCTAGTTTATTATGTGTGTGATACATTTAGTTACTTCAATACAAAATTTCGACCAATTTAACTTGTTGATGTATTTCTTGACAATTATAATATAATCGAGCACTAGAAATATTTTGTAGTGTGCATGACCATGATCTGTAAATATAGTTGAACACTAGAAACTTTAAGGCACTCCATATAAAGGAGTAGATTAATATATAAGGTTCACCAGAGACACCATGGGTATATTGTCTTACATGCCACACACAGGTAATAATTATCTAGAACAAAATAAAAGCAGGGGCTGCAGCAGGAGGCCGGGACACGAAGACGCCTAGCAGGGCAGGGGTTTATCCGCAGGAGGCAATGACAACCTAGTCGATGGGATACATGCCAGTCCTAACATACTCTCGAAGGAATGTGCCGTAGGCTGCATGCCGCGCCAAGGTAATCGGCCTATGCCTTCTGCCTCCGCCTCTGCCAACGCCCTCCGCGTGCTGGATCATGCTGTTGAGGTCCACGTTGATTGCTCTGCCACAGAATGGGCAAAACAGTCTCCCCCTACGGTGGAAACGGATTAGCCCACACCATAACCACCTCAACACATAGCGGCTCTTGTTGTCCCTAGATTCCTTGCTATCGTCCACTTCATCATCATCATCCTGTTGATTTTTAAGAACATAACTTAGAACTCATAAATATGATTGAATTGTATTACAACTCAAGAATTGACAACATGTATATGTAAGACAATATATCCGTGGATATCAAAGATAAAGCATCTCAGCAATAGTTTGATCGATCCATATATCATTTCATCTCAACACAATGACAAATAATTGCATCAGAGTGAATGTAGGATAAATCTAGGGGCCTCATAAGTTTCTTCAGGGATGGAGTAGGTGAACCAAGTAACAATTGCACAACCTGTAATGTTGTTATACATCACCCCAGGTTCACTAACTCATCCCTGAAAGAATCTGACATCAATGTGTCTGCCTCTCTTTTGGGGCAAATTTGAATCATTGGCCACAATAAGAAATTGAAATGTAATCATACAAAACATTATTTAGGGATATGCATAGTCAGGTACAAAAACAAGCCTCAATATTGTAATTATAAATAAAAAACCAAACAATTAATCTTCAGGTGCATGTTAAAAATACTTATGATCAAAACCATTCATATACATATGCATCATACCAATCATTAAAAGGTCAGAAACAATTCAAGGATCATATATGTAGTTCCATATGACAATAAATCTAGGGCCTCAAAATTTGTTTTAGAGATGGAGTTGGCGAACGAAAGTACCAATAACACAACCTATATTGTTTGTGTGCATTGTTGCCTCAGGTTCACCAACCCATCCCTAAAACACGACACCATTATACATGTCTCCCCTTGAACTCTTTTGGGGCAAATTTCAATCATCGGCCTCGGTGACAAACTAAAATGTAATTCTTATACAGTGAACGCATTGAATAGGTAATTCCAATATCATAGTTCTATGAATGTAGAATAAAGATTAAGGCCTCATAAGTTTCTACAGGGACGGCGTAAGTGAACCAAGTAACAATTGCAACCTATATTGTTCTTGTACATCGGCCCAGGTTCACTAACTCGTCCCTGAAAAAATCTGACACCGATGTGTCTGCCTCTCTTTTGGGGCAAATTTGAATCATTGGCCACAATAAGAAATTGAAATGTAATCATACAAAACATTATTCAGGGATATATATAGTCAGGTACAAAAACAAGCCTAAATATTGTAATTATAAATAAAAAACCAAACAATTAATCTTCAGGTACATGTTAAAAATACTTATGATCAAAACCATTCATATACACATGCATCATACCAATCATTAAAAGATCAGAAACAATTCAAGGATCATGTATGTAGTTCCATATGAGAATAAATCAAGGGCCTCATAATTTGTTTCAGAGATGGAGTTGGGGAACCAAAGTACCAACAACACAACATATATTGTTTGTGTGCATTGCTGCCTCAGGTTCACCAACCCATCCCTAAAACACGACACAGTCATACGTGTCTCCCCTTGAACTCTTTTGGGGCAAATTTCAATCATCGGCCTCGGTGACAAACTAAAATGTAATTCTTATACAATATGAATGCATGGAATAGGTAATTCAAATATCATAGTTCTATGAATATAGAATAAAGATTGCAGCCTCATAAGTTTCTACAGAGATGGCGTAAGCGAACCAAGTAACAATTGCACAGCTTATATTGATCGTGTACATGGCCCTAGGTTCGTTCACTCATCCGTGTAAAAATTTGACACCAATGTGTCTGCCTCTCTTTGGGGCAAATTTGAATCATTGGCCACAATAAGAAATTGAAATGCAATCGTACCAAACAATATTCAGGGATATACAAATGCATCATACAACGCATTCATAGATCAGAAACAATACAAATATTATATATTTAGGTTCCATATGAGAGAAAAAATTAGGGCCTCATTTTTTTCAGCGATGGAGTCGGAGAACCAAAATACCAACAGCACAACCTGTATTGTTTATGTGCATTGTTGCCTCAGGGCCACTAACCATCCCTAGAAAACGACACCATCAGATTCCCTTGCACTATTTTGGGGCAAAATTGAATCATTGGGCTCAGTAAGGAATAGAAATGTAATGTTATAGGCCTGCTGTGTATCGAAATCAACACTCAACTAGATGGCAGATGAGCAGATTGGGGTTTTGTGACTAGATGGCAGATGCATCAATCAACCGATCGAATCATATATATACTACCCTACTTCAAGAGCAAAAGAATCTGTACACGATTGAGCAAATCCTATGTATGAACAATGAAAACTGCGACTGCGACTAGAGAAGCTAGCAATGTAGTACCTCGGACTCCTCATCAGGGACCTCCTCCTCGAACTCATCATTCTCCGCGATTGCGTCGAAGATTGCTTGAACGGCGATGGGGTCGTCGATGTAGATCACCGGATTGCCTCCGCCTGCCGCCTGCCCCCCATCCAGATCTGCTGTTGGCACCACGACGTTGTCGGCCACCTGCTGCTCGATGGCGATGGCTACTACCAGCTGCTCGGCATCGATGGCTACCACCTGCTGCTTGGCGGCGACGGCTACCACTTGCTGCTCGGCGGCGATGGCTACTGGCTGGACGGATGAGTTCGCACCCTCGACGGTGCGGCGACGAGCGGCATTCGTGTCATTGCGTGTCTGTTCTTTTCATAAACCACACCCAGTGTCATTACATGCGTGTTCTTCTAAACAAACCACATAAGGATCCACCAGTGTCATTGCCTATCTATTCTTTTCATGAACCACACCTAGTGTCATTGCATGTGTGTTCTTCTAAACAAACCACATAAGTCATTGCATGGCTGTTCTTTTCATGAACCACACCCAGTGTCATTGCATGTCTGTTCTTTTCATGAACCACGACTAGAGTCATTGCATGTCCGTTCCTCTAAACAAACCACATAAGGATCCACTAGTGTAATTGCATGTCTGTTCTTTTCATGAACCACATAAGGATCTACCAGTGTCATTGCATGTCTGTTCTTTTCATGAACCACACCTAGTGTCATTGCATGTGTGTTACTTCCATAAACCACATATGGATCCACCTAGTGTGATTGCATGTTTGTTCCTTCCATAAACCACATAAGGATCCACCAGTGTCATTGCCTGTCTATTCTTTTCATGAACCACTCCTAGTGTCAGTGCATGTCTGTTCTTTTCATGAACCACACCTAGTGTCACTGGATGTCAGTTCTTTTCATGAACCACATAAGGATCTACCAGAGTCATTGGATGTGTGTTCTTCTCATGAACCACACGTGGATCCACCGGTGTCATTGCATGTCTGTTCCTCTAAACAAACCACATAAGGATCTAGGAGTGTCATTGCGTGTGTGTTCTTTTCATGAATCACACCCAGTATCATTGCATGTGTGTTCTTCTAAACAAACCACATAAGGATCCACCAGTGTCATTGCACGTGTGTTCTTTTCATGAACCACATAAGGATGGGCCCACCAATGTCATTGCATGTCTGTTCTTTTCATGAACCACACCAAGTGTCTGTGCATGTCTGTTCTATTCATGAACCACACCTAGTTTCACTGCATGTCTGTTCTTTTCATGAACCACATAAGGATCTACCAGTGTCATTGCATGTCTTTTACTTCCATAAACTACATGTGGATCCACCGGTGTCATTGCATGTCTGTTCCTCTAAACAAACCACGTAAGGATCCACCAGTGTCATTTCATGTCTGTTCTTTTCGTGAACCACATAAGGATGGGCCCACCAGTGTCATTGCATTTCTGTTCTTTTCATGAACCACACCCAGTGTTAGTGCATGTCTGTTCTATTCATGAACCACACCCAGTTTCACTGCATGTCTGTTCTTTTCATGAACCACATAAGGATCTACCAGTGTCATTGCAAGTGTTTTACTTCCATAAACCACATGTGGATCCACCGGTGTCATTGCATGTTTGTTCCTCTAAACAAACCACATAAGGATCAACCAATGTCATTGCATGTGTGTTCTTCTCATGAACCACACCCAATGTCATTACATGTGTGTTCTTCTAAACAAACCACATAAGGATCCACCAGTGTCATTGCCTGTCTATTCTTTTCATGAACCACATAAGGATCCACCAGTGTCATTGCATGTCTGTTCTTTTCATGAATCACAGCTGGAGTCATTGCATGTCTTTTACTTCCGTAAACCACATATGGATCCACTTAGTGTGATTGCATGTATGTTCCTCTAAACAAACCACATAAGGATCCACCAGTGTCATTGCGTGTCTGTTCTTTTCATAAACCACACCCAGTGTCATTACATGCGTGTTCTTATAAACAAACCACATAAGGATCCACCAGTGTCATTGCCTATCTATTCTTTTCATGAACCACACCTAGTGTCATTGCATGTGTGTTCTTCTAAACAAACCACATAACTCATTGCATGGCTGTTCTTTTCATGAACCACACCCAATGTCATTGCATGTCTGTTCTTTTCATGAACCACGACTAGAGTCATTGCATGTCCGTTCCTCTAAAGAAACCACATAAGGATCCACTAGTGTAATTGCATGTCTGTTCTTTTCATGAACCACATAAGGATCTACCAGTGTCATTGCATGTCTATTCTTTTCATGAACCACACCCAGTGTCATTGCATGTGTGTTACTTCCATAAACCACATATGGATCCACCTAGTGTGATTGCATGTTTGTTCCTTCCATAAACCACATAAGGATCCACCAGTGTCATTGCCTGTCTATTCTTTTCATGAACCACTCCTAGTGTCAGTGCATGTCTGTTCTTTTCATGAACCACACCTAGTGTCACTGCATGTCAGTTCTTTTCATGAACCACATAAGGATCTACCAGAGTCATTGGATGTGTGTTCTTCTCATGAACCACACGTGGATCCACCGGTGTCATTGCATGTCTGTTCCTCTAAACAAACCACATAAGGATCCAGGAGTGTCATTGCGTGTGTGTTCTTTTCATGAATCACACCCAGTATCATTGCATGTGTGTTCTTCTAAACAAACCACATAAGGATCCACCAGTGTCATTGCATGTGTGTTCTTTTCATGAACCACATAAGGATGGGCCCACCAATGTCATTGCATGTCTGTTCTTTCATGAACCACACCAAGTGTCTGTGCATGTCTGTTCTATTCATGAACCACACCTAGTTTCACTGCATGTCTGTTCTTTTCATGAACCACATAAGGATCTACCAGTGTCATTGCATGTCTTTTACTTCCATAAACTACATGTGGATCCACCGGTGTCATTGCATGTATGTTCCTCTAAACAAACCACGTAAGGATCCACCAGTGTCATTTCATGTCTGTTCTTTTCGTGAACCACATAAGGATGGGCCCACCAGTGTCATTGCATTTCTGTTCTTTTCATGAACCACACCCAGTGTTAGTGCATGTCTGTTCTATTCATGAACCACACCCAGTTTCACTGCATGTCTGTTCTTTTCATGAACCACATAAGGATCTACCAGTGTCATTGCAAGTGTTTTACTTCCATAAACCACATGTGGATCCACCGGTGTCATTGCATGTTTGTTCCTCTAAACAAACCACATAAGGATCAACCAATGTCATTGCGTGTGTGTTCTTCTCATGAACCACACCCAATGTCATTACATGTGTGTTCTTATAAACAAACCACATAAGGATCCACCAGTGTCATTGCCTGTCTATTCTTTTCATGAACCACATAAGGATCCACCAGTGTCATTGCATGTCTGTTCTTTTCAAGAATCACAGCTGGAGTCATTGCATGTCTTTTACTTCCATAAACCACATATGGATCCACCTAGTGTGATTGCATGTCTGTTCCTCTAAACAAACCACATAAGGATCCACCAGTGTCATTGCGTGTCTGTTCTTTTCATGAACCACACCCAGTGTCATTGCATGCGTGTTCTTCTAAACAAACCACATAAGGATCCACCAGTGTCATTGCCTATATGTTCTTTTCATGAACCACACCCAGTGTCATTGCATGTGTGTTCTTCTAAACAAACCACATAAGTCATTGCATGTCTGTTCTTTTCATGAACCACACCCGGTGTCATTGCATGTCTGTTCTTTTCATGAACCACAGCTAGAGTCATTGCATATCCGTTCCTCTAAAAAACCACATAAGGATCCACTAGTGTAATTGCATGTCTGTTCTTTTCATGAACCACATAAGGATCTACCAGTGATATTGCATGTCTGTTCTTTTCATGAACCACACCCAGTGTCATTGCATGTGTGTTACTTCCATAAACCACATATGGATCCACCTAGTGTGATTGCATGTTTGTTCCTTGCATAAACCACATAAGGATCCACCAGTGTCATTGCCTGTCTATTCTTTTCATGAACCACTCCTAGTGTCAGTGCATGTCTGTTCTTTTCATGAACCACACCCAGTGTCACTGCATGTCAGTTCTTTTCATGAACCACATAAGGATCTACCAGAGTCATTGGATGTGTGTTCTTGTCATGAACCACACGTGGATCCACCGGTGTCATTGCATGTCTGTTCCTCTAAACAAACCACATAAGGATCCAGCAGTGTCATTGCGTGTGTGTTCTTTTCATGAATCACACCCAGTATCATTGCATGTGTGTTCTTCTAAACAAACCACATAAGGATCCACCAGTGTCATTGCATGTCTGTTCTTTTCATGAACCACATAAGGATGGGACCACCAGTGTCATTGCATGTCTGTTCTTTTCATGAACCACACCAAGTGTCTGTGCATGTTTGTTCTATTCATGAACCACACCTAGTTTCACTTCATGTCTGTTCTTTTCATGAACCACATAAGGATCTACCAGTGTCATTGCATGTCTTTTACTTCCATAAACCACATGTGGATCCACCGGTGTCATTGCATGTCTGTTCCTCTAAACAAACCACATAAGGATCCACCAGTGTCATTGCATGTCTGTTCTTTTCGTGAATCACATAAGGATGGGCCTACCAGTGTCATTGCATTTCTGTTCTTTTCATGAACCACACCCAGTGTCAGTACATGTCTGTTCTATTCATGAACCACACCAGTTTCACTGCATGTCTGTTCTTTTCATGAACCACATAAGGATCTACCAGTGTCATTGCAAGTGTTTTACTTCCATAAACCACATGTGGATCCACCGGTGTTATTGCATGTTTGTTCCTCTAAACAAACCACATAAGGATCCACCAATGTCACTGCGTGTGTGTTCTTCTCATGAACCACACCAAATGTCATTACATGTGTGTTCTTCGAAAAAAACCACATAAGGATCCACCAGTGTCATTGCCTGTCTATTCTTTTCATGACCCACATAAGGATCCACCAGTGTCATTGCATGTCTGTTCTTTTCATGAATCACAGCTCGAGTCATTGCATATCTTTTACTTCCATAAACCACATATGGATCCACTTAGTGTGATTGCATGTCTGTTCCTCTAAACAAACCACATAAGGATCCACCAGTGACATTGCGTGTCTGTTCTTTTCATGAACCACACCCAGTGTCAATGCATGCGTGTTCTTCTAAACAAACCACATAAGGATCCACCAGTGTCATTGCCTATCTGTTGTTTTCATGAACCACACCCAGTGTCATTGCATGTGTGTTCTTCTAAACAAACCACATAAGTCATTGCATGTCTGTTCTTTTCATGAACCACACTCGGTGTCATTACATGTCTGTTCTTTTCATGAACCACGGCTAGAGTCATTGCATGTCCGTTCCTCTAAACAAACCACATAAGGATCCACCAGTGTCATTGCATGTCTGTTCTTTTCATGAACCACATAAGGATCTACCAGTATCATTGTATGTCTGTTCTTTTCATGAACCACACCTAGTGTCATTGCATGTCTGTTCTTTTCATGAACCATGGCTAGAGTCATTGCATGTCCGTTCCTCTAAACAAACCACATAAGGATCCACAAGTGTAATTGCATGTCTGTTCTTTTCATGAACCACATAAGGATCTACCAGTGTCATTGCCTGTCTGTTCTTTTCATGAACCACACCTAGTGGCATTGCAGGTGTGTTACTTCCATAAACCACATATGGATCCACCTAGTGTGATTGCATGTTTGTTCCTTCCATAAACCACATAAGGATCCACCAGTGTCATTGCCTGTCTATTCTTTTCATGAACCACTCCTAGTGTCAGTGCATGTCTGTTGTTTTCATGAACCACACCCAGTGTGACTGCATGTCAGTTCTTTTCATGAACCACATAAGGATCTACCAGAGTCATTGGATGTGTGTTCTTCTCATGAACCACACGTGGATCCACCGGTGTCATTGCATGTCTGTTCCTCTAAACAAACCACATAAGGATCCACCAGTGTCATTGCGTGTGTGTTCTTTTCATGAATCACACCCAGTATCATTGCATGTGTGTTCTTCTAAACAAACCGCATAAGGATCCACCAGTGTCATTGCATGTCTGTTCTTTTCATGAACCACACCAAGTGTCTGTGCATGTCTGTTCTATTCATGAACCACACCTAGTTTCACTTCATGTCTGTTCTTTTCATGAACCACATAAGGATCTACCAGTGTCATTGCATGTCTTTTACTTCCATAAACCACATGTGGATCCACCGGTGTCATTGCATGTCTGTTCCTCTAAACAAACCACATAAGGATCCACCAGTGTCATTGCATGTCTGTTCTTTTCGTGAATCACATAAGGATGGGCCCACCAGTGTCATTGCATTTCTGTTCTTTTCATGAACCACACCTAGTGTTAGTGCATGTCTGTTCTATTCATGAACCACACCAGTTTCACTGCATGTCTGTTCTTTTCATGAACCACATAAGGATCTACCAGTGTCATTGCAAGTCTTTTACTTCCATAAACCACATGTGGATCCACCGGTGTCATTGCATGTTTGTTCCTCTAAACAAACCACATACGGATCCACCAATGTCACTGCGTGTGTGTTCTTCTCATGAACCACACCAAATGTCATTACATGTGTGTTCTTCGAAAAAAACCACATAAGGATCCACCAGTGTCATTGCCTGTCTATTCTTTTCATGACCCACATAAGGATCCACCAGTGTCATTGCATGTCTGTTCTTTTCATGAATCACAACTCGAGTCATTGCATATCTTTTACTTCCATAAACCACATATGGATCCACTTAGTGTGATTGCATGTCTGTTCCTCTAAACAAACCACATAAGGATCCACCAGTGACATTGCCTGTCTGTTCTTTTCATGAACCACACCCAGTGTCATTGCATGCGTGTTCTTCTAAACAAACCACATAAGGATCCACCAGTGTCATTGCATGTCTGTTCTTTTCATGAACCACATAAGGATGGGCCCACCAGTGTCATTGCATGTCTGTTCTTTTCATGAACCACACCAAGTGTCTGTGCATGTCTGTTCTATTCATGAACCACACCTAGTTTCACTTCATGTCTGTTCTTTTCATGAACCACATAAGGATCTACCAGTGTCATTGCATATCTTTTACTTCCATAAACCACATGTGGATCCACCGGTGTCATTGCATGTCTGTTCCTCTAAACAAACCACATAAGGATCCACCAGTGTCATTGCATGTATGTTCTTTTCGTGAATCACATAAGGATGGGCCCACCAGTGTCATTGCATTTCTGTTCTTTTCATGAACCACACCCAGTGTCAGTGCATGTCTGTTCTATTCATGAACCACACCAGTTTCACTGCATGTCTGTTCTTTTCATGAACCACATAAGGATCTACCAGTGTCATTGCAAGTCTTTTACTTCCATAAACCACATGTGGATCCACCGGTGTCATTGCATGTTTGTTCCTCTAAACAAACCACATAAGGATCCACCAATGTCACTACGTGTGTGTTCTTCTCATGAACCACACCAAATGTCATTACATGTGTGTTCTTCGAAAAAAACCACATAAGGATCCACCAGTGTCATTGCCTGTCTATTCTTTTCATGACCCACATAAGGATCCATCAGTGTCATTGCATGTCTGTTCTTTTCATGAATCACAACTCGAGTCATTGCATATCTTTTACTTCCATAAACCACATATGGATCCACTTAGTGTGATTGCATGTCTGTTCCTCTAAACAAACCACATAAGGATCCACCAGTGACATTGCGTGTCTGTTCTTTTCATGAACCACACCCAGTGTCAATGCATGCGTGTTCTTCTAAACAAACCACATAAGGATCCACCTGTGTCATTGCCTATCTGTTGTTTTCATGAACCACACCCAGTGTCATTGCATGTGTGTTCTTCTAAACAAACCACATAAGTCATTGCATGTCTGTTCTTTTCATGAACCACACTCGGTGTCATTACATGTCTATTATTTTCATGAACCACGGCTAGAGTCATTGCATGTCCGTTCCCCTAAACAAACCACATAAGGATCCACCAGTGTCATTGCATGTCTGTTCTTTTCATGAACCACATAAGGATCTACCAGTATCATTGTATGTCTGTTCTTTTCATGAACCACACCTAGTGTCATTGCATGTCTGTTCTTTTCATGAACCATGGCTAGAGTCATTGCATGTCCGTTCCTCTAAACAAACCACATAAGGATCCACTAGTGCAATTGCATGTATGTTCTTTTCATGAACCACATAAGGTTCTACCAGTGTCATTGCATGTCTGTTCTTTTCATGAACCACACCTAGTGGCATTGCAGGTGTGTTACTTCCATAAACCACATATGGATCCACCTAGTGTGATTGCATGTTTGTTCCTTCCATAAACCACATAAGGATCCACCAGTGTCATTGCCTGTCTATTGTTTTCATGAACCACTCCTAGTGTCAGTGCATGTCTGTTGTTTTCATGAACCACACCCAGTGTCACTGCATGTCAGTTCTTTTCATGAACCACATAAGGATCTACCAGAGTCATTGGATGTGTGTTATTCTCATGAACCACACGTGGATCCACCGGTGTCATTGCATGTCTGTTCCTCTAAACAAACCACATAAGGATCCACCAGTGTCATTGCGTGTGTGTTATTTTCATGAATCACACCCAGTATCATTGCATGTGTGTTCTTCTAAACAAACCACATAAGGATCCACCAGTGTCATTGCATGTCTGTTCTTTTCATGAACCACATAAGGATGGGCCCACCAGGGTCATTGCATGTCTGTTCTTTTCATGAACCACACCAAGTGTCTGTGCATGTCTGTTCTATTCATGAACCACACCTAGTTTCACTTCATGTCTGTTCTTTTCATGAACCACATAAGGATCTACCAGTGTCATTGCATGTCTTTTACTTCCATAAACCACATGTGGATCCACCGGTGTCATTGCATGTCTGTTCCTCTAAACAAACCACATAAGGATCCACCAGTGTCATTGCATGTCTGTTCTTTTTGTGAATCACATAAGGATGGGCCCACCAGTGTCATTGCATTTCTGTTCTTTTCATGAACCACACCTAGTGTCAGTGCATGTCTGTTCTATTCATGAACCACACCAGTTTCACTGCATGTCTGTTCTTTTCATGAACCACATAAGGATCTACCAGTGTCAATGCAAGTCTTTTACTTCCATAAACCACATGTGGATCCACTGGTGTCATTGCATGTTTGTTCCTCTAAACAAACCACATAAGGATCCACCAATGTCACTGCGTGTGTGTTCTTCTCATGAACCACACCAAATGTCATTACATGTGTGTTCTTCGAAAAAAACCACATAAGGATCCACCAGTGTCATTGCCTGTCTATTCTTTTCATGACCCACATAAGGATCCACCAGTGTCATTGCATGTCTGTTCTTTTCATGAATCACAGCTCGAGTCATTGCATATCTTTACTTCCATAAACCACATATGGATCCACTTAGTGTGATTGCATGTCTGTTCCTCTAAACAAACCACATAAGGATCCACCAGTGACATTGCCTGTCTGTTCTTTTCATGAACCACACCCAGTGTCATTGCATGCGTGTTCTTCTAAACAAACCACATAAGGATCCACCAGTGTCATTGCATGTCTGTTCTTTTCATGAACCACATAAGGATGGGCCCACCAGTGTCATTGCATGTATGTTCTTTTCATGAACCACACCAAGTGTCTGTGCATGTCTGTTCTATTCATGAACCACACCTAGTTTCACTTCATGTCTGTTCTTTTCATGAACCACATAAGGATCTACCAGTGTCATTGCATGTCTTTTACTTCCATAAACCACATGTGGATCCACCGGTGTCATTGCATGTCTGTTCCTCTAAACAAACCACATAAGGATCCACCAGTGTCATTGCATGTCTATTCTTTTCGTGAATCACATAAGGATGGGCCCACCAGTGTCATTGCAATTCTGTTCTTTTCATGAACCACACCCAGTGTCAGTGCATGTCTGTTCTATTCATGAACCACACCAGTTTCACTGCATGTCTGTTCTTTTCATGAACCACATAAGGATCTACTAGTGTCATTGCAAGTCTTTTACTTCCATAAACCACATGTGGATCCACCGGTGTCATTGCATGTTTGTTCCTCTAAACAAACCACATAAGGATCCACCAATGTCACTACGTGTGTGTTCTTCTCATGAACCACACCAAATGTCATTACATGTGTGTTCTTTGAAAAAAACCACATAAGGATCCACCAGTGTCATTGCCTGTCTATTCTTTTCATGACCCACATAAGGATCCACCAGTGTCATTGCATGTCTGTTCTTTTCATGAATCACAGCTCGAGTCATTGCATATCTTTTACTTCCAAAAACCACATATGGATCCACTTAGTGTGATTGCATGTCTGTTCCTTTAAACAAAGCACATAAGGATCCACCAGTGACATTGCGTGTCTGTTCTTTCATGAACCACACCCAGTGTCAATGCATGCGTGTTCTTCTAAACAAACCACATAAGGATCCACCAGTGTCATTGCCTATCTGTTGTTTTCATGAACCACACCCAGTGTCATTGCATGTGTGTTCTTCTAAACAAACCACATAAGTCATTGCATGTCTGTTCTTTTCATGAACCACACTCGGTGTCATTACATGTCTGTTCTTTTCATGAACCACGGCTAGAGTCATTGCATGTCCGTTCCTCTAAACAAACCACATAAGGATCCACCAGTGTCATTGCATGTCTGTTCTTCTCATGAACCACATAAGGATCTACCAGTATCATTGTATGTCTGTTCTTTTCATGAACCACACCTAGTGTCATTGCATGTCTGTTCTTTTCATGAACCATGGCTAGAGTCATTGCATGTCCGTTCCTCTAAACAAACCACATAAGGATCCACTAGTGCAATTGCATGTCTGTTCTTTTCATGAACCACATAAGGATCTACCAGTGTCATTGCATGTCTGTTCTTTTCATGAACCACACCTAGTGGCATTGCAGGTGTGTTACTTCCATAAACCACATATGGATCCACCTAGTGTGATTGCATGTTTGTTCCTTCCATAAACCACATAAGGATCCACCAGTGTCATTGCCTGTCTATTCTTTTCATGAACCACTCCTAGTGTCAGTGCATGTCTGTTGTTTTCATGAACCACACCCAGTGTCACTGCATGTCAGTTCTTTTCATGAACCACATAAGGATCTACCAGAGTCATTGGATGTGTGTTCTTCTCATGAACCACACGTGGATCCACCGGTGTCATTGCATGTCTGTTCCTCTAAACAAACCACATAAGGATCCACCAGTGTCATTGCGTGTGTGTTCTTTTCATGAATCACACCCAGTATCATTGCATGTGTGTTCTTCTAAACAAACCACATAAGGATCCACCAGTGTCATTGCATGTCTGTTCTTTTCATGAACCACATAAGGATGGGCCCACCAGGGTCATTGCATGTCTGTTCTTTTCATGAACCACACCAAGTGTCTGTGCATGTCTGTTCTATTCATGAACCACACCTAGTTTCACTTCATGTCTGTTCTTTTCATGAACCACATAAGGATCTACCAGTGTCATTGCATGTCTTTTACTTCCATAAACCACATGTGGATCCACCGGTGTCATTGCATGTCTGTTCCTCTAAACAAACCACATAAGGATCCACCAGTGTCATTGCATGTCTGTTCTTTTTGTGAATCACATAAGGATGGGCCCACCAGTGTCATTGCATTTCTGTTCTTTTCATGAACCACACCTAGTGTCAGTGCATGTCTGTTCTATTCATGAACCACACCAGTTTCACTGCATGTCTGTTCTTTTCATGAACCACATAAGGATCTACCAGTGTCATTGCAAGTCTTTTACTTCCATAAACCACATGTGGATCCACCGGTGTCATTGCATGTTTGTTCCTCTAAACAAACCACATAAGGATCCACCAATGTCAATGCGTGTGTGTTCTTCTCATGAACCACACCAAATGTCATTACATGTGTGTTCTTCGAAAAAAACCACATAAGGATCCACCAGTGTCATTGCCTGTCTATTCTTTTCATGACCCACATAAGGATCCACCAGTGTCATTGCATGTCTATTCTTTTCATGAATCATAGCTCGAGTCATTGCATATCTTTTACTTCCATAAACCACATATGGATCCACTTAGTGTGATTGCATGTCTGTTCCTCTAAACAAACCACATAAGGATCCACCAGTGACATTGCCTGTCTGTTCTTTTCATGAACCACACCCAGTGTCATTGCATGCGTGTTCTTCTAAACAAACCACATAAGGATCCACCAGTGTCATTGCATGTCTGTTCTTTTCATGAACCACATAAGGATGGGCCCACCAGTGTCATTGCATGTCTGTTCTTTTCATGAACCACACCAAGTGTCTGTGCATGTCTGTTCTATTCATGAACCACACCTAGTTTCACTTCATGCTGTTCTTTTCATGAACCACATAAGGATCTACCAGTGTCATTGCATGTCTTTTACTTCCATAAACCACATGTGGATCCACCGGTGTCATTGCATGTCTGTTCCTCTAAATAAACCACATAAGGATCCACCAGTGTCATTGCATGTCTGTTCTTTTCATGAATCACATAAGGATGGGCCCACCAGTGTCATTGCATTTCTGTTCTTTTCATGAACCACACCCAGTGTCAGTGCATGTCTGTTCTATTCATGAACCACACCAGTTTCACTGCATATCTGTTCTTTTCATGAACCACATAAGGATCTACCAGTGTCATTGCAAGTCTTTTACTTCCATAAACCACATGTGGATCCACCGGTGTCATTGCATGTTTGTTCCTCTAAACAAACCACATAAGGATCCACCAATGTCACTACGTGTGTGTTCTTCTCATGAACCACACCAAATGTCATTACATGTGTGTTCTTCGAAAAAAACCACATAAGGATCCACCAGTGTCATTGCCTGTCTATTCTTTTCATGACCCACATCAGGATCCACCAGTGCCATTGCATGTCTGTTCTTTTCATGAATCACAGCTCGAGTCATTGCATATCTTTTACTTCCATAAACCACATATGGATCCACTTAGTGTGATTGCATGTCTGTTCCTCTAAACAAACCACATAAGGATCCACCAGTGACATTGCGTGTCTGTTCTTTTCATGAACCACACCCAGTGTCATTGCATGCGTGTTCTTCTAAACAAACCACATAAGGATCCACCAGTGTCATTGCCTATCTATTGTTTTCATGAACCACACCCAGTGTCATTGCATGTGTGTTCTTCTAAACAAACCACATAAGTCATTGCATGTCTGTTCTTTTCATGAACCACACTCGGTGTCATTGCATGTCTGTTCTTTTCATGAACCACGGCTAGAGTCATTGCATGTCCGTTCCTCTAAACAAACCACATAAGGATCCACCAGTGTCATTGCATGTCTGTTCTTTTCATGAACCACAAAAGGATCTACCAGTATCATTGCATGTCTGTTCTTTTCATGAACCACACCTAGTGTCATTGCATGTCTGTTCTTTTTATGAACCATGGCTAGAGTCATTGCATGTCCGTTCCTCTAAACAAACCACATAAGGATCCACTAGTGTAATTGCATGTCTGTTCTTTTCATGAACCACATAAGGATCTACCAGTGTTATTGCATGTCTCTTCTTTTCATGAACCACACCTAGTGGCATTGCAGGTGTGTTACTTCCATAAACCACATATGGATCCACCTAGTGTGATTGCATGTTTGTTCCTTCCATAAACCACATAAGGATCCACCAGTGTCATTGCCTGTCTATTCTTTTCATGAACCACTCCTAGTGTCAGTGCATGTCTGTTGTTTTCATGAACCACACCCAGTGTCATTGCATGTCAGTTCTTTTCATGAACCACATAAGGATCTACCAGAGTCATTGGATGTGTGTTCTTCTCATGAACCACATGTGGATCCACCGGTGTCATTGCATGTCTGTTCCTCTAAACAAACCACATAAGGATCCACCAGTGTCATTGCGTGTGTGTTCTTTTCATGAATCACACCCAGTATCATTGCATGTGTGTTCTTCCAAATAAACCACATAAGGATCCCCCAGTGTCATTGCATGTCTGTTCTTTTCGTCAACCACATAAGGATGGGCCCACCAGTGTCATTGCATGTCTGTTCTTTTCATGAACCACACCAAGTGTCTGTGCATGTCTATTCTATTCATGAACCACACCTAGTTTCACTGCATGTCTGTTCTTTTCATGAACCACATAAGGATCTGCCAGTGTCATTGCATGTCTTTTACTTCAATAAACCACATGTGGATCCACCGGTGTCATTGCATGTCTGTTCCTCTAAACAAACCACATAAGGATCCACCAGTGTCATTGCATGTCTGTTCTTTTCATGAACCACATAAGGATGGGCCCACCAGTGTCATTGTATTTCTGTTCTTTTCATGAACCACACCCAGTGTCAGTGCATGTCTGTTCTATTCATGAACCACACCCAGTTTCACTGCATGTCTGTTCTTTTCATGAAGCACATAAGGATCTAACAGTGTCATTGCAAGTCTTTTACTTCCATAAACCACATGTGGATCCACTGGTGTCATTGCATGTCTGTTCCTCTAAACAAACCACATAAGGCTCCACCAATGTCATTGCGTGTGTGTTCTTCTCATGAACCACACCCAATGTCATTACATGTGTGTTCTTCTAAACAAACCACATAAGGATCTACCAGTGTCATTACCTGTCTATTCTTTTCATGAACCACATAAGGATCCACCCGTGTCATTGCATGTCTGTTCTTTTCATGAACCACACCAAGTGTCTGTGCATGTCTATTCTATTCATGAACCACACCTAGTTTCACTGCATGTCTGTTCTTTTCATGAACCACATAAGGATCTGCCAGTGTCATTGCATGTCTTTTACTTCAATAAACCACATGTGGATCCACCGGTGTCATTGCATGTCTGTTCCTCTAAACAAACCACATAAGGATCCACCAGTGTCATTGCATGTCTGTTCTTTTCATGAACCACATAAGGATGGGCCCACCAGTGTCATTGTATTTCTGTTCTTTTCATGAACCACACCCAGTGTCAGTGCATGTCTGTTCTATTCATGAACCACACCCAGTTTCACTGCATGTCTGTTCTTTTCATGAAGCACATAAGGATCTAACAGTGTCATTGCAAGTCTTTTACTTCCATAAACCACATGTGGATCCACTGGTGTCATTGCATGTCTGTTCCTCTAAACAAACCACATAAGGCTCCACCAATGTCATTGCGTGTGTGTTCTTCTCATGAACCACACCCAATGTCATTACATGTGTGTTCTTCTAAACAAACCACATAAGGATCTACCAGTGTCATTACCTGTCTATTCTTTTCATGAACCACATAAGGATCCACCCGTGTCATTGCATGTATGTTCTTTTCATGAATCACAACTAGAGTCATTGCATGTCTTTTACTTCCATAAACCACATATGGATCCACCTAGTGTGATTGCATGCCTGTTCCTCTAGACAAACCACATAAGGATCCACCAGTGTCATTGCGTGTCTGTTCTTTTCATGAACCACACCCAGTGTCATTGCATGCGTGTTCTTCTAAACAAACCACATAAGGATCCACCAGTGTCATTGCCTATCTGTTGTTTTCATGAACCACACCCAGTATCATTGCATGTGTGTTCTTCTAAATAAACAACATAAGTCATTGCATGTCTGTTCTTTTCATGAACCACACTCGGTGTCATTGCATGTCTGTTGTTTTCATGAACCACACCAAGTGTCTGTGCATGTCTGTTCTATTCATGAACCACACCTAGTTTCACTGCATGTCTGTTCTTTTCATGAACCACATAAGGATCTACCAGTGTCATTGCATGTCTTTTACTTCCATAAACCACATGTGGATCCACCGGTGTCATTGCATGTCTGTTCCTCTAAACAAATCACATAAGGATCCACCAGTGTCATTGCATGTCTGTTCTTTTCGTGAACCACATAAGGATGGGCCCACCAGTGTCATTGCATTTCTGTTCTTTTCATGAACCACACCCAGTGTCAGTGCATGTCTGTTCTATTCATGAACCACACCCAGTTTCACTGCATGTCTGTTCTTTTCATGAACCACATAAGGATCTACCAGTGTCATTGCAAGTCTTTTACTTCCATAAACCACATGTGGATCCACCGGTGCCATTGCATGTTTGTTCCTCCAAACAAACCACATAAGGATCCACCAATGTCACTGCGTGTGTGTTCTTCTCATGAACCACACCAAATGTCATTACATGTGTGTTCTTCTAAACAAACCACATAAGGATCCACCAGTGTCATTGCCTGTCTATTCTTTTCATGAACCACATAAGGATCCACCAGTGTCATTGCATGTCTATTCTTTTCATGAATCACAGCTAGAGTCATTGCATGTCTTTTACTTCCATAAACCACATATGAATCCACCTAGTGTAATTGCATGTCTGTTCCTCTAAACAAACCACATAAGGATCCACCAGTGTCATTGCGTGTCTGTTCTTTTCATGAACCACACCCAGTGTCATTGCATGCGTGTTCTTCTAAACAAACCACATAAGGATCCACCAGTGCCATTGCCTATCTGTTGTTTTCATGAACCACACCTAGTGTCATTGCATGTGTGTTCTTCTAAACAAACCACATAAGTCATTGCATGTCTGTTCTTTTCATGAACCACACTCGGTGTCATTGCTTGTCTGTTCTTTTCATGAACCACGGCTAGAGTCATTGCATGTCCGTTCCTCTAAACAAACCACATAAGGATCCACCAGTGTCATTGCATGTCTATTCTTTTCATGAACCACATAAGGATCTACCAGTGTCATTGCATGTCTGTTCTTTTCATGAACCACACCCAGTGTCATTGCATGTCTGTTCTTTTCATGAACCATGGCTAGAGTCATTGCATGTCCGTTCCTCTAAACAAACCACATAAGGATCCACTAGTGTAATTGCATGTCTGTTCTTTTCATGAACCACATAATGATCTACCAGTGTCATTGCATGTCTGTTCTTTTCATGAACCACACCTAGTGTCATTGCATGTGTGTTACTTCCATAAACCACATATGGATCCACCTAGTGTGATTGCATGTTTGTTCCTTCCATAAACCACATATGGATCCACAAGTGTCATTGCCTGTCTATTCTTTTCATGAACCACTCCTAGTGTCAGTGCATGTCTGTTCTTTTCATGAACCACACCCAGTGTCACTGCATGTCAGTTCTTTTCATGAACCACATAAGGATCTACCAGAGTCATTGGATGTGTGTTCTTCTCATGAACCACACGTGGATCCACCGGTGTCATTGCATGTCTGTTCCTCTAAACAAACCATATAAGGATCCAATAGTGTCATTGCATGTGTGTTCTTTTCATGAATCACACCCAGTATCATTGCATGTGTGTTCTTCTAAATAAACCACATAAGGATCCACCAGTGTCATTGCATGTCTGTTATTTTCGTGAACCACATAAGGATGGGCCCACCAGTGTCATTGCATGTCTGTTCTTTTCATGAACCACACCAAGTGTCTGTGCATGTCTGTTCTATTCATGAAACACACCTAGTTTCACTGCATGTCTGTTCTTTTCATGAACCACATAAGGATCTACCAGTGTCATTGCATGTCTTTTACTTCCATAAACCACATGTGGACCCACCGGTGTCATTGCATGTCTGTTCCTCTAACCAAACCACATAAGGATCCACCAGTGTCATTGCATGTCTGTTCTTTTCATGAACCACATAAGGATGGGCCCACCAGTGTCATTGAATTTCTGTTCTTTTCATGAACCACACCCAGTGTCAGTGCATGTCTGTTCTATTCATGAACCACACCCAGTTTCACTACATGTCTGTTCTTTTCATGAACCAGATAAGCATCTACCAGTGTCATTGCAAGTCTTTTACTTCCATAAACCACATGTGGATTCACCGGTGTCATTGCATGTCTGTTCCTCTAAACAAACCACATAAGGATCCACCAATGTCATTGCGTGTGTGTTCTTCTCATGAACCACACCCAATGTCATTACATATGTGTTCTTCTAAACAAACCACATAAGGATCCACCGGTGTCATTGCCTGTCTATTCTTCTCATGAACCACATAAGGATCCACCAATGTCATTGCATGTCTGTTCTTTTCATGAATCACAGCTAGAGTCATTGCATGTCTTTTACTTCCATAAACCACATATGGATCCACCTAGTGTGATTGCATGTCTGTTCCTCTAGACAAACCACATAAGGATCCACCAGTGTCATTGCGTGTCTGTTCTTTTCATGAACCACACCGAGTGTCATTGCATGTGTGTTCTTCTAAACAAACCACATAAGGATCCACCAGTGTCATTGCCTATCTGTTGTTTTCATGAACCACACCCAGTATCATTGCATGTCTGTTCTTCTAAACAAACCACATAAGTCATTGCATGTCTGTTCTTTTCATGAACCACACTTGGTGTCATTGCATGTCTGTTCTTTTCATGAACCACGGCTAGAGTCATTGCATGTCTATTCTTTTCATGAACCACGGCTAGAGTCATTGCATGTCCGTTCCTCTAAACAAACCATGTAAGGATCCACCAGTGTCATTGCATGTCTGTTCTTTTCATGAACCACTACAGGATCTACCATTGTCATTGCATGTATGTTCTTTTCATGAACCACACCCGGTGTCATTGCATGTCTGTTCTTTTCATGAACCATGGCTAGAGTCATTGCATGTCCGTTCCTCTAAACAAACCACATAAGGATCCACTAGTGTAATGGCATGTCTGTTCTTTTCATGAACCACATCAGGATCTACCAGTGTCATTGCATGTCTGTTCTTTTCATGAACCACACCTAGTGTCATTGCATGTGTGTTACTTCCATAAACCACATATGGATCCACCTAGTGTGATTGCATGTTTGTTCCTTCCATAAACCAAATATGGATCCACCAGTGTCATTGCCTGTCTATTCTTTTCATGAACCACTCCTAGTGTCAGTGCATGTCTGTTCTTTTCATGAACCACACCCAGTGTCACTGCATGTCAGTTCTTTTCATGAACCACATAAGGATCTACCAGAGTCATTGGATGTGTGTTCTTCTCATGAACCACACGTGGATCCACCGGTGTCATTGCATGTCTGTTCCTCTAAACAAACCACATAAGGATCCAGCAGTGTCATTGCGTGTGTGTTCTTTTCATGAATCACACCCAGTATCATTGCATGTGTGTTCTTCTAAACAAACCACATAAGGATCCACCAGTGTCATTGCATATTTGTTCTTTTCGTGAACCACACCAAGTGTCTGTGCATGTCTGTTCTATTCATGAACCACACCTAGTTTTACTGCATGTCTGTTCTTTTCATGAACCACATAAGGATCTACCAGTGTCATTGCATGTCTTTTACTTCCATAAACCACATGTGGATCCACCGGTGTCATTGCATGTCTGTTCCTCTAAACAAACCACATAAGGATCCACCAGTGTCATTGCATGTCTGTTCTTTTCATGAACCACATAAGGATGGGCCCACCAGTGTCATTTCATTTCTATTATTTTCATGAACCATACCCAGTGTCAGTGCATGTCTGTTCTATTCATGAACCACACCCAGTTTCACTGCATGTCTATTCTTTTCATGAACCACATAAGGATCTACCAGTGTCATTGCAAGTCTTTTACTTCCATAAACCACATGTGGATCCACCGGTGTCATTGCATGTCTGTTCCTCTAAACAAACCACATAAGGATCCACCAATGTCATTGCATGTGTGTTCTTCTCATGAACCACACCCAATGTCATTACATGTGTGTTCTTCTAAACAAACCACATAAGGATCCACCAGTGTCATTGCCTGTCTATTCTTTTCATGAACCACATAAGGATCCACCAGTGTCATTGCATGTCTGTTCTTTTCATGAATCACAGCTAGAGTCATTGCCTGTCTTTTACTTCCGTAAACCACATATGGATCCACCTAGTGTGATTGCATGTCTGTTCCTCTAGACAAACCACATAAGGATCCACCAGTGTCATTGCGTGTCTGTTCTTTTCATGAACCACACCCAGTGTCATTGCATGCGTGCTCTTCTAAACAAACCACATAAGGATCCACCAGTGTCATTGCCTATCTGTTGTTTTCATGAACCACACCCAGTATCGTTGCATGTGTGTTCTTCTAAATAAACCACATAAGTCATTGCATGTCTGTTCTTTTCATGAACCACACTCGGTGTCATTGCATGTCTGTTCTTTTCATGCACCACACCAAGTCTCTGTGCATGTTTGTTCTATTCATGAACCACACCTAGTTTCGCTGCATGTCTGTTCTTTTCGTGAACCACATAAGGATCTACCAGTGTCATTGCATGTCTTTTACTTCCATAAACCACATGTGGATCCACCGGTGTCACTTCATGTCTGTTCCTCTAAACAAACCACATAAGGATCCACCCGTGTCATTGCATGTCTGTTCTTTTCGTGAACCACATAAGGATGGGCCCACCAGTGTCATTGCATTTCTGTTCTTTTCATGAACCACACCCAGTGTCAGTGCATGTCTGTTCTATTCATGAACCACACCCAGTTTCACTGCATGTCTGTTCTTTTCATGAACCACATAAGGATCTACCAGTGTCATTGCAAGTCTTTTACTTCCATAAACCACATGTGGATTCACCGGTGTCATTGCATGTTTGTTCCTCTAAACAAACCACATAAGGATCCACCAATGTCACTGCGTGTGTGTTCTTCTCATGAACCACACCAAATGTCATTACATGTGCGTTCTTCTAAACAAACCACATAAGGATCCACCAGTGTCATTGCCTGTCTATTCTTTTCGTGAACCACATAAGGATCCACCAGTGTCATTGCATGTCTGTTCTTTTCATGAATCACAGCTAGAGTCATTGCATGTCTTTTACTTCCATAAACCACATATGAATCCACCTAGTGTGATTGCATGTCTGTTCCTCTAAACAAACCACATAAGGATCCACCAGTGTCATTGCGTGTCTGTTCTTTTCATGAACCACACCCAGTGTCATTGCATGCGTGTTCTTCTAAACAAACCACATAAGGATCCGCCAGTGTCATTGCCTATCTGTTGTTTTCATGAACCACACCCAGTGTCATTGCATGTGTGTTCTTCTAAACAAACCACATAAGTCATTGCATGTCTGTTCTTTTCATGAACCACACTCGGTGTCATTGCTTGTCTGTTCTTATCATGAACCACGGCTAGAGTCATTGCATGTCCGTTCCTCTAAACAAACCACATAAGGATCCACCAGTGTCATTGCATGTCTGTTCTTTTCATGAACCACATAAGGATCTACCAGTGTCATTGCATGTCTGTTCTTTTCATGAACCACACCCAGTGTCATTGCATGTCTGTTCTTTTCATGAACCATGGCTAGAGTCATTGCATGTCCGTTCCTCTAAACAAACCACATAAGGATCCACTAGTGTAATTGCATGTCTGTTCTTTTCATGAACCACATAAGGATCTACCAGTGTCATTGCATGTCTGTTCTTTTCATGAACCACACCTAGTGTCATTGCATGTGTGTTACTTCCATAAACCACATATGGATCCACCTAATGTGATTGCATGTTTGTTCCTTCCATAACCCACATAAGGATCCACCAGTGTCATTGCCTGTCTATTCTTTTCATGAACCACTCCTAGTGTCAGTGCATGTCTGTTCTTTTCATGAACCACACCCAGTGTCACTGCATGTCAGTTCTTTTCATGAAACACATAAGGATCTACCAGAGTCATTGGATGTGTGTTCTTCTCATGAACCACACGTGGATCCACCGGTGTCATTGCATGTTTGTTCCTCTAAACAAACCACATAAGGATCCAGAAGTGTCATTGCGTGTGTGTTCTTTTCATGAATCACACCCAGTATCATTGCATGTGTGTTCTTCTAAATAAACCACATAAGGATCCACCGGTGTCATTGCATGTCTGTTCTTTTCGTGAACCACATAAGGATGGGCCCACCAGTGTTATTGCATGTCTGTTCTTTCATGAACCACACCAAGTGTCTGTGCATGTCTGTTCTATTCATCAACCACACCTAGTTTCACTGCATGTATGTTCTTTTCATGAACCACATAAGGATCTACCAGTGTCATTGCATGTCTTTTACTTCCATAAACCACATGTGGATCCACCGGTGTCATTGCATGTCTGTTCCTCTAAACAAACCACATAAGGATCCACCAGTGTCATTGCATGTCTGTTCTTTTCGTGAACCACATAAGGATGGGCCCACCAGTGTCATTGCATTTCTATTCTTTTCATGAACCACACCCAGTGTCAGTGCATGTATGTTCTATTCATGAACCACACCCAGTTTCACTGCATGTCTGTTCTTTTCATGAACCACATAAGGATATACCAGTGTCATTGCAAGTCTTTTACTTCCATAAACCACATGTGGATCCACCGGTGTCATTGCATGTCTGTTCCTCTAAACTAACCACATAAGGATCCACCAATGTCATTGCGTGTGTTTTCTTCTCATGAACCACACCCAATGTCATTACATGTAAGTTCTTCTAAACAAACCACATAAGGATCCACCAATGTCATTGCGTGTGTGTTCTTCTCATGAACCACACCCAATGTAATTACATGTGTGTTCTTCTAAACAAACCACATAAGGATCCACTAGTGTCATTGCCTGTCTATTCTTTTCATGAACCACATAAGGATCCACCAGTGTCATTGCATGTCTGTTCTTTTCATGAATCACAGCTAGAGTCATTGCATGTCTTTTACTTCCATAAACCACATATGGATCCACCTAGTGTGATTGCATGTCTGTTCCTCTAAACAAACCACATAAGGATCCACCTGTGTCATTGCGTGTTTATTCTTTTCATGAACCACACCGAGTGTCATTGCATGCGTCTTCTTCTAAACAAACCACATAAGGATCCACCAGTGTCATTGCCTATCTGCTATTTTCATGAACCACACCCAGTGTCATTGCATGTGTGTTCTTCTAAACAAACCACATAAGTCATTGCATGTCTGTTCTTTTCATGAACCACCCTTGGTGTCATTGCATGTCTGTTCTTTTCATGAACCACGGCTAGAGTCATTGCATGTCCGTTCCTCTAAACAAACCACATAAGGATCCACCAGTTTCATTGCATGTCTGTTCTTTTCATGAACCACATAAGGATCTACTAGTGTCATTGCATGTCTGTTCTTTTCATGAACCACACCCGGTGTCATTGCATGTCTGCTCTTTTCATGAACCATGGCTAGAGTCATTGCATGTCCGTTCCTCTAAACAAACCACATAAGGATCCACTAGTGTAATTGCATGTATGTTCTTTTCATGAACCACATAAGGATCTACCAGTCTCATTGCATGTCTGTTCTTTTCATGAACCACACCTAGTGTCATTGCATGTGTGTTACTTCCATAAACCACATATGGATCCACCTAGTGTGATTGCATGTTTGTTCCTTCCATAAACCACATAAGGATCCACCAGTGTCATTGCCTATCTATTCTTTTCATGAACCACTCCTAGTGTCAGTGCATGTGTGTTCTTTTCATGAACCACACCCAGTGTCACTGCATGTCAGTTCTTTTCATGAACCACATAAGGATCTGCCAGAGTCATTGGATGTGTGTTCTTCTCATGAACCACACGTGGATCCACCGGTGTGATTGCATGTCTGTTCCTCTAAACAAACCACATAAGGATCCAGCAGTGTCATTGCGTGTGTGTTCTTTTCATGAATCACACCCAGTATCATTGCATGTGTGTTCTTCTAAACAAACCACATAAGGATCCACCAGTGTCATTGCATGTCTGTTCTTTTCGTGAACCACATAAGGATGGGCCCACCAGTGTCATTGCATGTCTCTTCTCTTCATGAACCACACCAAGTGTCTGTGCATGTCTGTTCTATTCATGAACCACACCAAGTTTTACTGCATGTCTATTCTTTTCATGAACCACATAAGGATCTACTAGTGTCATTGCATGCCTTTTACTTCCATAAACCACATGTCGATCCACCGGTGTCATTGCATGTCTGTTCCTCTAAACAAACCACATAAGGATCCACCAGTGTCATTGCATGTCTGTCCTTTTCGTGAACCACATAAGGATGGGCCCACCAGTGTCATTGCATTTCTGTTCTTTTCATGAACCACACCTAGTGTCATTGCATTTCTGTTCTTTTCATGAATCACAGCTAGAGTCATTGCATGTATTTTACTTCCATAAACCACATATGGATCCACCTAGTGTCATTGCAAGTCTTTTACTTCCATAAACCACATGTGGATCCACCGGTGTCATTGCATGTCTGTTCCTCTAAACAAACCACATAAGGATCCACCAATGTCATTGCGTGTGTGTTCTTCTCATCAACCACACCCAATGTCATTACATGTGTGTTATTCTAAACAAACCACATAAGGATCCACCAGTGTCATTGCCTGTCTATTCTTTTCATGAACCAAATAAGGATCCACCAGTGTCATTGCATGTCTGTTCTTTTCATGAATCACAGCTAGAGTCATTGCATGTCTTTTACTTCCATAAACCACATATGGATCCACCTAGTGTGATTGCATGTCTGTTCCTCTAAACAAACCACATAAGGATCCACCAGTGTCATTGCGTGTCTGTTCTTTTCATGAACCACACCCAGTGTCATTGCATGCGTGTTCTTCTAAACAAACCACATAAGGATCCACCAGTGTCATTGCCTATCTGTTCTTTTCATGAACCACACCCAGTGTCATTACATGTGTGTTCTTCTAGACAAACCACATAAGTCATTGCATGTCTGTTCTTTTCATGAACCACACTCGGTGTCATTGCATGTCTGTTCTTTTCATGAACCATGGCTAGAGTCATTGCATGTCTGTTCCTCTAAACAAACCACATAAGGATCCACTAGTGTCATTGCATGTCTGTTCTTTTCATGAACCACATAAGGATCTACCAGTGTCATTGCATGTCTGTTTTTTTCATGAACCACACCCAGTGTCATTGCATGTGTGTTACTTCCATAAACCACATATGGATCCACCTAGTGTGATTGCATGTTTGTTCCTTCCATAAACCACAGAAGGATCCACCGGTGTCATTGCCTGTCTGTTCTGTTCATGTAGAGTTCCCAACCTTTAATAAGGTAGAGTCCCTTGTGTTTACAATGCTAGTCCCTGGATCAATAGCTAGCATCCACAGTTAAGATGTAATATCAAGAAACAAAGGTCATAATACAACTTTATAACCAGGAATAAAATAGTTTATTACATCTTTCATAGCTCATTTGGCTATTACATTACATTGCAGCAGATTATCTATAAGCATGGGGTCCTTCATCTTCAAAGTGCCACAGGCAGACATGTTGGTTGTAGACTTTGTAATCCTAATCAATACACTTCACTAAATCAAACAAACCTGCAACATAACAAGTTACAGCCACAAGGGTCAATACATTTGAATTGTATTGGCAAGTGATACTATGGTAGTATAGTGGAGTCTATCATCTATATGCATTTGGCTAAGTGGAGCTTAGGCTTGCATTGCTCAAAATAGATTTTTCCTTATCATTTGAAAACACTAAGTTTTTGCTTGACAAAAACACCCAAGGTATCTCCCAATAGAAATTGGTGATCCTTTAACCCTTGTTCACCCACAAGTTTTTAACTTAGAAATTGGGATGAGGAGATTCTTGATAGCTTCCATGTATTGATGCTCAAATTGTCCTTTACCAGGGACATGGCTAAGTACTTAGATTTTACACTCTGCAGAGGTGGTGCACTTTCCCCACAAGACTTGGTTTCACCAAGACAAGATCTTTCAGAAGCCTTCCCTTAGACCAGAATGGACGCGCTCCAACCTATCAAACCCCTACCACCAACTGTCCATTTGGCTAAGTTCTTGCAACCTATATGATCCAGGCAGATCCCATAATGCCAAGTGGCTGCACTTGAAGCTTCTCAACATTTGACATCTCAAATCTCTTTGTTCCTGGGTGGCCATCCACAAGTGAGATACACAAGGTAAACCATAAAAATGGGCCTTGTGTAACCACTCAACCAAAAACCACCAAGCAAGTCCCATTCCACCCAGGTGATTCATTAACTTAGTTGTTTTATTAAACAAAACACAAGTCCTTAGACTTAGAAATTTTCCATAGTGTGAATATAATTCCACCCTTGTTTTCTACTAGCTAAGCTAAGCATGATAGTAATAGGAATCTTAACTTAGGAAATTTCTACTAAGGTTTATCTACTAGGATTTCCCATAGCATAGTTTATACTTAGCAAAATTCCATGCAAGTCCTACTTAGAAAATATCACTAATGCATAGTGAAAATAATGGGACAAAAGTATGAAGCATCACTTGCCTTTTTGGTAGAGTATAGGTTCACTCCTTTTCCTTGCAACAATCACACTCTTCAAGTCACTACAAATCAATCAAGCAAGGTACAACTCAATCTACCAATCAAGCAAATCAACACACATAAAATGACAAAGTCAAGGTAATGCATGCAAACATGCCAAACTTTGTTTTGTTTGAAGAAGTGGTTCCTAATGGGTCATAGACATTTGCAAACACCTATTTGGTCTTTTTGTAAAGTGGCCAAGTCATTTGCAAAGAGGTTTCACTTTAAAACAATTTTCAAAATAAAGTATCATTTTATGTGGTGTAGAAATATTTTTACTAAGGCATTAACCTATAGGGTTCACCAAATAAGTTTTCAAACCATAAAACTTGGTGTTTAGGGTCAGAGGTTTTAAGACAAAACATTTCCCAAAAGTTTTCTTCAAAAACCATTTTTAATAATTAAACCACATTTCTATTTGACTAGAAATGGTTTTAAATCAAAGAATCATATTTTTATTTCACCAAATACATTTTTGAGTCCACAAAGTGTTTCCTATGGTCAGTAGGTTTGATCCAAAACATTTTCCTAAAGTTTTCTTTACAAAAACATTTTCATAACCAAAATCTTTATTTTCATTTGGCTAGAAATGGGCTAAATCAAGTTTTCCATTCTAAACTTTACCAAATCCATTTTCCAAACTATGGGTTGGTTCCTAGGGTCAGTAAGTTCACCAGAAACCATTTTGCAAAGGTTTTAACCCTAAAAGTCATTTTTAAACAATTTTTATACTCTAAACAAGCTCACAAAAGAATCTGCAAAAACAAGCAAACAAACAGATACTATTTGCTAAACCAAGGGCAGGGTTGGCTAGGGCTTGCTCTCCTGAATCCAACGACATAAAATTTGTAATTTTTGGACGTGTGGATCCAAAGTTATAAGGGTTTGAAGTTTGCAAATAATTCTGTTTTCAAATCTGTTTTTAAACGGAAAAGGTGACACGCGTCGCGTTCTAACTGGGTGGTACCGGTTCGGGTGGATCGCGCGCCATAGACCGTAGGATCTCATTTAGATCGAGCGGCGCAGAGACATGCGATACCCCTTCGTTTATGTTTCTATTACAGCCTTACGATCTAGATCTAACGGGTGCAATCACTCTGACCACTAACTGGCGGCGCTGCGCGGCAGTGGACGGCCAGACGAGGTGCTCGCGGTGTTCCTAGGAAGCAAGGAGGACAGGGGAGGGTCTCACCGTGTACGCGTGGTCGTGGTGATGCTCAAGGTACTCTCGAGGAAGCAAGGGGCGCACGGGGTTGATCGGAATCCCTCGTCGGAGTTGCGTCTGACGACGGTCACGCTCTGTCGTCGTCGCGGGCGGTGCTACGGGTCACGAGGAAGCAAACGGCATACAAGGTTAGCTTCGTACGCGAGCGGCAAACAAGGGAGCATCAAAAAGGGGGCGAGGGGAAGTCTGTGCTCACCAGGGAAGCTTGCCGGAGTCGAGGCCGACGGTGGCGCTGCTCAGACGTAGTCGTAGCCGATGTTGGGGTGCAAGCGCCGGTAAGACAAGGCTACTGGGAGACGCGCAGGGGCCTGGGGAACATGCCTGAGTGGTCAAGGGGGCAAGGGGAGGTGAGAGGTTGCCGGAATCGTCGTCGGAGCGTCGTCGGATAGGGAATGGTGCAGAGAAGAATTGGGCGGCCTGGGGACACGCTAGGGTGAGGCGTCTGGGGGAAAAGGGAGAGGGGATGCAGGCGAATAAGTATGCGTGAACGCAGGGTCGATTAACGGCGTGGTTAACGCGAATTAAACCTGGCTTTAATCGCTTGCAACGGCGAGGAGGAAAGAGGGGCGTGGTCAGCGGCGGGTGAGGAAGAAGAGAGTTGGTGTGGGGTCGTCTCGTCAGCGAGGAGAGACAGGGAAGATGGGGTCCGCGCGTCAGTGAGGGTGTGGGTTAGGTTTGCGGTGGAGAAAAACGGTTCGGGGCGAGGGTGAAAACGATGAACAGGCGAGTGGGTCCGCTTGGCAGTGAAAGAAAGGGAGTGGGGTGGGGTCCAGTTGTCACTCTCTGTGCGGGTAAGTTTCTGAGTGAGAAAAGAATGCTTCGGGGAAGAGAACAGGTGGGCTAGGTGGGCTGCTGTTGGGCTAGTTGGGCCAGAGGGTGGGCTATTCTATTTTTTTCTGTCTGAAACATTTTTCTTTTTCTAAATCTAATTTCTGTTTTGAATTTCAATCAACTATTCAAACAACATTCAAATTGATTCAAACAATCACCAAACTTCACCACTTTGAACTTGGTTCTGTTTATCAACATAAACCAAATTCTAAAAATAAAATAATATTTTTATTCATTTTAGGATCCATTCATTAATTAAATAAAATGGACCTTTTAGTTATTTAATCAAATAGGATTGGTTTTATTTAAATCTTTTATTTTGAAATCTAGAATAAAACCAAAACACTTCGGTAGGTTTTATTTTGAGAATATAAAATACTTGGAAAACTTATTTGAAATAAATAAATAAGTTTTGATGTTTTGGAAATAGTAAAACCTTATTAATAAAACTTGGATATTTAAATCCTTTTTATTTTATTTTAAATAAACCTCTACTATTTTTAATCAAAGCAAAACCTTTTGTTTCAAAGTCTTGGCCAAGGTTAATTTGGCTCTTTAAAATAATCCTTATTTATAAATTCTACTTTGCTTTTGAAAACCAAATCTTTTTATTTTAAAGATTCAAAATAGTAATACCAAAATATTTTATTTTCCTTTATTAAATGTTTATCTTTTTAAATCCCTTTAGGATTTAATTGTTCAAAATAGGTTTGAAGATTCCTATTGGAATCCAAAAAGTTTCTTCTGGCTCGGGAAATCAAACAAAGTTTTATTTTATTCATTTATTTTTCACATTACAAGATTTGGAAAATCTTGGGATGTGACAGGCTACCACCCTTAAAATAAATCTTGTCCCGAGATTTGGGGAGGCTAGGGGTGTCAAGTTGGCTCAAAGCATCTAGGGTACTACCACCCTTAAAATTTTTCCATCTAGATTACATCTTGGCTTGCTTGGGATCTTATTGAAATCTCTCTGGGCAAACATCTGCATAGTGTCCTTTGTTTCCACACTTGAAACATGTGACTAGACTGAGATCCTTCATAGGCTTGTTTATCTTGTGCTTCATCTTTTCTGGACAATTGCTTGCATAGTGTCCTGGTTCTTTGCAATTGAAACACATCACTTGGCTGATATCTTTCTTTTCTTTTGGTATCATTGCCTCTTGTTTGTTTCCTTGGTTCTTCTTCTTTTCTGGGCATTCATTGGCATAATGTCCAATCTCTTTGCAAGTGTAACATTGCTCTTGAGTAATATCCTTCTTGTTTGGGTTGGGGCATTTCTTCTTCTTCTTCTTCTTGGGTTTCTCCAAAGCTAGGAGTTCTTTTAGTTCATGCTCTTCATATTTCACCACAAAGGTGGGAAATATTTCTCTCTTCTTGGGGCAGTTACTAGAGATATGACCTTCTTCTTCACAAGAGTAGCAACACTTTATGGTTACTTTGGATTTGGCCTTATGTGGCATGGTTCTGACTTTTCCTTCATCCATCTTGGTAGAAGTTGTTCCCTTATGGAGGTTTCCAAACATTTGATGCATTCCATCTTGCTTCATTTGTTGAACTATAGGATAGATGGGGCATTGAATAGGGACATGATTATTTCCTTCACATAGGAAGCAAGTAGCTTGGGATGTGGGGCATTGGTCAATTGGATGTTCCTCTTCACAATTGGGGCATTGATCTTCATGCTCTTTAGATGTATGATCCTTGTCTCCACAAATATTGCAAGCTTTGGTTCCTTCTAAAATAACATCTTTGCCATCTTTGTTGTCACAAACTCCTTGGGAAGAGTTGTCTCCCATGTTGATCATTTGGGTAGCCATCCTTTGCAACAATTGGGATTGAGTTTTCAAAAACCTTTGCATGGTTGGGTCTAATCCATTATTGTTGGCTAAAAACTGAGTTGTCACTTGGCTTAATTGGGTTTGGTTTGCTAGTAGTTGCTCTCTCATGTTGACCTCTTAGTTGTTGTTGTTGTCACCATCCTTGATGTTGGAGTCTCTTAGAGAAGTCATCTGTTTGGGTTGGATTGGGATTAGGATAGGCAACAAAATTTCTAAGGGAATAATTCTATTCACACACATCACAAATCACACAAGCAATGTGCAAGAAATCACAAACAAACACTCCACTCAAACAACAAGTTTCAAGCACATACTTAGGCAACAAAATATTTTTGTTACACCACATAGGTTGGTGGGTTTGACTTAAACAAAATATGGTGGTCCATCTATATGGTTCACTTGAAATCTTTCCATCCTTCTAGGTTGATTCTTCTTGAATGAGATCTTTTATTCTTGAGAAAATCCTTGGTCACCAAACTTCAAAGGTGATCATGGTTCCTTCTAAGTTGTGTTTCCTTAGTCTTCAAGTCTTGAGTAATACTTCTTGTCTCACTTGTAGTCTTTAGTGATATCTAAGATTGAAGTCCTTGGTGAAAATGTTGAAGATGTTGAAGTCATTAGAGTTGAAGATGTTGAAGTCATTAGAGTTGATAAAGTCCTTTGCACATGGTGAAGTCTTTGGTCATGGAAAGGCTTTGTCCATCAAGTTTGAAATAGACAAGATGTAGAGTTAAAAACCAAAATGGTTGAGGAAAGAGTTTACAAGATTGTTTGTAAATAAGTTTTTGGAACAAAAACAACTCCTATTTTTCTAAGGGGTTTTGTCCAATCCTAGGGTTACAATCCTACAGGCAACACAATGCTCTGATACCATCTTGTAGAGTTCCCAACCTTTAATAAGGTAGAGTCCCCTGTGTTTACAATGCTAGTCCCTGGATCAATAGCTAGCATCCACAGTTAAGATGTAATATCAAGAAACAAAGGTCATAATACAACTTTATAACCAGGAATAAAATAGTTTATTACATCTTTCATAGCTCATTTGGCTATTACATTACATTGCAGCAGATTATCTATAAGCATGGGGTCCTTCATCTTCAAAGTGCCACAGGCAGACATGTTGGTTGTAGACTTTGTAATCCTAATCAATACACTTCACTAAATCAAACAAACCTGCAACATAACAAGTTACAGCCACAAGGGTCAATACATTTGAATTGTATTGGCAAGTGATACTATGGTAGTATAGTGGAGTCTATCATCTATATGCATTTGGCTAAGTGGAGCTTAGGCTTGCATTGCTCAAAATAGATTTTTCCTAATCATTTGAAAACACTAAGTTTTTGCTTGACAAAAACACCCAAGGTATCTCCCAATAGAAATTGGTGATCCTTTAACCCTTGTTCACCCACAAGTTTTTAACTTAGAAATTGGGATGAGGAGATTCTTGATAGCTTCCATGTCTTGATGCTCAAATTGTCCTTTACCAGGGACATGGCTAAGTACTTAGATTTTACACTCTGCAGAGGTGGTGCACTTTCCCCACAAGACTTGGTTTCACCAAGACAAGATCTTTCAGAAGCCTTCCCTTAGACCAGAATGGACGCGCTCCAACCTATCAAACCCCTACCACCAACTGTCCATTTGGCTAAGTTCTTGCAACCTATATGATCTAGGCAGAGCCCATAATGCCAAGTGGCTGCACTTGAAGCTTCTCAACATTTGACATCTCAAATCTCTTTGTTCCTGGGTGGCCATCCACAAGTGAGATACACAAGGTAAACCATAAAAATGGGCCTTGTGTAACCACTAAACCAAAAACCACCAAGCAAGTCCCATTCCACCCAGGTGATTCATTAACTTAGTTGTTTTATTAAACAAAACACAAGTCCTTAGACTTAGAAATTTTCCATAGTGTGAATATAATTCCACCCTTGTTTTCTACTAGCTAAGATAAGCATGATAGTAATAGGAATCTTAACTTAGGAAATTTCTACTAAGGTTTATCTACTAGGATTTCCCATAGCATAGTTTATACTTAGCAAAATTCCATGCAAGTCCTACTTAGAAAATATCACTAATGCATAGTGAAAATAATGGGACAAAATTATGAAGCATCACTTGCCTTTTTGGTAGAGTATAGGTTCACTCCTTTTCCTTGCAACAATCACACTCTTCAAGTCACTACAAATCAATCAAGCAAGGTACAACTCAATCTACCAATCAAGCAAATCAACACACATAAAATGACAAAGTCAAGGTAATGCATGCAAACATGCCAAACTTTGTTTTGTTTGAAGAAGTGGTTCCTAATGGGTCATAGACATTTGCAAACACCTATTTGGTCATTTTGTAAAGTGGCCAAGTCATTTGCAAAGAGGTTTCACTTCAAAACCATTTTCAAAATAAAGTATCATTTTATGTGGTGTAGAAATATTTTTACTAAGGCATTAACCTATAGGGTTCACCAAATAAGTTTTCAAACCATAAAACTTGGTGTTTAGGGTCAGAGGTTTTAAGACAAAACATTTCCCAAAAGTTTTCTTCAAAAACCATTTTTAATAATTAAACCACATTTCTATTTGACTAGAAATGGTTTTAAATCAAAGAATCATATTTTTATTTCACCAAATACATTTTTGAGTCCACAAAGTGTTTCCTATGGTCAGTAGGTTTGATCCAAAACATTTTCCTAAAGTTTTCTTTACAAAAACATTTTCATAACCAAAATCTTTATTTTCATTTGGCTAGAAATGGGCTAAATCAAGTTTTCCATTCTAAACTTTACCAAATCCATTTTCCAAACTATGGGTTGGTTCCTAGGGTCAGTAAGTTCACCAGAAACCATTTTGCAAATGTTTTAACCCTAAAAGTCATTTTTAAACAATTTTTATACTCTAAACAAGCTCACAAAAGAATCTGCAAAAACAAGCAAACAAACAGATACTATTTGCTAAACCAAGGGCAGGGTTGGCTAGGGCTTGCTCTCCTGAATCCAACGACATAAAATTTGTAATTTTTGGACGTGTGGATCCAAAGTTATAAGGGTTTGAAGTTTGCAAATAATTCTGTTTTCAAATCTGTTTTTAAACGGAAAAGGTGACACGCGTCGCGTTCTAACTGGGTGGTACCGGTTCGGGTGGATCGCGCGCCGTAGACCGTAGGATCTCATTTAGATCGAGCGGCGCAGAGACATGCGATACCCCTTCGTTTATGTTTCTATTACAGCCTTACGATCTAGATCTAACGGGTGCAATCACTCTGACCACTAACTGGCGGCGCTGCGCGGCAGTGGACGGCGGCGACGGCCAGACGAGGTGCTCGCGGTGTTCCTAGGAAGCAAGGAGGACAGGGGAGGGTCTCACCGTGTACGCGTGGTCGTGGTGATGCTCAAGGTACTCTCGAGGAAGCAAGGGGCGCACGGGGTTGATCGGAATCCCTCGTCGGAGTTGCGTCTGACGACGGTCACGCTCTGTCGTCGTCGCGGGCGGTGCTACGGGTCACGAGGAAGCAAACGGCATACAAGGTTAGCTTCGTACGCGAGCGGCAAACAAGGGAGCATCAAAAAGGGGGCGAGGGGAAGTCTGTGCTCACCAGGGAAGCTTGCCGGAGTCGAGGCCGACGGTGGCACTGCTCAGACGTAGTCGTAGCCGACGTTGGGGTGCAAGCGCCGGTAAGACAAGGCTACTGGGAGACGCGCAGGGGCCTGGGGAACATGCCTGAGTGGTCAAGGGGGCAAGGGGAGGTGAGAGGTTGCCGGAATCGTCGTCGGAGCATCGTCGGATAGGGAATGGTGCAGAGAAGAATTGGGCGGCCTGGGGGCACGCTAGGGTGAGGCGTCTGGGGGAAAAGGGAGAGGGGATGCAGGCGAATAAGTATGCGTGAACGCAGGGTCGATTAACGGCGTGGTTAACGCGAATTAAACCTGGCTTTAATCGCTTGCAACGGCGAGGAGGAAAGAGGGGCGTGGTCAGCGGCGGGTGAGGAAGAAGAGAGTTGGTGTGGGGTCGTCTCGTCAGCGAGGAGAGACAGGGAAGATGGGGTCCGCGCGTCAGTGAGGGTGTGGGTTAGGTTTGCGGTGGAGAAAAACGGTTCGGGGCGAGGGTGAAAACGATGAACAGGCGAGTGGGTCCGCTTGGCAGTGAAAGAAAGGGAGTGGGGTGGGGTCCAGTTGTCACTCTCTGTGCGGGTAAGTTTCTGAGTGAGAAAAGAATGCTTCGGGGAAGAGAACAGGTGGGCTAGGTGGGCTGCTGTTGGGCTAGTTGGGCCAGAGGGTGGGCTATTCTATTTTTTTCTGTCTGAAACATTTTTCTTTTTCTAAATCTAATTTCTGTTTTGAATTTCAATCAACTATTCAAACAACATTCAAATTGATTCAAACAATCACCAAACTTCACCACTTTGAACTTGGTTCTGTTTATCAACATAAACCAAATTCTAAAAATAAAATAATATTTTTATTCATTTTAGGATCCATTCATTAATTAAATAAAATGGACCTTTTAGTTATTTAATCAAATAGGATTGGTTTTATTTAAATCTTTTATTTTGAAATCTAGAATAAAACCAAAACACTTCGGTAGGTTTTATTTTGAGAATATAAAATACTTGGAAAACTTATTTGAAATAAATAAATAAGTTTTGATGTTTTGGAAATAGTAAAACCTTATTAATAAAACTTGGATATTTAAATCCTTTTTATTTTATTTTAAATAAACCTCTACTATTTTTAATCAAAGCAAAACCTTTTGTTTCAAAGTCTTGGCCAAGGTTAATTTGGCTCTTTAAAATAATCCTTATTTATAAATTCTACTTTGCTTTTGAAAACCAAATCTTTTTATTTTAAAGATTCAAAATAGTAATACCAAAATATTTTATTTTCCTTTATTAAATGTTTATCTTTTTAAATCCCTTTAGGATTTAATTGTTCAAAATAGGTTTGAAGATTCCTATTGGAATCCAAAAAGTTTCTTCTGGCCCGGGAAATCAAACAAAGTTTTATTTTATTCATTTATTTTTCACATTACAAGATTTGGAAAATCTTGGGATGTGACAGGCTACCACCCTTAAAATAAATCTTGTCCATAGATTTGGGGAGGCTAGGGGTGTCAAGTTGGCTCAAAGCATCTAGGGTACTACCACCCTTAAAATTTTTCCATCTAGATTACATCTTGGCTTGCTTGGGATCTTATTGAAATCTCTCTGGGCAAACATCTGCATAGTGTCCTTTGTTTCCACACTTGAAACATGTGACTAGACTGAGATCCTTCATAGGCTTGTTTATCTTGTGCTTCATCTTTTCTGGACAATTGCTTGCATAGTGTCCTGGTTCTTTGCAATTGAAACACATCACTTGGCTGATATCTTTCTTTTCTTTTGGTATCATTGCCTCTTGTTTGTTTCCTTGGTTCTTCTTCTTTTCTGGGCATTCATTGGCATAATGTCCAATCTCTTTGCAAGTGTAACATTTCTCTTGAGTAATATCCTTCTTGTTTGGGTTGGGGCATTTCTTCTTCTTCTTCTTCTTCTTGGGTTTCTCCAAAGCTAGGAGTTCTTTTAGTTCATGCTCTTCATATTTCACCACAAAGGTGGGAAATCTTTCTCTCTTCTTGGGGCAGTTACTAGAGATATGACCTTCTTCTTCACAAGAGTAGCAACACTTTATGGTTACTTTGGATTTGGCCTTATGTGGCATGGTTCTGACTTTGCCTTCATCCATCTTGGTAGAAGTTGTTCCCTTATGGAGGTTTCCAAACATTTGATGCATTCCATCTTGCTTCATTTGTTGAACTATAGGATAGATGGGGCATTGAATAGGGACATGATTATTTCCTTCACATAGGAAGCAAGTAGCTTGGGATGTGGGGGCATTGGTCAATTGGATGTTCCTCTTCACAATTGGGGCATTGATCTTCATGCTCTTTAGATGTATGATCCTTGTCTCCACAAATATTGCAAGCTTTGGTTCCTTCTAAAATAACATCTTTGCCATCTTTGTTGTCACAAACTCCTTGGGAAGAGTTGTCTCCCATGTTGATCATTTGGGTAGCCATCCTTTGCAACAATTGGGATTGAGTTTTCAAAAACCTTTGCATGGTTGGGTCTAATCCATTATTGTTGGCTAAAAACTGAGTTGTCACTTGGCTTAATTGGGTTTGGTTTGCTAGTAGTTGCTCTCTCATGTTGACCTCTTAGTTGTTGTTGTTGTCACCATCCTTGATGTTGGAGTCTCTTGGAGAAGTCATCTGTTTGGGTTGGATTGGGATTAGGATAGGCAACAAAATTTCTAAGGGAATAATTCTATTCACACACATCACAAATCACACAAGCAATGTGCAAGCAATCACAAACAAACACTCCACTCAAACAACAAGTTTCAAGCACATACTTAGGCAACAAAATATTTTTGTTACACCACATAGGTTGGTGGGTTTGACTTAAACAAAATATGGTGGTCCATCTATATGGTTCACTTGAAATCTTTCCATCCTTCTAGGTTGATTCTTCCTGAATGAGATCTTTTATTCTTGAGAAAATCCTTGGTCACCAAACTTCAAAGGTGATCATGGTTCCTTCTAAGTTGTGTTTCCTTAGTCTTCAAGTCTTGAGTAATACTTCTTGTCTCACTTGTAGTCTTTAGTGATATCTAAGATTGAAGTCCTTGGTGAAAATGTTGAAGATGTTGAAGTCATTAGAGTTGAAGATGTTGAAGTCATTAGAGTTGATAAAGTCCTTTGCACATGGTGAAGTCTTTGGTCATGGAAAGGCTTTGTCCATCAAGTTTGAAATAGACAAGATGTAGAGTTAAAAACCAAAATGGTTGAGGAAAGAGTTTACAAGATTGTTTGTAAATAAGTTTTTGGAACAAAAACAACTCCTATTTTTCTAAGGGGTTTTGTCCAATCCTAGGGTTACAATCCTACAGGCAACACAATGCTCTGATACCATCTTGTAGAGTTCCCAACCTTTAATAAGGTAGAGTCCCCTGTGTTTACAATGCTAGTCCCTGGATCAATAGCTAGCATCCACAGTTAAGATGTAATATCAAGAAACAAAGGTCATAATACAACTTTATAACCAGGAATAAAATAGTTTATTACATCTTTCATAGCTCATTTGGCTATTACATTACATTGCAGCAGATTATCTATAAGCATGGGGTCCTTCATCTTCAAAGTGCCACAGGCAGACATGTTGGTTGTAGACTTTGTAATCCTAATCAATACACTTCACTAAATCAAACAAACCTGCAACATAACAAGTTACAGCCACAAGGGTCAATACATTTGAATTGTATTGGCAAGTGATACTATGGTAGTATAGTGGAGTCTATCATCTATATGCATTTGGCTAAGTGGAGCTTAGGCTTGCATTGCTCAAAATAGATTTTTCCTAATCATTTGAAAACACTAAGTTTTTGCTTGACAAAAACACCCAAGGTATCTCCCAATAGAAATTGGTGATCCTTTAACCCTTGTTCACCCACAAGTTTTTAACTTAGAAATTGGGATGAGGAGATTCTTGATATCTTCCATGTCTTGATGCTCAAATTGTCCTTTACCAGGGACATGGCTAAGTACTTAGATTTTACACTCTGCAGAGGTGGTGCACTTTCCCCACAAGACTTGGTTTCACCAAGACAAGATATTTCAGAAGCCTTCCCTTAGACCAGAATGGACGCGCTCCAACCTATCAAACCCCTACCACCAACTGTCCATTTGGCTAAGTTCTTGCAACCTATATGATCCAGGCAGAGCCCATAATGCCAAGTGGCTGCACTTGAAGCTTCTCAACATTTGACATCTCAAATCTCTTTGTTCCTGGGTGGCCATCCACAAGTGAGATACACAAGGTAAACCATAAAAATGGGCCTTGTGTAACCACTCAACCAAAAACCACCAAGCAAGTCCCATTCCACCCAGGTGATTCATTAACTTAGTTGTTTTATTAAACAAAACACAAGTCCTTAGACTTAGAAATTTTCCATAGTGTGAATATAATTCCACCCTTGTTTTCTACTAGCTAAGATAAGCATGATAGTAATAGGAATCTTAACTTAGGAAATTTCTACTAAGGTTTATCTACTAGGATTTCCCATAGCATAGTTTATACTTAGCAAAATTCCATGCAAGTCCTACTTAGAAAATATCACTAATGCATAGTGAAAATAATGGGACAAAATTATGAAGCATCACTTGCCTTTTTGGTAGAGTATAGGTTCACTCCTTTTCCTTGCAACAATCACACTCTTCAAGTCACTACAAATCAATCAAGCAAGGTACAACTCAATCTACCAATCAAGCAAATCAACACACATAAAATGACAAAGTCAAGGTAATGCATGCAAACATGCCAAACTTTGTTTTGTTTGAAGAAGTGGTTCCTAATGGGTCATAGACATTTGCAAACACCTATTTGGTCATTTTGTAAAGTGGCCAAGTCATTTGCAAAGAGGTTTCACTTCAAAACCATTTTCAAAATAAAGTATCATTTTATGTGGTGTAGAAATATTTTTACTAAGGCATTAACCTATAGGGTTCACCAAATAAGTTTTCAAACCATAAAACTTGGTGTTTAGGGTCAGAGGTTTTAAGACAAAACATTTCCCAAAAGTTTTCTTCAAAAACCATTTTTAATAATTAAACCACATTTCTATTTGACTAGAAATGGTTTTAAATCAAAGAATCATATTTTTATTTCACCAAATACATTTTTGAGTCCACAAAGTGTTTCCTATGGTCAGTAGGTTTGATCCAAAACATTTTCCCAAAGTTTTCTTTACAAAAACATTTTCATAACCAAAATCTTTATTTTCATTTGGCTAGAAATGGGCTAAATCAAGTTTTCCATTCTAAACTTTACCAAATCCATTTTCCAAACTATGGGTTGGTTCCTAGGGTCAGTAAGTTCACCAGAAACCATTTTGCAAATGTTTTAACCCTAAAAGTCATTTTTAAACAATTTTTATACTCTAAACAAGCTCACAAAAGAATCTGCAAAAACAAGCAAACAAACAGATACTATTTGCTAAACCAAGGGCAGGGTTGGCTAGGGCTTGCTCTCCTGAATCCAACGACATAAAATTCGTAATTTTTGGACGTGTGGATCCAAAGTTATAAGGGTTTGAAGTTTGCAAATAATTCTGTTTTCAAATCTGTTTTTAAACAGAAAAGGTGACACGCGTCGCGTTCTAACTGGGTGGTACCGGTTCGGGTGGATCGCGCGCCGTAGACCGTAGGATCTCATTTAGATCGAGTGGGCGCAGAGACATGCGATACCCCTTCGTTTATGTTTCTATTACAGCCTTACGATCTAGATCTAACGGGTGCAATCACTCTGACCACTAACTGGCGGCGCTGCGCGGCAGTGGACGGCGGCGACGGCCAGACGAGGTGCTCGCGGTGTTCCTAGGAAGCAAGGAGGACAGGGGAGGGTCTCACCGTGTACGCGTGGTCGTGGTGATGCTCAAGGTACTCTCGAGGAAGCAAGGGGTGCACGGGGTTGATCGGAATCCCTCGTCGGAGTTGCGTCTGATGACGGTCACGCTCTGTCGTCGTCGCGGGCGGTGCTACGGGTCACGAGGAAGCAAACGGCATACAAGGTTAGCTTCGTACGTGAGCGGCAAACAAGGGAGCATCAAAAAGGGGGCGAGGGGAAGTCTGTGCTCACCAGGGAAGCTTGCCGGAGTCGAGGCCGACAGTGGCGCTGCTCAGACGTAGTCGTAGCCTACGTTGGGGTGCAAGCGCTGGTAAGACAAGGCTACTGGGAGACGCGCAGGGGCCTGGGGAACATGCCTGAGTGGTCAAGGGGGCAAGGGGAGGTGAGAGGTTGCCAGAATCGTCGTCGGAGCATCGTCGGACAGGGAATGGTGCAGAGAAGAATTGGGCGGCCTGGGGGCACGCTAGGGTGAGGCGTCTGGGGAAAAGGGAGAGGGGATGCAGGCGAATAAGTATGCGTGAACGCAGGGTCGATTAACGGCGTGGTTAACGCGAATTAAACCTAGCTTTAATCGCTTGCAACGGCAAGGAGGAAAGAGGGGCGTGGTCAGCGGCGGGTGAGGAAGAAGAGAGTTGGTGTGGGGTCGTCTCGTCAGCGAGGAGAGACAGGGAAGATGGGGTCCGCGCGTCAGTGAGGGTGTGGGTTAGGTTTGCGGTGGAGAAAAACGGTTCGGGGCGAGGGTGAAAACGATGAACAGGCGAGTGGGTCCGCTTGGCAGTGAAAGAAAGGGAGTGGGGGTGGGGTCCAGTTGTCACTCTTTGTGCGGGTAAGTTTCTGAGTGAGAAAAGAATGCTTCGGGGAAGAGAACAGGTGGGCTAGGTGGGCTGCTGTTAGGCTAGTTGGGCCAGAGGGTGGGCTGTTCTATTTTTTTCTGTCTGAAACATTTTTCTTTTTCTAAATCTAATTTCTGTTTTGAATTTCAATCAACTATTCAAACAACATTCAAATTGATTCAAACAATCACCAAACTTCACCACTTTGAACTTGGTTTTGTTTATCAACATAAACCAAATTCTAAAAATAAAATAATATTTTTATTCATTTTAGGATCCATTCATTAATTAAATAAAATGGACCTTTTAGTTATTTAATCAAATAGGATTGGTTTTATTTAAATCTTTTATTTTGAAATCTAGAATAAAACAAAAACTCTTTGGTAGGTTTTATTTTGAGAATATAAAATACTTGGAAAACTTATTTGAAATAAATAAATAAGTTTTGATGTTTTGGAAATAGTAAAACCTTATTAATAAAACTTGGATATTTAAATCCTTTTTATTTTATTTTAAATAAACCTCTACTATTTTTAATCAAAGCAAAACCTTTTGTTTCAAAGTCTTGGCCAAGGTTAATTTGGCTCTTTAAAATAATCCTTATTTATAAATTCTACTTTGCTTTTGAAAACCAAATCTTTTTATTTTAAAGATTCAAAATAGTAATACCAAAATATTTTATTTTCCTTTATTAAATGTTTATCTTTTTAAATCCCATTAGGATTTAATTGTTCAAAATAGGTTTGAAGATTCCTATTGGAATCCAAAAAGTTTCTTCTGGCCCTAGAAATCAAACAAAGTTTTATTTTATTCATTTATTTTTCACATTACAAGATTTGGAAAATCTTGGGATGTGACAATTCATGAACCACTCCTACTGTCAATGCATGTCTGTTTTTTTCATGAACCACACCCAGTGTCACTGCATGTCAGTTCTTTTCAGGAACCACATAAGGATCAACCTGAGTCATTGGATGTGTGTTTTTCTCACGAACCACACGTGGATCCACCAGTGTAATTGCATGTCTGTTCTTCTAAACAAACCACATAAGGATCCACCAGTGTCATTGCGTGTGTGTTCTTCTCATGAACCACACCCAGTGTCATTGCATGTGTGTTCTTCTAAACAAACCACATAAGGATCCACCAGTGTCATTGCCTGTATGTTCTTTTCATGAACCACATAAGGATCCACCAGTGTCATTGTATGTCTGTTCTTTTCATGAATCACAGCTAGAGTCATTGCATGTCCTTTACTTCCATAAACCACATATGGATCCACCTATTGTGATTGCATGTCTGTTCCTCTAAACAAACCACATAAGGATCCACAAGTGTCATTGCGTGTCTGTTCTTTTCATGAACCACACCCAGTGTCATTACATGCGTGTTCTTCTAAATAAACCACATAAGGATCCACTAGTGTCATTGCCTATATGTTCTTTTCATGAACCACACCCAGTGTCATTGCATGTGTGTTCTTCTAAACAAACCACACAAGTCATTGCATGTCTGTTCTTTTCATGAACCACACCCGGTGTCATTGCATGTCTATTCTTTTCATGAACCACGGCTAGAGTCATTGCATGTTCGTTCCTCTAAACAAACCACATAAGGATCCACTAGTGTAATTGCATGTATGTTCTTTTCATGAACCACATAAGGATCTACTAGTGTCATTGCATGTCTGTTCTTTTCATGAACCACACCCAGTGTCATTGCATGTGTGTTATTTCCATAAACCACATATGGATCCACCTAGTGTGATTGCATGTTTGTTCCTTCCATAAACCACATAAGGATCCACCAGTGTCATTGCCTGTCTGTTCTTTTCATGAACCACTCCTAGTGTCAGTGCATGTCTATTCTTTTCATTAACCACACCCAGTGTCACTACATGTCAGTTCTTTTCATGAACCACATAAGGATCTACCAGAGTCATTAGATGTGTGTTCTTCTCATGAACCACACGTGGATCCACCGGTGTCATTGCATGTCTGTTCCTCTAAACAAACCACATAAGGATCCAGCAGTGTCATTGCGTGTGTGTTCTTTTCATGAATCACACCTAGTATCATTGCATGTGTGTTATTCTAAACAAACCACATAAGGATCCACCAGTGTCATTGCATGTCTATTCTTTTCATGAACCACATAAGGATGGGCCCACCAGTGTCATTGCATGTCTGTTCTTTTCATGAACCACACCAAGTGTCTGTGCATGTCCGTTCTATTCATGAACCACACCTAGTTTCACTGCATGTCTGTTCTTTTCATGAACCACATAAGGATTTACCAGTGCCATTGCATGTCTTTTACTTCCATAAACCACATGTGGATCCACCCGTGTCATTGCATGTCTGTTCCTCTAAACAAACCACATAAGCATCCACCAGTGTCATTGCATGTCTGTTCTTTTCGTGAACCACATAAGGATGGGCCCACCAGTGTCATTGCATTTCTGTTCTTTTCATGAACCACACCCAGTGTCAGTGCATGTGTGTTCTATTCATGAACCACACCCAGTTTCACTGCATGTCTGTTCTTTTCATGAACCACATAAGTATCTACCAGTGTCATTGCAAGTCTTTTACTTCCATAAACCAGATATGGATCCACCGGTGTCATTGCATGTCTGTTCCTCTAAACAAACCACACAAGGATCCACTAGTGTCATTGTGTGTGTTCTTCTCATGAACCACACCCAATGTCATTACATGTGTGTTATTCTAAACAAACCACATAAGGATCCACCAGTGTGATTGCCTGTCTATTATTTTCATGAACCACATAAGGATCCACCAGTGTCATTGCATGTCTGTTCTTTTCATGAATCACAGCTAGAGTCATTGCATGTCTTTTACTTCCATAAACCACATATGGATCCACCTAGTTTGATTGCATGTATGTTCCTCTAAACAAACCACATAAGGATCCACCAGTGTCATTGTGTGTATGTTCTTTTCATGAACCACACCCAGTGTCATTGCATGCGTGTTCTTCTAAACAAACCACATAAGGATCCACCAGTGTCATTGCCTATCTGTTCTTTTCATGAACCACACCCAGCGTCATTGCATGTGTGTTCTTCTAAACAAACCACATAAGTCATTGCATGTATGTTCTTTTCATGAACCACACTCGGTGTCATTGCATGTCTGTTCTTTTCATGAACCATGGCTAGAGTCATTGCATGTCCGTTCCTCTAAACAAACCACATAAGGATCCACCAGTGTCATTGCATGTCTGTTCTTTTCATGTACCACATAAGGATCTACCAGTGTCATTGCATGTCTATTCTTTTCATGAACCACACCAAGTGTCATTGCATGTGTGTTACTTCCATAAACCAAATATGGATCCACCTAGTGTGATTGCATGTTTGTTCCTTCCATAAACCACATAAGGATCCACCAGTGTCATTGCCTGTCTGTTCTGTTCATGAGCCACTCCTACTGTCAGTGCATGTCTATTTTTTTGATAAACCACACCCAGTGTCACTGCATGTCAGTTCTTTTCAGGAACCACATAAGGATCTACCAGAGTCATTGGATGTGTGTTCTTCTCATGAACCACACGTGGATCCACCGGTGTAATTGCATGTCTGATCCTCTAAACAAACCACATAAGGATACACCAGTGTCATTGCGTGTGTGTTCTTTTCATGAATCACACCTAGTATCATTGCATGTGTGTTCTTCTAAACAAACCACATAAGGATCCACCAGTGTCATTGCATGTCTATTCTTTTCATGAACCACATAAGGATGGGCCCACCAGTGTCATTGCATGTCTGTTCTTTTCATGAACCACACCAAGTGTCTGTGCATGTCTGTTCTATTCATGAACCACACCTAGTTTCACTGCATGTCTGTTCTTTTCATGAACCACATAAGGATCTACCAGTGTCATTGCATGTCTTTTACTTACATAAACCACATGTGGATCCACCGGTGTCATTGCATGTGTGTTCTTCTAAACAAACCACATAAGGATCCACCAGTGTCATTGCATGTCTGTTCTTTTCATGAACCACATAAGGATGGGTCCACCAGTGTCATTGCATGTCTGTTCTTTTCGTGAACCACACCCAGTGTCAGTGCATGTATGTTCTATTCATGAACCACACCCAGTTTCACTGCATGTCTGTTCTTTTCATGAACCACATAAGGATCTACCAGTGTCACTGCGTGTCTTTTACTTCCATAAACCACGTGTGGATCCACCGGTGTCATTGCATGTATGTTCCTCTAAACAAACCACATAAGGATCCACCAGTGTCATTGCGTATGTGTTCTTCTCATGAACCACACCCAGTGTCATTGCATGTGTGTTCTTCTAAACAAACCACATAAGGATCCACCAGTGTCATTGCCTGTCTGTTCTTTTCATGAACCACATAAGGATCCACCCGTGTCATTGCATGTCTGTTATTTTCATGAATCACAGCTAGAGTCACGACCAAGCATAAGCGAGATCTCAGGTGGGTGCAAGACAAGGTTATTAAAGTCGAGAAGGAGAGGGACGCGGCGTTGGCCCTGAAGGCTAAAGCAGAGCAAGAACTGACTCAAGCAAGGAACGGTCTCCACCAGGCCAAAGTCCTGCAGTACACAACTACGGGTATTGACAAGTGCATGAGGAAAAATGCAGAGAAACAATTGAAGCTGTGCAAGGAAGAGGCTAAAAGGAAGGAGCAGACAATTCGATCCTTGCTCTCGCAGGAAGATGCGCATCAGGCCAAGATTAGGAAGATCAAGGAGATGTGTGATAACTAGTTCTATTTAGCTTAAGCTCTGTGCCTTTTCAAGTTGTAATATTTGTACTTGTTGACCTAGGAGTCTGAACTATTGGTCCCGGATTCCAGGGTGGAAAAAAATTGCTCTGACCCCACATTAATTTGTGGAAGAATTTGTGATTTAGATCAATTTCTGCCTTGATTTAGATATCTGTCCCGGATTGGGAACGTAACCGTGGACCAAAGACACCTTTTCTACTAGTGTATTCTGACACTGGTGGTTTGTTTAAACGTAATCTACGTGGATTGTGCCACATGCAGATGGCACAACCACAATTTATAAAGTGGAAGCACGTACACCCGTTTACTGGAGATCCGGGAGCTTCGCCAGATGCAGGGGATGCAGGAGCAGAGAGGCGGTGAGATAGACGGGCTCAAGATTAGGCCAGAAAGTGGTACCCATTTCCTCCTCATCTGGGCATTATCGGTGAGAACATTGTTGTTTATGTTGCCACGTCGTTGTGTAGCATCTGAAATAAGTTGCTGCTTCATGGAGTGTGGCATCTTAAATAATTTATTTATGTGCCACTTACATTCCGTCGTATTTAGAGACCTCCAGCCCCTCAGCAATCATGGAACCAGTGGCACAATCAGAATTTCGGATTCAACTACTGACTCGGGCGTTTCCAAACCCTAAGTCGCGGTACATTTTACTCAGGGAACGTGGGTAGATTGTTTCGCCTAGCAACGTTCCACACACAGAGCAATCAGAATTTAACAGAATTACATATATAGGTTCAAGTTCATCACATTACTATGCATCTTCATTGCCAGCAGCCTTCTTCTACAGCCTGGGTGCCAAGACTTCACGTCCAATGGCTTCTTCATTTCCTTACTTCTTCCTCTTCCTCGGTGCCAATTTTCTTAGCTTCGCGTACTCTGCATCGCCGGGATAATGGGCACCAGAATCGTGTCTAGCATCATCTTTCCACTCGTTTTTAATTTCTTCGGGCAGCAAAATGACATCTTTCCACTCGTTTTTAATTTCTTCGGCAGCAAAATGACTGACCAGGCAGTCATGTTTCTAACCTTGCGGTGCTTCCTGTCAAAGAAACAAGACTGTTGTATAACTGCCCAATATCTACAGAGTAAATAAAACAAAAATTACAATTCAGCACAAACATGCGAACCCCAAGACACTTTTTCTTACCAGGAGCTAATTGGGTTCGAGCAACCACCCTGTACAAGAATAGAAGGGCGACTCCCAGTTGCAGCAGCTTCCACATCCAGTACATCACATTTTAGCTCAAACATGGCAGCCGAAGCATACCTTTTCATCAACCCAATTAGCTGACTGTCGCACGTTATAGGAACCATGATGCCACATTCATCCATGAAGCCGAACTTTGCAGTCTGCTTCGGCCATAATTCAACATGATTACGCAGAGCAGCAACCATACTAGATATAGTGCAGATCTGCGCAGGCGCTTCTTCCATCGTGAAACAATGGTGTCCATACCTGTTGCTCTTAGATTCGTACCTATAGAGGACTACCGTAACCAGGTAAGGGGGGTCCGTGCAAATCCCACTTGATAGAAAACTGTGGACAAAATATGTTTGTCAGCGATGGGCTAAGAAACAATTTGAGGTCCAGTAGCTAGCTAGCAGTTGTAACTAGTGCGAATAGCAAAGAGAGGGGTAGATCACCCACTTGTAGACAAAACTTCTTCTTTCTTGATAGTAGGATCTGCCATCCTTCGAGCTGCTCGGCTCGTCGATGGCGGAGGTGGGCTAGAGCCTTGCAACGACGGCTACGGCATGCTCCATTGGAGCTCGGTATCAGCGACTGAGCGCAGCAACTTGGCCCCGGAAGTCAAATGTCTGAAGGGATCGTCCTGCCTAGAGGGTGGATTTCGATGCTTCCGGTGCTAGGGGAAAGCTGGGAATGGATTTGTGAAATTGGTCAATGCATCCAATCCACTTAGCTACTCGATTTGCCTAAGAGGTTGCCGCGTTGGCGCCCGCGTCACGGACAGATAACCGACATGTGGGTCCCGACCGTCTACTTCACGAGGCGGTTTAACAGAATGTTTGTATTTGGCAGGGGTGAGATGAGTTTGCCTCGAAATGGCCCCTCTAAGTAGTTGGCGGCCCAACTTTTCGAAACACGGTAATTTCAGGCAACTTAGGTACCGCCATGCGCTGGCCTGCCAACTTTGGTACCGCAGACGAGCAAGCCCATTGTGTGTTGTCATGTGGATCCATGTGGTTTAGGGAAAGTACACATGCAATGACACTAGTGGATCAGTGTGTAAAACCTTGGTCACGCAGACCAAAAAGACATAGGAACGCATCTTCCACATTGCATGTTGCACCAGTGTGGCAGAAGTTCCATCACTAAATCCACTAGAGTGTGTGTTGTCATGTGGATCCAAGTGGTTTAGGAAAAGAACACATGAAATGACACTAGTGGATCAGTGTGTCAAACCTTGGTCACAGAGACCAAAAACACAATAGGAAAGCACCTTCCACATTTCATGTCGCACCAGCATGGCAGAAGTTGCATGATAGAATCCACTAGAGTGTGTGTTGTCATATGGATCCATGTGGTTTAGGTAAGCAACACATGCAATGGCACTAGGTGATCACAGTGGTCTAGGAAAATAACACATGCAATCACACTAGTGGATCAGTGTGTCAAACCATGGTAATAGAGACAAAAAACAGATAAGAAAGTAGCTTCCACATTGCATGTAGCACTAGTGTGGCAGAAGTTACATCACAGAATTCACTGGAGTGTGTGTTCTCATGTGGATCACAATGGTCTAGGAAAAGAACACATGCAATGACACTAGTGGATCAGTGTGTCAAACCTTGGCCACAAAGACCAAAAACACATAGGAAAGCAACTTCCACATTGCATGTTGCACTAATGTGGCAGAAGTTGCATCACAGAATCCACTGTAGTGTGTGATGTCATGTGGATCCATGTGGTTCAGGGAAAGAACACGTGCAATGGCACTAGGTGATCACTGTGGTCTAGGAAAACACACATGCAATGACACTACTAGATCAATGTGTGAGACCATGGTGACAGAGACAAAAAACAGATAGAAAGGCAGCTTCCAAATTGCATGTTGCACTAGTGTGGAAGAAGTTGCATCACAGAATCCGCTAGAGTGTATGTTGTCATGTGGATCCATGTGGTTTATGAAAAGAACACATGCAATGACATTAGTGGAAACTTGTGTTCTAGGAAAAGAACACATGCAATGACACTAGTGGATCTGTGTGTCAAACCTTGGTCATAGAGACCAAAAACACATAGGAAAGCAGCTTCTACATTGCATGTTGCACCAGTGTGGCAGAAGTTGTATCACATAATCGACTAGAGTGTGTGTTGTCATGTGGTTTAGGGAATGAACACATGCAATGGCACTATGTGATCACACTGGTCTAGGAGAAGAACACATGCAATGACATTAGTGGATCAGTGTGTCAAACCATGGTGAAAGAGACAACAACAGATAGGAAAGGAGCTTCCACATTGCATGTTGCACCAGTGTGGCAGAAGTTGCATCGCATAATCTACTGGAGTTTGTGTTGTCATGTGGATCCATGTGGTCTAGGAAAAGAACAAATGCAATGACACTAGTGGATTACTAGGTCAAACCTTGGTCATAGAGACCAAAAACACATAGGAAAGCATCTTCCACATTGCATGTTGCACCATTCTGGCAGAAGTTGGATCACAGAATCCACTGGAGTGTGTATTGTCATGTGGATCCATGTGGTTTAGGAAAAGAACACATGGAATGACACTAGTGGATCAATGTGGTCAAGGAAAAGAACACATGCAATTACACTAGTGGATCAATGTGTCAAACCTTGGTCACAAAGACCAAAAACACATAGGAAAGATGCTTCCACATTGCATGTTGCACCTTTGTGGCAGAAATTGCATCACAGAATCCATTGTATTTTGTGTTGTCATGTGGATCCATGTTGTTTAGGGAAAGTACACATGCAATGACACTAGTGGATCAGTGTGTCAATCCTTGGTCACGCAGACCAAAAACACATAGGAACACATCTTCCACATTGCATGTTGCACCAGTGTGGCAGAAGTTCCAACACTAAATCCACTAGAGTGTGTGTTGTCATGTGGATCCAAGTGGTTTAGGAAAAGAACACATGAAATGACACTAGTGTATGAGTGTGTCAAACCTTGGTCACATAGACCAAAAACACATAGGAAAGCACCTTCCACATTTCATGTCGCACCAGCGTGGCAGAAGTTGCATCATAGAATCCACTAGAGTGTGTGTTGTCATGTGGATCCATGTGGTTTAGGTAAACAACACATGCAATGGCACTAGTGATCACAGTGGTCTAGGAAAAGAACACATGCAATCACACTAGTGGATCAGTGTGTCAAACCATGGTAATAGAGACAAAAAACAGATAAGAAAGTAGCTTCCACATTGCATGTAGCACTAGTGTGGCAGAAGTTACATCACAAAATTTACTGGAGTGTGTGTTCTCATGTGGATCACAATGGTCTAGGAAAAGAACACATGCAATGACAATAGTGGATCAGTGTGTCAAACCATGGTGACAGAGGCAAAAAACAGATAGGAAACTAGCTTCCTCATTGCATGTTGCACTAGTGTGATAGAAGTTGCATCACAGAATCCACTAGAGTTTGTTTTGTCATGTGGATCCATGTAGTTTAGGGAAAGAACACATGCAATGGCACTAGGTGATCATAGTGCTCTAGTAAAACAACACATGCAATGACACTAGTGGATCAGTGTGTGAAACCATGGTGACAGAGAGAAAAACAGATAGGAAAGCAGCTTCCACATTGAATGTTGCACCAGTGTGGGAGAAGTTGCACCAAAGAATCCACTGGTGTGCGTGTTGTCATATGGATCCAAGTGGTTTAGGAAAACAACACATGCAATGACACTAGTGTATCAATGTGGTCTAGGAAAAGAACACATGCAATGACACTAGTGGATCAATGTGTCAGACCTTGGTCATAGAGACCAAAAACTGTCACATCCCAAGATTTTCCAAATCTTGTAATGTGAAAATAAATGAATAAAATAAAACTTTGTTTGATTTTCAAGGCCAGAAGAAACTTTTTGATTTCAATTGGGACTTCAAACTAGTTGGATCAAATAAAATCCTAAAGGGATTTATAAAGATAAACATTTAATAAAGAAAAATAAAATATTTTGGAAATACTATTTTGCATCTTTTAATAAAATATTTTGTTTTGATAAAATGATTAAGGTTTATTTAAATAAAATAATAAGGATGTACTATCCAATTTTATTTAAGTAAAGGCTTTTCCCATTTTAAATAAACACTAAAACTTATTTATTTATTTATTTTAAATAAGTTTTCCAAGTATTTTATTACTACTTTGAAATCTTTTTATAAAAGGTTTTGGTTTTCAAAATGAAAAGAAATATTTTAAATAAAGATTATTTTATAAAGCCAAATTAAACCTTGGCCAAGACTTTGAAACAAAAGGTTTTGCTTTGATTAAAATAATAGAGGTTTATTTAAAATAAAACAAAAAGGATTTAAATATCCAAGTTTTATTAATAAAGGTTTTACTATTTTTAAACATCAAAACTTATTTATTCTTTTAAAATAAGTTTTCCATGTATTTTGTTTTCTCAAACAAAACCTACTGAAGTGTTTTGGTTTATTTTAGATTTCAAAATAAAGTTTTTAAATAAACAAATCCTATTTGAATTTTTAACTAAGGTCCATTATATTTAATTATTAATGGAACCTAAAATAAAAGGTTATTTTGTTTTAAACAAGTTTTCCAAATATCTTTTATTTTTCAAATAAAACCTATTGTTTTGGTTTTGAAATTATTTGGATTTCAAATGGAAATTTTATTAATTAAATCAAACCCTATTTTATTAAATAACTAAATATCCATTTTATTTAATTATTGAATGGATCCTAAAATAAATAAAAATATTAAATTATTTTGAGATTTGGTTTACGTTGATAAACATAACCAAATTCAAAGTACAAGTTGAGTGATTGTTTGAATTGTTTGAATGGTTTGATTGTTTGAATTATTGATTGAAATTCAAAACAGAAAAATTAGAATAGAAAAGGAAAAAGAAAGCAGACAGAAAAAAATAGGAAAAGGCAAGCCAGCCCAGAAACAGCCCAGCTTCCTCACCCCGAAGAAAACGGTCTGCACCAAATAACTGACCCGCTTAGTCAATGACCAGTGGACCCTCCCCCTCATTTCTTTTCCCACTGACCGGTGGACCCCACCTCTCTCTCTCACGAGCGAACCGTTTTTCTTCACCGCGAAAGAAACCCACACAGAGTATGACTGGTGGACCCAACCCCCTTTCATTTTCTATCGCTGACAAGACGACCCCACCTCTACTGCTCATCGTCCTCCCCGCGACACCTTCTTTCCCTCACCTCGCGACCGTTTCTGTCGCTAATTTCTCGCGGTCAATACGCTTTACTGCTGCGTTTACTCCTCGCCGTGACCACGCAGCGTTAAAAGCCAGGCTTCCCTCTCTCGTCTCCCCCAGACAACTCTTCCTCTCTGCCACCAGGCTATCGCAATTTTCCTCTGCACCACCGCCGTCTCCGACGAGTTCTCGGCCAAATTCCGGCGGCACCGCATCGCTCCTTGCCTCCCCAAGCACGCAGGCACATTCCTCACTCTCAGGCGCTTCAGACCATACCACCCATCCACCTGCGGGCGCCCCATAGCGTCGACTATGTCAAACTTTCAAACGCCGCCGTCTGTCTGCAACTACGATGACGACTTCCAGGTGAACCAGACCGCCCCTCCTCTTCTCTTTCACGCACACGACCTTGCCTGAGTCCTGCGCATCTAACCGTGTCTTCGCCTTGCCTTGGGGTGAACCACAGCACCGTCAATGACGACCACCTGACGCACCCGACGCCGTCCTCCACTCCGGCGAGCAATCACAGTCGTACCAGAGCGCCCCTCGCCCGACCAACACCTTCCCGAGCATCGCCGTGATCCCCTGAGCCCGGTGAGCTTCTCTCCTTTCTCCCTCACCTCCTGTAGCATCGGCACCGTCGTCGACCGACTGCTCCGCCGCCGGTAGCCACCGCAGCGCCGCTCCTTTTAGGTCAAACACGCGGCAACCGTTAGATGCAGATCCACTGGCTAGGATAGAGTCACTTATCGAAGGGGTATGGGAGCATCTGCGTCGTAGGATTTGCTTTAGATCCAGCGGCCCACGTAGCTCGATCCTGGCGAACCGGTACTGGCCAATCCCGGCGCGACGCGTGGCCAGTGTTTGATTGAAACATATTTAGAAACCAGATTTAAAAGCCATTTTTAAACCCTTGTAACTTTGAATCCACACGTCCACAAATTACAAATTTTATGTCGTTGGATTCAGGAGAACAAGACCTAGCCAACCCTGCCCTTAGTTTAGCAATTAGTATCTGTTAGTTTGCTTGTTTTTGCAGATTCTTTTGTGTGCTTATTTAGATTAGAAAAATTGTTTAAAAATGATTTTTGGGTTAAAACCTTTGCAAAATGGTTTGTTGTGACCTTACTGACCCATAGGAATCAACCCATGTTTTGAAAATGAATTTGGAAAAGATTAGAATGGATTAATTGGTTTAATCCATTTCTAGCTAATTGAAAACTATTGATTTGTTTATGAAAATGATTTTGAGTAAAAATGTTTGGAGAAAATGTTTTGGACCAAACCTACTAACTTTGGGAACCACTTTGTGGACTCAAAAATGTATTTGGTGAAACAAAATAATGATTCTTTGATTTAAAACCATTTCTAGTCAAATAGAAATGTGGTTTATTTATTAAAAAGAGTTTTGGAAGAAAACCTTTGGAAAATGTTTTGTTTTAAACTCTCTAACCCCAAATACCAAGTTTTGTGGTTGAAAACATATTTTGTGAACCCTATAGGCTAATGCCTTAGTAAAAATATTTCTACACCACATAAAATGATACTTTGTTTTGAAAATGGTTTTTGTAGTGAAACCTTTTGCAAATGACTTTGCCACTTTACAAAATGACCATTAGATGTACCCAAATGTCTATGACCCATTAGGAACCTCTTTTTCAAACAAAACAAAGCTTGGCATGCTTGCATGCATTACTTTGACTTTGTTATTTTATGTGTGTGTTTTGCTTGATTGGTAGATTGAGATTGTGCCTTGCTTGATTGAATTGTAGTGACTTGAAGAGTGTGATTGTTGCAAGGACAAGGAGTGAACCTATACCCTCTACCAAAAAGGCAAGTGATCCTTCATATCTTTTGTCCATTACTTTCACTATGCATTAGTGATTTTCTCTAAGTAAAACTTGCATGGAATTTTGCTAAGTATAAACCTTGCTATGGGAAAACCTAGTAGATGAAACCCTAGTATAAATTTCCTAAGTTAAGATTCCTATTACTTTCATGCTTAGCTTAGCTAATAGAAAACAAGGGTGGAATATATATTCATGCTATGAAAAAATACTAAGTCTGTGGACTTATGTTTTGTTTAATAAAACAACTAAGTGAATGAATCACCTGGGTGGAATGGAAGGAATGGTTTGTGTTGAGTGGTTCACAAGGCCATGACCTGGCTTGTGTATCTCACTTGTGGATGGCCACCCAGGAACAAAGAGATTTGAGATGTCAAATGTTGAGAAGCTTCAAGTGCAGCCACTTGGCAATATGGGCTCTGCCTGGATCATATAGGTTGCAATAACTTAGCCAAATGGACAGTGGGTGGTAGGGGTTTGATAGGTTGGAGCGCGTCCATGTTGGTCTAAGGGAAGGCTTCTGAAAGATCTTGTCTTGGTGAAACCAAGTCTTGTGGGGAAAGTGCACCACCTCTGCAGAGTGTAAAATCTAAGTACTTAGCCATGTCCCTGGAAAAGGACAATTTGAGCATCAAGACATGGAAGCTATCAAGAATCTCCTCATCCCATTTTCTAAAGTTAAAATCTTGTGGGTGAACAAGGGTTAAAGGATCTTCAGTCTTTGATTGGTAGATGCCTTGGAAAGGATCTTCAGTCTTTGATTGGTAGATGCCTTGGGAAAGTTTTTGTCAAGCTAAAACTTAGTATTTTCAAAATGTTAAGGAAAATCTATTTTGAGCAATGCAAGCCTCAACTCCACTTAGCCAAATGCATATAGATGATAGACTCCACTATACTACCACAGTATCACTTGCCAATACAATTCAAATGTATTGACCCTTGTGGCTATAACTTGTAATGTTGCAGGTTTGATTGATTTTAGTGAAGATTGATTGATTAGGATTACAAAGTCTACAACCAACATCTGCCTGTGGCACTTTGAAGATGAAGGACCCCATGATTATAGTTATTCCGCTGCAATGTAATGTAATAGCCAAATGAGCTATGTATTGATGTAATAAAATTATGTTATTCCTGGTTATAAAGTTATATTATGACCTTTGTCTCTTGATATTACATCTAAACTGTGGATGCTAGATATTGATCCAGGGACTAGCATTGTAAACACAGGAGAGTCAACCTTACCTTATATTTTAACAAGGTTGGGACTCTTACAAAAACACATAGGAAAGCAGCTTCCACATTGCATGTTGCACTAATGTGGCAGAAGTTGCATCACAGAATCCACTGTAGTCTGTGTTGTCATGTGGATCCATGTGGTTCAGGGAAAGAACACATGCAATGGCACCGGGTGATCACTATGGTCTAGGAAAAGGCACATGGAATAACACTAGTGGATCAATGTGTGAGACTATGGTGACAGAGACAAAAAACAGATAGAAAGGCAGCTTCCAAATTGCATGCTGCACTAGTGTGGCAGAAGTTGCATCACAAAATCCACTGGAGTGTATGTTGTCATGTGGATCCATGTGGTTTATAAAAAGAACACATGCAATGACACTAGTGGATCAATGTGGTCTAGGAAAAGAACACATGTAATAAAACTAGTGGATCAGTGTGTCAAACATTGGTCATCGAGACTAAAAACACATAGGAAAGGAGCTTCCACATTGCATGTTGCATTAGTGTGGCAGAAGTTGCATCATAGAATCTACTGGAGTATGTGTTGTCATGTGGATCCATGTGGTTTAGGGAAAGAACACATGCAATGGCACTAGGTGATCACAGTGGTCTAGGGAAAGAATGAAGGGAATATGCCCGAGAGGCAATAATAAAGTGGTTATTTTCTTATTCCATGTTTAGGATAAATGTTTATCTTGCATGCTATAATTGTATTAATTGGAAACGTTAATACATGTGTGTTTAATAAACCAAATACAAAGTTCCTAGTAATGCCTCTCATATAAACTAGCTCGTTGATTAACAAGATGATCAAGGTTTCCTGATCATGGACATTGGATGTTGTTAAGAACAAGGTCACAACATTGGTGGATTGATGTGATGAACATTCATCCGAAGTATAGCATTACGATCAAAGTCATTATGTTTATATTGCTATAACATCATACAAAGTAATCTTAGTCCTTAGACCATGAGATCATGTTAATCACTAACACCGGAAGAGTATCTTGATAACATCAAACGTCACACCATAACATGGTGACTATAAAGGTGGGTTCAGTGCTACGAATGTGTTATGTCGAGGCTCATGGATCAAGAGTGGGATTTGTCCATCCCGATGACGAATAGATATACTCTAGGCCCTCTCGGTGATATCACATTGAAATAGCTTGCAAGCAAGTGATGTGATCACTACAATGTTATATCACGAGAACGAGAAAAGAGTGCATGTTGGTAACGAGATCAAACTAGTTATTTGGATACCAATGATCGAATCTCAGACATGTAATATATCACGAGACAAAGGGATTTAGTTATAACGTTAAATGTTCACACGATCACAAGAGTCATCGTTGAATATGTGGGAGTCAGTACGGATCTCCAGGTCTCGCTGCTGATTATTGATCGGAGAGGGGTCTCGATCATGTCTGCATTATTCACGAACCGGTGACACACTTAAGGGATACCGACACCATTTGGAGTAAATATGTTTCATATAAAGATTTAAGAAAGCGCTGGAATTATTTCAATAGACACCGAAACTGTTTCGGGTAAAATGGCTGAAATTGGTTATGCATGTGATATTGAAATGTTGCAGGGGGTTTTATGTGAATGTTTGTTAATTAATGTAATTAACAAATTTGTAAATAAAATAAATAAAATAGTTTTATTTAATGAGAGCTTGCATTAAATTTGGTGGAAATTTATTGCATGTGTGAGTGGAATTTTGAGTGGAGGCTTTTTATGGGCGTGGGAGCTACACCCACATGAATGTGGAAGAGGTGGGGGCACCACCATGGCTGCCATGCCATGGCCCTTGGGTGCACCCTCTTCCCTATAAAAGGTCTCCCTCTCCTCCTCACAACATACACCTCCTCGTGAAGGATCTCTCTCCCCCTCTAGTTATTCCACATGGTCTCGGATTAGCGAGATACATGTTCTCGGTGGCTTTATCTGGAAAGAAGTTGCTGCTTCCGCTTCTTTGCTGGAGCGAGGGACAGAGGTTGTGGGGGTACCGGACGTGTGTGTGATCACGGATGCACCGCTTCTTTGCGGTTCTAGACTTGGTGGCGCTGGACTTGCTAGAGCTGGATCTGATGGACGTGTTGGAGCCGGACCTGCTGAACTTCATCATGATCTTGAGATCGGCAAGTGTACGACTACATAATCCACGAGTTCTATCTTGTTAACAAAGCTTTGTTGTCTTTAAGGGTAAGTTCGCTATGGATGTATATCCACCCGTTGCTTGTATCTAGTAGATAGATCTTGGCGTATAGTTCCCATCATTGGAATTTTTTTGTTTTCTATGCAGCGAACCAACAGTGGTATCAGAGCCTGATTTATGCGTAGGTGCTTTGCACGGGTAGTACACATATGTTTATATGTGGGCGATGATGATCATGTTATTGCATCTTCTATGTATTTTTGATATTGGTGGCATAGTGGGATGAAGCGGCCCGGACCAACTTTACATGTCATCGCACATGAGACCGGTTCCACGACTGACATGCAACTAGTTTTGCATTAGTGGATAGCGGGTGTCTATCTCTCCTACTATAGTCAATATCTGAGTTACAACGATTTGCTAATAACTTAGTTATCATCGTTGTGGTTCCATGTCCGTAGGTAAGACCGGTTCTATCTCCGAAAGCCCTAAGCCACGTAAAACTTGCAATGGATAAATTAGAGGCGTCTAGTTTAGATTGTTGTTGGGCTAGTGTCATGATATGGTAATGTTGTAAGTTGATGTATGGTAGATACCCTTACAACACACCTAACATGTAAGTTCTATAGACCTTGGCCGCACACACAAAGGAATTATAGAGATCATACCACGATGCACATGATGGTGATCAAATGCATGGACCATATCATTCCACTTTACACATATGATGTTTGCATCTTATATTCCTAGTTTGGCATTTTAGTAGCATTATAAGATGATCCCTCATTTAAATATCAAGATAAAATGTGTTCTTCCTTAAGTATGCACCGTTCCATGGATCGTGTTTTGAGACATCACGTGATGATGGGGTGTACTAGACTCTACGCTTTCATACAACGGGTGTAAGACAGTTTTACACACGCGAGTACTAAGGTTCTTACTTGGCGAGGCTAGCATGTACAGACATGGCCTCGGAACATGAGTCATATAGTTGATGTGATGCCCATATTGGTGCTCGCCTTTGAAGCTACACCGACTCACGTGGTGATCGGACTTGGTGTAGTGGATTTGGTTCATGTAATCACAAAAAGGCATGAGGGATGTCGTTTTTGAGTGGGAGTTCATTTCTAATTTGGATTAGTCGAACTCAATTTGTCATAAACTAAATTAAAGTGAATTTGCATAATTTGTTGTAGTCATTGGCATTTGTTCACTACCTTATGCTTAGTTTTAATTCAGATAATAGAACTATAGAATTCTGGATATTTACTTTACGAACCGGTATCGTATTGTTTTGAATGTCAATTTAAAGTTTATAAGTCCGATTGCAAACTTTCAGCAAACTCTATTTACTCCACGAAGTTTAATAAGTAGTATTAAATCAAGAGTAAGAATTCCAATGTTAGTATCTAAAGTATCATGTTTGCCTCCATGATTATTGATATTCAAAAGTTGTTTTAATATCAAGATTATCTAGGAGCTGAAAATTGTTTCAGAAACCATCATGTGTGAAAGATATTGTGATATCTGAAACAATGTTTTTGGTTGCATTATGATAGAGTATAATTTAGCAAAATACATGTTCTCATATTGTATGAGAATTTGTGAAGGATGGAGATGCTAGGCATCCGAATCTCCCAAAAAAGGTTTTGGGAACTAACATTATACTCATGATTCTTCCTTATAGGCTATAGTAGCTTGATCATGAAAGTTGTCATTATAAGTATGAATAGAAGATGTAAGTAAAATGTTTACTACACTAAAAGATTACTAAAGAATGGATTTTTGAAAGAATGCCAAACATTTGATGATGGTGATCCACTTCAAAGTGCAAGTCCAAAGATATTAGTATTTGACTATATACACTTTGTACTATGTGTCATGTGAATGACACCACTATTGATGTTGATAGATTCTTTTAAAAGAAAAGGAATTGTGGAAAGAGAATCTATAAAATATTTGGCAGAAAAGAAAAGGTTGGAGATGTCCAACTTAGGTATATAGAAGATACACATGTTATGGCTATATTCCTTGCTTGTTAAACAATATGGTTCTGAGGTATTAGATACCGGTATTGGATACCGAATTGGTTGGTGTGAAGTGTCATACAGAACAACACAATTCATGAATTGCAACATCCTAAGTAACTAGCAAGAGAATAAGTGAGGATGTTCATCGAAAACAAATAAAGTGTTATTATGTTTTTCGTTGTCGTCAAACCTAGCCTTCAAGATTTGTTTTAATAATTGTTATTTTGTTCCGGTATTATGAGAACAATGGTTGTTCAAATAAATACCGTATACCATAAAGGATGGATGAACTTTTACAAGTCTAGTTGGAGAAATCACATCCATAAACATTATTGCTAAAATGTCGTAAGACAAATGATTGGAAGAACACTTATAAAGTGACATCGCTGTTTGAATTATATTGGAAAGTAAACATGAAGAAACTCCATGTTGATGGATTTTTGGAGTCTTTTGATTTTGATCAATTGACGCTTGTGAAACTTTCCTCGAGATAATTGAAACTCCGTCCATAGGCCAAAGAGGAACGGATGACTAACTTTTTGGATATTATGCATGTTGATGTATATAGTCCATTATGTGTAGCCATATGTGATGGATCTTTTTGCTTCATATGCTTTCTCCGGAAATTTGAGTGAATATATCTATATATTTACTTAATAAGGAAGAAGTATGAAACATTTGAAAATTGTTCAAAGAATTTCAAGATGAAGTGAAAAAATCATTGTAACAAGAAAATAAAAGAGTTTATGATTTGATCAGAAAGGAAGATATTTGAGTTAAAGGTTTAGCAAAACACCTAAGATTTCAGGAATTGTTCCATGAATTTGCACTTCCCGATAAACCACAAGAGTATGTTATGTTCGAGAGATCAAATCAAACCTTGTTTGACATGGTAAGATCAAAGGTGTCATTTATAAAACTGCCATTATGTTTTAAGGATTAAAGCTTTAGAGACACCCGCTTTTACACTGAAAAGAGCACTGCTGGCTCGTGGTTGATGTAGAGCTCGTTGGGAACCCCAAGGGGAAGGTATGGTGAGCACAGCAGCAAGTTTTCCCTCAGTTAGGAGACCAAGGTTTAATCGAACCAGTAGGAGCAAGGAAACACCCCAAAGGTGTTACTAGCTGAGCTTTGGCAGGGCGCACTACCGGTGCTAGTAGCAACGTGGAGACCTTCACAACACAACCACAGAACTTTGTCCCCAACTTGCGATGAGGTTGTCAATCTCACCGTGTTTTGCGGAAAACAAAGGATTAAACTTATCGAATGGAAAGAAGTAAAAGTTTGCAGAAAGTAAACACAAAGCAGTAAAAGATTGTAGATTGTTTGTAAAGTAAAGGATCGGGATCTATAGTTCACTAGAGGTGGCTCTCCTTAGATAGATAACATGCTGGGTAAACAAATTATAGCGGGGCAATTGACAAACACCGAGAAAGCAATACATGCATATACTAATCATCTTGACTCCTCTGAGACTTGATTGTGCATTACAACATAATACATAGACCACCATCCAACTGCATCTATGACTAATAATCCACCTTCAGGTTATCATCTGAACCCCCTCTAGTATTAAGTTGCAAGCAACAGATTATTGCTTTACAAACTGCGTGTAAAGTAAATAATACAATTGTTCTATGTACAAAGGATCGTTGTTTTCTCCCTAGTAGCAACAACACATCTAGTACCTTCGAGATTTCTGTCACTTCCCCAGATTACCAGAGACATGAGCCCACTATCGAGCATAAATACTAACTCTTGGAGTTGCTAGCATCTACTTGGCCAAGATAGCTACTAACAACGGAAAGCATGCAAGATCTCAAATAAGAAAGTCATGATAGAATCAATAATCAATCTGAAATAGCATCTCAATATCCATCGGATCCCCACAAACACAACATGTATGGATTACAAAAAGATGATCTTGATCATGAACGGAGCTCACAAGATCTAAACATGAAAGCACAAAGGAGGAGAAACTAGCCATCTAGCTACTACATGGATCCGTAGTCCAAGGATGAACTACTCACGCGTCACACCGGAGGCTTGCATGGTGATGAAGAAGGCCTCCAAGGTGAATTCCCCTCTCCGGCAGGGTGCGGGGAAGAGCTTCAGATCCCTCCCGATCTAGGGATGGAGATTACGGCGGCTACAGACTCTTTCGTGGATTTTTGATCGGGTACTTAGGGTTTTCGTCCCGAGGGCAACTTATAGGCGGAAGGAGAGGCCGAGGTGGTGTCGGGAGCCACCACACCACCCCCTGGCGCGGGCCAGGCCTGGCCGCACGGCCAGGTGGTGTGGCTGGCCCCTGGCCCCTCTCCGTCTCGTATTCTGGCACTTGATCCCTTCCGGAAAAATAGGCACTTTGGCTTCTGTCCCGTCCAATTCCGAGAATATTCATTTTCTGACTTTCCTGGAACCAAAAATAGCAGAAAACAGGCAGCTGGCACTGTTGCTCTTGTTAATAGGTTAGTCCAAGAAATCATATGAAAAGTACTCCAAAGTTGGAACAAAACACAAGAAAGTGTATAAAACCAAGCATGGAACATCAAAAATTATAGATACATTTGCAATGTATCAACATCCCCAAGCTTAACTCCTGCTCATCCTCGAGTAGGTAAGTGATAAAAAGAAATAATTTTTGAGGTGACATGCACCATCAAAGACTTGATCAAGGTATTTGCAAAACATTCAAAGCTGGGATCATAGTACTTCAATCATAACATGAAAGACAAAGTTCTAGCAATAAGCAAAGAAACTATGATGCAACATGAAAAGGCACAAACAAAAGATTCATGAATAACAATGCTTTGCAAGACGTTTGTTTGTTTCACATAAAGAAAACATAGCATAAAAGTATTCAGCTTGTCCCTCAATAGAGTAGAAAATATAAATGCATAGGGCACCTTCAAAGTTCATAAGAGTGACTAGATACAATAGTTTCAAACAAGCAATAACAAGTTATGCATCAATTAACTAGTCTTGGGACAATGCACATAGAACTAAGAATGGCCACTATGCTCTCAAAGTAGGTGCATAAAGATAGAAGGCGGAGACTCAATATAATGGTGGAAGAAAGGCCTTTTGTAAAAGGAAGTAGGGATTCAAGTCTCATAAAGAGCTTCCAAAAATTATGGTACTTAATAGCTTTCAGCTCTCATTGCCCCTATCATAAGCATCTTGAAGTGATTAAGGTTAAAGTGAACAAACTATGGTGTACATGCTTGACGAAGTATAAGTCAGAAATCTCATGTCCCTTGTATACGAGGGCCGCTCCTCATGCTACTCAAGTTTAGTCACCGGTAAGTTCTTGTCATTGTAAGTACACATGTATCATTGAGAACCGCCAACGGGGTACCCCTTGCCCGATGATACGGAAGAATCCCCATATCAAAATGACAAGGCAAGCAGACAACGAGCATCTCAGCATTCTTCTTATTTACCATGGGAATATGGTGCTTTTTTCTCTCTTTCCTCTTTTCATAGTATCTTTTTTTTTCTTTTTTTTCTCAATATAGGACTCTTTTTTTATAAGAAGAATGCTTCACAGACAGCTCATTATGGTTACGCTGCAGGTTTCCACCATGTTAGCATGGATTAGACTAGCGGCCCAGGCGTTTCTCTAACACATATACATAACTCCATGGACTTACAAGCTCCCCTTTCATTTCACACCGACGATATCCATATACAAAAGAGCATGATATCAACTAGGTACAAGTACCAAGTGCAATGTTGAAAGCATTCCCCATGAAAGCATGGTTCTACTAATTCCCAACAAATAAGTGCAAACATATACAACATAGACGACACAATGGTTCAAGTTTATTAAGGGCAAGTAAAGTAAAGTGTGCCATCAAGTTCGTGAGAGCTTTAATCACTAGTTTTCTCACAGCAAGTAGAAGGTAAACAAAAGCATGAATATACTTGGAATAGCATAAGATAGTAGGCAGGTATGGTGGACTCTTTGGAATAACTTGGTTTAGGGAGTTGGATGCATGAGTGGAACTCATACTTGGTTGTGGAGGCTAGCAAAAGACTGGGAGCGACAAACTAAGAGAGCAATAATGGCCATAATCATGCAGAGCGACAAAACATCATTGATCAAAGCATAAAGTGATACTACAAGTTGAAAACTAAAGGATCATAAAGGCTATGGTGACTTGAGATAGTCATAACATGGTGTGAGCATGTGCCAAGTCAACCCAAATAAAGCATCAAAGGAGAATACCACTATACTATGCTTTAATATGCTAAAACAATGCATGATTCATCCAAGGCACATTAAGCAATCTCAATTGTTTATAACAAGTCATGCTACAGCAAAGAATACTAAGCATAAAGCCAAAACAATATCAAGCATGGCATGACAAAGCATAGGCCACAGTAAAAAACGAGCTCTTTTTACCACATAAGTATGAACTTTCCTACTCTTTTCCAAACCAAACCAAACTATTCGCAAACCAAAGTGTGAAAGAGGGGGTCCAACCAACTTATTCAGAAAACTAAGCAAACCAAAGCAAACGAAAACCAAAACAAAAACGAAAAAGAAGACGCTCCAAGAATAACACAACTGTGCATGAAACAATAAAAATGAAGCGTTTGGAAGAAACCTAGAATTTTTATTGATGAAGAAGGGGATGCCTTGGGCATCCCCAAGCTTTGACGCTTGTACTTCTTGGATATTTCTTGGGGTGACACGTGTGGAATCTCCAAGCTTGAGCTTTAGTCCATCCTTCATCTCATCACTCATTCCTTCCATACACCTGAAATTTTTCCTTCATACAAAACTTCACACAATCTCATTAGCAACATTAGTGCACTTAAGATAAATAAGTCTCAAGGTTCAGTTCTAACACCAAATAAACTTCCATTAGAACACTAGCTACTGTAGTACTTCCCTCAAAAAGCTCAATTCCCCAAAAGAACTCAAGAAGGAACCAACAAGAAGCAAATGCAGAAAATGGCAGAAATCTGTCAAAACAGACCAGCAGGTAAAGACAAATTTTTTCTAAGACCTTCTGTTGCTCAAATCAAAAGGTGTTGAACTAACGAAAGTTAGATAAAAATCTAGGGCAGAAGCACAAACAATTACAGATCAATCCGGCGTACAGAGCTCTCTCAGGAATTTTTACGGTGAAGCACAGAAATCTGTTTCAGGACAGCAACTTTCCCAATCATTACTTCACTCTCATTAGAGGTTCCTCTTGGCACAAAAAGCAAATAAAAAGGACAAGGAGAGGTTATTACAGAGGTAATAACTTCCAAGACTCATCTAAAACTCTTGGCTTATCTCCCAACAAGTACTTTTCTTTAACGCCTTTAAGTTAGGCATAAGAAGCAAAGAAAGAATCAAGTGTTCTCAAATGAAGAAGCATTAAAACCAACTTTCTTTCCCTTACCTCTCTTACTTTTATTCTTAGCCTTGGGAAAAATATGATTGTTTGGTGGAGAAGAAAGGTGCATGGTCCCCTTTCCCACATCTATTATTGCTCCAAGAAGTTCCAATAGGGACCTTCCAAGTGTAATTTGTCCTTTTCCTGCACATTCAATAACAAGATAATCAATAGAAATCGTTTTCCCAAGGATCTTTGTAAACACTCCTTCAGATACTCCAAGAGGTAATATGGTAGTATTATTAGTAAGAGATATTTCTTTTCCTCCCTCAATGAGCCCCCAAGTATTCAGAGATTTATAAATATCTTTGGGCATAAGGCAAAATTCAGACATGATATCACAGCGAGCTTGAAAAGTTCCAGCGTTCATCTCAATCTTTACTGTAGGGAACCACTTTGATGGTTCAGAGTTTATTGGGACATAATTGTGATGCTCCCTAAGCATATTATAGCACCCTTCTAATCTAGTAGTGCTAGCCTCAAGAGTGTCCAACCTAGCAAATATTTTTGTGAAGGAAATATCAGTTTGGCTAGGCATGTTGTAAGTGAGGATCAATTTCTTTATAGCATTAATAGCATCATACTCATTACATTGGAGGAAGTCTCCTCCCACAATAGCATCTAGGGCATATCTATAACAAAGAGCAATCCCAAGGTAAAAACTACTAAGAAACAAGCTTTGAGTCATTTTAGGCTCAGTTTTTTTCATGTAGATCAGAGATTCTAGACCAAGCTTCCTCAAAACTTTCCTCAATTCCTTGTTTAAAAGTGAAAATCATTTCCTTGGGTGACATAGTGATAGGAGCAAGGCTAGACATAATGAGATAGGAACTAATTTTTTTTGTTTTTGAAATAAGAAAGCAAACAAGTAAAACTAATTTTTTTGTGTTTTTTGAAGAACAAAACAAGCAAACAAAGCAAAAAGAAGCTAAGCAAAACAAAAAAACAAAGTAAAGAGATTGGTTATGAGGGACTCCCCTTGTGAAGATGTCCTTGACTCCCCGGCAACGGCGCCAGAAAAATCTTTGCTGGCTCGTGGTTGATGTAGAGTGTAACACCCTCAAATCGGCCCTATGCAAGTTTTTGCCCTTTCCGCCAAACCCGCATAGAAACAATTCAAGGACGCCCACCAGGCACTTTCGTGCGGGTGGAAAACGAAGTAATACCATTACACAACAGTCCTCGATGGGACCCAACATATATATATATACAACAGCGACTCAAAGAGTCAAGAATACAGATACACAATACAAAGATCCAAATCACCTTGAAATGATAGAGCGTCCGACTACGGACAAGATGCAAATGGGGCTAAGAGCCCTGAAGAATAACCAATGGTGTCCATAACCCTGCCCAGGCCAAGGCGGAAGGGTAACCCTGCTAACAACGTCGATCTCAAACCTGCTAAAACAAAAGGGGTGCCGACAAGGGGCAAAGGAAAAAGAGGAGCGTCAGTACTGAGGCCAGTACATGGCGAGGCTAGAATTCGGCGGTCTCGCCTATATAGGTATGGTGGGCTGAAGCGGCAGCGCAGCGGCACTAAACAACCTATAGAGACTCGATACAACTGGCGTTTATCAGAGAGGGATAAGAAAGACCTATTCGGATCCAACCTGAAGCTAACACCAAACAAAACCATCCTGGTATTTCCCCCTCGAGACCAACCGAGAAAGTCGGACCAAGGAAGTCACACAGTTGGCAATTTTACTCATTCCGTTATAGTTGCAGCAATTACTAATCAGATATAGATATCATGAGTCATTCTGAAGCGTAAGTAGTGGGAAGTTTTAATTAACCATTCTGTGGTGGTTGGAACATTTACTAGTCAGATATAATTGTCCTGAGGAATCCCAAAACCCAGCAATTGTTGGCACTTTTATCACATTCCATTGGAGTTGTAATACTTACTAGACAGGTATAACAAAACAGCCCAGATCCACCAGCTGTTGGCACTTTTAATATCCATTCCGTTATACTTGAGCTGATTACTAGTCACATATTAAGTCAAATTTATAACACTACTTTAGTTATGCTTGTCTATGATCGAGATACTGTGCTCCAAGTCGTCCATAACCGCGGACATGGCTTTCAGAAAGTTTTACCCTACAGGGGTGCACAAATAGCAACACACACTCGATCAACCTCGGAAAAACCAACTCAAAATGCAACGAGGCATTCACGACAAAGCGATCACAGGATTCAGAAATATTTCAGGGGGCCACCCCACTAAGCTACCCGCAACGAAGTTGGCCGGCTCCGGAACGGACCCAGGGTTTGCGTCAATGGCTGTAAACGACTGGGACCCCGAAAGTGTGACTGGGCTTGTCGATACTGCGAAAACACTCCCCATCCAAAACAGTATAGGTGCTCCACGCACAATCCTAAATAAAGCAGTAAAGCATGGCATAAGTACATGATAGTATTAAAGCCCCAAACTACTTTGAGTCCCCAAGAAATAGAAATGAATCAAGCTCTGGCTAAGGGGGGTCCATAAGGCCTCCCGGATGCGGATAGTGCGAATAGTCAAGGAACAGGTATCAAGTACTCGGGGTCATACGGGACACAAGTGAGCGTGGAAGAACCAAATAACATCTATTGCCCACCGATGCCTCTGCATTAGTTATATCTAGCAATTAATAGTTGTATTTAAAGTCATGATCATCTCCACCATTAAGCATCTCCACCATTAAACATCTACCAGCATTCCAAGAACTGTGGTACTCGACAACACGAGATCGCACCTGAGCAAGCAACTACGACTCGCATGGCCAACTATCTACCAAACACAGGTAATAGGAGGTGTCCAAGGCAATATAGAGGCTGCACGGGATATAACTGGTGCACGGAAACTATAGCATCGCGACACGGATAGCAATAGATCAACAGGAGGAAATAAAGACTATAAAGCAAAATAGGTAGAAGAGGGAGAGGTGCTCGTCTGGGAAACACTGCCGGAGGTTCATATCCGGAGACCTTGTCGATACTCGCATCAACTCATCGGCCTAGTCCACGAAGAAGCAAACACTAGAAGAAATACCGGATGCAATATTTAATACTACGGCAGAAGATCCGGCATGCTTATGATATGATGCAGATGCGGTGCAATTAGGCAGTATTAAGCGGAACCGGGGTCCCGACAATTAATTAGAGGGTTCAAGTTGTTTAGAAACCCCCGCAATTAAATGTTGAGTTAGCAAGGCAAAGCATGGCATCTGTTCGCTACACCAATTTAAATAGAGTCCGGAATAAGACTAGAATAGCCCGCATAGACTCCATATTTAATTTAGATGAATCGGCATAATGCCCCCAAACCACAGACAGGTATGCATGCATGAACAATTTGATATGCGACAGTTGATAATGTCATATTATAAAAATAGGGGTCTCAGATAAAAGGGTCACACATCTGGGTTCGGCAGATCTTGGTTCCGGGGGTTCGGGGTTCGACAGGGTTCGACGGGGATCGGTTCGACGAGATCGTTCTCGGACAACGGAAGGAGAGCTTGGCGTTCCGGAAAGAAGGGGCGTCGGGGCGCATCAGATTCGCCCTGGTCGGTGTCGATCTTGTCATCGCTGGCAAACTTGAATGGATCGGGTACCGGTGGTCTTCAGGTCCATGTAGACGGTCATGGCGTCCGGGATGAAGAACTTGGCGTATCCGTGTTGACGACCTTGGCGGTCATCGGTTCCGAGAAGAAGATCTTGTCGGGTCCGCGTATCGGGTCGGTCTTGGCGTCTATGTCGAAGATCATGGTGTTCCGTGGCGGAGAACTTGGTGTCTTTGTCGGAGTCCTCGGGTGACGTTGTCGGTCTTGGGTTTGGCGCCGGTAGATCTTGGCGTTCCGGCTTCGGTTGTTGACGATGTACTTGGTTTCGGTACAGGTATAGTCTTCGGGTGGCCTTATGCTCGATGCAGTTCTTGGGACATCACCACATGACCTTCACACGATCACCATCTCCTCGTCGTTGTCCAATCGCAAGACCGTCTTGAAAGAAACCTAGGCGGCAGCAGGAATCACCCCGGACTATCATATCAACAGGAACAAGTGGAGCGACAGGCAGCCACACACTCTTCTGAAGAACATGTTGCAGGAGGTAGCATCAGCTGGTGGGCGAGTGTCTCCACACCTAACAAAGACACCAGATGATGGTCGGGTCATAGCAGCGCGGGGACGCGCGACGAGGATGTGGAAGCCGAGCCCCTCGAGAAGAGGGTCACGAGGTTGATGCAGAGGGGGCCGGGGCGACCGAGGAGGACGGGGTGGAGGCGCTCGACAGGGAGGGCGCCCGAAGCTGGCCGGTTCGAGGCTGAGGGGGCCATGGGCGCGTGGGCGGCACGGGGTCGAGGACGGGTGCAGTGGGCGCTGAGGAAGGCGAGGGCGCGCGGCGCTGCTGCGTCGGGCAGAGGCGTGGTCAGCCGGAGGCGGTCACACGCGAGGAGGGTCCGGCGGCGCTGTGCAACAGAGAGGTGAGGGAGGGCTTGCGCCGCGGCGGCGGACGAGGCCGGCGGGGCGAGGCCGAGGCTGATAGAGGCGGGAGGGAGGAGGCAGACGACGCCATGGCGCGAGGTCGCTGGAGAGCACGGCGCAGGGGCGGGCGCCGCCGACGAGGTCGAGGCCCCAGCAGCTGCGCTCGGGAGGCGGCGAGCCCGGGGAAGCCGCATGAGGGAGGGGACGAAGGCGGGGATCACGGGAGAAGAGGGGGCTGCGGCCAGAGGGGATGGCGAGGACAGACCGGCGGCGGACGGCGCTGTGAAGCCTAGGGAGGATAGGAGCTCGGGGACGCGACGGAGAACAAGCTGGCCGACGGGGCGCTCGAAGAAGGCAAGCTCGGGGCCGGTGCAGAGGGGACGCCGGCGGCGGCGGCAGCACCGTTGAAGGGAGGAGAGGCGGGGAGGACGGCGACAGAGAAGGGGGCCAGGAGAACGGCGGTTGTCGAGGTGGAGATCGACGGGAGAGGCGCGGGTAGGTGGGGAATTGGGGCGGCCTCGCAGGGGTGGGGCCAGGGCATCAGGGCGTGCGGGATTGGGTCAGGGGTGGTTGGCTCGCGTGCAGCTGGTGGGCAGGTGCGCGAGCGGGAGTGGAAAACGAGGTGGCCAGGGGAAAGCGGTCGGGGAGGGCCTGGAACGGGGCGGCGTTGGCGCGTGGCGTGCGGTGCCTGGCGCGCGTTGGTGCTGGCCACATGCGCTGCAGCTGCTGCGCGCGCGCGCATGTGCGTGAGTGTATGTGTGGCGGCGACAGGGTGTATTGGAGAGGGAAAACCGGGGTAGGTGGCGATAGGGTTGGTATGGTTTTAACTGGGCCGGGGTAGTAGGCTGTTGGCTTGCCGGGCTTTTGGCCTGGCAGGCTGGCGGCCTCCCCCGGTAAAACTTTTTATTTAAAAGATTTTTATTTTTAAAAGATTTGGTAAAAGTTTTTAGGCAAATAAAAGATCCGGATAAGTCCGGGGGTTTTATGGTTTGAATAAAAGACGGGGCGTTTAGAAAACAAAAAATAGGCTTTTCGAAAATAGTTTATAAAAAAACCATGTAAGATGATGACGATGCTCAAATGCAATGTGGCATGATGACATGACCATGTGATCATGATGATGCAATGCACAAAAACACCACGATTTTCTAGTAGTGGTTTTAGCGGGGCGCCACATAGAGCTCATTGGGAACCCCAAGAGGAAGGTATGATGAGCACAGTAGCAAGTTTTCCCTCAGTTACGAGACCAAGGTTTAATCGAACCAGCAGGAGCAAGGAAACACCCCAAAGGTGTTACTAGCTGAGCTTTGGCAGGGTGCACTACCGGTGCTAGTAGCAACGTGGAGACCTGCACAACACAACCACAGAACTTTGTCCCCAACTTGCGATGAGGTTGTCAATTTCACCGTGTTTTGTGGAAAACAAAGGATTAAACGTATCGAATGGAAAGAAGTAAAAGTTTGCAGAAAGTAAACACAAAGCAGTAAAAGATTGTAGATTGTTTGTAAAGTAAAGGACCAGGATCCATAGTTCACTAGAGGTGGCTCTCCTTAGATAGATAACATGCTGGGTAAACAAATTACAGTGGGGCAATTGACAAACACCGAGAAAGCAATACATGCATATACTAATCATCTTGACTCCTCTGAGACTTGATTGGGCATTACAACATAATACATAGACCACCATCCAACTGCATCTATGACTAATAATCCACCTTCAGGTTATCATCCGAACCCCCTCTAGTATTAAGTTGTAAGCAACAGATTATTGCGTTACGAACTGCCTGTAAAGTAAACAATACAATTGTTCTATGAACAAAGGATCGTTGTTTTCTCCCTAGTAGCAACAGCACATCTAGTACCTTAGATATTTCTGTCACTTCCCCAGATTACCAGAGGAATGAACCCACTATCGAGCATAAATACTAACTCTTGGAGTTGCTAGCATCTACTTGGCCAAGATAGCTACTAACAACGGAAAGCATGCAAGATCTCAAATAACAAAGACATGATAGAATCAATAATCAACCTGAAATAGCATCTCAATATCCATCGGATCCCCGCAAGCACAACATGTATCGATTACAAAAAGATGATCTTGATCATGAACGGAGCTCACAAGATCTAAACATGAAAGCACACAGGAGGAGAAACCAGCCATCTAGCTACTACATGGATCCGTAGTCCAAGGATGAACTACTCATGCATCACACCGGAGGCTTGCATGGTGATGAAGAAGGCCTCCAGGGTGAATTCCCCTCTCCGGCAGGGTGCCGGGAAGAGCTTCAGATACCTCCCGATCTAGGGATGGAGATGACGGCGGCTACAGACTCTTTCGTGGATTTTTGATCGGGTACTTAGGGTTTTCGTCCCGAGGGCAACTTATAGGCGGAAGGAGAGGCCGAGTGGGTGCCAGGAGCCACCACACCACCCCCTGGCGTGAGCCAGGCCTGGCCGCGTGGCCAGGTGGTGTGGCCAGCCCCTGGCCCCTCTCCGTCTCGTATTCTGGCACTTGATCCCTTCCGGAAAAATAGGCACTTTTGGCTTTTGTCCCGTCCAATTCCGAGAATATTCATTTTCTGAATTTCCTGGAACCAAAAACAGCAGAAAACAGGCAGCTGGCATTGTGGCTTTTGTTAATAGGTTAGTCCAAGAAATCATATGAAAAGTACTCCAAAGTTGGAACAAAACACAAGAAAGTGGATAAAACCAAGCATGGAACATCAAAAGTTATAGATACATTTGCAATGTATCAAGCACCATCGTGATCCATTGAAATGACACCATATGAGTTATGGTTTGGGATAAAACCTGAATTGTCTTTTCTTAAATTTTGGTATGCTATGCATAAGTAAAATGTATACAACCAAAGTTGGATAAGCACGTCTTTGTAGGTTATCCCAAAGTATTTGTTGGGAATTCCTCCATAACACCGAGGACAAAAGAGTTTGTCGCTTGGAACAACAAGTTTCTTGAGAAGGAATTTTTCGTGAAAAGTTAAGTGGGGGGACAATAGAACTTTGATAAGGTTGTTGAACCTTAGCTATATGTGCTAAGTAGCACAGCGCCAGAAAGTGTCCCGGTGGCAGCAATAATGCTCATGGCTCCCGTGATTACAAAGGCCATGATATTGGAGATTAGAGTTCCTATTGAACCATGTGGGTCGGTACGAATCAAATAGTAAGATTTGAAACAGAAGTCGTTATTGTTTTGACAACGATGAACCAACTGCATGCAAAGAAGAGACGATGGGCCGTGACTCCATAAAATGACTAGAAGTCGTAGAATCCGTGATAGTATCCATACACAAGAAATCAAGTTTCTGAACTTGGAAGACCCTCTAGAAAGGCGTGAAGCCTATCGGTCGTGTTTGGATCTATAAAGAAATAGACATGGATGTTTAACATCAATGAAATAGTCGACATGTCGGAAAGAAGTTTACGGCAATGTTGAAGGAGTTGACTATGACAAGATTTGATCTTTCATAGCGATATTTAGTCTTGACGGATTAGTGTAGCAACCACTACATATAATTTGGTATATGGTAGTTGAATAAACAAAACAAGGTTCTTCTAATAGAATGGTTACCTAGGATGTGTACATGACACAATCCAAAGGGTTTTGTTAATTCAAAGGGTGCTAAAAGGGCATGCAAACTTCAATAGTTCAAGTGAGCATAGCAGAGTCGGAATCTTCACCATGATGAAAATGTTAAAGGAGTTTAATTTCATTGGAGACGATGAAGATGCTTGCATTTGCAAGAAATTAAGTGGGAGCGCTGAGACAAATTTCCAATACATGATGCAGAGTACATATTGTTGATTGGAAATGATGTATCTTTTATTGACACAAGTTAAGAATTTCAATAAAATAGGATTTCGATGAAAGACTTGGGCAAAACCGGAATATTTGGCATCAATGTCTATATGGATAGATTGAGGCGCTAATATGGTTATGCCAGACGTACATATATGATATATTGAAAGGGTTCAATATGGAAACAACAAGAAAGGTTCTTGCTGCATGGAAACGACTGTATCATGATTCAAGTGTTTCAACACTTGGTGAGTAAAATCACATGAATAGTTTGATCGATTATACCGTGATATGTATATATCCAGATATCTCCTATGCTCTAAATGTTATGAGCACATACCAGAATGAGTCATAAGATGATCATTGGGCGATATTAAATATATTCTTATGAGATTTGGAGGAACTAAGAATATATCATGTATAAGTGACAAATAGTTAAATGTAGTTCACTGTGAAGTGTTACATTGATACTAGTTTTGTCACAAGATACAAATTAAATTTATCTCAATTTAGACTATGGGTGGCACAATGTAATGGAAAGGATGTTCCATGATGGATTTGATGAGTTCCAAAGTTGAGACATTGTGATGGATACTACAACAAAAGGCTAAGTATATGACTACTATAGTAGCAGCAAAGGAGGGCATTTGTGTTATGTAGTTTGTTATCAAACTAGGTGTGGTTCAAAGTGGGGTAATACTATGAAGATATATTGTATGACAATAATATCAACATATTTTAACCTGAACAAAGTAAAGGTCTTACCAAAGGACCAAATTTATACAATGCCATCTCATTTGAGAATGAGTGATGCGTAGAGACGCAAAGACATGCAAATACACACGGACCTAAAACTATCAGATCCGGAGATTATGTTAACCACTAGCAATCGCGTATATGCAACACTAGAAAGCCATAGGTGTTTCAATACACAAAGTTTTTCAAACTAGATTATTGACTCTAGTGCAAGTGGGAGACTGAAGGGAATATGCCCGAGAGGCAATAATAAAGTGGTTATTATCTTATTCCATGTTTATGATAAATGTTTATCTTGCATGCTATAATTGTATTAATTGGAAACTTTAATACATGTGTGTTTAATAAACCAAATACAAAGTTCCTAGTAATGCCTCTCATATAAACTAGCTCGTTGATTAACAAGATGATCAAGGTTTCCTGATCATGGACATTGGATGTTGTTAATAACGAGGTCACAACATTGGTGGAATGATGTGATGAACATTCATCCGAAGTATAGCATTACGATCAAAGTCATTATGTTTATATTTCTATAACATCAAACGAAGTAATCTTAGTCCTTAGACCATGAGATCATGTTAATCACTAACACCGGAAGAGTATCTTGATAATATCAAACGTCACACCATAACAGGGTGACTATAAAGGTGGGTTCAGTGCTACGAAGGTGTTATGTTGAGGCTCATGGATCAAGAGTGGGATTTGTCCATCCCGATGACGAATAGATATACTCTAGGCCCTCTCGGTGATATCACATTGAAATAGCTTGCAAGCAAATGATGTGATCACTAGAATGTTATATCACGGGAACGAGAAAAGAGTGCATGTCGGTAATGAGATCAAACTAGGTATTTGGATACTGATGATCGAATCTCGGACATGTAATATATCACGAGACAAAGGGATTTAGTTATGACATTAAAGGTTCACACGATCACAAGAGTCATCGTTGAATATGTGGGAGTCAGTACGGATCTCTAGATCCCGCTGCTGATTATTGATCGGAGAGGGGTCTCGATCATGTCTGCATTATTCACGAACCGGAGGGTGACACACTTAAGGGATACCGACACCATTTGGAGCAAATATGTTTGAAATAAAGATTTAAGAAAGTGCTGGAATTATTTCAATAGACAACGAAAATGTTTTGGGTGAAATTCCTGAAATTGGTTCTACATGTGATATTGAAATGTTGCAGGGGGTTTTATGTGAATGTTTGTAAATTAATGTAATTAACAAATTCTGAATAAAATAAATAAAATAGTTTTATTTAATGACAGCTTGCATTTAATTTGGTGGAAATTTAATGCATGTGTGAGTGGAATTTTAAGTGGAGGCTTTTTATGGGAGTGGGAGCTCCACCCACATGAATGTGGAAGAGGTGGGGGCACCACCATGGTTGCCATTCCATGGACCTTGGGTGCCCCCTCTTCCCTATAAAAGGACCCCCTCTCCTCCTCACAACATACACCTCCTCGTGAAGGATCTCTCTCCCCCTCTAGTTATTCCCCATGGTCTCGGATTAGCGAGATACGTGTTCCTGGTGGCTTTATCTGGAAAGAAGTTGCTGCTTCTGTGATACATTGCAAATGTATCTATAATTTTTGATGTTCCATGCTTGGTTTTATCCACTTTCTTGTGTTTTGTCCACACTTTGGAGTACTTTTCATATGATTTCTTGGACTAACCTAATAACAAGAGCCACAGTGCCATCTGCTTGTTTTCTGCTATTTTTGGTTCCAGCAATAGTCAGAAAATGAATATTCTCGGAATTGGACGGGACAAAAGCCAAAGTGCCTATTTTTCCGGAAGTCATCAGATGCCAGAATACGAGACGGAGAAGGGCCAGAGGGCGGCCACACCACCTGGTCGCGCGGCCAGGCTTGGCCCGTGCTAGGGGTGGTGTAGCCAGCCCAGGCACCCCCTCGGCCTCCCCTTCCGACTATAATATGCCCTCGAGACGAAAACCCTAAGGTCCTGATCAAAAATGCACGAAAGAGTCTGTAGCCGCCATCATCTCCATCCCTAGATTAGGAGGGATATGAAGCTCTTCCCGACACCCTACCGGAGAGGGGAATTCACCCTAGAGGCCTTCTTCATCACCATGCAAGCCTCCGGTGTGATATGTGAGTAGTTCATCCTTGGAATACGGATCCATGTAGTAGCTAGATGGCTGGTTCTCCTCCTTTGTGCTTTCATGTCTAGATCTTGTGAGCTCCATTCATGATCAAGATCATCTATTTGTAATTCTGCATGTTGTGTTTACGGGGATCCGATGGATATTGAGATACTATTTCAGATTGATTATTGATTCTATCATGTCTTTGTTATTTGTGATCTTGCATGCTTTCTGTTGTTAGTAGCTATCTTGGCCAAGTAGATGCTAGCAACTCCAAGAGTTAGTATTTATGCTCGATAGTGGGTTCATGCCTCTAGTAATCTGGGGAAGTGACAGAAATCTCTAAGGTACTAGATGTGCTGTTGCTACTAGGGAGAAAACAACAATCCTTTGTTCATAGAACAATCGTATTGTTTACTTTACACACAATTCGTAAAGCAATAATCTGTTGTTTGCAACTTAATACTGGAGGGGGTTTGGATGATAACTTGAAGGTGGATTATTAGTCATAGATGCAGTTGGATGGCGGTCTATGTATAATGTTGTAATGCCCAATCAAGTTCCAAAGGAGTCAAGATGATTAGTATATGCATGTATTTCTTTCTTGATGTTTGTTAATTGCCCCGTTGTAATTTGTTCACCTAGCATGTTATCTATCTTAAGGAGAGCCACCTCTAGTGAACTATGGATCCCGGTCCTTTTTCTTTACATACAATCTATAAATTGTTTACTCTTTTGTGTTTACTATCTGCAAACTTTTACTTCTTTCCATTCGATACGTTTAATCCTTTGTTTTCTGCAAAACACGGTGAGATTGACAACCTCATCGCATGTTGGGGACAAAGTTCTGTGGTTGCGTTGTGCAGGTCTCCATGTTGCTACTAGCACCGGTAGTGCGCCCTGCCAAGGCTCAGCTAGCAACACCTTTGGGGTGTTTCCTTGCTCCTACTGGTTCGATTAAACCTTGGTTTCATAACTGAGGGAAACTTGCTGCTGTGCTCATCATACCTTCCTCTTGGGGTTCCCAACAAGCTCTACATCAACACCGCACCAGCATTTTTCTGGCGCCAACACTGAGACATCAAGCATTTTTCTGGCGCTGTTGTCGGGGAGGTAAGGTAAAAGGTATTCACACCGAAGGATTAAAGAAGAAGAATCTCCCATGGCAAACGCCTATTTTCTGGCGCTGTTGCCGGGGAGTCAAGGACATCTTCACAAGGGGAGTCCCTCATAACCAATCTCTTTACTTTGTTATTTTTTTGTTTTGCTTAGTTTCTTTTGCTTTGTTTGCTTGTTTCTTTATCAAAAACACACAAAAAAATAGTTTTACTAGTTTGCTTTCTTTACCAAAAACACAAAAAAATTAAGTCTCCTTTAGTTGTCACCTCTTCCTTAGCTCACCATGTTGATCCCTAAATTCACCTTGAAAGACCTTTCAATTGGTAGTGGTTCTATAATTGGGAAGATAATATTGAAGAATTCTTTAATCTTGTTAGTAAACATGAGGATACTGAGGATATATCCCTTGTAGAACTTGCTCCAAACTATGAGATTGCTGCAGCTTCTTTAATTCACATGTTAGAAGCTAGGTTTGTTAACCTCAACCCCTTAATCCAAGTAATGTTTCTTAAGCTTAAAGAAATTGAAGACCCTGAAAAGAGGGATTTTATTCTAGAAACTTTGTTTAAGGAGTTCTATGATGTTGCCAAGGAAGCTAGGAAAGTCTTTGAACATTTCAATATGCTAGGCTCATGTGTAGATGTTGTTGGTACACGAGAAAAGATGAACAAAACCGAACCTAATGGAGAGGAACCTAAGATACCAATACCCTTTAAACTAGTAGCAATACATGATGCCATAGAAAAGAATCTTGATTGGATTGTTCCTGCAAACCCTTTTGATGAGAATAGTGAACCCAAGAGCATTGAGAGAGGATCCTCTAGAACTTATTTGGATGATATACCTTGAGTTGTTGAAAATATTTCTGGTATTGATCTTAATGCTTCTTCATTTGAGAACACTTGATTCTTTTTCTTATGCCTAACTTAAAGGCGTTAAAGAAAAGTACTTATTGGGAGATAACCCAAAAGTTTTAGATGAGACTTGGAAGTTATTACTTCAGTAATAACCGCTCCTTATCCTTTTTATTTGCTTTTTGTGCCAAGAGTAACCTCTAATGAGAGAGAAGTAATGATTGGGAAAGTTGCTGTCCCGAAATAGATTTCTGTGCTTCACCGTAAAAATTCATGTAAAATCTCTGAACGTTTTTTTGAGGCGTAAATTTTTGTGCTTCTGACCCAGGTTGTTATCTAACTTTCGTTAGTTCAAAACTTTTGATTTGAGCAACAGAAGGTCTTCGAAAAAATTCGTCTTTACCTGCTGGTCTGTTTTGACAGATTTCTGCCATTTTCTGCATTTGCTTCTTGTTGGTTCCTTTTTGAGTTCTTTTGGGGAATTGAGCTTTTTGAGGGAAGTGCTACAGTAGCTAGTGTTCTAATGGAAGTTTATTTGGTGTTAGAACTGAACCTTAAGACATTTTATCTTGAGTGCACTAATGTTGCTAATGATATTGTGTGAAGTTTTGTATGAAGGAAAAATTTCAGGTGTATGGAAGGAATGAGTAATGAGATGAAGGATGGACTAAAGCTCAAGCTTGGGGATGCCATGTGTGTCACCCCAAGAAATATCCAAGAAGTACAAGCATCAAATCTTGGGGATGCCCAAGGCATCCCCTTGTTCATCAATAAACATCCTAGGTTTCTTCCAAACACTTCATTTTTATTGTTTCATGCACAATTGTGTTGTTCTTGGAGCGTCTTCTTTTTCGTTTTCATTTTGGTTTTTCGTTTGCTTTTATTTGCTTAGTTTTCTGAATAAATTTTTTGGAACCCCTCTTTCATATGGTTTGCAAATAGTTTGGTTTGGATGGGAAAAGAGTAGGAAAGTTCATGCTTATGTGGTAAAAAGAGCTTGTTTTTGACTGTGGCCTATGCTTTGTCATGCCATGCTTCATATTGTTTTGGCTTTATGCTTAGTATTCTTTGCTGTAGCATGACTTGTTATAAACAATTGATATTTCTTAATGTGCCGTGGATGAATCATGTGTTGTTTTAGCATATTAAAGCATAGTATAGTGGTATTATCCTTTGTTGCTTTATTTGGGTCGACTTGGCGCATGCTCACACCATGTTATGACTATACCAAGTCACTATAGCATTTATGATCCTTTAGTTTTCAAATTGTAGTATCACTTTATGCTTTGATCGATGATGTTTTGTCGCTCTGCATGATTATGGCCATTATTGCTCTCTTAGTTTGTCGCTCCCAGTCTTTTGCTAGCCTCCACAACCAAGTCTGAGTTCCACTCATGCATCCAACTCCCTAAACCAAGTTATTCCAAAGAGTACACCATACCTACATCTATCTTATGCTATTCCAAGTATATTCATGCTTTTCTTTACCTTCCAAATTAAACTTGTTATGAGAAAACTAGTGATTAAAGCTCTCACGAACTTGATGGCACACTTTACTTTTCTTGCCCTTAATAAACTTGAACCATTGTGTCGTCTATGTTGTATATGCTTGCACTTATTCGTTGGGAATTAGCAGAACCATGCTGTCATGGGGAACGCTTTCAACATTGCACTTGGTACTTGTACTTAGTTGATATCATGCTCTTTTGTATATGGATGTCGTCGGTGTGAAATGAAAGGGGAGCTTGTAAGTCCATGGAGTTATGTATATGTGTTAGAGAAACGCCTGGGCCACTAGTCTAATCCATGCTGACATGGTGGAAACCTGCAGTGTAACCATAATGAGCTGTCTATGAAGCATTCTTCTTATAAAAAAGAGTCATATATTGAGAAAAAAGAGAAAAGAGAAAAAAAATGAGATTATGAAAAGAGGAAAGAGAAAAAAAGCACCATATTCCCATGGTAAATAAGAAGATTGCTGACATGCTCATCGTCTGCTTGCCTTGTCATTTTGATATGGGGATTCTTCCGTATCATCGGGCAAGGGGTACCCCGTTGGCGGTTCTCTATGATACACATGTACTTACAATGACAAGAACTTACCGATGACTAAACTTGAGTAGCATGAGGAGCGACCCTCGTATACAAGGGACATGAGATTTCTAACTTATACTTCGTCAAGCATGTACACCATAGTTTGTTCACTTTAACCTTAATCACTTCAAGATGCTTATGATAGGGGCAATGAGAGCTGAAAGCTATAAGTACCATAATTTTTGGAAGATCTTTATGAGACTTGAATCCCTACTTCCTTTTATAAAAAGGCCTTTCTTCCACCATTATATTGAGTCTCCATCTTCTACCTTTATGCACCTAATTTGAGAGCATAGTGGCCATTCTTAGTTCTATGTGCATTGTCCCAAGACTAGTTGATTGATTTATAACTTGATATTCTTGTTTTAAACTATTTGTATGTAGTCACTCTTATGAACTTTGAAGGTGTCCTATGCATTTATATTTGCTACTCTATTGAGGGGCAACCTGAATACTATTATGCTATGTTTTCGTTATGTGAAACAAACAAACGTCTTGCAAAGCATTGTTATTCATGAATCTTTTGTTTGTGCCTTTTCATGTTGCATCATAGTTTCTTTGTCTTATTGCTAGAACTTTGTCTCTCATGTTATGATTGAAGTACTATGATCCCAGCTTTGAATGTTTTACAAATACTTTGATCAAGTCTTTGATGGTGCATGTCACCTGAAAAATTATTCTTTCTTTTTATCACTTACCTACTCGAGGACGAGCAGGAGTTAAGCTTGGGGATGTTGATACATTGCAAATGTATCTATAATTTTTGATGTTCCATGCTTGGTTTTATCCACTTTCTTGTGTTTTGTCCACACTTTGGAGTACTTTTCATATGATTTCTTGGACTAACCTATTAACAAGAGCCACAGTGCCAGCTGCCTGTTTTCTGCTATTTTTGGTTCCAGGAAAGTCAGAAAATGAATATTCTCGGAATTGGACGGGACAAAAGCCAAAGTGCCTATTTTTCCGGAAGTCATGATATGCCAGAATACGAGATGGAGAAGGGCCAGAGGTTGGCCACACCACCTGGCCGCGCGGCCAGGCTTGGCCCGTGCCACGGGGTGGTGTGGCCAGCCCAGACACCCGTTCGGCCTCCCCTTCCGCCTATAAGATGCCCTCGAGACGAAAACCCTAAGGGCCCGATCAAAAATCCACGAAAGAGTCTGTAGCCACCGTCATCTCCATCCCTAGATCGGGAGGGATCTGAAGCTCTTCCCAGCACCCTACCGGAGAGGGGAGTTCACCCTGGAGGCCTTCTTCATCACCATGCAAGCCTCCGGTGTGATGCGTGAGTACTTCATCCTTGGACTACGGATCCATGTAGTAGCTATATGGCTGGTTCTCCTCCTTTGTGCTTTCATGTCTAGATCTTGTGAGCTCCGTTCATGATCAAGATCATCTATTTTTAATTCTGCATGTTGTGTTTGCGGGGATCCGATGGATATTGAGATGTTATTTTAGATTGATTATTGATTCTATCATGTCTTTGTTATTTGTGATCTTGCATGCTTTTCGTTGTTAGTAGCTATCTTGGCCAAGTAGATGCTAGCAACTCCAAGAGTTAGTATTTATGCTCGATAGTGGGTTCATGCCTCTGGTAATCTGGGGAAGTGATAGAAATCTATAAGGTACTAGATGTGCTATTGCTACTAGGGAGAAAACAACAATCCTTTGTTCATAGAACAATCGTATTGTTTACTTTACACGCAATTCGTAAAGCAATAATCTGTTGTTTGCAACTTAATACTGGAGGGGGTTCGGATGATAACCTGAAGGTGGATTATTAGTGATAGATGCAGTTGGATGGCGGTCTATGTATAATGTTGTAATGCCCAATCAAGTTCCAAAGGAGTCAAGATGATTAGTATATGCATGTATTGCTTTCTTGATGTTTGTCAGTTGCCCCGCTGTAATTTGTTCACCCAGCATGTTATCTATCTTAAGGAGAGCCACCTCTAGTGAACTATGGATCCCAGTCCTTTTTCTTTACATACAATCTATAAATTGTTTACTGTTTTGTGTTTACTTTCTACAAACTTTTACTTCTTTCCATTCGATACGTTTAATCCTTTGTTTTCCGCAAAACACGGTGAGATTGATAACCTTATCACAAGTTGGGGACAAAGTTATGTGGTTGTGTTGTGCAGGTCTCCACGTTGCTACTAGCACCGGTAGTGCGCCCTGCCAAGGTTCAGCTAGCAACACCTTTGGGGTGTTTCCTTGCTCCTACTGGTTCGATTAAACCTTGGTTTCATAACTGAGGGAAACTTACTGCTGTGCTCATCATACCTTCCTCTCGGGGTTCCCAACGAGCTCTACATGAACACCACACCAGCATTTTTCTGGCGCCAACAATGAGCCATCATTCCGCTGCTTTGCTGGAGCGAGGGACGGAGGTTGTCGGGGTACCGGACGTGTGTGCGATCACGGATGCATCGCTTCTTTGCGGTGCTAGACTTGGTGGCGCTGGACTTGCTGGAGCTGGATCTGATGGACGTGCTGGAGCCGGACCTGCTGGACTTCATCATGATCTTGAGATCGGCAAGTGTACGACTACATCATCCACGAGTTCCATCTTGTTAACAAAGCTTTGTTGTCTTTGAGGGTAAGTTCACTATGGATGTATATTCATCCGTTGCTTTTATCTAGTAGATAGATCTTGGCGTATAGTTCCCATCGTAGGAAACTTTTCGATTTCTATGCTGCGAACCCAACAAAGAACACATTCAATGACACTAGTGGATCAGTGTGTCAAACCATGGTGACAGAGACAAAAGCCAGATAAGAAAGCAGATTCGACATTGCATGTTGCACTAGTGTGGCAGAAGTTGCATCACAAAATCCACTAGAGTGTGTGTTTTCATGTGGATCCATGTGGTTTAGGAAAAGAACACATGCAATGACACTAGTGGATCCGTGTGTCAAACCTTGGTCATAGAGACCAAAAACACATAGGAATGCACCTTCCACATTGCATGTTGCATAAGTGTGGCAGAAGTTGCATCACAGAATCCACTTGAGTGTGTGTTTTCTTTTGGGTCCATGTGGTTTAGGAAAATAACACATGCAATGACACTAGGTGAGCACAGTGGTCTAGGAAAAGAACACATGCAATGACACTAGTGGATCACTCTGTCAAACCGTGGTCACGGAGGCAAAAAACACATAGAAAAGCAGCTTCCACATTGCATGTTGCACCACTTTGGTAGAAGTTGCATCATAGAATCCACTGGAGTATGTGTTGTCATGTGAATCCATGTGGTTTAGGAAAAGAACACTGATACGTCCATTTTTCATCACTATTGTATGTCTTAGTTTACTATTATTCATTGATTTATTTCGTATTGAGAGGTGATACTTATGTTATCTCATCTATTTTTGCATGGTTGATGACTTTTGGAGCATGGACTGCTGCAGTCAGGATTTTGATGGAAAAGGTGCTGTTTGGAGGCAAAATTCGCGAAGATTAGAAAATCCGGGAAAATATACGGAAAATCCTATGTTTCCAGAAGACTAACGATGCCAGAAGATGGAGTGGAGGTGGGCCACAGGGGGCCCACACCACCCCATGGCGCGGGCAGGCCTAGGCCGCGCCTGGAGGTGGTGTGGCCGCCTTGGCCCACTCCAGCCTCTCCCCTCTGGCTTATATCATCCTCCCAAAACCCTAAGACTCGGGGAGCAACCACAGAAAGATTCCGCCGCCTCTGCAGGGTGGAAAACACCGAGAGAGAAAGATCTCTCTGGCAGACAGATTTCTGCCGGGGGAATTCCTTCCCGGAGAGGGGAGATCGTCGCCACCAACACCACCATCAAGCTAGACTTCATCGGGATCATCATCATCATCACCATCATCACCCGCATCACCATCTCCATATTGCTGTAACAATTGAGTTGAATCTTACATTAGTTCATAGGGGAAACTTTCCCGGTGTTGATTACTCTTTGTAGTTGATGCTATTGAGTGAACCATTGAATTATTGTTTATGTTCAGATTGTTATACATCATTATTCCATCTCTGATCATGATCCATATGATGTCTTGTGAGTAGTTCGTTTTGTTCTTGAGGACATGGGAGAAGTCATGTTGTTAGTAGTGGAGTTGTGTTGAGAAAGATTCAATAGATTGTTATTTAAGTTGTGGTGTACTTCTTCTAGTGGTGTCATGTGAACGTCGACTACATGACACTTCACCTATATGGGCCTAGGGGAATGCATTGTGTATTTGGCTACTAACTGTAGGGGTTGCCGGAGTGACAGAAACCTGAACCCCCGTTAGGAAACCATTGCACAAGGGACGTAAGGGTCTTAGAGTTTAAAGTTGTGGTTAGGTTTCTACCTTACTTTCTTGTACTTACGGATGTTTGCAAGGGGTTTAATCACAAGTATGTATTATTCTTGGATGGGGCGGTACATTAGCACAGGTTCACCCACACAATACTTAACAAGCTAAAGAAGATTAATCAGCTATATGAAGCGAAAGCACTTGACAGTCTTCCCATGTGTCCTCGAGAACGTTTGGTCATCTATAGAGATACAACCGATTTGTCCTTTGCTGCATAAAGGATTGGGCCACTTGCTGCATTTATTCCTACTGTCTTTTATTTACTCGTACTTTGTGTCATGGTGGTGTCACGGCAGATGCCATGGATAGGCTAAAGGTGGGGACTAATACACGCTAGGGGAATCCAGGGAGGGATAGTAGAGTGATTCTCCACACAGAAGTTTGTATGGATTTCCCTCAAGATTACAAGTGCTCCTTGAGCTGTATTGGCGAGAGGAGGAAGAAGGGGGTTTCTTACTCCCACCCGTAGTTCACCCCTAGAACCTTAACCAAAACCCTATGGCCTCAAAGAACTCAACCCCTTCTACTGGAACCCTAGCCCCCCCTTATATAGAGGAGGCTTGGTCCCTGCCTACGGCATACGTGGAGGCATATTCCTAAGAATATGCCTCCTCCCAAAGTGGTAACCCGACCGGGGTGCTTTTCCCCCGCGTCATACATGCTTTAGCTACGTAAGCCTCTGCAGCGCCCGCGTCAGCCGACATGGGCGTCGTCACCCTTGTCGGCCATGACCCGGTGGTCCTGCCCTTGCTTTCTTCGCTCATGCAGTGCGTACCGGACCTTCTATTTGACCAGAGAGATTCCTTCCTTCTCCTAGAAGCTAAGCGGGGACCCGGATCATAGTAGATCCGGCCACACTTGTTCCTGCATATAAGTTAGACAAGCTCTTCCGACTTACTCCTTAAGTCGGCTGAGACAATGTTAGGCGACCCCCCTGGTCCGGGTTACTCCGTGATCCGGCCTACCTTGAGGTGACCCGGCCAGCATCTGTTTTGACCCTACCGAACCTCGGCTAACTCGGCCTTTATACCCCGGAGTGATCCTACCTGGGGGTATCGCCCCAACATTAGTCCCCGAAGCTAGTGCGGTCTTAGCGGCCTTGGCCGCTAAGGCCACATCAGGTTCATTTATGTTCGAGCCTTGGACGTTTATTTCCGGGATAGCTTTTTATCTCGGATTGTATGGATTTACGTTCCCTTCGCATGTTCCAAGTTTTCACTTGCCGGCCGGGTTACCACTTTGGCTCGGATCCCATGGTTACCATGGTTTGATCCGGGCCCTGTTACCTTCTCTCGTACGCCAACCCACGTGGAGGTTAATCATTACCTCGTCTTATTTTAAGGGCCCGCACAGTAACCGCTGCAGTAATTATCAGTTATCACTGTGCGAGGGTCACGTCATGCCTGCCTCCTCGTTTACCACATCAGTGCATCACGTCACGGGATTGCTTCTGCTCTGCGGCCCTCTATGTGGCTCTTCTCTGATTGGTTGATGCAGGTGATACACGGCCACACCGTGTGGCTCGTTGGCATAGCGCGACACCACTCACCCTCTCAGAGGGTGGTTAAGTAGCGGAGGGGCGCACCCCTTAGCATTTTTCCCACTTATGCGCCCCTCTGCTCATTGCTCTTCTCCTTCGTCTTCCTAGCTACCGCGCCGCCGCCAGTTCTTCTAGCAGCAGCGCCGCCGCCGTGCTTTTCCCCGTGCCTCTGTGTCGCAGCCACCACTGCGTGACATCCTCACCACGGGTCCACGCCAATCCAGGCCTCAGATCCTCGCCGCCGCTAGCGCCAGCGAGGGTAGTGAATACGAGATGACGGAGGATGAGCTCGTCGTCGCCGAGCAGGACATGGAGGAGGACGCCGCCACGGCGGACCGCGGCGCGTGGGCCGGATCATGGGCCTGTCAAGATGACCTTGACTAGCTCTACCGGACCAGGCGCATTCCTGCCGGCGTAGTCGCTCGTCTCCCCTCCGCCGAACTGGCCCCCTCACCCAATCCGGGTGAGTTCGTTGTGTTCCTGTCCCACTTCCAACGGGGATTTGGTCTCCCGGTGAGCGATTTCTTCCGGGATTGGGTTAGCACCTACCACTTGCAGCCGCACCATCTCCCACCCAACGCTATCACCTCTCTCTCCGCCTTTACCTCTACGATCGAAGGCTACACCGGACTATGGCCCACGAAGGAGCTGTGGATCCGGTTTTTTGGCCTTCGTCGCAACGTCATCCCCAACATCCAAGTAGAGTCGGAGGATAAGCAGCTCACCCAATTCGGAGCTGCCTCCATCTCGCCCCGGAGACTTTCCGTTTTCCCCTGGGTTACCGGGCTTGACTCCTGCAAAGGATGGGCCCGGACCTTCTTCTATGTCCGGAATGAGGGCACTGAAGATTTGATTCGGTTGCTGCCCTACGCTCCGGGTCCACCTGACACGGAATTCTGGGAGGAGGTCCCCAAGAAGCCTACAGCTCTGGCCAACCAAGTTAACAAGAGGTTCGTGGAGCTCAAGAAACTCGAATTGTGCAACGAGGATGCTATGATCACGTTCGTGCGCAACCGAATCTCTCCCCTCCAGAAGCGCACCCACAAGTTGTGCCACATGAGTTTCAGCCGCGACCCCAACCGAACCTCCTCCTTCGAGTTGAGCAACACGGAGATTTTTCGCCGGGTTAAGGCTCTTTTCACCACCCACAGGGATTTCTCCGCCGAATGGACGTGGGGAATTGAGCACTACTGTCGTGACAGGCTCCCTCCCGCGGTAAGCTTCACGGGGCAAACTTATTTCGGATCAAATATGTGTCAGTTTTTATTGTATTTTTGACTCTGTTCTTCATGCTTTTTCTTAGCTGTTCCTTTAGCAAACTCTCGAGGATGGTACGGATCCGACCCTTAAGTGGGCGCCGGACCGAGAAATCCCGGATGAGGAGGAACCGAACCAGGAGATGTTCCTCCCTATGACCGACGCTACCAAACGACCCAGCCGTAAATTCTCTTCTCTTAGAGATTGGCCCGATGATGAGGATGACTCGGATGTCGACGTGATTGAACCTGTTGAGGCTGTCCCTCTTTCTTTTGCCTTTCCGGCATCAGCTAACCCCGGTGGGCATATCCAAGAGGATCCTCCACTTGCTACGGGCGAGCCGGTTCTGGTGGCGTCGAAGAAGAAGCACGGAGCCGCATCAAGTTCTTCCTCCGAACCTTCTCAGCCCACAAAAAGGCAAAAGAAGGCCGGAGACAAGACTACCTCCAAGCGGGCAGGCAAAGCCCCGACACGAAGGGCTCGGAGACCCATGGAGGCCAAAACCTTGGATGCGTAAGTCATTTTTCGTTGCGTAACTCATTTTTCCTTGCATTGTGACAATTTCTCTTCTAACATTATTCTCTTCTTCAGACCTCCGGTTAAGGTCCCTCAGAGTGGTTCAAGCATCTCTTCACCACTTCGATCCGGCCCTTCTCCTCCTCGTGACGACGAGTCACGTCTGCTGAGCCCTATTCCGGAGGGTTCTGCGGCTGCTCTGGGTTCCGCACTACCTCGTCGAGAGGAACGCGACCTCAGAGCGGGAGGGGTCAGTCTGGCCGAGGCGACGGCATGCACCACTTCGGCATCGCTACAACCAGCAACCACCGAGTCTATCTCAACACCAGCACCAGCAGCAGTTCTAGTACTAGCGACCGAGCCAGCACCAGCACCTGTTCCGGCACCAAGGAAACCAACAACAGCTCCAAGTTCAACTACAAGAGCTCCAGTGCCAAGTTCTTCCGCCTCGTCCGAGTCATCTCAGCATCGGCGAGGAACTACTCCAGTAGCTTCTAAGGGGAAATCCATTGCAGTTACTTCTTCCCAGGAAGCTAAGGGCAAAAAGGCTCCGGACGCCACCAAGTTTGCATCTGTCGAGGCTGGGCAGCGAACCCTAGCATCGATGCTTCCCAAGAAAGCTCCAGCAGCGAAGGATGTTCCTGCCGAGCCAACTGATGCGCAGCAGATGGTTCTGCATACCAGCCCAACTCTTGCCCTGGTTGAGAGGAAAGAAGCTCACGCAAAGGGCTTGGTGGCACCCCATATGCTCACCGGTGAGCGGTACCCTCCGAGTCTTATTGAGTTCGTCATGAACTGGAATAAGGCGGAGTTTGTCCACAACGACGATCTCCCGAAAAAGTTCGGCCCCGCAGAATTTTCCGCCCAGATGAATACCGCCGCTAAGGCAATTTACCTCGCGGGGCGAATGATGGAGGTATGTCGTTTCTCCTTTACATGCGGTAGATAATAACCATTAGTCCCCGAGCCTCCGGTGGTGTAGCTTGTTACTCGGCCGGATGCTCATTAGAAAACTAACGTAGCTCCATGTGAACTTCGAATACGCACACACCTAGAGCCAGGTTAAGTTCCACTTGGCCCGGATCTTGTAGACTTCGAATATGCGCACACCTAGAGCCGGGTTAAGTTCTACTTGGCCCGGATCTTGTACACTTCGAATACGCACACACCTAGAGCCGGGTTAAGTTCCACTTGGCCCGGATCTTGTACACTTCGAATATGCACACACCTAGAGCCGGGTTAAGTTCCACTTGGCCCGGATTTTGTACACTTCGAATATGCACAAACCTAGAGCCGGGTTAAGTTCCACTTGGCCTGGATCTTGTACACTTCGAATATGCACACACCTAGAGCCGAGTTAAGTTCCACTTGGCCCGGATCTTGTATACTTCGAATATGCACACACCTAGAGCCGGGTTAAGTTCCACTTGGCCCGGATCTTGTACACTTCGAATATGCACCAAGCTAATTTTACACTTCTGTACTTTTTTCAGGTAACCACCAATCGCCGGAGCGCTGAATTCCAACGCCTGCTGGATACCCACAAGATGCTACGCGCAAAACATGTTGCACTTATTGCAGAACATGAAAAGAAGGGTAATTTTTTCCCTTGGCACATCTCCGTTTTTCTTCACCTTCTTCTGCCGAACTAATCTCCTCATTCGGTTTCTGCAGCTGGGGTGGAGGCTGAGAACAAGATCATGCGGAAGAACTTGGAGGAAATCCGGGGTATGTCCTCTTTTGTCCGACCTTGCAGTGTTTTCCATTTCCTCTTCTCCTTAGCTCGGAAAACATTCACTCCTCGGCTCTGCCGGGTCAACATACTATTTCAGCATCGCTTGAGGATAGTGTGCCCGTGCCTGATATGATGCCGCATTTTCTCGAACAAGCAGGACAGCATCAAGCCGAGCTGAAGAAAAAGGATGACGAGCTTGCTCTCCTCCGGACTAAGGACAACGAGATTGCCAAGCTCAAGGCTGAGATGGAGAAGATGAAGGCCCAACACCAAACCGAGCTCCAAAAGGTTGGCCAGAACTTCACAGAAGAGTGTGAGCGCCTTACTCTCCAGATCTCCAAGGACCAGGATCTACTCACAGAATCCGACATCCAGCTTGGGTCGGCAAATGCTGAGCTTGAGCAACTTCACAAGAGGCGTGATGACTGCATCAAGGAGTTGACCCGGGTTCACAGCCACATTTCACGTAAATTCTATTCCCTTATCCGACATAATTCTACGGGTTAGTTCATATGTCTTTGCTTCAGCTTCTTCCTTTGCCTTGTTTCCAGGCCACTTTCCAGAGGGTACTCCTATTGCGAGTGCTGTTGTTGCCAAATTTCGCCGGGAGAGGGGTACTCCCGTCGCTCTTGACGGTGAGGGCATTCCCTTAGACATGGAGGACCTATTGGTCAGCCTGTCATCCCGCGTGGAAATCATCAAGAAGTACAGCAAAGATCTCCTCGACGTTTTAGTCCAGATTTTCAACACGTTCTGGACCAGTGAGAGCGCTCCGAAGAGGATCACACTTCTTGCCGAAAAGCTATTGGATATCGAGACCCAGCTTGACCTCTGGAGAGAGTCCGCTGGGCGTGCCGCAGCTGATACTATCTTTCACCATATTGTCACATGGTACGAGAAGATCGACCTAAGCCTCCTTACGCGCCGGCGCACCGGATCCAGATGGACCAATGATCTGGAGTGGATAGCTCGGCGCCAGGCTTGCGCCTACAGCCTCGTCGAATATTCTCCTATCCATGACTGGGTTGAAGGACCGAGCTTCCTGGAATCCGCTGGGGACGAGCATGTTGAGAACGTTGAAGATGGGTCGGATGAGGGCGAAGAAGATGATGCCTCAGATATTGAAGACAGCGATGACGACGCCAAACTTCCTCCTCCTGCTGCTCCTTAGTTCAAAAAACTTGAAAATTTATAAGATCCCCGGTATGCCGGGTGCCACTATATGTTGTATATGTGATATTTTGCTACTACGTTTCTATTCCGGATTAACTTGGGCATAGTCCCCGAGTTTCATTTTCTTGTTCGTCCAATCCTCTGGCTTGGTCCTTGTCTACCTTGATTCGGTTTTACGACTTATGAATCCGAGCTTCAAAAATTGTTTTAACAATACTTAGAAACTTTTAGGCTTAGCTCAAAATATTTCAGCATAATAACTTGAAAATAAATACAGGGTTAGTCCGAAAAACAAACGTTAGCTCGAATAAACTCGTTTCCTTAGTCGTTTTTCATGTGCTACGCAATTCCAAACTTGTTCTCTTGCTTGCCATGAAGCCAATTCTTGTTGGCAGCAGCAAGTCAAAGAGTTGGGTTTTTGGTGCTCACACATTACTAATCTGGGTTAAGTAGAACGACTTATTCCAGCTACCGCATAAGAAATAATAACAAACATTATTAAGGCAGTCCCCAAGTTACTGCTCGAGGCGCTTCTATTTCATTGATAAGCTCATTGCCGACATACATACCGACATATGAGACGACTCGGATACATACACTTCTTAGCTAAGTGTAGAAGAGACCAAGTAGTGCTACATTCCACGGTCGCTTAGATTCCTCTCTGGACCTGTCCGCCTTGTTCTTTTCCTGTGGCTTTGCATCTATAAGATAGTAAGAATCATTGTGCAATGCTTTGCTCACAATGAACGGCCCTTCCCATGGGGGGATAATTTATGCATGCCAGTAGTACATTGTACCAACCGGAGCACCAGATCGCCTTCCCGAAAGACTCGGGGGCACACTTTCCGGCTATGGTAGCGTCGGAGATTTTGCTGATATATGGCGGATCTGGGCAGTGCCAGTTCTCTCGCTTCTTCCAGCAGATCAACATCATTTTGCCGGGCTTCTTGCACTTCGGCTTCTGTGTATTGGGTGACCCTAGGCAAATCATGCTCTTTGTCGGCTGGTAATACAGCTTCTGCCCCATATACCATAAAAAATGGCGTATAGCCTGTTGATTGATTCGGAGTTGTTCTTAAACTCCATAGTACCGCTGTTAGTTCTTCTATCCAGCACCCCGCTGATCTTTGCAGCGGCTCAATGATCCGGGGTTTTATCCCGGATAATACTAATCTGTTGGATCTTTCCACTTGTCCGTTCGATGCGGGGTGGGCTACCGAGGCTACGTCCAGCCGGATCTTCTTATCTCGGCAAAAGCGTGCAAATGCTCCTTCCACAAAATTTGTTCCATTATCAGTAATAATACTGTGTGGATAACCGTATCTCAAGATGATGTCTTTGAGAAATGTCACGGCCGTAGCTCCATCACATTTTTTATAGGTTTCACTTCAATCCATTTTGTAAACTTGTCCAGCATGACCAAAATGTGTGTCATGTTTCCTCTTGCTGGTTTGAATGGGCCAACCATATCCAAGCACCACACGGCAAATGGCCATGTAATTGGTATGGTCTTGAGTTCCGACATAGGCATATGTGTCTTGGTAGTGTACCTTTGACAACCATTGCATTTTCTCACCAGATCTTCTGCTTGTTCTAAGGCACTTGGCTAGTAGAATCCATGCCGGAACGCCTTTGCCACCAAGGCTCTGGATGAGGCATAATGCCCGCATTCTCCTTGGTGTATATCTCGGAGGATGTCCAGTCCTTCTTCCGGGTCAACGCATCGCTGGAGGATGTTGGTTACACTCCGTTTGTACAACTCGGAATTGATGATTATGTATGCTTTTGCTCTCCTCTGAGTTTGCCTGGCTAACACCTCCTCAGCAAGTAACGTTCTGTCTTTCGGGAATTGGAATATAGGCAGTGCCCAAGCTGGTATCGCTCGTGGAGGGAACATCTCCTCATTAATTTCCATCTGATCTACCGGCATAACTTCAGCCGGATCACGCTGAGTAGTCCCCGGGTCTAGCGAGGTAGTCCCCGGGTTTGCCGAGGAAGTCCCCGGGTTGGCTGATGCAGTCCCCGGATCTCGCGTACTACCTGCCGTGTCAATGTCCATGGGCTCAGCTCCGGATTCCGTATTTTCCGGGACATAGATCGAGTCGGTTCCTGGGGACGGCCTGATAGATGGTTTTCTGAGGTGTTCCAATGCTACACCCAGTGGAATTGCCTGTCTGGTCGATCTGAGCTTCGACAGCATGTCGGCAGCCTTGTTTTCCACTCGGGGTACATGGTGAAATTCACACCCCTCGAAGTAAGCAGATATTTTCTGCACGTGAAATTTGTATAGTGCCATGTTTGGATCCAGGGCGTCCCACACTCCGGACACTTGCTGCACCAGCACATCCGAGTCGCCAAAGCATATTATCCGATGTATGCCAATCTCCTTTGCCACCTTGAGCCCATGCACAAGAGCCTCGTACTCAGCGACATTTTCGATGCCGCGAAATGGATCTTCAATACGTATTTTAGCTGGTCCTTCTTTGGCGAGGTAAGCACAACCCCAACGCCTAATCCGGTTTTGGTTTTCGACCCGTCAAAGTGCATCCTCCAGTAGTTCGGATCAGGTGGCGGTGGTTCGTATTGTACCTCGGCCCAATCTAAAAAAAAGTCCGCCACAGCCTGAGATTTGATTGCTTCTCTTCTGTCGTATTGGGGCGCATAAGGGGCTAACTCAATTGCCCATTTTGCAATTCTGCCACTCGCATCCTTGTTACCCATTATCTCGGATATGGGAGCTTCACATATTACTTTGATGGGGTGCTCCTCAAAGTAATGCTTTAACTTCTTAGCCGCCATATAGACACCATATGCCACCTTTTGAAAGTGCGGGTAGTTCTGTTTTGAGGCAGACAATACCTCGCTCAAGTAATATACTGGTCTCTGCATTGACTTACCCTCTTCATTGCGCTCCACTACAATCACTGCACTTACAACTCGGTTGGTTGTGGCTATGTAGAGCAACATTGGCTCCTTTGATAGTGGAGAGGCTAACACTGGTGCAGTGGCCAACATCTTTTTTAAGTGGGCAAAGGCTTCATCGGCCTGTGGCGTCCAAACGAATTTATCCGACTTTTTCATGAGTTGGTAGAGAGGCAATGCCTTTTCTCCCAACCGACATACAAACCGACTCAACGATGCTAAGCACCCAGTGAACTTCTAGACATCGTTAAGACACTTCGGCAGATCCATCGCTCAATGGCCCGAATCTTAGTTGGATTAACCTCGATACCTCGGCTGGAGACGAGAAATCCGAGTAATTTTCTAGCCGGGACAACGAAGGTACATTTTTCCGGGTTAAGCTTCATCTGGAACCTTCTCAAGTTCGCGAATGTCTGCCTGATGTCGTCAAGGAGCGTTTTGCTTTCCTTGGTCTTGATAACCACATCATCCACGTATACTTGTACGTTCTGACCTATTTGGTCGTGCAAACATTTTTGCATACATCTTTGGTACGTTGCACCTGCATTACGCAAACCAAACGGCATAGTACGATAGCAATAAGCCCCGTACGGGGTAATAAACGCAGTCTTTATTTGATCATCCGGGTTCAGAGGTATCTGGTGGAAACCAGAATATGCATCAATGAATGACAACAGTTCACATCCCGCGGTTGAGTCTATGACCTGATCTATCCTCGGCAGTGGAAATGGATCTTTTGGACACGCCTTATTCAGGTTCGTGTAATCGATACACATACGCCAAACCACTGCCACGTTCGGGTCATCTTTCTTCTTTTCTACCAGCACCGAATTAGAGAGCCAATCCGGATACAACACTTCCATGATAAATCATGCTGCTAGTAACCGAGCTATCTCGTCTCCAATCACTTTTCTCCTATCCTCGGCGAAGCGGAGGAGAGGTTGCTTCACCGGCCTTGCTCTGGGCCTTACGTTCAAAGAGTGCTCGGCCAACTCCCTCGGAACACCTTGCAAGTCCTGTGTAGACCAAGGAAAAATATCCCGATTCTCACGGAGGAAGTTGACGAGATCGCTTTCCTATTTGTCAGTTAACCCGGCACCAATTGTTACGGTGCGCTCCGGGAACATGTCATCAACTGGAACCTTCTTGGTGTCCTTTGCGGCTTGGAATGAAATGCTGCCATGCGGGTTACTCAACGCCGGCATATACTGCTGCGCGGACTGAGCTAATGCCGCCACCTCTTGGATTTTTCTTTTCTCTTGCGCAATCACGAGTGACTCGGCTAGGTTAGACTCGGCTGAAGCACACTCAATGGAACGTCGGAAATCTCCAACAATGTTAATCACTCCATTTGGCCCGGGAAACTTCATCTTCAGATAACTGATATGGCAGCTCGCCATGAACTTGTTCAATGCTGGTCTTCCGAGTAACGCGTGATACGCACTTTCCAAGTTCACCACCTCAAACTCCAGATTTTCAGTTCGGCAGTTATCCCTTGTGCCGAATAGCACGTCGACCCGGACTTTGCCTATGGGCTCACAAGAAATGCCTGGTACAATGCCATGGAAAGTTGTTCTCGTAGCCTGGAGCATGTTCTCCGAGATGCCCAACTTGCGCATCGTATCCGCATACATGATGTTAATGCTAGTGCCATTGTCAATCAGTACCTTGGAGAACCTCACATTGATGTTCGGTCCAACGAATGTCGGATCTAGCACTAGCGCATACGAACCTGGACTCGGCATAAGCTTAAGATGATCTTTGATGTTCCAGGTGATTTCCTGGTCCAACCAAGGCATGTACCTCGTCACTACTGGCATTACCGCATTGACCTCCATATGTCGGTGTTGCAAGCTCTTTCTATATGTTTCCTCAGTTGTGAACACACAATAGCTCTGGTGATGTTCTCTGTACTCATTCCTTCCCTCGTTGCCGGGGTACCTCTGATCCGGCAGTTGCTGATTTTCCACTTGATGCACTACATCCCTTCTCTCGTTGTTGTCATACCTCGGCGGAGGGGGAGGCAACATTAACTGTTGCGTGTTTGCTCCGGAGAGCAATTGCTGCCGGGGTAACTCCTGCCGAGGTTGACCATTCCGGGGTGCCTGAGCATTCCCCGAACCACCTTGGTCTATCTTACGCATCCACTCACATTGCCTCGTTGTGGGACCCGCCGGGCTATTCGGATTTGGCGTGTGAAACTTACACGGTTGGTCTAACATCGACTCATAGGTATACCTCGGACGGTCTTTCTTTTCTTGCCACTGTTTCTTTTGCTCCGAAGTCCATGTTTTCTTGCCGTCGTCTCTTGGAGTCCATTTCCCTCCCGTTCTCTGGCGTTGGTTGCTCCCGGCTCCGGGTTGATCTTGATTCACAGCTGCAACTTGTTGCGAACTGTAGCGATGATCCGGTCTATCATCTCTTCTTTTTCCTCTGTAATCGTTCCTCCGAGATGACCCGGCTCCGTCCCTCTGATAGTATTCCTTGTTTGACTCGCTTGACGTGAACCTAGGTTGAGTCGGATCACCCAAAGCATACGAATCTGCAATCTGGATCATATCTGCCAACGTGATTGGCATTTTCCTTTCCAAATTCATCTAGAGCTCGCTGCCATATCTGCACCCTTGCGCAAACCACGCTATGGCCTGTGACTCTATGACACCCTCACACGAGTTTCTCATGGTACACCACCAGGTCAAGAATTCACGGTCCGTCTCATTAGGTCTTTGCTTGCACATTGCTAGGGTCTGCGGCCTATTCGGCCTCTGATATGTACTTGAGAAGTTGCTGATAAACATTTCTTCAAAATCTATCCAGCAGTTGATGCTTCCGGGTGGTAAATTATTCAGCCATACTCTGGCCGGACCTTCCAACATCTGGGGTACGTATCGTACAACCCATCTCAAGTTGCCAGTGGCAATTTTCACAGCTAGTTTATCAGCCAATCCTCCATTTTGGTACTGCCGTCATACGTCTTCGTGCCTCTAGGCAGCTGGAAATTGGGTACCGGTGGCTCCTTCATGATCCGGGGTCCAAAGCACGCTGCACCCGGGGGACCTTGACATTCGATCTGTTCCGACCTATACAGGCGATCCAGTTTCAACCTGGCGTCATCCGGCATTAAATCCCTGCTTCCCAATATTGACCCTATCACATGATAGTCCGGTCTGGGGTACCCTGCGTTCACCATCTCCGTATCACCGTTGTTGTATCGGTTTTGCTCTCGCTGCGCACCTTTCTGTTGCATACCTCGGCCGGCGCTTTGCTCTTGCCTTGGTATATTCCGCTGCTGCGGTTGTCCTGCTCCTGCGGAGTCTCGCTGTCCGACATTAACGTTGGCAGCGTTCCATTGACCGGCATTGCCTAGGTCGTGGTTACCTCCGCCAGCTTCACCTCGGCTCACACTCCGTCGATCATCATTTTTCCGCGCTTCTTTTTCCTTTCCCGCACGCGTCGGGTCGTACGGGACGATCTGTTTGTTCCGTCTAGCCGAGGTTACTACCTCTTCTCTCCTTGGACCACCATGAGGTGACGATGCGGCTCCGGAGGAATTCTCCGGGTTACCCATCGCCAAATGAACGATTTTGGAAGCTCCAGCTCTCTCCGGGTTGGCTCTGAGTAGCTCTTCATTCTGTCTGTTCGCGATCCGAACTAACTCGTTAACCCTATCTTGCTGTCTTTGACGGGCCTCACCCATCAGACCCTCTAACTCGGATGCAGCCGCATCCGCTGCTCTGAGGTTCTTTGCCGGGGTACTATACTTCGGTAACCCCATAGACAAACAGTTTTCCGACCCCTCAGCTCCATCATCACCTTCTCTGTTCATCTCTCTTATGAGATTTCTCCCCTTTACTTTTACCGTATCAACCTTGTTTGCCTTTGCATACTCACGCAGCGTCATGTTCAACGACTGCTGAGCCGCGGCTATTTTCTTTGCGCCCTCTAGTATCTTTTGCCTAGTTTCCTCTAGCTCGGCCTATGCCTGAGCCGGATCTACCACTTCTGCTACCGGGTTAGCCAAGCTATCCATAGCTTCTCTCAGTATGTTCTCAGGCCTCTCTAGTGGAGGTCCTCTACCTTTCCTTGGTGCCTTAGGTGTTACCTCCGGGTCCGGTGCTGGACCTTGCTTGCGCTTGCACCTGGCGCGGTCATCATCACCTCTGCATGGTCCGGGGAGCGAGCGGTACACGCCCCGCGAGCCACAGTGAGGGGTGGTTCCCCCGCATCGATGACGCGGCGCGGATGAACGCATGATATGTCCATAGCAACATAGACCTTGTGTGCACCCAACTTGACGAAGAGGCCGTTGCGCGGAAGTGGGCGCGTGCCGAAGCAACCAGCGTTGTCGCTAACGAAGTCCAGCGCTCCAAAGCACTGAACGGGCCCGGAGACGATGCGTTCGCCGGTGCCGATGATGTTTCTCGTCCGGATCTTCACCCCTGATAGCGCCGCTAGCCCCACGGTGGGCGCCAACTGTCGTGGTGGTGTCACGGCAGATGCCATGGATAGGCTAAAGGTGGGGACTAATACACGCTAGGGGAATCCAGGGAGGGATAGTGGAGTGATTCTCCACACAGAAGTTTGTATTGATTTCCCTCAAGATTACAAGTGCTCCTTGAGCTGTATTGGCGAGAGGAGGAAGAAGGGGCTCTCTTACTCCCACCCACAGTTCACCCCTAGAACGTTAACCAAAACCCTATGGCCTCGAAGAACTCAACCCCTTCTACTGGAACCCTAGCCCCCCTTATACAGAGGAGGCTCGGTCCCTGCCTAGGGCAGGAATATGCCTCCTCCCAAAGTGGTAACCCGACCGGGGTGCTTTTCCCCCGCGTCATACATGCTTTAGCTATGTAAGCCTCTGCGGCGCCCGGTTCAAGGAAAGAACACATGCAATGGCACTAGGTGATCACTGTGGTCTAGGAAAAGACACATGCAATGACACTAATGGATCAATGTGTGAGACCAGGGTGATAGAGACAAAAAACAGATAGAAAGGAAGCTTCCAAATTGCATGTTGCACTAGTGTGGGAGAAGTTGCATCACAGAATCTACTAGATTGTATGTTGTCATGTGGATCCATGTGGTTTATGAAAAGAACACATGCAATGACACTAATGGATCAATATGGTCTAGGAAAAGAACACATGCAATAAAACTAGTGGATCCGTGTGTCAAACATTGGTCATCGAGACTAAAAGCACATAGGAAATCAGCTTCCACATTGCATGTTGCATTAGTGTGGCAGAAGTTGCATCACAGAATCCACTGGAGTATGTGTTGTCATATGGATCCATGTGGTTTAGGGAAAGAACACATGCAATGGCACTAGGTGATCACAGTGGTCTAGGGAAAGAAAACATGCAATGAAACTAGTGGATCAGTGTGTCAAACCATGGTGACAGAGACAAAAGCCAGATAGGAAAGCAACTTCGACATTGCATGTTGCACCAGTGTGGCAGAAGATGCATCACAGAATCCACTAGAGTGTGTGTTTTCATGTGGATCCATGTGGTTTAGGAAAAGAACACATGCAATGACGCTAGTGGATCAGTGTGTCAAACCTTGGTCATAGAGACCAAAAACACATAGGAATGAACCTTCCACATTGCATGTTGCACAAGTGTGGCTGAAGTTGCATCACAAAATCCACTTGAGTGTGTCTTTTCATCTGGATCCATGTGGTTTAGGAAAAGAACACATGCAATGACACTAGGTGATCACAGTGGTCTAGGAAAAGAACACATGCAATGACACTAGTGGATCATTGTGTTAAACCTTGGTCACAGAGACAAAGAACACATAGGAAAGCAGCTTCCACATTGCATGTTGCACCACTGTGGCAGAAGTTGCATCAAAGAATCCACTGGAGTGTGTGTTGTCATGTGAATCCATGTGGTTTAGGAAAATAACACATGCAATGACATTAGTGGAACAATGTGGTCTAGGAAAAGAACACATGCAATGACACTAGTGGATCAGTGTGTCAAACCTTGGTCACAGAGACCAAAAACACATAGGAAAGCAGCTTCCACCTTGCATGTTGCACTAGTGTGGCAGAAGTTGTATCACAGAATCCACTGGATTGTGTGTTCTCATGTGGTTTAGGGAAATAACACATGGAATGGAACTTTGTGATCACACTAGTCTAGGAAAACCATGGTGAAAGAGACAAAAAACAGATAGGAAAGGAGCTTCCATATTGCATGTTGCACCAGTGTGGCAGAAGTTGCATCACATAATTCACTAGAGTTTGTGTTGTCATGTGGATCCATGTGGTCTAGGAAAATAAGACATGCAATGACACTAGTGGATTAGTGGGTCAAACCTTGGTCATAGAGACGAAAAAGACATAGGAAAGCAGCTTCGATATTGCATGTTGCTCTAGTGTGGCAGAAGTTGCATCAAAGAATCCACTGGAGTGTGTATTGTCATGTGGATCCATGTGGTTTAAGAAAAGAACACATGCAATGACACTAGTGGATCAATGTGGTCTAGGAAAAGAACACATGTACTGACTCGTGTATTAACGAGCTTGTTGGGGAACCGCAAAAGGAAGGTATGATGAGAACAGCTGTAAGTTTTCCCTCAGTTATGAAACCAAGGTTATCAATCCAGTAGGAGCAAGGAAACACCTCCAAGGTGTTGCTAGCTGGACTTTGGCAGGGCACACTACCGGCGCTAGCAGCAACGTGGAAACCTGCACAACACAACCACAGAACTTTGCCCCCAACTTACAGTGAGGTTGTCAATCTCACCGGTTTTGCTGAAAACAAAGGATTAAACGTATTGTGTTTAAGAACGTAATAGTTTGCAGAAAGTAAACAGAAAGCAGTAAACAGTTGTAGATTGATGGTAAAATAAAGGACCGAGGTCCATAGTTCACTAGTGGTGGGTCTTCTTAAGATAGATAACATGTTTGGTGAACAAATTACAGTAGGGTAATTGACAAACATCGAGAAAGCAAAACATGCATATACTAATCATCTTGACTCCTTTGAGATTCGATTGGGCATTACAACATTATACATAGACCGTAATCCAACTGCATCTATGACTAATAATCCACCTTCAGGTTATCATCCGAACCCCCTCTAGTATTAAGTTGCAAGCAATAGATAATTGCATTACGCATTGCGTGTAAAGAAAACAATCCGATTGTTCTATGAACAAATGATTGTTGTTTTCTCCCTAGTAGCAACAACACATCTAGTACCTTAGAGATTTCTGTCACTTCCCCAGATTACTAGAGGCATGAACCCACTATCGAGCATAAATACTAACTCTTGGAGTTGCTAGCATCTACTTGGCCAAGATAGCTACTAACAACGGAAAGCATGCAAGATCACAAATAACAAAGACATAATAGAATCAATAATCAATCTGAAATAGCATCTCAATATCCATCGGATCCGCACAAACACAACATGTAGGATTACAAATAGATGATCTTGATCATGAATGGAGCTCACAAGATCTAAACATGATAACACAAAGGAGAAGAACCAGCCATCTAGCTACTACATGGACCCGTAGTCCAGAGATGAACTACTCACGCATCACACCGGAGGCTTGCATGGTGACGAAGAAGGCCTCCAGGGTGAATTCTCCCCTCCGACAGGGTGCCGGGAAGAGCTTCAGATCCCTCCCGCTCTAGGGATGGAGATGATGGAAGCTACAGACTCTTTCATGGAAATTTTATCGGGTACATAAGGTTTCTGTATCGGAGGCATCTTATAGGCGAAAGGGGAGGCCGAGGTGGTGCCCGAGGCGGCCAGACCACCCGCTAGCGCGGGCCAGGCTTGGCCGCGTAGCCAGGTGGTGTGGCGGCCCCCTGGCCCCTCTCCGTCTCTTATTATAGCTCCGTGTCCCCCTCGGTGAAAAACTAACTTTGGGTTTTGTCCCGTACAATTCGAAGAATATTCATTTTTTGACTTTCCTGGAACCAAAAACAGCAGAAAACAGGCAGCTGGCACTGTGGCTCTTGTTAATAGGTTAGTCCAAGAAAGTGTATAGAAAGTACTCCAAAGTGTGGACAAAACATAAGAAAGTAGATAAAACCAAGCATGGAACATCAAAAATTATAGATACGTTTGCAACATATCAACATCCCCAAGCTTAACTCCTGCTCGTCCTCGAGTAGGTAAGTGATAAAAAGAAAGAATAATTTTTGAGGTGACATGCACCATCATAAACTTGATCAGAGTATTTGTAAAACATTGATAGCTGGGATCATAGTACTTCAACATAGCATGAAAGATAAAGTTCTAACAATAAGACATAGCAACTATGTTGCAACATGAAAAGGCACAAACAAAAGATTCATGATTAACAATGCATTGCAAGACGTTTGTTTGTTTCACATAAAGAAAACATAGGATAGTGGCATTCAGCTTGTCCCTCATAGAGTAGCAAACATAAATGCATAGGACACCTTCAAAGTTCATAAGAGTGACTAGATACAAATAGTTGAAGAACAAGCAATATCAAAATTATGCATCAATCAACAAGTCTTGGGACAATGCACATAGAACTAAGAATGGTCACTATGCTCTCAAATTAGGTGCATAAAGATAGAAGGTGGAGACTCAACATAAAAGTAAAAGAAAGGCCTTCATAGAAGGAAGTAGGGAATCAAGTTTCATAAAGAGCTTCCAAAAATTATGGTACTTATTAGCTTTCAGCTCTCATTGCCCCAATCATAAGCATCTTTAGGTGATTAAGGTTAAAGTGACACAACTAAGAGGATATGCTTGACAAGTTATAAGCTGAAATCTCATGCCCCTTACTTATGAAGACCGAACCTCATGCTACTCAAATTTAGTCACAAGTAAGCTCTTGTCATTGTAAGTACATATGTATCATAGAGAACCACCAACGGGGTACCCCTTGCACATGATACAGGAGCTATCCCATAATCGAAATGACAAGGCAAGTAGAGAATGAGCATCCTAGCGATCTTTATATTTGCTATTTGCATAGGTTTTTATTGAGGATGCTTCATAGAGTGCTCATTATGGTTATGCTGCAAGTTTCCACCATGGTTAGGCATGGCTTAGGCTAGTGGCCAAGGCGTTTCTCTAACACAAATACAAACTCCATGTTCTTACAACTTCCTGATGACCCACAAGTATAGGGGTGTATCTCAGTATTTTTGATAAGTAACAGTGTCGAACCCAATGAGGAGCAGAAGGTGCTGGCTAGTGGTATCGATCAGGAATTCTCTACAAATACTTAGCAAACGGATTTTTAGGGGTTTTTGATAAAGCAAGTAAACAAAGTACGAGTGAATAAAAGACAGTAGGAATAAATGCAGCAGGTGGCCCAATCCTTTATGCAGCAAAGGACAATCCGGTTGTATTACTTAAGATGACCAAACGTTCTCGAGGACACATGGGAAGACTGTCAAGTGCTTTCGCTTCATATAGTTGATTAATCTTTTTTAGCTTGCTAAGTGTTGTGTGGGTGAACCTGTGCTAATGTACCGACCTTCCTAGGACTAATACATACTTGTGATTATACCCCTTGCAAACATCCGTAAGTACAAGAAAGTAATTAATGTAGAAACCTAACCACAACTTTAAACTCGAAGACCCTTACGTCCCTTGTGAAATGGTTCCCTAACAGGCGTTCAGGTGTCTGTCACTCCGGCAACCCCTACGATTAGTAGCCAAATATACAATGCATTCCCCTAGGCCCATATAGGTGAAGTGTCATGTAGTCGACGTTCACATGACACCACTAAAAGAAGTACACCACAACTTAAATATTAAACTATTGAATCTTTCTCAACACAACTCCACTACTAACAACATGACTTCTCCCATGTCCTCAAGAACAAAATGAACTACTCACAAGACATCATATGGATCATGATCAGAGATGGAATAATGATGTATAACAATATGAACATAAACAATAATTCAACGGTTCACTCAATAGCATCAAATACAAAGAGTAATCAGCACTGGGAAAATTTCCCCTAAGAACTATGCAAGATTCAACCCAATTGTTACAGCAATATGGAGATGGTGATGAGGGTGCTGATGGTGATGATGGTGGTGGTGATGATGATGATGATCCCAATGAAGTCCAGCTTGATGGTGGTGTTGATGGCGACGATCTCCCCTCTCCGAGAAGGAATTCCCCAGTCAGAAATCTGTCTGCCGGAGAGATCTTTCTCTCTTGGTGTTTTCCGCCCCGCAGAGGCGGCAGAATCTCTCTATGGTCGCTCCCCGAGTCTTAGGGTTTCGGGAGGAATATATACGCCAGAGGGGGAGCCAGAGGTGGGCCAGGGCTGCCACACCACCTAGTGGCACAGCCTAGGGTAGCCCGCGCTAGGGGGTGGTGTGGGCCCCCTATGGCCCATCTTCGCTCCTCCTTCTGGCATCCTTCGTCTTCTGGAAAAATAGGACTTTCCGTATATTTTCCAGGATTTTCTGATCTTCGCGAATTTTGCCTCAAAACAGCACCTTTTGCATCAGAATCCTGACTGCAGCGGTCCATGCTCCAAAATTCATCAACCATGCAAAGATAGATGAAATAACATAAGTATCATCTCTTAATATGAAATATATCAACGAATAACAGTGAATTATGACATAGAATAGTGATGCAAAATGGACGTATCAACTCCCCCCAAGCTTAGACTTCGCTTGTCCCCAAGCAAAACTGAGCTCAATAAACATGACCTCAAGTTTATGGAGTGAAGAGTCGATAAAAGAATACGGACAAGAAGCATCACATTCATCAATACATAGAACATAATAGAAGATAACTCACTATTATAGAAGGTAATGGCAAACTTAGCTCTTGGTCAAAGAATAGTTGATAATTTGCTGGAGTTCACAAATAACTTGTTTTCGATGATAGCTTTCAAAGTAGTAGACACCAAGATAAGAGCAATGTGAAAAACAAGGAACATAGGAAACATGATTGAATAAATCATCATATGAATGAATGAAACACAATAACTCAAAATACTTGTTGAGATAGAAAGGAATAGGTTTACTAACTCCACTAGAAAGTAAAAGAAAGGCCCTTCGCAGAGGGAAGCAGGGAATGCAAGTTTCGTAAAGAGATCCCAAAAATTATGATACTTACTAGCTTTCAGCTCTCATTGCCCCTATCATAGGCATCTTTAGGTGATTAAGGTTAAAGTGATCAAATATGAGGATATGCTTGATAAGTTGTAAATTGCGAATCTCATGTCCCTTGAATACGAGGGCCGCTCCTCATGCTACTCAAGTTTAGTCATCGGTAAGTTCTTATCATCGTAAGGATATGTGTATCATAGAGCACTGCCAACGGGGTACACCTTACCCGATGATACGGAAGAATCCCCATATCAAAATGACAAGGCAAGCAGACAACAAGCATCTCAACAATCTTCTTATTTACCATGGGAATATGGTGCTTTTTTCTCTCTTTACTCTTTTCATAATCTCTTTTTTTTCTTTTTGTTTTCTCTTTTTCTCAATCTCTATCTATTTTTTTATAAGAAGAATGCTTCATAGATGCTCGTTATTGTTACGCTGCAGGTTTCCACCATGTCAGCATGGATTAGACCAGCATCCCATGTGTTTCTCTAACACACATGCATAAATCCATGGACTTACAAGCTCCCCTTTCATTTCACACCGACGACATCCATAGACAAAAGAACATGATATCAACTAGGTACAAAGTACCAGTGCAATGTGGAAAGCGTTCCCCATGACAGCATGGTTCTGCTAATTCACAACTTACAAAGCGCAAGCATATACGCAACATAGGTGAGCACAATGGTTCAAGTTTATTAAGTGCAAGAAAGTAAAGTGTGCCATCAAGTTCGTGAGACCTTTAATCACTAATTTTCACATAACAAGTTTAATTTGGAAGGTAGACAAAACAATAATTTACTTGGAATAGCAATAGTGCTAATAGGTAGGTATGGTGGACACAAATGGCAAAGGTTTTGGTTTTAAGGAGTGGATGCACGAGAAGAATTCCCTCTCAGTACATGTTTTTGGCTAGCAAGGCTGGGTAGCAAGTATAAGAGTTGAAGGAAACAAACAAACATACAAGTGATAAAGACAAACATGCAATCTTCCTTGGAAGCACAAAAGATCTTAACTAGAGAATACTAAACTTATGAGCAAATCAATAAAGAAAGATGATGAAATTATATTTATTGAGAGTACTTTTATCTTTTTCATTCAACTCTCAAAAATAATGTTGCTACTGATCGAGCTAGGTTTGCCAAAACCAACTAAATTAACTCAATGATCCCAAACTGCTACCAATACTAACAACAAGATCAATCATATAACCACGAATTAAAAACAAATATAAGCAATGCAAAAGAGTAAATGATAGAACTTCTCATTAATATTCCAAAATGGCAACTCACACCAAGGGATACATATCTAATGAGAGAGGGGACACTTCCATAATGCAAACCATTCTACATGATAACTTCTCTATTCATGATATGACTCTACTAAAAAGGTAAAAAGATAGAAGATAGTGATGTGATACCGCGGCACTCCCCCAAGCTTGGAACAAACCAAGGGGATGCCAAACCTGATGATGAATTACTCCTTCGGTGGTGGTGGTAATATTTTCTTAGTTGACGTGAGGAAATCTTCCAGCATCTTGCGAAGCCTATTATTCTCCTGTTGAAGCATGTCCACCTTCCTTCTTAAGTCTCGGTACTTATCGCAGAACTCATTACTGACTCGTAGAGCTTCCGTTGATGCCGGGCGAGAGACTAAAGGTACCAGCCCCTGCTTGGGGTCTTGGAGATCTTCCTCCATAGGTTCCTTTCCTTTATCCTTGGCGGACACCATTGTGCTTCTAAGCTTTCAAAGATCATAATTTTTGGGAGCTCTTTATGAGACTTGCAATCCCTTCTTCCCTCTGCAAAGGGCCTTTCTTTTACTTTGTACTTGAGTCAGTAAACCTATTCCCTTCTATCTCAGCAAGTATTTTGAGTTGATGTGTTTCATTCATTCATATGATGATTTATGCAATCATGTCCTATGTTCCTTGTTTTGCACATTGCTCTTATCTTGATGTTTACTACTTTGAAAGCTATCATTGAAAAGCCAGCTATTTGTGAACTCCAGCAAATTATTAACTATTCTTCGACCAAGAGCTAAGTTTGCCATTACCAATTATGATTCACTTTGTGTATCTTTATTGTGTTTCCTTTACTTATTACAAGTTGAATTATATAATAATGAGTTGTCTTCTAGTATGATCTATGTATTTGATGAATGCGATGCTTCTTGTCCGTATTCTTTTATCGACTCTTCACTCCATAAACCTGAGGGCATGTTTATTGAGCTCAGTTTCGCTTGGGGACAAGCGAAGTCTAAGCTTGGGGGGAGTTGATACGTCCATTTTGCATCACTATTCTATGTCTTAATTCACTATTATTCATTGATATATTTCATAATGAGAGGTGATACTTATGTTATTTCATCTATTTTTGCATGGTTAATGACTTTTGGAGCATGGACCGCTACATTCAGGATTCTGATGGAAAAGGTGCTGTTTGGAGGCAAAATCTGGGAAAATATACAGAAAATCCTATTTTTCCAGAAGACTAAGGATGCCAAAAGATGGAGTAGAGGTGGGCCACAGGGGGCCCACACCACCCCATGGCGCGGACAGGCCTAGGCCGCGCCTAGAGGTGGTGTGGCCGCCCTGGCCCACTCCAGCCTCTCCCCTCTGGCGTATATCATCCTCCCAAAACCCTAAGACTCGGGGAGCGACCACAAAAAAATTCCGCCGCCTCTGCAGGGCGGAAAACACCGAGAGAGAAAGATCTCTCCGGCAAACAGATTTCTGCCGGGGGAATTCCTTCCCGGAGAGGGGAGATCTTCGCCATCAACACCACCATCAAGCTGGACTTCATCGGGATCATCATCATCATCATCATCATCATCATCATCATCATCATCACCATCATCATCACCATCAGCACCCTCATCACCATCTCCATATTGCTGTAACAATTGAGTTGAATCTTGCATTAGTTCATAGGGGAAACTTTCCCGGTGTTGATTACTCTTTGTAGTTGATGCTATTGAGTGAACCATTGAATTATTGTTTATGTTCAGATTGTGATACATCATTATTCCATCTCTGATAATGATGCATCTGATGTCTTGTGAGTAATTCGTTTTGTTCTTGAGGACATGGCAGAAGTCATGTTGTTAGTAGTGGAGTTATGTTGAGAAAGATTCAATAGATTGTTATTTAAGTTGTGGTGTACTTCTTCTAGTGGTGTCATGTGAACGTCGACTACATGACACTTCACCTATATGGGCCTGGGGGAATGCATTGTGTATTTGGCTACTAACCGTAGGGGTTGCCGGAGTGACAGAAACCTAAACCCCCGTTAGGAAACCATTGCACAAGGGACGTAAGGGTCTTAGAGTTTAAAGTTGTGGTTAGGTTTCTACCTTACTTTCTTGTACTTATGGATGTTTGCAAGGGGTTTAATCACAAGTATGTACTAGTCTTGGATGGGGCGGTACATTAGCACAGGTTCACCCACACAATACTTAACAAGCCAGAGAAGATTAATCAGCTATATGAAGCGAAAGCACTTGACATTCTTCCCATGTGTCCTCGAGAACATTTGGTCATCTATAGAGATACAAGCGATTTGTCCTTTGCTGCATAAAGGATTGGGCCACTTGCTGCATTTATTCCTACTGTCTTTTATTTACTCGTACTTTGTGTCGTGGTGGTGTCACGGCAGATGCCATGGATAGGCTAAAGGTGAGGACTAATACACGCTAGGGGAATCCAGGGAGGGATAGTGGAGTCATTCTCCACACAGAAGTTTGTATTGATTTCCCTCAAGATTACAAGTGCTCCTTGAGCTGTATTGGCGAGAGGAGGAAGAAGGGGCTTTCTTACTCCCACCCACAGTTCACCCCTAGAACCTTAACCAAAACCCTATGGCCTCAAAGAACTCAACCCCTTCTACTGGAACCCTAGCCCCCCTTATATAGAGGAGGCTCGGTCCCTGCCTACGGCATACGTGGAGGCATATTCCTAAGAATATGCCTCCTCCCAAAGTGGTAACCCGACCGGGGTGCTTTTCCCCCGCGTCATACATGCTTTAGCTACGTAAGCCTCTGCGGCGCCCGCATCAGCCGACATGGGCGTCGTCACCCTTGTCGGCCATGACCCGGTGGTCCTGCCCTTGCTTTCTTCGCTCATGCACTGCGTACCGGACCTTCTTTTTGAGCAGAGAGATTCCTTCCTTCTCCCAGAAGCTAAGCGGGGACCCGGATCATAGTAGATCCGGCCACACCTGTTCCTGCATATAAGTTAGACAAGCTCTTCCGACTTACTCCTTAAGTCGACTGAGACAATGTTAGGCGAACCCCCTGGTTCGGGTTACTCCGTGATCCGGCCTGCCTTGAGGTGACCCGGCCAGCATCTATTTTGACCCTGCCGAACCTCGGCTAACTCGGCCTTTATACCCCGGAGTGATCCTACCCGGGGGTATCGCCCCAACATTAGTCCCCGAAGCTAGTGCGGTCTTAGCGGCCTTGGCCGCTAAGGCCACATCAGGTTCATTTATGTTCGAGCCTTGGACGTTTATTTCTGGGATAGCTTTTTATCACAGATTGTATGGATTTACGTTCCCTTCGCACGTTCCAAGTTTTCACTTACCGGCCGGGTTACCACTTTGGCTCGGATCCCATGGTTACCATGGTTTGATCCGGGCCTTGTTACCTTCTCTCGTACGCCATCCCACGTGGAGGTCAATCACTACCTCATCTTATTTTAAGGGCCTGCACAGTAACCGCCACAGTAATTGTCAGTTATCACTGTGCGAGGGTCACGTCATGCCTGCCTCCTCGTTTACCACATCAGTGCATCACGTCACGGGATTGCTTCTGCTTTGTGGCCTTCTGTGTGGCTCTTCTCCGATTGGTTGATGCAGGTGATACACGGCCACACCGTGTGGCTCGTTGGCATAGCGCGATCCCACTCACCCTCTCAGAGGGTGGTTAAGTAGCGGAGGGGCGCACCCCTTAGCATTTTTCCCACTTCTGCGCCCCTCTGCTCATTGCTCTTCTCCTTCGTCTTCCTAGCGACCGCGCCGCTGCCAGTGCTTCTAGCAGCAGCGCCGCCGCCGTGCTTTTCCCCGTGCCTCTGCGTCGCAGCCACCGCTACGTGACTTCCTCGCCAGGGTCCATGCCAATCCAGGCCTCAGATCCCCGCCGCCGCTAGCGCCAGCGAGGGTAGTGAATACGAGATGACGGAGGATGAGCTCGTCGTCGCCGAGCAGGACATGGAGGAGGACGCTGCCGCGGCGGACCGCGGCGCGTGGGCAGGATCATGGGCCTGTCAAGATGACCTTGACTGGCTCTACCGGACCAGGCGTATTCCTGCCGGCGTAGTCGCTCGTCTCCCCTCCGCCGAACTAGCCCCCTCACCCAATCCGGGTGAGTTCGTCGTGTTCCTGTCCCACTTCCAACGGGGATTTGGTCTGCTGGTGAGCGATTTCTTCCGGGATTGGGTTAGCACCTACCACTTGCAGCCGCACCATCTACCAGCCAATGCTATCACCTCTCTCTCCGCCTTTGCCTCTACGATCGAAGGCTACACCGGACTATGGCCCACGAAGGAGCTGTGGATCCGGTTTTTCGGCCTTCGTCGCAACGTCATCCCCAACATCCAAGTAGAGTCGGAGGATAAGCAGCTCACCCAATTCGGAGCTGCCTCCATCTTGCCCCGGAGACTTTCCGTTTTCCCCTGGGTTACCGGGCTTGACTCCTGCAAAGGATGGGCCCGAACCTTCTTCTATGTCCGGAATGAGGGCACTGAAGATTTCATTCGGTTGCTGCCCTACGCTCCGGGTCCACCTGACACGGAATTCTGGGAGGAGGTCCCCAAGAAGCCTATAGCTCTAGCCAACCAAGTTAACAAGAGGTTCGCGGAGCTGAAGAAACTCGGATTGCGCAACGAGGATGCTATGATCACGTTCGTGCGCAACCGAATCTCTCCCCTCCAGAAGCGCACCCACAAGTTGTGCCACATGAGTTTCAGCCGCGACCCCAACCGAACCTCCTCCTTCGAGTTGAGGAACACGGAGATTTTTCGCCGGGTTAAGGCTCTTTTCAGCACCCACAGAGATTTCTCCGCCGAATGGACATGGGGAATTGAGCACTACTGTCGTGACAGGATCCCTCCCGCGGTAAGCTTCACGGGGCAAACTTATTTCGGATCAAATATGTGTCAGTTTTTGTTGTAATTTTGACTCTGTTCTTCATGCTTTTTATTTGTTGTTCCTTTAGCAAACTCTCGAGGATGGTACGGATCCGACCCTTAAGTGGGCGCCGGACCGAGAAATCCCAGATGAGGAGGAGCCGAACTAGGAAATGTTCCTCCCTATGACCGATGCTACCAAACGACCCAGCGGTAAATTCTCTTCTCTTAGAGATTGTCCCTATGATGAGGATGACTCGGATATCGACGTGATTGAACGTGTTGAGGCTGTCCCTCTTTCTTTTGCCTTTTCGGCATCAGCTAACTCCGGTGGGCATATCCACGAGGATCCTCCACTTTCTACGGGCGAGCCGGTTCCGGTAGCGTCGAAGAAGAAGCACGGAGCCACATCAAGTTCTTCCTCCGAACCTTCTCAGCCCACAAAAAGGCAAAAGAAGGCCGGAGACAAGACTGCCTCCAAGCGGGCAGGCAAAGCCCTGGCACGAAGGGCTCGGAAACCCAAGGAGGCCGAAACCTTGGATGCGTAAGTCATTTTTCGTTGCGTAACTCATTTTTCCTTGCATCGTGGCAATTTCTCTTCTAACATTATTCTCTTCTTCAGACCTCCGGTTGAGGTCCCTCAGAGCGGTTCAAGCATCTCTTCACCACTTTGATCCAGCCCTTCTCCTCCTCGTGACGACGAGTCACGTCCGCTGAGCCCTATTCCGGAGGGTTCTGCGGCTGCTCCGGGTTCCGCACTACCTCGTCGAGAGGAACGCGACCTCGGAGCAGGAGGGGTCGGTCCAGCCGAGGCGACGGCGTCCACCACTTCGGCATCGCTGCAACCAGCAACCACCGAGTCTATCTCAACACCAGTACCAGCAGTAGTTCCAGTACTAGCGACCGAGCCAGCACCAGCACCTGTTCCGGCACCAGGAAACCAACAATAGCTCCAAGTTCAGCTACAAGAGCTCCAGTGCCAAGTTCTTCCGCCTCGTCCGAATCATCTCAGCCTCGGCGAGGAACTACTCCAGCAGCTTCTAAGGGGAAATCCACCGCAGTTACTTCTTCCCAGCAAGCTAAGGACAAAAAGGCTCCAGATGCCACCAAGTCTACATCTGTCGAGGCTGGGCAGCGAACCCTAGCATCGATGCTTTCCAAGAAAGCTCCAGCAGCGAAGGATGTTCCTGCCAAGCCAACTGATGCGCAGCAGATGGTTCTGCATACCAGCCCAGCTCTTGCCCTGGTTGAGAGGAAAGAAGCTCACGCAAAGGGCTTGGTGGCACCCCATATGCCCACCGGTGAGCGGTACCCTCCGAGTCTTATTGAGTTCGTTATGAACTAGAATAAGGCGGAGTTCGTCCACAACGACGATCTCCCGGAAAAGTTCGGCCCCGCAGAATTTTCCGCCCAGATGAATACCGCCGCTAAGGCAATTAACCTCGCGCGGCGAATGATGGAGGTATGCCGTTTCACCTTTACATGCTGTAGATAATAACCATTAGTCCCCGAGCCTCCGGTGGAGTAGCTTGTTACTCGGCCGGATGCTCATTAGAAAACTGACATAGCTCCTTGTGAACTTCGAATATGCACACACCTAGAGCCGGGTTAAGTTCCACTTGGCTCGGATCTTGTACACTTTGAATATGCGCACACCTAGAGCCGGGTTAAGTTCCACTTGGCCCGGATTTCGTCCACTTTGAATATGCACACACGTAGAGCCGGGTTAAGTTCTACTTGGCCCGGATCTTGTACACTTCGAATACGCACACACCTAGAGCCGGGTTAAGTTCCACTTGGCCCGGATCTTGTACACTTCGAATATGCACACACCTAGAGCCGCCTTAAGTTCCACTTGGCCCGGATTTTGTACACATCGAATATGCACACACCTAGAGCCGGGTTAAGTTCCACTTGGCCCAGATCTTGTACACTTCGCATATGCACACACCTAGAGCCGGGTTAAGTTCCACTTGGCCCGGATCTTGTACACTTCGAATATGCACACACCTAGAGCCGGGTTAAGTTCCACTTGGCCCGGAGCTTGTACACTTCGAATATGCACCAAGCTAATTTTACACTTTTGTACTTTTTTCAGGTAACCACCAATCGCCGGAGCGCTGAATTTCAATGCCTGCTGGATACCCACAAGATGCTACGCGCAAAACATGTTGCACTTATTGCAGAACATGAAAAGAAGGGTGATTTTTTCCCTCGACACTTCTCCGTGTTCACCTTCTTCTGCCGAACTAATGTCCTCATTCGGTTTTTGCAGCTGGGGTGGAGGCTGAGAACAAGATCATGCGGAAGAACTTGGAGGAAATCCGGGGTATGTCCTCTTTTGTCCGACCTCGCAGTGTTTTCCATTTCCTATTCTCCTTAGCTCGGCAAACATTCACTCCTCGGCTCTGCCGGGTCAACATACTATTTCAGCATCGCTTCAGGATAGTGTGCCCGTGCCTGATATGATGCTGCATTTTCTCGAACAAGCAGAACAGCATCAAGCCGAGCTGAAGAAAAAGGATGACGAGCTTGCTCTCCTCCGGACTAAGGACAACGAGATTGCCAAGCTCAAGGCTAAGATGGAGAAGATGAAGGCCCAACACCAAACCGAGCTCCAAAAGGTTGGCCAGAACTTCACAGAAGAGCATGAGCGCCTTACTCTCCAGATCTCCAAGGACCAGGATCTACTCAAAGAATCCGACATCTAGCTTGGGTCGGAAAACGCTGAGCTTGAGCAACTTCGCAAGAGGCGTGATGACTGCATCAAGGAGTTGACCCGGGTTCACAGCCACATGTCACGTAAATTCTCTTCCCTTATCCGACATAATTCTCCGGGTTAGTTCATATGTCTTTGCTTCAGCTTCTTCCTTTGCCTTGTTTCCAGGCCACTTTCCAGAGGGTACTCCTATTGCGAGTGCTGCTGTTGCCAAATTTCGTCGGGAGAGGGGTACTCCCGTCGCTCTTGACGGTGAGGGCATTCCCTTAGACATGGAGGACCTATTGGTCAGCCTGTCATCCCGCGTGGAAATCATCAAGAACTACGACAAAGATCTCCTCGACGTTTCAGTTCGGATTTTCAACACGTTCTGGCCCAGTGAGAGCGCTCTGAAGAGGATCACACTTCTTGCCGAAAAGCTATTGGATATCGAGACCCAGCTTGACCTCTGGAGAGAGTCCGCTAGGCGTGCCGCAGCTGATACTATCCTTCACCATATTCTCACATGGTACGAGAAGATCGACCTAAGCCTCCTTACATGCCGGCGCACCGGATCCAGATGGACCGATGATCCGGAGTGGGTAGCTCGGCACCAGGCTTGCGCCTTCAGCCTCGTCGAATATTCTCCTATCCATGACTGGGTTGAAGGACCGAGCTTCCTGGAATCCGCTAGGGACGAGCACGTTGAGAACGTTGAAGATGGGTCGGATGAGGGCAGAGAAGATGATGCCTCAGATATTGAAGTCAGCGACGATGACGCCGAACTTCCTCCTCCTGCTGCTCCTTAGTTCAAAAAACTTGAAAATTTATCAGATCCCCGGTATGCCGGGTGCCACTATATGCTGTATATGTGATATTTTGCTACTACGTTTCTATGCCGGATTAACTTGGGTATAGTCCCCGAGTTTAATTTTCTTGTTCGTACAATCCTCTGGCTCGGTTCGTGTCTACCTTGATTCGGTTTTACGACTTACGAATCTGAGCTTCAAAAATTGTTTTAACAATACTTAGAAACTTTTAGGCTTAGCTCAAAATATTTCAGCATAATAACTTGAAAATAAATACAGGGTTAGTCCGAAAAACAAACGTTAGCTCGAATAAACTCGTTTCCTTAGTCGTTTTTCATGTGCTACGCAATTCCAAACTTGTTCTCTTGCTTGCCATGAAGCCAATTCTTGTTGGACAGCAGCAAGTCGAAGAGTTGGGTTTTTGGTGCTCACACATTACTAATCTGGGTTAAGTAGAACGACTTATTCCAGCTACCGCATAAGAAATAATAACAAACATTATTAAGGCAGTCCCCAAGTTACTTCTCGAGGCGCTGCTATTTCATTGATAAGCTCATTGCCGACATACATACCGACATATGAGACGACTCGGATACATACACTTCTTAGCTAAGTGTAGAAGAGACGAAGTAGTGCTACATTCCACGGTCGCTTAGATTCCTCTCCGAACCTGTCCGCCTTGTTCTTTTCCTGTGGCTTTGCATCTATAAGATAGTACGAATCATTATGCAATGCTTTGCTCACAATGAACGGCCCTTCCCATGGGGGGGGGATAATTTATGCATGCCAGTAGTACGTTATACCAACCGGAGCACCAGATCGCCTTCCCGAAAGACTCGGGGGTACACTTTCCGGCTATGGTAGCGTTGGAGATTTTGCTGATATATGGCGGATCTGGGCAGTGCCAGTTCTCTCGCTTCTTCCAGCAGATCAACATCATTTTGCCGGGATTCTTGCACTTCGGCTTCTGTGTATTGGGTGACCCTAGGCGAATCATGCTCTATGTCGGCTGGTAATACAGCTTCTACCCCATATACCAGAAAAAATGGTGTATAGCCTGTTGATCGATTCAGAGTTGTTCTTAAACTCCACAGTACCGCTGGTAGTTCTTCTATCCAGCACCCCGCTGATCTTTGCAGCGGCTGAATGAGCCAGGGTTTTATCCCGGATAATACTAATCCGTTGGATCTTTCCACTTGTCCGTTCGATGCGGGGTGGGCTACCGAGGCTACGTCCAGCCGGATCTTCTTATCTCGGCAAAAGCGCGCAAATGCTCCTTCCGCAAAATTTGTTCCATTATCAGTAATAATACTGTGTGGATAACCGTATCTCAAGATGATGTCTTTGAGAAATGTCACGGCCGTAGCTCCATCACATTTTTTTATAGGTTTCACTTCAATCCATTTCGTAAACTTGTCCACCATGACCAAAATGTGTGTCATGTTTCCTCTTGCTGGTTTGAACGGGCCAACCATATCCAAGCACCACATGGCAAATGGCCATGTAATTGGTATGGTCTTGAGTTCCGACATAGGCATATGTGTCTTGGTAGCGTACCTTTGACAACCATTGCATTTTCTCACCAGATCTTCTGCTTGTTCTAAGGCACTTGGCTAGTAGAATCCATGACGGAACGCCTTTGCCACCATGGCTCTGGATGAGGCATGATGCCCGCATTCTCCTTGGTGTATATCTCGGAGGATGTCCAGTCCTTCTTCCGGGTCAACGCATCGCTGGAGGACGTTGGTTACACTCCGTTTGTACAACTCGGAATTGATGATTGTGTATGCTTTTGCTCTCCTCTGAGTTTGCCTGGCTAACACCTCCTCAGCGGGTAACGTTCTGTCTTTCAGGAATTGGAATATAGGCAGTGCCCAAGCTGGTATCGCTCATGGAGGGAACATCTCCTCATCAATTTCCATCTGATCTACCGGCATAACTTCAGCCGGATCATGCTGAGTAGTCCCCGGGTCTAGCGAGGTAGTCCCCGGGTTTGACGAGGCAGTCCCCGGGTTGGCTGATGTAGTCCCCGGATCTCGCGTACTACCTCCCGTGTCAATGTCCATGGGCTCAGCTCCGAATTACGTATTTTCCGGGACATAGATCGAGTCGGTTCCTGGGGACGGCCTGATAGATGGTTTTCTGAGGTGTTCCAATGCTACACCCGGTGGAATTGCCTGTCTGGTCGATCCGAGCTTCGACAGCATGTCGGCAGCCTTGTTTTCCACTCGGGGTACATGGTGAAATTCACACCCCTCGAAGTAACCAGATATTTTCTGCACGTGAAATTTGTATAGTGCCATGTTTGGATCCAGGGCGTCCCACACTCCGGACACTTGCTGCACCACCACATCCGAGTCGCCAAAGCATATTATCCGACGTATGCCAATCTCCTTTGCCACTTTGAGCCCATGCACAAGAGCCTCATACTCAGCGACATTGTTCGATGCCGCGAAATGGATCTGCAATACGTATTTTAGCTGGTCCTTCTTTGGCGAGGTAAGCACAACCCCAACGCCTAATCCGGTTTTGGTTTTCGACCCGTCAAAGTGCATCCTCCAGTAGTTCGGATCAGGTGGCGGTGGTTCGTATTGTACATCGGCCCAATCCACAAAAAAGTCCGCCATAGCCTGAGATTTAATTGCTTCTCTTCTGTCATATTGGGGCTCATAAGGGGCTAACTCAATTGCCCATTTTGCAATTCTGCCACTCGCATCCTTGTTACCCATTATCTCGGATATGGGAGCTTCACATATTACTTTGATGGGGTGCTCCTCAAAGTAATGCTTTAACTTCTTAGCCGCCATATAGACACCATATGCCACCTTTTGTAAGTGCGGGTAGTTCTGTTTTGAGGCAGACAATACCTCGCTCAAGTAATATACTGGTCTCTGCATCGACTTACCCTCTTCATTGCGCTCCACTACAATCACTGCACTTACAACTCGGTTGGTTGCGGCTATGTAGAGCAACATTGGCTCCTTTGATAGTGGAGAGGCTAACACTGGTGCAGTGGCCAACATCTTTTTTAAGTGGGCAAAGGCTTCATCGGCCTGTGGCGTCCAAACGAATTTATCCGACTTTTTCATGAGTTGGTAGAGAGGCAATGCCTTTTCTCCCAGCCGACATACAAACCGACTCAACGATGCTAAGCACCCAGTGAACTTCTAGACATCGTTAAGACACTTAGGCAGCTCCATTCGCTCAATGGCCTGAATCTTAGTTGGATTAACCTCGATACCTCGGCTGGAGACGAGAAATCCGAGTAATTTTCCAGCCGGGATACCGAAGGTACATTTTTCCGGGTTAAGCTTCATCTAGAACCTTCTCAAGTTCGCGAATGTCTGCCTGATGTCGTCAAGGAGCGTTTTGCTTTCCTTGGTCTTGATAACCACATCATCCATGTATACTTGTACGTTCTGACCTATTTGGTCGTGCAAACATTTTTGCATACATCTTTGGTACGTTGCACCTGCATTACGCAAACCAAACGGCATAGTGCGATAGCAATAAGCCCCGTACGGGGTAATAAATGCAGTCTTTATTTGATCATCCGGGTTCAGAGGTATCTGGTGGAAACCAGAATATGCATCAATGAATGACAACAGTTCACATCCCGCGGTTGAGTCTATGACCTGATCTATCCTCGGCAGTGGAAATGGATCTTTTGGACATGCCTTATTCAGGTTCGTGTAATCGATACACATACGCCAAACCACTGCCACGTTCGGATCATCTTTCTTCTTTTCTACCAGCACCGAATTAGAGAGCCAATCCGGATACAACACTTCCATGATAAATCCTGCTGCTATTAACCGAGGTATCTCGTCTCCAATCACTTTTCTCCTATCCTCGGCGAAGCGGCGGAGAGGTTGCTTCACCGGCCTTGCTCTGGGCCTTACGTTTAAAGTGTGCTCGGCCAACTCCCTCGGAACACCTTGCAAGTCCTGTGTAGACCAAGGAAAAATATCCCGATTCTCACGGAGGAAGTTGACGAGATCGCTTTCCTATTTGTCAGTTAACCCGGCACCAATTGTTACGGTGCGCTCCGGGAACATGTCATCAACTGGAACCTTCTTGGTGTCCTTTGCGGCTTGGAATGAAATGCTGCCATGCGGGTTACTCAACGCCGACATATACTGCTGCGCGGACTGAGCTAATGCCGCCAACTCTTGGATTTTTCTTTTCTCTTGCGCAATCACGAGTGACTCGGCTAGGTTAGACCCGGCTGAAGCACACTCAATGGAACGTCGGAAATCTCCAACAATGGTAATCACTCCACTTGGCCCGGGAAACTTCATCTTCAGATAACTGATATGGCAGCTCGCCATGAACTTGTTCAATGATGGTCTTCCGAGTAACGTGTGATACGTACTTTCCAAGTTCACCACCTCAAACTCCAGATTTTCAGTTCGGCAGTTATCCCTTGTGCCGAATAGCACGTCGACCCGGACTTTGCCTATGGGCTCACAAGAAATGCCTGGAACAATGCCATGGAAAGTTGTTCTCGTAGCCTGGAGCATGTTCTCCGAGATGCCCAACTTGCTCATCGTATCAACATACATGATGTTAATGCTATTGCCATTGTCAATCAGTACCTTGGAGAACCTCACATTGATGTTCGGTCCAATGAATGTCGGATCTAGCACTAGCGCATACGAACCTGGACTCGGCATAAGCTTAGGATGATCTTTGATGTTCCAGGTGATTTCCTGGTCCAACCAAGGCATGTACCTCGTCACTGCTGGCATTACCGCATTGACCTCCATATGTCGGTGCTGCAAGCTCTTTCTATCTGTTTCCTCAGTTGTGAACACACAATAGCTCTGGTGATGTTCTCTGTACTCATTCCTTCCCTCGTTGCCGGGGTACCTCTGATCCGGCTGTTGCTGATTTTCCACTTGATGCACTGCATCCCTTCTCTGGTTGTTGTCATACCTCGGCGGAGGGGGAGGCAACATTAACTGTTGCGTGTTTACTCCGGAGAGCAATTGCTGCCGGGGTAACTCCTGCCGAGGTTGACCATTCCGGGGTGCCTGAGCATTCCCCGAACCACCTTGTTCTATCTTACGCATCCACTCACATTGCCTCGTTGTGGGACCCGCCGGGATATTCGGATTTGGCGTGTGAAACTTACACGGTTGGTCTAACATCGACTCATAGGTATACCTCGGACGGTCTTTCTTTTCTTGCCACTATTTCTTTTGCTCCGAAATCCATGTTTTCTTGCCGTCGTTTCTTGGAGTCCATTGCCATCCTGTTCTCTGGCATTGGTTGCTCCCTGCTCCGGGTTGATCTTGATTCACAGCTGCAACTTGTTGTGAACCATAGCGATGATCCGGTCTATCATCTCTTCTTTTTCCTCTGTAATCGTTCCTCCGAGATGACCCGGCTCCGTCCCTCTGATAGTATTCCTCGTTTGACTCGCTTGACGCGAGCCTAGGTTGAGTCGGATCACCCAAAGCATACGAATCTGCAATCTGGATCATCTCTGCCAACGTGATTGGCATTTTCCTTTCCAACTTCATCCACAGCTCGCTGCCATATCTGCACCCTTGCGCAAACCACGCTATGGCCTGTGACTCTATGACACCCTCACACGAGTTTCTCATGGTACACCACTGGGTCAAGAATTCACGGTCCGTCTCATTAGGTCTTTGCTTGCACATTGCTAGGGTCTGCGGCCTATTCGGCCTCTGATATGTACTTGAGAAGTTGTTGATAAACATTTCTTCAAAATCTATCCAGCAGTTGATGCTTCTGGGTGGTAAATTATTCAGCCATACTCTGGCCAGACCTTCCAACATCTGGGGTACGTATCGTACAGCCCATCTCAAGTTGCCAGTGGCAGTTTTCACAGCTATAGCATAGTTTATCAGCCAATCCTCCGTTTTGGTACTGCCGTCATACGTCTTCGTGCCTCTGGGTAGCTGGAAATTGGGTACCGGTGGCTCCTTCATGATCCGGGGTCCAAAGCACGCTGGACCCGGGGGACCTTGACATTCGATCTGTTCCGACCTATACAGGCGATCCAGTTTCAACCTGGCGTCATCCGGCATTAAATCCCTGCTTCCCAATCACATGATAGTCCGGTATGGGGTACCCTGCGTTCACCATCTCCGAATCACCGTCGTTGTATCGGTTTTGCTCTCGATGCGCACCTTTCTGTTGCATACCTCGGCCGGCGCTTTGCTCTTGCCTTGGTATATTCTGCTGCTGCGCTTGTCCTGCTCCTGTGGAGTTTCGCTGTCCGGCATTGCCGTTGGCAGCGTTCCCTTGACCGGCATTGCCTTGGTCGTGGTTACCTGGCCAGCTTCACCTCGGCTCACACTCCGTCGATCATCATTTTTCCGCGCTTCTTTTTCCTTTCCCGCGCGCGTCGGGTCGTACGGGACGATCTGTTTGTTCCGTCTAGCCGAGGTTACTACCTCTTCTCTCCTTGGACCACCATGAGGTGACGATGCGGCTCCGGCGGATTTCTCCGGGTTACCCATCGCTGAATGAACGATTTTGGAAGCTCCAGCTCTCTCCAGGTTAGCTCTGAGTAGCTCTTCGTTCTGTCTGTTCGCGATCCGAACTAACTCGTTAACCCTATCTTGCTGTCTTTGACGGGCCTCACCTGTCAGACCCTCTAACTCGAATGCAGCTGCATCCGCTGCTCTGAGGTTCTTTGCCGGGGTACTATACTTCGGTAACCCCACAGACAAACAGTTTTCCGACCCCTCAGCTCCATCATCACCTTCTCTGTTCATCTCGCTTATGAGATTTCTCCCTTTTACTTTTACCGTATCAACCCTGTTTGCTTTTGCATACTCACGCAGCGTCATGTTCAACGACTGCTGAGCCGCGGCTATTTTCTTTGCGCCCTCTAGTATCTTTTGCCTAGTTTCCTCTAGCTCGGCCTATGCCTGAGCCGGATCTACCACTTCTGCTACCGGGTTAGCCAAGCTATCCATAGCTTCTCTCAGTACGTTCTCAGGCCTCTCTAGTGGAGGTCCTCTACCTTTCCTCGGTGCCTTAGGTGTTACCTCCGGGTCCGGTGCTGGACCTTGCTTGCGCCTGCACCTGGCACGGTCATCATCACCTCCGCATGGTCCGGGGAGCGAGCGGTACGCGCCCCGCGAGCCACAGTGAGGGGTGGTTCCCCCGCATCGACGACGCGGCGCGGATGAACGCATGATATGTCCACAGCAACGTAGACCTTGTGTGCACCCAACTTGACGAAGAGGCCGTTGCGCGGAAGTGGGCGCGTGCTGAAGCAACCAGCGTTGTCGCTGACGAAGTCGAGCGCTCCAAAGCGCTAAACGAGCCCAGAGACGATGCGTTCGCCGGTGCCGATGATGTTTCTCGTCCGGATCTTCACCCCTGCTATTGCTGCTAGCCCCATGGTGGGCGCCAACTGTCGTGGTGGTGTCACGGCAGATGCCATGGATAGGCTAAAGGTGGGGACTAATACACGCTAGGGGAATCCAGGGAGGGATAGTGGAGTGATTCTCCACACAGAAGTTTGTATTGATTTCCCTCAAGATTACAAGTGCTCCTTGAGCTATATTGGCGAGAGGAGGAAGAAGGGGCTCTCTTACTCCCACCCACAGTTCACCCCTAGAACCCTAACCAAAACCCTATGGCCTCAAAGAACTCAACCCCTTCTACTGGAACCCTAGCCCCCCCTTATATAGAGGAGGCTCGGTCCCTGCCTAGGGCATACGTGGAGGCATATTCCTAAGAATATGCCTCCTCCCAAAGTGGTAACCCGACGAGGGTGCTTTTCCCCCGTGTCATACATGCTTTAGCTACAAAAGCCTTTGCGGCGCCCGCGTCAGCCGACATGGGCGTCGTCACCCTTGTCGGCCATGACCCGGTGGTCCTGCCCTTGCTTTCTTCGCGCATGCAGTGCGTACCGGACCTTCTTTTTGACCAGAGAGATTCCTTCCTTCTCCCAGAAGCTAAGCGGGGACCCGGATCATAGTAGATCCGGCCACACCTGTTCCTACATATAAGTTAGACAAGCTCTTCCGACTTACTCCTTAAGTCGGCTGAGACAATGTTAGGCGACCCCCCTGGTCCGGGTTACTCCGTGATCCGGCCTGCCTTGAGGTGACCCGGCTAGCATCTATTTTGACCCTGCCGAACCTCGGCTAACTCGGCCTTTATACCCTGGAGTGACCCTACCCAGGGGTATCCCCCCAACACTTTGTTTATTTGCTTTATCGAAAACCCCTAAAAATCCGTTTGCTAAGTATTTGCAGAGAATTCCTGATCCATACCACTAGCCAGCACCTTCTGCTCCTCATTGGGTTCGACACTATTACTTATCGAAAATACTGCGATGCACCCCTATACTTGTGGGTCATCAAACACATGCAATGACATTAGTGGAACAATGTGGTATTGGAAAAGAACACATCCAATGACACTAGTGGATCAGTGTGTCAAACCTTGGTCACAGAGACCAAAAACACATAGGAAAGCAGATCCACCTTGCATGTTGCACCAGTGTGGCAGAAGTTGTATCACAGAATCCACTGGAGTGTGTGTTGTCATGTGGTTTAGGGAAAGAACACATGCAATGGCACTTTGTGATCACACTGGTCTAGGAAAAGAACACATGCAATGACACTAGTGGATCAATGTGTCAAACCATGGTGACAGAGACAAAAACAGATAGGAAAGGAGCTTCCACATTGCATGTTGCACTAGTGTGGCAGAAGTTACATCAAAGAATCCACTGGAGTGTGTGTTCTCATGTTGATCACAATGGTCTAGGAAAAGAACGCATGCAATGATACTAGTGGATCATTGTGTCAAACCATGGTGACAGAGACAAAAAACAGATAGGAAAGCAGCTTCCACATTGCATGTTGCACCAATGTGATAGAAGTTGCATCACAGAATCCACTAGAGTTTGTTTTGTCATGTGGATCCATGTAGTTTAGGGAAAGAACATATGCAATGGAACTAGGTGATCATAGTGGTCTAGGAAAAGAACAGATGCAATGACACTAGTGGATCAATGTGTCAAACCATGGTGACAGAGACAAAAACATATAGGAAAGCAGCTTCCACATTGAATGTTGCACCAGTGTGGGAGAAGTTGCACCAAAGAATCCACTGGTGTGTGTGTTGTCATATGGATCCAAGTGGTTTAGGAAAACAACACATGCAATGACACTAGTGTATCAATGTGGTCTAGGAAAAGAACACGTGCAATGACACTAGTGGATCAGTGTGTCAGACCTTGGTCAGAGAGACCAAAAACACATAGGAAAGCAGCTTCCACATTGCATGTTGCACTAATGTGGCAGAAGTTGCATCACAGAATCCACTGTAGTGTGTGATGTCATGTGGATCGGATATCCATGTGGTTCAAGGAAAGAACACATGCAATGGCACTAGGTGATCACTGTGGTCTAGGAAAAGACACATGCAATGACACTAATGGATCAATGTGTGAGACCATGGTGACAGAGACAAAAAACAGATAGAAAGGAAGCTTCCAAATTGCATGTTGCACTAGTGTGGGAGAAGTTGCATCACAGAATCTACTAGAGTGTATGTTGTCATGTGGATCCATGTGGTTTATGAAAAGAACACATGCAATGACACTAGTGGATCAATATGGTCTAGGAAAAGAACACATGCAATAAAACTAGTGGATCAGTGTCTCAAACATTGGTCATCGAGACTAAAAACACATAGGAAATCAGCTTCCACATTGCATGTTGCATTAGTGTGGCAGAAGTTGCATCACAAAATCCACTGGAGTATGTGTTGTCATATGGATCCATGTGGTTTAGGGAAAGAACACATGCAATGGCACTAGGTGATCACAGTGGTCTAGGGAAAGAACACATGCAATGACACTAGTGGATCAGTGTGTCCAACCATGGTGACAGAGACAAAAGCCAGATAGGAAAGCAGCTTCGACATTGCATGTTGCACGAGTGTGGCAGAAGTTACATCACAGAATCCACTAGAGTGTGTGTTTTCATGTGGATCAATGTGGTTTAGGAAAAGAACACATGCAATGACACTAGTGGATCAGTGTGTCAAACCTTGGTCATAGAGACCAAAAACACATAGGAATGAACCTTCCACATTGCATGTTGCACAAGTGTGGCAGAAGTTGCATCATAGAATCCACTTGAGTGTGTCTTTTCATCTGGATCCATGTGGTTTAGGAAAAGAACACATGCAATGACACTAGATGATCACAGTGGTCTAGGAAAAGAACACATGCAATGGCACTAGTGGATCATTGTGTTAAACCTTGGTCACAGAGACAAAGAACACATAGGAAAGCAACTTCCACATTGCATGTTGCACCACTATGGCAGAAGTTGCATCACAGAATCCACTGGAGTGTGTGTTGTCATGTGAATCCATGTGGTTTAGGAAAATAACACATGCAATGACATTAGTGGAACAATGTGGTCTAGGAAAAGAACACATGCAATGACACTAGTGGATCAGTGTGTCAAACCTTGGTCACAGAGACCAAAAACACATAGGAAAGCAACTTCCACCTTGCATGTTGCACTAGTGTGGCAGAAGTTGTATCATAGAATCCACTGGAGTGTGTGTTGTCATGTGGTTTAGGGAAAGAACACATGGAATGGAACTTTGTGATCACACTGGTCTAGGAAAACCATGGTGAAAGAGACAAAAAACAGATAGGAAAGGAGCTTCCATATTGCATGTTGCACCAGTGTGGCAGAAGTTGCATCACATAATTCACTAGAGTTTGTGTTGTCATGTGGATCCATGTGGTCTAGGAAAATAAGACATGAAGTGACACTAGTGGATTAGTGGGTCAAACCTTGGTCATAGAGACCAAAAACACATAGGAAAGCAGCTTCGATATTGCATGTTGCTCCAGTGTGGCAGAAGTTGCATCAAAGAATCCACTAGAGTGTGTATTGTCACGTGGATCCATGTGGTTTAGGAAAAGAACACATGCAATGACACTAGTGGATCAATGTGGTCTAGGAAAAGAACACATGTACTGACTCATGTATTAACGAGCTCGTTGGGGAACCGCAAAAGGAAGGTATGATGAGCACAGCTGTAAGTTTTCCCTCAGTTATGAAACCAAGGTTATCAATCTAGTAGGAGCAAGGAAACACCTCCAAGGTGTTGCTAGCTGGACTTTGGCAGGGCGCACTACTGGCGCCAGCAGCAACGTGGAAACCTGCACAACACAACCACAGAACTTTGCCCCCAACTTATAGTGAGGTTGTCAATCTCACCGGTTTTGCTGAAAACAAAGGATTAAACGTATTGTGTTTATGAACGTAATAGTTTGTAGAAAGTAAACAGAAAGCAGTAAACAGTTGTAGATTGATGGTAAAAGAAAGGACTGGGGTCCATAGGTCACTAGTGGTGGCTCTCCTTAAGATAGATAACATGTTGGGTGAACAAATTACAGTAGGGTAATTGACAAACATCGAGAAAGCAAAACATGCATATACTAATCATCTTGACTCCTTTGAGATTCGAGTGGGCATTACAACATTATACATAGACCGTAATCCAACTGCATCTATGACTAATAATCCACCTTCAGGTTATCATCCGAACCCCCTCTAGTATTAAGTTGCAAGCAATAGATAATTGCATTACGCATTGCCTGTAAAGAAAACAATCTGATTGTTCTATGAACAAATGATTGTTGTTTTCTCCCTAGTAGCAACAGCACATCTAGTACCTTAGATATTTCTGTCACTTCCCCAGATTACTAGAGGCATGAACCCACTATCGAGCATAAATACTAACTCTTGGAGTTGCTAGCATCTACTTGGCCAAGATAGCTACTAACAACGGAAAGCATGCAAGATCACAAATAACAAAGACATAATAGAATCAATAATCAATCTGAAATAGCATCTCAATATCCATCGGATCCGCACAAACACAACATGTAGAATTACAAATAGATGATCTTGATCATGAATGGAGCTCACAAGATCTAAACATGATAGCACAAAGGAGCAGAACCAGCCATCTAGCTACTACATGGACCCGTAGTCCAGAGATGAACTACTCACGCATCACACCGGAGGCTTGCATGGTGACGAAGAAGGCCTCCAGGGTGAATTCTCCCCTCAGGCAGGGTGCCGGGAAGAGCTTCAGATCCCTCCCGATCTAGGGATGGAGATAATGGAAGCTACAGACTCTTTCATGGAAATTTGATCGAGTACTTAAGGTTTCTGTATCGGAGGCATCTTATAGGCGAAAGGGGAGGCCGAGGTGGTGCCCGAGGCGGCCAGACCACCCCCTGGCGCGGGCCAGGCTTGGCCGTGCAGCCAGGTGGTGTGGCGGCCCCCTGGCCCCTCTCTGTCTCGTATTCTGGCTCCGTGTCCCCCTCGGTGAAAAACTAACTTTGGGTTTTGTCCCGTACAATTCCAATAATATTCATTTTCTGACTTTGCTGGAAGCAAAAACAGCAGAAAACAGGCAGCTGGCTCTGTGGCTCTTGTTAATAGGTTAGTCCAAGAAAGTGTATAGAAAGTACTCCAAAGTGTGGACAAAACATAAGAAAGTAGATAAAACCAAGCATGGAACATCAAAAATTATTGATACGTTTGCAACGTATCAACATCCCCAAGCTTAACTCCTGCTCGTCCTCGAGTAGGTAAGTGATAAAAAGAAAGAATAATTTTTGATGTGACATGCACCATCATAAACTTGATCAGAGTATTTGTAAAACATTGATAGCTGGGATCATAGTACTTCAACATAGCATGAAAGATAAAGTTCTAACAATAAGACATAGCAACTATGTTGCAACATGAAAAGGCACAAACAAAAGATTCATGATTAACAATGCTTTGCAAGACGTTTGTTTGTTTCACATAAAGAAAACATAGGACAGTGGCATTCAGCTTGTCCCTCATAGAGTAGCAAACATAAATGCATAGGACACCTTCAAAGTTCATAAGCGTGACTAGATACAAATAGTTTAAGAACAAGCAATATCAAAATTATGCATCAATCAACAAGTCTTGGGACAATGCACATAGAACTAAGAATGGTCACTATGCTCTCAAATTAGGTGCATAAAGATAGAAGGTGGAGACTCAACATAAAAGTAAAAGAAAGGCCTTCATAGAAGGAAGTAGGGAATCAAGTTTCATAAAGAGCTTCCAAAAATTATGGTACTTATTAGCTTTCAGCTCTCATTGCCCCTATCATAAGCATATTTAGGTGATTAAGGTTAAAGTGACACAACTAAGAGGATATGCTTGACAAATTATAAGCTGAAATCTCATGCCCCTTACTTACGAAGACCGAACCTCATGCTACTCAAATTTAGTCACAAGTAAGCTCTTGTCATTGTAAGTACATATGTATCATAGAGAACCACCAACGGGGTACCCCTTGCACATGATACAGGAGCTATCCCATAATCAAAATGACAAGGCAAGCAGACAATGAGCATCCTAGCGATCTTTTTATTTGCTATTTGCATAGGTTTTTATTGAGGATGCTTCATAGAGTGCTCATTATGGTTATGCTGCAAGTTTCCACCATGATTAGGCATGGCTTAGGCTAGCGTCCAAGGCATTTCTCTAACACAAATACAAACTCCATGTTCTTACAACTTCCTGATGACCCACAAGTATAGGGGTGTATCACAGTATTTTTGATAAGTAACAGTGTCGAACCCAACGAGGAGCAGAAGGTGCTGGCTAGTGGTATCGATCACAAATTCTCTACAAATACTTAGCAAACGGATTTTTAGGGGTTTTTGATAAAGCAAGTAAACAAAGTACGAGTAAATAAAAGACAGTAGGAATAAATGCAGCAGGTGGCCCAATCCTTTATCCAACAAAGGACAAGCCGGTTGTATTACTTAAGATGACCAAACGTTCTCGAGGACACATGGGAAGACTGTCAAGTGCTTTCGCTTCATATAGTTGATTAATCTTTTTTAGCTTGCTAAGTGTTGTGTGGGTGAACCTTTGCTAATGTACCGACCTTCCTAGGACTAATACATACTTGTGATTATACCCCTTGCAAACATCCATAAGTACAAGAAAGTAATTAAGGTAGAAAACTAACCACAGCTTTAAACTCTAAGACCCTTACGCCCCTTGTGCAATGGTTTCCTAACGGGGGTTCAGGTTTCTGTCACTCCGGCAACCCCTACGATTAGTAGCCAAATACACAATGCATTCCTCTAGGCCCATATAGGTGAAGTGTCATGTAGTCGACGTTCACATGACACCACTAGAAGAAGTACACCACAACTTAAATATCAAACTATTGAATCTTTCTCAACACAACTCCACTACGAACAACATGACTTCTCCCATGTCCTCAAGAACAAAACGAACTACTCACAAGACATCATATGGATCATGATCAGAGGTGGAATAATGATGTATAAAAATCTGAACATAAACAATAATTAAACGGTTCACTCAATAGCATCAACTACAAAGAGGAATCAACACCAGGAAAGTTTCCCCTAAGAACTATGCAAGATTCAACCCAATTGTTAGAGCAATATGGAGATGGTGATGAGGGTCCTGATGGTGATGATGGTGGTGATGTTGATGATGATGATCCCGATGAAGTCTAGCTTGATGGTGGTGTTGATGGCGACGGTCTCCCCTCTCTGGGAAGGAATTCCCCCGGCAGAAATCTGTCTGCCAGAGAGATCTTTCTCTCTCAGTGTTTTCCGCCCCGCAGAGGCGCGGAATCTTTATGTGGTCGCTCCCCGAGTCTTAGGGTTTCAGGAGGAATATATACGCTAGAGGGGAGAGCTAGAGGTGGGCCAGGGCGGCCACACCACCTGGTGGCGCGGCCTAGGGTGGCCCGCGCCAGGGGTTGGTGTGGGCCCCCTGTGGCCCATCTCCACTCCTCCTTCTGGCATCCTTCGTCTTCTAGAAAAATAGGATTTTCCGTATATATTCCTGGATTTTCTGATCTTCACGAATTTTGCCTCCAAATAGCACCTTTTCCATCAGAATCCTGACTACAGCGGTCCATGCTCCAAAAGTCATCAACCATGCAAAAATAGATGAGATAACATAAGTATCATCTCTTAATATGAAATATATCAATGAATAACAGTGAATTATGACATAGAATTCTGATGCAAAATGGACGTATCACTTCCCCTTTTATTTCACACCGTCGGGATCCATAAGCAAAAGAACATGATATCAACTAGGTACAATGTACAAGTGCAATGTTGAAAGCGTCCCCATGATACATGGTTCTGCTAATTTCAACTTATAAGGCACAAGCATATACGCAACGAAGATGGACGCAATGGTTCAAGTTTGTTAAGTGCAAGAAAGTAAAGTGTGCCATCAAGTTCGTGAGAGATTTAATCACTAATTTTCCCATAACAAGTTTAATTCGGAAGGTAGATAAAAACATGAATATACTTGGAATAGCAAATGCTAATAGGTAGGTATGGTGGACTCTTTGGAATAACTTGGTTTTAGGAGTTGGACGCATGAGTGGAACTCATACTTGGTTATGGAGGCTAGCAAAAGACTGGGAGCGACCAACTAAGAGAGAAATAATGGCCATAATCATGCAGAGGGACAAAACATCATTAATCAAAGAATAAAGTGTTATTACAAGTCAAAAACTAAAGGATCATAAAGGCTACGGTGACTTGGGATAGTCATAACATGGTGTGAGCATGTGCCAAGTCAACCCAAATAAAGCATCAAAGGAGAATACCACAATACTATGCTTTAATATGTTAAAACAACGCATGATTCTTCGAAGGCACATTAAGCAATCTCAATTGTTTATATCATTTCATGCTACAGCAAAGATCACTAAGCATAAAGCCAAACCAATATCAAGCATGGCATGACAAAGCATAGGCCACCGTCAAAAACAAGCTCTCTTTACCACTTAAGCATGAACTTTCCTACTCTTTTCCAATCCAAACCAAACTATTTGAAAACTAATGTATGAAAGAGGGGGTCCAACCAATTTATTCAGTAAAATAAGAAAACCAAGCAAACGAAAACCAAAAACAAAAAACGAAGACGCTCCAAGAACAACACAACTATGCATGAAACAATAAAATTGAAGTGTTTGGAAGCAACCTGGGATTTTTATTGATGAAGAAAGGGATGCCAGCGACGATGACGCCGAACTTCCTCCTCCTGCTGCTCCTTAGTTCAAAAAACTTGAAAATTTATCAGATCCCCGGTATGCCGGGTGCCACTATATGCTGTATATGTGATATTTTGCTACTACGTTTCTATGCCGGATTAACTTGGGCGTAGTCCCCGAGTTTAATTTTCTTGTTCGTACAATCCTCTGGCTCGGTTCGTGTCTACCTTGATTCGGTTTTACGACTTACGAATCCGAGCTTCAAAAATTGTTTTAACAATACTTAGAAACTTTTAGGCTTAGCTCAAAATATTTCAGCATAATAACTTGAAAATAAATACAGGGTTAGTCCGAAAAACAAACGTTAGCTCGAATAAACTCGTTTCCTTAGTCGTTTTTCATGTGCTACGCAATTCCAAACTTGTTCTCTTGCTTGCCATGAAGCCAATTCTTGTTGGACAGCAGCAAGTCAAAGAGTTGGGTTTTTGGTGCTCACACATTACTAATCTGGGTTAAGTAGAACGACTTATTCCAGCTACCGCATAAGAAATAATAACAAACATTATTAAGGCAGTCCCTAAGTTACTTCTCGAGGCGCTGCTATTTCATTGATAAGCTCATTGCCGACAAACATACCGGCATATGAGACGACTCAGATACATACACTTCTTAGCTAAGTGTAGAAGAGACGAAGTAGTGCTACATTTCATGGTCGCTTAGATTCCTCTCCGAACCTGTCCGCCTTGTTCTTTTCCTGTGGCTTTGCATCTATAAGATAGTAAGAATCATTATGCAATGCTTTGCTCACAATGAACGGCCCTTCCCATGGGGGGGGATAATTTATGCATGCCAGTAGTACGTTATACCAACCGGAGCACCAGATCGCCTTCCCGAAAGACTCGGGGGTACACTTTCCGGCTATGGTAGCGTTGGAGATTTTGCTGATATATGGCGGATCTGGGAAGTGCCAGTTCTCTCGCTTCTTCCAGCAGATCAACATCATTTTGCCGGGCTTCTTGCACTTCGGCTTCTGTGTATTGGGTGACCATAGGCGAATCATGCTCTATGTCGGCTGGTAATACAGCTTCTGCCCCATATACCAGAAAAAATGGCGTATAGCCTGTTGATCGATTCAGAGTTGTTCTTAAACTCCATAGTACCGCCGGTAGTTCTTCTATCCAGCACCCCGCTGATCTTTGCAGCGGCTCAATGAGCCGGGGTTTTATCCCGGATAATACTAATCCGTTCGATCTTTCCACTTGTCCATTCGATGCGGGGTGGGCTACCGAGGCTACGTCCAGCCGGATCTTCTTATCTCGGCAAAAGCGTGCAAATGCTCCTTCCGCAAAATTTGTTCCATTATCAGTAATAATACTGTGTGGATAACCGTATCTCAAGATGATGTCTTTGAGAAATGTCACGGCCGTAGCTCCATCACATTTTTTTATAGGTTTCACTTCAATCCATTTCGTAAACTTGTCCACCATGACCAAAATGTGTGTCATGTTTCCTCTTGCTGGTTTGAACGGGCCAACCATATCCAAGCACCACACGGCAAATGGCCATGTAATTGGTATGGTCTTGAGTTCCGACATAGGCATATGTGTCTTGGTAGCGTACCTTTGACAACCATTGCATTTTCTCACCAGATCTTCTGCTTGTTCTAAGGCACTTGGCTAGTAGAATCCATGACGGAACGCCTTTGCCACCAAGGCTCTGGATGAGGCATGATGCCCGCATTTCCTTGGTGTATATCTCGGAGGATGTCCAGTCCTTCTTCCGGGTCAACGCATCACTGGAGGACGTTGGTTACACTCCGTTTGTACAACTCAGAATTGATGATTGTGTATGCTTTTGCTCTCCTCTGAGTTTGCCTTGCTAACACCTCCTCAGCGGGTAACGTTCTGTCTTTCAAGAATTGGAATATAGGCAGTGCCCAAGCTGGTATCGCTCATGGAGGGAACATCTCCTCATCAATTTCCATCTGATCTACCGGCATAACTTCAGCCGGATCACGCTGAGTAGTCCCCGGGTCTAGCGAGGTAGTCCTCGGGTTTGCCGAGGCAGTCCCCGGGTTGGCTGATGCAGTCCCCGGATCTCGCGTACTACCTCCCGTGTCAATGTCCATGGGCTCAGCTCCGGATTACGTATTTTCCGGGACATAGATCGAGTCGGTTCCTGGGGACGGCCTGATAGATGGTTTTCTGAGGTGTTCCAATGCTACACCCGGTGGAATTGCCTGTCTGGTCGATCCGAGCTTCGACAGCATGTCGGCAGCCTTGTTTTCCACTCGGGGTACATGGTGAAATTCACACCCCTCGAAGTAACCAGATATTTTCTGCACGTGAAATTTGTATAGTGCCATGTTTGGATCCAGGGCGTCCCACACTCCGGACACTTGCTGCACCACCACATCCGAGTCGCCAAAGCATATTATCCGACGTATGCCAATCTCCTTTGCCACTTTGAGCCCATGCACAAGAGCCTCATACTCAGTGACATTGTTCGATGCCGCAAAATGGATCTGCAATACGTATTTTAGCTGGTCCTTCTTTGCCGAGGTAAGCACAACCCCAACGCCTAATCCGGTTTTGGTTTCCGACCCGTCAAAGTGCATCCTCCAGTAGTTCGGATCAGGTGGCGGTGGTTCGTATTGTACCTCGGCCCAATCCACAAAAAAGTCCGCCACAACCTGAGATTTAATTGCTTCTCTTCTGTCATATTGGGGCGCATAAGGGGCTAACTCAATTGCCCATTTTGCAATTCTGCCACTCGCATCCTTGTTACCCATTATCTCGGATATGGAGCTTCACATATTACTTTGATGGGGTGCTCCTCAAAGTAATTCTTTAACTTCGTAGCCGCCATATAGACACCATATGCCACCTTTTGAAAGTGTGGGTAGTTCTGTTTTGAGGCAGACAATACCTCGCTCAAGTAATATACTGGTCTCTGCATCGACTTACCCTCTTCATTGCGCTCCACTACAATCACTGCACTTACAACTCGGTTGGTTGCGGCTATGTAGAGCAACATTGGCTCCTTTGATAGTGGAGAGGCTAACACTGGTGCAGTGGCCAACATCTTTTTTAAGTGGGCAAAGGCTTCATCGGCCTGTGGCGTCCAAACGATTTATCCGACTTTTTCATGAGTTGGTAGAGAGGCAATGCCTTTTCTCCCAGCCGACATACAAACTGACTCAACGATGCTAAGCACCCAGTGAACTTCTAGACATCGTTAAGACACTTAGGCAGCTCCATTCGCTCAATGGCCCGAATCTTAGTTGGATTAACCTCGATACCTCGGCTGGAGACGAGAAATCTGAGTAATTTTCCAGCCGGGACACCGAAGGTACATTTTTCCAGGTTAAGCTTCATCTAGAACCTTCTCAAGTTCGCGAATGTCTGCCTGATGTCGTCAAGGAGCGTTTTGCTTTCCTTGGTCTTGATAACCACATCATCCATGTATACTTGTACGTTCTGACCTATTTGGTCGTGCAAACATTTTTGCATACATCTTTGGTACGTTGCACCTGCATTACGCAAACCAAACGGCATAGTGCGATAGCAATAAGCCCCGTACGGGGTAATAAACATAGTCTTTATTTGATCATCCGGGTTCAGAGGTATCTGGTGGAAACCAGAATATGCATCAATGAATGACAACAGTTCACATCCCGCGGTTGAGTCTATGACCTGATCTATCCTCGGCAGTGGAAATGGATCTTTTGGACATGCCTTATTCAGGTTCGTGTAATTGATACACATACACCAAACCACTGCCACGTTCGGATCATCTTTTTTCTTTTCTACCAGCACCGAGTTAGAGAGCCAATCCGGATACAACACTTCCATGATAAATCCTGCTGCTAGTAACCGAGCTATCTCGTCTCCAATCACTTTTCTCCTATCCTCGGCGAAGCGGCGGAGAGGTTGCTTCACCAGCCTTGCTCTGGGCCTTACGTTTAAAGAGTGCTCGGCCAACTCCCTCAGAACACCTTGCAAGTCCTGTGTAGACCAAGGAAAAATATCCCGATTCTCACGGAGGAAGTTGACGAGATCGCTTTCCTATTTGTCAGTTAACCCGGCACCAATTGTTACGGTGTGCTCCAGGAACATGTCATCAACTGGAACCTTCTTGGTGTCCTTTGCGGCTTGGAATGAAATGCTGCCATGCGGGTTACTCAACACCGGCATATACTGCTGCGCGGACTGAGCTAATGCCGCCACCTCTTGGATTTTTCTTTTCTCTTGCGCAATCACGAGTGACTCGGCTAGGTTAGACCCGGCTGAAGCACACTCAATGGAACGTCGGAAATCTCCAACAATGGTAATCACTCCATTTGGCCCGGGAAACTTCATCTTCAGATAACTGATATGGCAGCTCGCCATGAACTTGTTCAATGCTGGTCTTCCGAGTAACGCGTGATACGCACTTTCCAAGTTCACCACCTCAAACTCCAGATTTTCAGTTCGGCAGTTATCCCTTGTGCCGAATAGCACGTCGACCCGGACTTTGCCTATGGGCTCACAAGAAATGCCTGGTACAATGCCATGGAAAGTTGTTCTCGTAGCCTGGAGCATGTTCTCCGAGATGCCCAACTTGCGCATCGTATCCGCATACATGATGTTAATGCTATTGCCATTGTCAATCAGTACCTTGGAGAACCTCACATTGATGTTTGGTCCAATGAATGTCGGATCTAGCACTAGCGCATACGAACCTGGACTCGGCATAAGCTTAGGATGATCTTTGATGTTCCAGGTGATTTCCTGGTCCAACCAAGGCATGTACCTCGTCACTGCTGGCATTACCGCATTGACCTCCATATGTCGGTGCTGCAAGCTCTTTCTATCTGTTTCCTCAGTTGTGAACACACAATAGCTCTGGTGATGTTCTCTGTACTCATTCCTTCCCTCGTTGCCGGGGTACCTCTGATCCGGCTGTTGCTGATTTTCCACTTGATGCACTGCATCCCTTCTCTCGTTGTTGTCATACCTCGGCAGAGGGGAGGCAACATTAACTGTTGCGTGTTCGCTCCGGAGAGCAATTGCTGCCGGGGTAACTCCTGCCGAGGTTGACCATTCCGGGGTGCCTGAGCATTCCCCGAACCACCTTGTTCTATCTTACGCATCCACTCACATTGCCTCGTTGTGGGACCCGCCGGGATATTCGGATTTGGCGTGTGAAACTTACACGGTTGGTCTAACATCGACTCATAGGTATACCTCGGACGGTCTTTCTTTTCTTGCCACTATTTCTTTTGCTCCGAAGTCCATGTTTTCTTGCCGTCGTTTCTTGGAGTCCATTGCCATCCTGTTCTCTGGCGTTGGTTGCTCCCTGCTCCGGGTTGATCTTAATTCACAGCTGCAACTTGTTGTGAACCATAGCGATGATCCGGTCTATCATCTCTTCTTTTTCCTCTGTAATCGTTCCTCCGAGATGACCCGGCTCCGTCCCTCTGATAGTATTCCTCGTTTGACTCGCTTGACGCGAGCCTAGGTTGAGTCGGATCACCCAAAGCATACGAATCTGCAATCTGGATCATCTATGCCAACGTGATTGGCATTTTCCTTTCCAACTTCATCCACAGCTCGCTGCCATATCTGCACCCTTGCGCAAACCACGCTATGGCCTGTGACTCTATGACACCCTCACACGAGTTTCTCATGGTACACCACCGGGTCAAGAATTCACGGTCCGTCTCATTAGGTCTTTGCTTGCACATTGCTAGGGTCTGCGGCCTATTCGGCCTCTGATATGTACTTGAGAAGTTGCTGATAAACATTTCTTCAAAATCTATCCAGCAGTTGATGCTTCTGGGTGGTAAATTATTCAGCCATACTCTGGCCGGACCTTCCAACATCTGGGGTACGTATCGTACAACCCATCTCAAGTTGCCAGTGGCAGTTTTCACAGCTATAGCATAGTTTATCAGCCAATCCTCCGTTTTGGTACTGCCGTCATACGTCTTCGTGCCTCTGGGTAGCTGGAAATTGGGTACCGGTGGCTCCTTCATGATCCGGGGTCCAAAGCACGCTGGACCCGGGGGACCTTGACATTCGATCTGTTCCGACCTATACAGGCGATCCAGTTTCAACCTGGCGTCATCCGGCATTAAATCCCTGCTTCCCAATATTGACCCTATCACATGATAGTCCGATCTGGGGTACCCTGTGTTCACCATCTCCGAATCACCGTCGTTGTATCGGTTTTGCTCTCCATGCGCACCTTTCTGTTGCATACCTCGGCCGGCGCTTTGATCTTGCCTTGGTATATTCTGCTGCTGCGCTTGTCCTACTCCTGTGGAGTTTCGCTGTCCGGCATTGCCGTTGGCAGCATTCCCTTGACCGGCATTGCCTTGGTCGTGGTTACCTCGGCCAGCTTCACCTCGGCTCACACTCCGTCGATCATCATTTTTCCACGCTTCTTTTTCCTTTCCCGCGCGCGTCGGGTCGTACGGGACGATCTGTTTGTTCCGTCTAGCCGAGGTTACTACCTCTTCTCTCCTTGGACCACCATGAGGTGACGATGCGGCTCCGGCGGATTTCTCCGGGTTACCCATCGCCGAATGAACGATTTTGGAAGCTCCAGCTCTCTCCAGGTTAGCTCTGAGTAGCTCTTCGTTCTGTCTGTTTGCGATCCGAACTAACTCGTTAACCCTATCTTGCTGTCTTTGACGGGCCTCACCCGTTAGACCCTCTAACTCAGATGCAGCTGCATCCGCTGTCTGAGGTTCTTTGCCGGGGTACTATACTTCGGTAACCCCATAGACAAACAGTTTTCCGACCCCTCAGCTCCATCATCACCTTCTCTGTTCATCTCGCTTATGAGATTTCTCCCTTTTACTTTTACCGTATCAACCTTGTTTTCCTTTGCATACTCACGCAGCGTCATGTTCAACGACTGCTGAGCCGCGGCTATTTTCTTTGCGCCCTCTAGTATCTTTTGCCTAGTTTCCTCTAGCTCGGCCTATGCCTGAGCCGGATCTACCACTTCTGCTACCGGGTTAGCCAAGCTATCCATAGCTTCTCTCAGTACGTTCTCAGGCCTCTCTAGTGGAGGTCCTCTACCTTTCCTCGGTGCCTTAGGTGTTACCTCCGGGTCCGGTGCTGGACCTTGCTTGCGCCTGCACCTGGCACGGTCATCATCACCTCCGCATGGTCCGGGGAGCGAGCGGTACGCGCCCCGCGAGCCACAGTGAGGGGTGGTTCCCCCGCATCGACGACGCGGCGCGGATGAACGCATGATATGTCCACAGCAACGTAGACCTTGTGTGCACCCAACTTGACGAAGAGGCCGTTGCGCGGAAGTGGGCGCGTGCTGAAGCAACCAGCGTTGTCGCTGACGAAGTCGAGCGCTCCAAAGCGCTAAACGAGCCCAGAGACGATGCGTTCGCCGGTGCCGATGATGTTTCTCGTCCGGATCTTCACCCCTGCTATTGCTGCTAGCCCCATGGTGGGCGCCAACTGTCGTGGTGGTGTCACGGCAGATGCCATGGATAGGCTAAAGGTGGGGACTAATACACGCTAGGGGAATCCAGGGAGGGATAGTGGAGTGATTCTCCACACAGAAGTTTGTATTGATTTCCCTCAAGATTACAAGTGCTCCTTGAGCTATATTGGCGAGAGGAGGAAGAAGGGGCTCTCTTACTCCCACCCACAGTTCACCCCTAGAACCTTAACCAAAACCCTATGGCCTCAAAGAACTCAACCCCTTCTACTGGAACCCTAGCCCCCCCTTATATAGAGGAGGCTCGGTCCCTGCCTAGGGCATACGTGGAGGCATATTCCTAAGAATATGCCTCCTCCCAAAGTGGTAACACGACGAGGGTGCTTTTCCCCCGCGTCATACATGCTTTAGCTACATAAGCCTTTGCGGCGCCCGCGTCAGCCGACATGGGCGTCGTCACCCTTGTCGGCCATGACCCGGTGGTTCTGCCCTTGCTTTCTTCGCGCATGCAGTGCGTACCGGACCCTCTTTTTGACCAGAGAGATTCCTTCCTTCTCCCAGAAGCTAAGCGGGGACCCGGATCATAGTAGATCCGGCCACACCTGTTCCTGCATATAAGTTAGATAAGCTCTTCCGACTTACTCCTTAAGTCGGCTGAGACAATGTTAGGCGACCCCCCTGGTCCGGGTTACTCCGTGATCCGGCCTGCCTTGAGGTGACCCGGCTAGCATCTATTTTGACCCTGCCGAACCTCGGCTAACTCGGCCTTTATACCCTGGAGTGACCCTACCCGGGGGTATCCCCCCAACACTTTGTTTATTTGCTTTATCGAAAACCCCTAAAAATCCGTTTGCTAAGTATTTGCAGAGAATTCCTGATCCATACCACTAGCCAGCACCTTCTGCTCCTCGTTGGGTTCGACACTATTACTTATCGAAAATACTGCGATACACCCTCTATACTTGTGGGTCATCAAACACATGCAATGACATTAGTGGAACAATGTGGTATTGGAAAAGAACACATCCAATGACACTAGTGGATCAGTGTGTCAAACCTTGGTCACAGAGACCAAAAACACATAGGAAAGCAGCTTCCACCTTGCATGTTGCACCAGTGTGGCAGAAGTTGTATCACAGAATCCACTGGAGTGTGTGTTGTCATGTGGTTTAGGGAAAGAACACATAAAATGGCACTTTGTGATCACACTGGTCTAGGAAAAGAACACATGCAATCACACTAGTGGATCAATGTGTCAAACCATGGTGACAGAGACAAAAACAGATAGGAAAGGAGCTTCCACATTGCATGTTGCACTAGTGTGGCAGAAGTTACATCACAGAATCCACTGGAGTGTGTGTTCTCATGTTGATCACAATGGTCTAGGAAAAGAACGCATGCAATGATACTAGTGGATCATTGTGTCAAACCATGGTGACAGAGACAAAAAACAGATAGGAAAGCAGCTTCCACATTGCATGTTGCACCAATGTGATAGAATTTGCATCACAGAATCCACTAGAGTTTGTTTTGTCATGTGGATCCATGTAGTTTAGGGAAAGAACACATGCAATGGAACTAGGTGATCATAGTGGTCTAGGAAAAGAACAGATGCAATGACACTAGTGGATCAATGTGTCAAACCATGGTGATAGAGACAAAAACATATAGGAAAGCAGCTTCCACATTGAATGTTGCACCAGTGTGGGAGAAGTTGCACCAAAGAATCCACTGGTGTGTGTGTTGTCATATAGATCCAAGTGGTTTAGGAAAACAACACATGCAATGACACTAGTGTATCAATGTGGTCTAGGAAAAGAACACGTGCAATGACACTAGTGGATCAGTGTGTCAGACCTTGGTCAGAGAGACCAAAAACACATAGGAAAGCAGCTTCCACATTGCATGTTGCACTAATGTGGCAGAAGTTGCATCACAGAATCCACTGTAGTGTGTGATGTCATGTGGATCGGATATCCATGTGGTTCAAGGAAAGAACACATGCAATGGCACTAGGTGATCACTGTGGTCTAGGAAAAGACACATGCAATGACACTAATGGATCAATGTGTGAGACCATGGTGACAGAGACAAAAAACAGATAGAAAGGAAGCTTCCAAATTGCATGTTGCACTAGTGTGGGAGAAGTTGCATCACAGAATCTACTAGAGTGTATGTTGTCATGTGGATCCATGTGGTTTATGAAAAGAACACATGCAATGACACTAGTGGATCAATATGGTCTAGGAAAAGAACACATGCAATAAAACTAGTGGATCAGTGTGTCAAACATTGGTCATCGAGACTAAAAACACATAGGAAATCAGCTTCCACATTGCATGTTGCATTAGTGTGGCAGAAGTTGCATCACAAAATCCACTGGAGTATGTGTTGTCATATGGATCCATGTGGTTTAGGGAAAGAACACATGCAATGGCACTAGGTGATCACAGTGGTCTAGGGAAAGAACACATGCAATGACACTAGTGGATCAGTGTGTCAAACCATGGTGACAGAGACAAAAGCCAGATAGGAAAGCAACTTCGACATTGCATGTTGCACCAGTGTGGCAGAAGTTACATCACATAATCCACTAGAGTGTGTGTTTTCATGTGGATCAATGTGGTTTAGGAAAAGAACACATGCAATGACACTAGTGGATCAGTGTGTCAAACCTTGGTCATAGAGACCAAAAACACATAGGAATGAACCTTCCACATTGCATGTTGCACAAGTGTGGCAGATGTTGCATCATTGAATCCACTTGAGTGTGTCTTTTCATCTGGATCCATGTGGTTTAGGAAAAGAACACATGCAATGACACTAGGTGATCACAGTGGTCTAGGAAAAGAACACATGCAATGGAACTAGTGGATCATTGTGTTAAACCTTGGTCACAGAGACAAAGAACACATAGGAAAGCAGCTTCCACATTGCATGTTGCACCACTGTGGCAGAAGTTGCATCACAGAATCCACTGGAGTGTGTGTTGTGATGTGAATCCATGTGGTTTAGGAAAATAACACATGCAATGACATTAGTGGAACAATGTGGTCTAGGAAAAGAACACATGCAATGACACTAGTGGATCAGTGTGTCAAACCTTGGTCACAGAGACCAGAAACACATAGGAAAGCAACTTCCACCTTGCATGTTGCACTAGTGTGGCAGAAGTTGTATCATAGAATCCACTGGAGTGTGTGTTGTCATGTGGTTTAGGGAAAGAACACATGGAATGGAACTTTGTGATCACACTGGTCTAGGAAAACCATGGTGAAAGAGATAAAAAATAGATAGGAAAGGAGCTTCCATATTGCATGTTGCACCAGTGTGGCAGAAGTTGCATCACATAATTCACTAGAGTTTGTGTTGTCATGTGGATCCATGTGGTCTAGGAAAATAAGACATGCAGTGACACTAGTGGATTAGTGGGTCAAACCTTGGTCATAAAGACCAAAAACACATAGGAAAGCAGATTCGATATTGCATGTTGCTCTAGTGTGGCAGAAGTTGCATCAAAGAATCCACTAGAGTGTGTATTGTCACGTGGATCCATGTGGTTTAGGAAAAGAACACATGCAATGACACTAGTGGATCAATGTGGTCTAGGAAAAGAACACATGTACTGACTCGTGTATTAACGAGCTCATTGGGGAACCGCAAAAGGAAGGTATGATGAGCACAGCTGTAAGTTTTCCCTCAGTTATGAAACCAAGGTTATCAATCCAGTAGGAGCAAGGAAACACCTCCAAGGTGTTGCTAGATGGACTTTGGCAGGGCGCACTACCGGCGCCAGCAGCAACGTGGAAACCTGCACAACACAACCACAGAACTTTGCCCCCAACTTACAGTGAGGTTGTCAATCTCACCGGTTTTGCTGAAAACAAAGGATTAAACATATTGTGTTTAAGAACGTAATAGTTTGCAGAAAGTAAACAGAAAGCAGTAAACAGTTGTAGATTGATGGTAAAAGAAAGGACTGGGGTCCATAGGTCACTAGTGGTGGCTCTCCTTAAGATAGATAACATGTTGGGTGAACAAATTACAGTAGGGTAATTGACAAACATCGAGAAAGCAAAACATGCATATACTAATCATCTTGACTCCTTTGAGATTCGATTGGGCATTACAACATTATACATAGACCGTAATCCAACTGCATCTATGACTAATAATCCACCTTCAGGTTATCATCCGAACCCCCTCCAGTATTAAGTTGCAAGCAATAGATAATTGCATTACGCATTGCGTGTAAAGAAAACAATCCGATTGTTCTATGAACAAATGATTGTTGTTTTCTCCCTAGTAGCAACAACACATCTAGTACCTTAGATATTTCTGTCACTTCCCCAGATTACTAGAGGCATGAACCCACTATCGAGCATAAATACTAACTCTTGGAGTTGCTAGCATCTACTTGGCCAAGATAGCTACTAACAACGGAAAGCATGCAAGATCACAAATAAAAAAGACATAATAGAATCAATAATCAATCTGAAATAGCATCTCAATATCAATCGGATCCGCACAAACACAACATGTAGAATTACAAATAGATGATCTTGATCATGAATGGAGCTCACAAGATCTAAACATGATAGCACAAAGTAGCAGAACCAGCCATCTAGCTACTACATGGACCCGTAGTCCAGAGATGAACTACTCACGCATCACACCGGAGGCTTGCATGGTGACGAAGAAGGCCTCCAGGGTGAATTCTCCCCTCAGGCAGGGTGCCGGGAAGAGCTTTAGATCCCTCCCGATCTACGGATGGAGATGATGGAAGCAACAGACTCTTTCATGGAAATTTGATCGAGTACTTAAGGTTTCTGTATCAGAGGCATCTTATAGGCGAAAGGGGAGGCCGAGGTGGTGCCCGAGGCGGCCAGACCAACCCCTGGCGCGGGCCAGGCTTGGCCGTGCAGCCAGGTGGTGTGGCGGCCCCCTGGCCCCTCTCTGTCTCGTATTCTGGCTCCATGTCCCCCTCGGTGAAAAACTAACTTTGGGTTTTGTCCCGTACAATTCCAATAATATTCATTTTCTGACTTTGCTGGAACCAAAAACAGCAGAAAATAGGCAGCTGGCACTGTGGCTCTTGTTAATAGGTTAGTCCAAGAAAATGTATAGAAAGTACTCCAAAGTGTGGACAAAACATAAGAAAGTAGATAAAACCAAGCATGGAACATCAAAAATTATTGATACGTTTGCAACGTATCAACATCCCCAAGCTTAACTCCTGCTCGTCCTCGAGTAGGTAAGTGATAAAAAGAAAGAATAATTTTTGATGTGACATGCACCATCATAAACTTGATCAGAGTATTTGTAAAACATTGATAGCTGGGATCATAGTACTTCAACATAGCATGAAAGATAAAGTTCTAACAATAAGACATAGCAACTATGTTGCAACATGAAAAGGCACAAACAAAAGATTCATGATTAACAATGCTTTGCAAGACGTTTGTTTGTTTCACATAAAGAAAACATAGGACAGTGGCATTCAGCTTGTCCCTCATAGAGTAGCAAACATAAATGCATAGGACACCTTCAAAGTTCATAAGCGTGACTAGATACAAATAGTTTAAGAACAAGCAATATCAAAATTATGCATCAATCAACAAGTCTTGGGACAATGCACATAGAACTAAGAATGGTCACTATGCTCTCAAATTAGGTGCATAAAGATAGAAGGTGGAGACTCAACATAAAAGTAAAAGAAAGGCCTTCATAGAAGGAAGTAGGGAATCAAGTTTCATAAAGAGCTTCCAAAAATTATGGTACTTATTAGCTTTCAGCTCTCATTGCCCCTATCATAAGCATCTTTAGGTGATTAAGGTTAAAGTGACACAACTAAGAGGATATGCTTGACAAATTATAAGCTGAAATCTCATGCCCCTTACTTACGAAGACCGAACCTCATGCTACTCAAATTTATTCACAAGTAAGCTCTTGTCATTGTAAGTACATATGTATCATAGAGAACCACCAACGGGGTACCCCTTGCACATGATACAGGAGCTATCCCATAATCAAAATGACAAGGCAAGCAGACAATGAGCATCCTAGCGATCTTTTTATTTGCTATTTGCATAGGTTTTTATTGAGGATGCTTCATAGAGTGCTCATTATGGTTATGCTGCAAGTTTCCACCATGATTAGGCATGGCTTAGGCTAGCGTCCAAGGCGTTTCTCTAACACAAATACAAACTCCATGTTCTTACAACTTCCTGATGACCCACAAGTATAGGGGTGTATCACAGTATTTTTGATAAGTAACAGTGTCGAACCCAACGAGGAGCAGAAGGTGCTGGCTAGTGGTATCGATCACAAATTCTCTACAAATACTTAGCAAACAGATTTTTAGGGGTTTTTGATAAAGCAAGTAAACAAAGTATGAGTAAATAAAAGACAGTAGGAATAAATGCAGCAGGTGGCCCAATCCTTTATGCAACAAAGGACAAGCCGGTTGTATTACTTAAGATGACCAAACGTTCTCGAGGACACATGGGAAGACTGTCAAGTGCTTTCGCTTCATATAGTTGATTAATCTTTTTTAGCTTGCTAAGTGTTGTGTGGGTGAACCTTTGCTAATGTACCGACCTTCCTAGGACTAATACATACTTGTGATTATACCCCTTGCAAACATCCGTAAGTACAAGAAAGTAATTAAGGTAGAAAACTAACCACAGCTTTAAACTCTAAGACCCTTACGCCCCTTGTGCAATGGTTTCCTAACGGGGGTTCAGGTTTCTGTCACTCCGGCAACCCCTACGATTAGTAGCCAAATACACAATGCATTCCTCTAGGCCCATATAGGTGAAGTGTCATGTAGTCGACGTTCACATGACACCACTATAAGAAGTACACCACAACTTAAATATCAAACTATTGAATCTTTCTCAACACAACTCCACTACTAACAACATGACTTCTCCCATGTCCTCAAGAACAAAACGAACTACTCACAAGACATCATATGGATCATGATCAGAGGTGGAATAATGATGTATAAAAATCTGAACATAAACAATAATTAAACGGTTCACTCAATAGCATCAACTACAAAGAGGAATCAACACCAGGAAAGTTTCCCCTAAGAACTATGCAAGATTCAATCCAATTGTTAGATCAATATGGAGATGGTGATGAGGGTCCTGATGGTGATGATGGTGGTGATGTTGATGATGATGATCCCGATGAAGTCTAGCTTGATGGTGGTGTTGATGGCGACGATCTCCCCTCTCTGGGAAGGAATTCCCCCGGCAGAAATCTGTCTGCCAGAGAGATCTTTCTCTCAGTGTTTTCCGCCCCGCAGAGGCGCGGAATCTTTATGTGGTCGCTCCCCGAGTCTTAGGGTTTCGGGAGGAATATATACGCTAGAGGGGAGAGCTAGAGGTGGGCCAGGGCGGCCACACCACCTGGTGGCGCGGCCTAGGGTGGCCCGCGCCAGGGGTTGGTGTGGGCCCCCTGTGGCCCATCTCCACTCCTCCTTCTGGCATCCTTCGTTTTCCAAATAGCACCTTTTCCATCAGAATCCTGACTACAGCGGTCCATGCTCCAAAAGTCATCAACCATGCAAAAATAGATGAGATAACATAAGTATCATCTCTTAATATGAAATATATCAATGAATAACAGTGAATTATGACATAGAATTCTGATGCAAAATGGACGTATCACTTCCCCTTTTATTTCACACCGTCGGGATCCATAAGCAAAAGAACATGATATCAACTAGGTACAATGTACAAGTGCAATGTTGAAAGCGTCCCCATGATACATGGTTCTGCTAATTTCAACTTATAAGGCACAAGCATATACGCAACGAAGATGGACGCAATGGTTCAAGTTTGTTAAGTGCAAGAAAGTAAAGTGTGCCATCAAGTTCGTGAGAGATTTAATCACTAATTTTCCCATAACAAGTTTAATTCGGAAGGTAGATAAAAACATGAATATACTTGGAATAGCAAATGCTAATAGGTAGGTATGGTGGACTCTTTGGAATAACTTGGTTTTAGGAGTTGGACGCATGAGTGGAACTCATACTTGGTTATGGAGGCTAGCAAAAGACTGGGAGCGACCAACTAAGAGAGAAATAATGGCCATAATCATGCAGAGGGACAAAACATCATTAATCAAAGAATAAAGTGATATTACAAGTCAAAAACTAAAGGATCATAAAGGCTATGGTGACTTGGGATAGTCATAACATGGTGTGAGCATGTGCCAAGTCAACCCAAATAAAGCATCAAAGGAGAATACCACAATACTATGCTTTAATATGTTAAAACAACGCATGATTATTCAAAGGCACATTAAGCAATCTCAATTGTTTATATCATGTCATGCTACAGCAAAGATCACTAAGCATAAAGCCAAACCAATATCAAGCATGGCATGACAAAGCATAGGCCACCGTCAAAAACAAGCTCTCTTTACCACTTAAGCATGAACTTTCCTACTCTTTTCCAATCCAAACCAAACTATTTGAAAACTAATGTATGAAAGAGGGGGTCCAACCAATTTATTCAGTAAACTAAGAAAACCAAGCAAACGAAAACCAAAAAACAAAAAACGAAGACGCTCCAAGAACAACACAACTATGCATGAAACAATAAAATTGAAGTGTTTGGAAGCAACTTGGGATTTTTATTGATGAAGAAAGGGATGCCAGCGATGATGACGCCGAACTTCCTCCTCCTGCTGCTCCTTAGTTCAAAAAACTTGAAAATTTATCAGATCCCCGGTATGCCGGGTGCCACTATATGCTGTATATGTGATATTTTGCTACTACGTTTCTATGCCGGATTAACTTGGGCGTAGTCCCCGAGTTTAATTTTCTTGTTCGTACAATCCTCTGGCTCGGGGCGTGTCTACCTTGATTCGGTTTTATGACTTACGAATCCGAGCTTCAAAAATTGTTTTAACAATACTTAAGAAACTTTTAGGCTTAGCTCAAAATATTTCAGCATAATAACTTGAAAATAAATACAGGGTTAGTCCGAAAAACAAATGTTAGCTCGAATAAACTCGTTTCCTTAGTCGTTTTTCATGTGCTACGCAATTCCAAACTTGTTCTCTTGCTTGCCATGAAGACAATTCTTGTTGGACAGCAGCAAGTCAAAGAATTGGGTTTTTGGTGCTCACACATTACTAATCTGGGTTAAGTAGAACGACTTATTCCAGCTACCGCATAAGAAATAATAACAAACATTATTAAGGCAGTCCCCAAGCTACTTCTCGAGGCGCTGCTATTTCATTGATAAGCTCATTGCTGACATACATACCGACATATGAGACGACACATATACATACACTTCTTAGCTAAGTGTAGAAGAGACGAAGTAGTGCTAAATTCCACGGTCGCTTAGATTCCTCTCCGAACCTGTCCGCCTTGTTCTTTTCCTGTGGCTTTGCATCTATAAGATAGTAAGAATCATTATGCAATGCTTTGCTCACAATGAACGGCCCTTCCCATGGGGGGGATAATTTATGCATGCCAGTAGTACGTTATACCAACCGGAGCACCAGATCGCCTTCCGAAAGACTCGGGGGTACATTTTCCGGCTATGGTAGCGTTGGAGATTTTGCTGATATATGGCGGATCTGGGAAGTTCCAGTTCTCTCGCTTCTTCCAGCAGATCAACATCATTTTGCCGGGCTTCTTGCACTTCGGCTTCTGTGTATTGGGTGACCCTAGGCGAATCATGCTCTATGTCGGCTGGTAATACAGCTTCTGCCCCATATACCAGAAAAAATGGCGTATAGCCTGTTGATCGATTCAGAGTTGTTCTTAAACTCCATAGTACCGCTGGTAGTTCTTCTATCCAGCACCCCGCTGATCTTTGCAGCGGCTCAATGAGCCGGGGTTTTATCCCGGATAATACTAATCCGTTCGATCTTTCCACTTGTCCGTTCGATGCGGGGTGGGCTACCGAGGCTACGTCCAGCCGGATCTTCTTATCTCGGCAAAAGCGCGCAAATGCTCCTTCCGCAAAATTTGTTCCATTATCAGTAATAATACTGTGTGGATAACCGTATCTCAAGATGATGTCTTTGAGAAATGTCACGGCCGTAGCTCCATCACATTTTTTTATAGGTTTCACTTCAATCCATTTCGTAAACTTGTCCACCATGACCAAAATGTGTGTCATGTTTCCTCTTGCTGGTTTGAACGGGCCAACCATATCCAAGCACCACACGGCAAATGGCCATGTAATTGGTATGGTCTTGAGTTCCGACATAGGCATATGTGTCTTGGTAGCGTACCTTTGAAAACCATTGCATTTTCTCACCAGATCTTCTGCTTGTTCTAAGGCACTTGGCTAGTAGAATCCATGACGGAACGCCTTTGCCACCAAGGATCTGGATGAGGCATGATGCCCGCATTCTCCTTGGTGTATATCTCGGAGGATGTCTAGTCCTTCTTCCGGGTCAACGCATCGCTGGAGGACGTTGTTTACACTCCGTTTGTACAACTCATAATTGATGATTGTGTATGATTTTGCTCTCCTCTGAGTTTGCCTTGCTAACACCTCCTCAGCGGGTAACGTTCTGTCTTTTAGGAATTGGAATATAGGCAGTGCCCAAGCTAGTATCGCTCATGGAGGGAACATCTCCTCATCAATTTCCATCTGATCTACCGGCATAACTTCAGCCGGATCACGCTGAGTAGTCCTCGGGTCTAGCGAGGTAGTCCCCGGGTTTGCCGAGGCAGTCCCCGGGTTGGCTGATGCAGTCCCCGGATCTCGCGTACTACCTCCCGTGTCAATGTCCATGGGCTCAGCTCCGGATTACGTATTTTCCGGGACATAGATCGAGTCGGTTCCTGGGGACGGCCTGATAGATGGTTTTCTGAGGTGTTCCAATGCTACACCCGGTGGAATTGCCTGTCTGGTCGATCCGAGCTTCGACAGCATGTCGGCAGCCTTGTTTTCCACTCGGGGTACATGGTGAAATTCACACCCCTCGAAGTAACCAGATATTTTCTGCACGTGAAATTTGTATAGTGCCATGTTTGGATCTAGGGCGTCCCACACTCCGGACACTTGATGCACCACCACATCCGAGTCGCCAAAGCATATTATCTGACGTATGCCAATCTCCTTTGCCACTTTGAGCCCATGCACAAGAGCCTCATACTCAGCGACATTGTTCGATGCCGCGAAATGGATCTGCAATACGTATTTTAGCTGGTCCTTCTTTGGCGAGGTAAGCACAACCCCAACGCCTAATCCGGTTTTGGTTTTCGACCCGTCAAAGTGCATCCTCCAGTAGTTCGGATTAGGTGGCTATGGTTCGTATTGTACCTCGGCCCAATCCACAAAAAAGTCCGCCACAGCCTGAGATTTAATTGCTTCTCTTCTGTCATATTGGGGCGCATAAGGGGCTAACTCAATTGCCCATTTTGCAATTCTGCCACTCGCATCCTTGTTACCCATTATCTCGGATATGGAGCTTCACATATTACTTTGATGGGGTGCTCCTCAAAGTAATTCTTTAACTTCTTAGCCGCCATGTAGACACCATATGCCACCTTTTGAAAGTGCGGGTAGTTCTGTTTTGAGGCAGACAATACCTCGCTCAAGTAATATACTGGTCTCTGCATCGACTTACCCTCTTCATTGCGCTCCACTACAATCACTGCACTTACAACTCGGTTGGTTGCGGCTATGTAGAGCAACATTGGCTCCTTTGATAGTGGAGAGGCTAACACTGGTGCAGTGGCCAACATCTTTTTTAAGTGGGCAAAGGCTTCATCGGCCTGTGGCGTCCAAACGAATTTATCCGACTTTTTCATGAGTTGGTAGAGAGGCAATGCCTTTTCTCCCAGTCGACATACAAACCGACTCAACGATGCTAAGCACCCAGTGAACTTCTAGACATCGTTAAGACACTTAGGCAGCTCCATTCGCTCAATGGCCCGAATCTTAGTTGGATTAACCTCGATACCTCGGCTGGAGACGAGAAATCCGAGTAATTTTCCAGCCGGGACACCGAAGGTACATTTTTCTGGGTTAAGCTTCATCTAGAACCTTCTCAAGTTCGCGAATGTCTGCCTGATGTCGTCAAGGAGCGTTTTGCTTTCCTTGGTCTTGATAACCACATCATCCATGTATACTTGTACGTTCTGACATATTTGGTCGTGCAAACATTTTTGCATACATCTTTGGTACGTTGCACCTGCATTACGCAAACCAAACGGCATAGTGCGATAGCAATAAGCCCCGTACGGGGTAATAAACGTAGTCTTTATTTGATCATCTGGGTTCAGAGGTATCTGGTGGAAACCAGAATATGCATCAATGAATGACAACAGTTCAGATCCCGCGGTTGAGTCTATGACCTGATCTATCCTCGGCAGTGGAAATGGATCTTTTGGACATGCCTTATTCAGGTTCGTGTAATCGATACACATATGCCAAACCACTGCCACGTTCGGATCATCTTTCTTCTTTTCTACCAGCACCGAATTAGAGAGCCAATCCGGATACAACACTTCCATGATAAATCCTGCTGCTAGTAACCGAGCTATCTCGTCTCCAATCACTTTTCTCCTATCCTCGGCGAAGCGGCGGAGAGGTTGCTTCACCGGCCTTGCTCTGGGCCTTACGTTTAAAGAGTGCTCGGCCAACTCCCTCGGAACACCTTGCAAGTCCTGTGTAGACCAAGGAAAAATATCCCGATTCTCACGGAGGAAGTTAACGAGATCGCTTTCCTATTTGTCAGTTAACCCGACACCAATTGTTACGGTGCGCTCCGGGAACATGTCATCAACTGGAACCTTCTTGGTGTCCTTTGCGCCTTGGAATGAAATGCTGCCATGCGGGTTACTCAACGCCGGCATATACTGCTGCGCGGACTGAGCTAATGCCGCCACCTCTTGGATTTTTCTTTTCTCTTGCGCAATCACGAGTGACTCGGCTAGGTTAGACCCGGCTGAAGCACACTTAATGGAACGTCGGAAATCTCCAACAATGGTAATCACTCCATTTGGCCCGGGAAACTTCATCTTCAGATAACTGATATGGCAGCTCTCCATGAACTTGTTCAATGCTGGTCTTCTGAGTAACGCGCTCCGGGCTGAACTCTAGAGTCTCCGGGAGGAGAAGACCAAGATTGACGACATCATTTTTGGTACGTTCCATCTTTCTGACTTTTATCAATGTCGGACTTTTCTTAACTTGTTTCGTGTATAGGTCCTCTACACTTGACGGACTCTTCCTCCTCCGAGCCTCGCACCCACCGACTTACCCAAGTCGGTGACCTGCTTCATGACTTCCGCCAGTCCCTTGAGGACGTCGGCGAAGCTCTCAAGATTCCGGAAATGCCAAGCATGTCGGATTTTCAGGTGCGGGACAAGGCCAAGGAGATGCCGCAGCTTGTTCAGGACTGGAACATGTCCTACGCGTGGACTGCTGGGCAGAACGCTCTCACCATGGTCATGAGCCACCATGGAAACATGGAGATATGGCAAGTGACCAGAGGGTACTGCAAGGTAGACGAAGACGGCCAGGAGCAGGACCTTCAAGCCATCATGCACTCCTGCGTCGGATACGGGTGTCACATGGCTGATCTGACCAGCTACGAGATCCCCTTCTTCACCCGCGTGGATACTCCGCCTCCTCCTACAGAAGAAACCGAAGAAGTTTCCGACGATGAACGCACCATCTCGTATGTGGACATCTCAGAACGATATCAAGGCGGAGTGACCAGTGAGCCGGCAGATCCTTCATCTCCTCCTGCATCGTAGACCAGAAATTTATGTATTATTCCGGAACAATATGGTGCGTTTGTAAATATATAGTACTTTAACTTTTGCAAGTGCTAAGCTCTTAATCTATTCAGCACTTTTTTGGCTTTAAAATTTTTTCGTGTGCTTGAAATGTTTACATAAGCACTTGTATTTTTTCGTCTCTACTTATCGTTTATCTGCCTTTCCGCCTCGTCCCTTTCGTGAGCCGGCTAAACCTTCCGCCGGAAACTTTGCCGAGCAACGGAGCTCAATTGCTAAACCAGTTTAAACTCAGATACAAAGCCGGCTTCCAGTACCAACAATTCACTACTCGGAAAATGCCCGCATCCAGCAATCAGACAAATAACCAAAGTAAAGACTAGAAACTTTACAGTTATACCGAGGGTAGAAGTTTTAGAATCGGAAATCTAAACCAGAACAAACATGAGCATAAAGTACTTTCAAGCATTCTGGGATTTTCAACTATGACATGATCATTCGAAAATAAGATGGTTTAAGAACTTCTCAGAAAAAACTTGTGGTAACCAAAACTTTTTTTCTCACGTAACATGTACATATGTATGATTACAAAGAAGGATAAACTAAGAATAAAAGGGATGTAGCTGAGCAATATTCCACGGTCTGTCTAACTCATCCGGATTTGTACTGCCTCCAGCTCTCTTTCTCTTCTTTGTAGCAGGTCTTTCTTTGACTGGCCTCATGTTAGTTAAGTAGTACGATCCATTGTGCAATACTCGACTAACTAAAAAGGGCCCTTCCCATACTGGGGAAAGTTTGTGCTTTCTTTGTTGCACAAGCCGGAGAACCAAATCACCTTTATTGAAGGATCTATTTCGGACTCTCTGACTATGATACTTGTGTAACTTCTATTGATAGGCTGTAGATCTCATTTCAGCAACGACACGAACTTCTTTGACTAAGTCGAGATCATTTTGTCGAGAAATCTCGGCATCCTCTTCGATATACGCGGCCACTCTAGGAGAAGTATGAATCAAATCACTAGGAAGAACTGCTTCTGCACCATAGACCAAGAAGAAAGGTGTGTATCCGGTTGACCTGTTTGGAGTTATTCGTAAACTACAAATTACAGAGGGTAATTCCTCTTCCCAAGCCCCCGCAGCACGTCGTAGTGGTTCTTCGAGTCTCAGTTTTAGGCCTTATAGAATTAAACTATTTTCTCTTTCGACTTGTCCGTTAGCCTGTGGATGTGCGACTAACGCAATGTCAAGCCAGATATTTTGCTCGTCGCAGAATTTAGCCAATTCTCCCATAGAAAAGTTACTCCCGTTGTCTGTGATAATGCTATGCGGATATACATACCAGATTATAACATCCTCGACAAATCTTTTGGCTATTGCTCCGTCACAACTTGTGACGGGTTTAGCCTCAATCCATTTGGTGAATTTATCCACCATCACTAAGAGGTGAGTAAATCCACTTGGAGATCGTTTAAAAGGTCCTACCATATCAAGGCCCCAGACCGCAAAGGGCCATGTTATAGGTATTATTCGCAGCTGGTCAGCCGGAACATGAGCTTGCTTGGCGTACTTTTGGCGGCCTTTGCATGTATTGACTAATCGTTCGGCATTTGCCTGAGCTGTAAGCCAGAAAAATCCGTGTCGAAAAGCTTTTGCCACTATGATTTGGCTGCAACGTGGTGACCACACTCGCCTTCATGGATTTCTCTTAAGATTTCTACTCCTTCTTCCGGAGATACACAGCGCTAAAAACCCTAGAAACACTCTGTTTATAGAGCTCACCTTTAACAATAGTATAGGCTTTAGCTCGTCGGATAATCTGCCATCTCAGCACCTCGTCTTCGGGTAATTTGCCATCTACCAAATAATCGAGGTAGGGTTGAGTCCACCTGGGAATTACAGCCAGAACTGCTATTAAAGGTTAGTCGGATTTGGTCAGATATTCCTCATCTACTCCCTTTATTGAGGGAACTTTGAGGTGCTCTAAAAAAGCGCCATCCGGGACCTCTTTCTGCGTAGAACCTATCCGAGATAGTGCATCCGCTTCCTCATTTTCTGCTCGAGGGATGTGTTGAACTTCAAACCCTTCGAACGATTTAGATAGATCATCCACGACAGCTTTATATGCTGCCATGTGTTTATTTGCATTACAAATATCCGACACTTGTTGAGCAACAAGATCCAAATCTCCGTAACACATCAAACGTCTGATGCCAATGTCTTTAGCAATCCGGAATCCATGTAGCAGTGCTTCATACTCGGCAATATTGTTTGTCGTTGTGCAGTGGATCTGCAACACGTATAAAAGTTTATCTCCTTGGGGTGATTTGAGCACCACGCCAGCCCCCAAGCCCCCTCGAGCCTTAGACCCGTCGAAAAAGAGGGTCCAATTTTCCGACTCAGGGAGGATCATATTCTCCTTCGTCTCTGTCCAATCACCAACAAAGTCAGCAAGGATCTGGGATTTGATTGTTGTTTGAGGTTTGTACTCAATATCGAAAGCTAAAAGCTCTATGCGCCATTTGGCAACACGTCCTGTGGTGTCACGGTTGTTGATTATATCTCTCATGGGAGCTTTGCTCACCACGGTAATTGGATTCTCTTGAAAATAGTGTCGTAACTTACGAGATGCTAGAAAAACACCGTATGCTAACTTTTGATAGTGCGGATATCGCTGTTTTGATTCTGTCAGGACCTCGCTGACAAAGTAAGTCGGACGCTGCACCAGGTGTTCCTGATTTTCCTCTGATCTCTCCACCACCATGATGATACTAACGACCTTATTTGTCACAGCAATATAAATCAACATCGGTTCCTGAGGTTCCGATGCTACAAGGATAGGAGCAGATGAGAGTACTTTCTTCAGGTCTTGTAGTGCAGCTTCAGCTTCATCAGTCCAAACAAAATCTTTGGTCTTTTTCAGGAGTTTGTATAATGGTGTGGCTCTTTCACCAAGCCGGCTTACAAATCGACTGACCGCAGCGATGTAGCCAGTTAATATTTGTACGTCCTTTAGGCGAGTTGGCCTGGAAATATTGAGTATAGCCTTGATTTTGTCTCGGTTCACCTCCTCTTTGAGACACGATGAAACCTAACAATTTTCCGGCTGGTATTCCAAAGAAGCATTTCTTCGGGTTAAGCATGATGTTGTATTTTCGTAGATTGGCAAACATTTCCTCCATGTCAGAAATTAGTGTTTCCTTCTTTTTGGACATCACCGCGATATCATCCACGTATGCATGTACATTGCGTCTGAGTTGGTCGTGGAGGCAACGCTGCATCGTGCGCTGGTACGTAGCTCCTGCGTTCTTCAGCCCAAAGGGCATCGTAACAAAACAGAAGGTTCTGAAGGGGGTTATGAATGAAGTTTTGACTTTGTCAGATTCCTTCATCTGGATTTGGTGATAATCGGAATATGCGTCGAGAAACAGAGGAGTTCCGAGCCTGCCGTAGAATCGATAACTTGATCAATTCTAGGCAAAGCGAACGGATCTTTTGGACAAGCCTTATTCAAGGCAGTATAATCAACACACATCCTTAAATCAATGGTGTCCTTTTTAGGGACCATTACAGGATTGGCCGACCACTCAGTGTGGATGACCTCTTCTATGAATCCGGCTAACTCGAGCCGCGCTAGTTCCTTGGCTATTGCCTTACGCTTTTCGTCGCCAAATCATCATAAGGACTGTTTGACGGGTTTAGCGTTCGGGTTTACATTTAGAGAGTGCTCGGCAAGTTCCCTTGGTACTCCGGTCATGTTAGATGGCTGCCATGCGAAGATATCTTGATTTGCTTGGAGGAACTTGACGAGCGCGCTTTCCTATGCGCTATCTAGGCCTACGCCTATCTGGGTCACCTTGGAGGGGTCATCATCCTTCAACGGTGCTTTCTTCGTCTCTTCTGATGCCTTGAACTCCGGATTTGGCTTGGTCACCTCCTTCTTCGTTGCGGGTATCTCGGACGGATCTATGCTCTCCTTGATCTCCTGGTACTCCTGGGCGTGCAGCACGGCTTCGGCAAAGGCGGCATTTCCATCCTCGCACTCTTGCGCTTTCTTCGGGTCTCCCCTGATGGTGATCACGCCGTTGGGACCTGGAATTTTCATCATATTGTAAATGTAACACGGACGAGCCATAAAAGCCCAGTAAGCCGGACGTCCGAATATAGCGTGGTATGCACTCTTGAATGGGACCACTTCGAAGGAAAGTGCCTCCGTCCGATAATTCTTTGGAGTTCCAAATGTAACATCCAAAGTGATCTCTCCCAGAGAATTAGCTTGTCTTCCTGGGACAACTCCGTGAAAAATCACAGAGCTATGGTTCAACTGGGTCTCCGAGATCTTCATCCGGCGTAGCGTTTCGACATAGAGAATATTGATGCTGCTACCACGTCCACGAGGGTCTTGGAGAAACCATAACCGTCAATAAGTGGGTTGATGATTAAGGCGTATTTTCCTCGCCTGTGTAACTTAGGCGGATGATCATCGCGGTCAAATGTGATTGCCACTTCCGACCAGTCCAGATACTGTGGGACAGCCAGAACTGTTGCATTGAGCTCGTGTAGAACTGCTTTCTTGACCTCTGCTGGTTGAGATCCGAGGAAAGTGACATAAGTGTCCTTTTTGGTGGGAAAAGTCTTCTTCCCTTACGACTTGGGATTTGAAGCATCGGCTTCCTCCATGTCGTAATCTTCCTTGGTCTCTTTGTCCTTTTCGGGATTTTTCTTTCCCTTCTTCTGCTTAACTTTGTAGCCCGCTGTGTCATCTCTTTTGATGTCGTCATTGAAACGACATTCAGCGTTGGTGTGGGACGAGCCCCCATTGGCGTCTAGGTGATGCACACATGGGTTATTGGCAATGTCGGCCCAAGAGTAGGTTTTGCCTGGTTGCTGTTCTCCTCTACCTTGGACCCTCGAAGTCCCACGGCCACGCCCGCGGCCTCCGCCACGTCCTCCTCGTCCTCCAGACCCGGAAACAGTAGTCACCACCGCTGTTTCCGTGTTGGGTTTTTCCTCCGAGGTGTCCTTTCGTTTCTGAGCCTGTTGCTTTGTTTTTGCCGACTGGGGTACATCTAGGACGTTGAGTAGTCCCTCTGCATCTTCGTCAGCATCTGCATATTTGCTCGCTGTTTCTATCATCTCTCCCAAATCAGTGACCTTGTCGCACTTCAAGCGGTGACATAGTAGACCAATGGGGAGCCCTGCGATGAAAGCTTCAATCGCAGTTTGGTCGTTTACTCCTTCACAGGAGTTCTTGATGTCGATCCATCATCCGAGATAATCTCGGCAAGTTTCTCTGGCTTTCTAGGTGCAACGTTGTAGGTCTCTGACCGAACAGGGCCTCCGATATGTGCCTTCGAAATTACGAAAGAACGCACTTTGCATGTCATACCAGTTATGGATGGTGTTCTTCGGATGTTCATTGAGCCATGATCGCGCCGTCTTCCGCAGCATAAGTGGGAGATATCAGGTTGCGACCAGGTTGTTTTCGCCTTTGGCGATGCAGCATGCTTGGAAAAAATCCTATAGCCAAGTGTCTGGCCGAGCAATGCCATCGTAGGCTTGGATGTGTCTTGAGACAGCAAATCCTTTCGGGAATCTTGTAGCTCTGATGCATGGTCCAAAGCACTTTGGGACCATGTACATGTGATCGTTTTCATAGCGCCGCGCCTCAATGTTGGAATTGATCCTGTGCCTTGCGTTGTTCGGGGATAGAGATCGTCCCGAATGTTGGCTATGGCTGCGGTGCCGTGGAGCCGGACTTCGGCTTCTGCCACCACCTCCTCCGCCATGTCATCGTCCTTGCCCTCCATGGGGGCCGCTATGATGACTGTGTGGTGGAGAGGGTGGTGCAGCTGGATAGTTTCCGGCTGATCGATGGCCTCCATCCGGAGCATCACTATTCCAGTTCCAGGGAGGATCTTGACTATGACGAGCCCCCTGCCGGCTTGTACCAGCATGGTTTCCGTCGTTTCTTCGTCCGTCAGTCCCACCATGGTGAGGATCAGCCGGACGGCTTGTATACTTAGGAGGTGGCATTTTTTGACGATCCTCCTCCCGTCGTTTTTCTTTATCTTCTCCCCTTCGATCCTTAGATTCTTGTCGGGAAGGGTTCGTCGGATTCAGGGAAGCAATGGCATCTTTCTCGGCCGCTGGGGCGACGTTGCTCCAGTTACGTGAAGTTCTGTGATGCTGTCCTGAAGATACGGTTCTTGAATGGTTGTCTTCCCGGTGTTCGGGGTGGTGATACTGCGCCCAGACGTAATTACGCCAGCCCATGCCGGATCCGTGCGACATTGGTCGGAATCTGAGACCAGTTTTTGACTTCCGGACAGGGCGACCTTTTGCTGCTCCAGTCCCTTGTTGAGTAGTTTGATACCGAAGCGGATCTCCTCCGGTCCTGGATTAGCCGATAGAATTTCTCGGGCTGCCACGGTATTCTATACTGGTGTTGGGTATACCCAATCTCTGTTGCTATCTTTCCGTGGCTTCCCCATCTCATCTCCAAAAAGAACAGCGAATTGGTTGTCATCTATGTGACGTTTCCGTGTCTTATGATGCAAACGAGACATGTATTCCTTGTTTGACATGCGTTTCTTCTCCACCTCGATGTTTTTGGCTTCATCAAGGTGTTGTTGACGACGCGCTTCTAGGGCCTGTGCCCTTTCGTCCAGCTCGTCCGCAGTAAGTTCTGTGGCTGTAGGGATAGGTGTAGTTAATGCGGCATCGATGAGTTTACGCGCACCTTCGGTGATCACATGTCCATCCACCGATGCTTCCTTTTTCGGCTCGTCTGGGATAAGTGCTCCATCCGAGTCTTCTTCGTATTCCTCGGCAATCACTTCCTCTGTCAGAGGGTCTTTTGTCGGGGTATTGTTTTTCTTGTTCTTCTTCTTTGCCTTCTTGGCAGCGCCGGTAGCAAAGACGGCTTTGGGTCCGTTTCCCGGAGTCAAGCTCTGATCAGTACTTTCGCACATCTGGACTTCTGGATTGTCTTCGACGTCCATGTCATCCTGATCTTTGGGAGAGTGTTCCCCGGATCCTTCATCCATGGCTTCTCCTTCTTCTGCAGCTTTGGAGTTGTACTCCTCTTCATATTCCACGGAGAACTTTCGGAAATCTACTAACGTCATCGATTTATCCGAGGATGCGGGTACGTCGGCGTTTGTTCCAATTTCCTCCAGCACCGAGTCGGTGTTTTCTCCAGCATCGGCAGAGCCGGATCCGGATCCCATGTATTCGACGAAGTGCAACGCGTGCTTCCTGAGGTACCTGGTGCTTTCATGGTCAGCCATGTCGAAACTTTTGATGGTCTCAAGAATTGCATCTGCGCTTTCACCTTGCAGTATCATACGTCGTAATGTGTACCTTAGCAAAGGTCTATCTGTCCCGGCATCATCAGAGCTGGAATCAGTGTCACTGATATGCTCCTCCTGGATTTCGACTTCCGTGGGTGGGTCGATCTGGGATCCGGCTCCTCCTGGGAGATCTACTCCAGATTCGACGTGGACCGCTAGGTCTTCTTCAGGCTCGGATTTCTCCACTATCTCCGCAACTGGTGCGGGCTGGGTGGTATTAGGGTTTTCTGAGATCCAGAACTCTGCCGCCTCCACGGACAAAGGGGACCCAGAAGTTTCTTCTGCCTCTATCATCACCGCTGGGGTGGGTTGGGCATGTTCAGCGAAATCGATGTAAACATCGATCTCGCCAAAAGACATGATTGTGTAGGCAGTCACAACCTCCCTAGCCGGAATCCAAGTCTCGTCGAGAACGATGAGAGGGACGTCGCTGGCGTAGAGGATGCGACCGACGGCGATAGTCTCACCGATTCCGATTCTTGCAAATTCCGCTCGGAACGCAGATCCGAAGATCACTTGCCCCACGGTGGGCGCAACTGTCGTCGGATTGATGACAAGTACGCCATGAGGGGGTCCTCGAGGCGTGCGGAAGAGAGGGGTGTGAGACGTACGGTATTCCGGGACGGTGAGCACACAAGTTTACCCAGGTTCGAATCCGCCGGCTTTGGATGGATCCTACTCCTGCTAGCAATCCAGTAATACGGCAGAGCCAGAATATGGGTTACAAGGGTTTTGCCTGTGCGAGTTGAGATTGTAGACTATTGAGGTGTGCCCTAAAGGCTCTCCCTAGGTCGGCTTATATAGGTATCTGGCCTAGGGTTTACAGGAGAGATCTATCCGGCTACGACTGAGAGTCGGTTACAGAGTACATCTTGAACTACAAGTAACATTATGGGCCTAAGTCGATAAGTCTTCTGGGCCTTCCCGTAGCCGTATTGGACTCCGTCTTTCTCCCTGACTGGGCCGCCCATGAAGCAATGCTCAAACCCGAAGTGGGCCACCCTAGTTAGTGAGGAACTGTAAGGATACCCGGAAAGTATATCCCCAACACAAATAATGGCTGAAATCTGTCAAAACAGACCTGCAGGAAAAAACCAATTTTCTCGAAGACCTTCTGTTGCTCAAATCAAAAAGTGTTGACGTAACGAAAGATAGATAACAACCTGGGGGCAGAAGCACAAAAATTCACGCCTGAAAACAACGTCCAAATATTTTACACGAATTTTTACGGTGAATCACAGAAATCTGTTTCGGGACAGCAACTTTCCCTATCATTACTTCTCTCTAATTAGAGGTTACTCTTGGCACAAAAAGCAAATAAAAAGGATGAGAGGTTATTACTGAGGTAATAACTTCCAAGACTCATCTAAAACTTTTGGGTTATCTCCCAATAAGTACTTTTCTTTAATGCCTTTAAGTTAGGCATAAGAAGCAAGAAAAAGAATCAAGTGTTCTTAAATGAAGAAGCATTAAGAGCAAATTTTGTTTTCATAGGAGAGGCAAAAGAAATCTTTTCTCTCTTCTTAGGGAAGTGTTCTATACCTTTATTGAGTGGGAGTTGATATTTAATGGTGCCTTCTTTCATATCAATAATGGCACCAACAGTTCTAAGAAAAGGTCTTCCCAAAGTAATAGGACAAGAAGCATTGCATTCAACATCCAAAACATAGAAATCAATGGGGACATAGGCATTGTTAACCATAATAAGAACATCATTAATACTCCCCATGAGTTTCTTTTTCGCATTATCATCAAGTGGGACATTCAAATAACAATCTTCCAATGGTTGCAAATCAAGCATATCATAAATCCTTCTAGGCATAATAGAAACACTACTATCAAGATCACATAAAGCTTTAAAATCAAAATCATTCACTTTCATATTAATGATGGGTTCCCAACCATCTTCTTGCTTTATTGGAATAGAAGCTTTATGTTTCATCTTTTCTTCTTTAATATTTATGAGAGCATCAGTAATGTGTTTTGTAAAGGCCATATTCAAAGCACTAGCTTTAGGACTTTTAGCAAGCTTTTTTAGGAACTTAATAACTTCAGAGATGTTGCACCCATCAAGATCAAAATCATAATTAACATCTAAAGTAGTAGAGCTATTACTAGCCTCAACACTAGTGGTAGTGATAGTAGAAACACTAATGTTTCTAGCAATTTCATCTTCTCTTTCCCACTTAGCATGCAATTCAGCTAATAGTCTAACATTTTCATCAATTCTAACTTGTATGGCATTAGTAGCAGCAAAGGGATTATCAATAGTTTCAGGTTTAGCAGCCATTTTATTAAAAGAAGATTGAGCTTCAGCCAATGATGCTATATTTCTTTCAGCATTAGAGAGTTTCTCCTCAATAGTTTTATTGAAAGCGGTTTGTTTACTAATAAAGTCTTTAAGCATAACTTCAAGTTCAGAGGGAGAACTCCTATTGTTGTTGTAGGAATTTCCATCAGCATTACTATTGTTGGGAGGATATGGTCTATAATTGTTGTTACCAAAATTATTCGTGTAGGCATTATTGCTAAAATTGTTATTTCTTATAAAGTTCACATCAACTTGCTCTTCTTGAGCAACCAAAGAGACTAAGGGAACATGATTTGGATCAATATGAGCCTTCCCATTAACAAGCATAGACATAATAGCATCAATTTTATCACTCAAGGAGGAGGTTTCCTCAACAGAATTTACCTTCTTACCTTGTGGAGCTCTTTCAGTGTGCCATTCAGAATAGTTGACCATCATATTATCCAGAAGCTTTGTTGCAGCACCTAAAGTAATGGTCATAATGTTGGAGATATGCCCTAGAGGCAATAATAAAAGTAGTTATTATTATATCTTTGTGTTTATGATAAATGTTTACATTCATGCTATAATAGTATTAATAAGGAAAACATTAATACTTGTGTGATTTGTAAACTTAATTTGAAGTCCCTAGTAAAGCCTCTATATAATACTAGCTTGTTGGTTAATAGATGATTGTGGTTTCCCTATCATGAACATTGATATGTTATTAACAACAAGATCATATCGTTAGGAGAATGATATGGTGGACATACTCCTATAGATAAGCGTAGCATAAAGATCAAGTCATTTTAATAGTTCAATTGCTATATGCTTTCTGATACATAGTTATCTAATTCCTTAGACCATGAGATCATGCATATCACCTTTACCGGATGGATGCTTTGATGTCATCAAACACCACACCGTAACAGGGTGGCTATAAAGGTGGCATTGAGTGTTCGTAAAGTATTGGTTGAAACACATGGATCAAGAGTGGGATTTGTCCATCCATATGACGGATAGATATACTCTGGGCCCTCTCGGTGAAATGTCATCCAATTAGCTTGCAAGCATGTGACTGGCTCACAAGGGATCACATATCACGGGAACGAGAAAAGAGTACTTATCAGTAACGAGGTTGAACTAGGTATGCAGAGATACCGACGATCATAACCTCGGATAAGTAAACTATCGTGAGACAAAGGGAAATTGATATCGTATGTAAGTGGTTCATTCGATCGCAAAGTAATCGTAGAAATATGTGGGAGCCATATGAATTTCCAGATTCCTCTATTGGTTATTGTTCGGAGAAGTGTCTCAATCATGTCCGGATAGTTCACGAACCATAGGGAGACACACTTAAGGATTCGACGTTGTTTGAGTAGTTATGGAATGATGAGAAAGAGTCCGAATGTTGTTCGGAGTCTCGAATGGGATTCGGGATATCACGAGGAGATCCGGAATGGTCCGGAGAATAAGATTCATATAAGGAAAGTCCCGTTTCGGAGTTGGGGAATGGTTCCGGTGTTTTCATCGGGAACATTCTAGAAGGTTCCGGAATGTCCGGCACTCCGGGGGGGGGGGGGGAGGGTACATGAATGTGTCATTGTAAGTTGGAATGATTGCATCATGTACTAGGTGTCCTTGCTGTCCAAAATAAAGGGTTTATTTAAATCCTAAATTGAAAAAGTCAAACGGCTAGTTTGAAAGTCAAACGGCAAGTTTTGGAAAGAGGAGGAGGAGTGGGAAACCGAGTTGGGGAGGGATTCCCTCCACCAACCGCCAGCCCACCTCCAAGCCGAGTTGGGGAGGGACTCCCCTCCCCTTGGCCGCGCCTCCCACCTATAAAAGGGAGGGGCAGGGTTGCCCCTCCTAGTACACAAGTCCCTCTCCTCTAAACCTAAACCCTAGCCACAGCCTAGGGATTTCTCCCAAGCCGTCAAGTTAGAGCTTCTAATTGCCCTAGCCTCCGGTTTAGAGCTTTCTAAATGGTGTGTCTAAACCCTAGATCACCAAAGCTCTCTCATACTCCACCATACTCGCTCCGGCTTAAGACGAAGCCTTGCGAGATCTCCCCTCTACTTCCGGTACCACGCCGTTGTGCTGCCGGAATCGCGAGGAGAGTGCTACAACCTCCGCTGCCTGCTGGAACAAGGGAGAGGAAGGTCTTCGTCGAGTACCGAACGTGTGACCGACTGCGGGAGCGCTGCCGGAACGCGGCACCGGAAGGATCGTCTACGCGATCTTGAGATCGGAAAGAGTACGACTACATCACCCACGAGAATCTGCTCTCGTTAAACACTTTGGAATCTTCGAGGGTGAGTTATTCCATCGACTCGTTGCTACAATCTAGTAGATAGATCTTGGCTTGTTTGTTTGTATGCGATAGAAATTTTTTGTTTTCCATGCTACGAAACCCTACAGTGGTATCAGAGTCGTGTCTATATGTATATCTGTTGCACGATTAGAACACAATGGTCATTGTGGGCATTGATGCTTTTATTGTCGATTGCTTCTTGTGTACTTTGCATCTTGCGGGATGTTGGGATGAAGCGGCCCGGGCTAACCTTACATGACATCGTTCATGAGACTTGCTCCACGCTTGACATGCAACTCGTATTGCATAAGTGTCTTTGTGGGTGCCTGTTTCTCCCAGCATAGTGGAGATCCAATTTACAACGGGTGATTAACAATACTAGTATCAATGTTGTGGTTCTTGTTCGTAAGTTAGAACGACACTTATTGAAAGCCCCAAACCACGTAAAATATGCAAAGAAAGTAGAGGCGTCTAACTTTGTTTTGCAGGGGTGTGCAGTGATGTGATATGGCCATGATTGTGATTATATTTGATGTATGCAATGTTCCTTATTGTAAGTTGGCAACCAGCAGGAGCCATATGGTTGTCTTTAATTTATGTTAAGACCCGCGTGTCTATTCAAAGTAGTTGTAATAGTTGAAGCCGGTGGACGACAACCATGGAGAAGCGTCATTGACCTTGATGCAATGCCGGTGATGATGGAGATCATGTTCGTGCTTGAAGATGGAGATCGGAAGCACAAAGAAGAAAGGCCATATCATATCACATATTATGAATTGCATGTGATGTTAATCCTTTATGCATCTTGTATTGCTTAGTAGATGATGGTAGCATTATAAGATGATCCCTCATGAACATAATTTCAAGTTCTAAAGTGTTCACCCTTAGTATGCACCGTTGCTAAAGCTTGTTGTTTCAAAGCACCACGTGATGATCGGGTGTGTTAGATTCCGCGGGTGAATACAACGTAAGCAAGCCAGATTTGCTTATGCGGTAACTAAGGTTTGATCTTGACGAGCCTAGCATGTACAGACATGGTCTCAGGAACACGAATCACCGAAAGGTAAAGCATGAATCATATAGTAGATATGATGAACATGTCGATTGTTCGCCATTGAAACTATATCAACTCTCGTGATGATCGGTTTTGATATGGTGGATTTGGTTCGTGTGATCACTAAAACAATGTGAGGGATGTTGTTTTGAGTGGGAGTTCACCTAGATTAAACTTTATTAATTTGAACTCAATTTGTCATAAACTTAGTCTAAACTATTGCAAATATGTTGTAGATCAATGGCAGCCCCTACCATCAATTTTAATGCGTTCCTAGAGAAAGAAAAGTTGAAAAACAATGGAAGCAACTTCGCGGATTGGTTCCGCAATTTGAGGATTGTCCTCACAGCTGGTAATTTGACCTATGTGCTGGATGCACCGCTGGGTGACCCACCTGCAGCTGATGGTACCGATGAAGTAAAGAATATTTACCTTGCTCGGAAGAATCAGTACTCCATAGTTCAGTGTGCTATCTTGTATGGTTTAGAATCGGAGCTTCAGAAAAGGTTTGAGAATTCAGACCCACATGATATTGTCCGTGATCTCAAATTGATTTTTGAGACTCACGCGGCGATTGAGAGTTATGAGGCTTCTGAAAAGTTCTTTAACTGCAAGATGGAAGAGGGCAGCTCCGTCAGTGAGCATGTGCTTAAGATGTCTGGGCACGCAAACAAACTTCAAAGCTTGGGTATAGTGATTCCTAATGCTTTGGGGATTTACCGTGTCCTCCAATCACTACCACCAAGTTACAAGAACTTTGTGATGAACTACAACATGCAGAACATGAACAAGCAGTTGCCAGAACTGTTTGCTATGTTAAAGTCTGCAGAAGTGGAGATCAAGAAAGAGCACCAAGTGTTGTTGGTCAATAAGACCACCAAATTCAAGAAAGGCAAGTCTAAGCAGAAGGGACACTTCAAGAAGGGTGGTAAGAAAGTTACCACGCCGACGAAGAAGACCAAGGCTGGACCCAAGCCTGATACTGAGTGCTTTTACTGCAAAGGAGAAGGTCACTGGAAGCGGAATTGCCCAAAGTACTTGGCGGATTTGAAGAACGGCAACATCAAGAAGAAAGGTATATCTGATATACATGTTATTGATGTGTATCTCACTAGTATTCGTAGTAGTGCCTGGGTATTTGATACTGGTTCGGTTGCTCATATTTGTAACTCGAAACAGGAGCTGCAGAATAAACGAAAGCTAGTGAAGAACGAGGTGACGATGCGCGTGGGAAACGGATCAAAGGTTGATGTGATCGTGGTCGGCATGCTACCTCTTCATCTACCATCGGGATTAGTTTTATACTTAAATAATTGTTATTTGGTGCCTGCGTTGAGCATGAACATTATATCGGGATCTTGTTTATTGTGAGAAGGTTACTTGTTTAAATCCGAGAATAATGGTTGTTCGATTTATATGAGTAATATGTTTTATGCACATGCACCTTTGATAGATGGTCTATTCTTGTTGAATCTCGATGGTGGAAATACACATATTAATAACATTGAAGCTAAACGTTTGAAATCAAGCGATAACTCGACCTATATGTGGCACTGTCGTCTTGGTCACATTGGAGTGAAGCGTATGAAGAAACTCCATTCCGATGGACTTCTTGAATCACTTGATTTTGAATCACTTGAAAGATGCGAAGCATGTCTAATGGGAAAAATGATTAAGACTCCATTTTCTGGTATGATGGAGCGAGCTACGGACTTATTGGAAATCATACATACCGATGTGTGTGGTCCAATGAGTGTAGCATCGCGCAGTGGTTATCGTTATGTTCTTACCTTCACGGATGACTTGAGTAGATATGGGTATATCTATTTCATGAAACATAAATCCGAAACTTTCGAGAAGTTTAAGGAATTTCATAGTGAGGTAGAGAATCAACGTAACAAGAAGATTAAATTTCTACGTTCTGATCGTGGAGGTGAATATCTAAGTTACGAGTTTGGCGAGCATTTGAAGAAATGCGGAATACTTTCACAATTGACACCGCCGGGAACACCACAGCGTAATGGTGTGTCTGAACGTCGTAATCGAACTCTCTTAGATATGGTTCATTCTATGATGTCACTTACAGATTTACCGCTATCATTTTGGGGTTATGCATTAGAAACAGCCGCATTCACTTTAAATAGGGCACCGTCTAAATCCGTTAAAACGACATCGTATGAATTATGGTTTGGGAAGAAACCTAAATTGTCGTTCCTTAAAGTTTGGGGATGCGAAGCCTATGTAAAGAAGTTACAGCCGGACAAGCTTGAACCCAAAGCGGAAAAATGCGTCTCAATAGGATACCCGAAGGAAACTATTGGGTATACCTTCTATCATAGATCCGAAGGCAAAATCTTCGTTGCTAAGAATGGATCCTTTCTAGAGAAGGAATTTCTCTCGAAAGAAGTGACTGGAAGGAAAGTAGAACTCGACGAGGTTGTCGAACCTTCTCTCGAAATTGCGAGTAGCGTAGCACCGGAATAAGTTCCTGTGGTGCCTGCACCAATTAGAGAGGAAGCTAATGATGATGATCATGAAACTTTGGTCGAAGTTTCTACAGAGCCTCGCAGGTCAACGAGAGCTCGTACCACTCCAGATTGGTATGATCCCGTTATGAGTGTCATGTTGGTGGACAACACCGATGACCCTGAGACATATGAGGAAGCAATGATGAGCCCAGATTCCAATAAATGGCAAGAAGCCATGAAATCCGAGATTGGATCCATGTACGAAAACCAAGTATGGACTTTGGTGGACTTACCGGATGGCCGGAAGGCTGTCGAGAACAAATGGATCTTCAAGAAGAAAACAGATGTTGATGGTAATGTTACTGTCTATAAAGCTCGACCTGTCGCAAAAGGGTTTCGACAAATTCAAGGAGTTGACTACGATGAGACTTTCTCACCAGTAGCAAAGCTAAAGTCTGTGAGGATTATGTTAGCAATCGCTGCATATTACGATTATGAGATATGGCAGATGGATGTCAAAACAGCATTCCTCAATGGTGACATTGATGAAGAGTTGTATATGATGCAACCCAAAGGTTTTGTCGATCCTAAAGATGCTAACAAGGTATGCAAACTTCAACGGTCCATCTATGGATTGAAGCAAGCATCCCGAAGTTGGAATCAACGTTTTGATAAGGTAATCAAAAGTTTTGGATTTATACAAACTTATGGAGAAGCTTGTATTTACAAGAAAGTGAGTGGGAGCTCTGTAGCATTCTTAATACTATATGTGGATGAAATATTGTTGATTGGGAATGATGTAGACCTTCTTAATAGTGTCAAGGAATATTTGAATAATAGTTTTTCAATGAAGGATCTTGGCAAAGCAGCTTACATATTAGGCATAAAGATTTATAGAGATAGATCAAAGCGCCAAATATCATTGTCACAGAGTACATATTTGGACAAAGTTCTAAATAGGTTTGGAATGGAAGATAGCAAGAAAGGGTTCTTGCCCATGTTGCCCAATACGACCTTGAGTAAAACTCAGTGTCCGACATCGGCAGAAGATAGAGAAAGGATGAGTAAGACTCCCTATGCCTCAGCCATAGGATCTCTAATGTATGCCATGCTATGTACTAGACCCGACATTGCGTATGCTGTTAGTTTGACTAGCAGATATCAAAGTGATCCAGGAGTGGATCATTGGACAGCGGTCAAAAACATCCTTAAGTACTTGAGAAGACCTAAGGATATGGTTCTTTCTTATGGAGGTGATGAACAGCTCGTTGTTAATGGTTACACCGACGCTAGTTGGAACACCGATCCGGATGATTCTAAATCACAATCTGGATACGTATTTATTTTGAATGGTGCAGCAGTTAGCTGGAGGAGTGCAAAGCAAAGCGTTGTGGCGAGATCTTCAACTGAATCGGAATACATGGCTGCTTCAAAGGCTTCACAAGAAGCAATATGGATGAAAGAGTTCATTACAGAGCTGGGTGTGGTTCCTAGTGCGCTGGACCCAATGTCTATCTACTGTGATAACATGGGCGCCATAGCCAATGCGCAAGAACCAAGGTCACACAAGAAGCTGAAGCACATCAAGCTACGTTTTCACGCTATTCGAGAACATATCCAAGATGGGGATATAAAGATTTGCAAAGTACACACAGATCTGAATGTGGCGGATCCGTTGATTAAACCTCTCCCGAGGGCAAAACATGACCAGCACCAAACTGCCATGGGTGTTCGGTATATTACCATGTAATCTAGATTAGATGACTCTAGTGCAAGTGGGAGACTGTTGGAGATATGCCCTAGAGGCAATAATAAAAGTAGTTATTATTATATCTTTGTGTTTATGATAAATGTTTACATTCATGCTATAATAGTATTAACAAGGAAAACATTAATACTTGTGTGATTTGTAAACTTAATTTGAAGTCCCTAGTAAAGCCTCTATATAATACTAGCTTGTTGGTTAATAGATGATTGTGGTTTCCCTATCATGAACATCGAGATGTTATTAACAACAAGATCATATCGTTAGGAGAATGATATGGTGGACATACTCCTATAGATAAGCGTAGCATAAAGATCAAGTCATTTTAATAGTTCAATTGCTATATGCTTTCTGATACATAGTTATCTAATTCCTTAGACCATGAGATCATGCATATCACCTTTACCGGATGGATGCTTTGATGTCATCAAACACCACACCGTAACAGGGTGGCTATAAAGGTGGCATTGAGTGTTCGCAAAGTATTGGTTGAAACACATGGATCAAGAGTGGGATTTGTCCATCCATATGACGGATAGATATACTCTGGGCCCTCTCGGTGAAATGTCATCCAATTAGCTTGCAAGCATGTGACTGGCTCACAAGGGATCACATATCACGGGAACGAGAAAAGAGTACTTATCAGTAACGAGGTTGAACTAGGTATGCAGAGATACCGACGATCATAACCTCGGATAAGTAAACTATCGTGAGACAAAGGGAAATTGATATCGTATGTAAGTGGTTCATTCGATCACAAAGTAATCGTAGAAATATGTGGGAGCCATATGAATTTCCAGATTCCTCTATTGGTTATTGTTCGGAGAAGTGTCTTGATCATGTCCGCATAGTTCACGAACCGTAGGGAGACACACTTAAGGATTCGACGTTGTTTGAGTAGTTATTGAATGATGAGAAAGAGTCCGAATGTTGTTCGGAGTCTCGAATGGGATTCGGGATATCACGAGGAGATCCGGAATGGTCCAGAGAATAAGATTCATATAAGGAAAGTCCCGTTTCGGAGTTGGGGAATGGTTCCGGTGTTTTCATCGGGAACATTCTAGAAGGTTCCGGAATGTCCGGCACTCCGGGGGGGGGGGAGGGTACATGAATGTGTCATTGTAAGTTGGAATGATTGCATCATGTACTAGGTGTCCTTGCTGTCCAAAATAAAGGGTTTATTTAAATCCTAAATTGAAAAAGTCAAACGGCTAGTTTGAAAGTCAAACGGCAAGTTTTGGAAAGAGGAGGAGTGGGAAACCGAGTTGGGGAGGGATTCCCTCCTCCAACCGCCGGCCCACCTCCAAGCCGAGTTGGGGAGGGACTCCCCTCCCCTTGGTCGCGCCTCCCACCTATAAAAGGGAGGGGCAGGGCTGCCCCTCCTAGTACACAAGTCCCTCTCCTCTAAACCTAAACCCTAGCCACAGCCTAGGGATTTCTCCCAAGCCGTCAAGTTAGAGCTTCTAACTGCCCTAGCCTCCGGTTTAGAGCTTTCTAATTGGTGTGTCTAAACCCTATATCACCAAAGCTCTCTCATACTCCACCATACTCGCTCCGGCTTAAGGCGAATCCCTGTGAGATCTCCCCTCTACTTCCGGTACCACGCCGTTGTGCTGCCGGAATCGCGAGGAGAGTGCTACAACCTCCGCTTCCTGCTGGAACAAGGGAGATGAAGGTCTTCGTCGAGTACCGAACGTGTGACCGACTGCGGGAGCGCTGCCGGAACGCGGCGCCGGAAGGATCGTCTACGCGATCTTGAGATCGGAAAGAGTACGACTACATCACCCACGAGAATCTGCTCTCGTTAAACACTTTGGAATCTTCGAGGGTGAGTTATTCCATCGACTCGTTGCTACAATCTAGTAGATAGATCTTGGCTTGTTTGTTTGTATGCGGTAGAAAATTTTTGTTTTCCATGCTACGAAACCCTACACATAAAGGTACCTCCAGTAGCAGAATCCAATATATTTCTTGAAGAATAGTTCAATCCTGCATAAAAAGTTTTGATAATCATCCAAGCAGTAAGTCCATGAGTGGGACAATTCTTTACCAAAGATTTCATTCTTTCCCAAGCTTGAGCAACATGTTCATTATCAGATTGTTTAAACTTCATTATTTCACTTCTCATAGATATAATCTTAGCAAAAGGATAGTATTTTCCAATGAAAGCATCTTTGCATTTAGTCTAAGAATCAATACTATTTCTAGTTAAGGAATGCAACCATTCTTTAGCTTTTCCTCTCAAAGAGAAAGGAAACAATTTAAGTTTAATAATATCCCCATTTATATCCCTATGCTTTTGCATCTCACAAGTTCAACAAAGTTATTTAGATGAGCAGCATCATCTTCATTACCAATACTAGAAAAGTGTTCTCTCATAACAAGATTGAGTAAAGAAGGTTTAATTTCAAAGAAACTAGCTTCAGGAACAGGTGGAGCAATAGGTGTGCTCATGAAATCATTGTTGTTGGTGCTAGTGAAGTCACACAACTTAGTATTTTCAAGAGTAATCATTTTTTGTGTTTTTAATAAAGAAAGCAAACTAGTAAAACTATTTTTTTGTGTTTTTGAATAAGAAACAAGAAAACAAAGAAGAAATAAACTAAGAAAAACAAAAACAACAAAGTGAATATATTGGTTATGAGGGACTCCCCTTGTGAAGATGTCCTTGACTCCCCGGCAATGGCGCCAGAAAATATACTTGCTGACTCGTGTATTAACGAGCTCGTTGTGGAACCCCAAGAGGAAGGTATGATGAGCATAGCAGTAAGTTTTCCCTTAGTTATGAAACCAAGGTTATCAATCCAGTAGGAGCAAGGAAACACCTCCAAGGTGTTGCTAGCTGGAATTTGGCAGGGCACACTACTGGCGCCAGCAACAACGTGGAAACCTGCACAACACAACCACAAAAATTTGCCCCCAACATACAGTGAAGTTGTCAATCTCACCGGTTTTGCTAAAAACAAGGGATTAAACGTATTGTGTGGAAGAAAGTAAAAGTTTGCAAAAAGTAAAAATAAAGCAGTAAACAGTTGTAGATTGATGGTAAAGGAAAGGAGCGGGGTCCATAGTTCACTAGTGTTGGCTCTCCTTAAGATAGATAACATGTTGGGTCAAAAAATTACAGTGGGGCAATTGACAAACATCGAGAAAGCTATACATGCATATACTAATCATCTTGACTCATTTGAGATTCGACTAGGCATTACAACATTATACATAGACCGTAATCCAACTGCATCTATGACTAATAATCCATCTTCAGGTTATCATCCGAACCCCCTCCAGTATTAAGTTGCAAGCAATAGATAATCGCATTACGCATTGCGTGTAAAGTAAACAATACAATTGTTGTATGAACAAAGGATTGCTGTTTTCTCCATAGTAGCAACAACACATCTAGTACCTTAGAGATTTCTGTCACTTCCCCAGATTACTAGAGGCATGAACCCACTATCGAGCATAAATACTAACTCTTGGAGTTGCTAGCATCTATTTATCCAAGATAGCTACTAACAACAGAAAGCATGCAAGATCACAAATAACAAAGACATGATAGAATCAATAATGTTGGGGGATACCCCCGGGTAGGGTCACTCCGGGGTATAACGGCCGAGTTAGCCGAGGTCCGGCAAGGTCAAAGCGGATGCTGACCGGGTCACCTCAAGGCAGTCTGAATCACGGAGTAACCCAGACCAGGGGGGTCACCTAACATTGTCTCGTCCGGCTTAAGGAGTAAGTTGGAAGTGCTTGTCTAACTCATATGCAGGAACAGGTGTGGCCAGATCTACTATGATCCGGGTCCTCGCTAAGCTTCTAGGAGAAGGAAGGAATCTCTCTGGTCAAAAAGAAGGTCCGGTACGTACTGCATGAGCGGAGAAAGCAAGGTCAGGACCACCGGATCATGGCCAACAAGGGTGACGACACTCATGTCGTCTGACGCGGGCGCCGTAGAGGCTTACGTCGCTAAAGCATGTATGACGCGGGGGAAAAGCACCCCGGTCGGGTTACCACTTTGGGAGGTGGCATATTCTTAGGAATATGCCTCCACGTATGCCCTAGGCCAGGACCGAACTTCCTCTATATAAGGGGCCTAGGGTTCTGGTAGAGGGGTTGGTTGAGCACTAGTTGGTTTGGAGATTCCTGAGGGCTAGTAGATCTAGGCAAGAGTAAGAGAGCTCCTTCTTCCTCCTCTCGCCGATACAGCTCAAGGAGCACTTGTAATCTTCAAGATATAGCAATACAAACTTTTGTGTGGAGAATCACTCCACTATCCCTCCCTGGATTCCCCTAGCGTGTATTAGTCCCCACCTTTAGCCTATCCATGGCATCTGCCGTGACACCACCACGACAATTGGCGCCCACCGTGGGGCTAGCGGCGCTAGCAGGGGTGAAGATCCGGACGGGAAACCTCATCGGCACCGGCGAACGCATCGTCTCTGCACGCGCCCAATTCCGTGCAACGGCCTCTTTGTCAAGCTCGGCGTGCACAATGTCTACGTTGTTGTGGACGTCTCGTGTGTTCATCCCCTCCGCGTCGTTGATGCGGGCGAACCACCCCTCACTGTGGCTCGCGGGGCGCGTATCGCTCGCTCCCCGGACCATGTGGAGGTGATGATGACTGCGCCAGGTGCAGGCGCAAGCAAGGACCCAGCGCCAGACCCGGAGGTTACACCTAAGGCACCGAGGAAAGGTAGAGGACCTCCAGTAGAGAGGCCTGAGAACGTACTGAGGGAAGCTATGGATAGCTTGGCTAACCCGGTAGCAGCAGTGGTAGATCCGGCTCAGGCACAAGCCGAGCTAGAGGAAACTCGGCAAAAGATACTGGAGGGCGCAAAGAAAATAGTCGCGGCTCAGCAGTCACTGAACATGACGCTGCGTGAGTATGCAAAGGCAAACAAAGTTGATGCCGTGAAAGTAAAGGGGAGAAATCTCATAAGAGAGATGAACAGAGAAGGTGATGATGGAGCAGAAGGGTCAGAAAACTATCTGTCTGTGGGGTTGCCGAAGTATAGTACCCCGGCGAAGAACCTCAGAGCAGCAGATGCGGCTGCGTCAGAGTTAGAGGGTCTGACGAGTGAGGCCCGTCAAAGACAGCAAGATAGGGTTAACGAGCTGGTTCGAATCGCGAACAGACAGAACAAAGAGCTGCTGAGAGCTAACCCGGAGAGAGCTGGAGCTTCCAAAATCGTCCATTCGGTGATGGGTAACCCGGAGAAGTCCGCTGGAGCCGCATCATCGCCTCATGGTGGTCCAAGGAGAGAAGAGGTAGTAACCTCGGCCAGATGGAACAAACAGATCGTCGCGTACGACCCAACACGTGGGGAAAAGAAAAAGAGATGCGGAAAAACGATGATCGACGGAGTGTGAGCCGAGGTGAAGCTGGCCGAGGTAATCATGACCAAGGCAATGCCGGTCAAGGGAACACTGCCAACGGCAATGCCGGACAGCGCAACTCCGCAGGAGCAGGACAACCGCAGCAGCGAAATATACCAAGGCAAGAGCAAAGCGCCGGCCGAGGTATGCAGCAGAAAGGTGCACGACAAGAGCAAAACCGATACAACGACGGTGATTCGGAGATGGTGAACGCAGGGTATCCCAGATCAGACTATCATGTGATAGGGTCGAGATTGGGAAGCAGGGATTTAATGCCGGATGACGACAGGTTAAAATTGGATCGCCTGTATAGGTCAGAATAGATCGAATGTCAAGGTCCTCCGGCTCCAGCGTGCTTTCGACCCCGGATCATGAAGGAACCGCCGGTACCAAACTTCCAGTTACCTAGAGGCACGAAGACATATGACGGCAGCACCAAGCCAGAGGATTGGCTGATAAACTATGCTACGGCGGTGAAAATTGCAACTGGCAACTTGAGATGGGCTGTACGTTACGTGCCCCAGATGTTGGAACGCCCAGCCAGAGTATGGCTGAATAATTTACCACCTGGAAGCATCAACTGCTGGATAGATTTTGAAGAAATGTTTATCAGCAACTTCTCAAGTACGTATCAGGGGCCGAACAGACCGCAAACCCTAGCAATGTGCAGGCAAAGACCTAACGAGACGGATCGTGAATTCTTGACCCGGTGGTGCACCGTGAGAAACTCGTGTGAGGGTGTCTTAGAGTCGCAGGCCATAGCGTGGTTTGCGCAAGGGTGCAGATACGGCAGGGAGCTATGGATAAAGTTGCAAAGGAAAATGCCAGTTACGCTAGCAGAGATGATCCGGATTGCTGATTCGTATGCTTTGGGCGATCCGACTCAACCTAGGCTCGCGTCAAATGAGTCAAACGACGAATACTATCAGAGAGATGGAGCTGGGTCATCCCGGAGGAACGATTACAGAGGAAAAAGGAGAGATGACAAACTGGATCATCGCTACCGTTCGCAGCAGGTTGCAGCCGTGAATCAAGATCAACCCAGAGCAGGGAGCAACCAACACCAGAGAACTGGAGGGCAATGGACTCCAAGAAATGATGGCAAGAAGACATGGACTCCAGAGCAAAAGAAACAGTGGCAGGAAAAGAAAGATCGTCCGAGATATACCTACGAGTCAATGTTTGACCAGCCGTGTAAGTTTCACTTGCCAAATCCGAATAGCCCGGCGGGTCACACGACGAGGCAATGTGAGTGGATGCGTAAGATAGAGCAAGGTGGTTCGGGGAATGCTCAGGCACCCCGGAATGATCAACCTCGGCAGGAGTTACCTCGGCAGCAATTGCTCTCCGGGGCGAACACACAGCAGCTAATGTTGCCTCCTCCTCCGCCGAGGTATGACAACAATGAGAGGAGGGATGCAGTGCATCAGGCGGAAAATCAGCAACAACCGGATCAGAGGTACCCCGGAAACGAGGGAAGTAATGAGTACAGGGAGCATCACCAAAGTTATTGTGTGTTCACGACTGAGGAAACAGATAGCCGACATATGGAGGTGAATGCGGTCATGCCAGCGATGACGAGGTACATGCCTTGGTCGGACCAGGAAATCACCTGGAACATCAAAGATCATCCTAAACTTATGCCGAGCCCAGGTTCGTATGCGCTAGTGCTAGATCCGACGTTCATTGGACCGAACATCAATGTGAGGTTCTCCAAGGTTTTGATTGATAATGGCCGTAGCATTAACATCATGTATGCCGATACGATGCGCAAGTTGGGCATCTCGGAGAACATGCTCCAGGCTACGAGAACAACTTTCCACGGCATTGTACCAGGCATTTCTTGCGAGCCCATAGGCAAAGTCCGGGTCGATGTGCTATTCGGCACAAGGGATAACTGCCGAACTGAAAATCTGGAGTTTGAAGTGGTGAACTTGGAAAGTGCATATCATGCGTTACTCGGAAGACCAGCATTGAAAAATTCATGGCAAGCTATCACATTAGTTATCTGAAGATGAAGTTGCCTGGGCCAAATGGAGTGATTACCATTGCAGGAGATTTCCGACATTCCATTGAGTGTGCTTCAGCCGGGTCTAACCTAGCCGAGTCACTCGTGATTGCACGAGAGAAAAGAAAAATCCAAGAGGTGGCAGCACTAGCTCAGTCCGCGCAGCAATATATGCCGGCGTTAAGTAACCCACATGGCAGCGTTTCATTTCAAGCTGCAAAGGACACCAAGAAGGTCCCAGTTGATAACATGTTCCCGGAGCGCACCGTAACAGTTGGTGCCGGGTTAACTGACAAATAGGAAAGCGAGCTCGTCAACTTCCTCCGTTAGAATCGGGATATTTTTGCTTGGTCTACACAGGACCTGCAAGGTGTTCCGAGGGAGTTGGCCGAGCACTCTTTGAACGTAAGACCCGGAGCAAGGCCGGTGAAGCAACCTCTCCGCCGCTTCGCCGAGGATAGGAGAAAAGTCATTGGAGACGAGATAGCTCGGTTACTAGCAGTAGGATTTATCATGGAGGTACTATATCCGGATTGGCTCTCTAATCCGGTGTTGGTAGAAAAGAAGAAGGACGATCCAAACGTGGCAGTGGTTTGGCGTATGTGTATCGATTACACGAACCTGAACAAGGCATGTTCAAAAGATCCATTTCCACTGCCGAGGATAGATCAGGTCATAGACTCGGCCGCGGGATGCGAACTGTTGTCATTCATTGATGCATATTCTGGCTTCCACCAGATACCTCTGAACCCGGATGATCAAATAAATACTGCGTTTATTACCCCGTATGGGGCTTATTGCTATCACACTATGCCGTTTGGTTTACGTAATGCAGGTGCAACGCAACAAAGATGTATGCAAAAATGTTTGCACGACCAAATAGGTCAAAACATACAAGTATACATGGATGATGTGGTTATCAAGACCAAGGAAAGCGCAACGCTCCTTGACGACATAAGGTAAACATTTGCGAACTTGAGAATGTTCCGGATGAAGCTTAACCCGGAAAAATGTACCTTCGGTGTCCCGGCTAGAAAATTACTCGGATTTCTCGTCTCTAGCCGAGGTATCGAAGTTAATCCAACAAAGATCTGAGCCATCAAACGAATGGAGCTGCCGAAGTGTCTTAACGATGTCCAGAAGTTCACTGGATGCCTGGCATCGTTGAGTCGGTTTGTATGTCGGTGGAGAGAAAAGGCACTGCCACTCTACCAACTCATGAAAAAGTCAGATAAGTTCGTTTGGACGCCACAGGCTGATGAAGCCTTTGCCCACTTAAAAAAGATGTTGGCCACTGCACCAGTGTTAGCTTCTCCACTACCAAAGGAGCCAATGTTGCTCTACATAGCCGCAACCAACCGAGTTGTAAGTGCAGTCATTGTAGTGGAGCGCAATGAAGAGGGTAAGTCGGTGCAGAGGCCAGTATATTACCTGAGCGAGGTATTGTTTGCCTCAAAACAGAACTACCCGCACTTTCAAAAGGTGGCATACGGTGTCTATATGGCGGCAAAGAAGTTAAAGCATTACTTTGAGGAGCACCACATCAAAGTAGTATGTGAGGCTCCCATATCTGAGATAATGGGTAACAAGGATGCGAGTGGCAGGATCGCAAAATGGGCAATTGAGCTAGCCCCTTATGCGCCCCAATACGACAGAAGAGAAGCGATCAAGTCTCAGGCTGTGGCGGACATTTTTGTGGTTTGGACCGAGGTACAATACGAACCACCGCCACCAGATCCGAATTACTGGAGGATGCACTTTGACGGGTCGAAAACGAAAACCGGGCTAGGTGTCGGGGTTGTGCTTACCTCGCCAAAGAAGGACCAGCTAAAGTATGTATTGCAGATCCATTTCGCGGCATCGAACAATGTCGCTGAGTATGAGGCCCTTGTGCATGGGCTCAAAGTGGCAAAGGAGATTGGCATACGTCGGATAATATGTTTTGGCGACTCGGATCTGGTGGTGCAGCAGGTGTCCGGAGTATGGGACGCCCTGGATCCAAACATGGCACTATACAAATTTCACGTGCAGAAGATATCTGGTTACTTCGAGGGGCATGAATTTCACCATGTACCCCGAGTGGAAAACGAGGCTGCCGACATGTTGTCAAAGCTCGGATCGACCATACAGGTAATTCCACCGCGCGTAGCATTGGAACACCTCAGAAAACCATCTATCAGGCCGTCCCTAGGAACCGACTCAATTTATGTCCCAGAGAATACGGAATCCGGAGCTGAGCCCATGGACATTGACATGGGAGGTGGTACGCGAGACCCGGGGACTGCGTCAGCAAACCTGGGGACTTCCTCGGCAAACCCGGGGACTACCTCGCTAGACCCAGGGACTGCTCAGCATGATCTGGCTGAAGTTATGCCGGTGGATCAGATGGAAATTTATGAGGAGATATTCCCTCCACGAGCCATACCAGCTTGGGCACTGCCTATATTCCAATTCCTGAGAGACAGAACGTTACCCGCTGAGGAGGTGTTAGCCAGGAAAACTCAGAGGAGAGAAAAAGCATACACGATCATCAATTCCGAGTTGTACAAACGGAGTGTAACCAATGTCCTCCAACGATGCGTTGACCCGAAAGAAGGGCTTGACATCCTCCGAGATATACACCAAGGAGAATGTGGGCATCATGCCTCATCCCGAGCCTTGGTGGCAAAGGCGTTCCGGCATGGGTTCTACTGGCCAAGTGCCTTGGAACAAGCAGAAGATCTGGTGAGAAAATGCAATGGTTGTCAGAGGTACGCCACCAAGACACATATGCCTATGTCGGAACTCAAGACCATACCAATTACGTGGCCATTTGCAGTATGGTGCTTGGATATGGTTGGCCCGTTCAAACCGGCGAGAGGAAACATGACACACATTTTGGTCATGGTGGACAATTTTAGAAAATGGATTGAAGTGAAACCTATAAGAAAATGTGATGGAGCTACGGCCGTGACATTTCTCAAAGACATCATCTTGAGATACGGTTATCCACACAGTATTATAACTGACAACGGAACAAATTTTGCGGAAGGAGCATTTGCGTGCTTCTGCCGAGATAAGAAGATCCGACTCGATGTCGCCTTAGTATCCCACCCCGCATCGAACGGACAAGTGGAAAGATCCAACGGATTAGTATTATCCGGGATAAAGCCCCGGCTCATTGAGCCACTGCAAAGATCAGCGGGGTGCTGGATAGAAGAACTACCAGCGGTACTGTGGAGCTTAAGAACAACTCCGAATTGATCAACAGGCTATACGCCATTTTTTCTGGTATATGGGGCAGAAGCTGTATTATCAGCCGACATAGAGCATGATTTGCCTAGGGTCACCCAATACACAGAAGCCGAAGTGCAAGAAGCCTGGCAAAATGATGTTGATCTGCTGGAAGAAGCGAGAGAACTGGCACTGTCCAGATCCGCCATATATCCGCAAAATCTCCGACGCTATCATAGCCAGAAAGTGTGCCCCCGAGTCTTTCGAGAAGGCGATCTGGTGCTCCGGTTGGTACAACGTACTACTGGCATGCATAAATTATCCCCCCATGGGAAGGGTCATTCATTGTGAGCAAAGCATTGCACAATGATTCTTATTATCTCATAGATGCAAAGCCACAGGAAAAGAACAAGGCGGACAGGTCCAGAGAGGAATCCAAGCGACCGTGGAATGTAGCACTACTTCGTCCCTTCTACACTTAGCTAAGAAGTGTATGTATCCGAGTCGTCTCATATGTCGGTATGTATGTCGGCAATGAGCTTATCAATGAAATAGCAGCGCCTCGAGCAGTAACTCGGGGACTGCCTTAATAATGTTTGTCGTAATTTCTTATGCGGTAGCTTGAATAAGTCGTTCTACTTAACCCGGATTAGTAATGTGTGAGCACCAAAAACCCAACCCTTCGACTTGCTGCTGTCCAACAAGAATTGGCTTCATGGCAAGCAAGGGAACAAGTTTGGAATTACGTAGCACATGAAAAACGACTAAGGAAACGAGTTTATTCGAGCTAGCGTTTGTTTCTAGGACTAACCCTGTATTTATTTTCAAGTTATTATGCTGAATTATTTTGAGCTAAGCCTAAAAGTTTCTAAGTATTGTTAAAACAATTTTTGAAGCTCGGATTCGTAAGTCGTAAAACCGAATCAGGGTAGACGCGGACCGAGCCAGAGAATCGGACGAACAAGAAAATGAAACTCGGGGACTACGCCCAAGTTAATCCGGCATAAAAATATAGTAGCAAAAATATAGTAGCAAAATATCACATATCCGGCATACAATTGCACCCGGCATACCGGGGATCTGATAAATTTTCATGTTTTTTAGAACTAAGGAGCAGCAGGAGGAGCAGGTTCGGCGTCGTCGTCGATGTCTTCAATATCTGAAGCATCATCTTCTCCGCCCTCATCCGACCCATATTCAACATTCTCATTCTGCTCGTCCCTAGCGGATTCTAGGAAGCTCGGCCCTTCAATCCAGTCGTGAATAGGAGAATATTCGACGAGGCTGTAGGCGCAAGCCTGGCGCCGAGCTACCCACTCCGGGTCATTGGTCCATCTAGATCCGGTGCACCGATGTGTAAGGAGGCTAAGGTCGATTTTCTCGTACCATGTGAGAATATGGTGAAGGATGGTGTCAGCTGCGGCACGACCAGCGGACTCTCTCTAGAGCTCAAGATGGGTCTCAACTTCCATTAACTTCTCAACAAGAGTCGCAATGGTCTCCGAGCTACTCTCTCCGGGCCAGAACGTATTGAAAATCTGAACTGCAACGTCGAGGATATCCTTGCCATAATTCTTGATGGTCTCCACGCGAGAGGACAAGCTGACCAGTAGGTCCTCCATGTCCAAAGGAATGTTCTCACCATCAAGAGCAATGGGAGTACCCCTCTCTCGGTGAAATTTGGCAACAGCAGCGCTGGCAATCGCAGTACCCTCTGAAAAATGGTCTGGAAACAAGGCAAAGAAAGAAGGTAAAAAAAGACATATGAGGTAACCCGGAGAGTTATGTCGGACAAGGGAAAGGAACTTACGAGAAATATGGCTATGGATCCGGGTTAACTCCTTGATGCAGGCATCGTGTCTTTTGCGAAGTTGCTCAAGCTCAGCGTTTGCCGACCCAAGCTAGACGTCGAATTCTCTGAGTAGGTCCTGGCCCTTAGAGATCTGGAGAGTAAGGAGCTCACGCTCTTCGGTGAAGTTCTGGCCAACTTTTTGGAGCTCGGTTTTGTGTTGGGCCTTCATCTTCTCCATCTCAGCCTTGAGCTTGGCTATCTCGTCGTCCTTGGTCCGGAGGAGAGAAAGCTCATCATTCTTCTTCTTCAGCTCAGCTTGATGCTGCCCTGCTTGTTCGAGAAAATGCAGCATCATATCAGGCACGGGCACACTATCCTTAAGCGATGATGAAATAGTATGTTGACCCGGCAGAGCCGAGGAGTGAATGTTTGCCGAGCCAAGGAGAAGAAGAAATGGAAAACACTACGAGGTCGAACAAAAGAGGACATACCCCGGATTTACTCCAAGTTCTTCCGCATAATTTTGTTCTCATCCTCTACCCCAGCTGCAAAAACCGAATGAGGAGATTAGTTCGGCGGAAGAAAGTGAAGAAGAACGGAGAGGTGCCGAGGGAGAAAATTACCTCTCTCTTCATGTTCTGCACCAAGTGCAACATGTTTTGCACGCAAGATCTTGTGGGTATCAAGCAGGCATTGGAATTCGGCGCTCCGGTGATTGGTGGTTACCTGAAAGAAGTACAGAAGTGGAAAATTAGCTTGGTGCATATTCGAAGTGTACAAGATCTGGGCCAAGTGGAATTTAACCCGGCTCTAGGTGTGTGCATATTTGAAGTTTACATGCAGCTATGTTGGTTTTATAATGAGCATCCGGCCGAGTAACAAGCTACTCCCTCGGTGGCTCGGGGACTAATGGTTATTATCTACAGCATGTAAAGGACTTTTCCCAAACCCGGCTATTATCTATGTTGGTTTTGAGGTTTACATACCTCCATCATTCGCCCTGCAAGGTTAATTTCCTTGGCGGCAGTATTCATCTGGGCAGAAAATTCTGCGGGGCCAAACTTTTCTGGGAGATCGTCGTTGTGGACGAACTGCGCCTTGTTCCAGTTCATAACAAACTCGATAAGGCTCGGAGGGTACCGTTCACCAGTGGGCATGTGGGGTGCCACCAAGCCCTTCGCATGAGCTTCCTTCCTCTCAACTAGGGCAAGAGCTGGGCTGGTGTGCAGAACCATTTGCGGCGCATCGGTTGGCTCGGCAGGAACATCCTTCGCTGCTAGTGATTTCTTCGGAAGCATCGATGATAGAGTTTGCTGCCCGACCTCGATGGATGCAGACATGGTAGTATCCGAGGCCTTCTTTCCTTTAACTTGCTCGGAAGAAGTAACTGCGGTGGACTTCCCTTTATAAGCTGCTAGAATAGTTCCTCGCCGAGGCTGAGATGACTCGGACGAGGCAGAAGAACTTGGCACTGGAGCTGCTGTGGGTTTCCTTGGTGCCGGGACAGGTGCTGGCTCGGTAGCTGGTACTGGAGCTGCTGCTGGTGCTGATGTTGCGATAGAATCGGTGGTTGCTGGTTGAAGCAATGCCGAAGTGGTGGACGCCGTCGCCTCGGCCGAACCGACCCCTCCCGCTCCGAGGTTGCGTTCCTCTCGATGAGGTACCGCAGAACCCGGAGCAGCCGCAGAGCCCTCCGGAATAGGGCTCAGTGGGCGTGGCTCGTCGTCACGAGAAGGAGAATTGCCGGACCGAAGGGGAGAAGAGATGCTCGATCCGCTCTGAGGGACCTTCACAGGAGGCCTGAAAAAGAGAATAATGTCAGAAGAGAAATTACCACGATGCAAGGAAAAGTGAGTTACGTAATGAAAAATAACTTACGCATCCGAGGTCTCGGCCTCCTTAGGTTTCCGAGCCCTCTGTGCCGGGGCTTTGCCTGCCCGCTTGGAGGCAGTCTTGTCTCCGGCCTTCTTTTGCCTTTTTGTGGGCTAAGAAGGTTCGGAGGAAGAACTTGATGCGGATCCGCGCTTCTTCTTCGACGCCACCGGAACCGGCTCGCCCGTGGCAAGTGGAGGATCCTCGTGGATATGCCCACCGGGGTTAGCTGATGCCGGAAAGGCAAAAGAAAGAGGGACAGCCTCAATGGGTTCAATCATGTTGATATGCGAGTCATCCTCATCATCGGGCCAATTTCTAAGAGAAGAGAATTTACCGCTGGGTCGTTTCGTGGCGTCGGTCATAGGGAGGACCATCTCCTGGTTCGGATCCTCCTCATCCGGGATTTCTCGGTCCGGCGCCCACTTAAGGGTTGGGTCCGTACCATCCTCGAGAGTTTGCTGAAGGAATAGCTGAGAAAAAGCACAAAGAGCAGAGTCAAAAATACAACAAAAACCGACACATACTCGATCCGTAATAAGTTTGCCCCGCGAAGCTTACCGCGGGAGGGAGCCTGTCACGACAGTAATGCTCGATTCTCCACGTCCATTCGGCGGAGAAATCCTTGTGGGTAGTGAAAAGAGCCTTAACCCAACGAAAGATCTCCGTGTTGCTCAACTCAAAGGAGGAGGTTCGGTTGGGGTCGCGGCCAAAGCTCATGTGGCACAACTTGTGGGTGCGCCTCTAGAGGGGAGAGATTCGGTTGCGCACGAATGTGATCATAGCATCCTCGTTGCACAATCCGAGTTTCTTCAGCTCAGCGAACCTCCTGTTAACTTGGTTGGCTAGAGCTGTAGGTTTCTTGGGGACCTCCTCCTAGAAATCCGTGTCAGGTAGGCCCATAGCGTAGGGCAGCAACCGAATCAAATCTTCGGTACCCTCGTTCCGGACGTAGAAGAAGGTCCGGGCCCATCCTTTGCAGGAGTCAAGCCCGGTGACCGGGGAAAGACTGAAAATCTCTGGGGCAAGATGGAGGCAGCTCCGAACTGGGTGAGCTGCTTATCCTCCGACTCTACGTGGATATTAGGGACGACGTTGCGACGGAGGCCGAAGAACCGAATCCATAGCTCCTTCGTGGGCCATAGTCCGGTGTAGCCCTCGATCGTAGAGGCAAAGGTGGAAAGAGAGGTGATAGCGTTTGTTGGGAGATGGTGCGGCTGCAGGTGGTATGTCGTAACCCAATCCTGGAAGAAATCGCTCACCGGGAGACCAAATCCCCGTTGGAAGTGGGACAGGAATACAACGAACTCACCCGGATTGGGTGAGGGGGCCAGTTCGGCGGAAGGGAGACGAGCGGTGACGCCGGTGGGAATACGCCTGGTCCGGTAGAGCCAGTCAATGTCGTCTTGACAGACCCATGAACCGGCCCACGCTCCGCGGTCTGCCGCGCCGGCGTCCTCCTCCATCTCCTGCTCGACGACGACGAGCTCCTCCTCCGTCATATCGTATTCGCTATCCTCGTTGGAGCTAGCGGCGGCAGGGATCTGTGGCCTATATTGGCGAGGACCCATGGCTAAGAAGTTGCGCAGCGGTGGCTAAGAAGTGGCTAAGAAGCACGGGGAGAGTGCGGCGGCGGCGCTGCTGCTAGAAGCACCGGTGGCGGCATGGTCGCAGGGAAGACGAAGGAGAAAACGCAACGGGCAGAGGGGCGCAGAGGTGGAAAAACGCTAAGGGATGCGCCCCTCCCCTATTTAACCACCCCCAGAGATCGATGAGTGGGATCGCGCTGCGCCGACGAGCCACACGGTATGGCCGTGTATCACCGGCATCAGCCAATCAGAGAAAAGCCACACAGGGGGCCAAAGAGTAGAAGCAATCCCATGACGCGACGCGCTGTTGCAGTAAACGAGGAGGCAGGCATGACGTGACCCACGCACAGTGATAACTGACAATTACTGCGGCGGTTACTGTGCAGGCCCTTAAAATAAGACGAGGTAATGATTAGCCTCCACGTGGGTTGGCGTATGAGAGAAGGAAACGGGGACCAGATCAAACCGTGATAACCATGGGATCCGAGCCGAAGTGGTGACCCGGCCGGCAAGTGAAAACTTGGAACGTGCAAAGGGAACGCAAATCCATATAGTCCGAGATAAGGAGCTAACTCGGAATTAAACGTCCGAAGCTCGAACATAAATGAACCTGATGTGGCCTTAGCGGCCAAGGCAGCAAAGACTGCACCAGCTTCGGGGACTAATGTTGGGGGGATACCCCGGGTAGGGTCACTCCGGGGTATAACGGCCGAGTTAGCCGAGGTTCGGCAAGGTCAAAGCGGATGCTGACCGGGTCACGTCAAGGCAGTCCGAATCACGGAGTAACCTGGACCAAGGGGGTCACCTAACATTGTCTCATCCGGCTTAAGGAGTAAGTCGGAAGTGCTTGTCTAACTCACATGCAGGAACAGGTGTGGCCAGATCTACTATGACCCGGGTCCTCGCTTAGCTTCTGGGAGAAGGAAGGAATCTCTCTGGTCAAAAAGAAGGTCCGGTACGTAGTGCATGAGCGGAGAAAGCAAGGGCAGGACCACCGGATTGTGGCTAACAAGGGTGACGACACTCATGTCGTCTGACGCGGGCGCCACAGAGGCTTACGTCGCTAAAGCATGTATGACGCGGGGGAAAAGCACCCCGGTCGGGTTACCACTTTGGGAGGGGGCATATTCTTAGGAATATGCCTCCACGTATGCCCTAGGCCAGGACCGAACTTCCTCTATATAAGGGGGGATAGGGTTCTGGTAGAGGGGTTGGTTGAGCACTAGTTGGTTTGGAGATTCCTGAGGGCTAGTAGATCTAGGCAAGAGTAAGAGAGCTCCTTCTTCCTCCTCTCGCCGATACAGCTCAAGGAGCACTTGTAATCTTGAAGATATAGCAATACAAACTTCTGTGTGGAGAATCACTCCACTATCCCTCCCTGGATTCCCCTAGCGTGTATTAGTCCCCACCTTTATCATATCCATGGCATCTGCCGTGACACCACCACGACAAATAATCAATCTAAAATAGCATCTCAATATCCATCGGATCCCTGCAAACACAACATGTAGAATTACAAATAGATGATCTGGATCATGAATAGAGCTCACAAGATCTAAACATGATATCACAAAGGAGAAGAACCAGCCATGTAGCTACTACATGGACCCATAGTCCAGAGATGAACTACTCACGCATCACACCGGAGGCTTGCATGGTGATGAAGAAGGCCTCCAGGGTGAATTCTCCCCTCCGATAGGGTGCCCGGAAGAGCTTCAGATCCCTCCCGATCTAGGGATGGAGATGACAGTGGCTACAGACTCTTTCGTGGATTTTTGATCTGGTACTTAGGGTTTCTATATTGGAGGCATCTTATAGGTGAAAGGGAAGACCGAGGGGGTGCCCGAGGCGTCGAGACCACCCCCTGGCGTGGGCCAGGCTTGGCCGTGCGGCCAGGTGGTGTGGCGGCCCCCTGGCCCCTCTCCGTCTCGTATTCTGGCTCCATGTCCCCCTCGGTGAAAAACTGACTTTGGCTTTTGTCACGGCCAATTCTGAGAATATTCATTTTCTGACTTTCCTGGAACCAAAAATAGCAGAAAACAGGCAGCTGGCACTGTGGCTCTTGTTCATAGATTAGTCCAAGAAAGTGTATAGAAAGTACTCCAAAGTGTGGACAAAACATAAGAAAGTAGATAAGACCAAGCATGAAACATCAAAAATTGTAGACACGTTTGCAACGTATCAACATACAATTACACTACTAGATCAGTGTGTCAAACCTTGGTCACAAAGACCAAAAACACATAGGAAAGCTGCTTCCACATTGCATGTTGCACCAGTGTGGCAGAAGTTGCATCACATAATCCACGGTATTGTGTGTTTTTATGTGGATCCATGTGTTTTAGGGAAAGTACACATGCAATGACACTAGTGGATTAGTGTGTCAAACCTTGGTCACAGAGACCAAAACCACATAGGAAAGCAGCTTCCACGTTGCATGTTGCACGAGTGTGGCATAAGCTGCATCACAGATTCCACTTGAGTGTTTCTTGTCATGTGGATCCATGTGGTTTAGGAAAAGAACACATGAAATGACACTAGTGGATCAGTGTGTGAAACCTTGGTCACAGAGACCAAAAACACATAGGAAAGCACCTTCCACATTTCATGTCGCACCAGCGTGGCAGAAGTTGCATCACAGAATCCACTAGATTGTGTGTTGTCATGTGGATCCATGTGGTTTAGCGTAACTAGATATGCAATGGCACTAGGTGATCACAGTGGTCTAGTAAAAGAAACATGGAATGACACTAGTGGATCAGTGTTTCAAACCATGGTAACAGAGACAAAAAATAGATAGGAAAGTAGCTTCCACATTGCATGTTGCACCAGTGTGGCAGAAGTAGCATCATAGAATCCACTTGAGTGTGTATTCTCATGTGGATCACAATGGTCTAGGAAAGAACACATGCAATGACACTAGTGAATCAGTGTGTCAAACCAAGGTGATAGGGAGAAAAACATATAGGAAAGCATCTTCCACATTGCATGTTGCACCAGTGCGATAGAAGTTGCATCATAGAATCCACTAGAGTGTGTTTTGTCATGTGGATCCATGTGGTTTAGGGAATGAACACATGCAATGGCACTATGTGATCATCGTGGTCTAGGAAAGAACACATGCAATGACACTAGTGGATCAGTGTCTCAAACAATGGTGACAGAGATAAAAAATAGATAGGAACGCAGCTTCCACATTGCATGTTGCAATAGTGTGGCAGAAGTTGCACCAAAGAATCCACTTGAGTGTGTGCTGTCATGTGGATCCATGTGGTTTGGGAAAAAACATATGCAATGAAACTAGTGGATCAATGTGGTCAAGGAAAAGAACACATGTAATGACACTAGTGGATCAGTGTGTCAGACCTTGGTCATAGAGACCAGAACACATAGGAAAGCAGCTTCCACATTGCCTGTTGCACTACTGTGGCAGAAGTTGCATCACAGAATTCACTGTAGTGTGTGTTGTCATGTGGATCCATGTGGTTTAGGGAAATAACACATGCAGTGGCACTAGGTGATCAAAGTGGTCTAGGAAAAGACACATGCAGTGACACTAGTGGATCAATGTGTTAGACCCTGGTGACAGAGACAAAAAATAGATAGAAAAGCAGCTTCCACATTGCATGTTGCACCAGTCACTAGTGGAGAATTCCTTATCAGTGGAGCATATTTTTTGCTATCAATGGCTCATATGGAATGCGCCACTACTGTTGCACCATTGGTAATTAAGTATCAATGGCGCATATCCAATATGCGCCATTGATAGTGGGACAACCCGTGGTGCATCGTCAATATGCGCCATTGATGTTTTACTAGTGGAGCATATATCCAAATGCACCACTGATGTTAGATGCGTCACTGGCTGAATAAAATATGCACCACTGATGTTTCGTACAGGTATACAAAATACAGGGCTCTCGGGATTTATGCAGGTACATATATATGTATTTATACAGGTACACAGCAGTATAGAAACAGAGATAATAGTACAAATAGAATTATACATCATCACATCAATTGTGCCCGAATTATATACAAGTCTTGCACACAACAAGTTGATCATCATCTCATACATTACACATGTCAGTGAGTCAAAGATATGCTACCGTAGTTCACAGGATCTCTCTCCTTATGGATGCAGAGTTGAAATGGTAGGTAATACATGATCCCGCATATGGGTTGTTTAGGGGTAGTTGCAACATAGAGAATGTACTATTGTCTACAGGATATACACAATAAACCCTGACAATTAAAACCATACTGATCGGAGTCTTATGCACAAAATTGCCTGAAACAACGACCGATAGAGCAAACTGCGGAAGATAAACAAGTGTCATAGGAATCCATCATTAACACCAACAATGATCTCTGTCTATCTCCCAAGTAGATGGCAGGTCCAGGTATTTGCCCCATTGACCCTAAAGTTAAGTTCGTCGAAGTCCTTCTCAGCATGACACAAATCGCTTGTTTGCCTGAAACCAATCAAATATATAGAAGAGCATGTCACGCTTAGCCTATTTAGATACCTTGAAGAAAGAAGCGATGAGGGCTAAAATATGACTGCAAAAATGTTTCATCACATATATTCCGACACTATTAGATGGTAAACCATTTTCGGAATTTGGAGATACTTTGTTGGCTGTTACAGTATTTTCATGGACGAGAATTAAAAAAGAATGGAGAGAAATATACACTGGTTATTAGTAGTATACAGTATTATGGAGTACTATGTTGTAGTATAACTTTTACATGCTACAAAAAGTGGATACTATGCTGTGATCTGCAAGAAAGAATAGTGAAGTGTGTAGCATTTACCTGCCAATCTCAGATCCCATGTCAATGTCCATGCCTTTCATCTCCGTCAGTATGTCACTGAGATCAGATAGGGCGTTGTCCTGCTTTGCCTTCTCCACCTGACAGAGATCAACCAGACAATCATCAGAGACTACACAATGCCGACATTAGGATCACTCCCATACATGATCCAGAACAAAAAATGCCAGGTGTTCATGGTAATTATATGTACCTCAACTCTCTCGAGCCCTGATGTAGGTTCAGATAGGAGTTCATGTGATTTGGATCGACATGGATGATCTGCCAGCCCAAATTTTTTGCCTTTGCTCCAGATGGTTGCCATTGTGTATGAAGGAATCATCTGCATCCATGCAATTCCATCCATTTAGTTACAAGCAGCACGGAATAGTGATACAAGAGAGTACAATTTGTTCATGGCAGAACTAATCGATTCTTTGCTGTCATGTTTGAGATCTAGTTCATCTATGAAATGAGCTATTCGCCAACATAAACCTACACACCATGTTGCAATCTAAATTATCCTAAGGTCGTTCCAAAAACAAGTATTCTCTTTGATAAAGAGTCAATTAATTTAGGACTGAGGGACTACTAGTTTCTAAGAGTTTAGGAATGCAATTTTTGGAGTACTATCAAGTAACAAGCTCCCAACTATGACCTTAGTTCAGAAGAAAAAGTCCTCAATGAAATTCGACTAATCATTAACGATATACTATATAGCTTGGGAGGTCTGACTAGAAAGGAAGAAAGCGAGGTTATGTACCCTGGATAGATCCTGGTCGATGTTGAGCGCCATGGCATGGGTGCGCCTGATCTGCTGGCCGTGCTGGTGGACAGTGATGAGGGTTTTGGAGGCGGTGTCCCTCATCTCCTTGGCAATCCTGAGGTAGCCGTCGACCCTCTACGTGGTTTCCTGGGCCTTGTACACCGCGTACCCCTCGAGCTCCTACATGGACTGGCCCTCCACGCCACCGGAGTCATGGAAGTCGTTCATGTAGTGGCTCATGGCCACCGCCGCGGATGAGGAGGCGAAACCCCGATGAGGGCGGGTTGGCGATGGCGGCGGTGGTCAGAGACACGGCAAGAGAGGGTGAGGGCAAAAATGTTGACCGGAGAGGGCGGAGGCGCTCAGGAAGCGGCCGACGCTCGGAGAATAGTGGCGCCCGCTACAGCGAGTGCGGTGGGGTGGCCCGCGCTTGCTTGCGGTTGCGAGGAGGCGAGGAGGGTTGGAGAAGCGGAGCACCGGGATCGGGATCCCGTGGTGGGGGCGGTTTGCGAGAGAGACGAGGGAGGGGTGAGTGATGGAGGCGGACGGAAGGTTGGGGAAGGAGGGTCGCTAGCAGGTGGGGCCATGCACGGGTTGGTTGCGTGGGTTCGATGCGGGGGCGCGGGGTTGAGTACTAGGGCGCATCGGGGGTGTTGACCGGGTCGGTGGGTGGGGTGTGGCCAGGGTGGGCGACCACACGGTGTATGCGTGGGGATGACGCACGAGCGGTGGTGTGCGTGGCCGTGTCGGTGAGGAGACTATTAATGGCGCATCCCAAACACACGCCATTGACAAAAATGCCACATTTCTGAGTGGTGGGGTCCAGATGGCCCCACAAAATATCAATGGCGCATATTGAGGAAGACACGCCATTGGTTAGGAGAATATCAATGGCGCATATTCCATATGTGTCATTGATGAGCATATATCAATGGGGCATATGTACATATGCGCCATTGATGTTTGGTCCATAGCCCTCCAGGGTGCCAGGCCCACATTATCAGTGGCACATTTTCACAGATGTGCGCCATTGGTTAAATAAAATATCAATGGGGCATATTTTTGAATGCGCCACTAATAAGTATCAATGGAGCATATTCAAAAAAATGCTCCACTAGTAATAAATCTATCCATAAGCCTTTCTCTACTAGTGAGTGTGGCAGAAGTTGCATCATAGAATCCACTAGAGTGTATGTTGTCATGTGGATCCATGTGGTTTAGGAAAATAACACATGCAATGAAACTAGTGGATCAATATGGTCTAGGAAAAGAACACATGCAACGACACTAGTGGATCAGTGTGTCAAACCTTGGTCACAAAGACCAAAAACACATAGGAAAGCAGCTTCCACATTGCATGTTGCATCAGTGTGGCAGAAGTTGCATCACAGAATCCACTGGAGTGTGTGTTGTAATGTGCATCCATGTGGTTTAGGGAAAGAACATATGCAATGGCACTAGGTGACCACAGTGGTCTAGGAAAAGAACACATGCAATGATACTAGTAGATGAGTGTGTCAAACCATGGTGATAGAGACAAAAAATAGATAGGAAAGTAGCTTCCACATTGCATGTTGCATCAGTGTGGTAGAAGTTGCATCACTGAATCCACTAGAGTGTGTGTTGTCATGTGGATCCATGTGGTTTAGGAAAAGAATACATGCAATGCCACTAGTGGATTAGTGTGTCAAACCTTGGTCACAGAGACCAAAAACACATAGGAAAGCACCTTCCACATTGCATTTTGCACCAGTGTTGCAGAAGTTGCATCACAGAATCCACTGGAGTGTGTGTTGTCAAGTGGATCCATGTGGTTTAGGGAAAGAGCACATGCTGGAGTGGCATCATTGCATCTGTTCTTTTTCAAAACCACAATGATGCACACTGATACACAAACACACACATGTAAGTGGGTGTGGTGATGCAACATCTTTCAAACTGGTGATAGAATGCATGCTGCAGTTGAATCCTAGTATGCTGCTAGGGTTTTTGGACATGGTTGGACACCACATGCTGGAGTGGCATCATGTTCTTTCCCAAAATCAGAATGATGCATAGTGACACACACACACATCCAAGTGGTTTATGAAAAGAACACAAATGCAATGACATCTAGTTGATCGATATGGTTTATGAAAAGAACACACATGCAATGACTCTAGTCGTTCCATCTTGGCATAATTTGATGTATGCCAAGATATATTTCATTGTATAAGACACTCACTTTCCATTTTATACTACTCAGTTTTTGACACTACTCAGTTTGCCCTCTCTCTCGTAGAAGCCTAAACATGTGCGCTGCTACGACCTGATTGGTTGACACAGTTGTCACGCGGATCATGCGCACCAATCGTTGATCCTCTGTGATCCAACGCAGATCATTGCACACGTCGTGCCCTTCACAAGACAGCGTGAGACAGCACAGACGTCTCTCTCAGTGAGACTTCTACAAGAAGGAACACGAAGTCATCCATAAAAAAATCATCGAGTGGTCATGTCATGTTTAATCACGTCTGAAAAGCCTACTACTACTATGCCACAACACATGCATAGGGAAACAGGGTCATCGAGTGCATGGTCGTTGACGGGCAACTGCAATTTATTGTCACTTGATTTTAATAAGACATATCCCATTCTTACATAGCACGCTCTCAATCTCACTTCCAATTGGGCCCTACCGCAAGAAACTTCCACGCATCATGGGACCCCTCGAGGAGACCTAATGTTGCTAGAAATTGGTTTTGCGCCACTTCCAACTTGGCCCTACCGCAATCCGGCCAGTAGATGCGGATGAAGCTCGTGGGCCTTCAAGGTGGAGCGCCGCTAAGACTCGTTGGTTATGCGGGTCCCAGTGCCTTTCTTCCTCATGGCCGCGGCAGCAGTGCCAGACCCAGTGGCAGCGGCGACCTTCTTCTTTGTCACGGTCATGGCGGCGCCGGATCCTGCGGTAGTGGTGACTTTCTTCTTCCCTATTCTTCCTCAGTGGAGGGGCCAGAGTAAATAGTTGGGAAAAGCTTTAAGGACGTCTAGCGTAGCAAGGAACTATAGAGAAATGAAGCAGCGGAGAGCAACAATGGAAGTGGCATGAGGAAGATGAAGATGCAAAGTGCAGAAGTTACTACATAAACTGACTACTTAAGCGATGGTGAAAGCTCATCCGATGGTCGGCATTTCCCTGCTTTCAACGCGTGGCGCACATCTAAAAAGACATGTGGCAACGCGTACACTGAACCGACACAACACGATCCCCACTTAGCGCAAAAATCGAGGGGGCGTAGTTAAACCCCAAAAATTATGTGTGACTAGTCAAATTCTAGTCAGACACTGGGACCCACCATCGTCACGTCCCATCAGCACCACTCACGCCAGTGACTGAGCTCATCCAAACGTAAGCAATGACTTCATTGGCACTGGCCTTGGCAGCAGCCTAAGGCAGAAGTGTGTAATGGTAAGTTTTCTTCGACTCCTTTATGCGGTGACCCAACATAGCACTACATGATGTAGTACACTATAGTCGTTGACATAACACCAATGAAACACTGTTCACTAGTATTACATCCCTCGGAGTGGTACAACAGAAACACACCAGGTCCAAGACATGACTATAGATTACAACTCAACTCTTTACAAAAGATCCATAGAACACTCTAGGTTAAAGAAAGAGAAAGAAACTTCTTACAGAGAAGAATCAGAAATAATAACTCAAAACTATCTAGCTAATAAAACTAGCATCTAAACTATCTGGCTTGGAATTGTTGCTAGTGCAATTCTCTACAAAAGTAGGTGTTATGGCTAGAGTATATATCCTATCTAATCAAGAACTACGTATTCACTTCGGTTTATGTATATGTTGATGTCATTGACTTTATTGAAGAACTTGAGCTGTCGATGATGGTTTCTTGAGCAGAAGTTGGTGTTGATGTTGTCTTCAATGGCTTAGAACCTAGCAAGGGCTAAGAAGGTACGGTTGAGTACGAGCGTACTCAACAAGTTCACCAAAAAGGAGTGTTTGATGCACTATCTATAGCCATAGACCATAGGTCGTAGGCAATGCAGGTTTTCGTAAACATTTCTTCAAAGGTGATTTTATTCTGAAAACTCTGTCCGACAACCTTCACAGGTTTACCGAAACTTTCATGGAGTTTATTTCATGTCGTGTTCATAGCTCCTTTCCGGAACAGGGAGTAACATGTCACAATTCTTACACTCTGCAGAGTTGCGTCACTTTTCCCATGAGAGAGCTTAAGCTTTGTTGCACGACCGGGAGTATGTCCCCATTCAAACTTCCATGGTTTGAGGCCCAACCTAAGATCCAAGCCAATCACTGCCCTCTCCATGACCCAGCATGAAGACACAATCCCCCAAAAAGTTTACCATGAGTACAGTCTGGGTAGCCTCTCGAAGACTCTGTAAGAAGCTATGCCTGGTAGCCACCATCAGTTATGGTGAACCTCCACTAAGACAGCTATGCGCAGATAATCTAGACACCTAGATCACGAGGCACTAAGGGGTCCCACGCATGTGTTGGATTCTCCACGAGAAATCTATAGCTTAACGATAAGGTCATCAATCCATGCGAAAGGAAGAAGATACAACTAACTTCTCTGTCCCATTCCAAATCTCATGGTTAACGCGTAATATACGGTGCTAGAATCACAAGCAACATTGGTTATTAAGTCCTAGATATTATGTTCCTTTACCACTAGACCTATATCAGTAGATTATTACCATTTGGTAAATAATCCATAATCATATTATTATGAAAATCATTGTTTCTAACCTTTTTGAAATACGGGTGATGACAACATTTGAGTTACAAGTATTAGATAGAAAATAACCAAATGACATGAGCAAGTGTGAACTTGCCTTTTGTGATTGCAATATTATGCACTCACGGTCTTCAATACAATAGAAGATCCAAAATCTAAAATTAGCATCATTTGTCCGGTAATGATGAATGTTTAAAGAAGAAATATGTTGTGATGCATAAGTAATGTAATGTAGTTTGGAAAACCTCGGAGTAATACCCAATATGGTTAATAGGTTTAGTTTGGGTGATTTCTTTAAGATTTAGTTTGCATATAAGTTTAATTTACAACAAATATATAAATACAAGGAACTTAATACTAACAGGTATTATTCAAATTAAGTATAACAATACATAATTAGAGTTATTTGGTATTATGTAACTATTATGAAAGTTTATGTTTTAGATTGGCAAGAGTTGAAACAATTATCATAATGTTTTAGTTTGAAGTGGCAAAAAGAATAACTTTTGAAGAAAAAGTTTCTTTGCCAAGGTATAAATAATCTGTGTGAGTAATAGAATGTGATCGATGTCATTTATGTTGGTTCGATAGGTTTGGATTTAAGATGCTTTAAGATTTAATTGAAATCAAACCAAAGTTAACTATAAAAACATAATATTATTTGGTCCTTATGCTTATAACTTTGGTAGACCAAAGTTAACTTTAAAAGGAACATAAATAGACTTAGGGTTCTGACGTATCTAGATTATTATTGAATTCTAGGGTTAATATAAAGATGGTTAAGAGTGTGAATTCATTCACTTCCAATTTAAGTGAATGATAAGTTCAAAGGTGATTTGCTATAATGGAAATGCTTTGACTTATTAATGAAAGCAAATTTAAATGATCTCATTAATGTGTTAAGGTTTAAAACCATGTTAAGCATGATTAAGAAATAGATAACGTTTAAATGGTTGGTTTAATTTGGAGTTATGGTTTGAAAGAGTTTTCTAAAATTAATAATTTACACTTAAATATTATTATTATGGTCTCCAATTAGGGTTTTGGAATTATCATTTAGATGTAAGGTTTTATATAATATTGTGATTATTTCTTATTTAAGAAGTGTTTTTAAAGAATTTACAAAATAGGAATTTTATAAAATAGATTAGGATTTATTACTTTAAAATCTTAAAAACCCTTGGAATAATATATTTAGTATTTTTCTAGTAAAATATATTTATTCAAGATCTGAAAAATGGTTTTTATTTATTTTTAAGTGTTGTTTTTATTTTCATAAAATTCCACAAAATATTAAATGTCTTTGTGTATTTGCTTCAAGATTTATTTGTAGAAAAATAAGTTAGTATTTTTATAAAGTAGATATTTGCTTAATTTCACCGTGTATGCATAAATGATTTTTATTCATTTTTAGGACTTTTACTTAATTTATGAAATATCACTTAGGCTTTAGTGGTGTTAGTATTTATTTGCATGTTTTAACTTAAATAAGTCAAGTTATATTTTTCTCAAGTAGATATTATTTTTGTGATCATTTCAATATGTTATATGTATTTTTAGGATTTTTCTATATTTTTTCTAGGGCTCAAATGAGTTCAGGGATATTTTGGTAGCTATTAAATAGAAAACTGATTTTGTGGGGCAATAATTCGGCTGTGGCCAAATTGGTGAGGGAAATTGGACATGTTTGGTTGGGTACATGGGCCGGCTTGGCCCAACTAGTCCTAGATCGGGGTCACTTTGACCCCGGCCCACTCTCTCACCTCATGCACGCCATGCACAAACACACCGACACACACTCACTCTCGTTCCTCTCCCGGCTCCGGTGTCCACCGCCGCCTGATCAATTCTAGCGGAACCAAGATGTTGTGGCTGCCGCCGCCTGATGCCAAAGCTCCACCATGGATTGACCGATCTGGCCCTCCAATTTGTTTTGGCTTTGAGGCGCTATCGAGCTTGCCCCCAACCCTTCTCTGGCTAGGGTTCCAAGATATTGTGGCTCCACCATCCGTCGTCTCTCCTCCCGGTCTAATGCCGTTGCGGCCTTGGTGCAATCCCAACGCCGCCCTACCATGGATGGTTGGTCTGCCGCTCCTGGTGACACGGCCACACCATTCTTGTCCTATGCCATTGTATCTTCTCTAATCTGGTGCTGACGGAAAGGCAGGGTGCATGTAACCCCGGTGGTCATGTCCTATTGCCTCTAGACTCTGCTATGGAGATGGCGAGGCATGGTAGTGTACTAGTGGGTTTCGTGAGGACTTGGTGTGGTGCTGTTATGATGGCATTATTGTGCTGACTACTTCATCCTTGAGGTCAGCGGGACGGTGCTCCAAGCGCAACCCCGGTGACTCCGGTTTACCGGCTCATTGCTCTGCTTCTCTGGTGTTGTAATGGCGATGACCATTGGGTTATTGTCGTGCTACTGCTACAACATGTCCATCGACCACACTCACCTCTCTTTCGGCTTCAACAACCTTTCAGGTAAACTCTACTGTGACCAGCCATGGAGCTGATGACTCTTCTCGTGGTTCGTGTTGTTGCTTCCGAGCCAAGATATGGTGTTAGTGCAGACATGAAGTGGTATGGTGGCCTTCTGGACATGTGCCATGTCCATGATTTGCTCTAGTTGATTACCTGTAATGGAATCCAAGTTTGGATGATTAATAATCCCTGGCATGTTTCACTAAAGCTAGTTAAATACTAATCCAAATAGCATAAAATATGTGCTAATGGTGGTGCCTCGATTTGGATGAAGTGGTCATCCAAGCATTAGTGAAGTATTACTTAGTAGTACTGTTGTACTCATATGTTTAACTGAATCCTTTGATTTAGTGAGTTGCTTAACTAAACTATTTAGTTCAGTACATGTTGGTCTAAATGGTAGCCGTTCAGTTTAATAGTTGGAAGCTTGATTACCATGATTCCTAGCTAGATTAGCTAGGAGGATGATTTGGAACACTATTTTGTTGATCGCAGATAATTATTTTGGAATTTTTAATTGGATATGGAGGATTCTTAACAGTTCTGTCTCTTTCAACATTTCATTGAGAGAATAGTGTTATTATGAATTGGTTTGTATATTGAAAATGTTTATATATACTCATCTTATTATGTAGGCACATTCTATTGAGCCACACTTCCAAATTGAGATGTCTTATTATCGTGGTATCTTCTTTGGAAAATAATCTGGTGTTGTTCTAGTTAGGTCAGTGGCTTCTATAGCTATGGTTGCGCTAATGTGATAGCTTCCCTTAGAGTATGCATGGTGGTGACTCCTAGCTATATGATCTGTTACTGTTTCTAACTAGACAAATGGTCTCAGATATACACATGGATGACTAGTATGAATCCTCTGCCCATATGACAACAAGAGTTCAAATGATTCCTACCTAAATGGATAAGAAAATGATTTCATTTCGGAAACATGTTCTCTGATGTTGAAAAACCTTTATGGCCTTTATATTTGTTCAAGGAGATAATATCTTCATCTACTCTTAGGGTTACTGCCGTGGTGCCTCCTTTTTATTCTAGAGTGTGCACAGTAATACACCCTAGAGTGGCATGATCTACTATAGAGATTCCTGTCTAAAGAATTGAAATTTGTCTACCAATGATGCAAGATCTGAGGCCCTTCTTTGTAGTAAGAACATATGCTATTGTTGTCCCAAGAAGCTCTAGGATGAAATGGGCATATCACCGCTATGCTAAACTAAGAGCTCTCTCTCACCCTCAAAATCATTTTCTTACTTACAATGATAAGATCAGATACTATGATTGATCATAGTGATGGAGAATAACCTGAGGCTGGGAGGTGTGCTAAAACTTGCTGTTGAGGTGCTTAATCAGCTAGCTATCATTGTCCTTGTACTTGATCTTTTTGCTGCTGGTGCCTTTCCTCCTAGTGATCCTAGCTTGTATTTCCCTGATGAGCTTGATCTGCTAGACTAGCATATTTGTGCTATGGAGTCATGGTGGATATGGTGTTATTGATGTAGATCTGGGAATGAACTAGTGGATCTTGAGTTCTTATGGTGGTCTGATGGATAAGAGATTGTGTGAGTTTTTCTCTAGCTACTATGCCACGGCTGGACTCCCTATTTATGCCCCCTTTGCTATGTTGACAGCATATCCATTGCATGTGATGAGTGTGCTGCTGTCAAGTGGGACTCTTTTCTATGCAGGGGGCCAAGTTGCCCTTTTCTCCTTGTGCAAACCATGGCTGGTGTAATCATTATCTAGTTTGGCACTTGTTTTATACTACCCCGTGTGTAACTCACTTAGCTATGACATGATCTGACTAGATGATGCTATTATTTGTTCACATAGTTTAAAATTCTAGTCTATTTAGCTAATTGGTGCTATACTAGACTAGTATATATATTTATTGGGTTTCCTTTTAAATTAAGCTTAGCTAGGACTAGAGGGTATTATAGCTTGCCTCTCACTCCCTTCTATTGAATGGATCAAATATATATACATGTAGCCTTGCCCCATAGATGCTTCTCTCTATTTCAAGTGTATAGAAAAATCTGATCCATGACCTAAGTGGTGCCTAGATTTGGTAATGCCCTCTAGTGCTAGATTGTGGAATTTAGGAGTTCTTCCTAAATCCCCAAACTAAGTTTAATAAATTAAATTGCCTCATCTTCTAGTGAGGAAAATATTTTAACATAACAATATGTTTCCTTTCTGTTTGTGTTTGTCTTAATTTTTTTCATACCCAAAATGAAGAAGTGATGAGAATACAGAAGATAGATGAAGAATTAGATAGTTTTACTCTTAATATTTTCTTTTCTCTTACTGATTTGTAATTTCCTTATCTAAACAATGGTAAAAACATTGTATTCTTTCTGGTTGTAATAAAGTAAAGTTTTATTCTTTACTCATGTGAGTATTCAATGAATGTGGTAAAGTATTCACATTTATGTAATAAGGATTATTATTATTTATCCCATATTTTATTGTAATTATGGAAATTTCTATAATTGTTGAGATTTAAATTTGATTCCAAACTTTATTTGAATTATATAGACTAATATTTGAATTTGGAATTTGGAATTCAAATATTTTTCTTTCCCCAAAAGCAACAAAACCAACAGAGGTCATGTCGAAATCTAGAGCACTTGCCCTAATGTTCCCATTAGCACAAGTGAGAATTCGATCACTTTGTGTTTTAAACAAATGCGTGGAAATTATCCAGATTTTCTATGCATGAATGTAATGCACACACCTCATCTCAGCTTATTTCTAAGCTCTAATGCTCAGATGTTACACTTTAGTCTTTGCTCGAGTCTACAACTCAACAAAACACTTGGGGTCTACTCCTAATATGAGCGTGATGCGCTCGACGGTCGATGTAGAGCTCGTTGGGAACCCCAAGAGGAAGGTATGATCAGCACAGCAGCAAGTTTTCCCTCAGTTATGAAACCAAGGTTTAATCGAACCAGTAGGAGCAAGGAAACACCACAAAGGTGTTACTAGCTGAGCTTTGGCAGGGCGCACTACCGGTCCTAGTAGCAAGGTGGAGACCTGCACAACACAACCATAGAACTTTGTCCCCAACTTGCGATGAGGTTGTCAATCTCACCGTGTTTTGCGGAAAACAAAGGATTAAACGTATCGAATGGAAAGAAGTAAAAGTTTGCAGAAAGTAAACACAAAGCAGTAAACAGTTGTAGATTGTATGTAAAGAAGAAGGACCGGGATCCATAGTTCACTAGAGGTGGCTCTCCTTAGATAGATAACATGCTGGGTGAACAAATTACAGCGGGGCAATTGACAAACACCGAGAAAGCAATACATGCATATACTAATCATCTTGACTCCTTTGAGACTTGATTGGGCATTACAACATAATACATAGACCGCCATCCAACTATATCTATGACTAATAATCCACCTTCAGGTTATCATCTGAACCCCCTCCAGTATTAAGTTGCAAGCAACAGATTATTGCTTTACGAACTGCGTGTAAAGTAAACAATACGATTGTTTTATGAACAAAAGATCGTTGTTTTCTCCCTGGTAGCAACAACACATCTAGTACCTTAGAGATTTTTTCACTTCCCCAGATTACCAGAGGCATGAACCCACTATCGAGCATAAATACTAACTCTTGGAGTTTCTAGCATCTACTTGGCCAAGATAGCTACTAACAACGCAAAGCATGCAAGATCTCAATTAACAAAGACATGATAGAATCAATAATCAATCGGAAATAGCATCTCAATATCCATCGGATCCCCGCAAACACAACATGTATGGATTACAAATAGATGATCTTGATCATGAACGGAGCTCACAAGATCTAAATATGAAAGCACAAAGGAGGAGAAACCAGCCATCTAGCTACTACATGGATCCGTAGTCCAAGGATGAACTACTCATGCATCACACCGGAGGCTTGCATGGTGATGAAGAAGGCCTCCAGGGTGAATTCCCCTCTCCGGCAGGGTGCCGAGAAGAGCTTCAGATCCCTCCCGATCTAGGGATGGAGATGACAGCGGCTATAGACTCTTTCGTGGATTTTTGATCGGGTCCTTAGGGTTTTCGTCCCGAGGGCATCTTATAGGCGGAAGGAGAGGCCGAGGGGGTGCTAGGGTGGGCCAGACCACCCCCTGGCGCGGGCCAGGCCTGGCCGCGCGGCCAGGTGGTGTGGCTGGCCCCCAGCCCTTCTCCGTCTCGTATTCTGGCACTTGATCCCTTCCAGAAAAATAGGCACTTTGGCTTTTGTCCCGTCCAATTCCGAGAATATTCATTTTCTGACTTTCCTGGAACCAAAAATAGCAGAAAATAGGCAGCTGGCACTATGGCTCTTGTTAATAGGTTAGTCCAAGAAATCATAATAAAAGTACTCCAAAGTTGGAACAAAACACAAGAAAGTGAATAAAACCAAGCATGGAACATCAAAAATTATAGATACATTTGAAATGTATCAGAGCGTTGGTTGGGTACCCGAGTATTTTCCGGGTTTAGTGAACATGCCACATGTACAAGAATACAAGGCACTTACACCTCTACCCCTCCTTTTCGAATCAACGATTCGATTACGGACTCGAGGCTACTCCCATAGGGAGCGCTAGAAGCTCAATCGACAAGTTATGGCCAATGACAGCAGTCGCCAAAGTTTAGAGTACCTACTCGAGTCTGTCACTCGAATAGGCACTCGGGGATACTCCCATAGGGAGCGCTGGTCGCACACCCTATGAAAAGAAAAAAATAGTTATCCATGGCGAAAAGCGTTGACCACGTCTGCACCATGAGCATTTGAAGGATTCGGCGACTCCGCCTCACAATCACTAGAAATACCCTACAAAGAGATAACGTCTCCTGGACCACCCGAATCACGTCGATGGTGAATAAACATTCGGATGCCGCGTTTACAACGTGAAGATAAGACCTGCGAAAGGCCTGGCAACGCATCTGCTGTGCTCTACCAGAAATAAACTGTGCCAATAGGCATGATGAAAAAGCCTTGACAGACGGGTCGAGTGCTCATATTAAAACACTAGAATTTGACTATGTAAGGCCTCCGTGGCATGAGTCGAATTACGCCAGCAATGTTCTGAATTCGAGTCCGGGGACTCGAGTTTGAGTAGATAACATTGTTTTGCCCTAAGGTAGTTAACTGATCCCGATCCGTCGGATGTATTAGGCACGCATATTGACAATCCCTATGACAAAAATCGCGGCACCTGAAGCCCTTTTGGATGGCCTTATATTCCATGCACTCGAAGACTTTATAGTCTCCACCTGAATCTATGATCCAGCTGGACACTTGGGCGCTACTAACATGGGTATACCCTACGGGTACTCATGTTTAGGTTATGCGGTCCAGCCCAAGAGGAAACTGTGGGACAACCGAAGCCCAATACAGATTTGGGTGGCCCAAGTCTGGAGGAAGGTGACTCCTTGAAAGACACGACAAACTATAGATAAAATTTCACAAGGGTGGAACCCTAATCTGTAACCGACTTGGCCTGCTACCACTACAAGAATCTGGGCGGTTCATGATGATCTGATATCATCGTGGATGAGGGCCAAAACGTCGTAGATGGCCATCCGCGACGAATTCTACGACGAAAAGGATAGGTCACGGGCCTCACGTCATAATTCATTATGCGATGTTTTTTCTGTCTGAAAATGTCACGCCCGATCATGATGTTCCTGTATTTTCGTCGTGGCGAACTAGACCGGCCCAGCCCAGGCCCGATCATTCATGATGTTTTTATTTCGTCACGGTCGATGCCATGTGGCAGACGACAGCACAGGTGGCCATCAGCGATGTTTGCTGACGTCATGTTCGCCGTCTACAACATCATTGAGTTCCTGACGTTTTTCCATCATAGCTTGATTCTGTTATCTCCATGTCCGTGATGTCATCCAACCCGTTCATGATGCCATACATCCCGTTTATGATGTCACACGGGCCATGACGAATTTTGTTTGTCGCTAGCTTTCAATGCCATGCTGGCACGTGGACGGTTGGCACGGACAAGCTTGCGCCAATCGGACGAGGCCAAGTGGGCAAGCCGCAGAACGCCATGTTGACAAATCAAAATGGGACACGTGTCACCTACCGACGATGAATTCTGTGTGATGACATCATCATTTGCCGTGACGTTTCTGTGTCGTCTAGATAGTTGGCCAATGAAAGGCGGCCACGTCGGCGTTTACCTGTGATGGAAATGTTTCGTCAAGAACAACTGAGACGATTTCGTTTTCGTCACGGATGCGGGCTGGCGTCACCGTGAGATCAGGGGGCCATTTGTGCATGTAAATTTCTACTAGCCCTAATCATTTGTGACACATTTCACACCACATGCATCAAATAACAGAATTTGACAATGAATTTCAGGGCAAGTTTCCACATAAATTTCCAAAGTAGTTTCTGAGCCAAAAGCCTCACAAGATTCCATAGCCAAAAACTTTCCACAACAGTTTATGAGCCAAAATCCTCACAAGTTTCCCTACCCAAAAGACTCACAAGTTTCCACACCAGTTAACTTTCCTAGCCCAAGAACTCACAAGTGTCAACCACGAGTTCACTTACCTTGCGACAGCTGAAGCTGCTACTGTTGCTTCTACTGAGTCATCTAAGACAACACTTGCTTAAGTAAGTCGTTTGTATGGTTTTGTTTATCCTGCATCTCTTCTTGCTTCTTTTGCATTTCTCTCATGTCTTTAGCATATTGCAGCCTCTCTGCCTCGACAGCTTCTTTCGCTCTCTACAATTCCTTTATGGTACAATACAGTTTGTCACTCCCTTCTCTCTCAGCCAAAAGTTCTACTTCAAGGTCAGACCTGCTTTGTCTTGATGTACTTGGATGGAGGCCGATGTTCTTTAGGAACGTTGGCTTTCTGCTGTCCAACGAGAGTGCAAAGTGCACAACCTCAGTGGAATAAAGTGGTCCTTCCTCCTGGACATCTGGAGCCATCTTTCTTTCCATGATTTCCTACAGTATTAGGAATAGAACTGAACCTTAGAAAAATAGCAAGCAAACTAAAATCATATCGTATACAATTGAGAGATGAAGATAGCATTCAATTTTACGAAGATGAAAAGTATTCAAGAGGACTTACAATTTCTTTCTTCACATTCGGAGTGAAGCCATTTATTGGGCTACAATGTGTCTTTTTGAAGAGTTCGAAGGCATCATCCTCACTGTTGCACACAACCTCATAGCTACGAGAACCTGTAGCAGCAGGGTACAAGACTTTGCTCCTGTTCTTCTTGTTTAATACATAAGTACTCTACACAAGCAGAAACCATACATTATATGAGGCAGTTCCAATCAAACAATTCAAACACATGCAGTAATAGTAAAAGAGTAAACAAAAAGTGAAATGTTTCCTGGGTTCAGACCAAGTATCAACAAGCTTGCACCACTACTCGTCGGTCATGTGTTTCACTTCATTATGACATTTCCTTGTAACTTGGTTCAGAGGGTAGGGATCAAAATAGTTCTTCAGAATATACCGCTGATTCCTTGCATGCGTCACAAATTTATTTGCGCAAGCATTCCGCACGTCAGGGTGATTTGTGTCCATGGCAAACTTTTGCTAAAATAAAACATGGAGCATCATCATTTGCATGAACAGAGAAATGGGAAGGTAAAGGATAGCTAAGTCACGGAACATACAGAAACTTTTCCTATGAAGTATGGTTGGACATCAACCCTCTTCTTGTACTCTTTCCAGTTGGGTAAGATAGGCATGCTAGTCCTTACTATGACTACACACTCACTGGCAAACCTGGCAGCAACACCCGGCTCGTCTGGTCTAGTTCTTCCTGGAAGAACATTAAATGAAAGCCTCACTCCTTTTGACAACTTGTCAAGCCTCTTCCCCATGTTTTCCCCCTCACCACCAGAGCTTGACCAGTATGCAGAACTATATCTTCCGAATTCTACGTTTTGGCGTCTTCAGAACAAGGTGCATCAATGTCTTGAGACATCTGGCAGCCATCATCATCTACAGGAATACAATGTGCTGATTTAGTGTTCCACAGTAATATGATGGGATAAAATTGATTATAAGTGAGCAAGCAGTCGGTTTAACGCATTACCACATTGAGACTAGTCACTCCAATATTGGCACGGTACTTCATGACTAGGATCAGATTCCCCATATTCGGTAGCTGACTCATCATATTGGGTAGCTGACCCCTGGCCCTCAAACTGGGTACTAGAGTCCTCGCCTTCAGCAGCTGAGCACAGATGTTGGGTAGCTAACATAGTGCCTTGGGTACCTAACCCATCGGTTTGGGATGGTTCATGGTCGCTTCGGCGAGGTTCCTGTAGACAGCTGAGAGGTGGCTTCTGGATTTGGAGTGGTAGCAAGTCACATTTGGGGGATACCCATGGGCAGAATGATGCGGACTTCGTCACCTGGGAAGGTGGCTTCTTGATTTGTGGAGGTGGAAGGTTGGCTTTGGGAGGTGGCAGAGGACGACAGGATGTGGGTTGGGGTTCCACACCTTGGGTAAGTGGATGCTAGCTTTGGGGAGGTGGCTGCTGGCTTTGGGGATGTGGATGCTGGCTTTGAGGGGGTGGCTGCTAGCTTTGGGGGTGGATGCTGGCTTTGGCAGGGTGGCTGCTAGCTTTGGGGAGGTGTTGGACGACATACCAATGGGTCAGAGGGAGTGGGCAGGTCACCTTGGGCAGAGTGCTACTCATGTTGGATAGCTGGCTTCTCGCCTTGGGTTGCTGCCTTCTTGGCTTGGGTGGGTGGTAGATTGACGATAGCTGGCTTCTCGCCTTGGTGGGCATTAGGAACTTTAGCTTTAGCCACTTGGCCGGCATCAGGAACTACAGCTTTTTCCACTTGGCCGGCATCAGAACTGCAGCTTTAGCCAGTTGGCCGGCATTAGGAGCTGCAACTTTGGCCACTTGGTCGGCATCAGGAACTGAAGGTTTAGCTACTTGTCGGGCATCGGGAACTCTAGATTTGGCCACTAGGTTGGCATCAAGAACTACATCATCGGGGACCAATAGGGGAAATGAAGTGCAGCTCTAGCCACCTCTAGGGCATTAGGAAGTGCGGCTTTAGCAGTTTGCCTGGCATCATGAAGTTCAGCTTTGCTTGTTTGCCGGGCATCAGGTAGTTCGGCTTTGGCAATCTTCTGGGTTGCACTCCGAGTTTCTTGTGAATGGGTCGCAAGACTTGCCGCTTTTGTTGCCCGCCGTGTGGAACCTAGAGGTGGAAGTCCTGCTTTTAGCGGATTCCCCTTGGACCTCGTGTGTCTCTGATTTTCTCTGTCTCGAGATAGTACTGATTCCACAACATGCTTGCAGATGATCCACCACTAGGAGCCATTCTTTTCCTGGGAGTTGTCTTCTTGAATTTTCTCTTCTTAAGCTACACATTTTACATGTAATAGTCAATTGGGGAAACTAAAGAGGAACAAAACATATGGCAAAAAGAGTAAGCAAACAATTCCACACAAGATGATTTGGCAGCACCTTAATTGTGGAGAAATCATGACAAGACGGTGAGATAGCACGTAAGGGGAATACTTGTAGCCCAGTCTCCTCGGTGACTAGTGTTTCATCACTTGATATGTCACCTTCACTGATACCCCCCCCCCTCGGGATCATACCGAGGTCCAGAGGGATCACTGTTGCTCTTTTTAGGGGAGAATACAGTTGGGGATGCAATAGCACTGGCTACAAACCTAATACCAAGTCGTTGCATCCATGGAATCTTTCATGTTGGGTCCACAGCATAGAAAACAAAGAATTTCCTACGATGAGAACTACACGCCAAGATCTATCTACTAGGTACAAGGCAACGGGTGGACATACATCCAACGAGAACTTACCCTCGAAGACAACGAGTTTTGTTAACGAGTAGGAACTCGTGGTTGATGTAGTTGTACACTTGCCGATCTCAAGATCGTGAGGAAGTCTGAGCGCCGCAACTCAGCAGCAAAATCCGTACTCGCACACACGTTCAAGCCACCGGACAACCTCCACCTCCTCGCTCCAGCGATCCAGCGGAAGCAGCAACTCCTTCCAGACGAAATTCCACCGGGAACATGTATCTCGCTAATCCAAGACCATGGGGGAATAATTCTAGAGGGGGAGAGAGATCCTTCATAAGGAGGTGTGAGGAAGAAGTAGGAAGAGAGTGGCCTTTCATAGGAGGAGGGGGTGCCCCTCCTTCATGGCCGGCGCATGGGGGGGTGACTCCTCACCTCCCCCATTCATGTGGTGGTAACCCCTCCACATTAAAATGCCTCTCCACATTCCCCTTTAAAGTCCCTACATTAAATGCATTAAAATTCTCCAATTTTAATGCTCTCTCATTTAATAAAACTCTTTTATTAAATTTATTCAGAATTTTGTTAATTACTTTACTTAACAAATATTCACATATAACCCCTTGCAATATTTCAACATCACATGCAGAACCACTTTATGCAATTTCACCTGAAACAATTTCCGGTTTCTATCGAAACATTTCCTGCGCTTTGCACTTCTTTCATCTGAAACATATGTGCTCCAAAATGGTGTCCGGTAACTCTTAAGTGTGTCAGCCTATGGTTCGCGAATAATGCATACATGATTGAGACTCCTCTCAGATCAATAATCAGAAGTGGGACCTGTAGATCCATACTGACTCCTGCATATTCAACGATGACTTCTGTGATCGTGAGAACCTTTAACGCTTGTAACTAAATCCCTTTGTCTCGTGATATATTACATGTCCGAGATTCGATCATCGGTATCTCCATACCTAGTTTGATCTCGTTGCCGACATGCACTCTTTTCTCGTTCCCGTGATATAACATTCTAGTGATCTCATCACTTCCTTGCAAGCTATCATAATGTGATATCACCGAGAGGGCCCAGAGTATATCTATCCGTCATCGGGATTGACAAATTCCACTCTTGATGCATGAGCCTCAACATAACACCTTCGTAGCACTAAACCCATCTTTATAGTCACCTTGTTATGATGTGACGTTTGATGTTATCAAGATACTCTTCCGGTGTTAGCAATTAACATTATCTCACGGTCTAAGGATAAAGATTACTTCGTATGATGTTATAGCAATATAAACACAATGACTTGATCATAATGCTATACTTCGGATGAATGTTCATCACATCATTCCACCAATGTTGTGACCTCGTTCTTAACAACATCCAATGTCCATGATCAGGAAACCTTGATCATCTTGTTAATCAACGAGCTAGTCTATAAGAGAGGCATAACTAGGAACCATTTTTGTTTATTAAACACACATGTATTGATGTTTCCGATCAATACAATTATAGCATGCAAAATAAACATTTATCATAAACATGGAATAAGATAATAACCACTTTATTATTGCCTCTTGGGCATATTCCCTTCAGTCTCCCACTTGCACTAGAGTCAATAATCTAGTTTGAAAAACTTTGCGTATTGAACACCTATGGCTTTCTAGTGTTGCATATACGCTATTGCTAGTGGTTAACATAATCTCTGGATCTGACAGTTTCAGTTCCGTGTGTATTTGCATGTCTTTGCGTCTCTACGCATCACTCATTCTCAAATGAGATGGCATTGTATAAATTTGGTCCTTTGGTGAGACCTTTAGTTCGTTCGGGTTAAAATATGTTGATATTATTGTCATACAATATATCTTCATAGTATTAGCCCACTTTGAACCACACCTAGTTTGATAACAAACTACATAACACAAATGCCCTCCTTTGCTGCTACTATAGCAGTCATATACTTAGCCTTTCGTTGTAGTATCCGTCACAATGTATCAACTTTGGAACTCATCCAAATCCATCATGGAACATCCTTTCCATTACATTGTGCCACCCATAGTCTAAATTGAGATAAATTTTAATTTGTATCTTGTGACAAAACTAGTATCAATGTAACACTTTACAATGAACTACCTTTAACTATTTGTCACTTATACATGATATATTCTTAGTTCTTCCAAAGCTCATAAGAATATCTTTACTATCATCCAATGATCATCTTATGAATCATTCTAGTATGTGCTCATAACATTTAGAGCATAGGACGTTTTGGATATATATATATATATCACGGTATAATCGATCAAAATCTTCATGTGATTTTACTCACCAAGTGTTGAAACACTTGAATCTTGATACAATCATTTCCATGTAGCAAGAACCTTTCTTGTTGTTTCCATATTGAACCCTTTCAATATCTCATATATGTATGTCTAGCACAACCATATTAGCGCCTCAATCTATCCATATAGATATTGATGCCAAATATTCCGGTTTTGCCCAAGTCTTTCATCGAAATCTTCTTTTTAATGAAATTCTTAACTTGTGTTAATACAAGATACATCATTTCCAATCAACAATATGTCCTCTAAATATTGTATTAGAAATATGTCTTACTGCTCCCACTTAATTTCTTGCAAATGCAAGCATCTTCATCATCTCCGATGAATTTAAACTCTTTTAACTGTTTCATCATGGTGAAGGTTCCAACTCCGCTATGCTTACTTCAACTATTGAAGTTTGCATGCTCTTTTAGCACACTTTGAATTAACAAAACCCTTCAGATCGTGTCATGTACATGTCCTAGGTAACCATTCTATTAGAAGAACCTTGTTTTGTTTATTCAACTACCATATACCAAATTATATGTAGTGGTTGCTACATTAATCTGTCAAGACTAAATATCGCTATGAAAGATCAAATCTTGTCATAGTCAACTCCTTGAACATTGTCGTAAACTTCTTTCCGACATGTCGACTATTTCAGAGATGTTAAACATCCATGTCTATTTCTTTATAGATCCAAACACAACTGATAGGCTTCATGCCTTTCCAGAGGGTCTTTCAAGTTCAGAAACTTAATTTCTCGTGTATGGATACTATCACGGATTCTATGACTTCTAGTCATTTTATGGAGTCAGGGCCCATCATCGCTTCTTTGCATGCAATCGGTTCATCATTGTCAAAACAATAACGACTTGTTTATCAAATCTTACTATTTTATTCTTACCGACCCACACGGTTCAATAGGAACTCTAATCTCTGAGATCACACCCTTTGTAATCATGGGATCCATGAGCAATGTGGCCACCACCGGGACACTTTCCAGCGCTGTGCTACTTAGCACATATAGCTAAGGTTCAGCAACCTTATCAAAGTTCTATTGTCCTCCCATTAACTTTTCGTGAAAAATTCCTTCTCAAGAAACTTGACGTTCCAAGTAACAAACTCTTTTATCCTCGGTGTTATGGAGAAATTTCCAACAAATTCTTTGGGATAACCTACAAAAACGTGCTTATCCGACTTTGGTTGTAAACATTTTACTTATGCATAGCATACCAAAATTTAAGAAAAGACAATTCAGGTTTTATCCCAAACCATAACTTATATGGTGTCATTTCAATGAATCACGATGGTGCTCTTTTCAGTGTAAAAGCGGTAGTCTCTAAAGCTTCAATCCTTAAAACATAATGGCGGTTTTATAAATGACACCCTTGATCTTACCATGTCAAACATGGTTTGATTTCATCTCTTTAATATACCATACTCCTATGGTTTATCGGGAAACACAAATCATGGAACAATTCCTCAAATCTTAGGTGTTTTGCTAAACATGTAACTCAAATATCTTCCTTTATGATCAAATCATAAACTCTTTTATTTTCTTGTTACAATGATTTTTCACTTCATCTTGAAAGACTTTGAACAATTTTCAAATGTTTCATACTTCTTCCTTATTAAGTAAATATATAGATATATTCACTTAAATTTCTGAAGAAAGCATATGAAGCAAAAGGATCCATCGCATATGGCTACACATAATGGACTATATACATCAACATGCATAATATCCAATAAGTTAGTCATCTGTTCCTCTTTGGTCTATGGACGGAGTTTCAATTATCTCGAGGAAAGTCTCACATGTGTCAATTGATCAAAATCAAAGACTCCAAAAATCCATCAACATGGAGTTTCTTCATGTTTTCTTTCCAATATAATTTAAAATAGCGATGTCACTTCATAAGTGATATTTTAATCATTTGTCTTGCGACATTTTAGCAATAGTGTTTATGGATGTGATTTCTCCCATTAGACTTGTAAAAAGTTCATCCATCCTTTATGGAATACGGTAATTTATTTGAACAACCATTGTTCTCGTAATACTGGAACAAAATAACAATTATTAAAACAAATCTTGAAGGCTAGGTTTGACGTCAACGAAAAACACAATAACACTTTATTTGTTTTCGATGAACATCATCACTTATTCTTTTGCTAGTTACTTAGGCCATTGTAGTTCATGAATTGCCTTGTCCTGTATGACACTTCATACCAACCAATTCGGTATCCAATACCGGTATCGAATACCTCAGAACCACATTGTTTAACAAGCAAGGAATATAGCCATAACATGTATATCTTCTATATACCTAAGTTGGACATCTCGAACCTTTTCTTTTCTGCCAAATATTTTATAGATTCTCTTTCAACAATTCCTTTTCTTTTAAAAGAATCTATCAACATCAACAGTGGTGTCATTCACATGACACATAGTACAAAGCTTGTATATAGTCAAATACTAATACCTTTGGACTTGCACTTTGAAGTGGATCACCATCATCAAATGTTTGGCATTCTTTGAAAAATCCATTCTTTAGTAATCTCTTAGTGTAGTAAACATTTTACTTACATCTTCTATTCATCCTTATCATGACAACTTTCATGATAAAGCTACTATAGCTTATAAGGAAGAATGACGAGTATAATTTTAGTTCCCAAAACCTTTTGGGAGATCCGGATGCTTAGCATCTCCATCCTTCACAAATTCTCATACAGTATGAGAACATGTATTTTGCTAAATTATACTCTATCATAATGCAACCAAAAACATTGTTTCAGATATCACAATATCTTTCACACATGATGTTTCTGAAACAATTTTCAGCTCGAATATAATCTTGATATTAAAACAACTTTTGAATATCAATAATCATGGAGGCAAACATGATACTTTAGATACTAACAATGGAATTCTTACTCTTGATTTAATACTACTTATTAAACTCCATGGAGTAAATAGAGTTTGCTGAAAGTTTGCAATTAGACTTATAAACTTTAAATTGACATTCAAAACAATACGATACCAGTTCGTAAAGTAAATATCCAGAATTCTATAGTTCTATTATCTCAATTAAAACTAAGCATAAGGTAGTGAACAAATGCCAATGACTACAACAAATTTTGCAAATTCACTTCGATTTAGTTTATGATAAATTGAGTTCGACTAATCCAAATTAGAAATGAACTCCCACTCAAAAACGATATCCCTCGTGCCTTTTTGGTGATTACATGAACCAAATCCACTACACTAAGTCCGATCATCACGTGAGTCGGTGTAGCTTCAAAGGAGAGCATCAATATGGGCATCATATCAACTATATGACTCATGCTTAACCTTTCGGTCCGTGTTCTGAGGCCATGTCTGTACATGCTAGGCTCGCCAAGTAAGAACCTTAGTACTCGCGTGTGTAAAACTGTCTTACACTCGTTGTATGAAAGCGTAGAGTCGAGTACACCCGATCATCACGTGATGTCTCGAAACACGATCCATAGAACGGTGCATACTTAAGGAAGAACACATTTTTATCTTGATATCTAAATGAGGGATCATCTTAAAATGCTACTAAAACGCCAAACTAGCAATATAAGATGCAAACATCTAATGTGTAAAGTGAGATGATATGGTCCATGCATTTGATCTCTATCATTTGCATCGTGGTGTGATCTCTATCATTCCTTTGTGTGTAAGGCCAAGGTCTATGGAACTTACACGTTGAGTGTGTTGTAAGAGTATCTATCATACATCTACTTACAATAATACCATATCAACACACTAGCCCAGCAACAATCTAAACTAGACGCCTCTAATTTATCCATTGCAAGTTTTACGTGGCTTAGGGCTTTCGAAGATAGAACCGGTCTTACCTACGAACATGGAAACACAATGAGGATAACCAAGTTATTAGCAACTCGTTGTAAATCAGATATTGACTATAGTAGGAGAGACAGACACCTGCCAGTTACTTATGCAAAACAAGTTGCATGTCAGTCGTGGAACTGGTCTCATGTGCGATGACATGTAAGGTTGGTTCGGGCCGCTTCATCCCACTATGCCACCAATATCCAAAGTACATATAAGAAGCAATAACATGATCATCACCCCCCACATATAAACATATGTGTACTACTCGTGCAAAGCACCTACGCATAGATCAGGCTCTTCTACCACTATTGGGTCCGCAGCATAGGAAACAAAAAATTTCCTACGATGAGAACTACACGCGAAGATCTATCTACTAGGTACAAGGCAACGGGTGGACATACATCCAACGAGAACTTACCATCGAAGACAACGAGTTTTTCTAACGAGTAGGAACTCATGGTTGATGTAGTTGTACACTTCCCGATCTCAAGATCATGAGGAAGTCCGAGCGCCGCAACTCAGCTGCGCATCCGTACTCGCACACACGGACAACCTCCACCTCCTCGCTCCAGCGATCCAGCAGAAGCAGCAACACCTTCCAGACAAAATGCCACCGGGAACATGTATCTCGCTAATTCGAGACCATGGGGGAATAATTCTAGAGGGGGAGAGAGATCCTTCACAACGAGGTGTGAGGAAGAAGTAGGAAGAGGGTGGCCTTTTATAGGAGGAGGGGGTGCCCCTCCTTCATGGCCGGCACATGGGGGGTGACTCCTCACCTCCCCCATTCATGTGGTGGTAACCCCTCCACATTAAAATGCCTCTTCGCATTCCCCTTTAAAGTCCCTACTTTAAATGCATTAAAATTCTCCCATTTTAATGCTCTCTCATTTAATAAAACTCTTTTATTAAATTTATTCAGAATTTTGTTAATTACTTTAATTAACAAACATTCACATATAACCCCTTGCAATATTGCAATATCACATGCAGAACCACTTTCTGCAATTTCACCCAAAACAAATTCTGGTTTCTATCGAAACAATTCCTGCGCTTTGCAATTCTTTCGTCTGAAACATATGTGCTCCAAAATGGTCTCCGGTAACTCTTAAGTGTGTCACCCTACGGTTCGCGAATAATGCAGACATGATTGAGACTCCTCTTAGATCAATAATCAGAAGCGGGACCTGGAGATCCATACTGACTCCTGCATATTCAACGATGACTTCTGTGATCGTGAGAACCTTTAACACTTGTAACTAAATCCCTTTGTCTCGTGATATATTACATGTCCGAGATTCGATCATCGGTATCTCCATACCTAGTGTGATTTTGTTGCCGACATGCAATCTTTTCTCGTTCCCGTGATATAACATTCTAGTGATCTCATCACTTGCTTGCAAGCTATCTTAATGTGATATCACCGAGAGGGCCCAGAGTATATCTATCCGTCATCAGGATTGACAAATTCCACTCTTGATCCATGAGCCTCAACATAACACCTTCGTAGCATTGAACCCATCTTTATAGTCACCCTGTTATGGTGTGACGTTTGATGTTATCAACATACTCTTCCGGTGTTAGCAATTAACACGATCTCATGGTCTAAGGATAAAGATTACTTCGTATGATGTTATAGCAATATAAACATAATGACTTGATCGTAATGCTATACTTCGGATGAATGTTCATCACATCATTCCACCCATGTTGTGACCTTGTTATTAACAACATCTAATGTCCATGATCAGGAAACCTTAATCATCTTGTTAATCAACAAGCTAGTCTATAAGAGAGGCATAACTAGGAACCCTTTTTGTTTATTAAACACACATGCATTGATGTTTCCGATCAATACAATTATAGCATGCAAAATAAACATTTATCACAAGCATGGAATAAGATAATAACCACTTTATTATTGCCTCTCAGGCATATTCCCTTCATTTCACATGATGGTTTTCATCCGACTTTCTTCCATCTATAGTATTTGTGGTTCTAACATGAATAAAGAATTCCAATTAATCTAGAAATATAAAACTAGGTGCGATACCAACCTATGTTATATAGTACTCATCATTTAACAGGTCGCCATAAGCAATTTAAACAAAAAGATCATAGGCTGCCAAACTAATGCAACACACAGGATAATGTAACCTTGTCTACAACCTTCCTTTTTGCTACTTCTAGGGGTCTATGGGGTCTGTGAGGTGTGTGTGGTGGGGGAATACACTTGGCGATGCAACAACATATGCTAAGAACCTAAGAGCATGTAGAATGCAAGACACTTAGAGAAGCTCTTAGCAAAATAAATCGGTTTTTGGTTAAGCAATGGTGCTTAATTATAACAGGATGATGTCTAAATTTGCACCTCTCGAATACAAATAAGCATTGTTTCTTACGAAAAAGCTAGGATTATTTTTCTAAGCAACACCCAAAGCACATTCCATTGTCCATATGTATTTCTAACATGTATAGGGAACTCCAAATATGGCTCAATATATAACATATGGGGAGGAACGGTCCACTATGACCAATTCATACTCTGATCATAAGACATACGAAGAAATAGAAAACCAAATGCAACATGGATTGCATGATAGTCCTATTATGGGTGGCCTAGCTGGTATTATACACTAGATTAATTAGTTTGTTCTCCACCTAGTAATTCCATGCTCATCTTTTGTTGGTCGTTTTGATCTGCCCCTAGTCATTCTAGTCGCACATTTTCTAGTTTGATTTGATCTGCCCCTAGTAGTTCTATACATGCTCATCTTTTGTTGGTCGTTTTGATTGATATTTTCTAGTGATATAATTTCATGTGGAGTTCAGAGATCTCTTGTCTAGGTTGTGTTCATGTTGTCCAATGTATAGTTTGATTTGTATGATAAAATTCACACATATATATACAGTAATCATACGAGCTCCTGACTATATTAACAGAAATTTAATGTCCATCTCTGTTATAATTAGGAGAAAGGAAATTACTTTTTGTACCATGTTGTAGTCATAACTTATTTTTGTTTTTCCAATTTACTGATAAGATGAGTGGAAATAATTACTCCATCTGTCCTAAAAAGGATGTCTCAGATTTCTTATTAAAATTTGGATGTATCTTTATATATACTGAAACTTGTATACATATTCATTCAAATTATTTCAAAGAAAACAATATAATTTTAACTTAAGTGGAGTGTGTATGTTAAATACTGGATCATGCATGTTTTATCCAATCTCTGTTATAGTAAGTTGTGTATTTATATGAACATATGCATTAAAATAATGCTGATAAATTAAATTTCTCTGTGTAGTCCATCTCTATTATTTGTTTAGGGAAGAAAATTGTTAAATTCATAATACACTGAGTATATATTTAGGAAAAAACAAATTCCTATTTATACCATGTTCAAACTGAATAAAACTAGCTAGTCATAACTTCTTTTTCTTTTACCAATTTATTGACAAGATAAATGGAAAGAATTACTCCATCTGTCCTAAAAAAAGGATGTCTCAGTTTTGTTAAAATTTGGATGTATCTTTATATACTGAAACTTGTATAGATTCTTTTAAACTATTTGGAAGAACAGTATAATTTAATATAGTACTTGTTTTATCATATATATATGCAAAACATATATATGTTTGATGGACTAGATTGTTCAAAAGCTAGTTCAACTTGTGCGCACATGCTAAAATTAATCTCTCAACATAGCCCTTTCCTAGTTTGATCTCATGATATTGGGAGAGTAATGTTTTTTCATTCATTGACTTCTTCTCTCTACTTGCTAATTCGAAGGAACCAGATAGCGATGTCGGTGAAAGTATGTGGTCCAGGCATGCAAACAGCCGCCACATCCTAAAGCAAATGAGGAATGGGAGGTTCCCCTTCCGCCGAGGTGCAAACAAGTATAGATGCCCCTTCTGCGCAAGAAGGATTGCGTAAGACCTGAACAACATCGTGCAGCATGCCGAGGGCATTGACCGTGGAGGACAGCGGTGTGCGAATCATACGAAAGCCAAGCATGCTTCCTTCATGGTTTACCTGAGCAAGTATGACAACCTCGGTCACATTGCTTTGTGGCCCTAACTGCTAGCTCCTGATGCCTCAGCTGCCTCCTGCTGCCGCCTCGTGTTGCCTCTACTTCCAGCTCCTGTTGCCTCTGCTGCCTCCTATAGCCTGTTGCCTATTGTTGCCTCCTATTTATGTAATGGGTGTACTGTTATAGTATATCATTTCGGTTGTGTAATTATTAAGTACTACTAGTAGTATACGGTGGCTGTGATCGAACCTATTTAATTAGTACCTCTATATATTGTCAGTACCTTTTAAGTTGTTTGTTATGATTGTTCCTGGTTGCATATATTTCCGATATTTCAAAATATTTTTTAGTGTGAATCTTTCAGAAACACAAACGCGATTGTTCCTAGTTTTGCAACAATATAGAAAATCCATGGTTATTGTTCCTGGTTGCACCATGCTTGAAATCAACAAAAGATAAATACACATTACTTTGCATCCATGATTTTTCCTAGTTTCAACAAGTTTGGTACAACAACTTAAATACATCTCATGAATACTGAAAACTAGCTAGCTAAATAACTAAACATCTAACAAACTCATTCCTCTTACTGATTTCTAAAATGTCAAAATAACCAAGAGGAAGTAGAATACATCCATAATTCAATACTTATTTCCACAATTGCCAACAACAAGAAGAAGAACACACCCTAAAGTCACCGCCACACTAAGCATCATCATGAACGAAACCTTCTTGCATTCCATTTCTTTTATCATTTTCTTCAACCTCAGTTTAGATATTTGCAGATTCGTGCCTCTATCTACCAGCCTTAGCTCAATCATCATCTTATAATCTTCGTTCTTACATAGTTGGGCAAGCATCCTCTGCATCTGTGCTGGCCATGGGTTGTCCATCCAGTATAAGTAATAGCAAACCTCATCTGGACAATCTAAAAAAAATCTGCCAATGTCTACACTATAGGAGGCAACCTTCCTAGCAGGAACATGGTTGCACTGGCATCTCCAACTAGGATCTAGCTCCTTCCCACCAATCTCTTGATCTAGGATGGAAATTGGCACCTCCCCATCGATTCCAACCCAACTCGGCAGAACAAGTCATTGAAACAGTTAAATTCCCCTAACTACTAGAACCCTAGGTAGAAAAGATTCAGGGATGGAGCAAGACCTAATTTACCTGGTCCACAATGTCGCCCTCTCCTTCCGGCTTGCGCATCCCCATGGCAGCCGACATGTGGCAGCGATGATGGTGGAGATGTGTCGGCAGTGATGGTGGCTGTGCGGTGCGGTGCGACGCGGCGTGGTGCGGTGCGGTCAGGGCAACGGCTCGTTATGGGGCCACTCGTCAGCTCTAGCATGGGCCCCACCTGTTGTTGGGTATTACGGGTCCCTTCCACACTCGCCCAAATCCACTCGCATCCCAACGTTGGAAAACCCTCTCCGGTGATGGCCGAATCCCCTCCCTGGTGACAGATAAATCCCGTCCCCTCCCCTCCCCGGCGACGGAAAATCCCCTCCCGTACCCTCCCCGGAGACGACCAAATCTCCTCCCCTGCGACGGCCAAATCACCTGCCCTGCCCTTCCCGGCGACAACCAACCATGCTCCCCTCCCTTGCAACGACGGCTGCAACATAAGTGCTCCTCGACCTACTTCCCTTCACTACATCACCTCCTCGTTCTAGGTTCACCACGTCAGTGCTCCATCTAGGTCACCGGTGATGGATCTTGGCCTCAGTGTCACCGCCTCGTTCTAGGGAAGAGCAGCGGCGTTGCTGTCTATGTCACTAGATGATCTTGAGGTAGTCGCCAAATTAATGCCCCAAATTGTTGTTTTTCGTAGCTATATGTTAGTGCTCATGGATAATCTTAGGATATTAACTGTTTACAACTGGCCAATGACTAATATGTGGCACTTAGCTTGTTGATGGGATGATCTCCATCTACTTAGTGTCTTTGTACAACCACTATGGCTCTACATCTCCTTGGTAGATACAGATTCATCTCATTGACTTGTGTGTGCTATATTCACATGCATTTGGCCAATGATTAAAGGGTGGCACTATCTATGTCCATGGGATAAGGTGCATATAGCATGTGTTCTGTACAAACACATTTCTTGTGCATGCTTCTTGCTATATGTTCGATTATCTCATTGATTTATGTGTGCTTTGTCAGTATGAGGCCCAAATTGATGTTTTTCATAGCTATGTTAGTGCTAAGGGATAATCTTGCGATTTTCACAATTTACAACTGGTCAATGATGAAAATGTGGCAATTTGACTGTTGATGGGATGATATGCATCTACTTACTATCTTTGCATGGCCACTACGGTTTTACATGCTCCTTTGTATATATAGATTCATCTCATTGGATGATGCGTGTAGTTGTGACCAAACCATATGCTTTTTATTTCACTAATTATTATTTGATTCTTCTAGTTAGCAAGTCTCCAAATGGCTGCACTGTCAAGTGAAGAATTAGAAAGAGGCGCCTATAGAAACTGTGAATACTGCAAAATGGAATGGCTGATGTAGAAGGAGCCTACTGTACAACATAACATTGAAATGAAGGTTTTAAAATTGTTGCTACTGACTCTAAGATAGTAGTTACACCTACTGTATAGCAGCAAAACAAAACATTAATTCTAATTACTGAAATGTCCATTTAGGTTTCTAAAACTAACGCTGGCTTAATCGATGTCACATCCGATGATCATGATGATGATTATGATGTGAAGCAACCTGTAGTCAAGAGATCTAAGAAAGCGAGGTTCACATCATCTAATGACGATGTGAAGCAACTAGTCAAGAGACCTAAGAAAGCAAGGTTCATAGCACCTGATGATGTGGTTGTTAGAATCGCCAAAGCTAAGAAAACTAGGATCCCAACTCAGGTGTTTAAATTATAATACATTTAATGTATATATACAGTTTATTTCTTTTGGGAGTTTAGTTCCATATATCATTTAGAAATTCATCATTTATTGCCTAACAAGATCTGGCGTCGTGTCTAGTATGCAAGAGCAATTGCGAATATAGGTTGTCATCGGGCATGTCCTTTTGTATCTACTTGTCAGAGTCAGAGGGGTTCCAGAACTCAGTCATCGGGCATGTCCTTACACCTCCGAGCTACCCTACCGCCAATCAGCTGTTGGAGATATGACCAAGAGGCAATAATAAAAGTGGTTATTATTATATCTTTGCGTTTATGATGAATGTTTACATCCCATGCTATAATTGTATTATTAGGAAACACTAATACTTGTGTGTTTTGTAAACATAAAACAGTCCCTAGTAAGCCTCTTGTTGAACTAGCTTGTTGATTGATTGATGATCATGGTTTCCTGATCATGGACATTGGATGTGATTAATAACAAGGTTATATCATTAGGAGAATGATGTGATGGACACACACCCATAGTAAGCGTAGCATCAGATCAAGTCATTAAGTTCGTATTGCTGTAAGCTTTCAAATACATAGTAACCTAATCCTTCGACCATGAGGTTATGTTAATCACCATCACCGGATGGGTACTTTGATGACATCAAACACCGCTTCGTAACTGGGTGGTTATAAAGGTGTCATTGGGTATTCTGAAAGTATGTGTTGAAGCGCATAGACCAAGATTGGGATTTGTCCATCCATATGACGGATAGATATACTCTGGGCCCTCTCGGTGGAATGTCATCTAGATAGCTTGCAAGCATGTGACTGGGTCACAAGGGATGACATAACATGGAACGAGTAAAGAGTACTTATCAGTAACGAGGAAGAACTAGGTATGAAGATACTGACGATCAAACCTTGGATAAGTAGAATATCGCGTGACAAAGGGAATTGGTTTGGTATGTAAAATGGTTCAATCGATCACGAAGTCATCGTTGAGTATGTGGGAGCCGTTATGGATCTCCATATCCCGCTAATGGTTATTGATCGGAGAGGTGTCTTCATCATGTCTGCATATTCACGAACCATAGGGTGACACACTTAAGGTTCGAAGTTGTTTTAAGTAGATATGGAATATGCGTTGGAGACCGAATGATGTTCGGAGTCTCGGAATGGATCCGGGACATCACGAGGAGATCCGGAATGGTCCGTAGAATAAGATTCATATATTGGAGATCATTTTCTAAGTTAGGAAATGTTCCGGAGTGTTTGTATGGAGATTCTAGAAGGTTTCAGAATGTTCTGGAAGGTTCTAGAGGATTTCTTGGAGTTTACTTGAAAACCAAGAAAGGGATGAAGGAGTCCAAGTGGGGCAATACACGGATTCGTGGGGGAGGAGGTTTCCTCCCCCCTTCCCACCGCCGGCCCAAGGAGGGGAGTCCTACTAGGACTCCCCCTCCCCAGGCGCGCCTCCCTCCTTTAAATAGAAGGGAGGGGGCGCCCCCTCTTGCACCTCCTATCATAACAACCAATCTCAGCCGCCTCTCTCCTCCACCTTTCTTCTACACAGGCATAGGCGAAGCCCTGCAGAATTCTCATCTCCACCACCACCACGCCGTCGTGCTGCTGGGATTCCGTGGAGAAGATCTACTACCTCCGCTGCTCGCTGGAACGGGGAGAGCAAGGTCTGCTTTGACTCCGCACGTGTGATCGTCTGCGGAAGCGCTGCCGGAACGCGGCACCGGAAGGATCGTCCACACGATCTTGAGATCGGCAAGTGATCGACTACATCATCCACGAGATCTAATCTCGTAACGCTTTTGGTTCTACGAGGGTTAGTACCGATCTATCGCGTTGCTCATGTCTAATAGATTAGATCTTGGCTTTTGTCTAGATTAGATCTGGGTTTTGTTCGTTCTTGCGGTAGAAAAATTTTGTTTTCCAGTCTACGAACCCATCAGTGGTATCAGATCCTTGTCTATGCGTAGATCTGTTGCATGAGTAGAACACAATGAGGTTGTGGGCATGGGTGCTCGTGCCGTCTTTTGCTATGTGTGTACTTTGCATCTTGCGGTATGGTGGGATGAAGCGGCTCGGGCTAACATTACATGTCATCATACATGAGACTTGCTCCACGCTTGACGTGCAACTCGTTTTGCACAAGTGGCTTTGCGGGTGTCTGCCTCTCCCATCATAGTATAGATCAAATCTACTCTTTGCACTTGATAGCACTTGTATCAACGTTGTGGTTCAGTTTCATAGGTAAGATCCGTTCTTAGTCGAAAGCCCCAAGCCACGTAAAACTTGCAAAGAAATTTAGAGGCGTCTAACTTGTTTTTGCAGGGGTTTTGTGATGTGATATGGCCTACATGTGATTGTGATTGTATTTGATGTATGCAATGATCCTTGTTGTAATATGGCAACTGGCAGGAGCCTAATGGTTGTCTTTAATTCTGTTAAGACCTGCGTGTCAATTCATCTTGTAATAGCTTCGTTCCAAGTAGTTGTAATAGTTGCTAGTGAAGATGAACAACCATGAAGCGGCGCCACGGACCTTGACGCAATGCTGGTGATGATAGAGATCATGTCCGTGCTTTGGAGATGGAGATCGAAGGCATAAGAAGAAAGGGCCATATCATATCACACTAATTGTGAATTGCCTGTGATGTTAATCCTTTATGCATCTTGTATTGCTTAGATCGCGACGGTAGCATTATAAGATGATCCCTCTCACTAAATATCAAGTAATAAAGTGTTCGTCCTTAGTTGGCACCGTTGCTAAGACTCGTCGTTTCGAAGCATCTCGTGATGATCGGGTGTGATAGACTCTACGTGTGCATACAACGGGTGCAAGCCAGGTTTGCACATGCGGAAACTAAGGTTAATCTTGACGAGCCTAGCATGTACAGACATGGTCTCGGAACATGGAATATCGAAAGGTAGAGCATGAGTCATATGAATGATATGATGAACATGAAGATTGTTCGCCGATGAAGCTACATCATCTCACGTGATGATCGGACTTGGTGTAGTGGATTTGGTTCGTGTAATCACTAAAACAACTCGAGGGATGTTGTTTTGAGTGGGAGTTCACCTAGTTGGTTTAAGAATTAAATTTGAACACTATTTATCATAAACTTAGTCTAAACTACATGCAAATTTGTTGTAGATTATGGCGAACATTTCCATCAATTTCAATGCGTTCCTAGAGAAAGAAAAGCTTAAGAACAATGGAAGCAATTTCACGGACTAGTTCCGTGGATTGAAGATCGTCCTCAGGGCTGGTCAGTTGACCTATGTGCTCGAAGCACCGCTAGGTGACCCACCTGCAGAAGATGCCACCGATGACGTAAAGAATGTTTATGCCACTCGGAAACATCACTACTCCACAGTTCAGTGTGCCATCCTGTACGGTTTAGAATCGGAGCTTCAAAAACGTTTTGAGCACCATGACCCGTTTGAGATCATTAAGGAGCTCAAACTCATTTTTGAGACTCGCGCGGCCATGGAAAGCTATGAAGCTTCCGAGAAGTTCTTTACATGCAAGATGGAAGAGGGTAGCTCCGTCAGTGAGCACGTGCTCACCATGTCTGGGCACGCAAACAAACTCCGAGAGTTGGGGATACTGATTCCTAATGAATTGGGGATTCACCGTGTCCTCCAATCACTGCCACCAAGTTACAAGAACTTTGTGATGAACTACAATATGCACTGCATGAACAAGACGTCGCCTGAACTATCGTCCATGCTGAAAACTGCTGAAGTGGAGATCATGAAGGAGCACCAAGTGTTGATGGTCAATAAGACCACCAATTTCAAGAAACGGGGCAAGCCTAAGAACAAGGGCAACTTCAAGAAGGACGGCAAGAAAGCTGCCGCACCTGCTAAGAAGCCCAAGGCTGGTCCTAAGCCTGAAACTGAGTGCTTCTACTACAAGGGTGCTGGTCACTGGAAGCATAACTGCCCCAAATACCTGGCGGATCTGAAGAACGGCAACATCAAGAAGAAATGTATATTCGATATACATGTTATAGATGTGTATCTTACTAGTAATCGTAGTAGTGCCTGGGTATTTGATACTGGTTCGGTTGCTCATATTTGTAACTCGAAACAGGAGCTGCGGAATAAACGAAGACTGGCGAGAGACGAGGTGATGATGCGCGTTGGAAATGGCTCCAAGGTTGATGTGATCGCCATCGGCATGCTCCCTCTGCATCTACCATCGGGATTAGTTTTAAATTTAAATAATTGTTATTTGGTGCCTGCGTTAAGCATGAACATTATATCTGGATCTTGTTTATTGCGAGACGGTTACTCTTTTAAGCCTGAGAATAAACGTTGTTCGATTTATATGAGTAATATCTTTTATGGTTATGCACCTAAGATGAATGGTTTATTCTTATTGATTCTCGATAGTAGTGATACACATGTTCACAACATAGATGCTAAACGAATAAAATTGAATGATAATTCTACATACATGTGGCACTGTCGTCTTGGTCACATTGGAGTGAAGCGTATGAAGAAACTCCATTCTGATGGACTTCTTGAATCACTTGAAAGATGCGAAGCATGTCTAATGGGAAAAATGACTAAGACTCCATTCTCTGGTATAATGGAGCGAGCTACAGACTTATTGGAAATAATACATACCGATGTGTGCGGTCCAATGAGTGTAGCATCGCGTGGTGGATATCGTTATGTTCTCACTTTCACGGATGACTTGAGTAGATATGGGTATGTCTACTTTATGAAACATAAATCCGAAACTTTCGAGAAGTTTAAGGAATTTCAAAGTGAAGTGGAAAATCATCGTAACAAGAAGATTAAGTTTCTGCGTTCTAACCGCGGAGGTGAATATCTGAGTTATGAGTTTGGCATGCATTTAAAGAAATGTGGAATACTTTCACAGTTGACACCGCCGGGAACACCACAGCGTAATGGTGTGCCCGAACGTCGTAATCGAACTCTCTTAGATATGGTTCGGTCTATGATGTCTCTTATAGATTTACCGTTATCATTTTGGGGCTATGCATTAGAGACAGTCGCATTCACTTTAAATAGGGCACCATCTAAATCCGTTGAAACGACACCGTACGAATTGTGGTTTGAAAAGAAACCTAAGTTGTCGTTCCTTAAAGTTTGGGGTTGCGAAGCATATGTAAAGAAGTTACAGCCTGATAAGCTTGAACCCAAAGCGGAGAAATGCGTCTTCATAGGATACCCTAAAGAAACAATTGGGTATACCTTCTATCATAGATCCGAAGGCAAAGTTTTCGTTGCTAAGAATGGATCCTTTCTGGAGAAGGAATTTCTCTCGAAAGAAGTGACTGGAAGGAAAGTAGAACTCGACGAGGTTATTGAACCTTCTTTCAGAGTTGAGAGTAGCGCAGCACCGGAAGATGTTTCTGTGCCGCCTGCACCAACTAGAGAGGAAGCTAATGATAATGATCATGAAACTTCGAACGAAGTTACTACTGAACCTCGCAGGTCAACGAGGGTCCGTACCACTCCTGAGTGGTATGACTCTGCCTTGAACGTCATGTTAGTGGACAACACTGATGACCCTGCGACGTATGAAGAAGCTATGGTGAGCCCAGATTCCGACAAATGGCTAGAAGCCATGAAATCCGAAATGGGATCCATGTACGAAAACCAAGTATGGACTTTGGTGGACTTACCGGATGGCTGTAAGGCTGTCGAGAACAAATGGATTTAAAAAAAAAACAGATGCTGATGGTAATGTTACCGTCTATAAAGCTCGACTTGTCGCGAAAGGGTTCCGACAAATTCAAGGAGTTGACTACGATGAGACTTTCTCACTAGTAGCAAAGCTAAAGTCTGTGAGGATTATGTTAGCAATCGCTGCATATTTCGATTATGAAATTTGGCAGATGGATGTCAAAACGACGTTCCTTAATGGTGACATTGAGGAAGAGTTGTATATGGTACAACCCAAGGGTTTTGTCGATCCTAAAGATGCTGACAAGGTATGCAAACTTCAGCGCTCCATTTATGGACTGAAGCAAGCATCCCGGAGTTGGAATCAACGTTTTGATAAAGTAATCAATAACTTTGGATTTATACAAACTTATGGAGAAGCTTGTATTTACAAGAAAGTGAGTGGGAGCTCTGTAGCATTCCTAGTACTATATGTAGATGACATATTGTTGATTGGGAATGATATAGAACTTCTTAATAGCGTCAAAACTTATTTGAATAATAGTTTTTCAATGAAGGATCTTGGCAAAGCGGCATATATTCTAGGCATCAAGATTTATAGAGATAGATCAAGACGCCTAATAGCGCTTTCACAAAGTACATACTTAGACAAAGTTCTAAAGAAGTTTAGAATGGAAGAGAGCAAGAAAGGGTTTGTGCCCATGTTGTCAGGTAAGACCTTGAGTAAAACTCAAAGTCCGGCTACGGCAGAAGATAGAGAAAAGATGAATAAAATTCCCTATGCCTCGGCCATAGGTTCTATGATGTATGCCTTGCTGTGTACAAGACCGGATATAGCACATGCTGTTAGTTTGACTAGCAGATATCAAAGTGATCCTGGAATGGAACACTGGACAGCGGTCAAGAATATCCTAAAGTACCTGAATCGGACTAAGGATATGGTTCTTTCTTATGGAGGTGATGAACAGCTTGTTGTAAACGGTTACACTGATGCTAGTTGGAACACCGATCCAGATGACTCGAAGTCACAGTCTGGATACGTATTTATTTTGAATGGTGTTGTAGTGAGCTGGAGGAGTGCCAAGAAGAGCATTGTGGCGAAATCTTCAACTGAATCGGAATACATAGCTGCTTCGGAGGCTGCTCAAGAAGCCATATGGATGAAGGAGTTCATTACTGAACTTGGCGTGGTTCCCAGTGCATTGGACCCGATGGCCATCTACTGTGACAACACGGGTGCCATAGCTAATGCACAGGAGCCAAGGTCACATAGCAAGCTAAAGCACATCAAGCTACGTTTTCATACTATTCACGAGTATGTCCAAGATGGTGACATAAAGATTTGCAAAGTACACACTGATCTGAATGTAGCAGATCCGTTGACTAAACCTCTCCCTAGAGCAAAGCATGACCAACACCAGAACGCCATGGGTGTTCGGTATATTACCATGTAATCTAGATTATTGACTCTAGTGCAAGTGGGAGACTGTTGGAGATATGCCCAAGAGGCAATAATAAAAGTGGTTATTATTATATCTTTGCGTTTATGATGAATATTTGCATCCCATGCTATAATTGTATTATTAGGAAACACTAATACTTGTGTGTTTTGTAAACATAAAAGAGTCCCTAGTAAGCCTCTTGTTGAACTAGCTTGTTGACTGATTGATGGTCATGGTTTCCTTATCATGGACATTGGATGTGATTAATAACAAGGTTATATCATTAGGAGAATGATGTGATGGACACACACCCATAGTAAGCGTAGCATAAGATCAAGTCATTAAGTTCATATTGCTGTAAGCTTTCAAATACATAGTAACCTAATCCTTCGACCATGAGGTTATGTTAATCACCATCACCGGATGGGTACTTTGATGACATCAATCACCGCTTCGTAACTGGGTGGTTATAAAGGTGTCATTGGGTATTCTGAAAGTATGTGTTGAAGCGCATAGACCAAGATTGGGATTTTTCCATCCATATGACGGATAGATATACTCTGGGCCCTCTCGGTGGAATGTCATCTAGATAGCTTGCAAGCATGTGACTGGGTCACAAGGGATGACATAACATGGAACGAGTAAAGAGTACTTATCAGTAACGAGGAAGAACTAGGTATGAAGATACTGGCGATCAAACCTTGGATAAGTAGAATATCGCGTGACAAAGGGAATTGGTTTCGTATGTAAAATGGTTCAATCGATCACGAAGTCATCGTTGAGTATGTGGGAGCCGTTATGGATCTCCAGATCCCGCTAATGGTTATTGATCGGAGAGGTGTCTTCATCATGTCTGCATATTCACGAACCGTAGGGTGACACACTTAAGGTTCGAAGTTGTTTTAAGTAGATATGGAATATGCGTTGGAGACCGAATGATGTTCGGAGTCTCGGAATGGATCCGGGACATCACGAGGAGATCCGGAATGGTCTGAAGAATAAGATTCATATATTGGAGATCATTTTCTAAGTTAGGAAATGTTCCGGAGTGTTTGTATGGAGATTCTAGAAGGTTTCGGAATGTTCTGGAAGGTTCTAGAGGATTTCTTGGAGTTTACTTGAAAACCAAGAAAGGTATCAAGGAGTCCAAGTGGGGCAATACACGGATTCGTGGGGGAGGAGGTTTCCTCCCCCCTTCCCACCGCCGGCCCAAGGAGGGGAGTCCTACTAGGACTCCCCCTCCCTAGGCGCGCCTCCCTCCTTTAAATAGAAGGGAGGGGGCGCCCCCTCTTGCACCTCCTATCATAACAACCAATCTCAGCCGCCTCTCTCCTCCACCTTTCTTCTACACAGGCATAGGCGAAGCCCTGCAGAATTCTCATCTCCACCACCACCACGCCGTCGTGCTGCTGGGATTCCGTGGAGAAGATCTACTACCTCCGCTGCTCGCTGGAACGGGGAGAGGAAGGTCTGCTTCGACTCCGCACGTGTGACCGTCTGCGGAAGCGCTGCCGGAACGTGGCGCCAGAAGGATCGTCCAGACGATCTTGAGATCAGCAAGTGATCGACTACATCATCCACGAGATCTAATCTCGTAACACTTTCGGTTCTACGAGGGTTAGTACCGATCTATCTCGTTGCTCATGTCTAATAGATTAGATCTTGGCTTTTGTCTAGATTAGATCTGGGTTTTGTTCGTTCTTGCGGTAGAATTTTTTTTTTCCATGCTACGAACCCATCATCAACACCTTCATCAGGGTTCCATTTGTGACCCGGTTGACAAGGACAAATCTTGTCCAACATAAGATGGTATGGCAACTACCTTTTGTTTGTTCCTTGTATGGCTCCATATATAACTTGTGGTGGTCGTCTTCTGACATGATTACTTCTTATTTTTAATCCACAGCGCGACATCGTAGAGATTACCTACGAAAGTGGTTTCCTCCATGGGCATCCCTGATGATGGCGTGGCTGGAGTACAGCAAGGAGATTTTGACATCACCCCAATTGCATACAAGACTAACCCAGATGGTCGTGCCGTCTTCAGCAATCAGGGGTGGAAGAAATTCCAGGAGAGCGAAGATGATCTAAAGGTTGGACAAGCCGTGCTAATCACTAGCACGAAGACCACGGAAGAGATGTTGGACATGAAGTTTGTGTTCGAGACCCTCTGAAGTGTAGTTGTGGTTGGGAAATGTTAAACTTAACTAGTACGACATAGTCTACAATAGTTAATTAGTCATTTGAAACCTAGTGTATATATAATATATTTTCCTGTTTAGTCTACTCATGGAAGATTTTGCCGGGTATGGTTATGATTGTGTGAACTAGAAGCTACTACAAAGAATTATATGGAAGCTACTAGTACAAAAGAATTCTGAAAGATTTCCTGTCCACATGCATTCCGGTTGTTTGGGCTGCTCGCGAGAGGGTCCCTCGTTGCGAGTTCGAGAGATTTCCATGATGAGACTCTGATCTCTGTTAGATTTTTTGAATCGGTAATTACAACAACTTGAGTACTATGATTGTAAAAGTTGAAAGATAGTACTTGCACATAATTCTGAAAGCTAAGACAGAGAATTCTGAAAGAAGCTACGAAAAATAAATACTTTGAATTCTGAAAGTACTAAAATTAAATACATTACAATTTTATCTAAAAGGTAATACGCATACTGCTGATCGAAATAATATAAATACAATACAAATTTCTACTTTGAAAAATAGACCTAAAAATGCTAGCAAATAACCTAGGATGAATATAAGATTCATTCGCCCCTATATTTTTCGTCGGCGGTGGCTCCCGCATGCTGCAACACATGTTCAGAGAACTCTCTCCATCTACAATGTGATGCTAGTGTCTCGTCCAGAGGGTAAGGCCTCGGTGTATGTTCCATACTTAAGCCATATGTTACCATTGTTGGTTCCTCTTCCTAGGCTTGAACCTCATGATTGTACAGTTTGATATAATTCATGTAGTATATGCAACCGGGTTTGACTGTGGGGGGTAACCTGGTGTCAATGGACATAGACCGATGGTAATCAACGAAGAGGGCACAACTTCTAATGTCACCGACAGCCTCGAGAGAGCGGTTCTCTGTGTCCACCCGGTACAACACCGGTCGCCCTTTGGCGAAATCCCCGTTCAGCACAAGAAGCAGATCACCATCTGACTCCACTAGGTAAAATCTGTAGCCTCCGCGTACCTATTCAAAGACTGGGGCTAAAATTATTTTAGCCATCATGACAGTGCTCGCGCGCTACTCTAGCTAGATGTTGGTCGACATGATGTCTCCATTCTCAAGTAATGCATATACTTCCCCTCGAAATGCCGTCATGCAGACCAGAAACATAACAGGTGGTGGCGAATACAATCCTTCTCCAAATGATTCATTGATTTGCCCCACTGGGGTGCTCTCATCGGCCCATGCAATATGATCTGGATAATCTGTGCAAACAAACACCATCGTCGGGGACTTCGTCACGATGACATATTGCAGAAGATCAGATGGTATGTGTGCTTGAAACTCAGTGTTAGACTTATGAGTGATTGGGTTCAGAAGCCGAATCTTGTACAGCTCCACCCTCTGAGCAAGCATGATGATGCCACGAGAAACACCGACGAAGTAGAATCTTTTGGAAGAAGAGGACATCAGTTATGAAGGGAATATGCCCGAGAGGCAATAATAAAGTGGTTATTATCTTTATCCTTGTTTATGATAAAAGTTTATTTTGCATGCTATAATTGTATTAATTTGGAAAAATTAATACATGTGTGTTTAATAAACAAAAGGAAAGTTCCTAGTTATGCCTCTCTTATAAACTAGCTCGTTGATTAACAAGATGATCAAGGTTTCCTGATCATGGACACTGGATGTTGTTAATAACGAGGTCACAGCATTTGTGAAATGATGTGATGAACATTCATCCTAAGTATAGAATTATGATCAAATTCATTATGTTTATATTGCTATAACATCATACTAAGTAATCTTATTCCTTAGACCATGAGATCATGTTAATTGCTAACATCGGAAGAGTGACTATAAAGGTGGGTTCAGACACTCCGAAGGTGTTATGTTGAGGCTCATGGATCAAGAGTGGAATTTGTCAATCCCAATGACGGACATATATACTCTGGTCCCTCTCGGTGATAGCACATTGAAATAGCTTGCAAGCAAGTGATGAGATCACTAGAATGTTCTATCACGGGAACAAGAAAAGAGTGCATGTCGGTAACAAGATTAAACTAGGTATTTGGATGCCGATGATCGAGTCTCGGACATGTAAAATATCACGAGACAAAGGTATTTAGTTACAACGTTAAAGGTTCACACGATCACAAGAGTCATCGTTGAATATGTGGGAGTCAGTACGGATCTCCAGGTCCCGCTGCTGATTATTGATCGGAGAGGGGTCTCGATCATGTCTGCATTATTCACGAACCGTAGGGTGACACACTTAAGGGATACCGACACCATTTGGAGCAAATATGTTTCAGATAAAGATTTAAGAAAGCGCTAGATTTATTTCAATAGACACCGAAACTGTTTTGGGTGAAATTGCTAAAATTGGTTCTGCATGTGATATTGAAATGTTGCAGGGGGTTTTATGTGAATGTTTGTTAATTAATGTAATTAACAAAATTCTGAATAAAATAAATAAATTAGTTTTATTTAATGAGAGCTTGCATTAAGGGATATCGACACCATTTAGGAGCAAATATGTTTCAGATAAAGATTAAGAAAGCTCTGGAATCATTTCGATGGAAACCAGAATTGTTTCGGGTGAAATTGCTGAAACTAGTCCTGCATGTGATATTGAAATGTTGCAGGGAGTTTTATGTGAATGTTTGTTAATTAAAGTAATTAACAAAATTCTGAATAAAATAAATAAAAGTGTTTTATTTAAAGAGAAAATGCATTTAATTTGGTGGACATTAAATGCAAAGTGAGTGGAGTTGAAATTGATGTGAGTGGGCTTAGTGGAAGCTCCACCCACATGAATGAGGGAGAGGTGGGGGCACCCACCATGGCCGTCCAGCCATGGCCTTGGGGCTGCGCCCCCTCCCATATAAAAGGAGCCCCATGGCTCCTTTCCTCTTGCCCCACCTCCTCGTGAAGGTTCTCTTCTCCCTCTAGTTATTCCCCATGGTCTCGGATTAGCGAGATACATGTTCCCGGTGGCTTTATCTAGAAAGGAGTTGCTGCTTCCGCTGCATCACTGGAGCGAGGAGGCGGAGGTTGTTCAGTGGAACGAACGTGTGTGCGATCACGGATGCACCGCTACTTTGTGGTGCTGGACTTGATGGTGCTGGACTTGATGGTGCTGGAACTACTAGACCTGAAGGACTTCATCACGATCTTGAGATTGGCAAGTGTACGACTACATCTTCCACGAGTTCCATCTCATTAACAAAGCTTTGTTGTCTTTGAGGGTATGTTCTCTATGGATGTATATCCACCTGTTGCTTGTATCTAGTAGATAGATCTTGGCGTATACTTCCCATTGTAGGAAATTTTTTGTTCTCTATGCTGCGAACCCAACAGTGGTATCAGAGCCTGATCTATGCGTGGGTGCTTTGCACGGGTAGTACACACATGTTTATATGTGGGAGATGATGACCATGTTATTACATCTTCTATGTATTTTGGATATTGGTGGCATAGTGGGATGAAGCGTCCCGGACCAACTTTACATGTCATCGCACATGAGACCGGTTCCATGACTAACATGCAACTAGTTTTGCATAAGTGGCTAGCGAGTGTCTATCTCTCCTATTATAGTCAATATCTGATTTACAACAAGTTAATAATAACTTAGTTATCATCGTTGTGGTTCCATGTTCATAGGTAAGACTGGTTCTATCTTCGAAAGCCCTAAGCCACGTAAAACTTGCAATGGATAAATTAGAGGCGTCTAGTTTAGATTGTTGCTGGGCTAGTGCCATGATATGGTAATGTTGTAAGTACATGTATGGTAGATACCCTTACAACCCACCTAACGTGTAAGTTCCATAGACCTTGGCCTTACACACAAAGGAATGATAGAGATCATACCACGATGCACATGATGGTGATCAAATGCATGGACCATATCATTCCACTTTACACATATGATGTTTGCATCTTATATTGTTAGTTTGGCGTTTTAGTAGCATTATAAGTTGATCCCTCATTTAAATATCAAGATAAAATGTTATCTTCCTTAAGTATGCACCGTTCTATGGATTGTATTTCGAGACATCACGTGATGATCGGGTGTACTCGACTCTACGCTTTCATACAACGGGTGTAAGACAGTTTTACACATGCGAGTACTAAGGTTCTTACTTGGTGAGCCTAGCATATACCGACATGGCCTCAGAACACGGACCGAAAGGTTAATCATGAGTCATATAGTTGATGTGATGCCCATATTTATGCTCGCCTTTGAAGCTACACCGACTCACGTGATGATCGGACTTGGTGTAGTGGATTTGGTTCATGTAATCACCAAAAAGGCACGAGGGATGTCATTTTTGAGTGGGAGTTCATTTCTAATTTGTATTAGTTGAACTCAATTTGTCATAAACTAAATCAAAGTGAATTTGCATAATTTGTTGTAGACATTGGCATCTGTTTACTACCTTATGCTTAGTTGTCATTAAGATAATAGAACTATAGAATTCTGGATATTTACTTTACAAACTCGTATCGTATTGTTTTGAATGTCAAAAGGTTTATAAGTCCTATTGCAAACTTTTAGCAAACTCTATTTACTCCATGAAGTTTAATAAGTAGTATTAAATCAAGAGTAAGAATTCCAATGTTAGTATCTAAAGTATCATGTTTGCCTCCATGATTATTGGTATTCAAAAGTTCTTTTAATATCAAGATTATCTAGGAGCTAAAATAATTGTTTCGGAAACCATAATGTGTGAAAGATATTGTGATATCTGAAACAATGTTTATGGTTGCAATATGATAGAGTATAATATAACAAAATACACGTTCTCATATTGTATGAGAATTTGTGAAGGATGGAGATGCTAGGCATCCTAATCTACCAAAAAGGTTTGGGGGAACTGATATTATACTCACGATTCATCCTTATAGGCTATAGTAGTTTGATCATGAAAGTTGTCATGATAGGGATGAATAGAAGATGTAAGTAAAATGTTTACTACACTAAAAGATTAATAAAGAATAGATTTTTGAAAGAATGCTAAACATTTGATGATGGTGATCCACTTCAAAGTGCAAGTCCAAAGGTATTAGTATTTGACTATATACACTTTGTACTATGTGTCGTGTGAATGACACCACCATTGATGTTGATAGATTCTTTTAAAAGAAAAGGAATTGTTGAAAGAGAATCTATAAAATATTTGTCACAAAATAAAAGGTTGGAGACGTCCAACTTAGGTATATAGAAGATATACATGTTATGGCTGTATTCCTTGCTTGTTAAACAATATGGTTCTGAGGTATTGGATACGGAATTGGTTGGTGTGAAGTGTCATACAGAACAACACAATTCATGAACTGCAACGGCCTAAGTAACTGGCAAGAGAATAAGTGATGATGTTCATTGAAAACAAATAAAGTGTTATTGTGTTTTTCGTTGTCGTCAAACCTAGCCTTCAAGATTTGTTTTAATAATTGTTATTTTGTTCCGGTATTACGAGAACAATGGTTGTTCAAATAATTACCGTATTCCATAAAGGATGGATGAACTTTTACAAGTCTATTTAGAGAAATCACATCCATAAACATTATTGCTAAAATGTCATAAGACAAATGATTGGAAGATCACTTATGGAGTAACATCGATGTTTGAATTATATTGGAAAGTAAACATGAAGAAACTCCATGTTGATAGATTTTTGGAGTCTTTTGATTTTGAGCAATTGACGCTTGTGAAACTTTCCTCGAGATAATTAAAACTCCGTTCATAGGCCAAAGAGGAATGAAAGACTAGCTTATTGGAAATTGTGCATGATGATGTGCATAGTCCATTATGTGTAGCCATATGCGATGGACCTTTTTGCTTCATATGCGTTCTCCAGAAATTTGAGTGAATATATCTATATATTTACTTAATAAGGAAGAAGTATGAAACATTTGAAAATTGTTCAAAGACTTTCAAGATGAAGTGAAAAGCCATTGTAACAAGAAAATAAAAGAGTTTATGATTTGATCAAAAAGGAAGATATTTGAGTTACAGGTTTAGCAAAACACCTAAGATTTCAGGAATTGTTCCATGAATTTGCATTTCCCAATAAACCATAGGAGTATGGTATGTTCGAGAGATCAAATCAAACCTTGTTTGACATGGTAAGATCAATGGTGTCATTTATATAAATGCCATTATGTTTTAAGGATTAAAGCTTTAGAGACTACCACTTTTACACTGAAACGAGCGCCAACTTGATCCGTTGAAATGACACCATATGCGTTATGGTTTGGGATAAAACCTGAATTGTCTTTTCTTAAATTTTGGTATGTTATGCATAAGTAAACTGTTTACAACCAAAGTCGGATAAGCACGTCTTTGTAGGTTATCCCAAAGAATTTGTTGGGCATTCCTCCATAACACCGAGGACAAAAGAGTTTGTCACTTGGAACGTCAAGTTTCTTGAGAAGGAATTTTTCATGAAAAGTTAAGTGGGAGGACAATAGAACTTTGAAAAGGTTGTTGAACCTTAGTTATATGTGCTAAGTAGCGCGGCGCCGGAAGTGTTCCGGTGGTGGCCACAATGCTCATGGCTCCCGTGATTACAAAGGGTGTGATCTTGGAGATTAGAGTTCCTATTGAACCATGTTGGTCAGTAAGAATCAAATAGTAAGATTTGAAACAGAAGTCGTTATTGTTTTGACAATGATGAACCGACTGTATGCAAAGAAGCGATGATGGGCTCTGACTCCATAAAATGACTAGAAGTCATACAATGCGGAATAGTATCCATACACGAGAAATCAAGTTTCTGAACTTGGAAGACCCTCCGGAAAGGCGTGACGCCTATCAGTCGTGTTTGCATATATAAAGAAATAGACATGGATGTTTAACATCTATGAAATATTCGACATGTCAGAACGAAGTTTATGGCAATGTTCAAGGAGTTCACTATGACAAGATTTGATCTATCATAGTGATATTTAGTCTTGACGGATTAATGTAGCAACCACTACATATAATTTGGTATGTGGTAGTTGAATAAACAAAACAAGGTTCTTCTAATAGAATGGTTACCTAGGATGTGTACATGACACAGTCCAAAGGGTTTTGTTAATTCAAAGGGTGCTAAAATGGCATGCAAACTTCAATAGTTGAAGTGAGCATAGCGGAGTTGGCATCTTCACCATGATGAAAATGTTAAAGGAGTTTAATTTCATCGGAGATGATGAAGATGTTTGCATTTGCAAGAAATTAAGTGGGAGCGCTGAAACAAATTTCCAATACATTATGCAGAGTACATATTTGTAGGGACCACAACCTGATAATAAGATTGAGCCCCCTGTGTTTACAATGCTATTCCCTGGATCAATAGCTAGCATCCACAGTTTAGATGTAATATCAAGAAACAAAGGTCATAATATAACTTTATAACTAGGAATAACATAATTTTATTACATCATTACATAGCTCATTTGGCTATTACATTACATTGCAGCGGAATAACTATAGTCATGGGGTCCTTCATCTTCAAAGTGCCACAGGCAGATGTTGGTTGTAGACTTTGTAATCCTAATCAATCAATCTCCACTAAAATCAATCAAACCTGCAACATTACAAGTTACAGCCACAAGGGTCAATACATTTGAATTGTATTGGCAAGTGATACTATGGTAGTATAGTGGAGTCTATCATCTATATGCATTTGGCTAAGTGGAGTTGAGGCTTGCATTGCTCAAAATAGATTTTTCCTTAACATTTGAAAATACTAAGTTTTTGCTTTGATAAAATCATTTTCCTCAATCAAAGATTTCAAGATCCTTGTACCAAACCATCTCTCCATCAAAGATTGAAGATTTCAAACAACCCTTGTTCAAACCACAAGTTTTACTTAGAAATTTGAATGATGAGATTCTTGATTGCTTCCATGTCTTGATGCTCAAATTGTCCTTTACCAGGGACATGGCTAAGTACTTAGGTTTTACACTCTGCAGAGGTGGTGCACTTTCCCCACAAGACTTGGTTTCCCAAGACAAGATCTTTCAGAAGCCATCCCTTAGACCAACATGGACGCGTTCCAACCTATCAAACACTACCACCAACTGTCCATATGGCTAAGTTCTTGCAACCTATATGATGATGGCAGAGCCCATATTGCCAAGTGGTTGCACTTGAAGCTTCTCAACATTTGACATCTCAAATCTCTTTGTTCCTGGGTGGCCATCCACAAGTGAGATACACTAAGGTAAACCATAAAAATAGGCCTTGTGAACCACTCAACCAAAAACCACCAAGCAATTACCATTCCACCCAGGTGATTCATTAACTTAGTTGTTTTATTAAACAAAAACATAAGTCCTCAGACTTAGGATAATTTTCCATAGTGTGAATACATTTTCCACCCTTGTTTTCTATTAGCTAAGCTAAGCATGAAAGTAATAGGAATCTTAACTTAGGAAATTTCTACTAAGGTTTCATCTACTAGGTTTTCCCATAGCAAGATCTATACTTAGCAAAATAAAATCCATGCAAGTTTTACTTAGGAAAACACTAATGCATAGTGAAAGTAATGGGACAAAAGATATGAAGCATCACTTGCCTTTTTGGTAGAGGGTATAGGTTCACTCCTTGTCCTTGCAACAATCACACTCTTCAAGTCACTACAAATCAATCAAGCAAGGCACAAACTCAATCTACCAATCAAGCAAAACAACACACATAAAACTAACAAAGTCAAAGTAATGCATGCAAGCATGCCAAGCTTTGTTTTGTTTGAAAAAGTGGTTCCTAGTGGGTCATAGACATTTGATCACACCTATTGGTCATTTTGTAAAGTGGCAAAGTCATTTGCAAAAGGTTTCACTACAAAAACCATTTTCAAAACAAAGTATCATTTTATGTGGTGTAGAAATATTTTTACTAAGGCATTAGCCTATAGGGTTCACCAAATATGTTTTCAAATCACAAAACTTGGTTTTTGGGGTCAGAGAGTTTAAAACAAAACATTTCTCAAAGGTTTTCCTTCAAAATCAATTTTAATAAAATAACCACATTTCTATTTGACTAGAAATGGTTTTAAATCAAGAATCCTTATTTTGTTTCACCAAATGAGTTGCTATTGCAAAACTTGGTGTTTGGGTCAGTAGGTTTGGTCCAAAACATTTTCCCAAAGTTTTCCATTCAAAACCATTTTCATAAACAAATCAATAGTTTTATTTGGCTAGAAATGGACTAAACTAATTAATCCATTCTAAACTTTCCCAAATTCATTTTCAAAACCATGGGTTGGTTCCTAGGGTCAGTAAGGTCACAATAAAACAATTTGCAAAGGTTTTAACCTTAAAAATATTTTTAAACAATTTTTCTAATCTAAATAAGCACACAAAAGAATCTGCAAAATCAAGCAAACTAACAAATACTATTTGCTAAACTAAGGGCAGGGTTGGTTAGGTCTTGTTCTCCTGAATCCAACGACATAAAATTTGTAATTTTTGGACGTGTGGATCAAAAGATACAAGGGTTTGAAGTTTGCAAATAATTCTGTTTTCAAATCTGTTTTTAAACAGAATAGGTGACACGCGTCGCGTTCTAACTGGGTGGTACCGGTTCGGCCGGATCGTGGCTGTGGGGCGTTGGATATAGGTTGATCGCACGGCACAGGGCGCGTACCCTTTCGCTGGTAAGTGAAACTATCGTGAGCGTCAGATCTCGATCGGACGGCTGTGGGGTGCTCGACCTTAAACCAGCGGCGCTACGGCGGTGGCTGGCGGCGGAGCAGTCGGTCGACGATGGTGCCGATGCTACAGGAGGTGAGGGACAGAGGGGAGATGGTCACCGAGTTCACCGTGGCGTGGGGAAGCTCAACGTGCCTTCTACTTGTCGAGGGGTGCGTTGGTGTTGCGGGAATTGTTCGTCGGAGACGAGACAGACGGCGGTTGCTCACAGTCGACGATGGAGGCGACGCTACGGTGTGAGCTAGGACACGAAAACGATGGCATTAGTTGCGGAAGAAGTCACTGGTCTTAGGCGCATCATCGAAAAGAAGAGGGGCGGTCAGAACATTACCAAGGAAGTCGCCGGAGATGGGACAGACGGCGGCGCTGTCAGAGCTCGTCAAAGCCGACGCTCTGGGGCGCTCGGGGGCAAGCTGGCGCTACGGGGTTGATCGCCAAGAGGTGGGGATCACGAGAGCATGGTCGAGGAGGCAAGGGGCGGCGAGGGGCTGCCGGAATCGGCCGGGGGAAGTCGTCGGGGATAGGGTGTTATCGCAAGCAATTTGCGCAGCCTGGGGGCTCCGGTGGGGTGTGGTCTGCGGGAGAAGGAAGAGGAGACCAGGGTGGTTAAGACAACAGGGTCCAGGGGGAGAATTAATCGCGCATTTAAACGAATTCAACCGAATTCATTTGGCCAGAAACGGCGAGGCGTGAGAAGGGGAGGAAACGGTCACGAGGTTAGGGATGACGAACAGGAGGAGTGGGGCATGCTTGTCAGTGAGAGAGGAAAGTTTCAGGTGGGCTCCAGTTGTCATTCACTGCGCGGGTCTGTTTTGCGGTAAGGAAAAACGGTTCGCACGTGAGAGAGAGAGGTGGGGTCCACCGGTCAGTGGGAAAAGAAATGAGGGGGAGGGTCCACTGGTCATTGTCTGTGTGGGTAAGTTCCTGAGTGCGGAAAAAATGGTTCGGGGGAGAGGGGCAGGTGGGCTAGGTGGGCTGCTGTTGGGCTAGTTGGGCCAGAGGTGGGCTGCTCTATTTTTTTCTCTCTAAAACTTTTTCCTTTTCTATTTCTATTTTTCTGTTTTGAAATTGAAACAATTAATCAAACATTCAAACAATTTTAAACAACCACCACACTTAACAACTTTGAACTTGGTTCTGTTTAAGACATCAACCAAAGTCCAAAATGAAAATAATTTTTTTATTCTTTTTAGGACCATTCATTAATTAAATAAAATGTTTCATTTGTTATTTAATAAAATAGGGTTTGATTTAATTAATAAAATTTCCATTTGAAATCCAAATATTTTCAAAACCAAATCAGTAGGTTTTATTTGGAAATAAAAGATATTTGGAAAACTTGTTTAAAACAAAACAACCTTTTGTTTTAGGTTCCATTAATAATTAAATATAATGGACCTTAGTTATTAAATCAAATAGGATTTGTTTATTTAAAAAAAACTTTATTTTGAAATCTAAAATAAAACCAAAACACTTTAGTAGGTTTTATTTGAGAAAACAAAATACTTTGGAAAACTTATTTTAAATAAATAAATAAGTTTTGATGTTTTGGAAATAGTAAAACCTTTATTAATAAAACTTGGATATTTAAATCCTTTTTATTTTAAATAAACCTCTACTATTTTTAATCAAAGCAAAACCTTTTGTTTCAAAGTCTTGGCCAAGGTTTAATTTGGCTTTATAAAATAATCTTTATTTAAAATATTTCTTTTCATTTTGAAAACCAAAACCTTTTATAAAAAGATTTCAAAGTAGTAATAAAATACTTGGAAAACTTATTTAAAATAAATAAATAAGTTTTAGTGTTTATTTAAAATGGGAAAAGCCTTTACTTAAATAAAATTTGGATATTGCATCCTTATCATTTTATTTAAATAAACCTTTACTCATTTTTTCAAAACAAAATATTTTATTATAAAAGCTTGGCCAAAATTAATTTGGCTCTATAAAATATTATCTTTATTTATAAATCCACCTTTTCATTTGAAAACAAAATCTTTTATTAAAAGATCCAAAATAGTTTTTCCAAATTATTTTATTTTCCTTTAATAAATGTTTTATCTTTTTAAATCCCTTTAGGATTTTATTTGATCCAACTGGTTTGAAGTCCCAATTGAATACAAAAAGTTTCTTCTGGCTCTAAAAATCAAACAAAGTTTTATTTTATTCATTTATTTTTCACATTACAAGATTTGGAAAATCTTGGGATGTGACAGGCTACCACCCTTAAAATAAATCTCGCCCCGAGATTTGGGGAGGCTAGGGTTACAAGCAGGTTCAAAACAACTAGGGTACTACCACCCTTAAAAATTTTCCAACAAAAATTACACATTGTCCTTCTTGGGATCCTGGGGAAACTTCTCTGGGCAACCATCTGCCTAGTGTCCTTTATTTCCATACTTGACTCATGGGCCAAGGTTGAGTTTCTCCATAGGCTTGATCAACTTATTCTTCATCTTTTCTGGACAATTGCTTGCATAATGTCCTTGGTTACCACAATTGTAACATGTGATAAGATTGAGTTCATCACGTATCTTCAGTGGACAAGTTGCTACATAGTGGCCTAGCTCTTCGCAATTGTTGCACATCACTTGGTTGATATCTTTCTTTTCCTTTGGTATTATTGCCTCTTGTTTGTTTCCTTGGTTCTTCTTCTTTTCTGGGCATTCATTGGAATAGTGTCCCATCTCTTTGCAAGTGTAACATTGCTCTTGAGTACTATCCTTCTTGTTTGGGTTAGGGCATTTCTTCTTCTTCTTCTTGGGTTTCTCCAAAGCTAGGAGTTCTTCTAGTTCATGATCTTCATATTTCACCACAAAGGTGGGAAATCTTTCTCTCTTCTTGGGGCAGTTACTAGAGATATGACCTTCTTCTTCACAAGAGTAGCAACACTTTATGGTCACTTTGTATTTGGCCTTATGTGGCATGGTTCTGACTTTGCCTTCATCCTTCTTGGTAGAAGTTTTTCCCTTATGGAGGTTTCCAAACATTTGATGCATTCCATCTTGCTTCATTTGTTGAACTATAGGATAGATGGGGCATTGAATAGGGACATGATTATTTCCTTCACATAGGAAACAAGTCACTTGATATGTGGGGCATTGATTAGTTGGATGTTTCTCTTCACAATTGGGGCATTGATCTCCATGCTCCTTGGAAGTATGATCCTTGTCTCCACAAATATTGCAAGCTTGAGTTCCTTCTATAATATCAACCTTGACATCATTGTTGTCACAATCTCCTTGGGAAAGGTTGTCTCTCATGTTGATCATTTGTATAACCAATCCTTGCATCAATTGGGATTGAAGTTTCAAAATCCTTTGTATGGCTGGGTCTAATCCATTGTTGTTGGCTAAAAGCTGAGTTGTCTCTTGGCTCAATTGGTTTTGGGTTGCTATAAGTTCTCTCATGTTGTCCTCTTGGTTGGTGTTGGTGTCATAAACCTTGATGTTGGAGTTTCTTGGAGTAGTCATCTATTTGGGTTGGATTGGGATTAGAGTAGGCAAAAGATTTCTAAGGAAATAGTTCTAATCACACACATCACAATTCATACAAGCAATGTGCAAGCAATCACAAACAAACACTCCACTCAAACAACAAGTTTCAAGCACATACTTAGGCAAACAAAAATATTTTTGTTACACCACATAAGTTGGTGGGTTTGACTTAAACTAAATATGGTGGTCCATCTACATGGTTCACTTGTGATCTTTCCATCCTTCTTGGTTGATTCTTCTTGTATGAGATCATGGTTTCCTTGAGAAAATTTCTTGGTCACAAAACTTCAAAGGTGATGATGGTTCCTTCTAGATTGTGTTTCCTTAGTCTCCAAATCTTGAGCAAGATTTCCTTGTCTCTCTTGTTGTCCTTAGTGATATCCAAGTTTGAAGTCCTTGGTGAAAATGTTGAAGATGTTGAAGTCATTAGAATTGAAGAAGTCCTTTGCACATGATGAAGTCTTTGGTCATGGAAAGGCTTTATCCATCAAGTTTGAAATAGAAGAGGTGTAGAGTTAAAACCAAAATGGTTGAGGAAAGAGTTTACAAGATTGTTTGTAAATAACTTTTGGAATAAAAACAACTCCTATTTTTCTAAGGGTTTTTTGTTCAATCCTAGGGTTACAATCCTACAGGCAACCTGGCTCTGATACCATCTGTAGGGACCACAACCTGATAATAAGATTGAGCCCCCTGTGTTTACAATGCTAGTCCCTGGATCAATAGCTAGCATCCACAGTTTAGATGTAATATCAAGAAACAAAGGTCATAATATAACTTTATAACCAGGAATAACATAATTTTATTACATCATTACATAGCTCATTTGGCTATTACATTACATTGCAGCGGAATAACTATAGTCATGGGGTCCTTCATCTTCAAAGTGCCACAGGCAGATGTTGGTTGTAGACTTTGTAATCCTAATCAATCAATCTCCACTAAAATCAATCAAACCTGCAACATTACAAGTTACAGCCACAAGGGTCAATACATTTGAATTGTATTGGCAAGTGATACTATGGTAGTATAGTGGAGTCTACCATCTATATGCCTTTGGCTAAGTGGAGTTGAGGCTTGCATTGCTCAAAATAGATTTTTCCTTAACATTTGAAAATACTAAGTTTTTGCTTTGATAAAATCATTTTCCTCAATCAAAGATTTCAAGATCCTTGTACCAAGCCATCTCTCCATCAAAGATTGAAGATTTCAAACAACCCTTGTTCAAACCACAAGTTTTACTTAGAAATTTGAATGATGAGATTCTTGATTGCTTCCATGTCTTGATGCTCAAATTGTCCTTTACCAGGGACATGGCTAAGTACTTAGGTTTTACACTCTGCAGAGGTGGTGCACTTTCCCCACAAGACTTGGTTTCCCAAGACAAGATCTTTCAGAAGCCATCCCTTAGACCAACATGGACGCGTTCCAACCTATAAAACACTACCACCAACTATCCATATGGCTAAGTTCTTGCAACCTATATGATGATGGCAGAGCCCATATTGCCAAGTGGTTGCACTTGAAGCTTCTCAACATTTGACATCTCAAATCTCTTTGTTCCTGGGTGGCCATCCACAAGTGAGATACACTAAGGTAAACCATAAAAATGGGCCTTGTGAACCACTCAACCAAAAACCACCAAGCAATTACCATTCCACCCAGGTGATTCATTAACTTAGTTGTTTTATTAATCAAAAACATAAGTCCTCAGACTTAGGATAATTTTCCATAGTGTGAATACATTTTCCACCCTTGATTTCTATTAGCTAAGCTAAGCATGAAAGTAATAGGAATCTTAACTTATGAAATTTCTACTAAGGTTTTATCTACTAGGTTTTCCCATAGCAAGATCTATACTTAGCAAAATAAAATCCATGCAAGTTTTACTTAGCAAAACACTAATGCATAGTGAAAGTAATGGGACAAAAGATATGAAGCATCACTTGCCTTTTTGGTAGAGGGTATAGGTTCACTCCTTGTCCTTGCAACAATCACACTCTTCAAGTCACTACAAATCAATCAAGCAAGGCACAAACTCAATCTACCAATCAAGCAAAACAACACACATAAAACTAACAAAGTCAAAGTAATGCATGCAAGCATGCCAAGCTTTGTTTTGTTTGAAAAAGTGGTTCCTAGTGGGTCATAGACATTTGATCACACCTATTGGTCATTTTGTAAAGTGGCAAAGTCATTTGCAAAAGGTTTCACTACAAAAACCATTTTCAAAACAAAGTATCATTTTATGTGGTGTAGAAATATTTTTACTAAGGCATTAGCCTATAGGGTTCACCAAATATGTTTTCAAATCACAAAACTTGGTTTTTGGGGTCAGAGAGTTTAAAACAAAACATTTCTCAAAGGTTTTCCTTCAAAATCAATTTTAATAAAATAACCACATTTCTATTTGACTAGAAATGGTTTTAAATCAAGAATCCTTATTTTGTTTCACCAAATGAGTTGCTATTGCAAAACTTGGTGTTTGGGTCAGTAGGTTTGGTCCAAAACATTTTCCCAAAGTTTTCCATTCAAAACCATTTTCATAAACAAATCAATAGTTTTATTTGGCTAGAAATGGACTAAACTAATTAATCCATTCTAAACTTTTCCAAATTCATTTTCAAAACCATGGGTTGGTTCCTAGGGTCAGTAAGGTCACAATAAAACAATTTGCAAAGGTTTTAACCTTAAAAACATTTTTAAACAATTTTTCTAATCTAAATAAGCACACAAAAGAATCTGCAAAATCAAGCAAACTAATAGATACTATTTGCTAAACTAAGGGTAGGGTTGGTTAGGTCTTGCTCTCCTGAATCCAACGACATAAAATTTGTAATTTTTGGACGTGTGGATCAAATGATACAAGGGTTTGAAGTTTGCAAATAATTCTGTTTTCAAATCTGTTTTTAAACAGAATAGGTGACACGCGTCGCGTTCTAACTGGGTGGTACCGGTTCGGCCGGATCGTGGCTGTGGGGCGTTGGATCTACGTTGATCACACGGCACAGGGCGCGTACCCTTTCGCTGGTAAGTGAAACTATCGTGAGCGTCAGATCTCGATCGGACGGCTGTGGGGTGCTCGACCTTAAACCAGCGGCGCTGCGGCGGTGGCTGGCGGCGGAGCTGTCGGTCGACGATGGTGCCGATGCCACAGGAGGTGAGGGAGAGAGGGGAGATGCTCACCGAGTTCGCCGTGGCGTGGGGAAGCTCAACGTGCCTTTTGCTTGTCGAGGGGCGCGTTGGTGTTGCGGGAATTGTTCGTCGGAGACGAGACAGACAGCGGTTGCTCACAGTCGACGACGGAGGCGACGCTACGGTGTGAGCTAGGACACGAAAACGATGGCATTAGTTGCGGAAGAAGTCACTGGTCTTAGGCGCATCATCGAAAAGAACAGGGGCGGTCAGAACATTACCAAGGAAGTCGCCGGAGACGGGACAGACGGCGGCGCTGTCAGAGCTTGTCAAAGCCGACGCTCTGGGGCGCTCGGGGGCAAGCTGGCGCTACAGGGTTGATCGCCAGGAGGTGGGGATCAAGAGAGCATGGTAGAGGAGGCAAGGGGCGACGAGGGGCTGCCGGAATCGGCCGGGGGAAGTCGTCGGGGATAGGGTGTTATCGCAAGCAATTTGCGCAGCCTGGGGGCTCCGGTGGGGTGTGGTCTGCGGGAGAAGGAAGAGGAGACCAGGGTGGTTAAGACAGCAGGGTCTAGGGGGAGAATTAATCGCGCATTTAAACGAATCAACCGAATTCATTTGGCCAGAAACGGCGAGGCGTGAGAAGGGGAGGAAACGGTCACGAGGTTAGGGATGACGAACAGGAGGAGTGGGGCATGCTTGTCAGTGAGAGAGGAAAGTTTCAGGTGGGCTCCAGTTGTCATTCACTGCGCGGGTCTGTTTTGCGGTAAGGAAAAACGGTTCGCACGTGAGAGAGAGTGGTGGGGTCCACCGGTTAGTGGGAAAAGAAATGAGGGGGAGGGTCCACTGGTCATTGTCTGTGTGGGTAAGTTCCTGAGTGCGGGAAAAAATGGTTCGGGGGAGAGGGGCAGGTGGGCTAGGTGGGCTGCTGTTGGGCTAGTTGGGCCAGAGGTGGGCTGCTCTATTTTTTTCTGTCTAAAACTTTTTCCTTTTCTATTTCTATTTTTCTGTTTTGAAATTCAAACAATTAATCAAACATTCAAACAATTTTAAACAACCACCACACTTAACAACTTTGAACTTGGTTCTGTTTAAGACATCAACCAAAGTCCAAAATGAAAATAATTTTTTTATTCTTTTTAGGACCATTCATTAATTAAATAAAATGGTTCATTTGTTATTTAATAAAATAGGGTTTGATTTAATTAATAAAATTTCCATTTGAAATCCAAATATTTTCAAAACCAAATCAGTAGGTTTTATTTGGAAATAAAAGATATTTGGAAAACTTGTTTAAAACAAAACAACCTTTTGTTTTAGGTTCCATTAATAATTAAATATAATGGACCTTAGTTATTAAATCAAATAGGATTTGTTTATTTAAAAAAAACTTTATTTTGAAATCTAAAATAAAACCAAAACACTTTAGTAGGTTTTATTTGAGAAAACAAAATACTTTGGAAAACTTATTTTAAATAAATAAATAAGTTTTGATGTTTTGGAAATAGTAAAACCTTTATTAATAAAACTTGGATATTTAAATCCTTTTTATTTTAAATAAACCTCTACTATTTTTAATCAAAGCAAAACCTTTTGTTTCAAAGTCTTGGCCAAGGTTTAATTTGGCTTTATAAAATAATCTTTATTTAAAATATTTCTTTTCATTTTGAAAACCAAAACCTTTTATAAAAAGATTTCAAAGTAGTAATAAAATACTTGGAAAACTTATTTAAAATAAATAAATAAGTTTTAGTGTTTATTTAAAATGGGAAAAGCCTTTACTTAAATAAAATTTGGATATTACATCCTTATCATTTTATTTAAATAAACCTTTACTCATTTTATCAAAACAAAATATTTTATTATAAAAGCTTGGCCAAAATTAATTTGGCTCTTTAAAATATAATCTTTATTTATAAATCCACCTTTTCATTTGAAAAAAAAATCTTTTATTAAAAGATCCAAAATAGTTTTTCCAAATTATTTTATTTTCCTTTAATAAATGTTTTATCTTTTTAAATCCCTTTAGGATTTTATTTGATCCAACTGGTTTGAAGTCCCAATTGAATACAAAAAGTTTCTTCTGGCTCTGAAAATCAAAAAAAGTTTTATTTTATTCATTTATTTTTCACATTACAAGATTTGGAAAATCTTGGGATGTGACAATATTGATGATTGGAAATTATGTATATTTTATTGACACAAGTTAAGAATTTCATTAAAATAGGATTTAAATGAAAGACTTGGGCAAAACTGGAATATTGGCCTCAATGTCTATATGGATAGGTTGAGGCGCTAATATGGTTATGCCAGGCGTACATATATGAGATAGTGAAAGGGTTCAATATGGAAACAACAAGAAAGGTTCTTGCCGCATGGAAAGGATTGTATCAAGATTCAAGTGTTTCAACACTTGGTGAGTAAAATCACATGAATATTTTGATCTATTATACTATGATATGTATATATCTAGATTTGTCCTATGCTCTAAATGTTATGAGCACATACCATAATGATTCATAAGATGATCACTGGATGATATTAAAGATATTCTTATGAGCTTTGGAAGAACTAAGAATATATCATGTATAAGTGACAAATAGTTAAAGGTAGTTCATTGTAAAGTGTTACATTGATACTAGTTTCGTCACAAGATACAAACTAAATTTATCTCAATTTAGAATATGGGTGGCACAATGTAATGGAAAGGATGTTCCATGATGGATTTTGATGAGTTCCAAAGTTGAGACATTGTGACGGATACTACAACAAAAGGCTATGTATATGACTGCTATAGTAGCAGCAAAGGAGGACATTTGTGTTAAGTAGTTTGTTATCAAACTAGGTGTGGTTCAAAGTCGGCTAATACTATGAAGATATATTGTATGACAATAATATCAACATATTTTAACCCGAACGAACTAAATGTCTCACCAAAGGACCAAATTTATACAATGCCATCTCATTTGAGAATGAGTGATGCGTAGAGACACAGAGACATGCAAATACACACGGACCTAAAACTGTCAGATCCGGAGATTACGTTAACCACTACCAATCGCTTATATGCAACACCAGAAAGCCCTAGGTGTTCAATACACAAAGCTTTTCAAACTACATTATTGAGTCTAGTGCAAGTGGGAGACTGAAGGGAATATGCCCGAGAGGCAATAATAAAGTGGTTATTATCTTATTCCTTGTTTATGATAAATGTTTATTTTGCATGCTATAATTTTATTAATTTGGAAACGTTAATACATGTGTGTTTAATAAACAAAAGGGAAGTTCCTAGTTGTGCCTCTCTTGTTAACTAGCTTGTTGATTAACAAGATGATCAAGGTTTCCTGATCATGGACATTGGATGTTGTTAATAACGAGACATTGGATGTTGTTAATAACGATGTGATGAACATTCATCCGAAGTATAACATTACGATCAAAGTCATTATGTTTATATTTATATAACATCATATGAAGTAATCTTAGTCCTTAGACCATGAGATCATGTTAATTAATAACATCGGAAGAGTGACTTGATAACATCAAACGTCACACCATAAAAGCGTGACTATAAAGGTGGGTTCAGACACTCGGAAGGTGTTATGTTGAGGCTCATAGATCAAGAGTGGAATTTGTCAATCCCGATGACGGATAAATATACTCTGGGCCCTCTCAGTGATAGCACATTGAAATAGCTTGCAAGCAAGTGATGATATCACTAGAATGTTATATCACGGGAACAAGAAAATAGTGCATGTCGGTAATGAGATCAAACTAGGTATTTGGATGCTGATGATCGAATCTCAGACATGTAATATATCGCGAGACAAAGGGATTTAGTTATGACGTTAAAGGTTCACACGATCACCAGAGTCATCATTGAATATGTGGGAGTCAGTACGGATCTCTAGGTCCCGCTGCTGATTATTGATCGGAGAGGGGTCTCGATCATGTCTGCATTATTCGCGAACCATAGGGTGACACACTTAAGGGATACCGATACCATTTAGGAGCAAATATGTTTCAGATAAAGATTAAGAAAGTGCTAGAATCATTTCGATGGAAACCGGAATTGTTTCGGGTGAAATTACTGAAATTGGTTATGCATGTGATATTGAAATGTTTCAGGTGAAATTACTAAAATTAAAGTAATTAACAAAATTCTGAATGAAATAAATAAAAGTTTTTTATTTAAAGAGAAAATGCATTTAATTTGTTGGACATTAAATGCAAAGTGAGTGGAGTTGAAATTAATGTGAGTGGGCTTAGTGGAAGCTCCACCCACATGAATGAGGGAGAGGTGGGGGCACCCACCATGTCCGGCCAGCCATGGACTTGGGGCTATGCCCCTCCCCTATAAAAGGAGCCCCATGGCTCCTCTCCTCTTGCCTCACCTCCTCGTGAAGGTTCTCTTCTCCCTCTAGTTATTCCCCATGGTATCAGATTAGCGAGATACATGTTCCTGGTTGCTTTATCTGGAAAGGAGTTGCTGCTTCCGCTGCATCACTGGAGCGAGAAGGTGGAGGTTGTTCGGTGGACCGAACGTGTGTGCGATCAGGGATGCACCACTACTTTGTGGTGCTGGACTTGATGGTGCTGGAACTACTGGACCTGAAGGACTTCATCATGATCTTGAGATCGGCAAGTGTATGACTACATCATCCATGAGTTCCATCTCGTTAACAAAGGTTTATTGTCTTTGAGGGTATGTTCTGTGTGGACGTATATCCACCCGTTGCTTGTACCTAGTGGATAGATCTTGGCGTACAGTTCCCATCGTAGGAAATTTTTTGTTTTCGATGTTGCGAACCCAACAAGTTAGCACTAAGATGTTTACAATGGAAAATATAAATAAATGAATGTTATATATATATATATCGGATGTGAATGTGAACCTGCGATCGACGTCCATTAGATTCATCCTCAAGCAATGACCAGTGGCGAGGTTGAGTAAGGTGAATTCGCCAACGTCTGGAAGTGTGTGATCTATCATGATCCAGTTGTTGAGATGGAATTCGGGTATCTTTAAAGTGCGGCTCCAATCGGTGCAGACTTCCCGACAAGCAGCATAGGTGTCGACGTACTCCTCTTTCTCCAGCAATGTCGTGGTGGTGGCACGGCAGATGCCATGGATAGGCTAAAGATGGGGCCAATTAGTGCTAGGGGAATCCAGGGAGGGAGAGCGTGGTGATTCCATGCACGGAAGTTCTTGTATTCTCTGTATCAATGTTGCTTACAAGTGATCTTGAGGCCCTTAGCAAGAAGGAGACAATGTCTCTTACCCCCCACTAACCAGCCCTAGAGTTCTACCTTAGACTAAGAGTGATTCCTCTATTTGTCGTCCCTCTCTATGGAGGCCCTAGTGCTCCTTATATAGGGGATCCCGGGTTACAATTCTAGGGCACAGGTGGCAGCATATTCTACGAATATGCTCATTTCCTAAAGCAGATGCTTCTTTATTCTTCTTTAACGGCTCGTCCGGGCTTTGGACGTAACCCGCATCGTCATCCTTGTCTTTTGGCGTCACGGGCTACGTCATCCAGCTTTGCCCGCGTCACCTTGGTCGCCACTGACCCGCTGGTCCTCTCCTTTGCTTTACTTTGCACATGTTCTAGCTTATAAAGCCACCTTTTGACCAACGGGGGATTCCTTCTCTTTGAAGCTAAGATAGTCCGGATAGCATATAGCTAATCCGGCCTACCCTTTTACCTGCAAAACAAATAGTCATGGTCGGCATAGATCTTATGCTGACCGGACCATTGTCATGGAAATGCCCCATGGGTCGGGCCACACCGTAATTCGGCCTGCCTTGAGGTGACCCGGTCAGCACTTTTCTTTGACCGCGTCGTACCCTGGCTAACTCGGCCCTTATACCCCGTGTTGCCCTACCCAGGGGTATCCCCCAACATTAGTCCCCGAAGCTGGTGCGGTCATAGCAACTTTTAGTTGTTAAGGCCATAGCAGGTTCCCATATTCGGATCTTTCGCTCCTTAGGCCGAGTTACCTCGTTGCCATAAGTTTCTTTTCTTGTGACCCTTTCGCTCTATCCGAGTCATTCCTTGTTATCTTGGCCTCTCGCTTGCTTATCCGGGTTGTTTTTCCTTCTCTCGTACGCTTGTCCACATCCTACGTGGATGGTAATCATCATTTGCCTCATTTTAAGGGCCATGCGCATTTACCGTGCTGGTTATTGTCGCTGCGTCAGGCATAACTGTTGTGAATGTCCCATCACTGCAGCGCCTCATTAACCGTAACGCCATGTCCCATCATGGGATCGTTTGCTCCCCTGGCCCCTTTTGTGGCCTTGTTCTGATTGGTCGCTTGGGCCGCATACACGCTCGCTGCGTGTGGCCTGCCACCCGCAAAGGATCCCACGACGCGCGTGGCACGGTTAAGTAGAGGGTGTGGTGCACTCCCAGGGGACGTTCCCCCATTCGCGCCGTGCTCCATTGCTCTCTCTCTTTCACTGCGACTCCGCCGCCGCCGGTTTTCTTCTCCACGAGCGCCACCATGCTCCGGCGGTATTTCATGCTAGCGGCACCGTTTCTAGTGCCAATATCCACCACGGGGCCTTGCGCTTCCCGTTTCCCCTCTTCCGGCTAACATTATTCCAATTATCCCCTCGAAAGCTTCGATCTCACCATGACAGAGGCAGAAGCTTCGATGGTGGCATAGCAGGAAGAAGGGACGGAGGGCCGCGAGCGCGGATGATGGGATGGCTCCATCGTCCGCAAGGAAGATTTGGCTTCGCTCCACGCCTCTCGTCGCATCCCCGCCAGCGTCGCCTGCCGCCTTCCTGCCGGTGAGATTACTCCCACCCCCAAATCTGGGGAATACGTGGTTTTCTTGTCGCATTTCCAACGCGGCTTCGGCCTCCCTACCTCTGATTTCTTCTTCGATTTCATTTCCACCTAAAAACTACAACCGCATCATCTTCCTGCAAACGCTATCACCTCTCTGTCCTCCTTTGCCTCCGGCATTGAGGGATACATCGGCCTCTGGCCAACCAAAGAACTTTGGATCAAGTTCTTTGGTCTATGGAGGAATGTGGTTCCATATAAGGAGCTTGCCCCGGAGGACAAGCACTTGACCCAATGTGGTGCTGCTTCCATCTCGCCCCGGAAACAGTCCGTCTTCCCCCGGGTCAGTAGGCTCGAATCTTGCAAGGGCTAGGCCCGGACCTTCTTCTATGTCCGGAACACCACCAAGGAGGACCAGATCCGGCTGCTCCCCTTCAAACTCGGTCCTCCAGATACCTCACTTTAGGAAAGCATTCCCAAGCGCGCCACATCCCTAGCGAATCAAGTGGCTCGTCGGATCGCGGAGCTGCTTAAGGAGCACCTCCGGGGGGAGGATATCATGATCACTTTCCTCCGCAGCCGAGTCTCCCCCCTCCCGAAGCGAGCCCACAAGATCTACTATCTTAGAGGTCCTCTTGAACCTCACCGGACCTCCTCTTTTGAGCTGGATAACTCGGCGGTTTATCGCCAGGTTAAGTCCATTTTCAACGTGGAGAAGGAGTTCTCTAAGGCCTGGGAGTGGGGACTTGAGCCCTTCACTCGCGCCAACCCTCCTCCAAAGGTAAGTTAACCCTTCTTTGTTTTCTGGATTTGTTGGGGATATACTTTCCGGGGATCCTCATAGTTCCTCACTGACCAGGGTGGCCCACTTCGGTTTAGAGCTTTGCTTCATGGGCGGCCCAGTCAGGGAGAGAAGACGGAGTCCAATCCGGCTACGGGAAGGCCCAGAAGACTTACCGACTTAGGCCCATAGTTTTACTTGTAGTTCAAGATGTACTCTATAACCGACTCTTAGTCGTAGCCGGATAGATCTCTCTTGTAAAGCCTAGGCCGGATATCTACACAAGCCGTCCTAGGGAGAGCCTTTAGGGCACCTACCCTCATAGTCTACAATCTCAACTCGCACAGGCGAACCCTTGTAACCCATATTTCGGCTATGTCGTATTACTGGATTTCTCGCAGGAGTAGGATTCGTCCAAAGCCGGCGGATTCGAACCTGGGTAAACTTGTGTGCTCACCGTCCTAGAATACTGTACGTCTCACACCCCTCTCTTCCGCACGCCTCGAGGACCCCCTCATGGTGTACTTGTCATCAATCCGACAACAGTTGGCGCCCACCATGGGGCAAGTGAGCTTCAGATCTGCGGTCCAAGCGGAATCTGCAAGAATCAGAATCAACGAGACTATCACCGTCGGTCGCATCCTCTACGCCAGCGACGTCCCTCTCATCGTTCTCGATGAGACCTGGATTCCGGCTAGGGAGGCTGTGACTGCCTACACCATCATGTCTTTTGGCGAGATCGATGTTTACATCGGTTTTGCTGAACCTGTCCCACCCACCCAGTGGTGATGATAGAGGCAGAAGAATCTTATGGGTCCCCTTTGTCCGCGGAGGCGGCAGAGTTTTGGATCTCAGAAAACCCTGATCCCACCTAGCCCGCACCAGTTGCGGAGATAGTGGAGAAATCCAAGCCTGAAGAAGACCTAGCGGCCCAAGTCGAATCTGGAGTGGATCTCCTTGGAGAGGCCGAATCCCAGATCAACCCACCCACTGAAGTCGAAATCCAGGAGGACCACATCAACGACACTGATTCCGGCTCTGATGACGCCGGGACAGACAGGACTTTCCTAAGGTACACACTGCAACATATGATAATGGAAGACACAAGCGCAGATGCAATTCTCGAGACCATTAAAAGTTTTGACAAAGCTGATCGCGAGAGCCGCAGGTACCTCAGGAAGCATGCATCGCACTTCGTCGGATATGTGGGATCCAGATCCGGCTCTACCGATGCTGGAGACAACACCGACTCTGTGCTGGAGGCAATTGGAACAAACACCAACGTACCCGCATCCTCGGATGAATCAATGATGTCAGCAGATTTCTGAAAGTTCTCCGCGGAATATGAAGAGGAGTTCCAAATCTGTAGAGGAAGGAGAAGCCATGGATGCAGGATCCGGGGAACACTCTCCCAAAGCGCAGGATGACATGGAAGTCAGAGATAATCCCGAAGTCCAGATGTCCGAAAGTACCGATCAGAGCTTGACTCCGGGAAACGGACCCAAAGCCGTCTTTGCTAGCGGTGTTGCCAAAAAGGCAAAGAAGAAGAACAAGACCTTGGTAAAAGACCCTCTGGTAGAAGAGGTGATTGCCGAGGAATACGAGGAAGACTTGGATGGAGCACTTATCCAAGAAGAGCCCAAAAAAGAAGAGTCGGTGGATGGACACGTGATCACTAAAGGTGCGCGTAAACTCATCGATGCTGCATTAACCACACCTATTCCTGCAGCTACAGAACTTACTGCTAAAGAATTGGATGAGAGGGCACAGGCCCTAGAAGCGCGTCGTTAAGTACTCCTCGATGAAGCCAAAAACATTGAGGAGGAAAAGAAACGCATAGCATCCGCGGAAAAGTACAACTCGAGGCAATACCAAAAGACCAGCAAGCGTCATACCAATGACAACCAATTCCCGTAGATTCACGCTGTCCTTTTCGGAGAAGAAATGGGGAAGCCTCAGAAAGATAGCAAGGGGGATTGAGTATATCCAACCCCAGTACAGAATACCGTGGCGGCCCGAGAAATTCTATCGGCTAATCCAGGTCCGGAGGAGATCCGGTTGGGAATCAAACTACTCAACAAGGGACTGGAGCAGCAAAAGGTCGCCATGTCCGGAAGTCAAAAACTGGTCTCTGATTCCGACCAATGTCACACAGATTCGGAATGGGCTGACGTAAGACCCCAGCGTGTTCCGGAGCAGCATCATCGCCCCGAACGCCGCGAAGACAATTATTCGAGAACCGGATCTTTGGGACAGCACCACAAAGCTGCTCGTGGCTGGCGTAACGTTAACCTAGTTGTAGAGCAAGAGGCAATTGCTACACTAAATCCGAGGAACCAGCACCGACGAGAGTCGAAAGAGCGCAAGGATGATGATAAAGACAAACGTCGGGAGAAGGAAGAAGGAACAACGGACACCATGCTGGGACAAGCCGGCAGGGGGTCGTCACGATGAACACCTTCCACGGAACCGGAATAATGACGCTCCGGACAGAGGCCGGCGATCAGCCAGAAAAAACCCAGCTGCTCCACCCTCTCCGCCAAGTAGCCATCACAACGGCCCCCAGGGAGGCACTAGAGGGCGTCGTGGTGGAGGAGGTGGCGGCAGAAGCCGAAGTCCGGCTCCAAGGCACCACAGCCACAACCGACATTCGGGACGATCTCTATCCCCGAACGACGCAAGGCACAGGATCAACTCCAATATAGAGGCGCAGCACTACGAAAATGATGATATCTACGTGGGCCCAAAGTGCTTCGGACCACGCATCAGAGCTACAAGATACCTGGCTATCTCAAGACATATCCAAACGTACGACATCATTGCTCGGCCAGATACCTGGCTACAGGATTTCTTCCAAGCTTGCTGCATCGCCAAAGGCAGAAATAGCCTGGTCACAACCCGATATCTCCCACTCATGTTGCGGAAGACGACACGATCATGGCTTAATGAACTTCCGGAGAACACCATCCACAACTGGTATGACATGCAAAGTGTGTTCTTTCGGAGTTTCAAAGGCACATACCGGAGGCCCTGTACGGTCGGAGACCTACAGCGTTGCACCCAGAAAACCGGAGAAACTTGCCGGGATTACCTCGGATGATGGATCGACACCAAGAACTCCTGTGATGGAGTAAATGATCAAACTGCGATTGAAGCTTTCATTGCAGGTCTCCCAATTGGTCTACGGTGTCATCGCTTGAAGTGCGACAAGGTCACTAACCTGGGAGAGATGATAGAAATAGCGAGCAAGTATGCAGATGCTGACGACAACGCAGAAGGACTACTCAACGCCCTAGCTGTGCCACAATCGGCAAAACAACCAAAGCAACAAGCTCAGAAGCGCAAAAATACCTCGGAAGAGAAACCAAAAGCGGAAACGGCAGTGGTTACTACTACTTTCAGGTCTAGAGGACGCGGCGGAGGCTGCGGGCATGGCCGTGGCACTTCGAGAGTTCAAGGTAGAGGAGACCAACAACCAGGCAAAACCTACACTTGGGCCAACATTGCCAATAGCCCATGTGCACATCACTTAGATGCCAATGGGGGCTCGTCCCACACCAACGCAGAATGTCGTTTCAATGACGACATCAAAAGGGATGATACCGCTGGCTATAGAGCTAAGCGGAAAAAGGGAAAGAAGAATCCCGAAAAGGATAAAGAGACCAAGGAATATTCTGACATGGAGGAAGCCGATGCTTCAAATCCCAAGCCGGAAGGGAAGAAAAAATTTCCGACCAAAAAAGTCACTTACGTCACCTTCCTCGGATCTCAACCAGCAAAGGTCAAGAAAGCAGTTCTACATGAGCTCAACGCAATAGTTCCGGATGTCCCCCAATACCTGGACTGGTCGGAAGTGGCAATCACATTTGACCGTGTTGATCATCCTCCTAAGCTACACAGGCGAGGAAAATACGCCTTAATCGTCAATCCACTTATTGACGGTTATGGTTTCTCCAAGACCCTCGTGGACGGTGGCAGCAGTATCAATATTCTCTATGTCGAAACGCTACGCCGGATGAAGATCTCGGAGACCCAGCTGAACCATAGCTCTGTGATCTTTCACGGAGTTGTCCCAGGAAGACAAGCTAATTTCCTAGGAGAAATCACTTTGGATGTTACCTTTGGAACTCCAAAGAACTATCGGACGGAGGCACTTTCCTTCGAAGTGGTCCCATTCAAGAGCACGTACCACGCTATATTCGAACGTCCGGCTTACTGGGATTTTATGGCTCGTTCGTGTTACATTTACAATATGATGAAAATTCCAGGTCCCAACGGCGTAATCACCATCAGGGGAGACCTGAAGAAAGCACGAGAGTGCAAGGATGGAAATGTCGCCTTTGTTGAAGCCGTGCTACACGCCCAGGAGTACCAGAAGATCAAGAAGAGCATAGATCCGTCTGAGATGCCCGCAACAAAGAAGGAGGTGACCAAGCCAAATCCAGAGTTCAAGGCATCAAAAGAGACGAAGAAGATGCCGTTGATGGATGATGACCCCTCCAAGGTGACCCAGATAGGCGTAGGCCTAGATAGCGCATAGGAAAGCGCGCTCGTCAAGTTCCTCAAAGCAAATCAAGATATCTTCACATGACAGCCATCTGACATGACCAGAGTACCTAGGGAACTTGCCGAGCACTCTTTAAATGTAAACCCGAATGCTAAACCCGTCAAATAGTCCTTACGATGTTTCGGCGATGAAAAGCGTCCGGCAATAGCTAAGGAACTAGCGCGGCTCGAGTTAGCCGGATTCATATAAGAGGTCATCCACACTGAGTGGTCGGCCAATCCTGTAATGGTCCCTAAAAAGGACACCACTAATTTAAGGATGTGTGTTGATTATACTGCCTTGAACAAGGCTTGTGCAAAAGATCCGTTCGCACTGCCTAGGATTGATCAGGTTATCGATTCTACGGTAGGCTCGGAACTCCTCTGTTTTCTCGACGCATATTCCGGTTATCATCAAATCCGGATGAAGGAATCTGACAAAGTCAAAACTTCATTCATAACCCCCTTCAGAACCTTCTGTTATGTTACGATGCCATTTGGGATGAAGAACGCAGGAGCTACCTACCAGCGCACGATGCAGCGTTGCCTCCACGACCAACTCAGACGCAATGTACATGCATACGTGGATGATATCGCGGTGATGTCCGAAAAGAAGGAAACACTAATTTCCGACTTGGAGGAAATGTTCGCCAATCTACGAAAATACAACATCGTGCTTAACCCGAAGAAATGCTTCTTTGGAATACCAGCCGGAAAATTGTTAGGTTTCATCGTGTCTCAAAGAGGCATAGAGGTGAATTGATACAAAATCAAGGCTATACTCAATATTTCCAGGCCAACTCGCCTAAAGGACGTACAAAGATTAACTGGCTGCATCGCTGCGGTCAGTCGATTTGTAAGCCGGCTTGGTGAAAGAGCCGCACCATTATACAAACTCCTGAAAAATACCAAAGATTTTGTTTGGACTGATGAAGCTGAAGCTGCACTACAAGACCTGAAGAAAGTACTCTCATCTGCTCCTATCCTTGTAGCGCCGGAACCTCAGGAACCAATGTTGCTTTATATTGCTGCGACAAATAAGGTCGTTAGTATCGTCATGGTGGTGGAGAGATTAGAGGAAAATCAGGAAAACCTGGTGCAGCGTCTGACTTACTTTGTCAGCGAGGTCCTGACAGAATCAAAACAGCGATATCCGCACTATCAAAAGTTGGCTTACGGTGTTTTTCTAGCATCTCGTAAGTTATGACACTATTTTCAAGAGAATCCAATTACCGTGGTGAGCAAAGCTCCCATGAGAGATATAATCAACAACAGTGACACCACAGGACGCGTCGCCAAATGGGGCATAGAGCTTTCAACTTTTGATATTGAGTATAAACCCCGAACAACAATCAAATCCCAAATCCTTGCCGACTTTGTCGCTGATTAGACAGAGACGAAGGAGAATATGACCCTCCCTGAGACAGAATATTGGACCCTACTTTGATGGGTCTAAGGCTCGAGGGGGCTCGGGGGCTGGCGTGGTGCTCAAATCACCCCAAGGAGATAAACTTATATACGTGTTGCAGATCCACTTCACAGCGACAAACAATATTGCTGAGTATGAAGCATTGCTACATGGAATCCGGATTGCTAAGGATATCAGCATCCGACATTTGATGTGTTATGGAGATTCGGATCTTGTTGCTCAGCAAGTTTCAGATATTTGTAATGCAAATAAGCACATGCAGCATATAAAGCAGACATGGATGATTTATCTAAATCGTTCGAAGGGTCTGAGGTTCAACACATCCCTCGAGCAGAAAACGAGGAAGCAGATGCATTATCTCGGATAGGCTCTGCATGGAAAGAGGTCCCGGATGGCGCTTTTTTAGAGCACCTCAAAGTTCCTTCAGTAAAGGGAGTAGATGAGGAATATCCGACCAAATCCGACTCACCTCTAATAGCAGTTCTGGTTGTAATTCCTAGCTGGACTCAACCATACCTTGATTATCTGGTAGATGGCAAATTACCCAAAGACGAGGTTCTGAGCTGGCAGATTATCCGACGAGCGAAAGCCTATACTATAGTTAAAGGTGAGCTCTATAAGCGGAGTGTTTCTGGGGTTTTTCAGCGCTGCGTATCTCCGGAAGAAGGAGTGGAAATCTTAAGAGAAATCCACGAAGGCGAGTGAGGTCACCATGCTTTAGCAAAATCTTTAGTGGCAAAAGCTTTTAGACACGGATTTTTCTGGCTTACAGCTCAGGCAGATGCCGAACAATTAGTCAAGACATGCAAGGGCTGCCAAAAGTACGCCAAACAAGCTCATGTTCCAGCTGACTAGCAGCGAACAATACCTATAACATGGCCTTTTGCGGTCTGGGGGCTTGATATGGTAGGACCGTTTAAACGGGCTCCAAGTGGATTTACTCACCTCTTAGTGATGGTGGATAAATCCACAAAATGGATTGAGGCTAAACCTGTCACTAGTTGTGATGGAGCAATAACCAAAAGATTTGTCGAGGATGTTATAATCCGGTATGGTTATCCGCATAGCATTATCACGGACAACGGGAGTAATTTCTCTATGGGAGAATTGGCCGAATTCTGCAACAAACAAAATATCCGGCTTGACATTGCGCCAGTCGCACATCCACAGGCTAACGGACAAGTCAAATGAGCAAATGGTTTAATCCTTCGAGGCATAAAACCGAGACTCAAAGCACCACTATGACGTGTTGCGGGGGCTTGGGTAGAGGAATTACCCTCTATAATATAGAGTTTACGAACAACTCCGAACAGGTCAACAGGATACGCACCTTTCTTCTTGGTCTATGGCGCAGAAGCAGTTCTTCCTAGTGATTTGATTCACACTTCTCCTAGAGTGGCCGCGTACATTGAAGAGGATGCCGAGATTTCTTGACAAAATGATCTCGACTTAATCGAAGAAGTTCGCGTCGTTGCTGAAATGAGATCAACAGCCTATCAGCAGAAGTTATGCAAGTATCATAGCCAGAGAGTTTGAAACAGATCTTTCAATAAGGGTGATTTGGTTCTCCGGCATGTGCAACAAAGAAAGCACAAACTTCCCTAGTATGGGAAGGGCCCTTTTTAGTTAGTCGAGTATTGCACAATGGTTCGTACTACTTAACTGACATGAGACCAGTCAAAGAAAGACCTGCTACTAAGAAGAGAATGAGAGCTGGAGGCAGTACAAATCCGGATGAGTTAGACAGACCATGGAATATTGCTCAGCTATGTCCCTTTTATTCTTAGTTTATCCTTATTTGTAATCATACATATTGACATGTTCTGTGAGAAATAAAAGTCTTGGTTTTTTCTGAGAAGTTTTTACCATCTTATTTCCTAATGATCATGTCATAGTCGAAAATCCCAAAATACTTGAAAGTACTTTATGCTCATGCTTGTTCTGGTTTAGATTTCCGATTCTAAAAATGCTACCTTCGGGTATAACTCTAAAGTTTCTAGTCTATACTTTGGTTATTTGTCTGATTGCCGGATGCGGGTATTTTTCGAGTAGTGAATTGTTGGTACTGGAAGCCGGCTTTGTTTCCGAGATTAAACTGGTTTAGCAATTGAGCTCCGTTGCTCGACGAAGTTTCCGTGCAGAAGGTTTAGCCGGCTCACGAAAGGGACGAGTCGGAAAGCCAGATAAACGATAAGTATAGACGAAAAAATAAGTGCTTATGTAAACATTTTAGGCACAGAAAAACTTAAAACCAGAAGTGCTGAATAATCAAAAGCTTAGCACTAGCAAAATTATAGTGCTGCATATTTACAGACCCATCATGTTTCTCAGAATAATACAAATGTTTTCTGGCAATCTATGATGCAGGAGGAGAGGAAGGATGTGCCGGCTCGCTGGATACATCGCCTTGATATCGTTTCGAGATGTCCACATCCGAAACGGTGTGGTCATCGTCGGAAACTTCGGCTACTTCTTCAGGAGGCGGAGGCGGAGTGTCCACGCGGGTGAAGAAAGGAGAGTCGTAGCTGGTCAAGTCAGCTACATGACATCCATATCCGGCGCAGGAGTCCATAATGGCCTTGATGTCTTGCTCCTGTCCGTCTTCATCCACTGCAGAATACCCTCTGGTCACTTGCCATATCTCCATGCTTCCATGGTGGCTCATGACCATGGTGAGAGTGTTCTGCACTACGGATCGTGCGTAGGACATGTTCCAATCCTGGACAAGTTGCGGCATCTCCTCGCCTTGTCCCGCACCTGAAAATCAGGCATGCAATGCATATCCAGAATCTTGAGAGCTTCGCAAATATCCTCAAGGGATTGGAGGAAGTCATGAAGCAGGTCACCGACTTGGGTAAGCTGGTGGGTGCGAGGCTCCGCAGAGGTGGAGTCCGTCAAGTTCAGAGGACCTATAGACAAAACAGTTAAGAAAATCCGGCATTGAAAGAAGTCAAAGAATATAGACAAATCAGACAGATGGAACATACCGAAGATCATAGCGCAATGGAGGAAGATTCAATAGCCATGGAGGAAGATTCAAGAACTTGAGCGATGCTCTTCTCATGATCCGCTTTGAGCTTATCCAGCTCTTGGTGAAGTTCTTTGTTCTCCACCAACAAGGTTTTGAGGTTCTCGGCCTCTTCAATCATAGCGCAGGACTGTTTCACCAGTGTTGTAAGTCAAAAAGAACAAACACTTCAGTAAAAATATTCGACTATGAAAACATGGAAGACAAGGTTTGAGTCTTGGAATGTTTACCTTGGGCCTCATCCTTGGAGACCTTAAGCTCAGCATTCTTAAGTCGGAGAGCTCTGATCTCTCTCCGCTAGTTGCAGACATTTTTCAACAAATCCTGGTTATAGGAATATACTTTCTGTAAGTCAGAATACCCAAAGTCAGAAGTCTACTAAAGACTCGGGCTAATATTTTTACTAATATCAGCACGAGCCTTGGGGGATACACTAGTTTATTCTTTGGCATCCTAAGGAAGTATAAACCCGGATTGTATATCCTACTTCATGCTTGGGGGCTAGAGGATATCATATGAAATAAAGGAAAAATAGGAGTTAGAATTCCGACTTACATATTGTTTGCGAGTAAGTTTATCCAAACTCGCATTCACTTCAATAGCAACCTTCTCGGCGAGAGTCAGAGGAACCACTGACAATGTTGGAAGCTCACCGGTTCTTATCCTCTCGTCGTGAAGACGCACTTGTTCAAGAAGGTCAGAGTGCTTGATGTCCTCTGCCTCTTGTGCTTCTTCTTCGGCAGATAGATTTCTTTTCTCTAGGCATTGCCTGGCCAGCCGCTGGATCTCTTTCGCAGATTTCCGGGACAAGCCGAACTTGGAAAGACCCGGATTGCTGAGAAGGTTTTTGGCAAAGGTCTCTGCCGAGGGATCATTACCCGAAGAGGGTTCACCCTTATCTAAACCTAACTCACTCATGGTGACGTCAGTATGCGATTCAAGGATCGCTGGCTCCATTGAAGGAGTCGGATCTTCTGTGACAGCCGGCGAAGGAGTAATCACCGGCATTGCAGAGGATTGGGGGGTAGGAGTCAGAGGAGCCACGACAGGAGAGGATATGGTTAGCTTCGTCTATTGCATGGGCTTCGAAGAAGTTCCCTTCCCCTTGCCCTTGATGAGCTGCTTAGCTCTGAGAATGTAGTAGAATTGAAAACATTACATCTCGGAAAATAATTCGAGTAAGGTACAAAGGCGAAGTTGTGTTGAAAGTTACCTCTTCACGACGGGCACCTCCTTTGTGCCAATAGCCACTGTTGGAGCCTTGTGCTTCTTGGGCACAATGTCTGGCAATGGGACCAATTCCACCTCTTGAGAAAACACTGGAGGGTATCCCTCGAGTGGAGCAAATTCCGACTCGGGGAGGTCAGCAAGCTGAAAAGAAGAAAACATATCAGTATTGCGATATAACTTAAAGAATGAAACACATTGAAAGGTTTATTGTTCAAAGCTTACTGGCACAACGGGGTTTTCCGCCGTGTTCATATCCAGAGAAACCTCTGGGATCCTCCTCTCGATCCGCTCCCTTATTAGCCATTTAATCTAGCTTATATAACCTTGCGAGGTATAGGCTCTGGGGCTGATGCGGAGGGAATCTTTTTTGGACAACGTGATGGAATGCATCAGTCGGTGTCCGTGGTACTGGAGGGGTTAGATCCGGCATAACACCCAACATTGGACCAAGTCGGATCCCTTCAGTCCTTTGTGCTTTCTCAAATATTCAATCCGCCTCTTGGCGAGAAGCAGATCATCACTGAGAGCCGGAGCAGCCTCGTCCCAAGATAATTGAGGCGCGGCAGCTCCGTCGATGAAAGCCGGCAAAGCAGTGGCTTTGCCGGGAGCCGGAACATCCTTGTGGTAAAAGAAAGTGGATGGCCATTTTTTGACCGAGTCACTGGCTCAAATCTTAGGATATGCGCGCTCACGCCTAACTGAAAAGCTAATTGTATTGGTAATATAAGGATTACCGGCAGTGATAGAATTTCTCTGGACATGGAAGTAGTACCGGAATAAGGTAAGACTCCGCCTAATGACGAGAAATCCCTCACACAAGGCCGCGTAGGCCCTCATCTCTATGAGGGAGTTGGGAGGAAGATGATGAAGATGAACACCGTAGTGATCTATCACCTTGAAAAAGAATTCCGAGGGAGGAAATGACAAACCTCTATCGAGGTGGGTGCCAAAGTGCACCCGCTCACCGGCGCGTGGGTTGGGGATGGTCTCGCCGAAGCCACTCTGCCAGTCACCGGCGTGGAGGAGCCCTTCAGTCTCCATGTCGCGGAGCTTCTCGTCGTCTAGCACGCAGGGCATCCAAACCCCACGGTAGCTTTCCTTCTCCGCCGCTACCGCTGTCGCTGCTGCCGTGGCCAAGCCAGATGAGGAAGACGAAGCCATCCTTCTGGTGCGCCGGTGACCTTAGATGGGCGGTGCTGGGAGTTTGGGAAGCAGGGGAGCTCTATGCGCGGGGGAGATTTGGAGGAGAAGAAACGGCAAGGGAACATGTGAAGAGAGGAGAGGGAGAATCCTCACCCCTTATACCCACCTAACCGCGTCAAGATTCGTGCAAATGACACTGTATAACCGCCACGCGTCGTGGAAGGAACTGGGAAGGACCCACGCGATGATTACGTCGCCTCGATCTCCGCGTACGCATTGAAACGGTGCCTCGGTTCCGCGAACGGCGGACCCACCAACGGTCGTGCCGACAGGATGTTTGTCAGATGACGTGACTTGACCATGACGAGTGTTAGATGACGTCAAAGACCAAGTTCCGGCTTAGTTTGAAATCAAGCTAGAAAATCTGAGTAACATGTTGATAGGTCCGACTTATTTTTAAGACCCGGATCGTATTTTTTGTTGTGAAGTTTCAGGAACCCTTCAAGATTCTGCAAGCCGAAGATCAAGCTAGACGATGATCAATCCGACTTTGGATCTTGGAGACTTCCGGGGACTACTCTTGGGGATATACTTTCCAGGGATCCTCACAGTTCCGCACTGACCAGGGTGGACCACTTCGGGTTAGAGATTTTCTTCACGGCGGCCTAGTTAGGGAGAAAAGACGGAGTCCAATCCGGCTACGGGAAGGCCCAGAAGACTTACCGACTTAGGCCCATAGTGTTACTTGTAGTTCAAGATGTACTCTGTAACCGACTCTTAGTCGTAGCCAGATAGATCTCTCCTGTAAACCCTAGGCCGGATATCTATATAAGCCGTCCTAGGGAGAGACTTTAGGGCACCTGCCCTCATAGTATACAATCTCAACTCGCACAGGAGAACCCTTGTAACCCATATTCTGGCTCTTCTGTATTACTGGATTGCTAGCAGGAGTAGGATCCGTCCAAAGCCGGCGGATTCGAACCTGGGTAAACTTGTGTGCTCACTGTCCCGGAATACCGTACGTCTCACACCCCTCTCTTCCGCACGCCTCGAGGACCCCGTCATGGCGTACTTGTCATCAATCCAACGACAGGATTCTCTTTGTATGTTGATTTCCCTTTGTAACTTGGCGATTATTGTTTCAGAAATTTCTCCAGCAACCACTGGAGGATGGTGAGGTTCTGGCCAGCAAGTGGTTGGAGGACCGCCCCGAGGGAGACGAGGTGGAGACTGATCCGGAGGCCTTCTTGCCTGCCTCGGATGTTGTCAAACGCAGTGCTGGTAAGACCTCTTCTCTAAGGGATTGGCTAGACGATGATGATTCGGACATTGAGGTCCTTGTGGTACTTGATCCGGTTCTTATCTCTTATTTTCACCTGTCTTATGTTCAAATGTTAAGCTAACCTGGACGCTCAGGTCCATGAGGTTCCTCTGCTTGCCACTGGTGGCCCGGCGTCGGCCCCTTCCCAGAAGCGCGCAGCTACCCTGGCCGTAGCTTCGGAAGTGCCGCCGCCCAAGAAGAGGCAAAAGAAGTCCGGGGTTAAACCCTCGGCCAAGCCTGCTGCCAAGAGCATAGTCCGGAGGGCACCCAAACCTCGGGCTCCTCCTACTGTCGACGAGTAAGTCCTTTTAGCATTGCTACCTCGGATTCTTCCGTTGCTTGCCTTAGTCTCTGGTTGGTTCTTTCTTTTTGACTTGCTGTCCTTCCTTTTTTCTAGATCTCCTGTGGATATCTCCCAGAGCGGTTCCGGCATAGCCTCCCCACTTAGGAGAGGTCCCTCTCCCCCCCGCAACGATGATCATCGTCTGCTTAGCCCTATTCAAGAGGGTTCTGCGGCCACGCCTGACCAGAGTCCACCTCGCCAAGAGGAGGGCAACGTCAGCGCGAGGGGTAGAGGGCCGGATCTGGATACGGCAATGCCAGATCTCTCCAGCTCCTCGGACTTTGTGCCCAATGTTGAGGCAGAAGCTTCATCGGTGTCGCCCCTAGCAACCCAAGTAGCAGCACCAGCAGCAACACCAGCACCAGCACCACCAGCAACAGCACCAGCACCAGCACCAACTGCAACAGCACCAGAAACAGCACCACCAGCAGCAGCAACAGCACCAGTAGCAGCAACAACACCAATAGCAGCAACACCAGCACCAGCAATAGCAAGAGCTCCCAAGCCTACTAAGGGAAAAGCTCCTTCGGCCCCCACCGGGTCTGCCCCTTCAATCACTGACTTCTTTCAACACGCTCCTCAACCCTCATTCAGCAAATCTAAGAAGACTTCCGGGTCAGCTTCGTCCGGGCTAGCTTCTGGATCAGAGGGCAGCAAACAGCTGGTTTTGCACACCAGTCCCGCTGTGGCTCAATCCGCCAGGCATGAGGCCCATGTGAAGGGCCTAGTGACGAGCCATTCTGTGAGCGGCGAGAGTTACAGTCCACTACTCCTTGAGTACGTGAAGAACTGGAACAACACCGAATTCGTCGACCCTCAGGGCGATCTCCCAGAAAGGTTAGGCCCTGCCGAGTTCAGCGCGAAGATGAACTCCGCTACTCAGGCTATCTCCCTAGCTGGCCGGATAATGGAGGTAATCCTTTTTCTCTGTTGTTGATGATTTTCATAACTTAGCATTTGTAGGTATATCCCAGTCCCCGATCTTCCGAGGGAATAACTTGTTATTCGGTCAGATGCTCCCTAGTTTTTGTTCATAATGTCATTAATTTGCAATAAATTTTAGGCCGGGTCTAGTTCCACTTGGCCCGGATCTTGTAGACTTCGAATATCCACACACCTAGAGCCAGGTTAAGTTCCACTTGGCCTGGATCTTGTAGACTTCGAATATCCACACACCTAGAGCCGGGTTAAGTTCCACTTGGCCCGGATCTTGTAGACTTCGAATATCCACACACCTAGAGCCGGGTTAAGTTCCACTTGGCCCGGATCTTGTAGACTTCGAATATCCACTCACCTAGAGCCAGGTTAAGTTCCACTTGGCCCGGATCTTGTAGACTTCGAATAATTTCTACTTTGCCTCTGAAATTTTGTCTCTTTCTTGTTTCAGATTACCACTAACCGCCGAACCGCTGAGTTCCAGCGCCTGCTGGACTCCTACAAAGACAGACGCGGGCATTATGGTAAACTCCTGGAGGAGTACCAGAAGACGGGTTAATTTCCATTTCTCTCCCTTCCTTGTTCATTCAAACTTCTTAGAACTTATATGAATGTTTTGTCCGGATTACGCAGCCGAGGTTGAGGTTTAGATCATAATTATGAGGAAGAATCTTGCGGAGATCAAAGGTAACTCCATCCCCTTTACATGATCATTATAACCTCCGTGCTTTATCCGGTGGACACTCATATTTTGGTTCCTCCGGATCATGTTGCAGTTGCTCTTGAGGATAGTGTTGATGGGTTCGTAGCATGGAAAACAAAAAAATTCTACCGCAAGAACGAACAAAACACAGATCTAATCTAGATAAAAGCCAAGATCTAATCTATTAGAAATGTGCAACGAGATAGATCTGTACTAACCCTTGTAGATCCGAAAGCCTTGTGTGAGATCGGATCTCGTGGTTGATGTAGACGATCACTTGCCGATCTCAGGATCGAGTAGACGATCCTTCCGACGCCGCGTTCCGGCAGCGCTTCTGCAGTCGGTCACATGTGCAGAGTCGAAGCAGACCTTCCTCTCCTAGTTCCAGCGAGCAGCGGAGGTAGTAGATCTCTCCACGGAATCCCAGCAGCACGACGGCGTGGTGGTGGTGGTGGAGTAGAGAATTCTGCAGGGCTTCGCCTAAGCTAGAGCAGATGGAAGGAAGAGGAGAGAGGCGGCTAGGGTTTTTGAGTGGGAGGGGGCTTAGGGGGGTGGCGCCTCCACCCCTCTATATATAGAGGGAGGGCTGCGGCCTAGGGCTCCCACCCCTAGGCCCACCCCCTAGAGCCGGTGCACAAGGGAGCTTGGGGGGAGAGTCCTTCCCCCCAAGTTTCCCTTACTTACCCTCCAAGTTTCCCTTTATCCTTTCTTGGTTTTCAAGTAAACTCCAAAAAATCTTGTAGAACCTTCCGGAACATTCCGAAACCTTCTAGAATCCCCATATAAACACTCCGGAACATTTCCTAACTTAGAAAATGATCTCCATTATATGAATCTTATTCTCCGGACAATTCCGGATCTCCTCGTGATGTCCCGGATCCAATCCGAGACTCCGAACAACATTCGGTCTCCAACGCACATTCCATATCTACTTAAAACAACTTCGAACCTTAAGTGTGTCACCCTACGGTTCGTAAATATGCAGACATGATGGAGACACCTCTCCGATCAATAACCATCAGCGGGATCTGGAGATCCATAACAGCTCCTACATACTCAACGATGACTTTGTGATCGATACAACCATTAACATACGAAACCAATTCCCTTTGTCACGCGATACTCTACTTATCCGAGGTTTGACCGTCGGTATCTCAATACCTAGTTCTACCTCGTTACTGATAAGTACTCTTTACTCGTTCCATGTTATGTCATCCCTTCTGACCTAGTCACATGCTTGCAAGCTAACTAGATGACATTCCACCGAGAGGGCCCAGAGCATATCTATCCGTCATATGGATGGACAAATCCCAATCTTGGTCCATGCGCGTCAACACATACTTTTAGAATACCCAATGACACCTTTATAACCACCTAGTTATGAAGCGATGTTTGATGTCATCAAAGTACCCATACGGTGATGGTGATTAACATAACCTCATGGTCGAAGGATTAGGTTACTATGCATTTGAAAGCTTGTAGCAATACGAACTTAATGACTTGATCTTATGCTACACTTACTACGGGTGTGTGTCCATCACATCATTCTCCTAATGATATAACCTTGTTATTAATGACATCCAATGTCCATGATCAGGAAACCATGATCATCAATTAATCAACAAGCTAGTTCAACAAGAGGCTTACTAGGGACTCTTTTATGTTTACAAAACACACATGTATTAGTGTTTCCTTATAATACAATTATAGCATGGGATGCAAACATTCATCATAAACACAAAGATATAATAATAACCACTTTTATTATTGCCTCTTGGGCATATCTCCAACAAGTGTCCCTATGCCTGAACTGATGACCCATTGCCTGGAACAATTAGGGAAGTATGAAGCTGAACTGAAGAAGAAGGATGCTGAGATAGCTCGGCTCTAGCAGCAGGACTCGCAGATTACTCGGCTGAATGCCGAAATCCACAGGCTCAAAATCTCTCATCAGTCCACGCTGGAGAAAACCGACCAGGAGTTTGCCGAAGAGAAGGAGCGTTTAATCACGCAAATCTCCAAGGACAAGAGCTTACTGGAGGAAGCCGACGTCAAACTTACGTAGGCAACCACTGAGTACGAAAAACTCCGGGTCCACAACGCCAACACTGATTCCGAGCTTCAGCGACTCCTCTTCCAAATTGCGCGTAAGTTCTGTGCCCTAGCTTGATTTGTTGCAATTCGGATTTGGTCCATCCGCTTAATGTTGCTCCTCTTATCCTTAGGCAAATTTCGAGAGAGCGATACGTTTGCCGCCTCTGTCGTATGCCAATCCCGTGAGCAGCGTGGAATTCCTATTGGCCCTGATGTCGAGCCAATTCCCTATACCACAGAGGATCTCCTGGCGAGTCTCACCGCTCGTCTTGAGATAGTAAAGAATTTCGGCACGGACATTGTCCCAGTGGCAACATGGATGTTCGGCTGCCTCTGGCCTAGTGAGACCATTCCCAAGAAAACCTCAGACTTCATAGCCAAGCTCATGGAATGTGACACGCAACTGCGCCTGTGGCGCGAATCTGCAGCACGGGCTGGAGCCGACATTTCTCTAAAGTTTACGCGTTCATGGTATGAAGGGATTGACTTGGCATTGCTCAGGCATATGCGCATCGGGTCTAAGTGGTGCGAGGATCCGGAGTGGATCGCGTGCCGCTAGGCCTGTGTGAACAATCTCATCCAGTACTCCTTCTGCCATGCCTGGAATGAGGGGTCGAGCTTCCTTGATGTTGCTAATGACGAGATTGTCTCTGGAGCTGAAGAGGAAGGGAATGAGAGCGAGGGCTCCAAACTAGGCGACGAGGCCGAAGACCCGGAGGACAACAAAGTTGACCCAGAGGACGAAGCCGAAGCTAGCGCTCCTCCCGCACACTTCGGAGTACCTCCCTCCACAGATGATTCTCCTGCTGCTTCTACCCCTTGAAAAACACTCATCATATTTATCAGATCCCCGGAATGCCGGGCGCAGATGTACTTAAATACCTTGGTTTGTTTGTGCTACAATTTTATGTTTCGAACTAAGTTTTTATTGCTGGATTATCATGGGCGAAGTCCTCGAGTTTCATTTTCTTGTTCCTCCAATTTTTGACTCGGCCCGCGTCTACCTTGATTCGGTTTTTCGACTTACGAGTCCGAGGTTCAAAAAATTGACTTAACAATACTTGAAACCATGAGATTAGCTCAAAATGATTCGGCACTTTAGTGAAGAAAATAAACTAAGGGTTTGCCAAAAAACCAATGTCGGCCCGCTTAAGCTCTTTTTCCTTAGTTTTTTTTCATGTGCTTCGCTATTCCAAACTTGTTCTCTTGCTTGCCATGAAGCCAATTCTTGTTGGACAGCAGCAAAGTCGAAGAGTTAGGTTTTTGGTGCTAAAACATTATTAAACCAACTAAAACATAAGCGACTTAACCCAGCCAACACAACAAATACGAAAACAAGACAAGTGCTATAGCAGTCCTCAAGTCTCTGCTCGGGGTAGCAAAGATTTTATTGATAAGCTCACTACCGACATACATACCAACATATGAGTAGTTCGGATACATTCACCTCTTAGGTGTAGAAAGGACGCAACAGTGCTACGTTCCATGGTCTTTTGGATTCCTCTCCGGACCTATCCGCCTTCTTCTTTTGCTGGGGCTGTGCATCAATAAGATAGTAGGAATCATTGCGCAAAGCTTTGCTCACAATGAAGGGCCCTTCCCATGGGGGGATAACTTATGCATGCCAACGGTGCGCTGTATTAACCTTAGCACCAAATCACCTTCCCGAAAAACTCGAGGGTTTACTTTCCGGCTATGATAGCGTCGGAGATTTTGTTGATATATGGCGGATCTGGATAATGCCAGTTCTCTTGATTCTTCCAGCAGATCAACATCATTTTGCTGGGCTTCGCGCACTTCGGCTTCTGTGTATTGGGTGACCCTAGGCGAATCATGCTCTATGTCGGCTAGTAATACAGCTTATGCCCCATATACCAGAAAGAACGGCGTATAGCTTGTTGATCGATTTGGAGTTGTTCTTAAACTCCATAGTACCGCTGGTAGCTCTTCTATCCAGCACCTAGCTGATCTTTGCAGCGGCTCTATGAGCCGAGGTTTAATCCCGGACAATACTAGTCTGTTGGATCTTTCCACCTGCCCGTTCGACGCGGGGTGGGCGACTGAGGCGACACCTAACCGGATCTTCTTTTCTTGGCAGAACCTCGCAAACGCTCCTTCAGGGAAATTTGTCCCGTTATCAGTTATGATGCTATGTGGGTAGCCATACCTTAAGATTATATCCTCGAGGAATCTTACTGTCGTTGTCCCATCACATTTTCGAATCGGTTTCACCTCAATCCATTTGGTGAACTTGTCAAACATGACCAGCATGTGGGTCATCCCTCCTTTGGCTGGCTTAAATGGTCCTACCATGTCTAGGCACCATACAGCAAATGGCCACGTAATTGAGATAGTTTTTAGCTCCGACATTGGCAGGTGAGTTTTCGTGGCGTATCTTTGACAATCGTTACATTTTTTCACCAAGTCATCTGCTTGCTCCAAAGCACTGGGCCAATAAAATCCATGCCGGAAAGCTTTTTCTACTAAGGCCCTTGAGGAGGCATGGTGGACACATTCCCCTTGGTGAATATCTCGGAGTATGTCGAGTCCTTCCTCCGGATCAACACACCGCTGTAGCACCTCTGTCACACTTCTTTTGTATAATTCGGCGTTGATTATGGTATAGGCCTTTGCCCTTCTCTAAATTTGCCTTGAACTTATTTCATCATCTGGCAGGATTCCCTCTTTCAGAAAATCAAAAATGGGCTTGGCCCACGATGGTATAGGTCGGACGGGAAATGGTTCCTCGTCCACTTCCATTGCATCCACCGACATAACTCCCGCCGGATAAAGCTGCACAGTCCTCGGGTTTGCTGAAGCAGTCCCCGGGTTTGCTGAGGTGCATCCCCATTCTATCTCCATCGGTGCAACTCCTGATCCGGGGAGTGCCGAGACGTAAATGGAATCTGATTCAGGCGATGGTGTGATTGATGGTTTTCTCAGGTGCTCCAAGGCAACATTTGGCGTGATTGGTTGTCGGGATGAGCCTAGCTTGGATAGTGTATCCGCTGCCTCGTTTTCAATCCGAGGTATATGATGGAACTCACATCCCTCGAAGAACCCGCTTATTCTTTGAACATGGAACCTATACAGGGCCATGTTAGCATCCAGGGCGTCCCAGTTTCTAGACACTTGCTGCACCACCAAATCCGAGTCTCCAAAGCACTGTATCCGACGTATACCTACTTCCTTTGCCACTTTGAGACCGTGTACTAGTGCTTCGTATTTCGCCACATTATTCGAGGCATTGAAATGGATTTGAAGGACGTACTTCAGTTGATCCTTCTTGGGCGAGGGAAGCACTACTCCAACGCCTAATCCATCTTTCAGTTTTGATCCGTCAAAGTGCATTTGCCAATAATTGGAGTCCGGCAGGGGTGGCTCGTATTGCATTTCAGCCTAGTCAACAAAGAGATCTGCCACAACTTGTGACTTGATAGCATCCCTTCTGTCGAACCGTAGCGCGACTGATGCAGCTCTGCTACCTTCTTTACTCCTGCTAACATCTTTTGCCTAGTTTCCTCTAACTCAACTTGCGCCTGAGACGGATCTACCACAGGTGCTATTGGTGTTGCTAAGCTATCTATTGCTTGATGGAGCACATTCTCTGGCTTCTCTAGCGGAGGAAACCTAGACCTGGTCTGTTTGGGCGTTACCTGCGGCTCTGGCACCGGATCTTTGCTTAGTCCCGCATCTGGCGCGGTCATCAGGACTTCAACGCTCCTAGTGGGGCGAGCGATACGCACTCCACGAGCAGCGCTGAGAGGAGGCTCGCCACCCTCGATGATGTGTCGCGGATGGACGCAGGATTCGTCCACGCCGACATAGATCTTGTGCGTGCCAAGCTTGATGAAGATGCTGTTTGGCGGTGGAGGGTTCCTGCCGAAGCTTCCCGCGTTGTCACTGACGTAGTCCAGCGTTCCAAAGCGTTGAACCAAGCCTGAGACGAGATGCTCGCCGGTGCTCGAGAAGTTTCCCGTCTGGATTTTCACCCCTTCTAGCACCGCTAGCCCCATGGTGGGCGCCAACTGTCGTGGTGGTGGCACGGCAGATGCCATGGATAGGATAAAGATGGGGCCAATGAGTGCTAGGGGAATCCAGGGAGGGAGAGCGTGGTGATTGCACGCACGGAAGTTCTTGTATTCTCTGTATCAATGTTGCTTACAAGTGCTCTTGAGGCCCTTAGCAAGAAGGGGACAATGTCTCTTACCCCCCACTAACCAGCCCTAGAGTTCTACCTTAGACTGAGAGTGATTCTTCTATTTTCCGTCCCTCTCTATGGAGGCTCTGGTGCTCCTTATATAGGGGAGCCCGGGTTACAATTCTAGGGCACAGGTGGCAGCATATTCTACGAATATGCTCATTTCCTAAAGCAGATGCTTCTTTATTCTTCTTTAACGGCTCGTCCAGGCTTTGGACGTAACCCGCAGCATCATCCTTGTCTTTTGGCGTCACGGGCTACGTCATCTGGCTTTGCCCGCGTCACCTTGGTCGCCACTGACCCACTGGTCCTCTCCTTTGCTTTACTTTGCACATGTTCCAGCTTATAAAGCCACCTTTTGACCAGCGGGGGATTCCTTCTCTTTGAAGCTAAGATAGTCCGGATAACATATAGCTAATCTGGCCTACCCTTTTACCTGCAAAACAGATAGTCATGGCCGGCATAGATCTTATGCCGGCTGGACCATTGTCAAGGAAATGCCCCATGGGCCGGGCCACACCGTGATTCGGCCTGTCTTGAGGTGACCCGGTCAGCACTTTGCTTTGACCGCGCCGTACCCCGGCTAACTCGGCCCTTATACCCTGGTGTTGCCCTACCCGGGGTATCCCCCAACAAGTAAGTAGTCGGCGATCTTGCGAAGTGGGTCGACCGGGAGATCGGACCAGTTCCTCTTTATCCGGCTACTGGCCATGGCTTACGTGCGGCAATTGATCGAGGAAGAAAGAAGAAGTACCACTGCGAGGAGAAGAAGAAGAGGAGAACAAACGAGGAAGACGAAGCGGAACTGCCACTGCGAGGAGACGAGGAGACGAGGGAGAAGAAGCGGATTTGCCACTTCAAGTTTGGATCAATGGAATTTTTTTGGAACTAGCGCGTGAACTAGCCATGCACTGCATGCAAGTTTTGATCAAACTGACTGACATGTGGGACCGGCTAAAAAATTCCGTGAAGTGCTACCATGCATAGTGCGCTTTGAGGTAGGGTTGAAGCACGGAGGAGACGGTCGAATGCGAAAAAAGGTATCGAATATATGTCGTGAGGAATTCCACAACGAATTTTGCACCAGACGAAATGTCAAACTGGACTTCGAGGCCTCGAACGAAATCTGCGATGAATTTGCCACGACGAAAACAAGGAACGTCATGGATAACCGGGCTGGAGGGGCTTGGAGCTCGTTACGAAGAAACGTTCTAGAACGTCAGGAATCCGCGACTTTTTTAGGTCGTGTCGTAAAAAAACGTCACGGATCGTCCAGATTCTTGTAGTGTATCTTGAGACCTAGCCTCCTTATATAAAGGCTAGGAGGGGGCAGCGAGAGGGACATCCGCAACCCTAGCATACACCTCGCCAGATCACATCTTCGCACCCCTTGTAACTTTCGACTCCTCGATAATCTAAGAGCAGACAAGCAGGAGTAGGGTAACTTCCGAGGGTCTGAACCTGGGTAAACCGCGTGTCCCTGTTGTGCTTGTTTGCTAGCCGATCGACGTCTCCAGCGCTCCCCAATCCCTCGAACCTATGTCCATCAACGATGGACATTGACGAGTTAACCCCTCGTCACTTATAGATAAGAATGATTAATTATCACTTCAATGTTGTTCAAACTTTGAGTTAAGCTCTATCTATATCCTCAAATTAGGCAAGAATTAATGCCAATTAACAACTCTAAGTTACTCTGACTTTTATAGTAGAATCCATTCTTACTTAGTTTTCATCCCAACTTAATTATATAAAAAAATTCTATGGCCAAAAGTAGATTCAGAATTCTCGAACGGCATTACATATAAGAATGGAGTACTTGTTAATGGTAATAATTTATTACGATGTATATTTGTTTTGGATAATAACTCAATCGATCTAGTTTTTATCTCGCTTATTATCGGGATTTTAATTATAAACCCGAATATTTTAGATAATAATTATACATGTCTAATATATATGCCCCACTGGACAATCACTGCGCTGAATGGTTATCTCTAAGTTCTGTATTTGTCAATAAATTATTGTGCATTTACCTACATTAACATCGTACTCCACTTAACAAGATAGCATTGTTCTCCAGGTAGTATATATGAGGCTACAGACTGGTTTTAGTTTAATCATCTCCTCACATACTTCGGCTTATAAACATCACAACTTCACAAGCATATCGGCCATGGCCAAGAACCAGCTCCTCATCCTCCTTGTTCTGGCTGCCTCTTTCGCGGCCTCTTCCGCCACCGCCACCAAGACTCCAACGATATACGAGTTTCTAGCGAAGTATGACTTCCCGCCGGGCATCCTGCCGGAGGGTGTACAGAACTATACCATCCAGCCAGACGGTTCCTTCGATGTGACCCTCCTAGGCGAGTGTGAGATCCACGTCGCCGGCTTCACGCTCCGGTACGAAAGCAAAATACAGGGGAGCATCCAGTCCATGCTGATCAGCGGGCTGCAAGGGGTGAGCGTGAACCTTGGAATCAACCGGGTAGCCATCAATTCCGTTGAACGAAACGGCGACAAGCTCAAATTCGGCGCAGGCGTGGTATCCAAGTCGTTCCCGGTTGGCAGCTTCGCCTCGAGCCCGCGCTGCAACCCAGGCCCAGCCTTCCCCAAGTAAACAACAAGACATTGTTGATCCGTGCAGCAATTTTTTTTTGATTGTATGGTTTTGTTGTATGTTGTTGCTTCGACATTATTCTTAATAAATATGTGAAATCTTATACTGCAGGGGATTCAGTTTCGAAATACTATGCATGGTGTACTTGTGTTACTCCTCCCTGAAAAAAGGATAGCAGATCATGATCCGGTTAAGGTGTCAAGTGCGATTCCACTTCTACTTCATTTTGAATTTTGTAGTGCAAAATTTTATTAAAATTTTACATTATAAATCTCAAAATGAATTAAGGTGGGATCTAGATGGGACCGCACTTGACATCCTAGATCCGGTCCTTCGTAACGAACCAACCGTTGATTTGTTCCTTGTATAGATGAAGCAACGCAACACCTTTCCAAAACTTCAGATCATTTGTTCCTCTGTACGTAGTGGGAGAAGAGCCACCGTTGCGCGCATGGAAGAGCGGATGGTCACTGGTCAGTCGATCTATGTAAGAGACACGAAGAACGGCACAAAGCAAAGCTGCTACTCGGCAAGCGCGCGACCGGAGATGAAATCAAGAATAGATGAGAGAGCTTGCTCCGTGCGTCCGAGTGTTCTGATCACTACTAGAAAAACCCTACCGCCGGCGAACACAAAAGGGTCATCGCCGGCGCACTGGTGCTCGTCGGCGGTAAGTCCTTATCGCCGGCGCCTTCAGAATTCGCCGGTGGTAATATGCCTCTACAGCCGGCGAGCAGCTGTATACGCCGGGGGTAGTGTAGTACCACTGGCGCTACCCCTCTTTCGCCGGTGGTAGTACAACGTAGCACAGGCGAATACAAATTCACCAGGGATAGCACCATGATTTTGCCAACGATAATATTACCAGGAGTAAAAAAAACAGATCGAAATACACAGAATACACTGTAATATTGACATAATACACAGGATAATGACAGAATACACACAACAGATACAGGTAGTACACAAATGTTTAAATCATGCATCAATAACATTCAAACAATTCACACAAGTGTAGAAAATGACCATATGGTTCAAACTTGGACTCCAACTAGCAAATATTACACAAACACATCATCACAAGTCTCAAGAGTTGCATGACCTAGCTACACAACAAGGGCATAATAGACTAGAGAGGCGGCGGTGGCTGCGAGCATCATCACGACGAAGGGGGTCAACCGGCTCTTCCACATCTCCCTCCTCCGCCGCGCTAGAAACCTCGCGTAGCGAGTTTCTGCCTCCTCCAAAGTGGCATAGCCCTTGTAACTATTGCCGTAGAAACGGTGGACCTGCCTCCTCCAATCCTCCTAGTCTTCGTAGACTCCGGGAACCCTGCCCTCATACACGACATACCACGGCATCTGCGCGCGCACACACAAGAAAGAAATGTTAGTGTTGTCAGCACATATTCATAATAGAGATATAACATATAGGTATGCAAAAAAGAAAAAGCATCGGATATAGCTAAGTAATTCTATGACTAACATTTGCATGGAAAGATAGGTATGCCAAACGAAAAGCATAAAATAAACTAATCGTAATTCTATGACTAACATTTGCAGTAGACATGTTTGTGACTCGATCAGGTTTACTTCGGCTTCGGCGGGAAGGGATGGATGCCACCTAGCGTGGTGAATGTCCTCCCATCGGCGACTGCAGCTAAGCGGTCCTCGATTTCTGCATTCGTCGGCGGGATACCACTGTAGTTGAATGTGGCACCTCTAGTCAAGACATCCCTCTTGAGTATCGTGCCAATCTCTCGATGGATGGCACGGAACTCGGCTCTGATGTTTGCATCGGTCGTTTCTGTAATGTCTCTGCCCCTTTTCTCGAGACCGGATAGCATCGAGAGTTGCTCCTCATTCTTTGCGTACTCCCTCATATGTAGGATGGCAAACCAGGGATCCATCCCATTATCAGTTGACGATTGCCTAAGGCAGGGGAAATTTGTTAAATGGGATTTCACATAGATGCCTTTGGATCTTTTCTCATACTTGAGTGGACCAACCGCGGCTCTAAAACGGTTGAGGGCTTTATCAAGAGTAGATTTGACGTTGGTGTAGTCTTTATGCACGTCTCTCCCGGAGTCGAGATAGATGACATCAAAATAATACGGTTGAAAGGCGATGAGGACGCACCCATTCTCTCTGCGCAAAACATTTGGAATAAACCATCATCCTCGGCTATTAAGGAAATTCAGGAAAGAATGTAATAGGGGGAAGTTTAGCGACGAACTACTTACTTGGGAAAGTATGGAAGGAGAAAGCAAGACTTGTCTTTATTCGCCACCAATAAATCCGTGATATACTTCGCGAAAAACGCGTGTTCCTTGTCGACGGTGTCTATAGTCATGTAGAAGGGGTCCATGATAGCGAGGTGCGGGGTCTTCTCCATGATGATATCGTGCGCCATTTTTAGCGATACCAAGCAGTCCACGTTTCGATCGAGTCGTAACATGTGGAAGAGCTTGAAGATGTCTTCATATGTGATGAAGACAAACTCGCCGGGGGTGGTGGTGACGAAGCCACATTCAGTGGGCACCTTGACCGTGAAGAGCGGATACAAGGGATTTTTATTTTTGAGAAGTTGGTGCTCTAGATACCAAATAGTCTCATGCAGGCTACTCAGGTCCGGCGACAGCGTCTTGACAATGTGGTCCAGCAAGATCGGTTCACCAAGGAAATGCATCATCCTCCACTTGGTCGGCAGCTTGTCGAGAACCACTTTCTTGCTTGTTGCAGCATCTTTCCCATGCTTCGACTTCCGCTTCCTGCCCTTCTTATGGAATGGAGGGGTGCCGGTTTGTCTTATCACCTCCATGGCCATATCACGGAGTGTCCTCGGGGTAACCTTAGCATGCGGCAGAGCGGTGAAGGCGGTAGCGTCTTCCGGCTCGGGTGTTTCTTGAGAAGAGAAGAGCTTCTTCTTCGTCATGGTATCATGGACGGGTGTCTCAGAAGGAGCAACATCGATGGGAGCCTCCAAATCAGCGATGAACGAATCGATGGGAGCCTTATCGATGTCCACCGTGTTGTCGTTCTCATGTGTCTCGGGCTCGGGAGGATCATGAGCAGGTGGAGGAGTGACCCTTTGGCTTTCCGTTGCAGGCACAAACGCTGGAGTGACCCTTTCTTGGCTTGCCGCCGCAGGCACAGATGTTGGAGTGACCCTTTCTTGGCTTGCCGCCGCAGACACATATGTTGGAGTGACCCTTTCTTTGGTGGTCTTCAGCCGAAGTAGGGCTTTCGGCCATAGAAGGACATGATTCTTCAGTTGCCTGACCTTCAGCTCGTCTTCGCCTCCCGGGGGTTGATGAGGAGGAACCAAGTGTGCGCATCCCGGGAACGACCGATCCACCTAAACACGGTGCACGCCATCGTCCATAGGCTTGTAGTGGAACGTCCGGTGTGCTAGGTTCATGATGTGTCCCCTTGCAACATTGTTGAGCTTGTTGTCCACATACATGAGCATGGTGTAAGGAACACTTTGCTCCTGTGAAGAAAAATGCATGTGTAGGTTCGAGAGGGGTGGTGACGAAGTAATTAACTTGCGTAGAGGCTCAATTAATTACCGTGAGAGTGTCGAGCTTGGCTCGCATAGAGGGACCAGGACAGGGCGTGCAAGTGACTGAGGGGCTGCTGGCTGACCCCATGGCCGGCGAATCCTCCCTAGCACCTGCATTGGCGCCGACGGGTGGAGTCACCAATATAGGCGCGTCTTGAGCCTGTGTAGGAGGAGGCCGCATGCTGCCCGAGTTGCTGCCGCCTAGGCTGATCACCGGGAGTGGTCCCGTTTGGCCGCTTCTTCAAGTATCGGAAGAGATCATCTGCGCTTGCGTCGTTCCATCCGTATCTTGCCTTCATCTCTAGAATATCGAGAGTTACTCGCAAGCGGGTCTCCTCCGTCCCGTGACCTGCATCGTACAACGGAGTTCTCGAGTCTATCTCTAGTTGATCCAGCTTAGACTTCCGTCTATCGGCGAATCTGGGGTCGCTCGATGCGTTGCCGAGAAGAATTTTCTAAAGATGAGGGTCATGCACGGCCGTAGTTAGCGGGGTATTACTACTCCTGTCCTTGTTGTCCGCATGTTCTTCTTCTTCTCTACCTTCTTCATCACCATCGTCGTCGTGTGCGACATCCCGTTCTTCTCCCTCCCCATCCTCTTCATTTTCATGTTGAACAGCATCCTCTTCCTCCTAGTCATCGTCATCATCGTCCTCATCATCCATCCACTGAGTGTAGCCCTCCATGAAACTATACCTGAGAAGGTGCTCATTCACCGTGCATGACAAGGGGTCAAACAATGACGATAGTTTGCATTTTCAACACGGACATCTTATTTCCATGCGGTTATTTTGATACATGTCGGCAGTCGCTCTTTCCATGTGTCTATCCACGTCGCTTTCCTTCATCTTTATGACCATTGTCACCTGCACGATAAGAGAATAGATTAGAACCGTCGTCTCGGCTTTCATGGAAAAATTCGGCATGGCCTTTGCTAAAAATGGTCTCGACGGAGTGCCAGAAATTTGTCGGAAAGGAAGTTAATCGACATTCTGGCAAAACATTGGCAACCCATTATACATGCACATTCCACCGGCAAAACAACACAAAAAAGGTCCACATATGCGTGCAACCACTTTTCACCATCACAAGTGACATCACCAGTGACTTGTCACCAACTCATGCACATTCCACCACATTATACCTATTAGTTAACGTGAGGTCCAAGAGCACCGGAGAGATGCCAAACGTCGACCGAAGAGAGTGTGTGTTTTGTCGGGATCTTATGCTCGATATCTAGATCTACCAATAGAGAGAAGTGGGAAAGGTGGTGGGAGATAGATCTAGATCTAGATCTTGCTAGGTAGATCTACTAATGCATGCGAGGGGAGCGACATCTCCTCAAATATATCAAACTTGGTTGGTTGAATTAGCTAAAATAGGTGGGGAGAAGTGGGGAATGAGCTAGCAAAACTTGGGGTTGAGTTTCCATGAAAAGTGAGCTAGTGGTGAGTGAGAAGATGTTGGTAGGTGTCTGGTTCAATCTTGTAATAATTCCCAGGTTACCACCGGCGAATTGCACACTACACACCGGTGGTAGTATTTTTCCACCGTCGGAAACAACAAAAGTGCCGGTAGCAATAAACACGGCCCAGTGGCCCACCCGGCACCCTAGGTCCCCGGCGAGCGGTGCACCTTTCGCCGGTGGTATGTGCATGTAGCCCCGGCGAACGCAGGCCGTTTCGCCATCGGTAAGTGGCAGCCCATCCAGGGGGAACGACCCACTCGATCCCTAGCAAGCATGGGAACTGTTCGCCAGTGCTCCTTCTGCTAGCCCCCGACGTGCATCGTCGGATTCGCCGGCGGTAAGTGGCACCCCATCCTGGGGGCACGCTGCCAACCCGATCCCTGGCGTGCACTGGCCCTGTTCGCCGGCAGTACTTGTGGTAGCCCCGACATGACGAGTGAGTTTTGTCGGTGGTAATTCTACGCAGGTCTGGAAGCCCTTACTGCCGGCAAGCCTGTGCCCACTTCGCCAGCGGTAAGGCGTGCTCCTATAAGCTTTTCTCTACTAGTGGATCCAAAAACGTCCCGCGCTAAAATTGCTTTTGGGTGCCGGTTTTGCTGAGCTGTAAAATACAACGGCCGCTAAAATGCAGGGGCGCAAACATATTTTTTCACCATTTTATATGAAAACAAGATTAAGCATACACAATCAAATACTAAATTTAAACTGGGCGATAAATAAAGTTCTTGGAGATGAACATTACTGATAGCGATAGTATTTTTAGAAATGGGGAGCGGAGCCCCGGCCTCTGCATCAAGCGATGCATACAACCTTTATTTATTATTAGAACCACATTTTTTGACAAAAGCCATTACAAATATGATATAAACCGGAATCGCCAAAGCTAAACACTGAGCAAAAATGATAACTCTACCGCCAGCTCCCAAACACGATCTATCAAACCCCTATCTATTTGTTTCGACCCCCCATGGTCAGCCACACTGTTGACACTCGCTAAGAGAAGCTGGAGTGCCTTGGCACAACGACACGAACTAAAGTGAAAGGAGTCCTAGAACCGCACAACATATCCACAGAGTTTCTCCCATGCACATGCTCCGGATGTCGCGCCTACAAAATCTTTCGCCAACCCGTCGTCAGCATGTAGATCAATGCGCAGACTCTCGCCACACTAGCCACCGACACCACCTTGGTGCCAAGCAGCATCATGCCCCATGCGCTAGTCGCTCCACCCTCTTGCCGCTTTCGTCCAACGCTGCTCCACGAGCGATGCTCCCAGGAGAGAATGCAATACCGACACCACGACACCACCATCGCCCGACCCGAAGATCTTAGGGTTTCCCTCAAAGTAGCACGATTGAGGTCGACACAAGGTGCACGGCGATGCCTTCATCAAGGTAATGACGTGGTAACGTCGCCATCGCCTGCCAATGGCTCGGTTTTCACCAGCACCTATGTCTCCCCGTCTCGCTGCTGGGACTAGAAGACGGATCGTGGGGTCTACCAAACCAGTCACAGGCCGACCATCTTCGACGAAGAAGATGATCACCTCCACCAAACCAAGGGCCTCCGCCAATCCCTACAGCCGGTGAGAACCCCAAAAGCGATGCCCTCAAGAGGCGAATGATGCACAGGACACCGCCATCGCTCGATTCCACAGGATCTGAGGTTTCCCCGGAGTTTTCTTGGCTAGAGGGACTATCAACACCCGGATTTTTAATCCCAGATCCCTGTTATGCCATACCTCGCAATCCCATGATTACAATTTTTGTGAGACATAATAGATTGGATATCACCGTACATCATCCATTACAAACCATAATAAGGTCTTACAAATAAAGGATCTCATGATCCAGTCTTAATACAATCAAGCAGCGGAAATTAAACCTAGTAGGGGCTCCATATTTAGAGTCACAGGCAATGCTGACGATGGGAGATGATCCTAGTTGTCGTAGATGTCCTGCTGTCCATCATCCTGATAGTCCTCCTCATAGTCTGGCCACGGGAATAGCCAGGGACAAAGCCATGAGTACTCTTTAAGTACTCGCAAACTATCACTAACAAGTAAGTAGCTCTAGTAGGAATCTTAAGCTCTAGGTTTATTTGCAAAAAGCCAGGTTTATCTAAAACTGAGTTTAGAAGTAAAGAAAACTAAGTTAATGTTCTAAATCACTTTAAGTGGGAACCTAATTTCCATATTCACAACCCTGTTGTGGTCAAGTCAAAATCATAGTTCACTTCACAAGTCATTTTGAAAACATCTGACGATGGAACAGTATGGCCACTCCAACTGTCCATGACCGCGGACGTGGCTATTCGAATAGTTTGACACTCTGCAGAGGCGCTACACTTTCACCACAAAATTCGATACAACCATCAGGGATAACCCTGAATCATCATACTTAGTATGTGCATAATCAATCATAACCTTTCAATTACACACTCTATGAGCTTGGCCTCCCATCCATGGCCATCTGCCATCCTGGGCACTGCATAGGTGCGCATTCACACTCACGAGGTAGCCTCAGCTCAACCTCTTCCGCGAGGGAACCCGTACTAAGGCATATAAACTTCCAGCTAAGCCCTACCCAATTCAGGTATTGTGGTTGTACAGTAAAATTGGAATGGTATCGCATCTGAACCCAACCATCAGTTTTTGTAAAGGGCTAAGGCTCATGCCTCAACATTTTCATCATCAAATCCTTTTGTGTTTCTGAACACATGTCAAAACATTTAAATAGAATGAATCCTCATTCCATGGTTTTCATAATCATTTTCACCAAGTATTCCCATCTAAAGTGATCCACTTTTATGCTTAGCACTAGCCACTAAGGTTGAGGGTGTTCACTAGTGAGGGGTGCTAATCTCCAATCTCATGCCATGGAATGACATCTAAGTATAACTAGTTAGGCCTAGTTTTATACTCTTTATGGTATCTATACTATTTTTCCAATACTCACAAAGAACTAACTAAAAGTAAAGAACTTTGGTAAAGTAAAGGAATAAAGCTTGCAATTAAAACTTGGGATTGGTATAATCAAAGTTGTATAACCAAGCATGCCTAATGCATCTTGCTTAAGTTATCAAGTGGGCAAGTATTAGCTTGCATAGTTCTAGCTTGCATAGTTAAGAAACTTGCAAGTGTTAGCTTGCCTTGAGTAGAGATGTGGTTCAAGTTTTCTTCTTCTTCTTCTTGGTAGTACTATCATCTATAAATGAATACGGGGTACACAATCACCAAACAATACTTAACTAATTATATTTAGCATACTAAGGCTCACACTTGATGATCTAGCATCATCACAAGAATTAAAGACTTGATCTTATTTATGTTATTTTAGAAGTGTAATTTCTACTCATTGAAAATAATTAAGATTTAATATTCACCAATTAAAATATGGGATCATGTTGACACATGTCATCACTACATATTCTAATACATGGGAATGTGATTTAAAGTGTTGGTCATATTTTATTAAATTTAAGACTGTCATTTAATAGAATTAAAGTGACTAGAAATGCCTATATAGTATTATTTTGGTACTAGTCCAATGTCACTGCATGTAAACCTAAATATTTTTACATATTCAGATAGATCTTATCAAATGTGATTTTTGAAAGTTGGAATCAACTCAAAGCATTTATGGTTGATTTTTGAAAAATGCTTGAAGTTGGAAAAGTTTATGTCTTATTATTTTTACTATAGGAGATCTCTAACTCCAAATGATTTGAATCCAACGGGCTTGGGTAGATAATTTACATATCTTTCTAACAAAATTGGAATCATGTAATTTGGTTCAGTGAATCTCTTTGAATTGATTTTTGAATCTACTGACAAAATCTGGTTTTAACTAAATTGGAAATACTTATTTCAGTTCACAGGCCTGTGCGGGAAACTAAACGGGCCAGCCCAATCTGCACAGCGCGGCGAAGAGGGCTGCTGATAGAGGGGGTCCACTAGTCAGCGACTCAGTCTAACCGAAACGGTATCGTGCAATCTAGGCCCTACGATTAGAAGATGATCTAACGGCTGAGGTTCATCATCGACGACGAACAGCTCCGGCGAGGTATAAACCCTAACGCGGCGGTGGGGGTCTTGTGGGGTTCACCTGGGCTCCAGCTAGGGTCGGCGATGGGGGCGAACGACATGGTCAATGACGGCAGTTCGAACGGTGGTTGTGGCAGCTCCTAGGGCAGCTTCAATCGACGGCGCCCTTCTCCTGCTGTAGCGGTGGGCTCCGGCTAAATTCCGGCGAAGTGGTGCTTGCCTTGCTCCAGGAAAGGGTGTGGGAGGCTCAGTGAGGAGTGGGGAGTGTGTTGGTGTGGAGAATGGAGGCGGAGGGGGCCTCTATTTATACACTGGTGAAGGGACATTGCGGCATGGGATCGGGCTCGTCGGTGACGACGATACAGTCTGCTAGCGTCGCGGCTGAGGGTAGGGGGCGGTGCGGTGTTCCCTGGCGGTCGTCACTGGCTTAATGGCGAGGAACGGTGCAGTCTAGGTTGGTCTGGCGCGTGCGATGCTCTACGCGGGAGCGGCGGTGTTCACGACGGTGCACAGGGGTTACGGGTCGCGTGGTGGCGAACGGGGGTGTTTGGGAGGTGGCTGTGATCATGGCGAGTGTGTGCGTGCGCGGAGAGAGCGAGGCAGGGTCTGTGCGAGCCTGTCGGGTGCGACGCTCTAGTGCGCTCTCGACACAACGCAGAGACACTGGGCGCAGCGCTGCTGCGGTGGTCCAGGGCTCTCCTTTGGTCGTGGGCTGGACAAGGGGTGGCGGTGGACGGTCGCCTGTCGGCTGCGCGTCGTGGGCGAGGGCGGCGTGGTCTCTGTCGCTCTGTCCACGGTCGGCCGATGAAGCTGGCTTCGGGTGGCGGCGCACTGGTGCGAAATGGCTAAGGGGGAGCATGTCTGGTGTGTCTAGAGACTAGGAGAGACAGCGGGACTGTAATGGGTGCATTTGGTCTAGTGATCAATGCCTTAAACAGTATAGTTAGGCAGGTTTTGATTTTTGTCTGCAATGTGTTTGATGAAATGGCGGAAAGAAATTTAGTTTGAAAATTTTGAATGAATTTTGGTGAGTGTTTGAATCTTATGCTTGAGTGTCTATAGTTTCTTGGAAAAGTCAAGTGGAATTGATTTGACTGGTTTTTCCAAAATGGTGATCTTACCATATGAACTAGATTCAAATTTGAACTGTCCTTTAAATAAATTTGAAAATAGTTTCTATGAGTTTGTAAAGTGGGCCTCGGTTCACTTTTACTTGGTTTAGCAAGGGGTGAAAATAAGTAGAAATGTTTCTGTTAGAAATTCTCTTTTAGAAACACTCAAAGTGGCCTAGTGGTTAACTTTGGTCAAAATGACCATTTGATCTTTCTATTCATATTTGATTTCTTTTTCTTCTGATTTTCTTTGTAATTGGCCTAGATGATGTAGCATTCATCTTTAAACCATTTATCATAATTTGTAGCAATCAAACATGGCAATTTCAATCAATCCTACACTAATGCAAAACACATGCATTCATATAAATTTTTGGAATAAAAGTTTTTTGTTAACCCTAAATTTGGGTGATTAGACTTGATAATCTTGATTAACATTTTTGGGTGTTACAAACCTTCCCTCCTTAAACCAAATCTCGTACCAAGATTTAAGAAAAACTAGGAACTAAAGAGATCTAGAAACTCAGTCCTAATGTAATCCTCTCGCTCCCAATTAGCTTCTTCTTCAGTATGGTTGCTCCACTGGATTTTGAGAAATTTGATACTCTGGGTCCTGGTGGTTCTGAAGGCTTCTGCCAAAATACGAATGGGTACTTCACAATAGGTTAGATCCTTGTTCATATCTATGGCTCGATGATCGATGTTCTTGAACACTTCGGTCTTCTGCGGAACTTCTGGGCATTTGCGAAGTAACGAGATATGGAATACATCATGGATGGCGGACATCTCCTCTGGCAGTCCCAGTTGATATGATACTTCTCCTTGGCGATTCAAAATCTTGAAGGGTCCAATATATCTAGGGGCTAACTTTCCTTTTAGTTGAAAACATTGCATTCCCTTCAAAGGCGACACTTTGAGATACACAAAATCTCCGACATTGAAGGTCAAGTCTCGACGTCTCTTGTCAGCATAACTCTTATGTATGGATTGGGCGGTCTTGAGGTGTTCACGGACTTTGTGATCCTTCTCTTTGGCTTCTCGTAGGATGTCAGGTCCGAAAATCTGAATTTCTCCTACTTGCGACCAATTCCAGGGGGTACGACACTTCCTTCCATACAGAAATTCAAATGGGGCCATGTGCAAACTGGCTTCATAACTGTTGTTGTATGAGAATTCTGTGAAAGGTAGACAATCTTCCCATTTCGATCCATATTCTAGCACACCAGCTCTCAACATATCTTCTAAGATTTGGTTGACTCTTCCAGTCTGTCCATTGGTTTGCGGGTGATAAGCTGTGCTGAAGTTCAGCTTGGTTCCTAATCTTTTTTGGACTTTATGCCAAAATCTTGAGGTAAACTAGGTTCCTCGATCCGACAATATGGTCTTGGGGGTTCGATGCAAACTGACAATTCTATCAATGTACAACTCTACTAGCTTCGAACTCTGGTAGGTAGTCTTGGCAGGTATAGAATGGGCTACCTTAGACAGTCTATCAACTGTGACCAAAATAGAGTCATTTACCCTACTAGAAGTAGGCAAACCGGTGATAAAATCCATTCTGACAGAATCCCATTTCCATTCTGGAATCTGCGGTAGTTGCAAAAGTCCCGCGGGTCACTAATGTTCTGCTTTGAATCGCTAATAGATATCACACTTAGCTATGTAGCTTCCGATTTCTCTCTTCATCTTGTGCCACCAAAATTGCTCTTTCAAATCCTGATACATCTTTGTTCCACCGGGGTGGATAGAATAAAGAGTATCATGAGCTTCCTGCATGATAACTTGCTTCAGCTCGGAATTTGTTGGCACACAGATACGTCCTTTGTACCAGAAAACTCCTCCTTCATCTTCGGTGACTCCGGGTACCTTCCCAGTACTAATACAATGCTTGATTCCGTTGATACTTGCATTTCCTTTCTCTGCCTCCTTGATCTGACTGATCAAAGTGGGTTGAAGTTCAATGCTAGGTAAAAATCCTTTGCTAACTAGCTCTGTTCTAAACTGCTCTAACTCTTCATGCAAACTTGGTTGGGCTTCTTTAATCATGGTGTTCAATCTACATGGCAATCTGCTAAGAGCATCCTCTACCACATTGGCTTTGCCGGGATGATAGTGAATGTCAAGGTCATAATACTTGATTAACTCTATCCATCTCCTTTGCCTCATATTCAGCTGCTTCTGAGTGAAAATATACTTTAGGATCCTGTGATCCGAATAAATCTCACAGCGGTTACCCATAAGGTAATGACGCCATGTCTTCAAGGCTAAAACTACATCTCCTAGTTCAAGATCATGGGTAGGGTAGTTTTGCTCATGCTGCTTCAGTTGTCGGGACATATATGCTATGACTTTGTCTTCTTGCATCAACACACATCCGAGACCAATCTTGGATGCATCACAATAACATCAAAAGTCTTCTTGATATCTGGCATAATCAGAATTGGGGCTGAAATTAATCTCTTCTTGAGCTCTTGAAAACTTGCTTCACATTTGTCCGTCCATTCAAACTTCTTATCTTTCTTCAACAATTGGGTCATCGATCTTGCAATGCTCGAAAATCCTTCAACAAACTTGCGGTAATATCCCGCTAATCCGAGAAATGCATGGACTTGGGTTTGAGTGGTTGGGGCTTACCATTCTTCAACATCTTTGATCTTGGCGGGATCGACAACGACTCCTCCTGCCGACACAATATGTCCTAGGAATCCTACTTCCTTCAACCAGAATTCCCATTTGCTAAACTTAGCGTACAACTGATGCTCTCTAAGGGTTTTAAGGATGGTTCTTAGGTGTAGCTCGTGATCTTCTTCTGACTTTGAATAGATTAGAATATCGTCGATAAAAACAACGACAAACTTATCTAAGAAGTTCATAAAAATCTTATTCATGAGATTCCTGAAATAAGCGGGGGCACTGGTTAATCCAAAAGACATGACCATATACTCACACAATCCATATTTGGTGGTAAAGGTGGTCTTTGGAATATCCGTTGTACGAATCTTGAGTTGATGATAACCAATTCTAAGATCAATCTTAGAAAACACTCTGGCATCAGTCAACTGGTCAAACAGATCCTCTATCTTCGGCAGTGGGTACTTGTTCTTGATGGTGACATCATTCAGCTTCCAGTAATCCGTGCACAAACGGTTACCTCCATATTTTTTATCCACAAACAAAGCAGGCGATCTCCATGGCAACGCGCTTGGTTGAATCAGACCTTTCTCCAGCATAGCATCAAGTTGATTCTTCATCTCCACTAAATCTGTGTGTTCATACTATAAGGTCTCTGAGCTATGGGTCCAGTTCCAAGAATTAGTTCAATGATGAACTCGATATCCCGATCTGGGAGCATACCGGGCAATTCATCTAGGAATACGTTGGGGTATTCACAGACTACTCTGACTTGGTCTATGGTTGGTTGGGCTAGACTCTTGTTGCATTTGAATTGATGGGGCAAGGTCTCAGATACATGCTCTACTGATACTCCAGAGCTACTGGTCATGGTTATGGATTTCTTGGCACAGTCGATCAATCCTTTATGTTACGACATCCAATCCATTCCTAGTACTACTTCCAAACCTTTGGTTCCAAGTACTATTAGATTGGCATAAAAATCTATCCCATGGACTCTAATAGGTACAGCCTTGCAAAATTTTCTAGCTTTGGTGGTTGAACCAGGTATTTGAACTATCACAACATGCTTCAATTTTGTTGGTTGAATCTTACTAGTGCATGCAAATTCTTATGTAACAAACGAGTGCGATGCTCCAGAATCAAACAACACTCTTGAAAGTACTGAGTTAACAGAAAACATACCCAGCACGACATCGCGTGCTTCCTGAGCTTCTTCATCATTCATGTGGAACAGACGGCCGTTGCGGTTGAGCGAATTCCCTGGGGCAAATCTCCTTCCAGGCTGAACACGGCGTTGTTGTTGAGCGGGTGCATTCACATTGGGGGCTGCTGCAAGCTTCTTGGGGCACTCATTGGAGTAGTGACCCTTGACTCCACACTCAAAGCAAGTAATCTAGGACTTCTCTTTTGCTGCAACAGGCACGACATTGCATCTAGTCCTTGGGGCAGTATTGTTGTTGTTGTTGTTGGACTTGGGCGGTGCACAGTTGAAGTTGTTGGAGTCGCCGGGGTTGTTGTTGTGGTTTCCTCCAGGCTTCAGGTTTCCTCTGCTACGATTGGGGTAGCTTGGACGGGACATAGGGGGTATGTTCTTTCTTGGGGCATATCCTGCAGACGGGTTGTGGCGATACTTCTGAGTATGGTGGGATCCAGTCTGGTGCATAATCCTGCGCTTGCGATTGTCATTGGCTTAGTTGATCTTCCCTTCCATCTGAATGGCAGAGTCTACTAGCTCTTCTAGATCTCCAAAATGGATGTTGACTGACACAGTCTGCATCTCATATTGTAGTCCATTCAGGAACCTTTACTTCTTCTTGGCTTTAGTGTTAATCTCATCAGGGGCATATCTAGCTAGGGACAGAAATTTGTCACGGTACTCCACTACCGTCATCCTTCCTTGCTTCAGTTCCCTAAACTCATCTCTCATCCCGGTGACCAAACCTTGGGGAACATGGGTGCGGCTGAACTTGATCTTGAATGCTTCCCAAGTCATCATTTGACCGTTGTTCATGGTACAGGTGCTATTCCACCACGCTCTTGCATATCCTGCTAGATAATGGGTGGCAAACAATACTTTCTCATTGGCTTCAACTCCTGTGACCTCCAGATTGTTCTCCATGGTTTGCAGCTAGTCATCAGCATCTAAGGGATCCTCAGACTTATTAAAGACACGTGGGTTAGTATTCTGAAAGTTCTTGAGCTTGGATCCATGGTGATCCTGGTTTCCGTGACCTTGATTATTGTGGACCATCTAAGCTATCTGTTGAAGAGTGGCTAGGTTGTCTTGACGTTCGGCTCTACTAGCTTCACGGTTAGAAACTAGCATTTGTAGAATCTGCAGCATCGGGTCCTGAGATGAACTGCTTCCTACAGGATTTCCATGAGTCATCTGAAGATTGAGATAGATAATGAGATAAGAGGGAAATTTCTTCATGGTTTTGTTTCAAAAGCTTTAAACTTTGAGTTTGACTCAGGTTTTGCAAGCTAACAACTTCCTCTCATTCATTCATTCAAAGTACACCATACAAACACACACCACACACAAATAGAAAACAGATGGTTTTAAGAACCAATCTGTGAAACTACGATACAATGGGACCGATACAACTCATTCCTATGATAGTGATCAAGTGCATCTAATCATCATCAATGAAGTCGGAATCATCATCATCGGTGTGGAACTACATGGCATCATCCTCCAGGTAGTCATTGTCATCACTGAGGTAAGAGTAAAGATCTCCCTGGATATCTTCACCTTCCTCCTCCTCCTTCGCTTCAAGCTAGACTTCCTGTTCACGGATGGTCTTCTCGAGAGCGGCCACCTTCTTGCGAAGACGATCGATGGTGCGATCCTTCTCGTCGCGCTGATGATGAATTGATTGGAGCTCCTTGGCGAGAATGGCGAGAGTATGGTCCTTCTTGATGGCAATGGCAAGGTTGTGGTTGGCGTAGGCTCGGGCATTGTCCAACTCCTTCTGCCTATCATACACCATGAAGTCAAGATTGTCCACCTGGTGCTTCAGCTCCGGGTGTTCTGGCATCTCTAAGGGCATCCACATAGAATCACGCCTTGTAAAGTGAGCAAAGCGAGTTCCCTAGATCAAGTTGATGTTTTGCCCACACAGACTTGCAAGAGCTTCATGCATAGCCCTAGATAATCCATCTAGCCAGTTGTTCTCATGCAAGGTGAAATGGATCTTCTCAGAAGTGGGTACTTCCATCTTGCCTCTGAGATCTACAACTATCAGCCACTGTAGATCTCCTCCTATGTGATCATTGAGTTGTGCCCCGAAGAATTCCGGGTGCGGGCGCTCCAGATACTCTAACAATGCATCTAGATCTCTCCCAAAGATCAGTTGGCCTCCGTTGCCCAACTGGTAGAACTTGCAATACTGGACTTCCATCTATAAGAATTTAGGATGAGTAAGTTAGTGAGGTGATCAAGTGTGTCAAATTTTATGTAGGAAAGCAAGAAGTTTTTGAGGAACATGATTTTTTTGAAAGAATCAAGGATAAGAGTGGGAATAGGTTTTTATAAATACTCACTTCTTTTGTTTTGAAACGAAGTTTTTCTTCGGACGTCATTTCTAACTAGGGTCTCCTATGGTCAGGATGGCTCTGATACCAACTTGTCAACACACGGATTTTTAATCCCAGATGTCTATTATGCCATACCTCGCAATCCCAGGATTACCATTTTTGCGAGACATAATAGATTGGATCTCATAGTACATCATCCATTACAAACCATAATAAGGTCTTACAAATAAAGGATCTCATGATCCAGTCTTAATACAATCAAGTAGTGGAAATTAAACGTAGTAGGGGCTCCATCTTCAGAGTCACAGGCAATGCTGATGATGGGAGATGATCCTAGTTGTCGTAGACATCCTGATGTCCATCATCCTGATAGTCCTCCTCATAGTCTGGCCACGAGAATAGCCAGGGATAAAGCCAAGAATACTCTTTAAGTACTCGCAAACTATCACTAACAAGTAAAGTAGCTCTAGTAGCAATCTTAAGCTCTAGGTTTATTTGCAAAAAGTCAGGTTTATCTAAAACTGAGTTTAGAAGTAAAGAAAACTAAGTTAATGTTCTAAATCACTTTAAGTGGGAACCTAGTTTTCATATTCACAACCCTGTTGTGGTCAAGTCAAAATCAAAGTTCACTTCACAAGTCATTTTGGAAACATCTGACGATGGAATAGTATGGCCACTCTAACTGTCCATGACCGCGGACGCGCCTATTCGAATAGTTTGACACTCTACAGAGGTGGTAAACTTTCACCACAACATTCGATACATCCGTCAGGGATAACCCTAAATCATCATACATAGTATGCGTACAATCAATAATAACCTTTCAATTACACACTCTATTATAGGCACCTCCCCTATGAGCTTGGCCTCCCAGCCATGGCCATCAGCCATTTTGGGCACTACAAAGGTGGACATTCACACTCACGAGGTAGCCTCAGCTCAACCTCTTCCGCGAGGGAACCCATACTAAGGCATATAAACTTCCAGCTAAGCCCTACCCAATTCAGGTATTGTGGTTGTATGGTAAAATTGGAATGGTATCGCATCTGAACCCAACCATCAGTTTTTGTAAAGGGATAAGGCTCATGCCTCAACATTTTCATCATCAAATCCTTTTGTGTTTCTCAACACATGTCAAAACATTTCAATAGAATTAATCCTCATTCCAAGGTTTTCATAATCATTTTCACCAAGTATTCCCATCTAAAGTGATCCACTTTTATGCTTAGCACTAGCCACTAAGGTTGAGGGTGTTCACTAATGAGGGGTGCTAATCTCCAATCTCATGCCATGGAATGACATCTAAGTATAATTAGTTAGGCCTAGTTTTATACTCTTTATGGTATCTATACTATTTTTCCAATACTCACAAAGCACTAACTAAAAGTAAATAACTTTGGTAAAGTAAAGGAATAAAGCTTGCAAGTAAAACTTGGGATTGGTATAATCAAAGTTGTATAACCAACCATGCCTAATGCATCTTGCTTAAGTTATCAAGTGGGCAAGTATCAGCTTGCATAGTTCTAGATTTTATAGTTAAGAAACTTGCAAGTGTTAGCTTGCCTTGAGTAGAGCAGTAGTTGAAGTTTTCTTCTTCTTCTTCTTGGTAGTACTCCTCCTCCTCATATCCCGAGTCGCTACTATCGTCTATAAATGAATACGGGGTACACAATAACCAAACAATACTTAACTAATTATATTTAGCACACTAAGGCTCACACTTGATGATCTAGCATCATCACATTCATCACAAGAATTAAAGACTTAATCTTATTTATCTTATTTTAGAAAAGTAATTTCTACTCATTGAAAATAATTAAGAGTTAATATTCTCCAATTAAAATATAGGATCATGTTGATACATGTCATCACCACATATTCTAATACATGGGAAGGTGATTGAAAGTGCTGGTCATATTTTATTAAATTTAAGACTATCATTTAATAGAATTAAAGTGACTAGAAATGCCTATATAGTATTATTTTGGTACTAGTCCAATGTCACTACATGTAAACCTAAATGTTCTTACATATTTAGATAGATCTTATCAAATGTAATTTTTGAGAGTTGGAATCAACTGAAAAGCATTTATGGTTGATTTTTGAAAAATGTTTGAAGTTGGAAAAGTTTCTACCCTATTATGTTTACTATAGGTGATCTCTAACTCCAAATGATTTGAATCCAACGGGCATGGATAGATAATTTATATATCTTTCTAAAAAAAATTGGAGTCATGCAATTTGATTTAGTGAATCTCTTTGAATTGATTTTTGAATCTACTGTCAGAATCTGGTTTTAACTAAATTGGAAAATACTTATTTGAATTCACAAGCCTGCGCGGGAAACTAAACAGGCCGGCCCAATCTGCATAGCGCGGCGTAGAGGGCTGCTGACAGAGGGGGTCCACTAGTCAGCGACTCAGTCTAACCAAAATGGTATCGTGCAATCTAGGCCCTATGATTAGAAGATGGTCTAACGGTTGAGGTTCATCATCGACGACGAACAGCTCCGGCGAGGTCTAAACTCTAACACTGCGGTGGGGGTCTTGTGGGGCTCACCTGGGCTCCAGCTAGGGTCAGCGATATGGGAGAACGACGTGGTCGATGACGGTGGTTCGAACGGTGGTCACGGCAGCTCTTGGGGTGGCTTCAATCGACGTCGCCCTTCTCCTGCTGCTGTGGCGGGCTCCGGCTAAATTCCGGCGAAGCAGCGCTCGCCTTGCTCCGGGGAAGGGTGTGGGAGGAGTGGGGAGTGTGTTGGTGTGGAGAATGGAGGCGGAGGGGGCCTCTATTTATACACCGGCGAGGGGACATTGCGGCATGGGCTCGGGCTCGTCGGTGACGAAGATACAGTTGGCTAGCGGCACGGTTAAGGGTAGGGGGAGGTGCGGTGTTCCCTGGCGGGTGTGACTGGCTTAATGGTGAGGCACGGGGCAGTCTAGGTTGGTCTGGCACGTGCGATGCTCTACGTGGGAGCGGCGGTGTTCACGATGGCGCACAGGTGCCACGGGTCGCGCAGTGGCGAGCGGGGTTGTCTGGGAGGTGGCTGTGATCATGGCGAGTGTGTGCGTGCGTGGAGAGAGCAAGGCGCGGTCTGTGCAAGCCAGTCGGGTGCGGCGCTCTGGTGCGCTCTCGGCACGGCGCAGAGACAATGGGCGCGGCGTTGCTGGGGTGGTCCAGGGCTCTCCTGTGGTCGTGGGCTAGACAGGGGGTGGCGGTGGACGGTCGCCTGTCGGCTGCGCGTCGTGGGCGAGGGCGGCGTGGTCTCTATCGCTCTGTCCACGGTCGGCCGGCGAGGCTGGCTTTGGGCGAAACGGCTAAGAGGGAGTGTGTCTGGTGCGGCTAGAGACTGGGGGGAGACAGGGGGAGTGTAATGGGGGCATTTGGTCTAGTGATCAATGCCCCAAACAGTATAGTTAGGCAGTTTTTGATTTTTGTCTGCAATGTGTTTGATGAAATGGCCAAAAGAAATTTAGGTTGAAAATTTTGAATGAATTTTGGTGAGTGTTTGAATCTTATGCTTGAGTGTCTATGGTTGCTTGGAAAAGTCAAGTGGAATTGATTTGAGTGGTTTTTTCAAAATGGTGATCTTACCATATGAACTAGATTCAAATTTGAACTGTCCTTTAAATAGATTTGAAAATAGTTTATGTGAGTTTTTAAAGTGGGCCTTGGTTCACTTTTACTTGGTTTGGCAAGGGGTGAAAAGAAGTAGAAATGTTTCTATTAGAAATTCTCTTCTAGGAACACTCAAAGTGGCCTAGTGGTTAACTTTGGTCAAAATGACCATTTGATCTTTTTATTCATATTTGATTTCTTTTTCTTTTAATTTTGTTTGTAATTGGCCTAGATTATGTAGCATTCATCTTTAACCCATTTCTCATCATTTGTAGCAATCAAACATGGCAATTTCAATCAATCCTACACTAATGCAAAACGCACATTCATTCATATAGATTTTTGGTATAATTGTTTTTTGTTAACCCTAAATTTGGGTGATTAGACTTGATAATCTTGATTAACATTTTTGGGGTGTTACAGGGGCGAGGGGCACCAGATCGCCGTCCGCCACGTCGCTGCTCCTCCGGCCATGCCGCAGCCGCTGCACGCCAGAGATGCCACGTCGTTGAGGTGCCCGACACGCACCCCATTCGCAACGAGGATTGGCGTCCCGCGCCGCCGATCTATGCCGGGGAAGACGAGAGATCCCCCCTCCGCCGGCAGCGCCCAGGCTTTGCCTGGCCACGCCCTTGGTGGCAGCGGAGGAGAGAGGAGGGAGGGAAGTTGGGGGGCTGGGGCGGCGGCTAGGGTTTCCTCTCTCGTCGCCACACGGGGTCAAGAGGAGGGAAGACGAGAGGAGGGAGGAGGGGCCGTATAACTACATCTACAAACTCGGTAATAACTGATATCGATAGTTGACAATGAAAATTAAACTAAAATGCAATCTATCTACCACTTGTCCTCGTCCTCCTCTTCCGACAAACTCTCGACCTCGGTCGAGGAGACCATATCGAGCCACCGGTCGTTGTTGTCGTTGATATTCGATGGACCGGCGGCCTGCACGGTGATGAAGGCCCTTCTCACCTCCCTAGCGCTGTTTCTCTCCGCCTTCCTAGCGGCGTAGAAGTCGACAAGTTTCTATTACGACAAGCTTTGCTAGACTTAGTCGAAGGAGGAACAGGGACGGCGGTGTGTCTTCAGCTCGTGCTAGTGTTTGTAGTCATCGTTAGGTGCTCCATAGATTTATTTGTAATTTTTATTATGCTTAGGCCTTTTTGTACTATTATTAATAGATTGGTGAAACTTTCATAAGAAAAAAAAGTTTGAATAAACATAGAGCCTTGGTCACCTCACCAATCCGTAGCGTATGGGAAGTGCCATTGAATAGCGTGCCGTCTCAAGACGAGATAAATTTGTAATCTCCTTCTTCTCTTAGTATATAAGTATATACTATATGCCTGCAGCGTATCTAAGCCGTTCCTTTTGTCTTATTTATGTTAGCTAATCTAAGCTGTGCCGTATGGCTTATAGTAGTGCCGTACACAGTGATCTCCAGATGGACCTATATATATGCGGTTAGAATGCCTTTGGTTTCGCCATCCCACACATCGAGTGGTGATAAGCAATCACAATCAACACACACCATCCCGTACATACTTGGACGTGATATCAAAGCACCGGCCATGGCCAAGAACCAGCTCGTCCTCCTCCTCCTCGTTGTGGCTACCTCCTTCGTGGCCTCTTCTGCGGCTCGCACCAAGATCAGCACCACCAGGGCAACTCCAACGGTATACGAGATGCTGGCGGATTACGACTTCCCGCCGGGCATCCTCCCCGAGGGCGTACAGAACTATACCCTCAACGGAGACGGCTCCTTCGACGTGTTCCTCCCTGGAGAGTGCGAGATCGACGTCTCTAGCTTCAAACTCCGGTATGAGAGCACAGTACACGGAAGCATCAAGAACATGGTGATTAACGAGCTGCAAGGGGTGAGCGTGAACGTCGCAGTGACACGGGTAGGCATCACCGGAGTTGACCGTGATGGCGACGACCTCAAATTCGATGCAGGCGTGATATCCAAGTCATTCCCGGTTGGCACCTTCGCCGTGAGCCCGTACTGCAGCAGCTGAGACACCGGCTGTCAGAAGTGAACGGATGCAGGAGAACTTGATGGGCGTGGCCTGGCTATTGATATGTGTGGTGTGGCGTGTGTATACCTTGTGTCTATATATGGCTTGTTGCCTTGTTGTATATATATTGTTGCTTCCGAAATTATCATTAATAAAATCGTAAATGTATGTGTTACAGTAGAGGGTTTCAGTTCTAACAGACGATGTACATACATGCGTGTTATTTCTGAAAAGGGGGAAGCAAATCGTGATCCTGTCCTTCATGCAAACCCTTTTCCTAAAAGGGTAATAGCATCGGTCATAAAAATACTTGTCTACCATGTGCAAATTCATATAACTAGTTAAAAATCGGGACGAGATAGTCCACAAATTTGACATGTTGTGCAAAATTGGTTCAAATCTTCTTGGTGCGACATGTGGCGCTCTTTTTTCTTGCCGAGGGAAACAAAGACCGGTCAAGAAAGCAAGTATCAGTGGATATCTCAATTTCAATAGGTTAGAAATATCGAGATAAGTTTGTCTTGTGGTTACACGAATAAACGAAAGAAGGAGATCGGTTATAATATAAGAATAAAAAAAGAAGGAGATCAAAGATTTTCCAGTGAATTTTGAGAGGAAATCTTTGTTGATATTTTGATAGGGTTTTTTTTCTCCTCTGCTAAGTGCCACTCTTGATAGTACGGCATACCTAGAGATTACATATCGTTCTAGCATATACATATTTATATCTTTTTAAGGGCCACCAGGGGCATGATCCACTTTTACAAGATGAACTAAAACCTTAAACACTTGAGGTTAGTTTTGTCATGATTCATCCAAAACCTATTTAGGGATCCTTTATATATACTTACAACAGAGCATCCTGTCGATAATAAATTGCCATCAAGTAGTACCTCCTATTTAAAAGATTTACACATAAACTGTCGTGGTTTTCCAACACCACACATTATAAAATTCTAAGTCAAGATAACTAGTCCACCGACACACTTTGGTACTGCTAATTTTTGCCAATACAACCAGTTCATACCACATTTATCCAATGATCCCTGCCTGAACTTTGATATTGTACTCGTGAATTTAGAGCGCCACCCCATAGCAAGTTTGAAACAACTTATCGAAGAGGGTTGCTCCAGTACAACCCCCTCCCCCTAAACTCATAGAAGTCTGTCCATGTATATATATCCAAACCCATATTCAAACTGACTATACCTATGTATAGGCAATACGGATGGCGATGTATACGTATACGACCCGCGCAAAGCTGCCGCACAGGATTCTGACCCGCCTACACCTCCGCGCCGATCACCGCCGCCCCGGCCATTGATGAGTCCATTTTTTAACCATATTTATCTTATGTTTTTGCACAAGTAGAGTATAATTTTTGGTATTTTACTGCGTTTGCGCGTACCTCTTTGTCCTTGTTCCAACATAATCCCAAATTATTAACTCTTTTGTGAATATATTAATTAAGACTGTCATATTATGCAGTAAGATGTTAGTTCTAAGTGATAAATGTCATTTAAATGATTTTTCCATGCACATAAGAGAAGAGAAGATGCAAAGAATACTACAAAGGGTTTAAGGACCATTGGTACGGGTGGAGCTTGCCCGTACCGTCTGCTTGTACCACCTGTTAGCGCGTCCGCCTCATCAAATAATATCACCTCCCTAAGACGGATCACATATCCGACATTCACATAAACTTCCAGCCTCAAAATACCACACCATAGTGGGATCTGGAGGAGGAACTAGGAGCAGGGAAAATCCTTGTTGCTTGACGGATCATCGGAGGACATCACATCATCCCCTTCATCATCAACCGCTGCATCTCCATCACCATTAATGTTCCCCTCTTCATACATTAGATTTTGCTGTAATTCCAAGTACAATTATGGTTTGCATTAGATCTATCTTTATACTTTTTACCCATCCATATGAATATGACTATGTTGTTGATTGCTTCCATGTATGAGTAGTTCCCTTTGTTCTTAGGGAGATGAAGAAATCCTAACTTTATTATGAAATGAAATAAATATCATCTATTACTTTTCTCCATGATCCATTGATCTATGATATTGTGTTGGATCTCTCTGTTTAGATGGTACGTGAAGTCGGCCACATATCATTTGTCTCCTAGACTAAAGAGAGGGAGATACTCTTTTGGACATGTATGAGAGTATGTCCAGTGCAAAGTAGTGACAGTAAGCATTGCTTATAACCTACACGGTTAAAGGGGGAATTAAGAGGGACTTACTAAGCTGATTACAATATCCATGGGGAAACCCTTAATTGTGGTAGCCTGTACGAGTTATTGCTCTGAGGCATCGCAGTGGTTATTTAGAGATAACCTCAATACCTGATTCAAGAAGCGATTGCTCAAAGTGTCTTGTAGTGAACATCTTATTATTGAGCTCTCTCCACACATGTCATGATATAAGAAATATATTATCCTAATCACATATAATTACCATATGGTAGTGGTGTACCCTACATCCCCGAAAACGCTTTAGCCTTATTGAGTTCCAATACCGTTTTCCAACGCTTTCACTTTTGTTTACTTTTCTTGCTTTTATTATTTTATTGCACTTTCAAAAAACCTTTCAAACACCCTTTACTTGAGATCAAAGGCATATTACAAGTATCCTTTGGTAGATAGTAACAATAGGCATAAAGAGCTTAACCAAATAGCTCTTTGTGGATTCGATACTCTTAATTCGAAACTAGCTACAATCGATATGTGCTCTTGTAGTCATCAAGTTATTTTCTGGCGTCATTGCCGGGGAGTTAAGCACTTTTGTTATTTGTTCTTAGTTGATAATTTTACTAATTGTTTTTCTAAAGTTGTTTACTAGTTTCAGGTAAACACCATGAGCGAGTACCGACATATTATTCAGCTCGAAGCCATAAAGAATTCTGGTCTACCCATGGACGCTTATTTAAAATACAATATTCCTTATGGGTATGATATTAACCCCATCCTGCTGGATCTTCTGCATGCTAAACGGTTTGTAGGGGACGGTACAGAGGATCCATATGAGCATGTAGGGTTCTTTGAAGAAACTTGTCGTACTTTCGTCTTAATATCTTTACTGAGAATGAGGTTAAATCTACTCTTTTTAACCAAATGCTTATTGATGAGGCCCATTCTTGGTACATTCAATGTCCTACAAAAAATACAAGCTCATGGGAGAGGCTATCCTCTTCATTCTCTTAACTGATTTTTTCCTAGGATGAAAACCCTTGGAGCTAGACGCATGATCACCAATTTTAAAGAAAGCCTCTATGAAGGGTACTCAGGGTATAGGGGGCTTCTTGACCGTTGCCCCCACCATAATTTCCCACCTTGGTTGGTAGTTCACACTTTCTATGCAGGTCTAGGCACCGATAATAAAAATCAATTAGACTCTCTCTAATGAGCCATTCACTGAATTTAGCATTGAAAGAGCTTGGAATTTGCTAGATACAGTTCATAGGATGGAAGAAGCCCACAATGGAATTGAACCTAAGGAAATTTCTAGCATCTGGTAAAGTAGAGAATCCTATAGAGTATGATTGTTTAAGGAAATTTCTAGCATCTGGTAAAGTAGAGAAATTACTTAGAAACTTCAACCTCGATCCTCGTATGATTATTCAACTTGTTAAAACCTATGTTGAGAATTTGCAGATCCCAAAGGATTTGGAACATTATAAGCCACCTTGTGACGAAAAGCCCCCCAAGACTGATCCCAAGGACATTTTTTCGCGAATGGAGAAGAGACTGCAAATTGAAGGTGAAACTATCCTAACAAAAAGGAAGAAAGAACAAAAGTGAAGGTACAAAAAGGATAGGCAAACTAACCAGATATTTGGGACTATCAAAACAAATATCATCTTAGTGAAAAAGCTGTTAGAACCCAAAGTTATTGACAATGAAGTAATGGTGGTAAGTAAAAAATCCTCTAATATAATTGAATGTAATCCTAAGTGTAAGTATAAGGATAAATAGAAAATCCCATTTTGTTTAGGCGAATCTACTTATTTAGGACTTTGTGATCTAAGTTCTTCTATAAAAATTATGCCTTACTCTATCTACGAGGTATTACGATGTTACCTTGATGAACCATAACTAGAACCTACCAATGCCACCATCATGCTTTCAGATAGAACCTTGCAGCAATCTCATGGAATTCTTCGCAATGCTTGTATCTCTGTTGGAACTTTGTTTATCCAGTTGACTTTCACATTATTGATATGCAATTACATTTCTTTTGTCCTATCATATTTGGGAGTCCATTTTACAATTCGACGAGTATCAAAATTAATGGCAAGAAATAAGTTATGACTTTATAGTTTGGAGAAGAAGATCTAAAAGTAAAATGCGGCCAATTCAAGAAGCTGCCGTATGAAAAGAAGATCGAGATAAAGGAGGAAAAGACTATTGAAGAATTTGCAGTAATTTATTTTAGCACCTCGCAAGCAGAGTTGGAAAGGAGCATGTTAAACAATGACCCAATCCCAAATGATTTCTCAAAAGAAGACCTGGACAATATCGCTGACACCACACTTTAAGTAGAGAATCTTCTTAAAACGAGTTTAAAGAATTAGAGAGAAAGGAAGATGACGATCCACCTCCCTGGTATTAAAACCCCTTCCTCCAGGGCTTAGGTATGAATTTATAGACAAGAAAGGTAAGTGTTCCATAATTATTGATGATAAACTTTCCCCCGATAAAAATAGGAAATTACTTGAACTGCTTGTTGAACAACATGAAGTCTTCGGATATACTCTCAGTGATATAAAAGGCAGAGATCCCTCCATATTCACTCAATAGAGGCTAAATCCTAGAATGAAAGAAGTCTTGAGAAAAGAAGTCATATACATATTAGACGCTGGTATTATCTACCCAATTTCTAATAGTAAATGGGTGAGTCCAGCTCATTGCACACTTAGAGAGGGATGTGTAACTATAATAAATAATGATAAGGATGACCTAATTCACACTAGAACAATAGAAGGGTATATAATGTGTATATATTTCAGAAGGTTAAACAAGGAGACAGTGAAGCATCGTAACTCAATACCTTTTATGGATCGTATTTTAGAGAGACTAACTAGTAACTCTTTTTTTTTCTTGATGTATATTTGGGATACTCTCAGATGGCTACCCAACCCGATGACAACCTTTACGTGCCCGTACGGGATGTATGCTTATAGATTGATGCCTTTTGGTTTATGCAATACACCTGCAACTTTTCAAGAATGTGTCCTAAAGATATTTGATAGTTTTGTGGAAAACTCTATGGAGGTTCATATGGATAACTTCATTGTTTATGGCACTGCTTTTGAACAATGTCTCTGTAACCTTACTAGAATGTTGTAGCGTTGCATACAAACCAAACTAGTCCTCAACTGGGAGCGTTATGCGGTGACCTAGCATACCACTGCATGATGTAGTATACTATAGTCATTGGTATAACACCAATGAAACACCGTTTTACTAGTATTACATCCCTCAAAGTGGTACTACAGAAACATCACGGGTCCAAGACATGATTATGTATTACAACACAAATCTTTACAAAAGATTCAGAAAACTTCTGTGAAACAATGAAGAAATAAAAATACAGAAGAACACCAGAATAGCAACTAGAAATCTATTCTAGAAATAGTACTACTATTAACTTGTGACTATGGTTTGCGATTGCTGCTATAGCAGTGATCTACAGAAGTAGGTTCTAGTATCTAGGAGTTTCTGTACTCACTAATCTTCAACTTCCTTTTTATTTCCGCTAATGTTGTCATCGACTTCATTGATCCCCACTGGATGTCTTCAATTCTTTAAGTAGTTCTACTCCTGAGTTCTTCATTGATGTCTCCGAGATCTAGCAAGGGTTAAGAAGGTATGGTTGAGTATAAGGGTACTCATTGTAACATCCCAAAACTTTAATCCAAGCTTATAAAGATCAAATCATCCAAAAATAGGGTTAACAAAAACTTTTCCAAATTTAAAATAAAAGCATTCATATGTGTGTGCATTTAAAATAGGAGTTGTTTGAATTGCCATGATTGAATGATCCAATGCTTGTAAAATGTTTCTTAGGTGATTTAAACATCATCAACATCATTCCCAAACTTTTCCTAAAAGAAAATCAAATCAAAAAGAATTAAAAAGGAGGAATGGTCATTTTGGCAAATTTAACTCCCATGCCTACTTTGGCTATTCCTAGTACTAAAAACTTAACAGAAACAATTCTTGATCTTTGCACCCCTTGCTAGTACACATAATGAGGTACCAAGGCCCACCTTTGGATCTGCTAAAAACATTCTGTTAACTATTTTAAATGATAGTTTAAAATTGAATCTAATGCATATGCATAGATCACCCCTATTTCAAAAACCATCTATTTGAGCTCCACTTTCAAAACCTTTGCAACCAGAGACTACCTATCACTAGTGGAGATCACTCAAATATTTTGAAACCAAAATTCAAAACTTTCTTTCATGCGGCCATTTTATCAAACACTTGGCATGCATAATTTCTACTCTAATCCTGGCTCACTGTTTACTACAGGGTTTCGCCCCCAATTGATCTTCATTTATCTCCCCTGTCCCCTCTTGATCTAACTAGAGTCTAACCACCCACTCCCCTAGCCCCTAGGGGCACGGCCATGCCATGACGAGCCGCCTCTCGCCGGCCAACCTTGCCCTCACCGCAGCAGACCGCCCCTCTCCCTCTCTCCATGTCTAGGAGGTAGCTCACACCTCACCGCCACCCCTTGTCCCTTGCCCGAGCCCAGCCGTGTAGTGGACCACCGAGGACAAGCCGCTCCCAGTGCCACCACACCATGCCAGTGCCGCCCCCAGAGCGCGCCCTGTCCCCGCTCGCATAGACCGCCCCTTGGCAGCAGCCCGCGCTCCCCGCTTCGCCTTGACCTGGAGAACACCCCAGACACCCCCGCTGGCCGCCCAACGCCTCACGGCCACTACTCGCCGTGGACACCGCCGCCTCTGCCTCTCAGAGCGCCACCTCACCAGACTGTGTGCCACCGCCCCTACGGCCGCATTCAAGTTCTAGAGCACCGCCAGGGAACCACACATCGATCGCCACCCTCAGCCATGCCTCTACCCCGCCGTAGCCTTATCGCCGGAGTCGCCTGCCCATCCCGCTCGGTCTCACCGTCGGGCCTATAAAAGGAGCCCTCCCCAGCCTCTTCTCTCCACACCATTCTACTCCCCTCACCTCTCTGAACCTCACCCACCTCTCGCCGGAGCAAAGTGAGCAGCAGCTCGCCAGAATTGGAACCGGAGCAGCCGCGGCAGGAGGAGAAGGGCGTCGTTGATTGCGACCACCCCAAGCTCCGCCATAACCGCGCCTCGCCACGCCGTCGTCTTCCAGTTCGTTTGCCTGCCTCGCTGACCCTGCTGGAGCCCTGGTACGCCCCTAGTAGACCCCCACCGAGCAGCTAGGATTCGAGCTCGCCGGCGACCTGTTCGTAGTCGAGAACGACCCTCAGCCGTAGATTCCTATTCTAATCGCACGGCCCACAGCGTGCGTACCGTTTCGCGTTTTAAGTGCCACTGACATGCGGGACCCCCCTGTCAGCTGAGCCCCGCGCCGCGTAGCGCCACTGGGCCGGCCCATTTCTTTTCCCGCGCTAGCCCACCTATTCAAATCTGGATTTTCATTTTTAGTTAAATCTAGTTTCTGTCCCCTAGTTTGAAAATCAATTCAGAGAGTTTTAGAAATCCAAATTGCATAAAACCATTTTTTTCTAAAAGGTATTAAAATGGTCTATCCAAGCCCATTGGATTTAATTCAATTAGAGTTATAGATCTATCCTAATAAAAATAAGAAGACAGAAGCTTTTGCAACTTGCAATATTTTTATAAAATTAACCAAGTTAGCTTTTGAGTTGATTCCAACTCTCAAAAATCACATTTCATCATATCTATCTAAATATGTAATAATATTAAGGTTTACATGCAGTGACTTTGGAATAGTACCAAAATAATGCTATATAGGCATTTCTAGTCACTTTAAATCATTAAATAATGAACTTAAACCAAAGTAATATTGATCCAACCCTTAAATCTCATTCCCACATGTTAGAATATGTGGTGATGACATGTGTCAACATGATCCCATGTTTTAAGTGGTGAATATTAAATGTTAGTTAATGTTTCAATGAGTAGAAATTACTTTTCTAAAATAAAAAGAAGGAAACTATTGAATTAAACTTGTGATGCTTGTGATGATAATAGATCATCAATTGTGTGTCTTAGAATGCTATCTAGCCTAGTTAAGTATTGTTTGATGATTGTCTACTCCGTATGTATTGTTATAGAAGATAGTACCGACCAAGCTTACGAGGAGGAGTGCTACCAAGAAGAAGAAGAAAACTTCAACCACTACACCAACCAAGGCAATCTATTGTTAGCAAGCTAGAATTAAGCTAGATGAATGAGCAAGGATGCTTTAGGCATGCTTTGATCACACCCCTTTTAACTATTAGTACCCAAGTCTTACTTACAAGTTTTACTCCCCTTAGTATGCAAAGTTCCTTACTTATTTTGAAGGTAGCATAAAAAGTATAAAACTTGACCTACTTAGAAACCTTTAGATGTCATTCTATGGCATGAGATTGACCCCATCCTTCCACCTTAGTGATAACTCTTAACTTAGTATTATAGAGTAGATCAAAAACTTGAGTCACTTTAAATGGGAACACTTGGTGAAAATGAATTGTGAAAACCTTGGAATGATGAGTCATTCTATTGAGATGTTTTGACATGTGTTGAGATACACAACTAGTTTATGATGATGAAAATGATGAGGCATGAGCCTTAACCCTTTTATAAAACAGATGGTTGGATTCGGATGCGATACCATTCCAAATTTACCTTACAACCACATTACCTGAATTGGGTAAGGCTTAGCTGGAAATTTATATGCATTAGTATTAGTTCCCTCACGGGAGAGGTTTGAGATGAGGCTACCTCTCAATGTTGTCCACCTATGCAGTACCCAAGATGACTGATGGTCATGGTTGGGAGGCCATACTCATAGGAGAGGTGCTTATACTAGGGTGTGTAAAGGGAAGGTTATGTTTGATTATCTGCATACTAAGTATGATGATTCAGGGTTATCCCTGACAGATGTATCGAATCTTGTGGTGAAAGTGTACCACCTCTGCAGAGTGTCAAACTATTCGAATAGCCGCGTCCGCGGTTATGGACAGTTGGAATGGCCATACTGTTTCGTTGTCAGATGTTTTCTAAATAACTTGAAATGAATGATGAACTTTGACTTGACCACAACAGGGTTGTGTTTATGATAATAGCTTTCCAACTTAAGTGATTCTAGAACTTTACTTTATCTTTCTTTGCTTCTGAACTCAGCTTAGGTTTCAAACTTAACTTGATAGTTAACTTAGATTCAGCACTTTAACTTAGAATTATACTCCTTGTTAGTAGTAGTTTGCGAGTACTTAAAGAGTACTCATGGCTTTTGTCCCTGGCTATTATCATGGCCAGACTATGAAGGAGATTATCAAGATGATGGTCAGCAGGACGGCTATGATAACTAGGACTATCTGCCTTCGTCAGCATTGCATGTGCCCCTGAAGATGGACCCCACTGCTACGCTTATCTTTTATTTCTGCTGCTTGTTGTATTAAAGACTGAATCATGAGATCCTTATTTGTGTAAAACCTTATGTATGGTTTGTAATGGATGATGTACTGTGATATCCAATCCGTTATGTCTCGCAAAAATGGTAATCCTGGGATTGCGAGGTATGGCATAACGGGCATCTGGGATTAAAAATCCGGGTGTTGACAAGTTGGTATCAGAGCCATCCTGACCATAGGAGACCCTAGTTAGAATGGACGTCCAAACCAAAAACTTAGCTTCAAAAACCAAAGTGAGTATTTATGAAAAACTATTTCCTCTCTTACCCTTGTGAACTCATTCTTTCTCAAAGATTCACGTTCCTCAAAATTCTTACATTACTACTTAAAATTTGACACACTTGATCACTTCACTAACTTCCTCATCCTTAATCCTTGTAGATGGAGACTCAGTTCAGCAAGTTTTACCAGTTGGGAAACGGAGGTCAGCTGATCTTCGAGAGGGATCTCGATTCACTGTCGGAGTTACTAGGACGCCCACATCCGGAGTTTCTTGGAGCCCAACTTCCAGGACTCCTAGGAGGAGACCTACAGTGGCTAGTCACCGCGGATCTTCGAGGAAGCATCGAAGCACCAACTTCCGGGAGAATTCAGTTCTCCGTGAGAGAGAACAACTGGCTAGATGGATTAGCCAGGCAATGCATGAAGCTCTCGCACGTCTATGTGCCCTCAGCGTTAACAAGATCCAAGGAACCCGTTTTGCCCACTATGCAAGACGTCACTTCATGGGAATGCCGATGGAGATGCCAAGTCACCCAGAGTTGAGGCGTCAAGTGGAGAACCTTGATTTCTTGCTTCATGACAGACAACAAGAACTGGACAATGCCAGGGAGTTAGCTAACCAGAACCGTGCCATCGCCGACCAGAAGGCCCAGACTTTCGCACTGCTCGTCCAAGATCGCCAGTCTCTTCGCGGCCAGCGTGCAAAGAAGGATCGCACCATCGCTCGTCTTTGCAAGAAGGTGGCTGACCTCAAGAAAACCGTCAAGGAGCAGGAAGCTCAGCTTGCCTCCAAGGAAGAAGAAGATGAGGGTGAAGACATCTAGGGAGATATGGATTCTTACCTCAGAAACGATGATGACTTTCTGGAGGAGGATGTTGTGGACTTATACACTGATGATGAAGACTCCAACTTCATCGACGATGAGTAGATGCACTAGAGCACTGTCGTAGCATGAGATGTATCATCTCATTGTATCGTAGCATGCAGAATGGTTCTTCAAACCATCTGTTTTCCCCTTTTATTGTTGTGGTGTGTGTTGTATCGGGTGCTTGCTTGCATGAATGAAAAAGAAGTTAGTTGAAAACCCTGAGTCTAACTCAAAGTTTTGGATTTGAAAAACCCAAAACCATGAACCTTAGAATTTCCCTCTTACCCCTATATCTATCTCAATCTTCAGATGACTCGTGGAAACCAAGGAGGGAGCAGCTCGTCGCAGGACCCAATGCTGCAGATCTTGCAGAATCTCATCGCGGACCGTGAAGCAAGCAGGGCCAAGCGTCAAGCCAACTTAGCAACATTGCAGCAGATCGCCCAAATGGCTCTCAACAACCAAGGACATGGAAATCAGGATCACCAAGGATCCAAACTCAAAAACTTTCAGAACACCAATCCCCCAATCTTTAACCAATCTGAAAACCCATTAGATGCTGATGACTGGTTACAGACTTAGAGGTTGCCAGAGTTGATGAGAATGAGAAAGTTCTCTTCGCCACCCACTATCTGGCGGGAGATGCAAGAGCTTGGTGGAATAGCATCCGCAATATGAACCATGGCCAGGTGATGACCTAGGAAGCATTCAAGGTCAAGTTCAGCCGCACCCGCGTGCCGCAAGGTCTTGTCAACAGGATGAGAGATGAATTCCGTGAATTGAAGCAAGGAAGAATGACTGTGGTGGAGTACCGTGACAGATTCTTGTCACTTGCCAGATATGCACCGGATGAGATCAACACGGAGGCCAAGAAGAAGGAGAGATTCTTAAACGGACTGTATGATGAGATGCAGACTATCCTCGTCAACATCCGTTTCGATGACCTCGAAGAGCTAGTCGACTCTGCCATTCAGATGGAAGGAAGATTAACTAGGCAAACGACAACCGCAAGCGTCGTATGATGCAGCAGTCTGGATCCAGTAGTCACCAGAAGTACCATCCCAACCCTTCACCAGGATATGCACCAAGGAACAACCGACCCCCAAATTCTCGCCCAAGCTACCCCAACCGTAGCGGAGGCAATGTGAAGTCCGGAGGAAACAATCACAGCTCCGGCAATGCCAACAATTTCAACCGTGCCCCTCCCAAGAGCAACAACAACAACAACAACACTGCACCCAGAACTGGCAGCAATGTTGTACCTGTTGCTGTCAAGGACGAGTCCCAGATCACTTGTTTCGAGTGTGGAGTGAAGGGTCACTACTACAATGAGTGTCCCAAGACGACTGCCGCCAATGCCCCTGTGAATGCCCCAGCTCAGCAGCAGCGTCGTGTTCAACCAGGAAGGATATTTGCCCCAGGGAACCCTCACAACCGCAAAGGTCGTCTCTTCCACATGAACGCAGAAGAAGCCCAGGAAGCGCTAGATGTAGTGCTGGGTATGTTTTCTGTCAACTCAGTTTTAGCAAGAGTATTGTTTGATTCTGGAGCATCGCATTCATTTGTCACCGAAGAATTTGTATGCACTAGTAAGATTCACCCAACCAACCTCAAGCATATCATGATAGTTCAAATCCCCGATTCAACAACAAAAGCTAGACAAATTTGCAAAGCTGTACCTATCAGAATACATGGGATAGATTTTCGTGCCAACCTAATTGTACTTGGAACCAAAGGATTGGAAGTAGTACTAGGTATGGACTGGATGTCAAGGCATAAAGGACTGATAAACTGTGCTAAGAAAGCCATCACCATGACCAGTAGTTCTGGAGTAACAGTAGAGCATATCTCTGAAACCTTACCCCGTCAATTCAAGTGCAACAAGAGTGTAGCCCTGCCCACCATTGACCAAGTCAGAGTAGTCTGTGAATACCTCGACGTATTCCCAGATGAATTGCCAAGTATGCCCCCGGATAGGGATATTGAGTTCATTATCGAACTAATCCCCGGAACCGGACCTTTAGCCCAGAGACCCTATACCATGAACCCCTCAGAGTTAGTAGAACTGAAGAAGCAGTTGGATGCCATGTTAGCAACAGGCTTGATTCATCCAAGCGCATCGCCATGGAGATCACCAGTGTTATTCATCGACAAGAAAGATGGAGGCAATTGTCTATGTACAGATTACAGAAAATTAAATGATGTCACCATCAAGAACAAGTACCCCTTGCCAAAGATAGAGGATCTATTTGATCAGTTGACTGGAGCCCAGGTATTCTCAAAGATTGATCTTGGGACTGGTTATCACCAACTTAAGATTCGTGCAACGGATATTCCGAAGACCGCCTTTACTACTCACTATGGTTTAGACGAGTATACGGTTATGTCTTTTGTATTAACCAATGCCCCTGCTTATTTCATGAATCTCATGAATAAGATCTTTATGAATTTCCTAGATAAGTTTGTAGTGGTGTTTATCGACGACATCCTTATCTACTCCAAGTCAGAAGAAGAGCATGAGCAACATCTGAGAATCATCCTAGAAACCCTGAGAGAGCATCAGTTATATGCCAAGTTCAGCAAGTGTGAGATTTGGCTGAAAGAAGTAGGATTCCTAGGACATATTGTGTCTGCCGGAGGAGTCTCTGTTGATCCCACCAAGATCAAAGATGTTGAAGAATCGGAAGCCCCAACCAATCAAACCCAAGTCCGTTCATTTCTCGGATTAGCGGGATATTACCGCAAGTTCGTAGAAGGATTCTTGAGCATAGCCCGACCAATGACCCAATTGTTGAAGAAGGACAAGAAGTTTGAATGGATAGACAAATGTGAAGCCAGTTTCCAGGAGCTAAAGAAGAGATTAATATTAGCCCCAATTTTGATCATGCCAGACATCAAGAAGCCGTTTGATGTGTATTGTGATGCATCCAAGATTGGCCTAGGTTGTGTATTGATGTAAGAAGGCAAAGTCATCGCTTATCTGTCTCGACAACTGAAGCAGCATGAGCAGAACTATCCGACACATGATCTTGAGCTAGCAGCCATGGTTCTAGCATTGAAGACATGGCGTCATTATTTGATGGGTAATCGCTGTGAGATTTACTCAGATCATAAGAGCTTGAAGTATATCTTCACTCAGAAGGAGCTGAATATGAGCCAAAGAATATGGATAGAGTTAATCAAGGATTATGACCTTGACATTCATTATCACCCCGGCAAAGCCGATGTGGTAGCGGATGCTCTTAGCAGATTGTCATGTAGGCTTATCACCATGATCAAAGAGAAGCAACCAAGTTTGTATGATGAGCTGGAGCAGTTCAGGACTGGGTTAGTTAGCAAAGGATTCCTAGCTAGCATTGAACTTCAACCCATGTTGATTAGCCAAATCAAGGAAGCCCAGAAGGGAAATGAAAGTATCGACGGAATCAAATGTCGTATTGGTATAGGAAAGGTACTTGGATTCACCAAAGACGAAGGAGTACTGTGGTACAAAGGACGTATCTATGTGCCAGCAGATTCGAAGCTGAAGGAAATTATCATGAAGGAAGCTCATGATACTCTTTATTCTATCCACCCCGGAGGAACAAAGATGTATCACGATTTGAAAGAGCAATTTTGGTGGCACAAGATGAAGAGAGAGATCGGAAGCTACATCGCCAAATGTGACATCTGTAAAAGAGTCAAAGCAGAGCATCAGAGACCTGCAGGATTGTTGCAACTATTGCAGATTCTGGAATGGAAATGGGATTCCGTCGGAATGGACTTTATCACCGGTTTACCTACTTCTAGTAGGGGAAATGACTCAATCTTGGTCATAGTTGATAGACTATCCAAGGTAGCCCACTCCATACCTGTCAAGACAACCTACCAGAGTGCAAAACTAGCAGAGCTGTATATTGCTAGGATTGTTAGTCTGCATGGAACCCCCAAGACCATCGTCTCAGATCGAGGAACCCAGTTTACTTAAAGATTTTGGCAGAAAGTCTAGGAAGGATTAGTAACCAAGTTGAACTTTAGCACCGCTTATCACCCGCAAACAGATGGACAGACTGAGAGAGTCAACCAGATCCTAGAGGATATGCTTAGAGCTTGTGTGTTGGAATACGGATCAAAATGGGAAGACTGCCTGCCTTTCGCAGAATTCTCATATACCAACAGTTATCAAGATAGTTTGCAGATGGCACCATTTTGAATTGGTCGCAAGTAGGAGAGAGTCAGATCTTTGGACCCGACATTCTCCGAGAAGCAGAAGAGAAAGTTCACAAAGTCCATGAGCACCTCAAGACCGCCCAATCCAGACAGAAGAGCTATGCCGACAAGATAAGGAGAGACCTGACTTTCAATGTCGGAGATTTTGTATATCTCAAGGTTTCACCATTGAAGGGAACCCAACGCTTTAGTATGAAGGGAAAGTTAGCCCCCAGATATATCGGACCTTTCAAGATTCTGAACCGCTGAAGAGAAGTATCGTATCAACTGGAACTGCCTGAAGAGATGTCAGCCATCCACAATGTGTTCCATATCTCGTTACTTTGCAAATGCTTGGAAGTGCCTGAGAAGACTAAAGTTTTCAAGAACATCGATCACAGAGCTGTGGAAATCAACAATGACCTGACCTATCGGGAAGTACCCATCCGTATCTTAGAAGAAGCCGACAGAACCACCAGGACCAGGAGTATCAAGTTTCTCAAGATTCAGTGGAGCAACCATACCGAGGAGGAAGCTACTTGGGAGCACGAAGATTACATTAGGACAGAGTTCCCAGATCTCTTTAGTTCCTAGTTTTCTTTGTAAATCTCGGGACAAGATTTTTGTTTAAGGGGGGAAGGTTTGTAACATCCCAAAACTTTAATCCAAGCTTATCAAGATCAAATCATCCAAAAACAGGGTTAACAAAAACTATTCCAGATTTAAAATAAAAGCATTCATATGTGTGTGCATTTAAAATAGGAGTTGTTTGAACTGCCATGATTGAATGATCCAATGCTTGTAAAATGTTTCTTAGGTGATTTAAACATCATCTAAATCATTCCCAAACTTTTCCTAAAAGAAAATCAAATCAAAAAGAATTAAAAAGGAGGAATGGTCATTTTGGCAAATTTAACTCCCATGCCTACTTTGGCTATTCCTAGTACTCAAAACTTAACAGAAACAATTCTTGATCTTTGCACCCCTTGATAGTACACATAATGAGGTACCAAGGCCCACCTTTGGATCTGCTAAAAACATTATGTTAACTATTTTAAATGATAGTTTAAAATTGAATCTAATGCATATGCATAGATCACCCCTATTTCAAAAACCATCTATTTGAGCTCCACTTTCAAAACCCTTGCAACCAGAGACTACCTATCACTAGTGGAGATCACTCAAAATTTTTGAAACCAAAATTCAAAACTTTCTTTCATGCGGCCATTTCATTAAACACTTGGCATGCATAATCTCTACTCTAATCCTAGCTCACTATTTACTACAGGGTTTTCCCCTAATTGATCTTCATTTATCTCCCCTGTCCCCTCTTGATCTAACCAGAGTCTAACCACCCACTCCCCTAGCCCCTAGTGGCACGGCCATGCCATGCCGAGCCGCCTCTTGCCGGCCAACCTTGCTCTCACCGCAGCAGACCGCCCCTCTCCCTCTCTCCATGTCTAGGAGGTAGCTCACACCTCACCGCCACCCCTTGTCCCTTGCCCGAGCCTAGCCGTGCAGTGGACCACCGAGGACAAGCCATGCCCAGTGCCACCGCACCATGCCAGTGCCGCCCCCAGAGTGCGCCCTGTCCCCGCTCGCACAGACCGCCCCTTGGCAGCAGCCCGTGCCCGCCGCTCTGCCTTGACCTGGAGAACACCCCAGACACCCCCGCTGGCCGCCCAACGCCTCACAGCCACCGCTCGCCGTGGACACCACCGCCATTGCCTCTCAGAGCGCCACCTCGCCCAGACCGCGTGCCACCACCCCTACGGCCGCATTCAAGTTCTAGAGCACCGCCAGGGAACCACACATCGATCGCCACCCTCAGCCATGCCTCTACCCCGTCGTAGCCTTGTCGCCGGAGGCGCCTGCCCATCCCGCTCGGTCTCACCGTCGGGCCTATAAAAGGAGCCCTCCCCAGCCTCTTCTCCCCATACCATTCTACTCCCCTCACTTCTCTGAACCTCACCCACCTCTCACCGGAGCAAAGGGAGCAGCAGCTTGCCGGAATTTGAGCCGGAGCAGCCGCGGTAGGAGGAGAAGGACGCCGTTGATTACGACCACCCCAAGCTCCGTCATCTTCCAGTTTGTTTGCCCGCCTCGCCGACCCCGCTGGAGCCCTGGTACACCCCCAGTAGACCCCCACTGAGCCGCTAGGGTTCGAGCTCGCCGGTGACCTGTTCATAGTCGACGACGACCCTCAGCCGTAGATTCCTATTCTAATCGCACGGCCCACAGCGCGCGTACCGTTTCGCGTTTTAAGTGCCGCTGACACGCGGGACCCCCCTATCAGTTGAGCCCCGCGCAGGGCCACTGGGCCTGCCCATTTCTTTTCCCGCGCTAGCCCACCTATTCAAATCTGGATTTTTCTTTTTAGTTAAATCTAGTTTCTGTCCCCTAGTTTGAAAATCAATTCAGAGAGTTTTAGAAATCCAAATTGCATGAAACCAATTTTGTCTGAAAGGTATTAAAATGATCTATCCAAGCCCGTTGGATTTAATTCAATTAGAGTTATAGATATCTCCTAATAAAAATAAGAAGACAGAAGCTTTTGCAACTTGCAACATTTTTATAAAATCAACCAAGTTAGCTTTTGAGTTGATTCCAACTCTCAAAAATCACATTTCATCATATCTATCTAAATATGTAATAATATTAAGGTTTACATGCAGTGAATTCGGACTAGTACCAAAAGAATGCTATATAGGCATTTCTAGTCACTTTAAATCATTAAATAATGAACTTAAACCAAAGTAATATTGATCCAACCCTTAAATCTCATTCCCACATGTTAGAATATGTGGTGTTGACATGTGTCAACATGATACCATGTTTTAAGTGGTGAATATTAAATGTTAGTTAATTTTTCAATGAGTAGAAATTACTTTTCTAAAATAAAAAGAAGGAAACTATTGAATTAAAATTGTGATGCTTGTGATGATAATAGATCATCAATTGTGTGTCTTAGAATGCTATCTAGCCTAGTTAAGTATTTTTTGGTGATTGTCTACTCCGTATGTATTGTTATAGAAGATAGTACCGACCAAGCTTACGAGGAGGAGGAGTGCTACCAAGAAGAAGAAGAAGAAGAAAACTTCAACCACTACACCAACCAAGGCAAGCTATTGTTAGCAAGCTAGAATTAAGCTAGATGAATGAGCAAGCATGCTTTAGGCATGCTTTGATCACACCCCTTTTAACTATGAGTAGCCCAAGTCTTACTTACAAGTTTTACTCCCCTTAGTATGCAAAGTTCCTTACTTATTTTGAAGGTAGCATAAAAAGTATAAAACTTGACCTACTTAGAAACCTTTAGATGTCATTCTATGGCATGAGATTGACCCCATACTTCCACCTTAGTGAACACTCTTAACTTAGAATTATAGAGTAGATCAAAAACTTGAGTCACTTTAGATGGGAACACTTGGTGAAAATGAATTGTGAAAACCTTGGAATGCTGAGTCATTCTATTGAGATGTTTTGACATGTGTTGAGAGACACAACTGGTTTATGATGATGAAAATGATGAGGCATGAGCCTTAACCCTTTTATAAAACTGATAGTTGGATTCGGATGCGATACCATTCCAAATTTACTGTACAACCACATTACCTGAGTTGGGTAAGGCTTAGCTGGAAATTTATATGCATTAGTATTAGTTCTCTCATGGGAGAGGTTTGAGCTGAGGCTACCTATCAATGTTGTCCACCTATGCAGTGCCCAAGATGACTGATGGTCATGGTTGGGAGGCCATACTCATAGGAGAGGTGCTTATACTTGGGTGTCTAAAGGGAAGGTTATGTTTGATTATCTGCATACTTAGTATGATGATTCAGGGTTATCCGTGATAGATGTATCGAATCTTGTGGTGAAAGTGTACCACCTCTGCAGAGTGTCAAACTATTCGAATAGCCGCGTCCGCGGTTATGGACAGCTGGAATGGCCATACTGTTTCGTTGTCATATGTTTTCTAAATAACTTGAAATGAATGATGAACTTTGACTTGACCACAACAGGGTTGTGTTTATGATAATAGCTTCCCAACTTAAGTGATTCTAGAACTTTACTTTATCTTTCTTTGCTTCTGAACTCAGCTTAGGTTTCAAACTTAACTGGATAGTTAACTTAGATTCAGCACTTTAACTTAGAATTATACTCCTTGTTAGTAGTAGTTTGCGAGTACTTAAAGAGTACTCATGGCCTTTGTCCCTGGCTATTATCATAGCCAGACTATGAAGGAGATTATCAAGATGATGGTCAGCAGGACGGCTATGATAACTAGGACTATCTGCCTTCGTCAGCATTGCCCGTGCCCCTGAAGATGGACCCCACTGCTACGCTTATCTTTTATTTCCGCTGCTTGTTGTATTAAAGACTGGATCATGAGATCCTTATTTGTGTAAAACCTTATGTATGGTTTGTAATGGATGATGTACTGTGATATCCAATCCGTTATGTCTCGCAAAAATGGTAATATTGGGATTGCGAGGTATGGCATAACGGGCATCTGGGATTAAAAATCCGGGTGTTGACACTCATCAAGTTCACTAAAATAGATTGTTTGATGCACTATATACAACCATAGACCAAAGGACGTAGGTTATGCATGTTTTCGTAAACATTTCTTCAAAAATTGCTTTTATTCTGAAAAGCTATGTTCGTCAGTCTTCACAGGTTGATTATAACTTCATGGAGTTCCTTTCTTGCAGCATTCGCAGGTCCTTCCTAGAATAGGGAGTAACATGTGACAAATTTTTTACACTCTGTAGAGGTGCGTTGCTTTACCCATGAGAGATTATTATCCATGTCGCACATCCAAGTCATGAGCATGTCCACACTTCCTTAGTATGGGACCCGATATAAGGACCCAAGATGATCACTTCCCTTCTTCGTAACCCCGTATGCCTTTCCCTTTTGCTAGCTTAGGACAACAGCAATAGCGGTTTACATTCCAGAAGAGAGCAATCCATCGTAGACATCTAGTAAATAAAGTGCGAGTAATCCTTTATTCAGCAAGTGGCCCAATCCTTTATTCAGCAAAGGACAAGCCAGTTGTATTACTTAAGTTGACCAAACATTCTCGAGGACACATGGGAATATTGTCAAGTGCTTTCGCTTCATATAGTTGATTAGTCTTCTTTAGTTTGCTAAGTGTTGTGTGGGTGAACCTGTGCTAATGTACTGACCTTCCTAGGACTAATACATACTTGTGATTATACCCCTTGCAAACATCCGTAAGTACAAGAAAGTAATTAAGGTGGAAACCTAACAACAACTTTAAACTCTAAGACCCTGATGTCCCTTGTGTAATGGTTTCCTAACAGGGGTTCAGGTTTCTGTCACTCCGGCAACCCCTACGATTAGTAGCCAAATACACAATGCATTCCCCTAGGCCCATATAGGTGAAGTATCATGTATTCTACGTTCACATGACACCACTAGAAGAAGTACACCACAACTTAAATATCAAACTATTCAATCTTTCTCAACACAATTCCACTACTAACAACATGACTTCTCCCATGTCCTCAAGAACAAAACGAACTACTCACAAGATATCATATGGATCATGATCAGAGATGAAATAATGATGTATAACAATCTGAACATAAAAAATAATTTAATGGTTCACTCAGTAGCATCAACTACAAAGAGTAATCAACAACGGGAAAGTTTCCCCTAAGAACTATGCAATATTCAACCCACTTGTTACCGTGGTATGGAGATTGTGATGAGGGTGCTGATGGTGATGATGATGATCCCGATGAAGTCCAGCTTGATGGTGGTGTTGATGGCAACGATCTCCCCTCTCCAGGAAGGAATTCCCCCGGCAGAATTCTATCTACCGGAGAGATCTTTCTCTCTCGGTGTTTTCCGCCCCGTAGAGGCGGCGGAATCTTTCTGTGGTCACTCCCCGAGTCTTAGGGTTTCGGGAGGATAATATACGCCAGAGGGGAGAGCCAGGGGTAGACCATGGCGGCCACACCACCTGGTGGCGCGGCCTAGGCTGGCCCGCGCCAGGGGGTGGTGTGGGCCCCCTGTGGCCCATCTCCGCTTCCCCTTTTGGATTCCTTCGTCTTCTAGAAAAATAGGATTTTCCATGTATTTTCCCGGATTTTCTGATCTTCGCGAATTTTGCCTCCAAACAGCACCTTTTCCATCAGAATCCTGACTGCGGCGGTCCATGCTCCAAAAGTCATCAACCATCCAAAAACAGGTGAAAATAACATAAGTATCATCTCTTAATATGAAATATATCAATGAATAACAGTGATTTATGATATAGAATAGTGATGCAAAATGGACGTATCACCCTACAGGACAGAAAAACCCTGTTTTTCTATGTTTTTGATGTTTTAGGACCTATACGGAGTCGAATGGACCTGAGCTTTCGGGGATGTCAATATTTTACCTCGAGAAGCATATGGAGCACAAGAACCTCGAGAGAAGGGCCAGGAGGACCAAAAGAGCCCAGAGGGCGCGCCCAGCCTAGGTGGGTGCGCCCCTGCCTCTATTTCATCCTTGGTCGTCCGATCGCCTTAATTCTTTTGCCCACGGAGTTCTCTTGACATAAAAACCCCTATATAACGACCCCTGGGGAGTCCTTGAGAGATAGCATAGCAGAGACGAAAACACCACCAAACAGAGTTAGATTCAGTAAAGATTGGAGGGGGGAACTCCATCAGAGCCTCCTCCTGAGGGATCTCCACCCTCTCAGACATCTTCAGCATTGTCACCATGATGAATAGGGAGTATTCCACCCCTGGACTATGGGTTTGTGTCATTATCTTGATCTATTTCTCTCTTGTTATTCATAGATCTAGTATCATATGAGCTACCCAACATGATTATGGTCATACATGTATTTCCTATGTGGTGGATCTTTATTCTATAATTTGATATATGAGATTGGAACCTATTTTGTGTAACACTACTAGGAAAAGTCTTATAAGTGGCGCACACTTTTTGCAATTCTATGGCGCACACTTTTTGTGTAACACTACTAGCAAAAGGCTTATCACTGTTAACTCGCCATTAAATTTTATTTCTGTGGTGCATATATCTGTAATTTCTGTGGCACATATTGCCGATATGCGCCACTGATTTTTTTTCAAATTTCAAAAAAGGCGGGCCAGATCCTGCCCCAAATTTCAAATCTCAAATTTTTGTGGAGCATATTGCCAATAAGCCATACAGATGATTTTTTTAAAAAAATTCAAAAAAAACAGGCTAGATATATATCTAGGAGCCACCGGAATGTCGTTGGATGCCATGTTCGTGGTTGGCTGTTGGTGTCACCAGAGGAGGGCTAGGATAGAGGTAGAGGGTCGCTGAAGGTGGGGGTTCACTAGATGCGGGTGGAGGACGGGGTCACCAGAGATGGTGGAGGAGGTGGCCGCTAGAGGAGGAGGTGGTTGCTAGAGGAGTCACCGGAGGAGTTCGCCAGAGTTGGTCATCGTCTGAGGAAGATGTGGTGGTGGTCGTCGTTGTCATTGTCGGAGATGGAGGAGGAGGTGGCCGTCGTTGTCGGAGAAGGAGGAGGCCATGGCCAGAGGTAGTCGCCATCGTTGTTGAAGGAGAAGTAGGTTGTTGGGGTGGAGGAGGAGAAGGAGTTTGCTAGGGTGGAGGAGGAGGAGGCCATGGAGGAGAAGGGGAGGGAGAAGAAGAGGCAGAGAAGTGGAGGAAGGAGAAGTGTGGAGGAGTAAATAAAGGATAAAAGAGATGGAAGGTGTGTTGGTGGGATTCAAATTTTGAATCCTGCCCAACAATTCGGTGGCGCATATTGGAGATATGCGCCACAGAATTGTCTCCCTCTTTTTTATTTTTTTGCACAAAAAAATCTTTTTTTGGCCATAACTTTTGACTCTTTTTGAATTTGAGGATTCTGTAAAATCTAGAATGGCCTTTTGCAAAATACATCAAAATACATGTTTTTTAATTTTCCCTAAAACTATACCCCAAAATATAACTACATCTCAAAGAAATTGTTTTTCTGAAGTTTTATCATTTTTGTTTATTTTTTACAAAACATAAAAGGCGATCCACAAGGGGGGATCACTTTATGTGGCCAACTTTATGTGACGCATATGTCTATATGCGCCACATAATATCATTTTCTATGGCGCATATAGACATACGCGCCATAGAATTGTCTCCCCAACTTAGTTGTTTCTAGGTCCCATCATATTTATGTAGCGCGTATGTCTATATGAGCCACAGAATCATCATTTGTTGTGACACACGGAAAAATATGCGCCATAGAAACAAACATTTATGAAGCGCATATAGGTTCCGTGCGCCACAGCATTGCCAAATTTCTATGGTGCATATGTCTATATGCGCCACAAAATTAATTATGTGGAGCATGCCATTTTATATGCGCCATATGAACCATTTTTATCTATAGCTAGTTTCCTAGTAGTGTAAGATGTATTGGTAGATGTATATCATGTACCCCGTTATTAATTGCTTGTTTTGATCCAACTTGCATGCAAGAACTTTTATAGGGAGAAGTATGTATAAGATGGAGTAGCATGGTGGTAGTGATTGAATTGTGACAATAATATTCAAGATCTACTTTTGTTTTTACCTTTATTTTGCTGCCCCACTAGGGATAAAGTGAAATCATGTGCTATAATTATCTTGTGATAGTGAGATAATGTTGCTAGGACAAGGTAGCATATTTGTAATTCAAACATCATGTCATATTACTTAAAGCTATAATCTGATTTGTTCTTAATTCAAGATTAATTGCATGGAGGTTTCCCTTTCTTGAGGAGTATAAGAGAGAAGTGTTTCATCTCTATCTAGGACGTGATGCCCATATGAATGCTTATCATATACAAATAGAAGTTCCATGAATATTTTTCATTGTTGAATTGTTTTATGATCACCGTAACTTAAAAAGAGAGTAGACAAGTGAACTCATGAACCCCGGTCCAAATTTAATCATAAGAAACACCTTTCCATTGCAATTACTACCTTTTATATTTTCTACAATTTATTATTTTGAAAATTCAAAAATAATTTTCCTACTTACAATCACTCATAAAAACCGAAAAACAAATTTATCTTCACATATCTCATCTAGTTTTCATTACTTTACTTTATTTATTTCAGTTTACTATACTTTATTTCACATTACTAATACAAAACCTTGTGCCTGACAACCACTTGACAGAGTTGGGGACACAAGACAAATTATTTAGTTTTATAGGTTGCTTGACAAGGAGAAGGCGAATAACTTCTAAACCAGTTCCCCGGGAGTTTGATTTAAACCCTTGAGTCACCCTTGTGGGGAAAAGAAGCTTGCTACAACACTCTACACTTGGAGTCCCAACAAAAATTGGCCACGATTGTTGCCATCAGTACCATGTAACTATTATGAAAGTCCATGTTTTAAGTTTTTAAGACTTAAAAGAAATAACATGTATAGTTTGTTTGTTTGAAGTGGAAAAAAGAATAACTTTTGAAGAAAATACTTATTACACTAAGTTAAGCACTTCACCTTGTTTTCCAATGTAGTTGATAGATATCTGAATCGCCCTAACGATCTTGAGTTAGTAGAGTTTTCTCTTGATGAGTAAAATACCAAAGTTAACTATAAAAGCATAAATGAATTAAGACATAATGTATCTAAAGCATTACCCAGCTCTAGGGTTTTTCCTAAGAATAATGAAGGATGTGAGATCATTCACTTCCAATGTAGGTGAATGATGAGTTTAAGACTTGGTTTTCTAGTACAATCCTAAAGAAAAATTTTATCATATTGTTGATAGAATAAATAGATGATCTCAATAGTTTGTTAGGGTTTGAAGTATTTAGACACACTTAAGAACTAATTTTTTATTTAAAGAAATAACTTATCTAAGTTCTACTTGTTTTGGCTTTAAATAATTACATTCTATGTTTCAATAAATCCTAAATAGTTTACTAAGACTAACAAGGATTTACGTTTTTTTACGAATGACAAAAGAGAATATACCCTTTTTATTTTAATAGAAGAAAAGGCTATAAAGTCAATTATAACACTTATTTGTCTATAAATCCTAATATGACTTGGAATTTTATAATTAGCATTTTATAAAATAATAGATTTATTTTTATACACAAAAATGATTTTTACTGATTTTTAGTACTTTTCTTATTTTGTTTTATTTCATTGAGGATTTTGGTGGCTTTAATATTTTATTTTATTTTATTTAACCCAAACAAGTAATGTTATATTTTTCCTAGGTAGGGATTATTTTTTGATCATTTTAATATATTATATGTATTTTTAGTATTTTTCTATATTTTTCTACAACTAAAATAATCTTAGGGGTATTTCTATAATTTCCAAATTCTTTCTTTATTTATTTATCACCTTCTTTTTCTTCCGGTCTTAACCCATGATCCAACCTGGCCCATAGGTCGACTCGGATCACCACAGTACATCTAGTTGGGCTAGCTAGCCCAACCCTCTGTCTTCTTTACCTCACACACGCAATCACGCAGACATGCATAACATCATCCCCTCAAACTCCTCTGGTCGCTTGTGATGTCGCTGCCGCCAGCGCTGCTCCAGCTGCTCACCGGCTAACATCGGCATCTCCGCCTAACAATGAGGCCCCAAATCGCGCTCCTCCATCAATCACTTCTGCCTCGATGCTTCTCTGCTCCCGTCCGTGCCCCCTCGGCTAACTCTAGCAGTGCAGTTCGCCATGGTCGCTAGAGCACCACCATCACATCCGTGCTATCGACTACTCCTAAACAACGATCATGACTGCCTTGTCGATATGTTCGACCTCTGGCATCACCTCATTGAGCTCTAGCTCAATCCTTCCGCCAATGACTCCCTCCTGTACCCCTGCATATGCCACGCCCTATTGATGCCGCCTGGGTGGTCGTGGCCTTCTGTTGCTCCTCTATTATTCCTCCTACTATAGCCCCAACGCTAGAGGGACGGTAGCTTGGGCTGCAACCTCGACATCGACTACGACGACACAATTGCCTATAGTTCGGGTACTTCCTTTTTTGACTAGCCTTTGAGCCAATGCACACGTTTAGGTGTAGAACACCTCTTTAGGTTCTAGAAATCCTAAAATTGATATGTGGTACTGATTTGATTAGGGTATGGAAGGGTTCTGGGGATCACTTGTGGTCAGGTAGTGTTCCTGATTAAGTGTTACTCCTATGATTGAGATAATTAATTTATCTCCAATAGTCAGACTCCTAAGTCCCAACTATTTTTGTGGTGATTTACTTGTGGCTTGAATACATGCTTAACACTCCTAACTAGGTTATAGCTATAGATATATTACTGGATAGATGCTCTACTTCTAACCATATGATATATTATTGGCTGGAATACTTCTGACAGTAATGTATAGGTTCTAGTTACATGATTCTTGTCCGGTATTGTTCATAAGGTGTGTCATCAATACAAACAAGGTTATGAGTCTGTCTAAGTAATTAATCCAGCATATCTAATGGATATTCGTTTTCCTTCTTAGCATCTTTACTTTGGAAATGGAGATTACATGTTGTATGGTTTAGTCAAATGTGTATCTAACATACAGGAGTGGGTACATGATTGTTGTTTAATCATAAGGTTACTAATATAGTCCAGTAATTGTTGGAGGACAAATAACAACATATGATCTTGATACTATGAGCTTATCTAAGCAGAATGTACTTGAACTTGGTTGTAGATCATCTAGAGAGAATATCTATTATATGATATCACTTGCATTCTTATGTTTACTGAACCTTGTGGTTCAGTTATGTGTTAAACTGAACCTTTCTGCCTATGTACGGTATCTAAGAAGAATGATTCCTAGTTGAACTAGCCAGGAAGATGATTTCAAACAAGTTTCTGTGGCTGCAACTATTCTCATAGTTTGTTAATTTGAATACTGATATTATCTAGTAAATATACTGGCTTCTGCTATTGGAAATCGCCACTGTGGTGCCTCCATTTGAAGTGTGCATAGTGGTGTTTCTTAATAACATAACCTACTGATGCATGTAAAATGCATACATGAACTTTGTAGTTTGTTAACATGATTTCCCACATATTTGCAACATATATGATGTTAGATCCATGCTTTATATTGATTTCGGGGATTTTCTAAACAATCCCCTCTCTTTTGGTTTTAAATTTTCTAGCAGAAAAAACCTTATATTAGTGTTTTTGACTTTTCAGGAGCTACAAAACTCCAAACGGAGCTAGGTCAATGGGAGCTGTTAGACAATTTCCATATGAATCCAACAATATAAAGTAGAGCCCAAGGATACTAGCTATAAATGGGAGGCCATTTACTGGAGTTCGCACCCCCGGGCATATCTCCGCCATCGAAACTTCGATACCGTTGATTCCACCACCATTCTCTTAGATTTTACATAAAACCATCTACATATACCCCCTGGCGGCCTTTCTCGAGACGGACGGAGGCGGAGATCGAAAACCAAGTAACAGAGAACCATCAGGCCGCCGCCTGGAGGAAGATTGGAGGGGGAACCGCTGCCGGAATCGCCTCAGACTACGTCTCCACCTTCACCAACGCCTCCTCATCACTCTCCATGATGAGAGGGGGGTAGTCCACCCCATGGACTTTGGGTTTATGGTGGTAACTTGATCTAATATCTCTATGTATGATCATTGTTGAAGTCCATATGATGTGCCTTGCATGAGTATGGATCTAACAATGTAATCCCTATGGTGGATATTGTGTTATGAGATAATACTTGTTATTCATTTAGCGTTGTTTTGTATCTTGTATGGTTTTTCATACTTTAGGAATATTCTATGATACATGTAATGGTTTATATCTATACATAATACCTTGTTTATCCATATCATGAGCTGATTGACACCACCAAGTGAGGGGTAGTGATACATTGCAAATGTATCTATAATTTTTGATGTTCCATGCTTGGTTTTATCTACTTTCTTGTGTTTTGTTCCAACTTTGGAGTACTTTTCATATGATTTCTTGGACTAACCTATTAACAAGATGCCACAGTGTCAGATGCCTGTTTTCTGTTGTTTTTGGTTCCAGGAAGTCAGAAAATGAATATTCTCGGATTTGGACGGGACAAAAGCCAAAGTTACTATTTTCCAGGAAGACTCACGGAGCCAGAAGGAGAGTCGGAGAGGGGCCACAGGGTGGCCACACCACCCCTAGGTGCGGGTGCCCCTTGGCCGCGCCAGGCCATGGTGTGGGCCCCCTAGCCGGCCACCGACCTTGCCTCCTTCGCCTATATATTCCTCCCAAGGCAAAAATCCTAGATCGTCAATCAGAAATTCACAAAAAGTTCCGCAGCACCGCCGCCACCGAAGGGGAGATTCAGGGGACAGAAAGTCTCTGTTCCGGCACCCTGCTGGGACGGGGAAGTGCCCCCGGAGCCATCTCCATCGATCTCCACCACCATCTCCATCGTCGTTGCTGATTCCCATGATGAGGAGGGAGTAGTTCTCTCTCGAGGCTAAGGGTTCTACCGGTAGCTATGTGTTCATCTCTCTCTCTCTCAATGCATGATCATATTGTGATCATGAGCTTTGTAATCAAGTAGATCTACCTTGCTACTCAAGTGCTTTAATAGATCTCTGCTCTCCCCATGTGTGTGAAAGTGACAGCGTGCACACCATGGTGGCACTTAGGCTAGAGATTACAAATACTTGTTATGAGTTATATTTGGAGTTGGATGTCTTTATGAAATTGTGGTGTTTGTTGGACTCATCTAGTACTCAAGGTGACGGTGTGGGGTTTTCTGGATGGGAAAGGCTTATTTTGAGTTGTGCTGTTATAGCCCTACCATGGATTAGAGTGTCCAACCGGAGAGTAGTTCAGCGTAGTATCATAAAAAGAATATATTTATATGAGAGTGTTCACTAGTGAAAGTATGACCCCTAGGCCTTGTTTCTTAGCATTGATACACCATTTGCAATTAGATCTGTTATATGTTTGCTTGCTTCCATCTTTATTTCAGTTTTACTTTAGTCTTTTCCACGCCATCAAGTTATTTTCTATCACCATTACCACTTATAATTATTTATACCACTTGTATTTCACTATCTCTTTGCTGAACTAGTGCACCTATACACCTGACAACTGTATTGGGTGTGTTGGGGACACAAGAGACTTCTTGTATCTTGATTGCAGGGTTGCTTGAGAGGGGATACCTTTGAACACTTCCTCCCTGAGTTCGATAAACCTTGGGTGATCCACTTAAGGGAAAACTTGCTGCTGTTCTCCAAACCTCTGCACTTGGAGGCCCAACAACTCTCTACAAGAATAGAAGTGCGTAGACATCAAGCTACTTTCTGGCGTTGTTGTCGGGGAGGTAAGGTAAAAGGTATTCACACCGGAGGATTAAAGAAGAAGAACCTCCCACGGTAAATGCCTATTTTCTGGCGCCGTTGCCGGGGAGGTAAGGTAAAAGGTACTCACATCCTCCGGTGTGAGTGCTCGGAGTTATTTCCTTTAGATTCTGCAATTTTGTCTTTTTGTTTCTTGTTTTCACTAGTTAGGCTTAATGGAAAACAACAACAAACTTAGAGAGCATTATAGTATTTATCTTGAGTTAGGACATGAAGTGTTTGAAGAGAAAATTAAAAAACCTATGGAACTTTATTTGCATGCAAATAGAAATGTTGTTAGTATGAATTCTTTAGAAACCATTATTGCTAATGCTATGGAAAAGTCTAAGCTTGGGGAAGCTAGTTTTTATGAAAATGATATTTTTAGTTCCCTAGCTTTGGAAGATAGCTATTCTATTGCTTATGATGATACCAAACCTCCAATATATTATGATTACAATGATGAATATGATATTCTCAGTCCACCTACTATTGAGGAGAAAATTAATTATGATTACAATATGCCTCCTATATTTGATGATTATGGTGATGAAAATAATAATGATAGCTATTTTGTTGAATTTTCTCCCACTACAATCAATAAGAATGACTATGTTTATGTGGGGAGTATTAATTCTTTTATGCATATGGATCATGATAAGAATCTTTCTTGTGATATTTATATTGTTACTTTTATTCATGATGCTACTGAAAGTTATTATGAGAGAGGGAAACATGGTTTTATGTGTCTCAACAATATTAAGTTTCCCCTCTTTATGTTGAAAGTCTTGATGTTGCACTTGTTTTGCTTTACTATGGCTGCTTTGTGCTTTCATGACTTGTTTATTTAAAATATTCCTTTGCATAGGAAGTGGGTTAGACTTAAATGTGCTTTGAGTTTGCTTCCTAATGCTCTATTTTACTTCAATTCATATTTCCTATGTGAGCATCTTCTCAAACTATCATGCCTAACTTAAAGGCGTTAAAGAAAAGTACTTATTGGGAGATAACCCAAAAGTTTTAGATGAATCTTGGAAGTTATTACTTTAGTAATAACCGCTCATTATCATTTTTATTTGCTTTTTGTGCCAAGAGTAACCTCTAATGAGAGAGAAGTAATGATTGGGAAAGTTGCTGTCCCGAAACAGATTTCTGTGCTTCACCATAAAAATTCGTGTAAAATCTATGAACGTCTTTTTGAGGCGTGAATTTTTATGCTTCTGCCCCAGGTTGTTATATAACTTTAGTTAGTTCAACACTTTTTAATTTGAGCAACAGAAGGTCTTCGAAAAAATTCGTCTTTACCTGTTGGTCTGTTTTGACAGATTTCTGCCATTTTCTGCATTTGCTTCTTGTTGGTTCCTTTTTGAGTTCTTTTGGGGAATTGCACTTTTTGAGGGAAGTGCTACAGTATCTAGTGTTCTAATGGAAGTTTATTTGGTGTTAGAACTGGACCTTAAGACTTATTTATCTTGAGTGCACTAATGTTGCTAATAAAGATTGTGTGAAGTTTTGTATGAAGGAAAAATTTCAGGTGTATGGAAGGAATGAGTAATGACATGAAGGATGGACTAAATCTCAAGCTTGGGGATGCCACACGTGTCACTCCAAGAAATATCCAAGAAATACAAGCGTCAAAGCTTGGGGATGCCCAAGGCATCCCCTTCTTCATCAATAAAAATTCTAGGTTTCTTCCAAACGCTTCATTTTTATTGTTTCATGCACAGTTGTGTTGTTCTTGGAGCGTCTTCTTTTTCGTTTTCATTTTGTTTTTTCGTTTGCTTTGGTTTTCTTAGTTTTCTGAATAAATTGGTTGTACCCCCTTTTTTATACATTGGTTTGCAAATAGTTTGGTTTGGTTTGGAAAAGAGTAGGAAAGTTTATGCTTATGTGGTAAAAAGAGTTCTTTTTTACTGTGGCCTATGCTTTGTCATGCCATGCTTGATATTGTTTTGGCTTTATGCTTAGTATTCTTTGCTATAGAATGACTTGTTTAAACAATTGAGATTGCTTAATGTGCCTTGGATGAATCATGCGTTGTTTTAGCATATTAAAGCATAGTATAGTGGTATTCTCCTTTGATGCTTTATTTGGGTTGACTTGGCGCATGCTCACACCATGTTATGACTATCTCAAGTCACCATAAGCCTTTATGATCCCTTAGTTTTCAACTTGTAGTATCACTTTATGCTTTGATCAATGATGTTTTGTCGCTCTGCATGATTATGGCCATTATTGCTCTCTTAGTTTGTCACTCCTAGTCTTTTGCTAGCCTCCACAACAAAGTATGAGTTCCATTCATGCATCCAACTCCCTAAACCAAGTTATTCCAAAGAGTCCACCTTACCTACCTACTAGCTTATGCTATTCCAAGTATATTCATGTTTTTGTTTACCTTCCGAATTAAACTTGTTATGATAAAACTAGTGATTAAAGCTCTCACGAACTTGATGTCACACTTTACTTTTCTTGCCCTTAATAAACTTGAACCATTGTGTGATCTATGTTGTATATGCTTGCACTTATTTGTTGGGGATTAGCAGAACCATGCTGTCATGGGGAACGCTTTCAACATTGCACTTGGTACTTGTACCTAGTTGATATCATGCTCTTTTGTATATGGATGTCGTCGGTGTGAAATGAAAGGGGATCTTGTAAGTCCATGGAGTTATGTATATGTGTTAGAGAAACGCCTGGGCCGCTGGTCTAATCCATGCTGACATGGTGGAAACCTGCAGCGTAACCATAATGAGCTGTCTATGGAGCATTCTTCTTATAAAAAAAGAGTCAGATGTTGAGAAAAAAGAGAAAAAGAAAAAAATGAGAAAAGAGGAAAGAGAGAAAAAAGCACCATATTCCCATGGTAAATAAGAAGATTGGTGAGATGCTCGTTGTCTACTTGCCTTGTCATTTTGATATGGGGATTCTTCCATATCATCGGGCAAGGGGTACCCTGTTGGCGATTCTCTATGATACACATGTACTTACAATGACAAGAACTTACCGGTAACTAAACTTGAGTAGCATGAGGAGCATCCCTCGTATTCAAGGGACATGAGATTTCCCACTTCTACTTCGTCAAGCATATACACGATAGTTTGTTCACTTTAACCTTAAACACTTCAAGATGCTTATGATAGGGGCAATGAGAGCTGAAAGCTAAGAAGTACCATAATTTTTGGAAGCTCTTTATGAAACTTGAATCCCTACTTCCTTCTATGAAGGCCTTTCTTCCACCATTATATTGAGTCTCCACCTTCTACCTTTATGCACCTACTTTGAGAGCATAGTGGCCATTCTTAGTTCTATGTGAGTTGTTCCAAGACTAGTTGATTGATGCATAACTTGATATTGCTTGTTTTAAACTATTTGTATCTAGTCACTCTTATAAACTTTGAAGGTGTCCTATGCATTTATGTTTGCTACTCTATGAGGAACAAGATGAATGCCACTATGCTATGTTTTCTTTATGTGAAACAAACAAACATCTTGCAACGCATTGTTATTCATGAATCTTTTGTTTGTGCCTTTTCATGTTGCATCATAGTTTCTTTGTCTTATTGCTAGAACATTATATTTCATGTTATGATTGAAGTACTATGATCCCAGCTTTCAATGTTTTACAAATACTTTGATCAAGTTTATGATGGTGCATGTCACCTCAAAAATTATTCTTTCTTTTTATCACTTACCTACTCGAGGACAAGCAGGAGTTAAGCTTGGGGATGTTGATACATTGCAAATGTATCTATAATTTTTGATGTTCCATGCTTGGTTTTATCTACTTTCTTGTGTTTTGTTCCAACTTTGGAGTACTTTTCATATGATTTCTTGGACTAACCTATTAACAAGATGCCACAGTGCTAGCTGCATGTTTTCTGCTGTTTTTGGTTCCAGGAAGTCAGAAAATGAATATTCTCGGAATTGGACGGGACAAAAGCCAAAGTTACTATTTTCCCGGAAGACTCACGGAGCTAGAAGGAGAGTCGGAGAGGGGCCACAGGGTGGCCACACCACCCCTAGGCGCGGGTGCCCCTTGGCCGCGCCAGGGCATGGTGTGGGCCCCCTAGCCGGCCACCGACCTTGCCTCCTTCTCCTATATATTCCTTCCGAGGCAAAAACCCTAGATCCTCAATCAGAAATCCACGAAAATTTCCGCAGAGCCGCCGCCCCCGAAGGGGAGATTCGGGGGATAGAATGTCTCTGTTCCGGCACCGTTCCGGGACGGGGAAGTGCCCCCGGAGCCATCTCCATCGATCTCCACCACCATCTCCATCGCTGTTGCTGATTCCCATGATGAGGAGGGAGTAGTTCTCTCTCGAGGCTAAGGGTTCTACCGGTAGCTATGTGTTCATCTCTCTCTCTATGCATGATCATATTGTGATCATGAGCTTTGTAATCAAGTAGATCTACATTGCTACTCAAGTGCTTTAATATATCTCTGCTCTCCCCATGTGTGTGAAAGTGACATCGTGCACACCATGGTGGCACTTAGGCTAGAGATTACAAATACTTGTTATGAGTTATATTTGGAGTTGGATGTCTTTATGAAATTGTGGTGTTTGTTGGACTCATCTAGTACTCAAGGTGACAGTGTGGGGTTTTCTAGATGGGAAAGGCTTACTTTGAGGTGTGCTGTTATAGCCCTACCATGGATTAGAGTGTCCAACCGGAGAGTAGTTCAGCGTAGTATCATAAAGAGAATATATTTATATGAGAGTGTTCACTAGTGAAAGTATGATCCCTAGGCCTTGTTTCTTATCATTGATACACTGTTTGCAATTAGATCTGTTACATGTTTGCTTGCTTCCATCTTTGTTTCGGTTTTACTTTAGTCTTTTCCACGCCATCAAGTTATTTTCTTTCACCATTACCACTTATAATTATCTATACCACTTGTATTTCACTATCTCTTCGCCGAACTAGTGCACCTATACACCTGACAAGTGTATTGGGTGTGTTGGGGACACAAGAGACTTCTTGTATCTTGATTGCAGGGTTGCTTGAGAGGGGATACCTTTGACCACTTCCTCCCTAAGTTCGATAAACCTTGGGTTATCCACTTAAGGGAAAACTTGCTGCTGTTCTACAAACCTCTACACTTGGAGGCCCAACAACTGTCTATAAGAATAGAAGTGCTTAGACATCAGGTAGCTGAGAGAGATGTGATAATACTCACAACATATCACAACATATGAATCATTGCATTAGTGTTTAGAGTGTTTTCCATTAATAAGTATGATGTATGTAGGTAATGGGTAGCCGAGTAATAACGGCATACGTATTAAGTAACAGCAATACAATCCAACATCCTTTATCTAGGGGTAAAAAGGGAGAAGTATGATGGGTGGTGTGACACAAACCAAATGCTAGCCTTATTGCAATGGTGACCTAGTAACACAAAGGAGTACTTCTTTCACCTATGTCTTTTATGACATGTAGCCACCATAAAAGTACCATTAAAATATGACAATTGTGTGTACCTTTACTATCTATAACATGATAATCACCATAGATGGAGAAGAGAGGATTAAGTGAACCCATGAACCCATGCCCATTGTTCCTATAAAAGAAAGGGATTTCTATTTTCGTGCCCCTGGGTCGTTAGTTATACTCAGTTTTCCCCAGTCGCTTAACTTTTCCTCACTTTTGCCCATCTCCTTCTCGGAAACTCATTAAAGAGCTCGGACGGCAGCTGCCGTCAGGTTGACCGTTGGCTGACGTGTGGGGCCACGCGGTGTGGGACCACGTGGGGCCGTTTGGTCAGGAACGCGTTATGCTGACGTGCGGGGCCATGCCCTTTGAGACTGCGTGGGGCCGGTTTGTTGGGAACGCATTATGGGGGACATGGTGTGGGACCATGTGGGGAGCGTTTGGTGGTTACGTAGGCCATGTCTCCTAAATTAGAAGTTTTATTTTTTGTTATATTTATGATTGGACTTTTTAAGAGCGCCTTTGTCCTCTCTCTCTCGCTAACAGTTGTTTTTTGCCCAAAAAGGTAGCGAATCTAGAGCAGCTTCTCTCTTTAATCATTGTTCCTTTTGGCCCTCGTATTGTCCTAATCTAGTAGAAAATCTAGAGCTAATATAGGATATACAGAAAATATAGATAAAGCAGCTAATATATGATATATAGTATGGTACTTAACGACATTCGACAATTAGGCTGCTCAGCAGCAGAAGCGGACAAGTTCAACAAAAACAATACAAAAGAAGCTGCTTTATAGCAGCAGCATAATATTAGTGGCCCCTCATGGCCTCCGCCAGGAGGGCCTTCGCCTCCTCCCTCTGGCGCCTCCTCCACTTCTTGATGCCTAGTCCCTTGACCTTGGGAGCCTGATACGTCCAAAACGTATCTACTTTCCCGAACACTTTTGCTATTGTTTCTTCTCTAAACTTGTGTGATTTGGATACAACTAATGCGGACGTACGCTGTTTTCAACAGAATTGCCTTGGTGTCTACTTTTTGTGTAGAAAATCAACTATCAGGAAAAATCCCCGAAAAATATGCCAAAAATCCTATTTCACCTGAAGACCCCAGGACCCAGAATACGAGACGGAGAAGAGCCAGGGGTGGCCACACCACCTGCTGGCGCGGGCCAGGCCAGGCCGCGCCAGGGGGTGGTGTGGGCCCCCCAGGCACCCCCTCGGCCTCTCTCTTCGCCTATAAGGACCCTTCTGACCTAAAAACTTTGGGGGGTTCGACGTTTTTCCAGAAGGAGTTCCGCTCCGCCGCCACCACCAGATTCCATGAAACAGCACCAGAAACTCCGTTCGGGCACCCTGTCGGGATAGGGAATTGGAGGAGATCATCGCCATCATCATCACCATCGCTTCTCCATCGACCATCCATGTTTCCCCCATCTATGAGTGAGTAATCCCCCGCTGTAGGCTATGGGTATGGTAGGGATTGGATGAGATCGTTCATGTAATGGCATCACATTGTTAGGGCATAGTTCCTAGTATCTTTTATTAGTGCTTTATGACTTTGATGCGACTTGTTGTGCTTAATGCTTGTCACTAGGGCCCGAGTGCCATGATTTCAGATCTGAACATGTTATTGATTCATTATGATAGTATTGTTTCTGGTCTTATCTACAAGTTGTATACACACGTTGTTGTCCGGAACCTATGGCCCCGAAGTGACAGAAATCAGGATAACCAGAAGGGAATGGCTTTGATGTGAGGATCGCATGTGTTCATGGAGTGTTAATGCTTTGCTCCGGTGCTCCAGTGCTCTATTAAAAGTAACATGCCTAGGATTGTCTAATACTTGGATGCTTTATCTTATTTATCTGCAATTGCCCTATGTTCTGATTGCTATGTGAATTCTCTTGTCCATGCAACGCCCGTCCATCCATCCCTATGCCTACCGCACTTGAATCCCACTATTACTGCTTTTGTTACTACTGTCTTTGCTTTACTACTGATGTTACTTTGCTATTCCTACTACAAAACTGTCGCTACTGATAAACTGCTGTGAGCAAGATTGTTTCCAGGTACAGCTAAATTGACAACTCAGTTGTTAAGGCTGATAAATATTCTTTGGCTCCCCTTGTGTCGAATCAATAAATTGGGTTTCACTTCCCTCGAAAATACTGCGATACACCCCCTATACTTGTGGGTCATCAAGACTATTTTCTGGCACCGTTTCCGGGGAGCATAGCTTTATTTATCAAGCTCACTTGGATTCTCTATTGTTCGCTGCCATCCATCCATCATGGGTAAGTCTCGTGATGGCAAGGTTCCTATTTTACCATCCACTACAAGAAGAGGTACGGTTTTGAACACCTCTGTTGCTCTTGATTCACCGTCTGTTATGAGTAAGTTCCTTACACCACCACATACACATACTACACACACTGCTACTACTGCTGAATCTGAAAATTCTGATGCTTATGATGCTACTTCTATTGTGCTTGATAAGAGTGGTTCATTAGGTCCTTTCCTAGATGCTACGATTGCTAGAACTATAGCTGAAAATACCGAAACTTCTGAGTCAAGTGAGAGTTATGATATTGAAGATGGTTATGTTGTGATGACCGATGAGTTTATTAAAGAATGTAAGAACACCCATGATAGGAGCACTGCTAAGAGTCTCCTTGAGAGGCGTACTATTAGACCCAAATTGTCTCCTGATGCTAAGTTTGCTGCTTCTCCCATAAACATTATAGATGAAGACTATGATTTCTCTCTCGATCTATCTTACATAGCTATTGTCGAGAAAGAACCTTTTTGTGGGACTAAGAATGAAAGTGCGGTAGCACATATGAATAAACTTTCTACCATGAGTGGCTTGTTTTCTGATGATATTAAGATGCGTACTTACTTTGTTGCTAAGATTTTTCCCTTTTCACTGAAAGGAGAAGCTAAAACTTGGTTTAGTAATTTACCTCATGGATCTATTGATAGCCCTGAGTGCTTGATTGGTACTTTCCTGTAGAAATATTTTCCTCCCGGTGCTAGACATGCTATTTTGCAGGAACTTTTTGATTTTAAACAGGGAGAAAAAGAGGTATTGCCCGAATCTTGGGCAAGGTTTTGTGCTTTGATTCATGCACAGGCTGGAAGTCCATTACCTAAGAATGAGCTTCTTGATATATTTTATTATGGACTAACCGGGGAATCTAGGACATACCTAGATAGTTGTGCTGATTGTGTTTTCAGGAATAGGACTCCTAAGGAAGCTGGGGAATTAATGGCTAAAATAAGCAAGAATTATGAAGATTGGACTCCTCCTAAACAAGCTATACCTGAAGTAATTGTACCTGAACCATCTATTCCTGTGCCTATTCCAACATCAGAGAAGAGGGGAGTTATTGAATTAAATGATGAAGTGATGAAAGAAGCTAAGAAATGTCTTAAGGAGAAGAGAATTAAAGCTGCAGATGTCAAGAATTTACCTCCTATAGAAGAATTATGTAAGCCTATTCCCTACTCACCCATTATTGAGGTAGACTCTCTCCAACACTTTGATGAAGGTGATATCCCTTACTCTAAACCTCCTGATCAATGCTTAGAAGAATTAGATATCTTTATTGTTAAGAAAGATAACTTTAATAAAAGGGTGCAAAATCATCTAATGGAAAACACTAGAGCTATTGTTGAGTTGAAAGATATTATGGAAAGAACCTCTAATGATGTTAAAATGATTGTTAAACACTTTCAAACAGTTCAAACTCAAATAGATCAACTCGTTAAAGTGCAAAATGACTTGTTAGTTAATGCTGCTAAAAGAAAACATGCTTATGAAATTAGAACTAGAAGTGGTGCTGCTACCCAGGATCCTCTATATCCTGAGGGGCATCCCAAAAGAATTGAGCAGGATTCTCAACAAGCTGAAAATAGTGGTTCTACTCGTAAGAAAAGGAAGAAGAAACATAAACTGTTGTAGAACCCTCTGAACCTGCTATAGATCCTAATAGTATATCTATCTCTAATGCTGAAACTGAAAGTGGTAATGAAGAAAATGTTGTTCCTAATGAAGAAAAAGTTGAAAAAGAACCTGAAAACCACACTAAGAATACTAAATACACCAAATAAGATTTTATTGCTAAGAAACATGGTAGTGAAAGAGAACCTTGGGTCCAAAAACCTATGCCTTTCCCTAATAAGAAACACAAGTCAATGGAAGATGAACACTATAATAAGTTTTGTGAGTGGATGAAGCCTTTATTCTTGCAAATTCCTTTGACTGATGCTATTAAATTGCCTCCTTACTCAAAGTATATGAAGGATATTGTCTCAAATAAAAGGAAGATCCCTAATGAAGAAATTTCTACTTTGCTTGCTAATTATTCCTTTAATGGTAAGGTTCCTAAGCAACTTGGAGACCCTGGGATTCCAACTATACCTTGCTCTATTAAGAACAGTTATGTTAGAACTGCTTTGTGCGATTTGGGAGCTGGAGTTAGTGCTATGCCTTTCTCTCTCTATAAGAGGCTTCAACTGGAAAAACTGATACCAACTGATATATCTTTGCAAATGGATGATAAATCTACCACTATTCCTATTGGTATATGTGAGGATGTACCTGTTCAAGTAGCTCATAATTGCTTGATATTAACTGATTTTGTTGTGCTTGAAATGCCTAAAGATGATAATATGTCTATTATTCTTGGGAGACCTTTTCTTAATACTGCAGGAGCTGTTATTAATTGTAATGAAGGAAAGGTGACCTTCAATGTTAATGACAAGGAACATACTGTCTATTTACCCAAGAAGATTGAAAGGACTTATGGTTTGAATTCAATTGAACATGTTGAATGCATTCAAGTTGGAGAAATATATTGTCCCATACCAAGAGAAAAATTTGAAACTATTATGATTGGGACCATTGCTATCAAGGTTGAGGTAACATAATCATTAGTCGAGTACAAAGTTTTGTCTCATATGCAATTGTTTTGGTAACAAGAACTGATCAACCTTGTTAACAAAAGGATTCCATTGAGCAAAACAATGTTTTCATTATGATTATCTCCGTTTATTTCTATCCTTTGCTTTTTAGTTTTTCCTTTCGTTTAGCTTTCTTTTTGTTGTTAGTTGCTTGCATGTTAGAACTTCTATAGTTCTAGCCTTGTTTTGTCCTTGCATCATGTTTCCAAAAGAAAAAAAATCTGTCTGTCAGAAAAATCATTCTTCTATTTCTGAAAAATGCCCAAAAATAAAGTGTCTCGAAAAATTCCAGAAAATTCATATTAAATTTTTACATGAAAAAAGGGGAAGAGGAGTACCTGGGAGGTACCAGGGGGCCCACCAGGCAGGCACACCACATGGTGGCGCGGCCAGCCTTGGGTGGCGCCATGCCCTGGTGTGGGCCACCCCTGGCCCCCCACTAACTCTCTCACCTGCCACTTTCTTCTCTCTCCCGAGTAAGCTCTAGTTCATAACTCAAAATCGTGTTCTTGTTGTGCTTGCTCTCGATTTTTTCGATCTCCTTGCTCAGCCCATCTTTCTTGCTGAAATTTGGAGCATTTGTTCCCTTGTATGTGACTCCTCCCCTTGTCCAAGTAGATTTGTGTTTAGTGGATTATATGTTGAGTATTTTGCTACTGTAGGTGACTGGTTATGAGGGATTGTAAGCTTGTTTGATGCTTAGATATATAGTTTTGATGCATGTTTAGGCCTCTTGCAAGTCCCTTTGAGTAGAATCCTTCATTATATTTACTTTGCAATCACTTGTTTAATAGGTGTTTAAATTTCAGAATACCAAGCATGAACAACCATACTTTTGGAGAGATATTTGAGAGTGATGCACCTAGGAGGTCAAGGCCATCAAGAATAGCATCTCAAGCTAGGCCATCATACAATGAAGATCTCATTGCAATTCGTATTGGTAGTGAAAGGGATGATGGGGATGCTCACCCATCCTCTTTTCCTTGTTTTACCTTCTTACAAGCTGCAGGTATTCTTGATGATTTCTTGCTACTGATTGAGAGGGTTAGTTTGACCTCATATATGCAAGATGAGAGTGCGCAATACGCTATGCTCACCAAAACTTTTGTTGAGAGCTTCACGTTTACTAACACACCCTATTAGTATATTGTCTCTTTTAAAGTCTATGATCTGCCCTTCACCATGCCTTTGGAGAGATTTTGCAGTATTATAGGTGTGCATATGACAGGGACCGTGAAGAAAATTCAAGGGCGACCCGCTGATTTGTTGGAGCTTTACCGAGGGTTGACTAATGATGATGACCGTGTGGCGCAACGCGGGAAGATAAGAAATATCCAACTCCCTGCTCTTAGATACTTTGCATATTATCTTGCTACTAGTGTACTTGGTAGGGAGAACACAAGTAATATCTCCAACTATCATTTAGCATTCCTTGCTGTTGCGCTTAACAATGACACTCGGTACAATCTTGGCTCGCTTATTGCTCGCGGCCTAGCTGCTAGGGGGGCTATCTATGGGGGCATCATTGCCTCACGTATAGTCAATGCATTAGGTCTTTCAGTGGATCCCTATGATGCTATGATGGCACCACAGAGGCTTGACCTTGTTGCTATGAAAGCTCATCACTTTGTCACTACTACTTCTGATTTGGACAGTCTAGTATATAGGATGCTTTTCACTGACGGGGATGAAAGGTAGATCCTTTTGCCATAGCCTTCTTTGTTTAGTGTTCACAGGAGACCACGTGGTCGCGCTCCAAGGAGGAGGTGGACGAGCAGCTTCACTTGCTGGGTTTCCACGAGCAGCACCAGGAGGATGTGCCCTCCTATGATTACTCCACGCATTACGGAGGGACGTACTCGAGTTTGCACCAGGATGAGGGACCTCTTCGGCGTACTAGGGTGACACTTCATCCTGGATAGCTTGGGATTGATACCCACTTAGGCCAAAAGCCTAAGCTTGGGGGGAGGTACGCCGACACCGCACTCATCTCCATATAATGTTGCATCGGTACTTTGTATATTCATGTTTTCATTCTCTTTTTAGTTTTCGTTCTTCTTTGCTTTTGCTTTCTAAAAACACAAAAAGACCAAAAGAAATTTTGTTGTTTATCTTTGATTTGCTTCTTCTTTTTGCCTTGGTTTTCTTTTCCATTTTTGCTTTGTTTGAACTATTCGAAAAACCCAAAAAGATTTTGCTTTGCTTGTTTTTCCCTTTTAGTTCTTGTTTAAAAATCGAGAACACCAAAAAAATTTGTCGTTCTTCTTTGGTTTTTGCGAGTTTGCTACAGGGTTCGGCGGTCCTCAGTGGATATTGGTTTCATATTATTATTCAAGACACACAAGTGAAGAGCAATAATGAGGATCAATGATAACTTGAGGCGTGGTAAGAGGGTGGTAACGAACTCTATTTGTTTTCATTTTTGTACATATACTCATCACTGTGGGCTTGCTTAGTCCGTTCAAGTAGGGTGTATGTTATCTTTGGATGCTCAGTAGTTCTTGCTTTCTTATGATTAGCTCCAACTCGCTAATAGTTTGTAGCATGTCTTATGAATGTTTGCTTGCATTGCTCTATTCATAAATTGGTATGACACCGCGGTATCCTCCTCTGAATGTTTCATTTGAATTGACTTGGCACATGCTCACGCATGCACATGAATGTCATAATCAGTTGAGCCTCGATGAATTATTTGACTTGAGGATCTTGAATCACTTTCATGCCATGAGTAGTCCTGTTTTGTTGCAAGCATGATAATGACAGCTATTGCTCTCTCGTTTGTCGCTCCCTTACTATTGCTAGCCTTCACTTCCACTGAGTGTTTACTCATGTTTCCAACTCCCTAAACCAAATATTTCCAAAGTGTCCACCATACCTACCTGTTAGCATCATTTGCTACTCCCGTGCATATTCAATATGCCTTGTTTTCTTCCGAATAAAATGTTTGCTTGTTATGGGAAAATTAGTTAGTAAAGCTCTCACGAACTTGATGGCACACTTCATTTCCTGCACTTAATAAACCTGAACCATTGTGAACTCTCCATGAAAGTTATATGCTTGCAAATTATAGGCTGGGGATTAGCAGAACCGTGCAGTAACGGGGAACGCTTTCAACACTTGTAAATATATACCCAGTTGATACCTTGCTCTTTTGTTTGCGGATGTCGTCGGTGTGAAATAAAAGGGGAGCTTGTAAGTCCATGGAGTTATGTATGGGTGTTAGAGAAACCCCTGGGCCGCTGGTCTAATCCATGCTGACATGGTGGAAACCTGCAGCGTAACCATAATGATATCTATGAAGCATTCTTCTTATAAAAAAAGAGAGAGATAGCTATTGAGAAAAAGAAAAAAAGAGATTTATGAAAAGAGGAAAGAGAGAAAAAAGCACCATTTTCCCATGGTAAAGAAGAAGATTGTTGAGATACTCATTGTTTGCTTGCCTTGTCATTTTGGTATGGGGATTCTTCCGTATCATCGGGCAAGGGGTACCCCGTTGGCGGTTCTCTATGATACGCACATACTTACGATGACAAGAACTTACCGGTAACTAAAGTTGAGTAGCATGAGGAGTGGCCCTCGTACTCAAGGGACTTGGGATTTTCAGTTTATAGTCTGTCAAGCATATAACTCAGATTGGACCTCACTTTCACCTTAACCACATTAAAGATGCTTATGATAGGGGCAATGAGAGCTCAAAGCTAATGAGTACCATACTTTCAGCATTTGGAAGCCTTTCAAATTATTCAAAACCTTTTCTTCTACTTGTTGAGTCTCCACATATTCTTTGAGCACCTTCTTGAGAGCATAGTTGTCATTCTTTGTGTTTGCTCCATTACTTGATTATTTGTGTTATGACTTTGATGCTTGTATCCTTGATATCTTTACTTCTAATCATCACTTGAACTTCAGAGGTGCCTTAATATTCATAATCAAACGGCAAGTCATACCACTCTATCATACCTTTTTATGAGCATTGTAATGTTGCTTATGTTTGTGCTTCATGCTACTTATTATTCTTGAGTTGGAATCTCTTCATAGCTTGTAATGACTATTAAGTAGACTCAGTTGCATACTATTTATTATGAACTGTCCAAGTAGTTGATCGCATTGCTGAGAATATTTACATCATATGAAGCAAATGTGTTCGTGACAGTTCTTTTATCGCACTCAGTTTTCAACTGAATTGCTTGAGGACAAGCAATAAGCTAAGCTTGGGGGGAGTTGATACGTCCAAAACGTATCTACTTTCCCGAACACTTTTGCTATTGTTTCTCCTCTAAACTTGTGTGATTTGGATACAACTAATGCGGACTGATGCTATTTTCAGTAGAATTGCCTTGGTGTCTACCTTTTTGTGCAGAAAATCAACTATCAGGAAAAATCCCGGAAAATATGCCAAAAATACTATTTCACCCGAAGACTCTAGGAGCCAGAATACGAGACGGAGAAGAGCCAAGGGGTGGCCACACCACCTGCTGGCGCGGGCCAGGCCAGGCCGCGCCAGGGGGTGGTGTGGGCCTCCCAGGCACCTCCTCGGCCTCTCTCTTCACCTATAAGGAGCCTTCTGACCTAAAAACTTCGGGGGGTTCGACGTTTTTCTAGAAGGAGTTCCGCTCTGCCGCCACCACCAGATTCCACGAAATAGCACCAGAAACTCCATTCTAGCACCCTGTCGGGACAGGGAATTGGAGGAGATCATCGCCATCATCATCACCATTGCTTCTCCATAGACCATCCATGTTTCCCCCATCTATGAGTGAGTAATCCCCCGCTATAGGCTATGGGGATGGTAGGGATTGGATGAGATCGTTCATGTAATGGCATCAGATTGTTAGGGCATAGTGCCTAGTATCTTTTATTAGTGCTTTATGACTTTGTTGTGACTTATTGTGCTTAATGCTTGTCACTAGGGCCCGAGTGCCATGATTTCAGATCTGAACATGTTATTGATTCATTATGATAGTATTGTTTCTGGTCTTATCTACAAGTTGTATACGCACGTTGTTGTCCGGAACCTATGGCCCCGAAGTGACAGAAATCGGGATAACCAGAAGGGAATGGCTTTGATGTGAGGATCACATGTGTTCACTGAGTGTTAATGATTTGCTCCGGTGCTCTATTAAAAGGAGAACCTTAATTGCCACTAGTTCCCTAGCGGCCCCGCTGCAAACGGGCTGGCTGGACAAAAGATGGTGTGCAAGTTCTCATTGCGAGCACGTATGACTATATATGGAAGACATGCCTAGGATTGTCTAGTACTTGGATGCTTTATCTTATTTATCTGCAATTGCCCTATGTTCTGATTGCTATGTGAATTGTCTTGTCCATGCAACGCCCGTCCATCCATCCCTATGCCTACCGCACTCGAATCCCACTGTTACTGCTTTTGTTACTACTGTCTTTGCTTTACTACTTCTGTTACTTTGCTATTCCTACTACAAAACTATTGCTACTGATAAACTGATGTGAGCAAGATTGTTTCCAGGTACAGCTGAATTGACAACTCAGTTGTTAAGGCTGATAAATATTCTTTGGCTCCCCTTGTGTAGAATCAATAAATTGGGTTTCACTTCCCTCAAAAATACTATGATACACCCCCTATACTTGTGGGTCATCAGCGCCTTGGGCTTGATCGAGGGCATGCGACCCTCCTCGATGGTCACCTTCTAGAGGTTGCAGAGGTGAAAACCAAGTGCCTAGTGCTTGGCTCTAAAGCCGTGGACATTCATGGACTCGCCGCAGGTTCTCACGTCCTCGGCATGCTTCACGAGGGAATTGAAGTCGGTGGTGTGGAGCCTCCTGGTGGTGTAGAAGGGGCACCTATAGACGTCGTCAACGAAGAAGTTATCGTACTAGCCGGACTTTCGCCTCCTCAACACCTGACGAGTCTTGGTGTCCTTGGACTCGTCGTCGCTGCAGACATCGCTACTATGCTCCTGTTGGAAAAAAAGTAGAGTGCAACAAGGACATGATTGAGATCCCCTGATTATTCCCCAAATCGGGGTTGATTATTTGCATAAATCAACCAATTGAGATAAATATTCGATTTGCTTTAAGAAAATCCTTGTGGGTTATCCTTGTGGGTTTGCAGAAGGTGATGGGACAATGGAGACAGTTGGGATAAGTATTCGATTTGCTTTAAGAAAATCCTTGTGGGTTGCAGAAGGTGATGGGACAATGGAGATAGTTGTGTGAGCGAGGAGTGATGAGTGAGAGTGAGGAGGCCTCTATAAAGGAGAAGGGAAGGGATGTTTTGTTGCACCACCATGCGAAGCATAACCGCGTACGCTACTGCACCGTGCACGGCCACACGTGTCCACTACCACCTCGTGCACCGCTACACGCGTACCGTGAGTCACGTTTTTTCCCTCGTGTCTAACCTTGGCGGCTTAGTTGTGCTCAGTTATACCCTCGAGTGTAACACTAGCAGTTTGGTTGTACTCAGTTTTGATGTCCAGTACTAACACTGCCGTGTGCAATATACTCAGTTTTACCCTCTGGTGATTGGCCAATAGAGAGTCAATGAATGGGTTTCAGCTAGCTAATTGAGTCATTTTATGCACAAAAATTCAAAAAGATCAAAACATAGTGGCATCAACCCAGGGAGTATTATTATGTGACCCGCCACCATAAGAAATGTATAGAAATCAAGTTTTAACCAAATCACCACTTCTCAAATCACCTACTATCTATGAAGGTTCATGGCTTTATACTCAAGCCTCTTTCCAAAACAACCCTCCCCAAAATATAGTTTGTCTGAATGAGGCAATAATTGTCAAACTGGTGTATATTTGAATTGCAAATAGTTTGATGTATGCCAAGATGTATTTTATTGTATAAAATAAGCATTTTCTATTTTTAAATCTCTTTCTATTTTCTATTTGAATCCCTTTGTCAGTTTTGCCCTTGTTTTTTAAGTTCTACTCGGTTTTGCCCTTGGTTTTTAGGTTCTACTTAGTTTTCCCCTGTCTCTTAGTCACAAACTCTCACAGGTGTGCTCATCTTGGCTGATATGCTCTGATTGGTTGAAACAGTTGTCACGTTGATTGTGTCCACCAACCATTGACCTCTCTGATCTAGCAGACAGGATAACACCTATATCTGTCAGGGGGCACCCCTCTATCGATGCAAAATAATGAATTTACCACCGGTACTTTAACTCCATAAAGAAATAATTTTGAATATAATTGAAGGGAAAGTGTTCAAAGTTGTATAATTTTCGTATATGCAAGTTTGTGCATTACATTCCACTCAATGAAAATGATAATTTCTCAAGATTTTCTTAGCACAACATTATCACGTATTAAGTGTGATTTCAAAGAGTTCAAATGTCTATAGTTTTCGTATATGCAAGTGTATGCATTACATTCCACTCTATGAAAATGGGAGAGAAAATTATAATCTCTCAAAACTTTGTTAGCACATCATTATCACGTTTTAAGTGCGATTTCATAGTACCAAAGGCTTATAATTTTCATATACGCAAGTTTATGCATTATATTTCACTCCATGGAAAGGATAAATGATCAGGATTTTATTAGTACAACATTATCATGTCATACGTGTGATTTCAAAGATTTCAAAGGTGTATAATTTCCGTATATGCAAGTTTATGCATTACATTTCACTATATGAAAATAATAATCTCTCAAGGTTTTGTTAGCACATTATTATCACGTATTAAGTGCGATTTCACAGTGATGAAAGGTGTATAATTTGCGTATATCCAAGTTTATGCATAATATTTCACTCCATAAAAATAACATAATCTCAAGATTTTCTTAACACAAGTTTCACAGTGTTCGAAGGTGTATAATTTTCGTATATGCACGAGGCAAAAAGATTTTAGTTTAGCAATCATTTTTCAAGCTCTAAAAATGGTAAACTCTCAAGATTTTCCTAGGACTACATTATCATGTCCAAATTGTAATTTGAAAGGGTTCAAGAGTTGTGTCCATTATAAACACTCTTTTACATTAAGAGTTCTATAATTTTTTTAATTTGAAAGTGTTCAAGAGTTGTGTCATTCTCTTATTTCTTATACATCCATCTCCCTAGATCTCAAAGTTTGACTTTTACCTCATAGATTCACTTGATTGCAGCCAAGACATTAACTCAATAAACCAATTAAATCATCATAAAGGCTTGCCGCCCGCATTCTCCACACCAAGCGCACGCCCAATTGAGCTCCCGAGTTGCGTCAGTTGATTGTCCACAGCAAGCGCACGGTTGCCACTGTCATCCTTCATACAGGTCAATGGAATGGCACCATACTATGGCCAGGACGAACGGGAGGTCGAAGTGAAGCTAGACAATGGGCTGCCGTCGTCGGAGAATAAGAAGAAAGGGAAGGCAACAACACGGGCGCGGGGCTGGCTCGGGGTCCCATCTTGCAACGCCAACCTGTGTAAGCTATGGGTTCGGTGCTCACGTGGATAAGCTATGGATCCCATCCTGATCTGGATAAGTGGAGAGTAGTGTCCGCTACGGGAACCAACAGCGGCCCCACTTGTCAGCATGTAATGGGAAGGGTCCACTCCGGGACCCGACAGAATGCAGCCCCACTTGTCAGCACGTAACGGCGCGGGTCGACTATGGGACCTGACTGAACGGGGCCCACTGTCAGCACGTACCGGCAAGGATGACAAACGACGAATTTTAGACCGTGTGAGATTTTCGTACAAGGAGATGGGCAAAAGTGAGGAAAAGTTAAGCGGTTGGGGAAAACAGAGTACAACCAAGAAACCGAGGGAACGAAAATAGAAATCCCTAAAAGAAAACCCCTGTCTTGTCCTCTTACATTGAAGAGGATTGGGACGCTTTTACATTCTTATTTTGTTATATTAAATTTGCATCTATTTAATCAACCATCTTGTTCCTTAACTTGTTTAGTGCATAATAAACTAAAACTTGTGACACTTTAGTTGTAAATAATAGATAGCTTTTCCTTCTTGCTCCTACGGATCGATACCCTACTTCCACAATGAGAGGTACTATGGTGATCCCCTGCACTTGGGGGTTATCAAGATACTTTTCTGGCGCTGTTGTAGGGGAGCGTAGCGCTTACGTTTCTATTCTTGTGTGCACTAGACTTTAGATTTGTTTTAGTTTGTTTTATATATTTCAATCATCTAAGCTTGGGGAGTTTTCTTTAACTTGTTTGGTTGTGAGTTTCTCATTAGATTTACTTTTAGTTTTTACTTTCCTTATATCAAAAACACATAAACATTATTATAAATTTTACTATGGATGATAAAGATGAACATGTTAATGAAAAAGATATTGCAACTAGCTCTAAAGAGACGCCTAGTGAAGAGGATATTGCTTTCACTGAAGATTTGATGAGTCTTGATCTAGATGACTTGGATAAATTTGAAGAAACCTTGAGTACCTTTTCTCTAGGAAAACTATTTCCTATTGCTAGTAAATGCATTGAACCTACAATATTCATTAAAGATAAGGATTATGATTTTGAAGTTGACCCTAAAATAATAGAAAGAGTTGAAGCATCTAAGTTCTATGGTAAAGAAGAAGAATTTCCCTCTGAGCACTTAATGAGTCTAGAAGATACTGCTTACCTATTTGGAAAAACTGAGATACAACAACACTATTGTTTCTTAAAACTGTTCCCCTTCTCTTTAGGAGGAGATGCAAAAATTTGGTACCAATCATTAGCTCCTAAGTCCATTACTAGTAAGAAAGCATGCTTGTATTTTTTTCCATAAGTATATCTCTGATAGTAAAGTACATGCTATGAAAATTGAAGTTAGTAGCTTTACACAAAACAAAGAAGAAAGTATCTCCCAAGCTTCGGGGAGATTTTGTGCCATTGGAAGAAGATGTTATGCGCATGGTTTTAAGGATAATGAACTTCTTGATGCATTTTATAATGGACTAACTGAAAGTTCTAGAACCTATCGATGGTCCACGGTAAATCTTGCCATCCTCCTTTGGATTTAGAGCACAAAGCCTATTGGGCTGTTAAAACTCTGAACTTTGACTTTAAGACCAGGAGAGAAACGTCTCTTGGACATTAATGCATTAGGTGAACTTAGAAATGAAGCTTATGAAAATGCTAAAAATATTTAAAGAAAAATTAAAAAATGGTATGATAGAAAATAAAGAATTTAAAGTTTTGCTCTACAATTCTTGGCTAAAGATTTTTGTAGGAAAATTGAGATCCAAGTGGGAAGGTCCATATAAAGTTGACGAAGCATATCATTTAGGGGCGATGAAATTGAAAAGTAATGTCCCTTCTTCATCTTGGATTGTTAACGGGCAGCGGTTAAAGCACTACTGTGTTGGAGAGCTAAACACTATGGAATGGATATCTTTAATGATGTCCGAGGAATACATCAAATAGCGGTATGATAAATCACGCACTTACTAATCTCTTTTATATCACTCTTTTGCTTTCTCGAGACCTTTTCTGTCTTGCCGTCTATTTTCTTATTTCTCCCCCTCCTCTATTGATTGAACTGAGCTATTTTTTGACCTGGTACGGGCGGACCATATGGTCGAACGTTCCCATACCGCAAGTCGTTAAATACTCAGTACCGTTTCCGATTTTTATTTGATCTCCTGAGGGTCGGTACGACCGGGACATACGATCACCTCCCACAGTATGATAGGTCATTAAACTCTCTGTACACTTTGTCCCATTGCTCTTTTGTTTTGTTGAAAAAAACTTACCATTTCGGAAGAGGTCGGTAACATCCAGTACGGGTGCACGGTACAGGAATATCCTGCCCGTACCGACGACCTGAACCGACTGCTATTGCCCTTTTTCTTGATTTGTTTTCCCTTTTTGTTTTTCTTCTTCCTTAAATTTTCTTGTGCCTCTTGAATCTAGGGTTTGTCCTCCACCTACGTTTTTCATATCTATCCTCATGCGTCAGATCTCACTTGATTGTTCAAGAGTTATTCAGCCTTTTCACATCAAGCAGATCAGGACGAATAAGGAGGAGACATCTTCGGCAAAACCAAAGAGGAGGGGACCCGAAAGGGATCCATCGTCCTCTTCAACCCTGGAATCTACTCAAGAGGTGCCACATCTCAATTGGTAGGACATGTTCCCACATAAGTTGGAGATGCTAAGACATGTGGATCAAAGGAAGAACAAGGAATAGTACATATTGAATCCTTACATGTATAATCTTTGCAGATCATCTCCTAAATCTTCTCCTGGTTCCTCAATCCATAAGGAAGGGAAACAAGACGATATTAGAGAGAAGAGCGTAAACCTCGAAAATATTTCCAAAGCATGTGTTGAGGCCATCGGTGAAGGGATTGATTCCTACTGATTGATGGGGAAAGACCTTGATAAAACGGTTGATAACATTGATGGTAGGGTCCAATTCATAGCAAGATTATTGCTGAGATGGCTGATGACAGGAAGCTGCTCTGCAAGATAATTAAAGAGCAACATGCTAGTATTATAGAATTTTCCACTCGTTTTGCCTGTATTGCCCATTCTTGTAGCCTCAAAGCGGAAGACGAGGAAGAGGACGATGATTTCTTTACTCCAAAGAAGGGATAGGTACTCACAAGGAGTCATGTGATCTTTCCCGGCTTGATTCCAAGCTTGGGGGTCTATTTATGCCTCGTAATCTACTTCCCCATGTTTAGCATGTTTACTTTCCTGCACGCATGTTAGGTTCTAAATTCCAGCATTGGCATTAGCTTCATTATCAGTTTCTTTTGGTCTAAGGAAATATTTATATCCAATAAGATTTTGGGACTTTATGATATTTGAAGAGATTTTTATTTATGATTATTGTATTGGATGTATGATGAGTGTTATGATACTTGTACCACTGTTATGATTTTAGGGTCTTCCACACCAACAAAGTATTAATAAGTTATGAAAAGGAAATCTTGATAGCATGTTATACTCATTCGTTTGAACCAACAAGAGACATAAAGAGTATTAACATGATCTATTTATATTATTAAGAAAAAATAAAAAGACTTTGTTATCAAAGAATTTTGATAAAAGGAAAAAGTGCAAGTTGACAAAAGATACTCAAGCAATGATCATAAGTTATTCATTTCTCAATCAAGTGATCATCTAATTGATCTTGATGATTTTATAATATGCCTAATCTTCAAACTTTTTATAAAGTATTGATACAAAAGGTGTGAAACCCTCTAAGTCATGTGATGTGTGAGAGTATAATATAACTCACGATGCAGTTCTATATCTGATATTGTGATTATGCTTCAAATTGCCTCATTTATGGTAATGACTCGTCCCTCATGAACATGATGACCTTGTCCATAAGCCACCATCTTGCTCGGGGACGAGCAAGAGTCTAGCTTGGGGAAGTTGATGAATCTAGTTTTGAAGCATATTTACCTTATGTTTTTGCACAAGTAGAGTAGGATTTTTGGTATTTTACTGCGCTTGCATGCACCTTTTTGTCCTTGTTCCAACAGGATCCCGAATCATTAATTCTTTTGTGAATATATCAATTGGGACTATCATGTTATGTAGTAATATGATATTTCTAAGTGATAAATGTCATTTAAATAATGTTTCCGTGCACATGGCAGAAGAGAAGATGCAAGGAAAGGCTACAGAGGGTTTAACGACCATAGGTACGGGCGAAGCTTGCCCGTACCGTCTGCCCATACCAACTGTTAGTTCATCCGCCTCGTCAATACTCTCACCTCGTGAAGACGGATCACATATCCAACATTTATATATACTTCCAGTCTCAAAATACCACACTAGAGAGGTATCTGGAGGAGAAACTAGGAGAAGGGTGAATCCTTGCTGCTTCACGGATCATCAGAGGACATCGCATCATTCCCTTCATCATCAACCGTTGCAGCTCCATCACCATTACTATTCCCTTCTTCATATATTAGATCCTGTTGTAATTCCAAATACAATTATGGTTTGCATTAGATCGATCTTTATACTTTTTACCCATCCATATGAATATGACTATGTTGTTAATTGCTTCCATGTGTGAGTAGTTCTCTTTGTTCTTGGAGAGATGAAGAAACCCTATTATAAAATGAAATAAAGATGATCTAGTACATTTTTCCATGATCTATTGGTCTGATATTGTGTTGGATCTCTCTCTCGATGGTATGTGAAGTTGGCCACATCTCATTTGCCTCTAGAACTAAAGAGAGGGAGATACTCTTTTGGACATGTATCGGAGTATGGCCAGTGCAAAGTGATGACAGTAGGAATTGACTTATAACCTACACGGTAAAAGGGAAGGAGTTAAGAGGGCCTCACTAAGATTATTACGATATCCATGGGGAAACTCTTAATTGTGGTGGCATGTACGAGTTATTGCTTTCAGGCATCACATTAGTTATTTAAAGATGACCTCAATACCTGATTCAAGAAAAGACTGCTCACGAGTCTTTTAGTTAACATCTTATTATTGAGCTCTCTCCACACATGTCATGACATAATAAATAGATTATCCTAATCATAAATAATTATCATATGCTAGTGGTGTATCCTACATCCCCGAGAACGCTTTAGCTTTAATGAGCTCCAACACTGTTTCCCAACGCTTTCACTTTTGTTTACTTTTCTTGCTTTTATTACTTTCTCGCATTTTAACAAAACCTTTCAAACACCCTTCACTTAAGATCAAATGCATCTTGCAAGTATCCTTGGTAGATAGTGATGAGGGGCATAAAGACCTTAACAAAATAGCTTTATGTGGATTCGATACTCTTATTTCAAAACTAGCTACAATCGATCTGTGATCTTGCAGTCATCAGCCATCATCGCAACCACCACCACCGCCGACAACCATAGTCATAACCACCGCCGTCGTCGTGGTTATTCTCCACCAGACAGTTTTGCACAATCTTAGTCATAACCACCGCCGTTGCCGTGGTTATTCTCCAGCGGACAGTTTTGCACAATCTGCCGGAAAGACTTCCACAATCTGAAACATGTCGAGGCAAACGTGTCCGATGACACCCAATTGCTTCTTTTAAAATTTCGTCGTTCGGAATTACTCGCCCAACAAGATACCAGTCTCTCCATCACGTCACCGGACATGTCGCCGGACTGTCCGGCCGGTTACACACCGCCTCCACACGCCCACCAAGTCTGCATGCCGACACCGTGCCGCCACACCGCCAGCCCTGCCAGCACACACCTACAAGGCGAGGCCGAGGCGTGTGCCGGTCAAGCCGAGTCACCGCCACCAGCTCGCCGGCCACGGCCATCGCCGGTGATGATCCGGCGTACAGCCATACTACTACATATATGTTGCTAGAAAGATGTATAATTAGGTTGAGCTATACAGGTTTTGTATAGGGTTATGTATCATGTCTATACTAGTAACGAAGGGGTATCAAGCGATCTGGGCCATTCTTATGTTTGAGATTATACGAATATGATACGAGTTTAGGGGGAGAGGGTTGTACTCCTTATCGAATAGGTTAATAGAGCCAAAATAGATAATAAATAAAATCGTCGGCAGCCAAGGACAATAACTTTCCATTCCAACCTTGCAGACACATCGACTCAATAATATGTGAGACGGTACTCCACGGTGGGAAGTCCCAAAATATTTTTTAGAAAGAGCCTCACGGTCAACTCTGAAAACTCTCGTTATAAGAGTTTAGATAGACAGCAAATAATTCAGAGTAAGGAAAGCCGATTTTTTTTTTTCTTGCTAACAGTCTTGACATAAACCTCGCTATAAATTGAAGGAGATTCATCTAGTATCCAAGCACTTTAGATATCAGCCTAAATAAACATGAGATAATCATCTATGAAAAGAAGACGTGATATCCATGGAGCCTTATAACTCATCCTGATTGTTAGAACATATAACCGTATATGTGTATTTGTATAGAGATATCGGTTGTATATGTGTAATCGGTGTGTATATGTCCGTGTCGTATGTGACAAGGACTTTGTATTGTATCCTCCTATGTATAGATTAATACAAGACACCACAATGTGTGATTTCCCTATCTTACATGGTATCAGACGCAAAACCCTCACCTGCTCCGCCCCTCCACTTCCGCCACCACCGAAACCGCCACCCCTAGCTCCGCGCTTGCCATGTCCTCCTCCGATGAGACCGAGGCCGCCAAGGCGCTCGCTGCCTCCAAGGGCTCTCCGAAGTCGAGGTCGTCCAGGCCAAGCTGCCTCTCACCCCGTCGCGGATCGGGCGTGGGGTCTTTCTCTCTGACCTCGCTGCACGCCTAGGTCATCGGCCTCCACTTCATCAAAGGGCACGTTCCCATCGAGCTCGCGCTTGACACCGGTGTACATCGCCAGTGGTACACCTTCTTCCGTGCCGCCGTCCGCAAGTACGCCCTCATAGTCACCTCGACACTGACGCCCTCGCTGCTCTGACACCGGAGTGATCTCTCCTCGATGCCATCGTCGTATCATGGCTCTATGGATCTGTCTCTCTCAGCATCCTCGACGCCGTCATGCCGACCGACAAAGATCCCCTTGTCGTCGATCTGTGGAATAGCATCAACGGCCTCTGCGAATATCCCAATATCAATGGCCAACTTCAACTCACGACCGAGCTCGGCAACATCAGCATGGGCGAGCTGAGCATGTCGGAATACCTGAAGAAGGTTAAGGCCCTCTCTAACAGGCTTCCGGATCTTAGTGCACCAGTCAACGACACCGAGACGGTGACCCACTGCCACAACAGTTTGTCCGAGCAGTACGAAGGCGCTGCTGATGTGATCTCCTTCATGACCGGGATCACCCTCGCGCAGTGCCGATCCATGCCAGAGCTTCAGGCCATAAAGCGCAAAAATCGCCTTGCTCGCAACAATGATACAAATCTCTTCACCACTGTTAGTAACCCTAGAAAGGTCAACGGCAAGGCCAAGAAAAAGAAGAAGGCCGCCACGGAGGCTGCACAAGAGTTCGCAATCGTCAAGGCACCAATCCCACAGGCTGCCGCTCCTCCCACCTGGACGACGCCACAACTTCCTTGGAATGGCGCGATCTAGATGTGGCCCTACAGCCCCAAGATCCTCGGTCGGCAGCCTAGGTACGTGCAGCGCCCTCCGCCACGGACACATGCGTTCTACACGCAAGGGCCATATGGCATGTCACCCACCCCCTACACGCAACTGTTGGGTTTGCAACATAGAAAACAAAAAAATTCCTACGATGGGAACTATTATACGCTAAGATCTATCTACTAGATACAAACAACGGGTGGATATATATCCATAGATAATATACCCTCGAAGAACAACAAAGCTTTGTTAAGGAGATGGAACTCGTGGATAATGTAGTCGAACGCTTACAAATCTCAAGATCGTGTGGAAGTCCTAGCGCCGCAAATCAGCAGCGCATCTGTCCTCGCACACACGTTCAGGCCACCGAACAACCTTCACCTCCTCGCTCCAGCGATGTAGCAGAATCAGCAACTCCTTTCAGACGAAATGCCACCGGGAACATGTATCTCGCTAATCCGAGACAATCGGGAAATAATTCTAGAGGGGGAGAGAGATCCTTCACGAGGAGGTGTTGGAAAGAAGGAGTGAGAGGGGGGCCTTTTATAGGAGGAGGGGGTACCCCTCCCCATGTCCGGCGCCCCACGGGGGGTGACCCCTCGCCTCCCCCATTCATGTGGTGGTAACCCCCTCCACATAAATTTGCCCCTTCACATTCTCTTTTAAAGTCTCCATTTTAAATGCATTGAATTTCTCCAAATTTAATGCTCTCTTATTTAATAAAACTCTTTTATTAATTTTATTCAGAATTTTTTAATTACTTTAATTAACAAACATTCACATAAAACCCCCTACAACATTTCAATATCACATGCAGAACCAATTTCAGCAATTTCACCCGAAACAATTTTAGTGTCTATTGAAATAATTCTAGCGCTTTGTAGTTCTTTCGTCTAGAACATATTTTATCCAAATTGTGTTTGGAAACCCTTAAGTGTGTCACCCTATGGTTCGCGAATAATGCAGAGATGATCGAGACCCTTCTAAAATCAATAATCAGATGTAGGACCTGGAGATCCATACTGACTCCCACACATTCAACGATGACTTCTGTGATCGAGAGAACCTTGAATGGTAGTAACTAAATCCCTTTGTCTTGCATATATTATCTGCCCGAGATTTGATCATCAGTATCACAATACTTAGTTTGATCTTGTTACTGACATGCACTCTTTTCTCATTCTCGTGATATAACATCCTAGTGATCACATCACTTGCTTGTAAGCTATATTAATGTGATATCACCGAGAGGGCCTAGAGTATATCTATTCGTCATCGGGATTGACAAATTCCACTCTTGATCCATGAGACTCAACATAACACCTTAGGAATACCCGAACCCATCTTTATAGTCACGCTGTTATAGTGTGACGTTTGATGTTATCAAAGTATTCTTCCGGTGTTAGCAATTAATATGATCTCATGGTCTAAGGATAAAGATTACTTCCTATGATGTTATAGCAATATAAACATAATGACTTTGATCGTAATGCTATACTTCGGATGAATGTTCATCACATCATTCACCAATGTTGTGACCTCGTTATTAACAACATCCAATCTCCATGATCAGGAAACCTTGATCATCTTGTTAATCAACGAGCTAGTTTATAGAGAGGCATAACTAGGAACTTTCTATTTGTTTGTTAAGCACACATGTATTAAGATTTCCGTATTAATACAATTATAGCATGTAAAATAAACGTCTATCATATCCTTTGAATACATATAATAACAACTTTATTATTGCCTCTCAGGACATATTCCCTTCAGTCTCTCACTTGCACTAGATACAATAATCTAGTTTACATAGTGATAAATCTAACACCCATGGAGTTCTGGTGTTGATCATGTTTTGCCCTAGGGAGAACTTTAGTCAACGGATCTGCTCCATTTAGGTCCGTGTGTACGTTACAAATCTTCAATCTCCATCCTTGACATGCTCGCGGATGGAGTGAAACTGGCGCTTAATATGCTTGGAATTCTTGTGAGACCTTGGTTCCTTGGCATTGGCTATGGCTCTATTGTTGTCACAATAGATCACCATTGGGTCTAACGCACTACGAACCACACCTAGTTCCGTTATGAACTCCTTCATCCAAACCGCTTCATGTGCTGCTTCTGAAGCAGCAACATTTTCCGCCTCCGTCGTTGATCCAGCTACCACAGGTTGTTTGGAACTCCTCCAACTAATTGCTGCTCCGTTCAAGAGAAATACGTATCCGGCTTGAGACTTAGATTCATCCGGATTGGTGTCAAAGCTAGCGTCGACATAACACTTAGCGACCAGCTCTTCTTCACCCCCATATACAAGAAACATATCCTTAGTTCTTCTTAAGTATTTAAGGATATTCTTGACCGCTATCCAGTGTTCCGAACCTGGATCAGATTGGTATCTACTAGACAAACTAATAGCATGTGCCACATCCGGTCTTGTACATAACATGGCATACATTATAGAGCCTATGGCTGAAGCATAGGGGATCTTATCCATTATCTCTCTTTCTTCTACCGTAGTCGGACTTTGAGTCTTACCCAATGTCTTGCCTTATAACATAGGTAAGAACCCCTTCTTACTTCCGTCCATATTAAACTTCTTTAATATCTTATCAAGGTATGTACTTTGCAATATCCCAATTAGGCGCTTTGATCTATCTCTATAGATCTTAATGCCTAATATATATGATGCTTCACCAAGGTCCTTCATCGAAAATTTGTTGTTTAGATAACTTTTAACATTGTTCCAAATAATATGTCATCCACATATAATATCAGAAATGCCACATTGCTCCCAGTCACTTTCTTGTAAATACAAGCCTCTCCATAAGTTTGGACAAATCCAAACTCTTTGATCACCTCATCAAAGCGGAGATTCCAACTCCAGGATGCATGCTTCAGTCCATAGATGGATTGTTGGAGCTTGCGTACCTTATTAGCATCCTTAAGATCGACAAAACCCTTAGGTTGTATCATATACAACTCTTCTTCAATATTACCATTGAGAAACGCAGTTTTGACATCCATCTGCCATATTTCATAATCGAAACATGCAGCAATTGCTAACATAATCCTAACCGACTTTAGCATCGCTACGGGAGAGAATGTCTCATCGTAGTGAACTCCTTGAATTTTTTGAAACCCTTTTGTGACAAGCCGAGATTTATAGATGGTCACATTACCATCAGCATCAGTTTTTCTTTTGAAAATCCATTTATTCTCAATGGCCTTTCGGTCGTAAGGTAAGTCCACCAAGGTCCAAACTTGGTTTTCGTACACGGATTCCATCTCAGATTTCATGGCGTCTAGCCATTTGTTAGAATCCGGGCTCATCATCGCTTCTTCATACGTCGCAGGATCATCTATTTCATCAACCATGAAATTCATAATAGGATTTCCATACAGTTCAGGAGCTGCACGTGTCCTGCTTGACCTGCGAGGTTCGGCAGTGTCCTCTTTCGAAGTGTCATGATCATTATCATTAGTTCCCTCTTCATTCGGCGAAGTCAACTCCGGAACACTTTCTGGCGCTGCACCACTCGCCGTTTCATGAAGAGAAGGTTCAATAACCTCTTTGAGTTCTACCTTCCGACTACACACGCCTTTCGCGAGAAAATCTTTCTCTAGAAAGGATCCATTCTTGGCAATGAAAACCTTGCCCTCAGATCTATGATAGAAGGAATACCCAATTGTTTCTTTAGGGTATCCTATGAAGACGCATTTTTCCGCTTTAGGTTCGAGTTTATCAGGTTGAAGTTTCTTCACATAAACATCGCAACCCCAAACTTTAAGAAATGATAGCTTAGTTTGTTTCCAAACCATAATTCAGACAGTGTAGTTTCAGCGGATTTAGACGATGCCCGATTTAAAGCGAATGCAGCGGTTTCCAGTGCATAACCCCAAAATAACAGTGGCAAGTCAGTCAGAGACATCATAGATCGAACCATATCCAATAAAGTATGATTACGACGTTCCGACACACCATTACGTTGTGGTGTTCCGGCAGGTGTGAGTTATGAAACTATTCCACAATCTCTCATGTGTGTGCTAAAATCGTAACTAAGATATTCACCTCCACTGTCAGATCGCGGAAATTTAATCTTTCTATTACGATGATTTTCCACTTCATTCTGAAATTCCTTGAACTTTTCAAAGGTTTCAGACTCGTGTTTCATTAAATAGATATACCCGTATCTACTCAAATCATCTATGAAAGTAACAAAATAACGATATCCACCTTGCGCCGACACACTCATTGCACCACATACATCTGTATGTATGATTTCCAATAAATCTGTCGCCCGTTCCATTGAAATGGAAAATGGCGTTCTAGTCATCTTACCCATAAGGCATGGCTCACATGTATCAAATGATTCAAAATCAAGTGATTCCAAAAGTCCATCAGAATGGAGTTTCTTCATGCGTTTAACGCCAATATGACCTATACGGCAGTGCCACATATATGCAAATATATCATCATCAAGTTTAATCCTTTTAGCATCAACATTATGAATATGCGTAACACTATTATCGAGATCGAATAGAAATAAACCATTCATCACAGGTGCATGACCATAAAAGATATTATTCATATAAATCAAACAACCATTGTTTCGGACTTAAATGAATAACCACTTCGCATCAAACATGATCCAGATACAATGTTCATGCTCAGTGCAGGCACCAAATAACAATTATTTAGATTTATCACTAATCCCGATGGTAGGTGGAGAGGCAATGTTCCGGCAGCGATCACATAAACTCTTGATCCATTGCCGACATGCATCTTGACCTCAACCCTTGCTAGTGGTCGCATGTTCCGCAACCCCTGATTCGAGTTACATATATTAGCAACCGATCCAGTATCAAATACGCAGGTGCTACTGCGAGTACTAGTCAAGTCCACATTAATAACATGTATATCATATATACCTTTGTTTACCTTGCCGGCCTTCTTGTCCGCCAAATACTTGGGTGCAGTTGCGCTACCAGTGGCCGGTCCCCTTACAATAGTAGCACTTGGTATCAGACTTAGGGCCAGCCTAGGATTTCTTTTCAGGCACGGCAACAGATTTGCCTCCCTTCTTTCCCTTCTATTTACCCTTCTTGTCTTTCTTGAAACCGGTGGTCTTATTGATCATCAACACTTCATGTTCTTTCCTAATATCCACTTCTACAGTCTTAAGCATTGACAGAAGCTCGGGGAGAGACTTCTTCATGCCCTACATGTTATAGTTCATCGTGAAGCTCTTGTAGCTAGGTGGCAGAGATTGGAGAACACGATGTATGCCTAAGTCAATGGGAATAGTTATTCCTAAAGACACAAGCTTATCGGCATACCCAGACATTTTGAGTACGTGCTCACAAACCGAGTTGTTCTCTTCCATCATGCAGCTAAAGAACTTTTCTGAAGTATTATAAATCTCTACGGCAGCATGGGTATCGAAAATCATTTTCAATTCACCCATTGTATCAAAGGCATTGATGTTTTAGAAACGCTTTCGATGTTTCGGATCTAGCCCATACAGTATGCCGCAATAAACTAAGTTGTGGTCCTCCTAACGAGTCAAATAGACATTCTTTTCGTTGTCAGGGGCATCAGGAGCTGGTGGGGGGTCCTAGCGGTGCTTCTAGCACAAATTGCTTTTGTGCAGCAGTGAGGAGAATCCTCAAACTCATGGCCCAGTTGGTAAAGTTTCTATCATTTGCCGCAAGTTTCTCTTTCTCCGTGAACACATTGAAATTAAATGCAGGTGGTGCCATCTACAACAGAATTTGTAAAGCTTAGACTAATTTTATGATAGATCGAGTTCAACTAATAAAAATATGAATGAACTCCCACTCAAAAACAACATCCCTCGTGTCTTTTTGGTGATTACATGAACCAAATCCACTACACCAAGTCCGATCATCAAGTGAGTCGGTGTAGCTTCAAATGCAAGCATCTATATGGGCATCATATCAACTATATGACTCATGCTTAACCTTTTGGTCCGTGTTTCGAGGCCATGTCTATACATGCTAGGCTCTCCAAGTAAGAACCTTAGTACTCGCGTGTGTAAAACTGTCTTACACCCGTTGTATGAAAGCACGGAGTCGAGTACACCCAATCATCACCTGATGTCTCGAAACACGATTCATAGAACGGTGTATACTTAAGGAAGAACACAATTTTTATCTTGATATTTAAATGAGGGATCATCTTATAATGCTACTAAAGCGCCAAACAAGCAATATAAGATGCAAACATCAAATGTATAAAGTGAAATGATATGGTTCTTGCACTTGATCACTATCATGTGCATCGTGGTATGATCTTTATCATTCATTTTTGTGTAAGGCCAAGGTATATGGAACTTACACGTTAGGTGTGTTGCAAGAGTATCAACTATACATCAACTTAAAACATTACCATATCATGACACCAGCCATCAACGATCTAAACTAGATGCTTCTAATTTATTAATTGCAAGTTTTACGTGGCTTAGGGCTTTCGAAGATAGAACCGTTCTTACCTACGAACATGGAACCACAATGATGATAATCAAATTATTAGCAACTCGTTGTAAATCAGATATTAACTATAGTAAGAGAGATAGACACCCGCTAGCCACTTATGCAAAACTAGTTGCATGTCAAGCGTGGCACAGGTCTCATGTGCGAGGACATGTAAAGTTAGTCCAGCCCGCTTCATCCCACTATGCCACCAATATCCAAAATACATGAAAGAAGAATTAACATGATCATCATTGCCCACATACTCATATGTGTACTACCCGTGCGAAGCATCTATGAATAGATCAGGCTCTGATACCACTGTTGGGTTCGCAGCATAGAAAACAAAAAAATTCCTACGATGGGAACTATTATACGCCAAGATCTATCTACTAGATACAAGCAACCGGTGGATATACATCAATAGAGAACATACCCTCGAATAACAACAAAGCTTTGTTAACGAGATGGAACTCGTGGATGATGTAGTCGAACGCTTGCCGATCTCAAGATCATGTGGAAGTCCTAGCGCCACAAATTAGCAGCACATCCGTCCTCGCACACAAGTTCAGGCCACCGAACAACCTCCACCTCCACGCTCTAGCGATGCTGCAGAAGCAGCAACTCCTTCCAGATGAAATGCCACCGGGAACATGTATCTCGCTAATCCGAGACCATGGGGGAATAGTTCTAGAGAGGGAGAGAGATCCTTCACGAGGAGGTGTGAGGAAGAAGGAGTGAGAGGGGGGCCTTTTATAGGAGGAGTGAGGTACCCCTCTCCATGGTCGGCGCCCCATGGGGGTGACCTCTCACCTCCCTCATTCATGTGTAGGTAACCCCCTCCACATAAATTTGCCCCTTCACATTCTCTTTTAAAGTCTCCACTTTAAATGCATTGAATTTCTCCAAATTTAATTCTCTCTCATTTAATAAAACTCTTTTATTAATTTTATTCAGAATTTTGTTAATTACTTTAATTAAAAAACATTCACATAAAACCCCCTGCAACATTTCAATATCACATGCAGAACCAATTTCAGCAATTTCACCCGAAACAATTTTGGTGTCTATTAAAATAATTCTAGCATTTTGCAATTATTTCGTCTAGAACATATTTTATCCAAATGGTGTTTAGCAACCCTTAAGTGTGTCACCCTACGGTTCACGAATAATGCGAACATGATTGAGACCCCTCTCAGATCAATAATCAGAAGCAAGACCTAGAGATCCATACTGACTCCCACACATTCAACGATGACTTCTATGATCGAGAGAACCTTTAATGATAGTAACTAAATCCCTTTGTCTTGTGATATATTACATGTCTGAGATTCGATCATCAGTATCTCAATACTTAGTTTGATCTCGTTACTGACATGCACTCTTTTCTTGTTCCCGTGATATAACATCCTAGTGATCACATCACTTGCTTGCAAGTTATCTTAATGTGATATCACCGAGAGGGCTTAGTGTATATCTATCCGTCATCAGGATTGAAATTCCACTCTTATCGATGATCCTCAACATAACACCTTCGGAATACCCGAACCCATCTTTATAGTCACCCTGTTACGGTGTGACGTTTGATGTTATCAAAGTATTCTTCCGGTGTTAGCAATTAATATAATCTCATGGTCTAAGGATAAAGATTACTTCCTATGATGCTATAGCAATATAAACATAATGACTTTGATCGTAATGCTATACTTTGGATGAATGTTCATCACATCATTCACCAATGCTGTGACCTTGTTATTAACAACATCCAATGTCCATGATCAGGAAACCTTGATCATCTTGTTAATCAACGAGCTAGTTTATAAAGAGGCATAACTAGGAACTTTCTATTTGTTTATTAAACACACATGTATTAAGGTTTCTGTATTAATACAATTATAGCATGTAAAATAAACATCTATCATACACTTGGAATACATATAATAACTATTTTATTATTGCCTCTTAGGACATATTCCCTTCAGCAAGGGCCCTATGGCTACGGCTATGCCCCTACACCGCCGTCCTACATCCTCGGCGCCGCTCCATCATCACCGACACCATCAACCGCATCGTGGGATCAATCCGCGTTGATATACCAGTTCTAGATGATGGGCTTGCAAGCACCCAGAGACTGGGTAATGGAAACTGGTGCCTCCTCCCACTTCGAGTCCGACCCTAGTATGCTCACCTCTGTGTTTCTTCCTTGCTCCTCTCCTCGTGTTGTCGTTGTCGGTAATGGTTCCACTCTTCCGATCACCGCTACCGGGCATGGACGTTTTCCTATACCCATCTCATCGTGTCCTCACCATCTCCGCAATGTGTTAGTAGCTCCTAACAAAGTTAAATTTTTTTCTGTTCATCGGTTCGCAACTAATAATCGTGTTTCTGTCGAATTTGACCCTCTTGGTTTTTCTATGAAGGATCTACTCACCAGGAATAAGATTCTCAGATGCAATAGCCTCGGAGACCTCTAACCTTTCCGCACTGCCTCCACCAGCCGTCCCCATGCCCTCCTCATCGTCGATCTGGGCTATGGCACCTTTCGGCTTGGACACCCTTGGCGGCATGCCATGGAGTCATTAGCTTGCTCTTCGGTTATTCCTAGGGAGAATAATAAAATTAGTTTGTGTCATGCTTGTCAGTTAGGTTGTAATGTTCATCTTCCTTTTTCTTCCACCAATCGTGTAACAACTACTCCGTTTCACATAATTTATTCTGATTTGTGGACATCACCCATTAAGAGTATTTCTGGCTTTAAGTATTATCTTGTTTGTTTCGATGATTTCACTCAATATGCTTGGGTTTACCCTCTATGGTCTAAGTCAGAAACTTTCTCACACTTGGCGTCCCTACACAGTTTAGCCCTCACCCAGTTTCCTGCAAATTTGCAAGCCATTTAGTGTGACAATGGTCGTGAGTTTGATATTCCCTCCTTCATTCTTTTGCCTAATGCCATGGAATAGCAATCCTCTTTTCATGTCCCTATACATTTCAAAAAAAGGTAAAGTTGAACGGATTATTCGCACTCTTAATGACATCACTCGCACGCTTCTCATTCAAGCTAGCATGCCGCCTCTTTTCTGGGTAGAGGCTCTACACACAGACGTTATGATACATAATCGGCTGCCTTCCAAGGAAATCTTGGATCATGTTCCTTTCCGAGATCTTCATGGCATCGATCATGCATATGCTGGTCTTAGAGTTTTCGGATGCTTATGTTACCCAAATACCGCTGTAGTTGCACCGCACAAGCTTGTGCCCTGTTCTATGCCCTGCGTGTTCCTCAGATATCCATCCCATCATCACGGCTATCGTTGCCTTGATCGTTCCACCTAAAATATCATCATCTCTCATCATGTCGTGTTCGATGAGTCTAGCTTTCCCTTTTCCACCCCTGCATCATCTACATTTCCTACTCCTTCCCTGCACCCTTATGATTTCTTGCAGAACCTTGAGAAGCTGATGTCGCCGATGCCAGCCATGGGAGTCTCCACCACGGGATCTGCAATGGACTCTGCCCCGAGCACTTGGTAGGCTGCCGTGGGGGATTCTCATGCCACGACAGGATTGCCAGGACTATGCTCGCCAGTGAAACCTCCTGTGGCCATGTCGCCTAGACCATGCTCCCCTACGTCCCCTACCGTGGGCTCTACCGCGGGCACATAGCAGCCTGCTGCAGCGGATTCTTCTACCACCAATGCACCCCTTGCCGTGGATCCGCCATAGGTTCATCGCACACGTGATCTCCCTCCACTGCCAGCTCACACCATGGTCACTTGTGCCGAGTCAGGTATTGCACTGCCCAAGATGATTTTTTATCTTCATGTTAAGGGTTTATATCTGATTCCGAAGACATATCGTGGTGCACTTAAGGACCCCAAAAAGCACTCAGCTATTGTTGATGAGTATGGTGCTCTGATCTCCAACAACACTTGGGACCTCGCTAATCCTCCTTGCTATGCTAACATTGTTACCGGCAAGTGTATCTTTCGTCACAAGCTCAAGTCTAATGGTTCTCTAGATCGCTACAAAGCTCGTTGGGTTTTGCGAGGATTCACTCAATGTGAAGGTATTGACTTTGATGAAACTTTTAGCCCTGTTGTGAAGCCATCTACTATCTGTACAATGTTGCCTCTCACACTCTCCAACAATTGGCCTATTCATCAGCTTGATGTCAAGAATGCATTCGTCAATGGCACTCTCACCGAGATAGTATATGCTCGTCAACCTTCAAGTTTTACTGATCCTAACTTTCCTCATAAGGTGTGTTGTCTCAAGAAATCTCTATATGGGTTGAAGCAGGATCCACGAGCCTGGTTTCAGCGGTTTGCTACTTACATTGCATCACTTGGTTTCATCGGCTGCATGTCTGACAACTTCTTGGTCGTCTATCGACATGGATCTGACATGGCGTACCTCTTGCTCTCTGTGGACGATATAGTCTTGACCGCTTCTTCATCGACTCTGTTGAACATCTTAATTGCTTCTCTTCGTGCAGACTTCAGTATGACACATATGGATGATTTTCACTACATTATGGGCATCTCTATCAAGTGTGGCAAAGATTGTTTGTTTCTCTCACATGACAAGTATGCATTGGATCTTCTTGAACGAGCGGGTATGTTGCAGTGCAAGTCAATCTCCACTCCAGTTGATACCGCCTCCAAACTTTCAGCCAAGTCCAGTGATCCAGTGGAAGATCCTACCGAGTATCGCAACATTGCAGGAGGTCTTCAGTACCTCACTTTTTCCTCGGCCAGATAACTCCTATGCGGTGCAAAAGATTTGTCTTCACATGCATGATCCTTAGGATAATCATTTGCTTCTCTTCAAGTGTGTTCTTTGCTACATCCGCGACACTTCCAACTATGGCCTCACTTTGTTTCGACGTAGCTCCCACAAACTAATGGCATACTCCAACGCGTATTGGGCTTCCCACACACTCGATGATATACTTCTGGATATTGTGTGTTTCTTGGCGCCAACTTGGTGTCGTGGTCAGCAAAGCGACAACACACAGTCTCGATGTCTAGTGCTGAGGCTAAATACAGGGCGGTTGCAAACATGGTGGTTGAAACATGTTGGCTTTGGCAGCTTCATCGACCAGTGTTTGGTGCTAATGTGTTTTTCTGTGATAATTTCAGTTCCGTCTACATGACTCGGAACACTACTAGGAAACAGCCTATAGTTAGACAAGTTACTCTATGGCGCATATGTAAATCCATGCGCCATAGAGACTTGTCAGTGGCGCACTAGGAAACATGTGCCATAGAAACTTAGAAGTTCTGTGGCGCATTTCGTACAATATGTGCCACAGATGATTGGTGGGACCCGCCAGCCGGGGTGGGGCGATCCAAGTTCTATGGCGCATAATGAGATATGCGCCACAGAAGTTGCCTCTTATGTGGCGCATATTCCACTATGCGCCATAGAACTTGGAGGCGGGCCCTACCACAGATACTTTTTCACCCACGATCTGTGGTGCATGTGTGGATATGCGCCACAGATATGTTTCACTTCTATGGCGCATATCCACACATGCGCCACAGAAACCTAACCCTGGGTCCCACCACTTTACCCTGTACCATAAGTTATGTGGCGCATATGGACTTATGCGCCACAAAAGTTTGAGCTTCTGTGGCACATTTCTTCCATATGCACCACAGATAAGGGCGTCCAGATCCATGTTAAAAAGGTGACAAGCTCCCACCTTATCTATCCACCACCACCCATTTCACATCTCTTCCTTTCTACCTCCTCCCAACTTGTCTTCCTCCTCCCTCACACCCCATTTTGCCCATAGTTTCTCCATTTTCTTGTAACTAAACCTACTTTAGTCCATAGATTGGTAAGTGGAAGCTTCCCTCCAACTTGTAGATCTAAAAGTTCCTTACTTTTCTCTCTCACATCTCTATTTGTTTACTAATTTCCTCTCCACCAACTTGTAGATCTATTTGTCCACACTCTCTCATCGCGCGGTCTCGTCTCGCTATTATTGTGTCTACTAGGTGAGTACTTGGCCATGAACATGTAGGTGAAGGTTGTCGCGCGGGCGGTGTGTGTGCGATCCATGGCGAGACGATGCTTGTGTGGTGCATGAATGTTTGCATTGGGAGGAAGTTTTTTGTTGCTTGCTTGTTGTTGTCCCGGCCGATGTGGTGCATGGATGTTCGCCGAAATGTTGATTCATTTCCATTTCAGCAAATTTTTGCACTACCCATATGTCCTAATTTTAGGAAAGGTCATGCTGAATTTTTCCGGCTAGCATTCATGCATGTGTGTGTTCATATGGTGTGGTTCTCACCTATACTCTCTGTTTTGACCGCTCAGGCAACCATGGTCCTCACGATGAGCGAAGGTTGAATTGCTAGGTACAAGAAAGACGCGAAGGAGGACATGATTCTGAACAAAAATACCATGATAAGATGTCCATGTCGAACATGCAAACTGCAGCGCTGGATCGACCCTGATTCTGGACAATTGGAGGGTCACCTGCTCAGGCGCGGTTTCATGCGTGACCTTAATGAGGCGCCGACAGGACATGGTGGTCACGAAGACGTGGGCGGGCGAGAAGACGAAGAGTCTACCGGGCATGATCATCATGACGAAGGAGATGCCGACGGGCATGATCATCATGATGAAGGAGATGCCGGCGGGCATGATCAGCGTGGAGAAGGAGATGGTGACAGGCATGATCATCATGAAGAAGGAGAAGACGCGAACACACAGACGCTGCTAACTTCGGTCTTGCAGGACCCTCATGTTCAAGAACTGCTCCTCAAGGAGACGAGAAACGACAAAGCTGCAACCAGAGAGAAAGCCAAGCTGGCCCAAATGGAGGTAGACGGGATGACTCCATTGTATCGTGGGTGTCGCCCCGAGGATACATGTTTGAGTGTAACGCTCACGGCTCTGGAGATGAAGGCTGAACACAAATGGACCGATGTGAGCTTCAACACGAACATGGAATACTAGCACGACCGACTTCCTAAGGGGAACACATTGCCAACAAGTATCGAGGAGGCCAAGAAAATCATGTGCCCTCTCGACCTACCACACATTAAATACCACGCATGCATCAATGATTGTGCACTTTATCGGAACGAGTATTCGGATAGAACCACATGTCCGGTGTGCGGCCAAGTATCGTACAAGAGAGGGAACAAGAAAGTTCCTCGAAAAGTGGTATGGTACTTTCCTATCACCCCCCCCCCCCGTCTGCAGTGATATTTCGTAGATCCTAAGGAAGCAAAGCTCATGCAATGGCACGCGGAAAGAGAGAAACCCGAAGATGATCCAGAGAAGGGCAAGATCCTGGCACACCCTTCAGATGCTAGCCAGTGGAATGCATTAGACATTGAGTCCGAAGAGTTCGGGGGCGATGCAAGGAACGTTAGGCTGGGTATGAGCACTGATGGACTCAATCCTTTTGGAAACCAGAGTAGCACGCATAGCACTTGGCTTGTGTTTGTATGGCCGTACACCCCCCCCCCCCCCCCCCCCCCCCCCGTGGCTATGCACGAAGCAAAGGTATGTACACATGAGCATTCTTATTCAGGGGCCGAAACAACCAGGTATCGATATGCATCTGTATCTCGGGCTATTGAGAGAGGAGTTAGCCAGCTTGTGGGAGACGCCGGCCCGTACATGGGACGCCTACACTAAAGAATATTTCCATTTGATAGCCGTGTTGCTCACAACCGTGCAGGACTATCCTGGTTATGCATATGTATCGGTCTAGGTGAACCACGGACACAATGCATGTGTCAAGTGCATGGATGAGACACCGCATCTCCAGCTACCAAGGGATCCCGGGTCTTCGAAAACCGTGTTCCAAGGTACTCGAAATTGGTTCCGCATGGATCACCCGTGGAGAAAACATGGTGACATGTTCAATGGTAAGGACGAGCTCGAAAGATCCCCACGACCGAGGAGCGGCGAAGAAATCGAGGAGCTTTTGAATAATTGGATAAATTGCCCTGCGCCTGGAAAAAACGACCGAGGACAAAGCTTCTGCTGGGTGTATGGAAAGCAAGGTCTGTTTTCTGGGACCTGCCATATTGGAAGGTTTTTCACACTCCCCATAGCCTCGTTGTAATGCACATCACGAAGAACGTTACCGAGAGTCTACTTGGCACTCTACTGAACATGCCAGAGAGGACCAAGGATGGGCCGAAAGCAAGAAAGGACCTTAAATTTCTTGGCATCAAGAAAGACCTTCAGTACCCTGATAGTGATGATGATGATGATCAGACGAAAGGGACTCAAGGTCACCGCAGAAGAGTTAACAAGAATGAGGTGGTGCTTCGTGTTGCCTGCTTCACTCTAAGTCTGGAGGAGCTCGAGCAGTTTTTTAGGTGCCTCCTAGGAGTGAAAGTTCCTCACGGTTACTCGGGGAAGATAAGCAGATATCTATACGTGGCGAAGAATAGGTTCAGCGGTATGAAGTCTCACGACTGTCACGTGCTGATGACGTAGATACTCCCTGTTGCGATCCGTGGGATAATGGACGAGCATGTCCATGAGACGTTGTTTGGCCTCTATAACTTTTTTGACATCATATCTAGGAAATCGATTGGTGTGAAGCAGCTCGACAGGCTACAGGAAGAGATCGTGATGATACTATGCGAGCTTGAGATTTACTTCCTTCCCGCATTCTTCGACATCATGGTGCATCTGCTTGTACATGTCGTGGACGACATCATCTAGCTCGGGCCGATATTCCTGCACAACATGATGTTGTTTGAAAGGCTAAAAGGTGTCATCAAAGGATTCATCCGCAATAGGTCCCGTCCAGATGGAAGCATAGCCAAGGGCTTTCTGATCTACGAGTGCATCTCCTTCTGCCAGAATTATCTAACCACCGAGAATGAGGATGATGGAATACCCACAAAGAAGCACCTCGGCAGGCTCGGTGGATATGGTCTCCACGAGGGCTGCCGCTCACTGCATGTCAGCATTGATGGTCGACGCACCGATTTTGACAGGGCACACCGAGTCACGCTAAAACACATTGAAGTGGTCGGCCCTTGGGTCGAAGAGCACAGAAGCTTAATCGAGCAGGAGTACGTCGACCAGGGCCGACCGAGGAAGAAGGAAGACATAACCAGAGAGCACTACTCCAGCTTCACGGGTTGGTTCAAGAAAAGGCAACTAGACAATCCCCCACAGACGCCTTCTACGGAAGATCAAAAATTCATATTCTGCTTGTCGCAGGGCCTAGGGCACAACCTAAGGACCTATCAGTCATACGACATAAATGGTTATAGATTCTACACCGAGGAGAAGGACAGGAATAGCGAATATCAAAACTCAGGAGTAACTATGTTATCCTTTACTGATGACGAGACTATTGTCATGGAAAGATTCTACGGAAGGATCGAGGAGATATGGGAGCTCGACTACTATGGAGAGATCGTACTAATGTTCCGTGTTAGATGGGCCAAGAACGTGGAAAAAGAAGGCTGGTATTTCACCATAATGGTTATACCTGTCGTGGTGGTGTCACGGCAGATGCCATGGATAGGCTAAAGGTGGGGACTAAATGCACTAGAGGTATCCAGGGAGGGATGGTGTGGTGATTCCACACACAGATGTTTGTATTTGATTCACTTCCATAGATTACAAGTGCTCCTTGAGCTGTATTGGGGAGAGGAGGAAGAAGGGACTCTCTTACTCTCACCACTAGCTAGCTCTCAGAAAACTAGACCTGAACCAGTCCAGACCAACACATTTGAGATCAACCCTTTCTATAGAGGCCCTAGCCCTCCTTATATAGGGGTGTCTAGGTCTCCAATTAGGGCATACGTGGAGGCATATTCCAGGGAATATGCCTCTTCCCAAAATAGTAAGCCAACCGGGTCACTTTTGCCCAGCGTCATCCATGCAGAGGCTACGTGAGCATCTGCGGCGCCCGCGTCATCCGACACATGCATCGTCACCTTTGTCGGCCACGCCTCGGTGGTCCTGGCCTCTGTCCGTTTCGCTCACGGTCTGCGTACAGTGGTCACCCTTTGACCAGCGAGATACCTTCCTTCTCTTACAATCTTGGTATAACCCGGGGATCGCGCCTAGTTGTCCGGCCACACCTGTACCTGCATATGAGTTAGATACATCTTACCGACATACTACATAAGTTGGCCGAGGCCCAGTTAGGTGGACATCCCCTGGTCCGGGTTACCCCGTGATTCGGCCTGCCTTGAGGTGACTCGGCCAGCACCTGCTTTGACCTTGCCGCACCTCGGCTAACTTGGCCTTTATACCCCGGCGTGACCCTACCCGGGGTATCCCCCCAACATTAGTCCCCGAAGCTGGTGCGGTCTTAGCTGCCTTAGCCGCTAAGGCCACAGCAGGTTCAATTTCACTAAGCCTCTTGCTCCTTTTCCGAGTTAAATTATATGTCGGAATTTATTGTGTGTTTGATCACTTTGCATTTTCTCTCTTAGATGTTTCTTCAGCAAACTCTTGAGGACGACACCGAGCCTTCTCTCAAGTGGGCGCCGGATCAAGATGTCCCGGACAAGGAGGAGCCGGATCAGGAGATGTTCCTTCCGTTCCCTAATGCGACCAAGCGACATACCGGTAAACTCTCTTCTATTAGAGATCGTCCTGAGGATGAAGATGATTCCGACGTTGAGGTGATTGAAGCATTTGACGCTGTCCCTCTTTCTTACGCTTTTCCGGCATCAGCTAACCCTGGTGGGCAGATCCATGAAGATCCTCCCCTTGCCACGGGTGAGCTTATCCCGGTCGCAACGAAGAAAAGGGGGGCCGCATCTGCTTCTTCCTCCGGACCTGCTAACCCAACCAAAAGGCGAAAGAAGTCCACAGACAAGGCTGCCACCAAGTCCACGACTAAGGCCGTAGCCCGGAGAGCTCGCAAGCCCAAGGAGCCCTTGACCTCGGATGAGTAAGTCACTTCTCCCTTGCTATTCACTTGTTCTTCCTTTGTTATAGTTTCTCATCATTCATGATCTGATTCGGCAGGGCCGCGGTGGAGGTTCCTCATAGTGGATCCGGCATTGCCTCGCTGCTCCGACATAGACCTTCTCCCCCTCATGGTGATGATTCTCGCCCGCTGATCCCCATTCATGAGGGTTCAGCAGCTGCTCTGGGTTCGAGCCCACCTCGTCCAGAGGAGGACAACCTCGGAGCGGGGGAAACTGGCTCTACCGAGGTAGCAGCAACCACCACTTCGGCTCCGCCGCAACTAGCTTCATCCGAGATACCCACAGCACCTCCGCCAAAACAAAAATCAGCACCAGCACCAGCACCAAGCCCCTCCGCCTCGTCCGAGTCTTCCAAGACTCGGCGAGAAGGCACCAGTAGTACCAAGGCTAGCACCAAGGCAGCTCCCAAGGGCAAATTCACTGGAGAAACTTCAACCTCTGAGCAGCAGCCCAAGGGCAAAAAGGCTCCTGACACTGCCAAGGCAACGACAATCGAGGCTAGACAGCGTACACTTGCGTCCATGCTTTCGAAGAAAACCCCGCTGACAATAGACACCTTTGCCGAGTCAGCTGATGCGCAACTCGTTTTGCACACCAGCCCTGCTGTTGCCTAGGTTTAACGGAGGGAAGCTCATGCCAAGGGTCTGGTTGCGCCCCACATGCTCAGCGGCGAACGTTATCCTCTGACCTTGATCGAGTTCGTAAATAACTGGAACAAGGCAGAGTTCGTCCATAATGACGATCTCCCGGAGAAATTCGGGCCCGCCGAGTTTGCTGCACAAATGAATACTGCTGCTAAGGCAATCAACCTTGTAGGTCGGATGATGGAGGTACGCTACTTCGCCTTTTCCTTAACATGCATTGGATATTAGTGATATAACCATTAGTCCCCGAGCCTCCGGGGGAGTAACTTGTTACTCGGCCGGATGCTCCTGGGAGAATAAATGTAGCTGCTTAGTGATTTCGAATATGCACACACCTAGAGCCGGGTTAAGTTCCACTTGACCCGGATCTTGTATACTTCTAATATGCACACACCTAGAGCCAGGTTAAGTTCCACTTGGCCCGGATCTTGTACACTTCGAATATGCACACACCTAGAGCCGGGTTAAGTTCCACTTGGCCCAGATCTTGTACACTTCGAATATGCACACACCTAGAGCGAGGTTAAGTTCCACTTGGCCCGGATCTTGTACACTTCGAATATGCACACACCTAGAGCTGGGTTAAGTTCCACTTGGCCCGGATCTTGTACACTTTGAATATGCACACACCTAGAGCCGGATTAAGTTCCACTTGGCCCAGATCTTGTACACTTCGAATATGCACATGACTAAGCTATCCTTTTGTACTCTTTTCAGGTGACCACCAATCACCGGAGCGCTGAGTTTCAGTGTCTCTTGGATACTCATAAGATGCTGCGTGCAAAGCATACCACTCTTCTCGCCGAATACGAGAAAAGGGGTAGGTTCCCTCCTTGGCATTTTTCCCATTTCTCTTCGTCTTTTTCCGCTGAACTAATATGATATTCGGATTGTGCAGCCGAAGTGGAGGCTGAGAACATCCTTATGAGAAAAAATCTGGATCAAATAAAGGGTAAGTCATTTTGATTAATCTCTCTCTGCGCCTTATCTTCTTTTCTTCTTGGCTTGGCAAATATTCATACCTCGGCTTTGCCGGGTTAACAAACTATTTGAGCATCTCTTGAAGATAGTGTGCCCGTGCCTGATATGATGCTGCATTTTCTCGAACAAGCAGAGCAGCACCAGGCCGAACTTAAGAAGACGGATGACGAGCTTGCCCTCCTCCGGACCAAAGATGAAGAAATTGCCAAGCTTAAGGCAGACATGAATAAGCTCAAAGGGCAGCACAAGTCCGAACTGGAGAAAGCAGGCCAAGACTTTACTAAGGAGCGCGAGCGTCTCAACCTTCAAATTGCTAAGGACGAAGAATTGCTGAAGGAGGCCGACTCCAAGCTTGAGTCGGTGAATGCTAAACTTGCGCAACTCCAGAAGAGGCGTGATAACTGTACCAAGGAGCTGACCGGATCCATAGCCACATTTCTAGTAAGTTCTTTTCCTTCAGCCGGCATGAATCTCTCCGGGTCAATTTTGCTCACTTTCTCCACTTGTCTTGTTTTTAGACAAATTTCCGGAGGGAAATGCCATTGCAACTACTGCTGTTGCCAAGTTCCACCAGAAGAGGGGTACCCTAATTGCTCCTGGCGCTGAAGAAATTCCTTATGACATGGAGGACCTGCTGGTCAGCTTGTCTTCTCGCGTCGAAATTGTGAAGAACTATGGCAAGGAATCCTGGATGTGGCGGTCCGGATCTTCAATGCCTTTTGGCCTGAAGAAGATACTCCGGAGGGAGCCACTTCTCTTATTGCCAGGATTATGGAGTGCGAGACTCAGCTTGATCTTTGGAGGGAATCTGCTGGACGCGCCGGAGCTGAAATTGTCCTCCACTATGTGCTCACTTGGTACAAAAAGATAAACCTGAAGCTTCTCGAGTGTATGCACACCGGATCAAGGTAGCCCACTGATCCAGATTGGATTGCTCGGCGCAAGTCTTGCGCCCATAGCCTCATTCAGTATGCCCCCATCCATCAATGGAATGAGGGGCCAAGTTTCCTTGGTGCCGCTGACGACGAAAATGCCGAAGATGATTCGGGTGATGATGAAGAGGACGAAGCCTCGGACATCGAGGAAGAAGAAGATGATGTTGAAGCCGAGGCTGGAGCTGCACCTGCTGGCTCCGAATTACCTCCTCCTGCTGCCCCTTGATTGAAAATACTTTGAAGTTTATCAGATCCCCAGGTATGCCGGGTGCAATTGTATTAAGCACACAAGTTATATTTTTCTACTAAGTTTTTATGCCGGATTAACTTGGGCATAGTCCCCGAGTTTCATTTTCTTGTTTCTCCAATTTCTTGGCTCGGCTCGTGTCTACCTTGGTTTGGTTTTATGACTTACGAGTCCGAGTTTCAAAAATTGGCTTAACAATACTTGGAAACTTTAGGATTAGCTCAAAATGATTCAGCATAATAAAAAACAGGGTAATCATAAAGTTAGTCGAAATAACAAATGTCGGCTCGATTAAGTTCTTTTCCTTAGTCGTTTTTCGTGTGCTACGCAATTCAAACTTGTTCTCTTGCTTGCCATGAAGCCAAATCTTGTTGGACAGCAGCAAATCGAAGAGTTGAGTTTTTGGTGCTCACACACTACTGATCCGGCTTAGGTAGAAACAACTTACGCCAGCCAACATAAAAATAAATAAAGAATACAGGAAACAACAAATACCACTAAGGCAGTCCCCGAGTTACTACTCGAGGTGCCAATATTTCATTGATAAGCTCATTGCCGGCATACATATCGACATATGAGAGACTCGAATACACACACTTCTTTGCTAAGTGTAGAATGGTCGAAGTAGAGCTACATTCCATGGATGCTTAGATTCTTCGCCGGACCTGTCCACCTTGTTCTTCTCCTGTGGTTTTGCATCAATGAGATAATATGAGTCATTGTGCAATGCTCTGCTTACGATGAATGGCCCTTCTCATGGGGGGATAACTTATGAATGCCAGCAGTACGTTGTACCAACCGGAGTACCAGATCACCTTCCTGGAAAACACGGGGGTTTACTTTCCGGCTATGATAGCGTCGGAGATTTTGCTGATATATGGCGGATCTGGACAATGCCAATTCTCTCGCTTCTTCCAGCAGATCAATGTCATTTTGCCGGGCTTCTTGCACTTCGGCTTCTGTGTATTGGGTGACTCTAGGCGAGTCATGCTCTATGTCGGCTGGTAATACAGCTTCCGCCCCATATACCAGAAAGAATGGCGTATAGCCTGTTGATCGATTCGGGGTTGTTCTTAAACTCCATAGTACCGCTGGTAGTTCTTCTATCCAGCACCCCGCTGATCTTTGCAGCGGCTCAATGAGCCGGGGTTTTATCCCGGATAATACTAATCCATTGGATCTCTCCACTTGTCCGTTCAATGCGGGGTGGGCTACCGAGGCAACGTCTAGCCACATCTTCTTATCTCGGCAGAATCGTGCAAATGCTCCTTCAGCAAAATTTGTGCCATTATCTGTTATGATACTGTGAGGATAGCCGTATCTCAATATGATGTCTTTGAGGAATGTTACGGCCATAGCTCCATCACATTTTCTTATTGGCTTCACTTCGATCCACTTCGTAAACTTGTCCACCATAACCAAAATATGTGTCATATTTCCCCTTGCCGGTTTGAACGGGCCAACCATATCCAAACACCATACGGCAAATGGCCAGGTGATTGGTATGGTCTTGAGCTCCGACATTGGCATATTTGTCTTGGTTGCATACCTCTGACAGCCATTGCATTTTCTCACCAAATCTTCCGCTTGTTCTAAAGCACTTGGCCAGTAGAATCCATGCCGGAAAGCTTTTGCCACCAACGCTCTGGATGAAGCATGATGCCCACATTCCCCTTGATGTATATCCCGGAGGATATCCAGCCCTTCTTCTGGGTCAACACATCGCTGGAGGACGTTAGTGACACTTCTCTTGTATAGTTCGGCGTTGATGATTGTGTACGCCTTTGCGTGCCTCTGAATTTGCCTAGACAACACCTCTTCACTAGGCAAAGTTCCGTCCTTCAGGAATTGAAATATTGGCAGCGCCCAAGCTGGTATAGCTCGCATTGGAAACAACTCCTCATCTACTTCCATTTGCTCCACCGACATAACCTCTGCCGACTCATGCTGCACAGTCCCCGGGTTCTGTGAAGCAGTCCCCGGGTTTCCTGAACCACTTCCCACGTCAATGTCCATGGGTACAGCTCCGGACTCCGGGTCTGTCGGGATATAGATTGAGTCGGTTTTTGGGGACGGCCTGATAGATGGTTTTCTGAGGTGCTCCAGTGCTACACCCGGTGGAATTGCTTGTCAGGTTGATCCGAGCTTCGACAATACGTCGGCAGCCTCATTTTCCAGCCGGGGTACATGGTGAAATTCGCATCCCTCAAAGTACCCAGATATCTTCTGCACATGGAATCTGTACAATGCCATGTTTGGATCAAGAGCGTCCCAATGCCCCGAGACTTGCTGAACTACCAAATCCGAGTCGCCAAAGCATTGGATCCGACATATTCCAATTTCTTTTGCCACTTTGAGTCCATGCACAAGTGCTTCATATTCAGCGACATTGTTTGACGCGGCGAAATGGATTTGCAGCACATATTTCAGCTGGTCATTCTTTGGCGAGGTAAGTACCACTCCGGCGCCTAACCCGGTTTTCGTCTTTGATCCGTCAAAGTGCATTCTCCAGTAGTTCGGATCTGGTAACGGTGGTTCGTATTGCATCTCGGCCCAATCTACGAAAAAGTCGGCCATAGTCTGAGACTTGATCGCATCTCTCCTGTCGTATTGCGGAGCGTAAGGGGCTAGCTCAATTGCCCATTTTGCGATTTGGACACTCGCATCCTTGTTACTCATTATCTAAGATATGGGGGCTTCACATATCACTTTGATGGGGTGTTCTTCAAAGTAGTGCTTTAGCTTCTTTGCTGACATGTATACACCATATGCCATTTTCTGATAGTGAGGATAGTTTTTTTTTGACGCGGATAACACCTCGCTTAGGTAATAAACTGGCCTCTGTACCGACTTACCCTCTTCGTCGCGCTCTACCACTACCACTTCACTTATAACTCGGTTGGTTGCTGCTATATAGAGCAACATTGGCTCTTTTGATAGTGGAGAGGCTAACACTGGTGCAGTGGCTAACATTTTCTTTAATTGGATAAAGGCTTCATTGGCCTATGGCGTCCATATGAACTTATCCGCTTTTTTCATTAGTTGATAGAGAGGCAATGCCTTTTCTCCCATTCGACATACAAACCGACTTAAAGATGCCAGGCAACCAGTGAACTTCTAGACATCATTAAGACACTTCGGCAACTCCATTCGCTCTATGGCCCGGATTTTAGTTGGGTTGACTTCTATACCTCGGCTGGATACAAGAAATCCGAGTAATTTTCCAGCCGGCACACCGAAGGTACATTTCTCCAGGTTAAGTTTCATTCTGAACCTCCTTAGGTTCGTGAATGTCTGCCTGATATCATCAAGGAGTGTTTTGCTTTCCTTGGTCTTGATAACAACATCATCCACATACACCTGCACGTTTTGACCAATATGGTCATGTAAACACTTCTGCATACATCTTTGGTACGTTGCCCCTGCATTAGGTAAACCAAATGGCATGGTGCGATAACAATAATCCCCATACGGGGTGATAAATGCAGTCTTTATTTGATCACTCGGATTCAGGGGTATCTGGTGGAAACCAGAATATGCATCTATGAATGACAAGAGTTCACCCCCAGCAGTTGAATCTATGACCTGATCTATCCTTGGCAGTGGAAATGGATCTTTTGGACATGCCTTATTCAGGTTCATGTAATCGATACACATGCGCCAAACCACTGCTACATTCAGATCATCTTTCTTCTTTTCCACGAGCATCGGATTAGACAACCAATCCGGGTGAAGCACTTCCATGATAAACCCAGCTGCAAGGAGCCGAGCTATCTCATCCCCAATGACTTTTCTCCTATCTTCGGTGAAGCAGCGGAGAGGTTGCTTCACCGGCCTTGCTCCGGGTCTCACATTCAAAGAGTGCTCGGCCAACTCCCTCAGAACACCTTGCAAGTCCTATGTGGACCAAGCAAAGATATCCCGATTCTCACGGAGGAAGTTGACGAGCTCGCTTTCCTATTTGTCATTTAACCCGGCTCCAATTGTTATGGTGCGCTCTGGGAACAGATCATCAACAGGCACTTTCTTCGTATCCTTCGTTGCTTGAAACGAAACACTTCCATGCGGGTTACTCAGCGCCGGCATATACTGCTGTGCGGACTGAGCCAGTGCCGCCACTTCCTGTATTTTTCTTTTCTCTTGCGCAATCACGAGTGACTCGGCTAGGTTAGACCCGGGTGACGCACACTCAATGGAACGTCGGGAATCTCCAGCTATGGTAATTACTCCATTTGGCCCAGGCAACTTCATCTTCAAGTAACTGATGTGACAACTTGCCATGAACTTGTTCAGTGCTGGCCTACCGAGTAACGCGTGATACGCACTTTCTAAGTTCACCACTTCAAACTCCAAGTTCTCAGTTTGGCAGTTATCTCGCATGCCGAATAACACATCGACTCGGACTTTGCCAATGGGCTCACAGGATATGCCTGGCACAATACCATGAAACGTTGTTCTGGTAGCCTGGATGTAACACCCTCGAATCGGTCCTATGCAAGTTTTAGCCCTTTTCCGCCAAACCCGCATAGAAACGATTCAAGGACGCCCACCAGGCACTTTTGTGTGGGTGGAAAACAAAGTAATACCATTACACAACAGTCCTCGATGGGACCCACAGAACAGATATACAACAATGACTCCATGAGTCAAGAATACAAATATACAGTACAAAGATCCAAATCACCTTGAAAACGATACAACATCCGAGTACGGATAAGATGCAAATGGGGCTAAGATCCCTGAAGAATAACCAATGGCGTCCATAACCCTGCCCAGGCCAAGCCGGAAGGGTAACCCTACTAATGACGTCGATCTCAAACCTGCTAAAACAAAAAGGGGTGCCAACAAAGGGCAAAGGAAAAAGAGGAGCGTCAGTACTGAGGCCAGTACCCGGCGAGGCTAGAATTCGGCGGCTCTCGCCTACATAGGTATGGTGGACTGAAGCGGCAGCGCAGCATGCACTAAACAACTTATAGAGACTCGATGCAACTATCGGCTATTAGAGAGGGATAAGAAAGACCTATTCGGAACCAACCTTATACTAACACCAATCATACCCATCCTAGTATTCCCCCTCGAGACCAAACGAGGAAGTCAAACCGAGGAACTCACATAGTTGGTAGCTTTATTCATTCCATTATATTTGCAGCACTTACTAGTCAGATATAGATAACACGAGTCATCCTGATAGCATAAGTAGCAGGCAGTTTTAGCTAACCATTCAGTTGTAGTTGCAGTACTTACTAGTCAGATACAATTAGCATGTGACATCCCAAACTCAGCAGTTGTTCACACTTCTATTTCATTCCATTGGAGTTGTGATACTTACTAGGCAAGTATAACATGACACGATACACCCCAGTTCCACCAGTTGTTGGCACTTTTATTATCCATCCCATTGTAGTGAAGCTGATTACTAGTCATATATTAAGTCAAAATTTATAGCACTACTTTAGTTATGCTTGTCTATGATCGAGATACTGTGCTCCAAGTCGTCCATAACCGTGGACATGGCTTTCAGAAAGATTTACCCTGCAGGGGTGCACAAATAGCAACACACACACGATCAACCTTGGAAAAACCAAATCAAAACCCAACGAGGCTTTCACGACAAAGCAATCACAGGATTTATAAAATATTTCAGGGGGCCACCCCACTAAGCTACCCGCAACGAAGTTGGCCAGCTCTGAGATGGACCCAGGGTTTGTGACAATGGCTGTAAACGACTAGGAACCCGAAAGTGTGACTGGGCTTGTCGATACCACGAAAACATTCCACGTTCCAAAACAGTACAGGTGATCCACGCACAATCGTAAATAAAGCAGTAAGCATGGCATAAGTACAGGATAGTAATAAAACCCCAAACTACTTTGTGGCCCCAAGAAATAAGAAATGAATCAAGCTCTGGCTAAGGGGATTCATGGTCCCATATGCGGATAGTGTGATAGTCAAGGAACAGGTATCAAGTACTCGGGGTCCTACGGGACACAAGTGAGCGTGGAAAAACCAAATAACATCTATTGTCCACCGATGCCTCTGCATTAGTTATATCTACCATTAAGCATCTCCACCATTTTAATAGTTGCATTTTAAGTCATGATCATCTCCACCATTAAGCATCTCCACCATTTATCATGTGTCAACTTGCCGTCAACGGTGAAACAACAACGACGCGAAGCAACACATAAGCAAGCAACTACGACTCGCAAGGCTGACTATCTATCAAACAACAGGCAATAGGATGTGTCCATGGCAATTTAGGGGCTGCAAGGAGTATAAATGGTGCACGAAAACTAAAGCATCGCAACACGGATAGCAATAGATCAACAGGAGGAAGTAAAGACTATAAATACAAAATAGGTAGAAAGGGGGAGAATGCTCGCCTGGGAAACACTGCCGAAGATTCATTATCCGAAGGACTTGCCGGTACTCGCATCCACTCAACGGCCTAATCCGCGAAGAACAAAACACTAAAAGAAACACCGGATGCAATATTTAATACTACGGCAGAAGAATCGGCATGTTTATGATATGATGCATGGCACGGCAAGATGCGGTGCAATTAGGCAATATTAAGCGGAACCGGGGTCCCGACAATTAATAGATGGTTCAAGTTATTTAGGTACCCCGCAATTTAAATGTTGTCTTAACAAGGTGAAACATGGCATCGGTTCGCTACACAAATTTAAATAGAGACAATATAAGACTAGAAAAGCCCACATATGATCTATATTTAATTTAGGTGAATAGTCTAAATATCCCAAACAACCACAATATGTATGCGAGTATGAATGATTTAATATGCACCAACTATATATAGCATTTATAAAATAGGGATATAGGATCAGGGTCACACATCGGGGTTCGACGGTCTTGGTTCCAAGGGGTTTGGTTTGGTCTTCGGATCCGGGTCTAGGGTCTCGAGGTTCAACGGGGATCGGTATTCAGGGTTCGTTCTAGATCTTCGGACTTCGGGAAGAAGAACTTGTCGTTCCATGTAGGAGATCTCCGGGTTCGGTGCCGATGGTCTTGTGTAGTCCTTCGGGTCTCATCTCGTGTCGGTCTCGGTCTCTCGAAGGCACCGGAGGTCTTCAGGTGGCCTTTTGCCCAGCACGGTTCATCAGACAGCACCACACCATCTTCACGTGATCACCAACACGACCTGGCCACCATTCACACACGATGCAACTGTGGCTTGACAAACAGGCCAGTCAGAAAGACTTGTAGCCAGGCATACGAAGCAGGGATGGACCATGTCGTGGGGAGCTCATACAAAAACTAACGAGGACACCTGCGAGGTCATAGACGGGGGGCTCCATGCAGCGCCGGTGCAAGGGAGTTGGCGGTGCTCGGGTAAGGCCCACTTCGACAGGAGCTTGAGGCCCCGATGGCGACAGGTGGCGACAAGCTTGGGCCACGCCGGAAGGAAGGACGCAGGGAAGTGCGGCCGGCACTGAAGGCCTGCAGAGGATGCGCGACCAGAGGAGGAGATGATGGGGTCGCAGGCATGGCGGCTGGTGGTCGGAGATGCGCGGATCGGCAGGGCAGAGGGTGAGGTTAGCAAAGTGGTGTCTGGCAACCTCAGGAGGAGGGAGTAGAACGCCTGAGATGCCAATGGAGGCGCGGGGCACCCTGGTTGCAGATGGCGGCAGTGGGGCTCATGGAGAGGTGGCTCGGACTCGGCGGAGAGGGGCCACGAGGCGGCGGTGAGGCACAGCGGCAGAGGGCGCCAGGGCGAGGGGGTCTGCAGCGAGGAAGGCTCACGACGGGGTAGAGGCAAGGTGGCTGCCTGGCAGCGGCGGCTGGGGAGAGAGGAAGGTGGTGGCCTGGCAGTAGCTGGCCGAGGAGAGGAAGGCGGCGGTGGCTAGTGATCGATAGAGGAGAAGGGCATCGAGGAGGAGGCGCGTTCACGAGCGAGAGGAGTGTGCGGGGCGAGGGGAGCGTGCGACTCGAGGTGGGTCTGGGTTCGCGCGACGCTCGCCTCGATTAGCAGCAGGTGGGGCTGAGCGGGTCGAGGAGGTGGGGCCAGGTTTGCACGCGGTCGTCCGTTGTTCGCTGCGTGCGTTCCGTGAGCGGGCGGAGAGGGTGACGTGCCCGTGTCGGGGGTGGGTGTACCGCGGGGAGGTTGTGGGGTGTGGTGCGGTAGTGTAGTGTGGTAGGTGGGCGATGGGGTGGTGCTGGTGCTAGGGGATATGCCGCACGAGGCAGGGTTGGCGGCGGCAGCTGGGTGGGTGTGGGGATTAGTCTAGGGTTTGGTTTAGCGGGGTGCTAGGCTACTGCTAGCTGGTCCCTTTGGGCCTGGCCGGTGGCGGCCTCCCCTGAAAACATTTATTTATCAATTTTAGTTTAATAGACTTTTGCAAATATTTTTTAGACAAATAAAATAATTCGGAAGAGACCGAAGTTTTGGGTTTGAATAAAGGGGACAATAATTAGAAAACAAAACTAGGCTTTTATAAAATTGTTTTAGACAAACAAATGCATGATGATGAAGATACTCAAATGCAATGTGGCATGATGACATGAGCATGCGATCATGATGATGCACAAAATAAAAACAACAAGCGATTTCCTAGCAATGGTTTTACCGGGGTGCTACACTGGAGCATGTTCTCCGGATACCCAACTTGTGCATTGTATCCGCATATATGATATTAATGCTGCTGCCATTGTCTATCAGCACCTTAGAAAATCTCACATTGATATTTGGCCCTATGAATGTTGGGTCCAGCACTAACACATACTAACACACACCAGATGCCAAATCGACGAAGAACGCCTCCGCAAAAAATGAGCCTTCTATACTCTCTAGCCAAGTTGATCAATGCTTTTTTATTACCGACCTGTCAAAGCCCAACCATGTTGTAGTTAGGAGGGGCAAGAGGAGCATCATCAGAATGGAAGGAGCCGCCAACGAGCAAAACTTCGACAAAAACGGTGACCCGAAGATCAAAGAGGAATTCGACAAGTACTTCGACATGCCTACTACTACTAAAGTAAGAAGGAAGACCACACTACCTACTAAAGGTTGTCCATTCACAAGAAGAAATCTCAAAGTGCACGGGATAAAGTATTCAACCGCGACGAAAAAAGGGCAAGAGGATTGCGAAGAGACACTAGCTCGACACATCACATGATTGTATATGTTCAGAGAGAGAGTTTTTTGAATAAATATGAATGTTTGTATATGTTCTTGCTTTATTTTAAACATATATATAATTAAAAACACATCACATGATTGTATATGTTCGGGGAGAGAGTTTTTTGAATAAATATGGATGTTTGTATATGTTCTTGCTTTATTTTAAATAGATCTATAATTAAAAATATGTTTTTAAAAAAGAAAAAAGTGTTAGACAGCCAGGATTCGAACCTGGCTGCCCCAGGTTTAGAATGGCACAAGCAAGAAGAGACCACTAAGGAAAATGTGTGATCTTGTCATACTACCACGTGCGCCACGTTTTGTACTAATTCCACGGGTTCTGTGGCGCATTTCAGAAATATGCGCCACAGATGTTCCAACTTCAGTGGCGCATATTGCCAAAATGCGCCATAGAACTTGTGGGCTTAGCCAAATAAACAGTTAGGCCTTTCATTCCCCTGCTAATCCATTCGATCGGTTCTTCACTCGCTCGCCGCGCCCACCGCCACATGCAACCCTAGCTACCCTCGCCGCCCCCACCATCGGAGCCCATGGAGGAGAGCCGCCCCCACCGCCGAAGCCCATGGAGGAGAGCCGCCCCCATCATCGGAGCCCGTGGAGGAGGAGCACGTCCGCAGCACGCGGGAGGAGGATCCCATTCGCAGCGCGTAGGAGGAGCCAAGCCATCTGCAGCACGCAGGAGGAGCAGCCACCTCGCCGTCCACCATCCCTAGCATCCACCTCGTCATCCGCCATCCACTGTCCCTAGGTAATCGCTGATTCCCATGGTTGCATCCTTCCCCTATGTAGAGTCCCCAACCTTTAATAAGGTTGAGCCCCCTGTGTTTACAATGCTAGTCCCTGGATCAATAGCTAGCATCCACAGTTAAGATGTAATATCAAGAAACAAAGGTCATAATATAACTTTATAACCAGGAATAACATAATTGTATTACATCTTACATAGCTCATTTGGCTATTACATTACATTGCAGCGGAATAACTATAGTCATGGGGTCCTTCATCTTCAAAGTGCCACAGGCAAATGCTGGTTGTAGACTTTGTAATCCAAATCAATCAATCTTCCCTAAAAACAATCAACCTGCAACATTACAAGTTACAGCCACAAGGGTCAATACATTTGAATTGTATTGGCAAGTTTCACTACTATGTATATTATAGGTGGATCCTATCATTACATGCATATTTGGCTAAGTAGAGTTTAAGGCTCATTTGCATAGAGCAAAATTTATCCTATCTTTTCAAAATGGTTTTGGTCCTTTGTCAAATCTCCTTTTCAAAAATCCCTTGAACTCCTTGGTAAAAACTCAAGTGTTCAAGTCCTTGTAAAAATCTCTTGAGCACTTTGGTAACCCCAAGTGCATCAATTTTTAAAAGTTTTCTCTTAGAAATTAGAGTGTAGAGATCTTTCATAGCTTTAGGCCTTAGTTGCTCAGTATTGTCCATAACCGGGGACACGGCTAAGTACTTAGATTTTATTATCTTCTGCAGAAGTTGTACACTTTACCCACATGACACAATCTCGTCTTGACGCCACCAGTGGCTGCTGGATAAGTACTCACCAAAATGGAGTACCGGCAGATCGAGAATGTGACGAAGTCTTTCCAAAAGGTCCTCCCATACACCATTGCTAGCTTGTCTTCAGTACCCATGAAGCATTCCAGATCCCCATGTCCAGTAAACTGAAGACAATGCATGGGTCTTCCCAATGTAGTTGACTAAGCCAGAGCCATAATAGCATGTGGTTGCACACGGAAGCCACTGTACGAGAAACATGTTCAATCCCTAAGTTTCCTGGGTGGTTTTCCTTTGGAGCACAACACAAAGAGATTGCCATAGACATAGTCCCTTTTGTTGCCACCTTCTCCAAAACTCAAAGTATCCTTGGCCACCCAGGTGGTTCATTGAGTCCTTGTTTTATTATATAAAATCACAAGACCTTTTCTCAACTTCATAAAATCTCAACATGTATCTCTTTTCAAAATATAGCATGGCTAAGCATGTATCAACTACATTGTTTTCACTAAGGAATGTATAGGGGTATCCTATTAGGATTTAGCATAGCATAAGTATAGAAATTCTTTTCATGCATGTTTTCAAAATCCACTAAGTATAATGAAAATAGTAGGACTTTGGATGATAGTGTAACTTGCCTTTTTGGTAGGGAATGGGGGTTCACTCCTTGATCTTGCTAGTCTCACACTTCACTACAAGTTAATCAAGCAAACACAAATTCAATTCACATTCCAAACCAAAGTCAAACAAACAATTTTTCACACACAAAGTAATGGAATCTAAGTCATGCATAAGCATGCAAAGGTTGGTTCTATTGTAAGGATGGTCTCCACTAGGCTTCTAAACTTTGTAAGTTCCAAATTGGTCATTTACCAAAATGGCAAAGTCATTTGCAAAAGGTTTCACTATAAAACCATTTTCAAAACAAAGTATCATTTTATGTGGTGTAGAAATATGTTTACTAAGGCATTAGCCTATAGGGTTCACCCAATATGTTTTCAAATCACAAAACTTGGGGTTTGGGGTCAGTGAGTTTAAAACAAAACATTTTCCAAAGGTTTTTCCTCCAAAACCATTTTTATTAAATAAACCACATTTCTATTTGACTAGAAATGGTTTTAAATCAAAGAATCATTATTTTGTTTCACCAAAAACATTTTTGAATCCACAAGGTGGTTCCCAATGTTAGTAGGTTCAAATCACACCATTTCCTCCAAAGTTTTCCATTCAAAACCATTTTCATAAACAAATCAATAGTTTTATTTAGCTAGAAATGAACTAAACCAATTAATCCATTCTAAACTTTTCCAAATTCATTTTCCAAAACATGGGTTGGTTCCTAGGGTCAGTGTAACATCCCCTGCCTTCAATAAGGTAGGGTCCCCTGTGTTTACAATGCTAGTCCCTGGATCACTAGCTAGCATCCACAGTTTAGATGTGATATCAAGAAACAAAGGTCATAATATAACTTTATAACCAGGAATAACATAGTTTTATTACATCATACATAGCTCATATGGCTATTACATTACATTGCAGCGGAATAACTATAAGCATGGGGTCCTTCATCTTCAAAGTGCCACAGGCAGATGTTGGTTGTAGATTTTGTAATCCTAATCAATCAATCTTCACCAAAAACAATCAAACCTGCAACATTACAAGTTACAGCCACAAGGGTCAATACATTTGAATTGTATTGGCAAGTGATACTATAGTAGTATAGTGGAGTCTATCATCTATATGCATTTGGCTAAGTGGAGTTGAGGCTTGCATTGCTCAAAATAGATTTTTCCCTATCATTTTGAAAATACTAATTTTTTGTTTGGCAAAAACTTTCCCAAGGCATCTACCAATCAAAGACTGAAGATCCTTTCCAAGGCATCTACCAATCAAATACTGAAGATTTGCTTGGCAAAAACATTTTTCCTCAATAAAAGATTTCAAGATCCTTGTACCAAGCCATCTCTCCATCAAAGATTGAAGAATTCAAACAACCCTTGTTCACCCACAAGTTTTATTTAGAAATTGGAGTGATGAGATTCTTGATTGCTTCCATGTCTTGATGCTCAAATTGTCCTTTACCATGGACATGGCTAAGTACTTAGATTTTACACTCTGCAGAGGTGGTGCACTTTCCCCACAAGACTTGGTTTCCCAAGACAAGATCTTTTAGAAGCTTTTCCTTAGACCATCATGGACGCGTTCCCACCTATCAAACACTACCACCAACTGTCCATATGGCTAAGTTCTTGCAACCTATATGATCATGGCAGAGCCCATATTGCCAAGTGGTTGCACTTGAAGCTTCTCAACATTTGACATCTCAAATCTCTTTATTCCTGGGTGGCCATCCACAAGTGAGATACACTAAGGTAAACCATAATCATGGGCCTTGTGAACCACTCAACCAAAAACCACCAAGCAATTACCATTCCACCCAGGTGATTCATTAACTTAGTTGTTTTATTAAACAAAAACATAAGTCCTCAGACTTAGAGATTTTTCCATAGTATGAATATATATTCCACCCAGGTTTTCTATTAGCTAGGCTAAGCTTGATAGTAATAGGATTCCTAACTTAGGAAAATCCTACTAAGGATTCATCTACTAGGTTTTCCTATAGCAAGGTCTATACTTAGCTAAAAAAAACCATGCAAGTTTTACTTAGAGAAAACACTAATGCATAGTGAAAATAATGGGACAAAAGATATGAAGCATCACTTGCCTTTTTGGTAGAGGGTATAGGTTCACTCCTTGATCTTGCTAGTCTCACACTTCACTACAAGTCAATCAGGCAAACACAATTCAATTCACATTCCAAACCAAAGTCAAACAAACAATTTCTCACACACAAAGTAATGGGATCTAAGTCATGCATAAGCATGCAAAGGTTGGTTCTATTGTAAGGATGGTCTCCACTAGGCTTCTAAACTTTGTAAGTTCCAAATTGGTCATTTACCAAAATGGCAAAGTCATTTGCAAAAGGTTTCACTATAAAAACCATTTTCAAAACAAAGTGTCACTTTATGTGGTGTAGAAATATTTCTACTAAGGCATTAGCCTATAGGGTTCACCAAATGAGTTGCTATTGCAAAACTTGGTGTTTGGGTCAGTAGGTTTGGTCCAAAACATTTTCTCTAAAGTTTTTACTCAAAAACATTTTTTTATAACCAAAATCTTTATTTCCATTTGGCTAGGAATGGGCTAAAACAAGTTTTCCATCCTAAACTTTACCAAATTCATTTTCAAAAACATAGGTTGGATCCTAGGGTCAGTAAGGTCACAACAAACCAATTTGCAAAGGTTTTAACCTTAAAAACATTTTTAAACAATTTTTCTAATCTAAACAAGCTCACAAAAGAATCTGCAAAAACAAGCAATCTAACTAATACTATTTCTAAACCAAGGGTATGGTTGGCTAGGTCTTGCTCTCCTGAATCCAACGACATAAAATTTGTAATTTTTGGACGTGTGGATCAAAAGATACAAAGGTTTGAAAATGGCATCAAAATCTGTTTTCAGATTTCTTTTAAACAGATCTAGTGCCACGCGTCACTATCTTATTCGCCCGTACCGGTTCGGTGTGGATCGCGTGCTGCGGTGCGTTGGATCTAAGTTAAATCATGCGGTCCAGAGGACATACCCCTTCACGGCTAAGTGGATCTATCATATTCGTTCGATCTAAATCGAATGGCTGTAACTGCCTGGCCAAAAAGCAGCGGCGCTGACGGTGGCTAGCGGCAGCGAAGCTGTCGGTCAACGACGGTGGCGACGCTACAGGGGGTGAGGGAGAAAGAGGAGATGCTCACCGGGCTCAGGGGGTCGCGGCGATGCTCGGGGAGGTGTTGGTCGGGCGAGGGGCGCTCTGGTCTTGGCAGGATTTCTCGCCGGAGTGGAGGACGGCGTCGGGCGGCTCTGTCCACGGTCGGAGACGGTGCTGTGGATCACCTCGAGACAAAATGATGACGCGGTTAGATTCACAGGGTCAAGGCGAAGTCGTGTGCATGAACGAGAGGTAGAGGGGCGGCCGGAAACTACCTGTGGGCTTCGCCGGAGAGGAAGCAGACGGTGGCGACGGTGGTCGTCATCGTTGCCGAGCCTGCAGGGTACTCGTGGGCGAGTTTGATGCACTGGCGGATGTGCCTGAGAGTGGAAAGCTGCCAGCGCGCTCAGGGAGGCTCGGGGCGGTCAGGCTTGGCCAGAATTGCTTGCGGGGCTCGCCGGAGACAGCGGTAGTGCAGAGAAGAATTGGGCGGCCTGGGGGCACGCTAGGGCGAGGCGTCTGGGGGAAAGGGAGAGGGGATGCAGGCGAATAAGTATGTGTGAACGCAGGGTCGATTAACGGCGTGGTTAACGCGAATTGATGCCGCGAAATCAAAGCCTGCAACGGCAGCGAGGAGAGGGCGTGGTCGTCGCGGGGGTTGAAGACGATGAGCTGGCTGCGTGGGTCTACCTGGCAGTGAGGGAGAGAGAGAGGGGAATGGGTCCACCAGTCATACTCTGCGCGGGTTTGTTTGACGGTGAAGAAAAACAGTTCAGGGGCGTGGGTGAGGTAGAGAGGTGGGGTCTGTTTTCAGCGAGAGGGAGAGAGGAGGAGTGGGTCCCGGTTGTCTGTGACTAAGTGGGTTAGAAAGTTGGTGCCAAATGTTTTATTCGGGGAGAAGACTGGGCTGGTTTTGCTGGGCCTTAGTGGGTTGGGTCTGTTTTCTTATTTTTTTCTGTCTGTTTTCTTTTTTTCCATTCTATTTTCTGAACCAATTTCTGTTTTGAATTTTCATTCAATTAATCAAGCAATCAAACCATTCAAACAATTCAAACAAACACTCAACTTTTCATTTGAATTTGGTACTGTTTATCAACATAATCCAAATCTCAAAAATAATTTAATATTTTTATTTATTTTAGGATCCATTTATTAATTAAATAAAATGGATCCTTAGTTATAAAATAGGGTTTGATTTAATTAATAGAATTTCCCAATTCCTTTCAGTAGGTTTTTATTTGTTTAGTTGGTTCAAATAATTCATCTTGAATTATTTGGAAAGTATTCTAATATAATTTATTAATCATTTAAGATTGGGTATTTGTTTTAATTCCAATGGAATTTAATATAGTTTTAATTCCCAAATTTTTATTTGGAGGTTTTATTTTAAGTTGATTAAACAACTTTTATTCCACTTGGGTGAATTCCAAATATCATTTTCTCATGTATTCTTTTTTAGAGATTTGTCCTTATTATGATAGGGATAGAATGGTTATTGCCATTTTATTTTATTTGGAATATTCTTTATCCTTTTATTTTATTTGGATTGGGATTATATTCACTCCATTTACTTAATGGATTAGGCCAAGATTTGATTTGGTCTTTAAATATTCTTTATTTAATATTTTTATCTTTGCCTTATAAAATCCATATCTTTTTATTTAGAGATCCAAACTTGGTGATTCCAATTTGTGAAATATTATTTATTATTTGTTTAACCTTTTAAATCCTTTTAGGATTAATTGCTCACCATTTGGTATGGGTTTTTGGTAAGGGCTTTATTAGTTTTGGAAATTCAATTTCCTTATCTTATTATATTCATAAGATTTTATTTATGGTTCCAAATTAGGTGAAACCAACTTCTATGGTCTTTCTTGATCCTTTTTGAAAATTTTTTGATCAAATTTTGATATGGATCAACTCCATGGATTTGGAGATAACTTGGGAAATGATTTTCTTCCATTAGGGTTTAGGGTTTTGGATTTATTTTTCCAAGTGTTTAAATTCCCAGATACATTCATTGAGGAATGCATTTCCCTTGATTTGGATTTTTGTTGAATTCAAACTTTAGCCAAAGTTTGTTCAAGAGGGGATTTTAAGTTTCCTTTTAGAAAAAAAAGTTTCTTTTCACCCTGATTTTCAACAAAGATTTATTTTGTTTATTTATTTTTCACATTACAAGATTTGGAAAATCTTGGGATGTGACAGTCAGTAAGGTCACAACAAACCATTTTGCCAAGGTTTTAAACTCAAAAACATTTTTGAATTATTTTTCTAGTCTTAACAAGCATTCAAAAGTTTCTGCAAAAACCAACAAGCTAACAGATACTATTTTCTAAACTAAGGGCATGGTTGGTTAGGGTTTGCTCTCCTGAATCCAACGACATAAAATTTGTAAAATTTTGGACGTGTGGTTTGAAAGTAACAAAGGTTTGAAAATGGCATTTAAATCTGATTTCAAACTCTATTCTCAAACGTCTGGTGCCACGCGTCTTAATCTCATTCGCCCATACCGTTTCGTCTGGATTGGCTATTCTGGCGCGTTGGATCAAGTCCGATCGTGCGACCCTGAACGCATACCCCTTCGCGTTAAGTGATTCTTTCGTAGCCAATGGATCTACATCTAACGGTCGCTACGCGTTTGACCTAAAAGGAGCGGCGCTGACAGTGGCTGTGCGGCGGTGGCGCTCTGGCGGCGAGGTTGCCGACGATGCAGGATGCGAGAAAGAGGGAGGGGAAGCTCACCGAGTTCGCAGCACACTGCTGATGCTCAACGTGGTCTTTGTTGGCCAAGGGGCGCACGGGGTCGATGAGAATTGCTCGTCGGAGTTGAGCCGTGCCTTGGGTGCGGTCAGTCGTCGACGGGGCGAGGTTGCAGGCCATGCGCAAGTGATTGGCGAGCACCTGGAGATGCAGAAGCGCAGACTAATCAAATGGCATGATTCACTGATCAAGGCGCGCACGGAGTCGAGTGCTAGAGCTCACCGGAGTTGCGGGGGTCGTCGGTGGCGTACAGGTGGAGACGTTGCCGACGTTCCGGGGCGCTCGGGGGCGAGCTGGCGCTACAGGGATGATCGTCAGGAGGTGGGGATCATGCGAGTATGGTCAAGGAGGCAAGGGGCACTCCGGTACAGCTGCGATTGCTCGCCAGAGTAGGGAGCGGCGTCGGGCTGCTCTGTCCTTGGTTGGAGATGAGGCTACTGGTCGCGAAAAGACAAACAGAGATCAGGGTTAGACACAGGAGATCACGGAGGTGCTGTGTGCGTGAACGAGAAGTGAAGGGGCGGTCTGGTTTACCTGGGAGATGTCGTCGGAGAAGTTGCAGACGGCGGCGCTGTTAGAGCTTGGTCGAAGTCGACGTTCAGGAACGCCCGCGAGTGAACGGAGGGTACCGGCAGATGCGTCTGGGAGTGGTGAACATGCTCGTGTGCTCAAAAAGGCAGGGGGTGGCGTGTACTGGCCTGAATTGGTCGGAGACGGTGGTCGGAACAGAGGAGCTCGAGGAGGAATTGGGGCGGCCTGGTGGCGTGATTGAGGGAGGAGTCGGAGGGGAAATGTAGAAGGGACGCTGGCGTTTTATCGAGCATGGTCAAGGCGAGGTAAAGGCTCGGCATTATTGCAAATTGATCGCGCGGATTGAAGGCAGCAACGGCAGCGAGGTTTGAGGGAGGGAGATCGTGCGGTCAGGACGATGGCTAGCGAAGTGGGGCCGTTGCGTCAGTGGGAAAAGGAGTGAGGGAGAGGTCCACCGGTCATACTCTGTGTGGGTCAGAATACTAGTGCGAAACGTTTTCTTTCGGGGTGAGGAGCTGGGCTGCTTCTGGGCCTTAGTGGGCTTGGCCAGTTGGGTCAGCCAGTTTCTATTTTTTCCTGTTTAAATCTTTTTCTATTTTCCAAAACAATTTCTATTTTGAATTTTCAACTCACAAATCAAACCACAAAACAAACATTCAAACAATTCAAACACTTCCAAACTTGTAATGAGTTTTTGGTTCTGTTTATCAACATAAACCAAATCCCAAAATAAAATAATAATAATTTAATTTTTTTTATTCTTTTTAGGATCCATTCTTTAATTAAATAAAATGGATCTTTAGTTTATTAATAAAATAGGGTTTGATTTAATTAATAGAATCTCCATTTGAAATCAAAATATTTTCAAAACCAAATCAGTAGGTTTTATTTGAAAATAATAGATATTTGGAAATCTTGTTTAAAACAAAATAACCTTTTATTTTAGGTTCCATTAATAATTAAATAAAATGGACCTTAGTTAATAATCCATATAGGATTTGTTTTATTAAATCTTTATTTTGAAAATCTAGAATAAAACCAAAACACTTCAGTAGGTTTTATTTTGAGAATATAAAATACTTGGAGAACTTATTTTAAATAAATAAATAAGTTTTGATGTTTTGGAAATAGTAAAACCTTTATTAATAAAACTTGGATATTTAAATCCTTTTTATTTTATTTTAAATAAACCTCTACTATTTTTAATCAAAGCAAAACCTTTTGTTTCAAAGTCTTGGCCAAGGTTTAATTTGGCTTTATAAAATAATCTTTATTTATAAATCCACCTTTCATTTGAAAACAAAATCTTTTATTAAAAGATCCAAAATAGTAGTTCCAAAATATTTTATTTTCCTTTATTAAATGTTTATCTTTTTAAATCCCTTTAGGATTTTATTTGATCCAACTGGTTTGAAGTCCCAATTGAAATCAAAAAGTTTCTTCTGGCCTTGAAAATCAAACAAAGTTTTATTTTATTCATTTATTTTTCACATTACAAGATTTGGAAAATCTTGGGATGTGACACCCTAGCTCTTTGTTCAGTGAAGAACCCTAGCATGCCCTGGCTCTCTGTTCAGTGAAGAACCCTAGCATGCCCTTGCAGATATTCTTTCTCGAGACAAGTCATAGGTACTTGATCTTGCACCACTGAGATTTGGTATTTGATATCACTGTTAGACCAATTGGCATTATTGTAGCTTATCTATGTTAGACCACTGAGATGGAGCACTATAGGATGCATAGGAGTGTATGGTCCCTAGATTTATCATTGTGCTTTGTTTTCTTCTCCATACATTCCTTTGTGTTTTACTCCAGTGGTCAATGACACTAGAGAATGATGTGCAGCTTATGGTTTCCCAGAATTCTAATAATGCCATTCTCTGAACTTTCGGAATTCTGCTACACCTACATGTTCCATTGGAGCAGCAGGAGCACGTTGCAGCTTAGGGATTCAGATCAACCTGATTTCTGACACTTCTAAGACAGTGCGTGTGGTTTCCTTCAATCCAGTGCACTACCATTTGACTAGTGCATTGTTTATGATCATACTATTCTTTTCTTGTCTAAATAAGGAGATAAACGTACTGACGTTGCTTTTAGGCCAAAGGGCTAGATATGTAATTTCCTGTTGTACATGCTTACCTAATCTCAACCATATATTAGTTCTAAAATTCTATCTTATGTTAGCACCTCTCTATTTGCCAAGTAGATAGCTTCTTATACACAGGTTCATAAGTAACAGCAGGTACGTGGTCAAGTGTGAAAACCATCACTTCTATCCGACCTGTTCATATGTTGTACCCATGATTCCTAACCTTTTTGGTTAAGTAGATGATATAAGGTTTGATGCACTATAATCTACATTTTAAGATAGTGATTACATTCTTGTGAGTAGATCATGTTGATGTAGTTATCTCATGATAGATACTATATACAGATGATTCCTACTGCTTGTAAGAAGACGATTGATTATCCCCCTTATGGAACTTGTAACTGATACTATTTATTTGGGAAAAGTTTATAAAGTTGAGATACTAGTAAGGTGCTAGCATTCGCTGGAATGTGCCCAGTAGCAATCCATCAATGATTCTGCTTTCAACTAGATTTAAAAATAGTAAATACCAGTTTAGGTTAAGGTTGTATAAACTGAGACCTTCTCTGTAGATTGAAAATATACTACTTGACCCTACCTTTCCACCTCACTTTTACAGTTGATGACCCACAAGTATAGGGGGTGTATCGTAGTATTTTCGAGGGAAGTGAAACCCAATTTATTGATTCGACACAAGGGGAGCCAAAGAATATTTATAAGCCTTAACAACTGAGTTGTCAATTCAGCTGCACCTGGAAACAATCTTGTTCCGCAGTTTATTAGTAGCAACAGTTTTGTAGTAACAATAGTAAAGTAGCAGCAGTAGTAAAGTAAAGACAGCAGTAATAATAGCAGTAAACAGTAGGATTCGGGTGCGGTAGGCATAGGGATGGATGGACGGTCGTTGCATGGACAAGACAATTCACATAGCAATCAGAACATAGGGCAATTGCAGATAAATAAGATAAAGCATCCAAGTACTAGATAATCCTAGGCATGTGTTCCAGAAATAGGATTTTTGGCATATTTTCCGGGATTTTTCCTGATAGTTGATTTTCTGCACAAAAAGTAGAAACCAATGCAATTCTGCTGAAAACAACGTCAGTCCGTGTTAGTTGCATCCAAATCACACAAGTTTAGAGGAGCAACAATAGCAAAAGTGTTCGGGAAAGTAGATACATTTTGGACGTATCAACTCCCCCCAAGCTTAGCGTATTGCTTGTCCTCAAGAAATTCAGTTGAAAACTGAGTGCGATAAAAGGACTTTCACGAACACATTTGCTTCATATGATGTATATATTCTTCAGCATGTGATTAACTACTTAGATAATTCATAATAAGGAGTATGCAACTAAGTTTACTTAATAGGCATTGCAAGCTATGAAGAGATTCCAACTTAAAAATAATAAGTAGCAAGAAACATAAACATAGCAACATTACAATGCTCATAACAAGGTATGATAGACTGGTATCTCGCTTGCCTTTGATTATGAATGCCAAGGCACCTCTGAAGTTCAGGTGAAGACTAGAAGTAAATATATCAAAGATAAAAGCATCAAAGTCATAACACAAATAATCAAGTTTTGAGACAAGCACAAAGAATGACAACTATGCTCTCAAGAAGGTGCTCAAAGAATATGTGGAGACTCAACAAGGAAATGAAAAGGTTTTAAATAGTTTGAAAGGCTTCCAAATGCTGAAAGTATGGTACTCATTAGCTTTGAGCTCTCATTGCCCCTATCATAAGCATCTTTAATGTGGTTAGGGTGAAAGTGAGGTCCAATCTGAGTTATATGCTTAACAGACTATAAACTGAAAATCCCATGTCCCTTGAGTACGAGGGCCGCTCCTCATGCTACTCAACTTTAGTTACCGGTAAGTTCTTGACATCGTAAATATGTGCGTATCATAGAGAACCGCCAACGGGGTACCCCTTGCCCGATGATACGAAAGAATCCCCATATCAAAATGACAAGGCAAGCAGACAATGAGTATCTCAGCAATCTTCTTATTTACCATGGGAAAATGGTGCTTTTTTCTCTCTTTCCTCTTTTCATAAATCTCTTTTTTTTCTTTTTCTCAATAGCTATCTCTCTCTTTTTTTATAAGAAGAATGCTTCATAGATATCATTATGGTTACGCTGCAGGTTTCCACCATGTCAGCATGGATTAGACTAGCGGCCCAGGCATTTCTCTAACACACATACATAACTCCATGGACTTACAAGCGCCCGTTTTATTTCACACCGACGACATCCGCAAACAAAAGAGCATGGTATCAACTGGGTATATATTTACAAGTGTTGAAAGCGTTCCTCGTGACAACATGGTTCTGCTAATACCCAGCCTATAATTTGCAAGCATATAACTTTCATGGACAGTCACAATGGTTCAGGTTTATTAAGTGCATAAAATAAAGTGTGCCATCAAGTTCGTGAGAGCTTTACTAACTAACTTTCTCATAACAAGCAAACATTTTATTCGGAAGAAAACAAGGCATATTGAATATGCACGGAAATAGCAAATGATGCTAATAGGTAGGTATGGTGGACACTTTGGAAATATTTGGTTTAGGGAGTTGGAAACTTGAGTAAAACATACTCAGTGTAAGTGAAGGCTAGCAATAGTAAGGGAGCGACAAACGAGAGAGAAATAGCTGTCATAATCATGCTTGCAACAAAACAGGACTAATCATGGCATGAAAGTGATTCAAGATCCTCAAGGCAAAATAATTCATCGAGGCTTACCTGATTATTTCAGTCATATGCATGCGTGAGCATGTGCCAAGTCAATTCAAATGAAACACTCAGAGGAGGATACCATGGTGTCATACGAAGTTATGAATAGGGTAATGCAAGCAAATATTCATATGACATGCTACAAACTATTAGCAAGCTGGAATTAATCATATGAAAGCAAGAACTACTAAGCATCCAAAGATAACATACACCCAACACGAACAGGCTAAGCATGCCCACAATGATGAGTATATGTACAAAAATGAAAACAAATAGAGTTCATTACCAGCCTCTTACCACGCCTCAAGTTGTCATTAATCCTCATTATTGCTCTTCACTTGTGTGGCTTAAATAATAATATGAAACCAATATCCACTGAGGACTGCTGAACCCTGTAGCAAACTCACAAAACCAAAGAAGAACGAAAAATATTTTTGTTTTTTGATTTTTAAAACAAGAGCCAAAGAGGAAAAACAAGCAAAGCAAAATCTTTTTGGGTTTTTCAAATAGTTCAAACAAAGCAAAAGGGAAAAGCAAACCAAGGCAAAAATAAGAAGAAGCAAACCAAAGAGAAACAACAGAAATATTTTTGGTCTTTTTGTGTTTTTAGAAAGCAAAAGCAAAGAAAGAACGAAAACTAAAAAGAGAACGAAACATGAATATACAAAGTCCCGACGCAAAATGATAAGGAGATGAGTGCGATGTCAGCGTACCTCCCCCCAAGCTTAGGCTTTTGGCCTAAGTGGGTATCAATCCCAAGCTGGCCAGGATGAAGTGTCACCGTGGTACGACGAGGAGGTACCCTCGTCCTGGTGCGAGCTCGAGTACGTCCCTCCGTAGTGTGCGGAGTAATCGTAGGAGGGCACATCCTCCTGGTGCTGCTCATGGAAACCCAGCAAGCGGAGCTGCTCGTCCACCTCCTCCTTAGAGCGCGACCACGGTCTCCTGTGAACACTAAACAAAGAAGATTGTGGCAAAGGGATCTCCCTCTCATCCCCGTTAGTAAACATCATCCTATATACTAGACTGTCCAAATCAGAATCAGTAGTGACAAAATGATGAGTTTTCATAGCAACAAGGTCAAGCCTTTGTGGTGCCAATACAGTATCATTGGGGTCCACTGAAAGCTCTAATGCATTGACCATACGTGAGACAATGATGCCCCCATAGATAGGCCCCCTAGCAGCTAGGCGGCGAGCAATAAGCGAGCCAAGGTTGTACCGAGTATCATTGTTGAGCGCAGCAACAAGGAAAGGTAAATGATAGTTGGAGATATTATTTTTGTTCTCCCTACCAAGTACGCTAGTAGCAAGATAATATGCAAAGTATCTAAGAGCAGGGAGTTGGATATTTCTTATCTTTCCGCGCTGCGCCACACGGTCATCATCATTGGTCACCCCTCGGTAAAGTTCTAGTAAATCAGCGGGTCGCCCTTGAATCTTTTTCACTGTCCCTGTCATGCTTACACCTACAATACTGCAAAATCTCTCCAAGGGCATGGTTAAAGGCAGATTATAAATTTTGAAAGAGATAGTTGACTGATAGGACGTGTTAGTAAACGTGAAGCTCTCAACAAAGGTTTTGGTGAGCATAGCGTATTGCTCACTCTCATCTTGCATATATGAGGTCAAACTAACCCTCTCAATCAATAGCAAGAAATCATCAAGAATCCCTGCAACTTGTAAGAAAGTAAAGCAAGGAAAAGTAGATGGGTGAGCATCCCCATCATCCCTTTCATTACCAATACAAGTTGCAATGAGATCTTCGTTGTATGATGGCCTAAACTTAGAGGCTAATCTTGAGGGCCTCGACCTCCTAGGCGCATCCCTCTCAAATATCTCTCCAAAGGTATGGTTGTTCATGCTTGATATTCTGAAATTTAAACACCTATTAAACAAGTGATTGCAAAGTGAATATAATGAAGGATACTACTCATAGGGACTTGTAAGAGGCCTAAACATGCATCAAAACTATATCTCTAAGCATCAAACAAGCTTACAAGCTCTCATAACCTGTCACCTACAACAACAAAATAATCAAGATATAATCCACTAAACACAAATCTACTTGGACAAGGGGAGGAGTCACATACCAGGGAACAAGTGCTCCAAATTTCAGCAACAAAGATGGGATGAGCAAGGAGATCAAAAAAATCGAGAGCAAGCACAGCACGAACTCGATTTTGAGCAATTAATTGGAGCTTACTCGGGAGAGAGAAGAAAGTGGCAGGTGAGAGAGTTAGTGGAGGGCCAGGGGTGGCCCACACCATGGCATGGCGCCACCCAGGGCAGGTCGCGCCACCAGGTGGTGAGTCTGCCTGGTGGGGGCCCCTGGTACATGCCAGGCACTCCTCTGCCCCTTTTTTCACGTAAAAATTTAATATGAATTTTCTGGAATTTTTCGAGACACTTTCTTTTTGGGAATTTTTTAGGTATAGAAGAATGATTTTCTGACAGACAGATTTTCTCGGAAAATGATGCAAGGACAAAACAAAGCTACAACTACAGAAGTTCTAAGACACTCTAACATGCAAGCAACTAACAACAAAGAAAACTAAACGAAAGCAAAAACTAAAATGGATAGAAATAGAAGTAAACAAAGATAATCATAGTGAAAACATTGTTTTGTTCAATGAAATCCTTTTGTTAACAAGGTTGATCAGGTCTTGTTACCAAAACAATTTTATATGAAACAAAACATTGTATTCCACTAGTGATTATGTTACCTCAACCTTGATAGTAATGGTCCCAATCATAATAGTTTCAATTTTTTTCTCTTGGTATGGGACAATATATTTCTCCAACTTGAATGCCCTCAACATGTTCAATTGATTTCAAACCATAAGTCCTTTCAATCTTCTTGGGGAAATAGACAGTATGTTCCTTGTCATTAACATTGAAAGTCACCTTGATTACAATTAATAATAGCTCCTTCAGTATTAAGAAAAGGTCTCCCAAGAATAATAGACATATTATCATCTTCAGGCATTTCAAGCACAACAAAATTAGTTAATATCAAGCAATTACGAGCTACTTGAACAGGTACATCCTCACATATACCAACAGGAATAGTGGTAGATTTATCATCCATTTGCAAAGATATATCAGTTGGTATCAGTTTTTCCAGTTGAAGCCTCTTATAGAGAGAGAAAGGCATAACACTAACTCCAGCTCCCAAATCGCACAAAGCAGTTCTAACATAACTATTCTTAATAGAGCAAGGGATAGTTGGAATCCCAGGGTCTCCAAGTTTCTTAGGAACCTTACCATTAAAGGAATAATTAGCAAGCAAAGTAGAAATTTCTTCATTAGGGATCTTCCTTTTATTCGAGACAATATCCTTCATATACTTTGAGTAAGGAGGCAATTTAATAGCATCAGTCAAAGGAATTTGCAAGAATAAAGGTTTCATCCACTCACAAAACTTATTATAGTGTTCATCTTCCTTTGACTTGTGTTTCTTATCAGGGAAAGGCATAGGTTTTTGGACCCAAGGCTCTCTTTCACTATCATGTTTCTTAGAAACAAAATCTTCCTTAGTGTATTTAGTATTCTTAGTGTGCTTTTCAGGTTCTTCTTCAACTTTTTATTCATTAGGAGCTTCATTTTCTTCATTACCATTTTCAGTTTCAGCATCAGAGACAGATATACTATTGGGGTCTATAGCAGCTTCAGAGGGTTCTACAACAGTCTTATGTTTCTTTTTCCTTTTCTTATGAGTAGAGCCACTATTTTCAGCTTGTTGAGAATCCTGCTCAATTCTTTTGGGATGCCCCTCAGGATATAGAGGATCCTGGGTAGCAGCACCACTTCTAGTTCTAATTTCATAAGCATGTTTTTCTTTAGCAGCATTAACTAGCAAGTCTTTTTGCATTTTAACGAGTTGATCTATTTGAGTTTGAACCATTTGAAAGTGTTTAACAATCATTTTAACATCATTAGAGGTTCTTTCCACAATATCTTTCAACTCAACAATAGCTCTAGTGTTTTCCATTAGATGATTTTGCACCCTTTTATTAAAATTATCTTGCTTAACAATAAAGATATCGAATTCTTCTAAGAATTGATCAGGAGATTTAGAGTAAGGGATATCACCTTCATCAAAGTGTTGGAGAGAGTGTACCTCAATAGTGGATGAGTAGGGGATAGGCTTACATAATTCTTTTATGGGAGGTAAATTCTTGACATCTGCAGCTTTAATTCCCTTCTCCTTAAGACATTTCTTAGCTTCCTTCATTACTTCGTCATTTAATTCAATAACTCCCCTCTTCTTTGATGTTGGAATAGGCACTGGTATAGTAGGTTCAGGTACAATTACTTCAGATATAGCTTGTTCAGGAGGAGTCCAATCTTCATAGTTCTTGCTTATTTTAGCCATTAAATCCCCAGCTTCCTTGGGAGTCCTATTCCTGAAAACACAATCAACACAACTATCTAGGTATGTCCTAGATTCTTCAGTTAGTCCATTATAAAATATATCAAGAAGCTCATTCTTAGGTAATGGACTTCCAGCCTCTGCATGAATCAAAGAACAAAACCTTGCCCAAGATTCGGGCAATACCTCTTTTTCTCCCTGTTTAAAATCAAAAAGTTCATGCAAAATAGCATGTCTAGCACTTGGAGGAAAATATTTCTACAGGAAAGTACTAATCAAGCAATCAGGGATATCAATAGATCCAGGAGGTAAATTACTAAACCAAGTTTTAGCTTCTCCTTTTAGTGAAAAGGGAAAAATCTTAGCAACAAAGTAAGTACGCATCTTAATATCATCAGAAAACAAGCCACTCATGGTAGAAAGTTCATTCATATGTGCTACCGCACTTTCATTCTTAGTCCCACAAAAAGGTTCTTTCTCAACAATAGCTATGTAAGATAGGTCAAGAGAGAAATCATAATCTTCATCTATAATGTTTATGGGAGAAGCAGCAAACTTAGCAATAGGAGACAATTTGGGTCTAATAGTACGCCTCTCAAGGAGACTCTTAGTAGCGCTCCTATCATGGGTGTTTTTACATTCTTTAATAAATTCATCGGTCATCTCAACATAACCGTCTTCAATATCATAACTCTCACTAGACTCAGGTGAACTAACAGGTGTAGTAGTGTCTTCATTAGGAGGTTCAGTATTTCCAGCTATAGTTCTAGAAATCATAGCATCTAGGAAAGGACCTAATGAACCACTCTTATCAAGAACAGTAGAAGCAACATCATAAGCATCAGAAGTTTCAGATTCAGCAGTAGTAGCAGTGTGCGTAGTATGTGTATGTGGTGGTGTAACGAGCTTACTCATAACAGATGGTGAGTCAAGAGCAATAGAGGTGTTCAGAACCGTACCTCTTCTTGTAGTGGATGGTAAAATAGGAACCTTGCCATCACGAGACTTACCCATGATGGATGGATAGCAGCGAACAATAGAGAATCCAAGTGAACTTGATAAATAAAGCTATGCTCCCCGGCAATGGCGCCAGAAAATAGTCTTGATGACCCACAAGTATAGGGGGTGTATCGCAGTATTTTCGAGGGAAGTGAAACCAAATTTATTGATTCGACACAAGGGGAGCCAAAGAATATTTATAAGCCTTAACAACTGAGTTGTCAATTCAGCTGCACCTGGAAACAATCTTGCTCACAGCAATTTATCAGTAGCAACAGTTTTGTAGTAACAATAGTAAAGTAGCAGTAGTAAAGTAAAGACAGCAGTAACAATAGCAGTAAAGAGTAGGATTCGAGTGCGGTAGGCATAGGGATGGATGGACGGGCGTTGCATGGACAAGGCAATTCACATAGCAATCAGAACATAGGGCAATTGCAGATAAATAAGATAAAGCATCCAAGTACTAGATAATCCTAGGCATGTGTTCCTTAAATAGACATACGTGCTCGTAATGAGAACTTGCACAACATCTTTTGTCCTGCCAGCACGTTTGCAGCGGGGCCTCAAGGGAACTACTAGCAATTAAGGTGCTCCTTTTAATAGAGCACCGGAGCAAAGCATTAACACTCCGTGAACACATGTGATCCTCACATAAAAGACATTCCCTCCGGTTATCCCGATTTCTGTCACTTCGGGGCCATTGGTTCCGGACAACAACATGTGTATACAACTTGTAGATAAGACCAAAAACAATACTATCATAATGAATCAATAACATGTTCAGATCTGAAATCATGGCACTCGGGCCCTAGTGACAAGCATTAAGCACAACAAGTCGCAGCAAAGTCATAAAGCACTAATAAAAGATACTAGGCACCATGCACTAACAATCTAACACCTTTACATGAACGATCTCATCCAATCCCTACCATCCCCATAGCCTACAACGGGGGATTACTCACTCATAGATGGGGGAAACATGGATGGTCGATGGAGAAGCGATGGTGATGATGATGGCGATGATCTCCTCCAATTCCCCGTCCTGGTAGGGTGCCAGAACAGAGTTTTTGGTGCTGTTTCATGGAATCTGGTGGTGGCGGCGGAGCGGAACTCCTTCTGGAAAAACGTCGAACCCCCCTGAGTTTTTAGGTCAGAAGGCAACTTATAGGCGAAGAGGGAGACCGAGGGGAAGTCTGGGGCGGCCAGACCACCCCCTGGCGCGGCATGGGCTTGCCCGTGCGGCCAGGTGGTGTGGCCTGGGCCCATCCCCCCTATGTCTCGTATTCTGGATCCGGGAGTCTTCTGGTGAAATAGGATTTTTGGCATATTTTCCGGGATTTTTCCTGAGAGTTGATTTTCTGCACAAAAAGTAGACACCAATGCAATTCTGCTGAAAACAGCATCAATCCGCATTAGTTGCATCCAAATCACACAAGTTTAGAGGAGAAACAATAGCAAAAGTGTTCGGGAAAGTAGATACGTTTTGGACGTATCAACTGTCTCAAGTGAAACTTCCCCTCTTGGCTAATGATGTGGTATTGAAGCTTTATAATTAGAGGAACAGATAATACCTTTTGGTGAAACTTGCCCCTTTTCTTCTTTAAATTTCTCAATGATGCAATTAGATAGTGTACTTCAATGCTCATGTAGCAGCTAAATGTACAAGGGCAGCCTACTGTTTAACTAGCTAGAGCTCTTTTTTATTTAACCTCTGCCTACTTCAATGCTCATGTATCGGAGTGGGGAATGTGGAGGCATGCATTGCACAGTGCTGGGTTAGCATGTCTGTGTGTGCCCATTATCCACCCTTTATAGGCAGGGTGAACCATATTTTTGCCAGAATTATTGCTCTTATACATGTATCTGTTATACATGTAGCTCATTATATATATGTTATACATATCTGTTATATATATCTGTTATACATATCTGTTATATATATCTGTTATACATATCTGCTATATATATCTATTATGCTAGAATTAGAGCTCGTTATATATCTGTTATACATGTATGGGGATGATGGTACCTACTGTTGAAATGTACTATGGATGATGGATGATGGATACTGGGGTCAATGCATGGGGCTGTCAATATGGAGATGGGGTCTTTTATCTTGCAGGGATATTTTCTTCAATTGAGTTGCCCATTTCTCCCGAAGTGTCAATTCACTTCCATTTCGGTTGAGAATTGGGCACTCCTAGGTCAAAAAATTAGCAAAGGTCATGCCAAATTTTTTGGCCGAGATTTGTGCTAACTTTTTGCCTCTTTTTAATAGAGTAGTGCAAATATGTCGGGCAACAACGAGGCGGCCCTTCTAAGCACATGATCAGCGTCGAAGAACAAGCTAGATAGGCCAACTAGTCATTCTGGCGGTGGTCCCAACAGAAGGAGGACGAGGAGGAGGCGATGAGGATGACACCACCACCGGAGGAGGAGGCGACCATCGCCAGAGCTGCTGGGGCCAATGAGGGAGGAGATCTTGATTACGAGGGGGACGAAGATGACTACGATGGAACTAGTAAAGGCGGCGGCGAAGAGGATGACACCATCGATGGCGACGCCCGCACCGATGGCGGCGAGCGCATGGATGGCGGTAGCGCCAACCCGACCGCTTCTTAGAAGAAGAAGAAGGAAAAGAAGGAGCGGAAGGTGCCAGTGCTCGCCACCGTCTGCGATGAGTTCACTGAGGTCATAGAAAGTGGCCAACCCATTGCGCCAGAGGCGATTGCTAAAGGGTACGGCCTGCAACTCGGGTGCATTGTCCGGGAAAGCATGTCGATCAACACAAAGTACATCAGACATGCTGACAATGCAGCTTTGGTCGATAACCTCCTTAAGAAGCTTCACAAGCAATACAGATTCCCAGAGCGGTTTAGAAACCTCGAGAGAAAGAACCCGGTGAACAAACTAGCCCTCACGAAGATGAGCAACGCCTTGAGCAGCTGGAAAACCCGGGTGAAGAATAGCATTGACAAAGGTGAAAGCTGGGAGGTTATTAGTAAGAAAAATCCGATGCTCGACGAAGAGGAGTTTAAGATATTCAAGGCGGATATAGCTACCGCTGACGCTATACATTGGACTAACTGCGGGAAGATTATGCGGGAACAGAACATAGGTAATCACCGCCTTGGAAGCGGCGGTTACAGGGGAAACAGGCCATTTGGGACAAGGAGGACGCTGAGCTTGAACGCCTTGGTAAAGACAACCCTTGGCTTAAAATCACGGACTTGCAGCTTAGGCAATTTTTCCGGGCCCGCTACTACCTGGACAAGGAAACAGGGGAGTTCATCACCGATGATCCAGAGGTGAAGGAATTCGAGAAGAAGCTGGTAAGGAATTTATCGCTGATCTCAGGTCTATTGCATTCTAATTAAAATAATGAAGCCAAGAATCTAAATGGGTTCACCTCCTTGTCTCTACAGGAGGAGGAACTGAACGCTACTACCACAGAGTCATCCTAGGATTCGATGGAGCCGTGGGACATGGTTTTCAACAGGGAGACCAATGCTTACAAGAAGAGGGACAAGGGGTTGCCGCCGTCCTCAGCTGGCAGTGTGTCCAGCTTCGGTACGAGCATGAAGTTCAAGGAGTACTACAAAGAGGACGCCAAGAAAAGATGGGAGAGGAATAACCAGTTGGCGGCTAAGGATAAAGCCGTTGTTGAAGAGCTGAAGATGAAGGTGCAGACACTGGAGGAGAAGGCGGTGGATGAGAAAACGATGGACAAGTTAGTGGAAGAGAAGCTCCGCTCGATGATTCCTACTGAGTTTTTCAAGGGGCTTACTGCTTGGAATGCGGGAGGTCGACAGGGGCCGATACATCTGCCTAGCTTAAGCGGCAGCAACTCGGGCATCAATGTTACCGTGTCGCCGGACCTGGTGACCCCGCCGGCCATCAACGTCAGGACGCAGCCGCTCGTTTTGGTCACACCGACGCCGCCTCCCGCCAATGATACCAATAAGGCGCAGCCGACGGCGATGGTGCTTCGCGAGGCACCCGAGCGGGAGATTGTAGATGATGATAGGCCGGCCGCTGGCATCGGCCGTGTCTCTACATTATCCGAGCTCCACGCCATCACCAAGGTAACTAATTAGTTAGTGCACGTCATCTCCTTTTATGCCTTTGATGCATGACTGCTGCCATCTCATGACGCCCAACAACATGTTTTGCCTCAGGACACTTCTTGCGTACTCCTGCTTAAAGATGTCGGTGGTGAGTTGAAGGATGTTGCCAAGGGCACTCTCATACAACCGGTGAGCCGCATGATGCACAACAATCCAATGGGTGATGACGTTATGAGGTTCAGGTTGGCTCGGGTGTTGCCAGGGTGCGATGACATGGACCCCCCCTTTCAACCTCAGGGAGCCGACGAACACAAGACCCTTGGAGAATGCTACAACTGGCCCTTGACATGGTCGAAGACCCAGATTCGTCTTGCGGGGAGAGCACCAGCGCCACCTCTTGATCGATCGCCCGACCACCACCTCGGAAGCTAGCAGTTGCCGTTGTCGCCACCACCAGCCGTCACCAGCAACTCTTGGCAGCGTGTGTACCACCACATGGAAAAGACGTTGTGCCGCAACCGCCGTCTCCCCCGCTACCACCACCACATGATGGCACCCATGAAGATGATGATGAATTGGTCAACATTGACGACTTCATCAACACCAGCGCCGACAAAGGATTGTATATGCCTTCTGTGGATGAAGAACCCTTCATAGCTCGCGACCATCAAGCTGGTCGGCCCAATACATGCACGCAGCGCCTGGTCTTCCATGGTCTTTCTCAAGAGACGCCTCCGGCCACTGATCCACCACAAGAGAAACCGGGATTGGTTTTTAGCCCCAGCACACTCCGAAAGGCGGCTGATGAGCAGATGGCAATGGCTGACACTTTTGTGAAGAAGAAGCACTACAGGAAGAGAGGTAATAATAATAATAATAAGAAAGGTGCGAGCCAGCCTCTTCCGAAGAGGATCCGGGCTCAGGACACCATCATCGTACCATCCACACAATATGGCTTGCCTCGAGTGCATGTAGTTGGTGATCCAATATTGACTCCGGATATTCTCCACATTGTGGTTGGATCCATGTTAACTTTGTACGAGTGTGTCAAGACACTAGAGGGCATCCTTCTTAAAGACGAAGATCCAAATTACCCGGTTTTCACGGCCAAGGTGCCATTGGACATGGGCTTCGTCGATGAACCCCCCACGGATATATTCTTCATAGCGTACAAGGACATATTCAAGCTGTTTCTCACGAAACGGCTGGACTATAACTTGGTCCGCCTATACGCACTCAATCTGGTGATCAAGATCAAGAGAGAGAGTACCCTGGAAATTGCGATAGTGGATCCCTACTACATGCGGGATAGCCAGTTGGTCGAAGGATCAGAGACACGTACCAAGGCGACGGCGTACCTCGAGAAGTTCATGGTGGACAACAAGAGGAAGGACACACTTTTTTTGCCTTTCTTTTCCCGAGTAAGTACACACACTCGCTCATCGCCGCCGTAACTTATGCATTTCTTATAGATTTCTTCCTTTGCTCTTTTTCCAACATTCTGTTCCAATTGTGTTGCGCAGAGACAAATACTGCACACTCATCGTCTTTGCCCCGAGGTATTCTCTAGCCATGTATTTCGACTCGGGGAGTTTGACGAAGAAGAAAGACTACACCAGAATAAGGGGTGTTCCCAATGGGGATCTCGAGGGCTACGCCAAGAAGGGATGCACCTTCGTAGATAAGGGGGAATGTATCAAGGATGGCAAACACGTGTTCAAGCACGTGCTCGAGTTCTCCTGCGTCATAGCGGTCGACTACTGGTGCCAAGGAGGCCTTCTACGTCCTCCATCACCTTAAAGGCTATGTTCGGGATTGCTAGAACCTAACGCTGCCATCTAGTCTCCGAGGATGGGCCAAAACTTTGGCGCGAATCAACGATGATGATCTTAGAGAAGACTTCCATCGCATTCAGATGAAGTTGTCGCAAATCATCATTGAAGATGTCAACACAAGGGGGGCCCTACAACAAGCCAGAGGGTTGAGTAAGAGGGAGATCGAAGAACACCTCCGTAAGCAGGGTGACACAAGGACGTGGATGACGAAAGAGGGCTATCTACCGTTCCCGAAGCCGAGTGAGAAGAAGAAGTCTTCATGATCGATGTGTGCCTCTAGCATGATCTAGTGTGTGTATATGCTTGATGGACGCCTACTGTATTAGTGTGTGTGTCATAAACTTTACTATCTTGTGGTCGAAATGGTCATTGTTGTTAGACTTAAACTACCTTGTGGTCATGTTGTCGTTAAACTTATTGCTTCCATGATGATCTATCTTTTAGGTTTATGGATCCTTTGTTTTATATTCTGTGAACATATATATATATATGGATGTAAACCCTTTATTAATTCTTCGTTGTATTTTTACTAATATGCCTTGTCGTCTATAGAGTGGCGACGAGGTGGTATGTGGTGTACATGGGTAGGGTTCCAGGAGTCTACGAGGAGTGGGTGGATTGTTACAAACAAGTGAACAAGTTCAGCGGCAACATCTATAAAGGATACGCGACTAGAGAGGAGACGGTAGCCAAGTGGAGGAACCACCTGTGGAAGAAGAACCGGATGAAGATATTGGTCAGGCTCATGCTCTTGCTCACCGCCATCATCACAGCTGTATTCTATTTGATCCTAGTGTAGGCGGCAGTGATCACTTCATATTTGTAATGTGAGATGATATGCACTTGTGTAAAAATTCGGCACTTGACACTATATATGTATCTCGATCGGACTCTAAGTGTTTGTACTATATATATGTCGGTTTTCATGCATCTACTACTTGTGCAATGTACTGTTTATACTCATCTGGATAAATACTATATAAATACCTGATTATACACCAGGAACGTATTTTACTTTGAATACGTGTTATATAGTTAGTAGCGCATATAATTATACTCAGTGGCGCATATGATTTCTATGGCGCATATTGATGAATGTGCCACTGAACTTGCTCATGTGGTGCATAGGTAGAAATGCGGCGCATATTAATGAATGCGCCACTGAACTTGCTCATGTGGCGTATTGGTAGAAATGCGCCATAGAAGTGACGCAGATAAGCTGTTTTCTAGTAGTGAAACCTAATACATCACTAGCGCACTAAGCATGTGAAGATTGATCTACACTTCGTACGGGATCGTTCACGTTACAAGTTCTTCACAATACGCGGACATTTTCACAAAAGGATTGTCATCTCCTCTCTTATTGGATTTTCGGGATAGTCTCAACATTCGTAGGACACCTATTTTCGACTAAGGGAGGGTGTTAGAATATATATATAACTGTATATGTGTATTTGTATAGAGATATGGTTGTATATGTGTAATCGGTGTATATGTTCGTGTCGCTATGTGACAAGGACTCTTTCTTGTATCCTCCTATTTATAGATCAATACAAGACACCACAATGTGAACATAAGTCTTGCAAATCTTTCTATCTCTCCAGGTTGACTTTGCATCAGTTAATTAGTTTCCACCGTGTCACAACAATATATTGAGATTCATTCCACATATGAATAAACAAATTAAGGAAGAAACATTATGTCATTGGCTCCTAAGTTTTACAAATCAATCACACTCCGAAGTGCCATGGCAACAAGCTCCAGATCCATTGAGAATGGCAAATATATTTGTTCGATATCAACCATACGACCAGTATTCCATTATAGAAAATTCAAAACCTGAAAGCATACACTCAAACAACCCTTTTATCCATTCAAACATTGTGTATAGGGCAATCAGATACATTAATCAAAGAGGTTCACCAAAAATCCAACGGCTGAACATAGCGAGACATTTCTCTGGTTCGAACTCTGGCACAGTGTGTCCACCACCCTATATTTTAATTAAGCAATGAGTGTTAGAAGAATTATAGAATCTACCTGGAATTATGTAGTATATTAGATATACAGTTATTATGTTCTCAATTGTTTAACATGAAGTGTCCTATTGACTGGTATGTGACAATTGCTTATCAGGAGATAATTTTTGGTTCTCAACTCTCACTCCGCGGTCTCAAAAACGAAGCAGAGATAGATATTGTGTTACCTTTATGGTAGCGAATGTCAGGTTATTTCTGTATGTTATAGTGAATCTGCAAAAACATTATATTTCCAAACATAAGTGTAATTATACAAAGCAGTTTATATATTCTAATGAAAAAAATCTAAAACAAACAATAAAACTAGTAAATAAGGTGTCCCCCAGAAAATTTCTCACCCAGCAGACTGTCCATCAAGATGCCAAGCTCTCCATTCATTCGTAATGGGGAACTTGAGTGATCGAACCCAAGACTGTGTACCCAGAAATGGTATAATAGCATCATGGTCTCCACTGTACAAGGAGCATAGATGAGAGGCTGGAAAACGAAGATATGGCAACCTGATATTTCGAGATGGACATTGGAGCATCTCCAGTTGCATTGTTGTATTTATGCTATTACAACTTTACAGAACTGTTTTTTGCATAGGTTATATAGCAACTTTCCAATAATAAAGTAAATATTTATTATATGACTGTTTAAATCTTGCTACTATTTACCTGTATACCAAGGCACGGTAACCTTTTGTTGTCATATTATGGTGGTACTTTAGGTTGCTCTTGATGTCCAAAGAATAAGGTAGATCTCCATCGTGGCACCTCACCCATTCGTCCTTGCTCCCCTAAATTACCGGCGTATAAGAGCAGTTATAAATTATAAATAGAAGACTAGATTTTTTCCTTGGGAGAAAATAAACAGTTTACCTTCTTGATCCCGAGGGTTTTCCTAGTGATGTTGTTGTTAGCCCAAAAATATGAAAGGTAGTTACCATAGGTCTGTAGATGGAAAAATTGAGCACGATTCAGAAAAAAACTTTTAACAATAGAGAAGCATCTTAATGAACTTCCTTATTTGTATTTGGGATTTCTCAAAGTACAAGGCCTGCTATATTTTCAACTAGTATTATTCAATACTGAAAGAAAAACATGATAGAGAAAAGAGAGATGACAGAAATTCTTAGAAAAACATAACACCCGGCAGTGGGTCAACTACATTTTTATTAGTGAACGACAAATGATATATATTCAGAACTAAACCTAAGTAGAAGAGGGACGATATATCCTCACAACTATAACTGCAGAGATCACAAATGTTTTCCAGCTACTGCTTGTCTGACCTATGTTCATAGCATGGAATCTATTACGTTAAAGAATAGTAGTGTTCATCCCAATGCCAAGAAATATGTTGGAGGATATTCATCAATCTAGAACTTTTATAGTTATCTCGATTATATAAAACGCTTTGGTTACATTGGGATTTTGTTGTTGCCGTTCACACATCTGTAGGGTACCCTTTTTTTTTGCGAAAGTTGTAGGGTACCCCTTTAAAGGTCAAGATTTTCTTATGGTACCTTTTTAGAGTGTTTCTTGTAATCGGTCATAACTTAGAAAAACGGAAATGGAACGGCATCTAGCTATGTGTTTTTAGTAATCCTGAGGAGACAATATAATAACTCTGTCTTGATTGTAATTTTCATGCTTGAATTGGCTTGAGGTTCAATTTGTTTTTATTTAACCTTGTTCATTGTTTTTCTCATACCTTTGGTGAGTTTTTTAGCTATGAAGTTTTTAGATAAAATGGCCCTTTTGGAGTGTTCCCAGTTCCATCCCGATATATTTTCATTAAGTTAAGCCTCCTAAAGTAGCTATCTTATGAACCGATTTACTATCAATAACCGACCATCCGACCATCAGTTCCTTAACTTCACTTTCTGAACAGTATACAATATGAATTTTGGCTCCCCGTACTAATCTAGTATCATATACAACCAAACTGTTCAATTATCACGGACAATTTAGCATTTCTCTCGAATCAGGCTTTCGCTCTGCTTTATAAATAAAGCCACAATGGACGAACCGATACAAGGTGATAAGGAGAACCTCTTACAAAGAAGATCAAAGATAGAAGCGAGACCAAAACATGCCACCGGAAACATAGAAGCGAGACCGAGTAGAACCGGAGCTCCACGACGACGCCCTCTGGAGGATAACGACACAATGCGCCGCCGTCGTCGAGACCACGAAGCTCAAAGGTTTTCACCCGGAGCCATAGCATGGGGAGGATAACCACAACGACGCCCCAAGAAGGTTACGGCACCCACAGGCATCGACGTCGTTGGCGCAGAGGTGCTGAGTTTTCGCCCGGAAAAATCCTCGCCCGACCCCGAGAACTCAGCCGCCCGTTGTCCCTAAGTTAGGTCTCCGAACTGTGATCTGAGAGCTGCCAAGGCCGAATCACCATCAACACCAGGATCCCCCACTGTCCGCTCCATGCTATCCACATGGGCGAAGAGAGAGACCACCACCGCCGCCAGTGGCGGAGCTTCAGCCCGACAAGGTCGGGCAGCTGCCCGGACTCTACCGAAAATCACTTGTTTAAGTTATACTCCCTCCGTTCGGAAATATAAGATGTTTTAGCTTTGTGCAATGAGTGTATCTAGACACTTTTTAGTGTATAGGTTTACTCCGAACCTCTACAAACCTATATACTATAAGATGTCTAGATACATTCGATTCACAAAGCTAAAACGTCTTATATTTCGAACGGAGGAAGTAGAAGGTACTCCCTCCGTTTTAAAATATAAGATGTTTTAGCTTTGTGAATGAAATATATCTAGACTCATTTTAGTGTGTAGGTTTATCTAGGTTTGGAGTGAACCTACACACTGAAAGGGGTCTAGATACACTCTTTTTAGAAAGCTAAAACATCTTATATTTTAAAACGGAGAGAGTATAAATTAATTAAGCGGATGTTTCAGTGGACAAGAAGCCATCGTCCAAGACAATTTGTGGTTTGCCAGGGCTATATAGTTTGGCTAGCTCCGCCACTGACCGCCGCCACGTCGCTCGCCGTAGAGTCGTCCGCGCAGCCCACCTTCCAGGACCGCTGCGCAGGCATCCACAAACTCGAACTCGAGCCCATGATACGACCAACTTCACACCGCAAAGCCGACGGATTGGACTACGTAGGTCAACACCATAGGCTTCAGTATCAGGCCACACGACAACCCAAGGGGGAGGGGAACTGCCCTCCACCACCCGAGGTGGTCGCCGTCCGGACGCAACAGCAAAGCCGATTAGGACCGGATCCGGTTTGGCCACCTGCCAAGCCCAGATCGGGTCAACTAGCCTTGCCGTCACGCTGCTACGCCCCGGCCGCCGCCGCCGTCCACCTATAGCTTGGTGCCGAATCAGCCCTCGCCACCACCGACCGAACCCGCCGCCATGAGCTAGGCCGCCGCCACCTCACTCCACGCAGGTCGGCTTACGGCCTACATCATAAAAGAGCACCCCAGGCATGATGCCCGAGGACAGGTTGCGCCGTTGCCGCCGTGGGTCAAGCCCGTCACTTAGTGCAGCCACTCAATCCAGGACCGCCACCACGACAACCAAGCCACTGTGAAGCAACAGCAACCACCAGAACAATGGACCTGGCCCATCGAGGCGAGGTTGCTGCCAGATCCAGGCCCGCCTGACCCAGATCTGACCCGACCGCACGCTTGACATACTTCTGATTTATAGATATTTCCTACCCTTGGTTAACGGATCTATATAACGTACAAACGGCCGACAATCCAAACTTCAGTCCTGCGTCCATATACCATGTACAGAGGACCAGCAAACTCCACATACATCAACGGGGAGTAAATTAAGATGGGCTTACTTCGCAATCTATTGGAGGACGTGGTGGTGGGTGTCTCAGTACTCCAGTTTCCTCCTTGAGGATCTTTCTTTCTGTGGTCTGGCCGTTTGGTCGGGGAGACGCAGAAACGCACTTCTTATATAAAATGTGTGTCCCTGAAATCTCATCAAGAAGCTGCGGGAAGCATCAATTAGTTGCTTCAATAGCTAGCTGGCATATTAATTAAGGTGTAAACTAGAAACACAAAGTAATAAGTTTATCATATTGTGAAATAGTGGTAAATGGCGTGGTCGAGATAGGAAACAAGTATCCTTCATATTTCACTGAATTTGTACTGAAATGAAGAGGGGAAAGTCCAAGTAGTTTTACCCTGTTGAATTTGTCCATGGCTTGAGCGCAAAGCACATTCTTGGAGTTGGCATAATCTCCCGCTTGGCAGTGCTCCTTTATAGTCTTATTAAGATGGATCATATGCAGCAACACATGGTCATCAGGGAATTAGATAAACTCGTAGTGGGGAATCTTTAGTGGTTAGCTAGCTGCAGGACGATATAATAGGTGATTGAGCAAGAGTTGAAAGCGCGCATAATTAATCACCTCGTACAGCTGGTCTGAAATGATCCCCATTCCACGAAGAAATGGCACTCTTGATTCCTGATCAATGCTTTCGCCTGTAGCCGGGTTGCCTACCAGATAGCCCTGACCATGTTTTGATGATATGACAACATGATGGCAGTTGAAGTTAATTGGTGCCTATAAGTATATAGCTGAATGGATATTTACAGTACTACCTTAAGATTAATTAGTGGGCTCAATCCAGCTTCGATATCTGAAATAAAACAGCATAGTACGTGTTGAAGTATGAATACAGACTATTGAAAGCAACTTACATGAGCCACCGTCGGCGTAGTGAGTGATCTACCTTCTGAGATCTTCTGTGCAATGAATGGAACAATCTTTGCACCGAGTGACTCTCCTCCGATGTAGAAAACATTTGTGAGGTAATCCGGATGCTCAGTGAACCACTGACCAAAAAGATGAAGACAAAAATAGTAACTACCCAACGAATCAAAACTATATATATTTGCTGATTGCTCTTTCAATTATTTTAGGACGGAGGGAGTATGTATGTTTCAGACAAGTAGAAGCAGATAACAGTACACTTTGCTCGGACATGTAGTAGGCGACTTGAAGAGATTATTGAGGCAGGCAGCAATGGCAAAAGGTTGATGAACCTTGGTGAGAAACCTTTTGTTTTGGTTTACGTACCTTGGTGAGAAACTTTTTGAGCAGCAGGGAAGTCGAGACTTCTCCAACGTCATAGCCTTTGGGGTTCCGGGAGAAGGAGAATCCGGCGCCGACGGGCGAATCGACGAAGAGGACACTCGCAACCTTGGTCCAGGAGTACGGGTGGTACCGCAGGCGTGGCACGCTCCCATTCTGATTGTAGTAGGGCTCCGTGATGAACTTCAACGGGCCTGCAGGCGAGAAATTTTGCATTACTGAACCTAGCAGAACGGGAAAAGAGGTTCGGCACTTCACTTTGATAGGCCGGCAGGAGCAGGAGACTTGGAGTTGCTGACCTATCTCGAACAGAAGCACGGTGCAGCGGTCGCCGCCGGTGAGCCAAAGGATGACCGGGTCGCGTCGCGGGTCGCCCTCCGACTCGATGAAGTAGTAGAACAGCTCAGCGCCGTTCTCCTCGTCCACGGTCACGTACCTGCAAGGAAGGAGCTGCTGGTTAGCGAATGCGGTTGCGGTGGATGTATCCAGGAACGTGCGTACCAGCGTGCTATACCCGGTCTCAAGGCGGAACGGGAGGGCGCCGTCGAAGCCCGGGAGGCTGGTGACCACCGTCGGAGCCGCCTCGGCGGAGAGGAAGTGGCAGCAGCGTGGCAGGGCGGTGTAGAAACAGAGGAGGAGGAAGACGAGACGCAGGGGCGCCCGAGACCCTCGCGCCTCCATGCTTTCCCTCCCCGGCCCCTGCATCTGTCTCTTCCGACTTGACTTCATCCCTTCCTCGAGCTGCTCGCTAATCTCGGTCGACGTTCTTTAATCTGTGTGTTGCAGCACACTGACCAGATCACATAAAAGAATTGAGGCGCCGTGCTGTCACTTCGAGTTTACTGTCTCGTGCCGCGTGCGCATTCATCTCAAAGTCTCGGACTAAAAAATACCACATCCGCAGCAGAAATCAGAACGTGCGCCGGTTTTTCAGCGAGAAGCAAAAATTCAACCAACTCATGTACTATACGTCAGTCCGTAAGCTTTCCGTGAACTGCACCGTCCCTAAGTCTAGAATTACCGTTTTGTTACTCTCGTATTAATAGGCTTAACTTTGTCTGGATACGGATGCACATATCTAAATGCTTAACTAGATACGTACGAATTTAAATAAACTTTTTTTTAAAATTCCACCAATCTATTAATAATCATCAACAACAGTACAAATAGTCCTAAACGTAATACAAATTACAAATAGGTCAATAGACCACCTAGCGACGACTACAAACACTAGCACGAGCCGAAGGCGCGCCGCCGTCCTCGCCCCTCCATCACCGGAGCCGGGCAAAGCTTGTCGTAGTAGAGCTTGTTGTAGTAGACGAACGAGAAGTCGTCATGCTAAGGCCCCAAAAGACCAGCATACCAGAGCAGTAACCATCGCCGAAGATGACAAACATAGATCGGAAGAGACTGACTTCAAAACATACCAACGGATACGAAAAACGACCGAATTCCAAGGGATCCGTCGGACACACGACTCCACGCGTCCTCCATCGATGCTAGATGCACCAACAGAGCGAGGATAGGACGGGAAGAACCTTATTCTGACTTCAGGACGTAGCCACCGTCTCAACATCCTTGAAAAGACACTGAAAACAGTCAAGACGAAACACTGAGACCTTCCGCTAGCGAGAGGCCGTGGTCCGCCACGTCCCCATTTTGCACCACTATTCTATATAATAATTTACTGTTATTCTTGATATATTTCATATTAAGAGATGATACTTATGTAATTTCATCTGTTTTTGCATGGTTGATAACTTTTGGAGCATGGACCGCTGCAGTCAGGATTCTGATGGAAAAGGTGTTGTTTGGAGGCAAAATTCGCGAAGATCAGAAAATCCAGGAAAATACATGAAAAATCCTTTTCCAGAAGACGAAGGAAGCCAAAAGGGGAAGCGAAGATGGGCCATAGGGGGCCACACCACCCCCTGGCGCGGGCCACCCTAGGCCGCGCCACTAGGTGGTGTGGCCGCCCTGGTCCGCCCCTGGCTCTCCCCTCTGGCGTATATTATCCTCCCGAAACCCTAAGACTCGGAGAGCAACCACAGAAAGATTACGCCGCCTCTGTGGGGCAGAAAACACCGAGAGAGAAATATCTCTCCGGCAGACAGAATTCTGCCGGGAGAATTCCTTTTCGGAGAGGGGAGATCGTCGCCATCAACACCACCATCAAGCTGGACTTCATCGGGATCATCATCATCATCACCACCATCATCTCCACCAGCACCATCATCACCACCTCCATACCGCTGTAACAATTGGGTTGAATCTTGCTTAGTTCTTTGGAGAAACTTTCCCGGTGTTGATTACTCCTTATAGTTGATGCTATTGACTGAACCGTTGAATTATTGTTTATGTTCAGATTGTTATACATCATTATTTTATCTCTGATCATGATCCATATGATGTCTTGTGAGTAGTTCGTTTTGTTCTTGAGGACATGGGAGAAGTCATGTTGTTAGTAGTGGAATTGTGTTGAGAAAGATTCAATGGTTTGATATTTAAGTTGTGGTGTATTTCTTCTAGTGGTATCATGTGAACGTCGACTACATGACACTTCACCTATATGGGCCTAGGGGAATGCATTGTGTATTTGGCTACTATTCATAGGGGTTGCCGGAGTGACAGAAACCTGAACCCCTGTTAGGAAACCATTGCACAAGGGACGTCAGGATCTTAGAGTTTAAAGCTGTGGTTAGGTTTCTACCTTAATTACTTTCTTATACTTGCGGATGCTTGCAAGGGGTTTAATCACAAGTATGTATTAGTCCTAGGAAGGTCGGTACATTAGCACAGGTTCACCCACACAACACTTAGCAAACTAAAGAAGATTAATCAACTATATAAAGCGAAAGCACTTGACGGAATTCCCATGTGTCCTCGAAAACGTTTGGTCATCTTAAGTAATACAACTGGCTTGTCCTTTGCTAAAGAAAGGATTGGGCCACTTGTTGCATTTATTCTTATTGTATTTTATTTACTCGTACTTTATTTACCTGCATTATCAAAAACCTCTAAAAATCCGTTTGCTAAGTATTTAGAGAGAATTTCTGCTCCAAGCCACTAGCCAGCACCTTCTGCTCCTCGTTGGGTTCGACACTCTTACTTATCGAAAATACTGCGATACACCCCCTATACTTGTGGGTCATCAGTCGCCGGCGGAGGGAAGAAACCCTAGATAGGGTTGTAGCCGCCACCTTCTCTCCTTGAGGGAGCTCTCTTTGGTACCGGTTCGGTATTCCATATTTAACTATAGTTAACCATGAATCTAAATAAAGTTGAGGCCATTAATATAGACCGGAGGGAGTAGACTATGTTATATTTGACTAGCGGAGTGTCCGTGCGTTGCTACGGTTGTCTCAATTTTTTCTTGACACATGTATTAGCATAATATACATAAAATAATGTGTATATACAATTATAGTCACAGCCTCTCATTTTATAAATGATAAGATCCTTCCTCGCTTAAAATTAAATTTAGTAAGGAAACTATATTCGGCATCATATGCACATAATGAAATAACCCAATAGTAATGTCCCGCCGACTAAGAATTCACTTCCAAACTCGTGCTGATTACAAGTACAATTTTTTCTTGAAATTCTCTGTTAGTCGAAGAACTACCTTTCTCTTATTTTATTGTATCATTACTATTTTTATCTGTCAAGAATTAGTGCAAAAATAAAATTTTCTTCCATCTCCCAAATTACTAAGTAAAAAAGATAGTTAGAAGTGCAAAACTTTGCAAAGAAGATAGTTGAGTAAATTCAGTTGACTGTAAGCTAACCTCTTTTTTTTTAAACAAATGTATGCTAACCTCTTAGCATTGAATCAAAGTTTTTACTACTGTTTCTTGCATCAACATCCTACAGGCATAAATTCACTATATGCATAACACTTTCATGTAAATAATCCTAAAAGTATTGCACTAAACATCAGGTATGCATAACATACAAATTATGTGATCAGATCACAGTTCGGGTGGTAGTTCTTTGTGTCCCAGGGTATAGACTATATAGACCTCCAAATTGTTGCGCTTTCACTTAGTATTGGACACCCATTTAGAGAACTAGAACACAAACAACTAAACACTAAATTTGGGTTTTGCCGAGGCCTCTCTGCACCAAAAATAGAAATTCACAACAATTTACCGTAGAAACCAATCAAATGTTCAGATTTTGATATTTATGTGCTAATTCTTGGAGAAAATTACAAAAAACCACCACATTACGGGCTAGGGTTTCAAAAAACCACCACTCTATGTTAGGATTTCAGAAAACCACCAGTTCAGCGCTAACGCGTAACAAAAAGCACTGATTCGTCTAAGACACTCGGCTAACCACAAAACTGACAGGTGGGGTCCACTATCAGGCTGACGTGGCACATTGAAAATGATCGAGGGTGAAACGGGCTAAATAGATTTTAGTTCTCGGTGTTTTTGAAAAAATTTCGAGGACCACTCGTGTCTTCCTCCTCTATCTCTTGGGAGCCTGAAGGGAACAAACAGAGTTCATCCTCGTCGTCCTAATCTCTGGTGGGCGTTGACTACTGCAGAATCGCAGGCTAGTGGAGGCGAAGGAATTTGCCGGCGTATGCTTGCTGAGTCAGGCTAGCGGAGGAGGTGGTCGTCAGGGCTTCCTCCATCGGAATCAATGAAGATGGAGACCCGCTTGCTTGGGCTTGTCAAGGACATCACTCCGGCGGTCTCTAAGCTTGATGGAATCGAGGACGAGATGGGATTTTGCTCCCTGGTGCTCCTCGAGTAGTCTTCTTACGACGTCGGAGCTTCGTATGGCGGCAATCGCTCACCGGAGTACCCACACAGCCATAGTGGCGACGCTTGCGGAAGCGCTCCCGTTGCAGCTCCCAACGCCCCCACTATGGGTGGTCCCAAGCAAGCCGCGTCGTAGAATCAGCAGGTCGTGGCGGCCCGCATGGAGTTCTCCTCCACCTCCCGCGCTGCAGCATGCTGTGGCGGCGCCGCCTCCCATGGCCTCCGGCTGTGGCCTGCACCCCTCTTCCTCAACGACGGGACCTCGTGGTCTAGTCATGTGTCCGCCGCCTCCTGCCGGTCTGTCCCGCATTGGCACCGCCCGTCGACCTCGTCGCATTGCCGCTCCTGCGCTGGCCATGGACACACACATCAAGCATCTTCAGTGGCCTCCTCATCAACCAGGGATATGCCGGCTTGCTCTGGAGTGCGGGCCATGCGCGGCCGGAGAGTATGCTGCGGCGGCAGCGTGAGATATTGGGATAGAAGAAGATAGAGCCAGAGTGGGGGAGAGAGGAGTTGACTTTCCATTTTACAAAAAAACCCAAATTTTGTAACTGCCTAATATTTATCATCCTAGTTTGTTTCTGTTGTGCCACGTCAGCCTGATAGTGGACCCTACCTATCAGTTTTGCGGTTAGCCGAGTGTCTCAGACGAATCAGTGCTTTTTGTTACGCGTTAGCGCTGAACTGGTGGTTTTTTGAAACCCTAACATAGAGTGGTGGTTTTTTGAAACCTTAGCCCGTAATGTGGTGGTTTTTTATAATTTTCTCTAATTCTTGCTTTGTTTTAGACAAGGGGGCAGCAGTTGTTGCTCCCCACGTATGAGAGAGACCGCTAGACTATAAATATAGATCAGCTGCAGTTCACACAAGATTGACATAGTGAGGTAGTAGCTCCGAGCGCCTGATTGAGAGATTGAGAGAGACATATAAGGAACGAGCAGTTGCACATGGAGAACAAGCTAGCTGTTGCGTGCACGAGTGAATGGTCCAGCAGTAGCGCTGATGCCTGCATGCACGAGGGAGACAGGACATGGCGGTTCTAGGTCGAACGAGCAGCAGGGAGAGGGACGAGATGGCTCTCCTGACGGCATTGGAGACCTGGGCTGCAGCAAGGAAGCAGGGGGATGGGGCGTCGACCGTTGCCGTCGAGGGAGACCAGGATGTAGGGCGAGTGACGAGATGGCTCTCCTGACAACGTTGGAGACCTGGGCTGCAGCAAGGGAGTGGACTGGCGGTGGTGGCCGGGCCAAGCGCTCGCAGTGGTCTGGGCACACACATGGGTTCTCACATGGGGAAAAGTAATTCAGAGCGAGGATTCGGTCGTCGGAGGATCTGGGGCTCGGGGCGGGGCGGTTTGGGGCCGCCGCGGTTCAGTTCCACCAGTCGGAGGAGGTGGAGGTTGCCGGTGGCCGGAGATCGACGTGGTGGACACCGGATGTGGTTGGCGGCCAAGGACTCTGTTCGGGAGAATAGGAGACGGTTCGTTCAGGCTGGCGGAGCAGAGCACGCCTGCAGAGGATCGATCGTGGGAAGGGCCCTTGAATCCCACCATGGGAATTCAAATCGAGGAGATTAGTGAGCTCGAGGACACGGCACTGTCAGCCGCCGACGCCGATCTAGAGCAGGGTGGTCGCCTCGGGTCTAGAGGAGAGGATCAGCGAGGCGGGCCTCGTAAAGGAAACGATCAAACTGTTCACTTTAACTTTGGCGGTGGCAGCAAGGTAATATCTCTGAACTATTATGGGCAAAACCGGAAAGAGAAAAATCGGAACAAAAATGGGTGTGGACAAACCTATCTTAAACAAAATTATAGTATATAATATTATATAGTATAGATAGATAGATAGATAGATTATAGAAACATTAGATAGAGATAGGATTTGATTCTTGTTTTTTTATTTTAAGTTGATCATTGTACCACTATATATACCGTTCGAATGGCTCAATAATGTATGCAACATATTCTGTCAATCTCTCTATATTCTACACGGTATCAGAGCGGCGAGGTCCTTGGCCTAGCCGTAGCACACACTTTCGTGCTGCGCCGCCCCGAGGAGGTCAATCTCCATGATCTGCGCCGGGATCCGCGCGACCCGTCACAGAGTTCGTCCGCCGTTCCGTGGCAGCTGCCTTGGTGAGTCATTTTCCCGATCCCTAGATCAGTTTTTCTCTCCGCCGGTCACTTGACCGATGATTTCTTTTTTGTTTGCCGATCATAGATCAGATAGTGTCGCTCACCGCTCATCGTCATCCCGCGTCTCTACTTCAACATCGGCATAGATAATCTACACGGCGCTCGCATGCTTCCCTCCCATGTTGTCGCGCCTATCTCGGCAGGCTGCCACAACTTCTATGGCAGTCTGCAACGCATCTTGGCTGACTACCGTCTTCCTCGGCAGGTTGTCGTGGCCATCCTGATGAATCACCAACAACGTCGCCAATGACTCTGATCTGCGGCGCGTCGTCCCTTCCATGGCTCATACAATGGACCGCCGATCTGATCAACTGAACCCGCACCTGTCCACACCAGACACGTCCCTAAGCACGCGCCTACCACCGATCGAGCATCGGGTCGCCACTGCGTCATCCCTTCGGGTTGCAGCGCCACCGACATTGGTCCATGCTCCCTGCTTCCAATGCGTCTTCCTTGGCGCCTACGTCGCGGTGACTTCTAACCGCGGCACCGACTCGTGCCCTGCAGTTATGTCGTCGCTCGGGCAATAGCATCGCTGCACATAGTCACCTTCATCGTCCCCGTGCACCGACACCCTTGGATTCCACCGCGCCATCTCCCACGTCGCGGATCTCCACTGTCGGTGCATGGTCTTCGTCAAGCCACCGAATTCTTCATCGCCTACTTCGAGTATCGTCGCCACACTTCCACAGGTAACATGCATGGCATGTCCTCGATGTCGCAGGTCCCTCCGACTACGCCTTCATCAGTCTAGGTGTCCATCATGACCACTCCAGGGCTCTGATGGTTCAGCCGCCTTCTACGTCTTAGTCCATCACGACCCCATCGCCTTATCCTCGACCACACCTTCGTCTACTCTGACAACCGTGGACTGCACCGACACCTCTCTCCCTTTGTTGCGTTGTTCTTCACAACCGTCTAGAGGCCTCCTCTACTAATCTCTCTGACATGGCGCACAAGTCATGATGGCCCCTGCCTTCGTGTAACACCCCAAAAATAAAACCTTTATTTTAGTGGTGTCTTCGACCAAGTAAAACTTTTTTCAAGCCATCTTAAAATTTTAATAGACCCTTTGGTGCTTGACTTTGCTTCTCGGATTTGCCTTCATCAAATATTTCCTTTGATCGTTTCCACTCTTGAAACGATGTCATACGCTTCGCATGCTCGGTACTGGCAACATCGGTACATGCCTTCGTCCCCAATGCTTTCGTGAGTCTGGCAAGCACGTTCGGGTGCCTCGTTTTCATCGGCATCGACATGGTCTTATTTGGCATTACCTCCCGCCTCTACGACTTCCTCGAACATGTCACCGATGAGTTCTTCTTTGCGTACTCAGTTCTGGCAAAACCCGACTATGCCTTCATCCCCGATGTGCGCCTTGTTCTGGCAAAACTATGGCTCGGACTGCATCATATCTGACATCGACATCCTCGATGACTTCCTCGACGCGTCTCCATTGGTCTCCTCGCGCACTATGCGCTCGCGGCTTTATATTTTTCTACCTCAACATCGGCTACCCTAGCCATGATATCGACCATGACAACTCCTCCCACGGTACCTCGACTAAGGTTGTAGCGCCCTACACTCTTGGCTACCTCGACATTGGCACAAGGACTATCACCTCACTTAAGCATCTCACCAGTTTTCTCTAGAGTCCAAGCTACTGCGACGCGACACTGTCTACAATGTTCCCGCCCCTACTGCAGGAGAAGTCAGACCACTGGTTCTAATTTTGTTTCTCTTCAGTCTGACCGTCCATGACGTTCAAGTTGTACACGACGCTACCACTGTGACTGTGGGGCGATGTTAGAGTATGGTATATTTGGTTAGGGAAAGAGTAGGTAGAGATAGGTTTTGATTCTTGTCTTGTACTCCAGTGTACTCCAGGTTAATCATTGTACCACAATATATACTCCCACGAGTGGCTCAATAATATATCTAACTTATTGCGCCAATCCCTCTATAATTCTACAGTTTTCTATCCCGCATATGAAGAGAGGAATGGGGCATCAAAATTTGAGACATAGTTTTATACTACATCCGTTCTATAATATAAACCTTTCTAGCAGTTCAAAGTACAAGATCGCATAGAAAGTAATGGTAAATAGGTTAAATCTAATTCTTCCTATAATTATCTAGGAGCATTACCGACAAAGTACAAGTGTATTTGTGTCTGGGCGTCTGATCAACGATAACGTGATTATTACCTATGAATGTGTGCATTCGATAATGACACGCAAGAGAAGAAAGACACTATATGTGCGGTGAAGCTTGCAATTATGAAGGCTCGCGACAGAGTTGAATGAATATTTTTTTGAACAGATCATGATATTAATGGGCTTTGGCCGGCGCAACCATGGATCAAGATGCTCAGGAGATGTGTATGTACATTTATATTCTCTGAGAGACTTGTTGGAGGTTTAACCAAATACTTTTATTTTCTAAAACGACCATGCATTAATTTCGGTTCGGATGGGCTGCGTATCACCCATCTCATTTTCGTGGATGACAACATAAGCTTTCATGAGGCTACGGTGGAGAGGGTTATTCGTTTATGGTACCAAAGTTTCCGGACGAGTGCACCGCGGTATCTAAGTTGTCTAAAATTGCCGCGTTTCGAAATATTGGGCTGCCAACTATCGAGAGGGGTCATTTCGATGCAAATTCATCTCACGTCTACCAAATCGAAACTTTCCGTGAAACTGCCCCGTGAAGTAGACAGTCGGGACCCTCATGTCAGTAATATTTTCGTGACGCGAGCGCCAACGCGGCAACCACGTAGGCGAAATGAGGGACTAAAGGAGCATGGTGCGTTGACCAAATTCACAAATCCACTTCCTCCCTCCTTTCTCATGAACCCTAGCATCGGCGGCGTCGAAATCCCCTCTCCAACTAGAATGATCTCTTCGGGCATTTGACTTCCGGCGCCAATTTGCTACGCCTACTCGCTACTACCGAGCTCTAATGTCGAATGTCGTGCCTGCCGTTGCGATGATCTAGCCCGCCTCTACCGCCGACGAGCTGAGCAGCGCGAAGGATGGCAGATCCATTTGCCGAGGAAGAAGTACTTCTGGCTAATTGCGGGTGAGCTACTCTTCTCTTTGTTATTCGCACCACCTATAACTGCTAGCTGGCTATTAGCATTACAGAGATATATCAAACATAGAATTGTTTGCTAGCACGACGCTGACAAACAATTATTATCTTTTGTCCCTAATTTTCTGTCACGTAAGATCTCCGCTGAACCCAAATACATGGTTATGGCCACCCTCTGCGGCTACCACATTAAATTAGCAGATGGGAAGATCACGTGGAATCAAGCTAGCTATCTGAAGATGGAAGTAGCGCTTGTGCAGTTATGCACTATCCTTGGATTGGTTGCTGCTGTGCGTGAACTTGCTGAAATGGGGCCGGAGCAGACTGCACGGTTCAGCTTCGTTGATGAATGAGGCTTCAAGGTTCCTATAGCGTGTGACAGTCAGCTAATTGGATTGATAAAACAGTATGCTGGGCTTTGCGTGGTTATACTAATTTGTAACATACTGGATGTGGAAGCTCCTGCTACTGGGAGTCACCCAACTATTATTAGACAGGATGGTCTAACTCGAACCCCTGTTGTTGTTCAGCAAAATGTGGTTCCTCGTCCGCGACATGCTTCTATCAGGCAACCTCCACGTAGGAGTCCCCGTATTGCCGTCGTGGAAAACTCTGCTCTAGAATCTGCTGGTACTAGTCGGCCTCGTGGTGTTGTTGCTCCGGTTGCTGCTGACCCAATCCATGTCGCTGTTGAGCAAACTAAGGCTTTCGGAGGCTGCCCCGCTGTTGTTGGCAAGACCGCTGCCTTGTGTGCTACTCCTCCTCGAAACCGTCCTCAAGTTGTGTCAACCCGTGCTCTGGAATCTGCTGGTACTGGTCGTCCTCGTGTTGTTGTTGATCTGACCGTTGTTGACCTAATCCCTGCCGCTGTTGAACAAACTAAGGTTTTCGGAGGCTGCCCCACTGTTGTTGCAAAGACTGCTGCCTTGTGTCCTCAAACCCGTGCTCAGGTTCAACGAGCTGCTGGTCTGGAGCTAGCTCATGGTCTGGACTGTGCTAGCACTCGAAACACTGTTGTTGTGGAAACTGCTCCGGATCATCGATGTGACATGGCAACAACTGATCCTATTGTGGCTGCCATTAGAAGGGGCCCTGCCTGTCCACCACGTAATGTAGCTCCCGCTGCTAAGGGCCCTCGCCTTGCTCTTGGTCCTGGTACTTCCACCGAGGTTGATCCAGCTAACGATGATGCTGTTGATGGCGACGGTGGCATTGTGGCTGGGTCTGATGGTGCCGCTCCACCTCTCGAACCTCTCGGAGGTTTCTATCCTGCAGAACTTGATGATGGCAAAGTAATCATTCATATCGGTGTTGCGGATTATACTGCAAAATTAGATGATGGCACAGAAAAATTCTATGATGAGTTTGATGTAATCCTTGGCAGATACGATCCTGAAGTGGTAGAGCTATCTGACCTGATGGCATCGTTACATGTGAAGGTGCTGTGGGGGTCCTTCTAGGAAGCACGTTTGTTATATTTTGGTTACAGGAGCAAAAAGGCTATCGAAGTGAAATATACCAGGGATTTAGTCGTACCGTTTACAAGGAAACATTATAGAGGTGAAGTGTACTTCCACTTGATAGTGCAAATGGTTGGAGAGGAATTAAAACTCGACAATAGAGATGATGGACTTTTAGAAGGCATGCGTGACCTGATCCATGACATCACTAGGGCTTGTGCGACTAAGGGTAGCTTCGAACAGAGGAGAGACTTACAGAGGAGCATCATAAAGAGGAGCAGGAAGAGCATCCCCAGAAAGGGCACCCCAAAGAAGAACGTCACCAAGGATACCACACCAGAGAAGAGGACGCCCAAGAGTCGCACGAAAAAAGGCACCACGCCACAGAGTACACCCCTGAGATCCCGTCAAAATGCCACACCGAACGGTAGCAGCAAAAATGCTAAGAGGGCTAGCACGGTGGTGAACACTCCCAGGAGTGGTAGCAAAGAGGTGAAGATGGCCAGCACGGAGGCTACCACACCCAGTGGGAGTAGAAAAATACTAATTTGGAGCGGAACACGCCGCTAAGGTTAGGCAATAATGCCAGCATGAAGGAGAACACGCCCAATAGTAGCAGCAAAAGGGTTAATTTGGAGCGGAACACGCCACTAAGGTCAGGCAATAATGCCAGCATGAAGGAGAACACGCCCAATAGTAGCAGCAAAAGGGCTAATTCGAAGAAGAACACGCCGCAAAGGTCACACAATAATGCCACCACCCTGGAGCCAACACCCATGAGGGGATGCAGTAAGGAGGTCACACCCAAGAGCGGCAGCAAAAATCCTAGTTTGATGGGGAATGGAACGCAGATGTCAAGCCCTATTGATACCATCAGGAAAGATTACATCAGGAAGGAGGATGTACACAGGAAGAGCAAGAGGGTTCTATACAGTCAACATGAAATTGATTTTGATTGATATTTGTCTACTGAAGTACCTGGGATGCGTGCAAATGTAATACCACCCCATGTGGTTGCAGCAGAACCAACCGATTGTCTTGGAGAAAACAGAGTTACCGGTGAGGTGGATTCGGGCAATGTTCCGATCCATCCGGGTGGAGACGATGGTGCAGCCCCACCCATGGGAGTCAATATGATGTGTGCAGTACTAGGCATTAGAGACGATGGCCAGGATTCCGAATCAGATGAAGAAGAATGCACTGTAGAGGATCAAGAATCTGGTGATGATGAAATCGACGAGGAACTTAACAATGAGGCTGGTATTCCAGTCGATGATTTGGGTGTTGAAGTAGAAGAAATGAAACATGACCACGCGTATCCTATAATTTCGGTGGGCGCCGAGTTTAGGAGCATGCACGAGTTCAGGATGTCGTTCCAGCATTTTTGTATCAAGGGGGAGTTCGATGTTTATCGGCTGAAGAACACTGCCCAGAGGTAAGAGGCCATTTGCAAGTTAACGTGGATGAATGGACGGGCCGAGGTACATTGTCCATGGAGGATCACAACAAGAGCCTTACCTGCGTCGAAGGCAATTAGGGTACTGGGGAAATGGATGCAGCAAACCATTAGAACTTTCTCTCTTTTCACTCTGTAACTACAATTGTTGTGCAATATCTTTCTGGCAACTAGTCGACTCCACTTATCTTTTAAATGAATATGTGTTGCAGGTGAACAAAATGGGCCCACCACATATGTGTCCAATAGGCAGCAAACTGAAATTCTCCATGGCTGATACGGAGTGGGTGGCTATACAATCTATGTCCATACTAAAGGATAACCCTAAGGAGACCACGAAGAATATTTAGACTAGCCTCGGTTCTAAATACAACATTGTCCTACCGTATTACACGGTTTGGAAAGGTAAAGAGAAAGCTCTGGGGGTCTTGCACGGGGATTGAACCAATAGCTTCATGATGCTGTACAACTTCAAGGCGGAGGTACAAGCTAGGTGTCCGGGGGGTGTTGTGGAGATTGACACCAAATCAGTACGTGGTAAAATATATTTCAAAAGATTTTTCATGGAGCTTAAACCTTGCATCCAGGGATTCAAGGATGGCTGTAGGCCGTATCTGAGTGTAGACAGCACTTTCCTAACTGGCAAATGGAAAGGCTGCCTGCCATCTGCCACAACACTTGATGGTCACAACTGGATGTTCCCAGTGGCATTCGGGCTATTTAAAACAGAAACGGAGGAAAACTAGGTCTGGTTTATGAGGCAGCTCAGGAGATCAATAGGCCACATGGATCCATTGGCTATATCCACGGATGCATGCAAAGGGCTGACGAATGTAGTGAAGGAGGTGTTCCCGCAAGCTGAAGGTAGAGAATGCCATGCCCATACGATGCTCAACTTGTACTCACACTATGTAGGCAGCATATTTGGTTACATGTTTCCTGCTGCTAGAGTTTACAAACCTAGTAGCAGCGAATATTTCATGATCAAGATTTTTTGCGGAAGCTCTAAACTTCCAGAGTACTTAGCCATCCATCATTCGCAGCTATGGAAGAGCAGTCAATTCAACCCTGACATCAAAGTTGATTACATAAACAACAACCTTGCAGAATGCCTGAATAACTGGGTGAAGGACATAAAAGTGCTTCCTGTTCATATCTTGATGGACAACATACGTGGTATGATCATGAAGCTGTTAAATATAAGGAGAGAGATCGGGAGGAGACTTAGAGGACACATGCTACCGCCAGTTGTATAGCAACTGCACAAGAGAAGCTGAGGACTTGCTCATCTTAAGGGTCTCCCGTCAACCAGCAGCAGATGTGAGGTGGTCGATATGTCCAAGTATGGAAAAAGGGATGTTGTGAACATCCAGCTGCGATAATGCACCTGCTTAGAGTGGCAGCATACCGGGAAACCTTGCGACCACACCTTGGCCTTCTTGGTGAAGAAAAGAACTCTACCACATTTGGATCAGTATTTGTCAGACTACTACTCTATGGAAAAGTATAGAGCTACGTACGATGGATCCGTTGAGCCATGTACAGACCCATCTCAGTGGCCTCAAGTCCAACTGTCTTTCGAGCTTTGCCAGCCAGTTACAAAAAGGGGCAGAGGAAGACCTTAGGTGAATAGGTTTAAGAATTTTCTCGAGAAGAAGGGTTCGGCTTTCTGTGCTACCAAGAAGGGCAAAAACAGATGCAAGACCTGCCATTTTATAGGCCATAGAGCAGTGGGTTGTCCCCTTAATGCTTCCAAACCTAGGTATGAAATGGTACATTCACAAAAAAATTGTTTATAGTCTGTAGATATAAGATAGTAATCAATGTACTATTTTTTTTACAGGAAGAGCAAGGTAAGAAAGAAGACAGCCGACTCAGTGATTTTGCTGTGGTAAGAAAACCAAAACGAGTGGAGTGGTGATGCTGGACAAGATTCTGGTGCTGATTGGCCTGACTTCCCTCGACCCGGAGATGCAGGGTACGTGAAGGTAAGAAAATTGGCACCTAGGAAGAGGAAGAAGGCAGGAGATGAAGAAGCTAGTGGACGTGAAGGCAAGAGGAAGAAAGTTGGCACCCAAGCAGAGAAAGAAGGCTAGCAGTGTAGAAGCCTAATGATGTATTGAACTTGAACCTATATATGTAGTTCAGTTAAACTCTGGAGCTGTGTGCGTGGAACTTGTCGGGCGAAACAATCTGCCTCCCGTACTCAGAGTGAAATGTATCATGACTTTAGGATTGGATACGGCCGAGGCCACTAGTTGAATCCAAAATTATGACTGTGCCACTACTATCTGAACAATCGTGATAGCTGAGCGGTTAAGGGGTCTCCAAAATCGATAGGTGTTAGTGGCACAGACATGAATTATTTATAGGCGCTTAATAAATCCCTGCTATTGGCATTACACTTATGATAAGTTTCTGGGCTGAAAAACAAGTTCTAAGCTGGCTGCTACACTCCACAAAGCAACGACTTATTTCAGCTGCTGGAAAACGACATGGCAACATAAACTGCAAATGCAACAGATAATGCCCAGATAATGAGGAAATTGTTTCCACTATTTGGCCTAATCTTGAGACCGTCTGTCTCACCACCTCCCTGCCCGTGCCTCCCCTGCACCTGGCGAAGATCCCGGATCTCTCACTCCATCACACGAATCTCCTCTTTTTTGTCCCACACAGCATCACGCAGATCCTAAACAAGCTCTTTGTGAAAACCTGTTAGTGGCTTTTCGATCCACACAAACTTGTCACGGCCAGTCCCCCTCCCTTCCTGCGAAGTAGATTGAAGGAAACAAAAAAAAAGAATTACATTACGCTTTCCGGATCCGGTTTACCATTGTACCTACAGTAGGAACTTACCGCTCTGATGCTGCAGTTGCTGAATTTTCCTGCAGTATTTTCGTCGGTCCACGAAATCCATCTCGGCATCTTCTCACCGCACAAACATAGCATATCGGGGTAGTAATCGTAGGGCACCCTCCGATACCTGATGGAGGCACCCGCCTGATGGCGTTGAGCCGACCCTGATTCCGCCCGAGACGAACTGCATGAGCTGGGAGCCATGAGCGAGGGGAGCGAGGGCAGAGGAAAGAGGAGCCTTTGGATGTCAGGGTAGTGGTGAAGCGTGATTTATCCCCACTTAATAACTCGGGCAGAATCCTACCGTCAACATTCGGCTGACAGGTGGGGGACCTAGCGTGCGGACTTGTCAACCAAACCTCATGCCTTCGTGGTTCAAAGGTCCTCTCGCGCGCATTGGACGAAATTTTTTGGCACCTTGCCGCGTACATATCACTGGGAGGCCTTGCTCAGGAACCAGACACGCGTGGCCCACAATCTTACTCCCTCCTAGGAACTTATCATTGCTCGCGCCGGCAGATCCATCCGCTCCACCGCTTCCGTTAGGGCTCGCCGCGGCGGATCCACCCCAAGATCCCACCGTCACAGTATCAAATGGCCATGGTTTCTTGAGAGGAGCGACGACGCTACATCTCTGAGCTCAGCCCCTCCTACCTGTAGAAGGACGGATGCGGCGTCGAGCTCGAGCAGGAGCCGCCAGGCGTGACGGCACTCGGTCCATGCCAACCCTCTCACCTTTGTCATTATCGATTCCGATGTGGAGTACGACGGGGACGAAGCTGTGCAGAACGCCATTGTTGCCTCCTTGGCGAAGGGCAAGCCACGGGCGGGAGTGGATGTCACTGGGAAGGGCACGACAGTGTGACCAATCGAGGTGGACTCCGATGACAGTGATGTGATGTGGGTTTAGATGTTGTTTAGGATGGTTGCAATTTCGGTTGTGTTTAGTGTGAGTACAATTATTGTAATGGGTTTGTTGATCTATATTGAGAAATATGTGCAATAGCACCATGTGAGTGCTTCCACTTTAGAAATTGTGTCTATGCCATTTGCATGTTGCATTATCAACGTAGATTACATGTAAACAATCCAACGAAAATCAGATTACAACCATCAGACGGGAGTGGCAGGTGATACGTCCATTTTGCATCGCTATTCTATATCATAATTTACTGTTATTCATTGATATAGTTCATATTAAGAGATAATACTTATGTTATTTCATCTGTTTTTGCATGGGTGATGACTTTTGGAGCATGGACCGTTGCAGTCAGGATTCTGATGGAGAAGGGTCTGTTTGGAGGCAAAATTCACGAAGATCAGAAAATACAGGAAATACATGGAAAATTCTATTTTTTAGAAGACGAAGATTTCCAGAAGGGGGAGTGGAGATGGGCCACAGGGGGCCCACACCACCCCTTGGCGCGGGCAGCCCTAGGTCGCGCCAGTAGGTGGTGTGGCCACCCTGGCCCACTCCAGGATCTCCCCAATGGCGTATATTATTCCCATGGAACCATAATACCTGGGGAGGGACCACAGAAAGATTTCGCCGCCTCTGCGGGGCGGAAAACTACAAAGAGAGAAAGATCTCTCCGGCAGACAGAATTCTGCCAGGGGAATTCCTTCCTAGAGAGGGGAGATCGTCGCCATCAACACCACCATCAAGCTGGACTTCATCGGGATCATCATCATCTCCACCAGCACCATCATCACCACTTCATACTGCTGTAACGATTGGGTTGAATCTTGCATAGTTCTTAGGGGAAACTTTCCCGGTGTTGATTACTCCTTGTAGTTGATGCTATTGAGTGAACCATTGAATTATCGTTTATGTTTAGATTGTTACATATCATTATTTCATCCCTGATCTTGATCCATAAGATGTCTTGTGAGTAGTTCGTTTAGTTCTTGAGGACATGAGAGAAGTCATGTTGTTAGTAGTGGAATTGTGTTGAGAAAGATTCAATGGTTTGATATTTAAGTTGTGGTGTTATTCTTCTAGTGGTGTCATGTGAACGTCGACTACATGACACTTCACCTATATGGGCCTAGAGGAATGCAAAGTGTATTTTGCTACTAATCGTAGGGGTTGCCGGAGTGACAGAAACCTGAACCCCCGTTAGGAAACCTTTGCACAAGGGATGTCAGGGTCTTAGAGTTTAAAGCTGTGGTTAGGTTTCTACCTTAATTACTTTCTTGTACTTGCGGATGCTTGCAAGGGGTATAATCACAAGTATGTATTAGTCCTAGGAAGGTCGGTACATTAGAACAAGTTCACCCACACAACACTTGGCAAACTAAAGAAGATTAATCAACTATATGAAGCGAAAGCACTTGACGATATTCCCGTGTGTTCTCGAGAACGTTTGGTCATCTAAACTAATACAACCGGCTTGTCCTTTGCTAAAGAAAGGATTGGTCCACTTGCTGCATTTATTCTTATTGTCTTTTATTTACTCGTACTTTATTTACCTACATTATCAAAAACCCCTAAAAATCCGTTTGCTAAGTATTTATAGAGAATTCCTGTTCCAAGCCATTGTCAACACCTTCTGCTCCTCGTTGGGTTCGACACTCTTACTTATCGAAAATACTGTGATACACCCCCTATACTCGTGGGTCATCAAGACTACTTTCTGGCACCGTTGCCAGTGAGTGAAGCGCTATTGGAGAGTGGAACTGGTAAGAGAAACTTTTAGTGTGAGTATTGTTTACTTCTGTTAGTTGCTTTATTTCAATATGGATAATTCGTTGAGTTTCTTATTTCGTAATGCTACTACCACTGCTAAGGTAGTAGATGAACCACCACCTGCTGAGAATGATACTTTTAAAATACCTACAAGAATTATTAATCGTGTTATGGATAACTACTATTTTGGAGATGGAACTGTCCATCCCGGTGATCATTTGCTCTTTATACACGAATTATGTGGGTTGTTTAAGTGTGCAGGTATTACAACCGATCAAGTTAAGAAGAAGTTATTCTCATTATCACTGAAAGGAAGACCTGAGGAATGGTATAAGCTGCTGAAGAATGGTCAAGCTCTTGAATGGGAGGAAGTAGTACCTTTCTTTTATTCAAAATTTTATCCTCCTAGTGAGATTCATAAAGATCGGAATCAAATATACAACTTTTGGCCTCTTGATGGAGAGAGTACAGCTCAAGCTTGGGGGAGATTGAAGTTACTAATGTTCAAATGTCCTATTCATGAGCTCCCTCACAATATTATTATCAATAACTTTTATGCAAGACTTTCTCTTCATGATAAGGATGTATTGTATGCTTCTTGCGCTGGATCATTTACACGCATGGAAGAAGAAGCTAAATGGGATCTTCTAGACCGTATTCAAGACAATGGTGAAGCATGGGAGAATGATAAAGGAAGAAAGTCAGGTATAAATTATGATTATGAATGCATTGAATCTTTTATGGGAACTGATGACTTTCAAAATATTAAAAATGCTTATGGTTTAGACTCTCAAGCTATTGCAACTTATTTTAAGGCTTTTGCTTCCTATATTGAAGTTCCTAAAAAGAAGTGGAATAAGTATCATGCACCTTATAAAGATATTGTTAGTAGTGTTCCTGCAAGAAATACTAAAGTTTATACTGCTAATCATGTTTTACTTGAACTTTACATTGAGAAAATACCTTTCCCGGTTAAAGTAAAGGAACATTCTATGATAGCTAATATGGTTAATGAAAGTACAAATAAAGCTGTTGAACCTGATAAACAAATGGATGATGGACCTATAATAGCACATGTGAAAGACTTTGTCACTAATATGTAGAAGAGGGACACACTATCCTTTGTAAGGATATCCCTAATATTGTTTCACAAAGTAATGTTATGAGAGCTAGTGCCCCTGTGTTTTCTGTTAGGATAAGTGATCATTGCTAAAATGGTTCATGTGATAGTTATACCATTAAATTTATGCATGATACTAAAAGTTATTATGAGAGAGGGAAGACGGTTTTAATGCATCTCAATAATATTAAGTTTCCTCGCTTTACGCTGAAAGACTTTATATTGCACTTGTTTTGCTGTCCTATGCTTGCAGCTTCTGGTTTCAACAATTTATTTGCTTACAAAATTACCTTGCATAGGAAGTGGGTTAGACTTAAACATGTGTATTTTTGCTTCTTTATGCTCTCTTTCACTTCAGTTCATATTCTTATGTGAGCATCATTGAAATTATCATGCCCATCTTAATGGCTATAAAGAAAGAGCTTTTTGGGAGACAACCCAATTTATTTGTGCTTTCAATTGTTTTTGTTTATTTGATTCTTGGAAGTTATTACTACGGTAATAACCTCTCCTTATCCTTTTTGTTTGGTTTTTGTGTCAAGATCAACCTCTAATGAGAGAGAAGTAAGATTTGGGGAAGTTGCTGTCCCGAAACAGATTTTTGTGCTTTACCATAAAATTTCGTGAGAGATCTCTGTACGTCGGTTTGAGCTGTAAGTTTTTATGCTTCTGCCCAAGGTTGTTATTTAACTTTCGTTAGTTTTGCACTTCTTGATTTGAGCAACAGAATATTTTCGAAAAAATTGATCTTTACCCGCTGGTCTGTTTTGAAAGATTTTGCCACTCTCGCATCTGCCTCTTAAATCAACTTCCTTTTTTGAATTCTTTTGGGTTTTCGGAAGGAGTTGCTACAGTAGCTTGTGTTCTGATGGTCTGATGGATTTCAGTTGAAATTGAACTTAAAAGGTTTATTACCTCGCTTATACTAATGTTGCTAATGAGAATTGTGTGAAAGAAATTTCCAGGTTAGTGGAGAAATTGGTGTAATAAGAAAGTAAAAGGTTTCATGACTCAAGCAATAAGTGTATGAAGATGAAGATATTGATGTTATTCAAGCGGTAACTCTGGAAAAATTTATCAAAGACCAAATTCAGAGACCTGCAGAGTCCATTTTCGAATAGGTAATAGTTCTGGTAAGAAAAGTTCGCGAAGAATCTGTTCAGTTATATTTTTGCAGTTTTTATCCAACAAGGAAATCTACGAAGCGAAAGAGGGACGGAAACAGAGCTAGGGTGGCTCACACCACCCCCTGGCACGGGCCCCCCCTGGCCGCGCCAACAGGTGGTGTGGCCGCCCCGGAGTCCGTCTCCGACCCGTTTTCTCCCAGTACCTTCCTTTTGTTGTAAAAATTCGTAATATATAATCCCCGAATCCCACGAGGTTCGTATATCGTGTTCTCGTCGTGTTTTCTTTTCGATCTGTTTCTGCCAGGAACTATTCTTAAAGATTAGAAGCACAATGGTCTCTGCCAAGGATAAGGGAAAGGAGCTTGCGGAGGAGGATTCCCAAGACCCTGGGCATGAGAAGGAGATCAAGAGTAAAGATGAAGAGGCGGTAAAGAAAATCCAGCATCCGCACACCGGCACTACCATTGCATGCATTGGAGTGTTGGCAAACCCTGCCAGGATCAAAAGGGCTGCACGGATGTCAACTGGAGGGAAGCCTCGGCATCATTGCTTGGCTCCACGGTCACCTTCTCCATGCACCAAGAATCCCTTCCATACCCTTATCCATGAGCATCAATTCCAGAATATGCCCAAGGTGAAACTACCCTCCAATTGGGATATGCCTCATTCTAACCATGCAGGAAAAGAAGACTTCAAGGAGGAAGAGTGGGGAAAGAATCGTACGATCTGGGATTCACAACCTGACATGATCATGAGACACATTGAGCAAAACTCACAGTTGATTCGTACTCCCACCCTCGAGATTGAGGACTTGAGGAAATTGATCAAAAGCTCATCGAGAGAACACCACCACCACCGAAGGAGTGATTCATCATCAGGTTTTGGCACCCCCTTGGTTTGTTCCAAGCTTGGGGGAGTGCCGCGGTATCACATCACTATCTTCTATCTTTTTACCTTTTTAGTAGAGTCATATCATGAATAGAGAAGTTATCATGTAGGATGGTTTGCATTATGGAAGTGTCCCCCCTCTCGTTAGATATCTATGTATCCCTTGGTGTGAGTTGCCAGTATGGAATATTAATGAGAAGTTCTATCATTTACTCTTTTGCATATCTTATATTAATTTTCAATTCATGATTATATGATTGATCATGTTGTTAGTATTGTTATCACTTTGGGATCATTGAGTTAATTTAGTTGGTTTTGGCAAACCTGGCTCGGTCAGTAGCAGCACTATTTTGAGAATTGAATGAAAAGATAAAAGTACTCTAAAGAAATAAAATTTCATCATCTTTCTTTCTTTCTTGATTTTCTCATAAGTTTAGTATTCTATAGTTAAGATCTTTTGTGCTTCCAAGGAAGATTGCATGCTTGTTTTTATCACTTGTATGTTTGTTTGTTTCCTTCAACTCTTATGCTTGCTACCCAGCCTTGCTAGCCAAAAACCTGTACTGAGAGGGAATGATTCTCGTGCATCGAATCCTTAAACCAAAACCTATGCCATTTGTGTCCACCATACTTACCTACTAGCACTATTGCTATTCCAAGTAAATTCATGTTTGTATCTACCTTCCGAAATAAACTTGTTATGTGAAAATTAGCGATTAAAGCTCTCACGAACTTGATGGCACATTTTAATTCTTGCACTTAATAAACTTGAACCATTATGCCCATCTATGTTGCGTATATGCTTGCGCTTTGTAAGTTGTGAATTAGCAGAAACATGTTGTCATGGGGAACACTTTCAACATTTCACTTGTACATTATACCTTGTTGATATCATGCTCTTTTGTTTATGGATGTCGTCGATGTGAAATGAAAGGGGAGCTTGTAAGTCTATGGAGTTATGTATGTGTGTTAGAGAAACGCCTAGGCCGCTGGTCTAATCCATGGCTAATCATGGTAGAAACCTGCAGCGTACCATAATGAGCAATCTATGAAGCATTCTTCTTATAAAAAAAGAGATAGAGATTGAGAAAAAAAAGAAAAAAAAGAGATGAGAAAAGAGGAAAGAGAGAAAAAGCACCATTTTCCCATGGTAAATAAGAAGATTGCTAAGATGCTCGTTGTCTGCTTGCCTTGTCATTTTGATATGGGGATTCTTCCGTATCATCGGGCAAGGGGTACCCCATTGGCGGTTCTCTATGATACACATATACTTACTATGACAAGAACTTACCGGTAACTAAATTTGAGTAGCATGAGGAGCGGCCCTTGTATTCAAGGTACATGAGATTTTCACCTTACAACTTGTCAAGCATATCCTCATATTTGATCGCTTTAACCTTAATCACCTAAAGATGCCTATGATAGGGGCAATGAGAGCTGAAAGCTAATAAGTATCATAATTTTTGAAACCTCTTTATGAAACTTGAAATCCCTGCTTCCCTCTGCGAAGGGCCTATCTTTTACTTTTTAGTTAAGTTAGTAAACCTATTCCCTTCTATCTCAAGCAATTATTTTGAGTTGTTGTGTTCCATTCATTCATATGATGATTTATTCAATCATGTTTCTTATGTTCCTTGTTTTGCACATTGCTCTTATCTTAGTGAATACTACTTTGAAAGCTATCATTGAAAACCCTTTATGTGTGAACTCCTGCAAATTGTCAACTATTCTTCGACCAAGAGCTAAGTTTTCCATTACCAATTGTGATTTACTTTATGTATCTTTATTGTGTTTCCTTTACTTATTGCAAGTTAAGTTATATAATAGTGATTTTCTTCTATTATGATTTGTGTATTGATGAATGTGATGCTTCTTGTCCGTATTATTTTATTGACTCTTCACTCCATAAACCTGAGGTCATGTTTATTGACCTCAGTTTTCGCTCGCAGACAAGCGAAGTCTAAGCTTGGGGGGAGTTGATACGTCCATTTGGCATCACTATTCTATATCATAATTTACTGTTATTCATTGATATATTTCATATTAAGAGATGATACTTATGTTATATCATCTATTTTTGCATGGGTGATGACTTTTGGAGCATGGACCGCTGCAGTCAGGATTCTGATGGAAAAGGGGCTGTTTGGAGGCGAAATTCGTGAAGATCAGAAAATCCGGGAAAATACATGGAAAATTTTATTTTTCCAGAAGACAAAGTTTGCCAGAAGGGGGAGTGGAGATGGGCCACAGGGGCCCCACACCACTCTTTGGCGCGGGCAGCCCTAGGCCGCGCCAGCAGGTGGTGTGGCCACCCTGGCCACTCTAGGCTCTCCCCTCTGGCGTATATTATCCCCATGGAACCATAATACCTAGGGAGGGACCACATAAAGATTCTGCTGCCTCTGCGGGGCGGAAGACTACAGAGAGAGAAAGATCTCTCCAGCAGACAGAATTCTGCTAGGGGAAATCCTTCCCGGAGACGGGAGATCGTCGCCATCAACACCGCCATCAAGCTGGACTTCATCGGGATCATCATCATCATCACCAGTTTCGCTTGGGGACAAGCGAAGTCTAAGCTTGCGGGGAATTGATACGTCCATTTTGCATCACTATTCTATATCATAATTTACTGTTATTCATTGATATATTTCATATTAAGAGATGATACTTATGTAATTTCATCTGTTTTTGCATGGTTGATGACTTTTGGAGCATGGACCGCTGCAATCAGGATTCTGATGGAAAAGGTGCTGTTTGGAGGCAAAATTCGCGAAGATCAGAAAATCCGGGAAAATACATGGAAAATCCTATTTTTCTAGAAGATGAAGGAAGCCAGAGTGGGAAGCGGAGATGGGCCATAGGGGGCCCACACCACCCCTGGCGCGGGCCACCCTAGGCCGCGCCACCAGGTGGTGTGGCCGCCCTGGTCCACCCCTGGCTCTCCCCTCTAGTGTATATTATCCTCCCGAAACCCTAAGACTCGGGGAGCAACCACAGAAAGATTCTGCCGCCTCTGCGGGGCGGAAAACACCAAGAGAGAAAGATCTCCGGCAGACAGAATTCTGCCGGGGGAATTCCTTCCCAGAGAGGGGAGATCGCCGCCATCAACACCACCATCAAGCTAGACTTCGTCGGGATCATCGTCATCATCATCATCACCACCATCATCTCCACCAGCACCATCATCACCACCTCCATACCATTGTAACAATTGGGTTGAATCTTGCATAGTTCTTAGGCAAAACTTTCTTGGTGTTGATTACTCCTTGTAGTTGATGCTATTGAGTGAACCGTTGAATTATTGTTTATGTTCAGATTGTTATACATCATTATTTCATCTCTAATCATGATCCATATGATGTCTTGTGAGTAGTTCGTTTTGTTCTTGAGGACATGGGAGAAGTCATGTTGTTAGTAGTGGAATTGTGTTGAGAAAGATTCAATGGTTTGATATTTAAGTTGTGGTGTATTTCTTCTAGTGGTGTCATGTGAACATCGACTACATGACACTTCACCTATATGGGCCTAGGGGAATGCATTGTGTATTTGGCTACTAATCATAGGGGTTGTTAGAGTGACAGAAACCTGAACCCCCGTTAGGAAACCATTGCACAAGGGACGTCAGGGTCTTAGAGTTTAAAGTTGTGGTTAGGTTTCTACCTTAATTACTTTCTTGTACTTGCGGATGCTTGCAAGGGGTTTAATCACAAGTATGTATTAGTCCTAGGAAGGTCGGTACATTAGCACAGGTTCACCCACACAACACTTAGCAAACTAAAGAAGATTAATCAACTATATGAAGCGAAAGCACTTGACGGAATTCCCATGTGTCCTCGAAAACGTTTGGTCATCTTAAGTAATACAACTGGCTTGTCCTTTGCTAAAGAAAGGATTGGGCCACTTGTTGCATTTATTCTTATTGTATTTTATTTACTCATACTTTATTTACCTGCATTATCAAAAACCTCTAAAAATCCGTTTGCTAAGTATTTAGAGAGAATTTCTGCTCCAAGCCACTAGCCAGCACCTTCTGCTCCTCGTTGGGTTCGACACTCTTACTTATCGAAAATACTGTGATACACCCCCTATACTTGTGGGTCATCAGCAGGATGAAAGAGAAGTTGGGACAGTGGCTTCGAGGGGAAGGAAGAGAAGTAAGGGGGCGTGACACTAGCAGGTGGGCCCACAGAACACGTGAGACTGATATGCGGGAGTGGGAGCACGCGTTATTGCCCGTCTGTCCAGAGCAAGCAGACTTTACAACGTGACAACAACAAGCTGATTGGACCAATAACTCGGCGAATTATTAAGGAGTACTAAAAAAACTACAAATGGGGTACATTCGCACAACACGTACACTCTACACACCTGAGAGCATCGCTTAAGTCTAACAGTAACGACAGCATAAGTACTACATTTCCCTGTCAGTCTTCTCGATACAAATGTAGAAATGCATCTGCCTGTTTGGTCTAGCACCGACAAGGTACTGAGATGGCACACATAGGATCGACCTTAGGTTCGCATACTCCACCTCCCGCGGCATCGGGAAGCTCGGCGCCTCGGCTAGCACAAGAATGCTATCAGACGACGGCGGTTGGGCATTCGCCCACATGCGTACCGTGTATAGGGCCAGGCGCACGAGACCGACCTGACGCATACCGCACACACGAAGGTGGGCCCACCTCTGGTTCCCGGAACACCGGCGCTGATGGTCAGGACAAAAACAGAGCCGTCCCCCCTGGAAAATTAGCCGGCGGCGTGTCGAGTAGTGAACGACACTTGCTCTTGGAGAAGTTGGGCTTGCCCGTACGAGATCCTAATCACTTCAATCAAGTGCTCCTCTGCAAGGTGGACGACGAGCTCTGCCGGCGGGACGGTGTAGTTGCAGCCTGGCTTCGTGCAGGAGCATGCGCCGTGCAGGCACGCAAGCTCGTGGAGCGGGAGCTAGTGGTAGGAGTAACAGCGAAAGCATCCTAGGTGGGAGCACACGAGCGGGAACGTCGCTGCGAAGTTGCGCACGAGGATCTCCTGATTCTTGGGCTGCAGCATCTGCCACATCTGAAGTTCGTCGAGAAATCGGAAAAAAGATTAGTAGTTAGATCGGCGAATAGTAGGACTATGTAGGATAAATTCAAAATCTTGTAAAATGATTTCTTAGCATGAAGGTAGTGATCCGAGAATTAGTGGATGTCGTCCGGGCACGGCGCACAGAAGCCGGTAGCGTCGTCCGGGCGCAGTGACGTGCGGTGGATGAGGGGAGAGGGGGCTGTGGAGTAGACCTGCTCACTCACGAGCTCTATGATATTACTAGTAGGCTATAGGGGAGTGGAAATAATAGTAATATAAGTGAAAATGTAAGCACGGACAATCATGTCACGAAACAGCCTCCTCGCGGATCGCTCTTACGAAGAACCATCTTATTCGTCCATGCTCCCCAATCGAACGGTCTGCAACAATCGAATCGGACAACTAGTTCTTCAGGGGGGATTCTAAAAGACGCGATCTTACGTGGTTTTGTGGAAATAACACACATGCAATGCCATTGGTTGATCCACATGTGGTTTGTCAAAATAACACACATGCAATTACTCTAGTGGGTATATATGTGGTTTCTGGAAAGAACACACATGCAATGACTCTGGTGGATCCATGTGTGGTTAGTGGAAAGAACACACATGCAATGACATTGGTGGATCCATATGTGGTTTGTGTAAAAGAACACACATGCAATTAGTCTAGTGGGTACATATGTGGTTTGTGGAAAGAACACACATGCAATGGCATTGGTTGATCCATATGTGGTTTGTGAAAAGAACACACATGCAATGACTCTAGTGGATCCATATGTGGTTTGTGGAAAAACACACATGCAATGACTCTAGTGGATCCATATGTGGTTTAGTGGAAATAACACACATGCAATGCCATTGGTTGATCCATATGTGGTTTGTCAAAAGAACACACATGCAATTAATCTAGTGGGTACATATTTGGTTTGTGGAAAGAACACACATGCAATGTCATTGGTTGATCCATGTGTGGTTAGTGGAAAGAACACACATGCAATGACATTGGTGGATCCATATGTGGTTTGTATAAAAGAACGCACATGGAATTACTCTAGTGGGTACATATGTGGTTTGTGGAAAGAACACACATGCAATGACATTGGTGGATACATATGTGGTTTGTGGAAAGAACACACATGCAATAGCATTGGTGGATCCATGTGTGGTTCATGACAAGAACAAACATGCAATGACATTGGTTGATCCATATGTGGTGTGTGACAATAACACACATGCAATGCCATTGGTTGATCCATGTGATTTGTGGAAAAGAACACACATGCAATGACTCTGGTGGATCTATGTGTGGTTTGTGGAAAGAACACACATGTAATGGCATTGGTTGATCCATGTGTGGTTAGTGGAAAGAACAAACATGCAATGGAATTGGTGGATCCATATGTGGTTTGTGGAAAGAACACACATGCAATGACTCTGGTGGGTCCATATATGGTTTGTGAAAAGAACACACATGCAATGACTCTAGTGGATCCATATGTGGTTTGTGGAAAGAACACACATGTAATGACTCTAGTGGATCCATATGTGGTTAGTGAGAAAAACACACATGCAATGACTCTGGTGGATACATATGTGCTTTGTGGAAAGAACACACATGCAATGGCATTGGTGGATCCATGTGTGGTTCATGACAAGAACATACATGCAGTGACATTGGTTGATACATATGTGGTTTGTGACAATAACATACATGCAATGCCATCGGTTGATCCAAGTGGTTTGTGGAAAATAACACACATGCAATGACTATGGTGGATCCATGTGTGGTTTGTGGAAAGAACAAATATGCAATGGCATTGGTGGATCCATGTGTGGTTCATGACAAGAACATACATTCAATGACATTGCTTGACCCATATGTGGTTTGTGATAATAACACACATGCAATGCCATTGGTTGATCCATGTGTTTTGTGGAAAAGAACACACATGCAATGACTCTGGTGGATCCATGTGTGGTTTGTGGAAAGAACACACATGCAATGGTATTGGTTGATCCATATGTGGTTTGTGAAAAGAACACACATGCAATGACTCTAGTGGAGCCATATGTGATTTGTGTAAAAAACACACATGCAATGACTCTAGTGGATCCATATGTGGTTAGTGAGAAGAACACACATGCAATGACTCTGGTTGATACATATGTGGTTTGTGGAAAGAACACACATGCAATGGCATTGGTGGATCCATGTGTGGTTCATGACAAGAACATACATGCAATGACATTGTTTGATCCATATGTGGTTTGTGACAATAACACACATGCAATGCCATTGGTTGATCCATGTGGTTTGTGTAAAAGAACACACATGCAATGACTCTGGTGGATCCATTTGTGGTTTGTGGAAAGAACACACATGCAATGACCCTGGTGGATCCATGTGTGGTTAGTGGAAAGAACAAACATGCAATGGCATTGGTGGATCCATGTGTGGTTCATGACAAGAACATACATGCAATGACATTGGTTGATCCATATGTGGTTTGTGACAATAACACACATGCAATGCCATTGTTTGATCCATATGTGGTTTGTCAAAAGAAAACACATGCAATTACTCTAGTGGGTACATATGTGGTTTGCGGAAAGAACACACATGCAATGACATTGGTGTATCCATGTGTGGTTCATGACATGAACACACATGCAATGACATTGGTTGATCCATATGTGGTTTGTGACAATAACACACATGCAATGCCATTGGTTGATCCATATGTGGTTTGTGGAAAATAACACACATGCAATTAGTCTAGTGGGTACATATGTGGTTTGTGGAAAGAACACACATGTAATGACATTGGTTGATCCATATGTGGGTTGTGAAAAGAACACACATGCAATGACATTGGTTGATCCATGTGTGGTTTGAGAAAAGAATACACATGCAATGCCATTGGTTGATCCATGTGTGGTTTGTGAAAAGAACACACATGCAATGCCATTGGTTGATCCATGTGTGGTTTGTGAAAAGAACACACATGAAATGCCATTGGTTGATCCAAGTGCTTTGTGGAAACAACACACATGCAATGTCATTGGTTGATCCATATGTGGTTTCTGAAAAGAACACACATGCAATGACATTGGTTGATCCATGTGTGGTTTGTGGAAAGAACACACATGCAATTACTCTAGTAGGTACATATGTGGTTTGTGGAAAGAACACACATGCAATGACATTGGTGGATGATGTCTACGCACTTCTATTCTTGTAGATAGTTGTTGGGCCTCCAAGTGCAGAGGTTTGTAGAACAGCAGCAAGTTTTCCCTTAAGTGGATCACCCAAGGTTTATCGAACTCAGGGAGGAAGTGGTCAAAGGTATCCCTCTCAAGCAACCCTGCAATCAAGATACAAGAAGTCTCTTGTGTCCCCAACACACCCAATACACTTGTCAGGTGTATAGGTGCACTAGTTCAGCGAAGAGATAGTGAAATACAAGTGGTATAGATAACTATAAGGGGTAACGGTGCTAGTAAATAGCTTGATGGCGTGGAAAAGACTAAAGTAAAACTGAAATAAAGATGGAAGCAAGCAAACATGTAATAGATCTAGTTGCAAACGGTGTTTCAATGCTTAGAAACAAGGCCTAGGATCATACTTTCACTAGTGAACACTCTCATATAAATATCTTCTCTTCATGATACTACTCTTAACTACTCTCCGGTTGAACACTCTAATCGATGGTAGGGCTATAACAGCACACCTCAAAGTAAGTCTTTCCCATCTAGAAAACCCCACACTGTCACCTTGAGTACTAGATGAGTCCAACAAACACCACAATTTCATAAAGACATCCAACTCCAAATATAACTCAGAACAAGTATTTGTAATCTCTTGCCTAAGTGCCACCATGGTGTGCACACTGTCAACTTCACACACATGGGGAGAGCAGAGATCTATTAAAGCACTTGAGTAGCAAGGTAGATCTATAGATTACAAGCTCATGATCTCAATAAGATCATGCATAGAGACAGAGATGAACACATAGCTACTGGTAGAACCCTTAGCCTCAAGAGAGAACTACTCCCTCCTCATCATGGGAATCAGCAATGGTGATGTAGATGGTGGTGGATATCGATGGAGATGGCTCTGGGAGCACTTCCCCGTCCTGGCAGGGTGCCGAAACAGAGACGTTTTGTCCTCCGAATCTCCCCTTTGGTGGCGGCGGCGTTGTGGAACTTTTCGTGGATTTTGATTGACTATTTAGGGTTTTTGCCTCGGGAGGAATATATAGGCGAGGGAGGCAAGGTCAGTGGGCGGCCAGGGGGCCCACACCATGCCCTGGCGCGGCCTAGGCTGGCCCGCACCAAGGGGGTTTGTGGACACTCTGTGGCCCCTCTCCGACTCTCCTTCTGGCTCCGTGAGTCTTCCGGGAAAATAGTAACTTTGGCTTTTGTCCCGTCCAATTTTGAGAATATTCATTTTCTGACTTCCTAGAACCAAAAACAGCAGAAAACAGGCAACTGGTACTGTGGCTCTTGTTAATAGGTTAGTCCAAGAAATCATATGAAAAGTACTCCAAAGTGTGGACAAAACATAAGAAAGTAGATAAAACCAAGCATGGAACATCAAAAATTATAGATACATTTGCAATGTATCAGTGGATACATATGTGGTTTGTGGAAAGAACACACATGCAATGGCATTGGTGGATCCATGTGTGGTTCATGACAAGAACATAAATGCAATGACATTGGTTGATCCATATGTGGTTTGTGACAATAACACACATGCAATGCCATTGGTTGATCCATGTGGTTTATGGAACAGAACACACATGCCATGACTCTGGTGGATCCATGTGTGGTTTGTGGAAAGAACACACATGCAATGGCATTGGTTGATCCATGTGTGGTTAGTGTAAAGAACAAACATGCAATGGCATTGGTGGATCCATGTGTGGTTTGTGGAAAGAACACACATGCAATGAATCTGGTGGGTCCATATGTGGTTTGTGAAAAGAACACACATGCAATGACTCTAGTGGATCCATATGTGTTTTGTGGAAAGAACACACATGCAATGACTCTAGTGGATCCATATGTGGTTAGTGAGAAGAACACACATGCAATGACTCTGGTGGATACATATGTGGTTTGTGGAAAGAACACAAATGCAATGGCGTTGGTGGATCCATGTGTGGTTCAAAACAAGAACATACATGCAATGGCATTGGTTGATACATATGTGGTTTGTGATAATAACACACATGCAATGCCATTGGTTGATCCATGTGGTTTGTGGAAAATAACACACATGCAATGACTATGGTGGATCCATGTGTGGTTTGTGGAAAGAACACACATGCAATGACTCTGGTGGATCCATGTGTGGTTAGTGGAAAGAACAAACATGCAATGGCATTGGTGGATCCATGTGTGGTTCATGACAAGAACATACATTCAATGACATTGGTTGATCCATATGTGGTTTGTGACAATAACACATATGTAATGCCATCTGTTGATCCATGTGTTTTGTGGAAAAGAACACACATGCAATGACTCTGGTGGATCCATGTGTGGTTTGTGGAAAGAACACACATGCAATGGAATTGGTTGATCCATATGTGGTTTGTGAAAATAACACACATGCAATGACTCTAGTGGATCCATATGTGGTTTGTGGAAAGAACACACATACAATGACTCTAGTGGATCCATATGTGGTTAGTGAGAAGAACACACATGCAATGACTCTGGTGGATACATATGTGGTTTGTGGAAAGAACACAGATGCAATGGCATTGGTGGATCCATGTGTGGTTCATGACAAGAACATACATGCAATGACATTGGTTGATACATATGTGGTTTGTGATAATAACACACATGAAATGCCATTGGTTGATCCATGTGGTTTGTGGAAAATAACACACATGCAATGACTATGGTGGATCCATGTGTGGTTTGTGGAAAGAACACACATGCAATGACTCTGGTGGATCCATGTGTGGTTAGTGGAAAGAACAAACATGTAATGGCATTGGTGGATCCATTGATGGTTTCGTAGCATGGAAAACAAAAAATTTCTACCGCAAGAACGAACAAAACCCAGATCTAATCTAGATAAAAGCCAAGATCTAATCTACTAGACATGAGCAACGAGATAGATCGGTACTAACCCTCGTAGAACCGAAAGCGTTAACGAGATTAGATCTCGTGGATGATGTAGTCGATCACTTGCCGATCTCAAGATCGTGTGGACGATCCTTCCGGCGCCGCGTTCCGGCAGCGCTTCCGCAGACGTTCACACGTGTGGAGTCAAAGCAGACCTTCCTCTCCCCATTCCAGCGAGCAGCGGAGGTAGTAGATCTTCACCACGGAATCCCAGCAGCACGACGGCATGGTGGTGGTGGCGGAGATGAGAAATCTGCAGGGCTTCGCCTATGCCTGTGCAGAAGAATCGTGGAGGAGAGAGGCGGCTGAGATTGGGAGTTATGAGACAAAGTGCAAGAGGGGGTGCCCCTCCCTTCTATTTAAGGGAGGGAGGCGCGCCTGGGGAGGGGGAGTCCTAGTAGGACTCCCCTCCTTGGGCCGGCGGGTTGGGGGGAGGAATCCTCCTCCCCCACGAATCCGTGTCTTGCCCCACTTGGTTTCTATGATCCCTTTCTTGGTTTTCAAGCAAACTCCAAGAAATCCTCTAGAACCTTCCAGAACATTCCGAAACCTTCTAGAATCTCCATACAAACACTCGGAACATTTCCTAACTTAGAAAATGATTTCCAATATATGAATCTTATTCTCCGAACCATTCCGGATCTCCTCGTGATGTCCCGGATCCATTTCGAGACTCCGAACAACATTCGGTCTCCAACACAAATTCCATATCTACTTCAAACAACTTCGAACCTTAAGTGTGTCACCCTACGGTTCGTGAATATGCAGACATGATGAAGACACCTCTCCCATCAATAACCATCAGCGGGATTTGGAGATCCATAACGGCTCCCATATACTCAACGATTACTTCGTGATCGATTGAACCAATTAACATACGAAACCAATTCCCTTTGTCTCGCGATATTCTACTTATCCGAGGTTTGATCGTTGGTATCTTCATACCTAGTTCTTCCTCGTTACTGATAAGTATTCTTTACTCGTTCCGTGTTATGTCATCCCTTGTGACCTAGTCACACGCTTGCAAGCTGTCTAGATGACATTCCACCGAGAGGGCCTAGAGTATATCTATCCGTCAAATGGATGGACAAATCCCAATCTTGGTCTATGCGCTTCAACACATACTTTCAGAATACCCACTGACACCTTTATAACCGCCCAGTTACAAAGCGGCGTTTGATGTCATCAAAGTACCCATCCGGTGATGGTGATTAACATAACCTCATGGTCGAAGGATTAGGTTACTATGTATTTCAAAGCTTACATCAATACGAACTTAATGACTTGATCTTATGCTATGCTTACTATGGGTGTGTGTCCATCACATCATTCTCCTAATGATATAACCTTGTTATTAATCACATCCAATGTCTATGATCAGGAAACCATGATCATCAATCAATCAACAAGCTAGTTCAACAAGAGGCTTACTAGGGACTCTTTTATGTTTACAAAACACACAAGTATTAGTGTTTCCTAATAATACAATTATAGCATGGGATGTAAACATTCATCATAAACACAAAGATATAATAATAACCACTTTTATTATTGCCTCTTGGGCATATCTCCAACAGTCTCCCACTTGCACTAGAGTCAATAATCTAGATTACATGGTAATATACCGAACACCCATGGCGTTCTGGTGTTGGTCATGCTTTGCTCTAGGGAGAGGTTTAGTCAACGGATCTGCTACATTCAGATCATTGTGTACTTTGAAAATCTTTATGTCACCATCTTGGACATACTCGCGAATAGCATGAAAACGTAGCTTGATGTGCTTCAGCTTGCTATGTGACCTTGGCTCCTGTGCATTAGCTATGGCACCTGTGTTGTCACAGTAGATGGCCATCGGGTCTAACGCACTGGGAACCATGCCAAGTTCAGTAATGAACTCCTTCATCCATATGCCTTCTTGTGCAGCCTCCGAAGCAGCTATGTATTCCGATTCAATTGAAGATTTCGCCACAACGCTCTGCTTGGCACTCCAGCTTATTGCAGCACCATTCAAAATAAATATGTATCCAGACTGTGACTTCGAGTCATCTGGATTGGTGTTCCAACTAGCATCAGTGTAACCATTTACAACAAGCTGTTCATCACCTCCATAAGAAAGAACCATATCCTTAGTCCTATTCAGGTACTTTAGGATATTCTTGACCGCTGTCCAGTGTTCCATTCCAGGATCACTTTGATATCTGCTAGTCAAACTAACAGCATGTGCTATATCCGGTCTCGTACACAGCATGGCATACATGATAGAACCTATGCCCGAGGCATAGGGAATTTTATTCATCTTTTCTCTATCTTCTGCCATAGCCGGACTTTGAGTTTTACTCAAGGTCTTACCTGACAACATGGGCACGAACCCTTTCTTGCTCTCTTCCATTCTAAACTTCTTTAGAACTTTGTCTAAGTATGTACTTTGTGAAAGCGCTATTAGGTGTCTTGATCTATCTCTATAAATCTTGATGCCTAGAATATATGCCGCTTCCCCAAGATCCTTCATCGAAAAACTATTATTCAAATAGGTTTTGACGCTATTAAGAAGTTCTATATCATTCCCAATCAACAATATGTCATCTACATATAGTACTAGGAATACTACAGAGCTCCCACTCACTTTCTTGTAAATACAAGCTTCTCCATAAGTTTGTATAAATCCAAAGTTTTTGATTACTTTATCAAAACGTTGATTCCAACTCCGGGATGCTTGCTTCAGTCCATAAATGGAGCGCTGAAGTTTGCATACCTTATTAGCATCACTAGGATCGACAAAACCCTTGGGTTGTACCATATACAACTCTTCCTCAATGTCACCATTAAGGAACGCCGTTTTGACATCCATCTGCCAAATTTCATAATCGAAATATGCAGCGATTGCTAACATAATCCTCACAGGCTTTAGCTTTGCTACTGGTGAGAAAGTCTCATCGTAGTCAACTCCTTGAATTTGTCGGAACCCTTTCGCGACAAGTCGAGCTTTATAGACGGTAACATTACCATCAGCATCTGTTTTTCTTTTGAAAATCCATTTGTTCTCGATAGCCTTACGGCCATCCGGTAAGTCCACCAAAGTCCATACTTGGTTTTCGTACATGGATCCCATTTCGGATTTCATGGCTTCTAGCCATTTGTCGGAATCTGGGCTCACCATAGCTTCTTCATACGTCGCAGGGTCATCAGTGTTGTCCACTAACATGACGTTCAAGGCAGAGTCATACCACTCAGGAGTGGTACGGACCCTCGTTGACCTGCGAGGTTTAGTAGTAACTTCGTTCGAAGTTTCATGATCATCATCATTAGCTTCCTCTCCAGTTGGTGCAGGCAACACAGAAACATCTTCCGGTGCTGCGCTACTCTCAACTCCGAAAGAAGGTTCAACAACCTCGTCAAGTTCTACTTTCCTTCCAGTCACTTCTTTCGAGAGAAATTCCTTCTCCAGAAAGGATCCATTCTTAGCAACGAAAACTTTGCCTTCGTATCTATGATAGAAGGTATACCCAATTGTTTCTTTAGGGTATCCTATGAAGACGCAATTCTCCGCTTTGGGTTCAAGCTTATCAGGTTGTAACTTCTTTACATACGCTTCGCAGCCCCAAACTTTAAGGAACGACAACTTAGGTTTCTTACCAAACCATAATTCATACGGTGTCGTTTCAACGGATTTAGATGGTGCCCTATTTAAAGTGAATGCGGTTGTCTCTAATGCATAGCCCCAAAATGATAACGGTAAATCTATAAGAGACATCATAGACCGAACCATATCTAAGAGAGTTCGATTACGACGTTCAGACACACCATTACGCTGTGGTGTTCCCGGCGGTGTCAACTGTGAAAGTATTCCACATTTCTTTAAATGCATGCCAAACTCATAACTCAGATATTCACCTCCGCGGTCAGAACGCAGAAACTTAATCTTCTTGTTACGATGATTTTCCACTTCACTTTGAAATTCCTTAAACTTCTCGAAAGTTTCGGATTTATGTTTCATAAAGTAGACATACCCATATCTACTCAAGTCATCCGTGAAAGTGAGAACATAACGATATCCACCACATAATGCTACACTCATTGGACCGCACACATCGTATGTATTATTTCCAATAAGTCTGTAGCTCGCTCCATTATTCCAGAGAATGGAGTCTTAGTCATTTTTCCCATTAGACATGCTTCGCATCTTTCAAGTGATTCAAAATCAAGTGATTCAAGAAGTCCATCAGAATGGAGTTTCTTCATACGCTTCACTCCAATGTGACCAAGACGACAGTGCCACATGTATGTAGAATTATCATTCAATTTTATTCGTTTAGCATCTATGTTGTGAACATGTGTATCACTACTATCGAGATTCAATAAGAATAAACCATTCATCTCAGGTGCATAACCATAAAAGATATTACTCATATAAATCGAACAACTTTTATTCTCAGACTTAAAAGAGTAACCGTCTCGCAATAAACAAGATCCAGATATAATGTTCATGCTTAACGCAGGCACCAAATAACAATTATTTAAATTTAAAACTAATCCCGATGGTAGATGTAGAGGGAGCGTGCCGACGGCGATCACATCAACCTTGGAGCCATTTCCAACGCGCATCGTCACCTCGTCTCTTGCCAGTCTTCGTTTATTCCGCAGCTCCTGTTTCGAGTTACAAATATGAGCAACCGAACAAGTATCAAATACCCAAGCACTACTACGATTACTAGTAAGATACACATCTATAACATGTATATCGAATATACCTTTCTTCTTGATGTTGCCGTTCTTCAGATCCGCCAGGTATTTGGGGCAGTTACGCTTCTAGTGACCAGCACCCTTGCAGTAGAAGCACTCAGTTTCAGGTTTAGGACCAGCCTTGGGCTTCTTAGCAGGTGCGGCAGCTTTCTTGCCGTCCTTCTTGAAGTTGCCCTTGTTCTTAGGCTTGCCCCGTTTCTTAAAATTGGTGGTCTTATTGACCATCAACACTTGGTGTTCTTTCATGATCTCCACTTCAGCAGTTTTTAGCATGGACGATAGTTCAGGCAACGTCTTGTTCATGCAGTGCATATTGTAGTTCATCACAAAGTGGTAGTGATTGGAGGACACAGTGAATCCCCAATTCATTAGGAATCGGTATCCCCAACTCTCGGAGTTTGTTTGCGTGCCCAGACATGGTGAGCACATGCTCGCTAACGGAGCTACCCTCTTCCATCTTGCAGGTAAAGAACTTCTCGGAAGCTTCATAGCTTTCCATGGCCGCGCGAGTCTCAAATATGAGTTTGAGCTCCTTAATGATTTCAAATGGGTCATGGTGCTCAAAACGCTTTTGAAGCTCCGATTCTAAACCGTACAGGATGGCACACTGAACTGTGGAGTAGTGATGTTTCCGAGTGGCGTAAACATTCTTTACGTCATCGGTGGCATCTTCTGCAGGTGGGTCACCTAGCGGTGCTTCGAGCACATAGGTCAACTGACTAGCCCTAAGGACGATCTTCAGTCCACGGAACCAGTCCGTGAAATTGCTTCCATTGTTCTTAAGCTTTTCTTTCTCTAGGAATGCATTGAAATTGATGGAAACGTTTGCCATAATCTACAACAAATTTGCAAGTAATTTAGACTAAGTTTATCATAAATAGTGTTCAAATTTAATTTTTAAATCAACTAGGTGAACTCCCACTCAAAACAACATCCCTCGCAGTTGTTTTAGTGATTACACGAACCAAATCCACTACACCAAGTCCGATCATCACGTCAGATGATGTAGCTTCATCGGCGAACAATCTTCATGTTCATCATATCAATCATATGACTCATGCTCTACCTTTCGGTATTCCGTGTTTCGAGACCATGTCTGTACATGCTTGTCACATCCCAAGATTTTCCAAATCTTGTAATGTGAAAATAAATGAATAAAATAAAACTTTGTTTGATTTTCAAGGCCAGAAGAAACTTTTTGAATTCAATTGGGACTTCAAACCAGTTGGATCAAATAAAATCCTAAAGGGATTTAAAAAGATAAAACATTTATTAAAGGAAAATAAAATATTTTGGAAATACTATTTTGGATCTTTTAATAAAAGGCTTTGTTTTCAAAAGCAAAGGTAGATTTATAAATAAAGATTATATTTTAAAGAGCCAAATTAATTTTGGCCAAGCTTTTATTATAAAATATTTTGTTTTGATAAAATGAGTAAAGGTTTATTTAAATAAAATAATAAGGATGTAATATCCAAATTTTATTTAAGTAAAGGCTTTTCCCATTTTAAATGAACATTAAAACTTATTTATTTATTGTAAATAAGTTTTCCAAGTATTTTATTACTACTTTAAAATCTTTTTATAAAAGGTTTTGGTTCTCAAAATGAAAAGAAATATTTTAAATAAAGATTATTTTATAAAGCCAAATTAAACCTTGGCCAAGTTTCTTTTAAACAAAAGGTTTTGCTTTGATTTAAAAATAGTAAAGGTTATTTAAAATAAAATAAAAAAGATTTAAATATCCAAGTTTTATTAATAAAGGTTTTACTATTTTCAAAACACCAAAACTTATTTATTCTTTTAAAATAAGTTTTCCAAGTATTTTGTTTTCTCAAATAAAACCTACTGAAGTGTTTTGATTTTATTTTAGTTTTCAAAATAAAGATTTAATAAAACAAATCCTATTTTGACTTAATAACTAAGGTCCATTCTATTTAATTATTAATGGAGCCTAAAATAAAAGGTTATTTTGTTTTAAAACAAGTTTCCAAGTATTCCTTATTTCCAAATAAAACCTACTGATTTGGTTTTGAAAATATTTGGATTTCAAATGAAGATTTTATTAAATAAATCAAACCCTATTTGGTTAAATAACTAGGGCTATTTTATTTAATTATTAAATAGATCCTAAAAATGAATAAAAATATTATTTTCATTTTGGAATGTTGGTTTATGTTAATAAACAGAACCAAGTTCAAAGTTGTGAAGTGTGGTGTTTGTTTGAATTGATTTGAATGTTGTTTGATTGTTTGAATTTCAAAAACAGAAAAAAGAATTAGAAAAGGAAAAAGTGTCTGAACAAAAAAAAATGTTGACAACCAGCCCAGCCGGCCAAGCCCACTAAGGCCCAACCCAGCCACTGCTCCTCTCGCGCAGAAAAACGATTCGAACCAACTAACAAACCCGCAGCGACACTGACCAGTGGACCCTCCCCCTCATTTCTTTTCCCACTGACCGGTGGACCCCACCTCTCTCTCACGAAACGAACCGTTTTCACCCGGATAAGAACCCACACGGTCACTGACGTAGAGGACCCACTCCCACTCTCTCTTTCGCTGACAGACGGGCCCCGCACCACTGTGCATCCTCTTCACCCGTGCCAGCCGTTTCTTCCCCCTCCCCTCAACGGCGTTCTGCCGATTTACTCCGGTGTTGAATTAGCCATAATGCCGCGCGTTAATCTCGCCGTGACAGCACGCTATAAGTCGCCAGCTTCCCCTCCTCCTTTCCCCTCTGTCACCACACCTCGACTCGCCACCAGGCCGCCCCAATTCCTCCTCGAGCTCCTCTGCTCCGACCACAATCTCCGACGAATTCCGGCCAGTACACACCGCCCCTTGCCTCCCTGAGCGCCCTAGCAGCTTCCCCACCCCTAGACGCATCTCCCCGTACCCACCGTTCAACCGCGGGCGCCCCAGAGCGTCGGCTTCGACAAGCTCTAACAGCGTCGCCGTCTGCAACTTTTCCGACGACGTCTCCCAGGTGAACCAGACCGCCCCTTCACTTCTCGTTCATGCACACATCATCTCCGAGGTCTCCTGCATCTGATCACGTCCTTTGTTTGCCTCCTGGTGATCGACAGCTTCGTCTTCGACCTCAACCAGAGCCATCGACGGCGCATCTACTCCGGCGGAACCTCTCTGGTAAACCAGACTACCCTGACCCCTATCGTTCACGCACACACCTTCGCCGTGTCCTTGCGCTCCTAACTGTGTGTTTTGTTTGTCTCCGGGTGATCCCTATCACCGTCCTCGACGACGACTGAGCTTGGCCGAGGCGCAGCCCCACTCCGGCGAGGAATTGCCGCAGACCCCGAGCGCCCCTTGCCTTCTCGCGAGTACCTTGAGCTTCACCACGATCCCGCGATTCTGGTGAGCATCTCCTTCTTCTCCCTCGCTTCCAATTTCACCGGCGCCGCCACCGTCTGGTCGCTCCGCCGCCAGCAGCCGCTGGTTTAAGGTAGAGCACCCCATAGCCGTCCGATCGAGATCTGACGCTCACGATTAGTTCACTTAACACCGAAGGGGTACGTTCTCTGGACCGCTTGATCTAAATGAGATCCTACGGTCTACAGAGCGTGATCCGCGCGAAACGGTACCGTCCAATGAGACAGCGACGCGTGGCCTGTATTAGATCTAAAATCAGTTTTGAAACAGAATTAATTGCAAACTTCAAACCCTTGTAACTTTGGATCCACACATCCAAAAAATTACAAATTTTATGTCGTTGGATTCAGGAGAACAAGACCTAGCCAACCCTGCCCTTAGTTTAGCAAATAGTATCTGTTAGTTTGCTTGTTTTTGCAGATTCTTTTGTGTGCTTGTTTAGATTAGAAAAATTGTTTAAAAATGATTTTAGGGTTAAAACCTTTGCAAGTTGGATTGTTGTGACCTTACTGACCCTAGGAACCAACCCATGTTTTGGAAAATGAATTTGGAAAAGTTTAGAATGGATTAATTAGTTTAGTCCATTTCTAGCCAAATAAAACTATTGTTTTGTTTATGAAAATGGTTTTGAATGGAAAACTTTGGAGAAAATGTTTTGACCAAACCTACTGACCCTAGGAAACACTTTGTGGACTCAAAAATGTATTTGGTGAAATAAAAATATGATTCTTTGATTTAAAACCATTTCTAGTCAAATAGAAATGTGGTTTATTTATTAAAATTGATTTTGAAGGAAAACCTTTGAGAAATGTTATGTGTTAAACTCTCTGACCCCAAACACCAAGTTTTGCAATAGCAACTCATTTGGTGAAACAAAATAATGATTCTTGATTTAAAACCATTTCTAGTCAAATAGAAATGAGGTTTTATTATTAAAAATGATTTTGGAAGAAAACCTTTGGAAAATGTTTTGTTTTAAACTCACTGACCCCAAACCCCAAGTTTTGTGATTTGAAAACATATTGGGTGAACCCTATAGGTTAATGCCTTAGTAAAGATATTTTTACACCACATAAAATGATACTTTGTTTTGAAAATGGTTTTGAAGTGAAAACTCTTTGCAAATGACTTGGCCACTTTACAAAATGACCATTAGATGTACCCAAATGTCTGTGACCCACTAGGAACCACTTTTTTCAAACAAAACAAAGCTTGGCATGCTTGCATGCATTACTTTGACTTTGTTAGTTTTATGTGTGTTGTTTTGCTTGATTGGTAGATTGAGTTTGTGCCTTGCTTGATTGAATTGTAGTGACTTGAAGAGTGTGATTGTTGCAAGGACAAGGAGTGAACCTATACCCTCTACCAAAAAGGCAAGTGATGCTTCATATCTTTTTGTCCCATTACTTTCACTATGCATTAGTGATTTTGCTAAGTAAAACTTGCATGGATTTTTCTAAGTATAGACCTTGCTATAGGAAAACCTAGTAGATGAATCCTTAGTAGGATTTTCCTAAGTTAAGAATCCTATTACTATCAAGCTTAGCCTAGCTAATAGAAAACATGGGTGGAATATATATTCACACTATGGAAAAATATTCTAAGTCTGAGGACTTGTATTTTGTTTAATAAAACAACTAAGTTAATGAATCACCTGGGTGGAATGGGACTTGCTTGGTGGTTTTTGGTTGAGTGGTTCACAAGGCCCATTTTTATGGTTTACCTTAGTGTATCTCACTTGTGGATGGCCACCCAGGAACAAAGAGATTTGAGATGTCATATGTTGAGAAGCTTCAAGTGCAACCACTTGGCAATATGGGCTCTGCCATGATCATATAGGTTGCAAGAACTTAACCAAATGGACAATGGGTGGTAGTGTTTGATAGGTTGGAACGCGTCCATGTTGGTCTAAGGGAAAGCTTCTGAAAGATCTTGTCTTGGTGAAACCAAGTCTTGTGGGGAAAGTGCACCACCTCTGCAGAATGAAAAATCTAAGTACTTAGCCATGTCCCTGGTAAAGGACAATTTGAGCATCAAGACATGGAAGCAATCAAGAATCTCATCATTCAAATTTCTAAGTAAAACTTGTGGTTTGAACAAGGGTTGTTTGAAATCTTCAATCTTTGATGGAGAGATGGCTTGGTACAAGGATCTTGAAATCTTTGATTGAGGAAAATGATTTTATCAAAGCAAAAACTTAGTATTTTCAAAATGATAAGGAAAATCTATTTTGAGCAATGCAAGCCTCAACTCCACTTAGCCAAATGCATATAGATGATAGACTCCACTATACTACCATAGTATCACTTGCCAATACAATTCAAATGTATTGACCCTTGTGGCTGTAACTTGTAATGTTGCAGGTTTGATTGATTTTAGTGAAGATTGATTGATTAGGATTACAAAGTCTACAACCAACATCTGCCTGTGGCACTTTGAAGATGAAGGACCCCATGCTTATAGTTATTCCGCTGCAATGTATTGTAATAGCCAAATGAGCTATGTATTGATGTAATAAAACTTATGTTATTCCTGGTTATAAAGTTATATTATGACCTTTGTTTCTTGATATTACATCTTAACTGTGGATGCTAGCTATTGATCCAGGGACTAGCATTGTAAACACAGGGGGCTCTACCTTATTAAAGGTTGGGGACTCTACAGAATGGTATTAGAGCATTGTGTTGCCTGTAGGATTTGTAAACCTAGGATTGGACAAAAACCCTTAGAAAAATAGGATTTGCATTTTGTTCCAAAAACTTATTTACAAAACAATCTTGTAAACTCTTCCCTCAACCATTTTGGTTTCAACTCTACATCTCTTCTACTTCAACTTGATGGAAAAGCCTACCCCATGGCCAAAGACTACACCATGTGCAAAGGACTTCTTCAACACATTCAACTTCAATGACTTCAACTCCTTCAACTCTAATGACTTCAACATCTTCAGCATGTTCACCAAGGACTTCCAACTTGGATATCACTAAGGACAAGTGAGACAAGAAATCTTGCTCAAGATTTGAAGATTAAGGAAACACAACTTAGAAGAAGCCATCATCACCTTTGAAGTTTTGTGACCAAGATACAAGAATTCTCCAAGGATACAAAGATCTCATTCAAAAAGAATCAACCAAGAAGGAAGGAGTGATCTCAAGTGAACCATATAGATGGACCACCATTTATAGTTAAAAATCGAACACACCAACTTATGTGGTGTAACAAAAATATTTTTGTTTGCCTAAAAGTATGCTTGAAACTTGTTGTTTGAGTGGAGTGTTTGTTTGTGATTGCTTGCACATTACTTGAGTGAATTGTGATGTGTGTGATTAGAATTATTTCCTTAGAAATCTTTTGCCTATTCTAATCCCAAATCCAACCCCAAACAGATGACTTCTCCAAGAGACTCCAACATCAAGGTTGATGACACCAACACCAACCAAGAGGCCAGCATGAGAGAGCTCATAGCAACCCAACACCAGTTGAGCCAAGAGACAACTCAGCTTTTAGCCAACAACAATGGATTAGACCCAGCCATACAAAGGATTTTGAAACTTCAATCCCAATTGATGCAAGGATTGGTTACTCAAATTATCAACATGAGAGAAAACTTTTCCCAAAGAGAAAATGACAACAAGGATGACAAAGATGTTATTCTAGAAGGAACCCAAGTTAGCAATGCTTGTGAAGTCAAGGATCATGCACCTAAAGAACATGAAGATCAATGCCCCAAGAAGAGAGAAAGATCTCCCACTCATGAAGAACATGAACTAGAAGAACCCCTAGATTTGGAGAGACCCAAAAAGAAGAAGAAGAAATGCCCCAACACTAGCAAGAAGGATATTACACAAGTGCAATGTTTCAATTGCAAAGAGATGGGACATTATGCCAATGAATGCCCAGAAAAGAAGATGGACCAAAGAAACAAACAAGAGGCAATGACACCAAAGGAAAAGAAAGATATCAGCCAAGTGATATGTTACAATTGCAAGAACCCAGGGCATTATGCAAGCAATTGTCCAGAAAAGATGAAGAATAAGTTGATCAAGCCTATGGAGAAACTCAACCTTGGCCCATGAGTCAAGTATGGAAATAAAGGACACTAGGCAGATGGTTGCCCAGAGAAGTTTCCCCAGGATCCCAAGAAGGACAATGTGTAATTTTTGTTTGAAAATTTTTAAGGGTGGTAGTACCCTAGTTGTTTTGAACCTGCTTGTAACCCTAACCTTCCCAAATCTCGAGCCGAGATTTATTTTAAGGGTGGTAGCCTGTCACATCCCAAGATTTTCCAAATCTTGTAATGTGAAAATAAATGAATAAAATAAAACTTTGTTTGATTTTCAAGGCCAGAAGAAACTTTTTGAATTCAATTGGGACTTCAAACCAGTTGGATCAAATAAAATCCTAAAGGGATTTAAAAAGATAAAACATTTATTAAAGGAAAATAAAATATTTTGGAAATACTATTTTGGATCTTTTAATAAAAGGCTTTGTTTTCAAAAGCAAAGGTAGATTTATAAATAAAGATTATATTTTAAAGAGCCAAATTAATTTTGGCCAAGCTTTTATAATAAAATATTTTGTTTTGATAAAATGAGTAAAGATTTATTTAAATAAAATAATAAGGATGTAATATCCAAATTTTATTTAAGTAAAGGCTTTTCCCATTTTAAATGAACATTAAAACTTATTTATTTATTGTAAATAAGTTTTCCAAGTATTTTATTACTACTTTGAAATCTTTTTATAAAAGGTTTTGGTTCTCAAAATTAAAAGAAATATTTTAAATAAAGATTATTTTATAAAGCCAAATTAAACCTTGGCCAAGTTTCTTTTAAACAAAAGGTTTTGCTTTGATCTAAAAATAGTAAAGGTTATTTAAAATAAAATAAAAAGGATTTAAATATCCAAGTTTGATTAATAAAGGTTTTACTATTTTCAAAATACCAAAACTTATTTATTATTTTAAAATAAGTTTTCCAAGTATTTTGTTTTCTCAAATAAAACCTACTGAAGTGTTTTGATTTTATTTTAGTTTTCAAAATAAAGATTTAATAAAACAAATCCTATTTTGACTTAATAACTAAGGTCCATTCTATTTAATTATTAATGGAGCCTAAAATAAAAGGTTATTTTGTTTTAAAACAAGTTTCCAAGTATTCCTTATTTCCAAATAAAACCTACTGATTTGGTTTTGAAAATATTTGGATTTCAAATGAAGATTTTATTAAATAAATCAAACCCTATTTGATTAAATAACTAGGGCTATTTTATTTAATTATTAAATAGATCCTAAAAATGAATAAAAATATTATTTTCATTTTGGAATGTTGGTTTATGTTAATAAACAGAACCAAGTTCAAAGTTGTGAAGTGTGGTGTTTGTTTGAATTGATTTGAATGTTGTTTGATTGTTTGAATTTCAAAAACAGAAAAAAGAATTAGAAAAGGAAAAAGTGTCTGAACAAAAAAAAATGTTGACAGCCAGCCCAGCCGGCCAAGCCCACTAAGGCCCAACCCAGCCACTGCTCCTCTCGCGCAGAAAAACGATTCGAACCAACTAACAAACCCGCAGCGACACTGACCAGTGGACCCTCCCCCTCATTTCTTTTCCCACTGACCGGTGGACCCCACCTCTCTCTCTCACGAAACGAACCGTTTTCACCCGGATAAGAACCCACACGATCACTGACGTAGAGGACCAACTCCCACTCTCTCTCTTTCGCTGACAGACGGGCCCCACACCACTGTGCATCCTCTTCACCCGCGCCAGCCGTTTCTTCCCCCTCCCCTCAACGGCGTTCTGCCGATTTACTCTGGCGTTGAATTCGCCATAATGCCGCGCGTTAATCTCGCCGTGACAGCACGCTATAAGTCGCCAGCGTCCCCTCCTCCTTTCCCCTCTGTCACCACACCTCGACTCGCCACCAGGCCGCCCCAATTCCTCCTCGAGCTCCTCTGCTCCGACCACAATCTCCGACGAATTCCGGCCAGTACACACCGCCCCTTGCCTCCCTGAGCGCCCTAGCAGCTTCCCCACTCCTAGACGCATCTCCCCGTACCCACCGTTCAACCGCGGGCGCCCCAGAGCGTCGACTTCGACAAGCTCTGACAGCGCCTCCGTCTGCAACTTTTCCGACGACGTCTCCCAGGTGAACCAGACCGCCCCTTCACTTCTCGTTCATGCACACATCATCTCCGAGGTCTCCTACATCTGATCACGTCCTTTGTTTGCCTCCTGGTGATCGACAGCTTTGTCTTCGACCTCAACCAGAGCCATCGACGGCGCGTCTACTCCGGCGGAACCTCTCTGGTAAACCAGACTACCCCGACCCCTATCGTTCACGCACACACCTTCGTCGTGTCCTTGCGCTCCTGACTGTGTGTTTCGTTTGTCTCCGGGTGATCCCTAGCGTCGTCCTCGACGACGACTGAGCTTGGCCGAGGCGTAGCCCCACTCCGGCGAGGAATTACCGCAGACCCCGAGCGCCCCTTGCCTTCTCGCGAGTACCTTGAGCTTCACCACGATCCCGCGATTCTGGTGAGCATCTCCTTCTTCTCCCTCGCTTCCAATTTCACCGACACCGCCACCGTCTGGTCGCTCCGCCGCCAGCAGCCGCCGCAGCGCCACTGGTTTAAGGTCGAGCACCCCACAGCCGTCCGATCGAGATCTGACGCTCACGATTAGTTCACTTAACACCGAAGGGGTACGTTCTCTGGACCGCTCGATCTAAATGAGATCCTACGGTCTACAGAGCGCGATCCGCGCGAAACGGTACCGTCCAATGAGACAGCGACGCGTGGCCTGTATTAGATCTAAAATCAGTTTTGAAACAGAATTAATTGCAAACTTCAAACCCTTGTAACTTTGGATCCACACGTCCAAAAAATTACAAATTTTATGTCGTTGGATTCAGGAGAACAAGACCTAGCCAACCCTGCCCTTAGTTTAGCAAATAGTATCTGTTAGTTTGCTTAATTTTGCAGATTCCTTTGTGTGCTTGTTTAGATTAGAAAAATTGTTTAAAAATGATTTTAGGGTTAAAACCTTTGCAATTTGGATTGTTGTGACCTTACTGACCCTAGGAACCAACCCATGTTTTGGAAAATGAATTTGGAAAAGTTTAGAATGGATTAATTAGTTTAGTCCATTTCTAGCCAAATAAAACTATTGTTTTGTTTATGAAAATGGTTTTGAATGAAAAACTTTGGAGAAAATGTTTTGACCAAACCTACTGACCCTAGGAAACACTTTGTGGACTCAAAAATGTATTTGGTGAAATAAAAATATGATTCTTTGATTTAAAACCATTTCTAGTCAAATAGAAATGTGGTTTATTTATTAAAATTGATTTTGAAGGAAAACCTTTGAGAAATGTTTTGTTTTAAACTCTCTGGCCCCAAACACCAAGTTTTGCAATAGCAACTCATTTGGTGAAACAAAAAAATGATTCTTGATTTAAAACCATTTCTAGTCAAATAGAAATGAGGTTTATTTATTAAAAATGATTTTGGAAGAAAACCTTTGGAAATTTTTTTGTTTTAAATTCACTGACCCCAAACCCCAAGTTTTGTGATTTGAAAACATATTGGGTGAACCCTATAGGTTAATGCCTTAGTAAAGATATTTTTACACCACATAAAATGATACTTTGTTTTGAAAATGGTTTTGAAGTGAAACCTCTTTGCAAATGACTTGGCCACTTTACAAAATGACCATTAGATGTACCCAAATGTCTGTGACCCACTAGGAACCAATTTTTTCAAACAAAACAAAGCTTGGCATGCTTGCATGCATTACTTTGACTTTGTTAGTTTTATGTGTGTTGTTTTGCTTGATTGGTAGATTGAGTTTGTGCCTTGCTTGATTGAATTGTAGTGACTTGAAGAGTGTGATTGTTGCAAGGACAAGGAGTGAACCTATACCCTCTACCAAAAAGGCAAGTGATGCTTCATATCTTTTTGTCCCATTACTTTCACTATGCATTAGTGATTTTGCTAAGTAAAACTTGCATGGATTTTTCTAAGTATAGACCTTGCTATAGGAAAACCTAGTAGATGAATCCTTAGTAGGATTTTCCTAAGTTAAGAATCCTATTACTATCAAGCTTAGCCTAGCTAATAGAAAACATGGGTGGAATATATATTCACACTATGGAAAAATATTCTAAGTCTGAGGACTTGTGTTTTGTTTAATAAAACAACTAAGTTAATGAATCACCTGGGTGGAATGGGACTTGCTTGGTGGTTTTTGGTTGAGTGGTTCACAAGGCCCATTTTTATGGTTTACCTTAGTGTATCTCACTTGTGGATGGCCACCCAGGAACAAAGAGATTTGAGATGTCATATGTTGAGAAGCTTCAAGTGCAACCACTTGGAAATATGGGCTCTGCCATGATCATATAGGTTGCAAGAACTTAGCCAAATGGACAGTGGGTGGTAGTGTTTGATAGGTTGGAACGCGTCCATGTTGGTCTAAGGGAAAGCTTCTGAAAGATCTTGTCTTGGTGAAACCAAGTCTTGTGGGGAAAGTGCACCACCTCTGCAGAGTGAAAAATCTAAGTACTTAGCCATGTCCCTGGTAAAGGACAATTTGAGCATCAAGACATGGAAGCAATCAAGAATCTCATCATTCAAATTTCTAAGTAAAACTTGTGGTTTGAACAAGGGTTGTTTGAAATCTTCAATCTTTGATGGAGAGATGGCTTGGTATAAGGATCTTGAAATCTTTGATTGAGGAAAATGATTTTATCAAAGCAAAAACTTAGTATTTTCAAAATGATAAGGAAAATCTATTTTGAGCAATGCAAGCCTCAACTCCACTTAGCCAAATGCATATAGATGATAGACTCCACTATACTACCATAGTATCACTTGCCAATACAATTCAAATGTATTGACCCTTGTGGCTGTAACTTGTAATGTTGCAGGTTTGATTGATTTTAGTGAAGATTGATTGATTAGGATTACAAAGTCTACAACCAACATCTGCCTGTGGCACTTTGAAGATGAAGGACCCCATGCTTATAGTTATTCCGCTGCAATGTATTGTAATAGCCAAATGAGCTATGTATTGATGTAATAAAACTTATGTTATTCCTGGTTATAAAGTTATATTATGACCTTTGTTTCTTGATATTACATCTTAACTGTGGATGCTAGCTATTGATCCAGGGACTAGCATTGTAAACACAGGGGGATCTACCTTATTAAAGGTTGGGGACTCTACAATGCTAGGCTCATCAAGATTAACCTTAGTTTCCGCATGTGCAAATCTGGCTTGCACCCGTTGTATGCACACGTAGAGTCTATCACACCCAATCATCACGAGATGCTTCGAAACGACGAGTCTTAGCAACGGTGCCAACTAAGGACGAACGCTTTATTACTTGATATTTAGTGAGAGGGATCATCTTATAATGCTAACGTCGTGATCTAAGCAATACAAGATGCATAAAGGATTAACATCACAGGCAATTCATAATTAGTGTGATATGATATGGCCCTTTCTTCTTATGCCTTTGATCTCCATCTCCAAAGCACGGACATGATCTCCATCATCACCAGCATTGCGTCAAGGTCCGTGGCGCCGCTTCATGGTTGTTCATCTTCACTAGCAACTATTACAACTACTTGGAACAAAGCTATTACAAGATGAATAGACACGCAGGTCTTAACAGAATTAAAGACAACCATTAGGCTCCTGCCGGTTGCCATATTACAACAAGGATCATTGCATACATCAAATACAATCACAATCCCATGTAGGCCATATCACATCACAAAACCCCTGCAAAAACAAGTTAGACGCCTCTAATTTTCTTTGCAAGTTTTACGTGGCTTGGGGCTTTCGACTAAGAACGCATCTTACCTACGAAACTGAACCACAACGTTGATACAAGTGCTATCAAGTGCAAAGTGTAGATTTGATCTATACTATGATGGGAGAGACAGACACCCGCAAAGCCACTTGTGCAATACGAGTTTCACGACAAGCGTGGAGCAAGTCTTATGTACGATGACATGTAATGTTAGCCCGGGCCGCTTCATCCCACCATACCGCAAGATGCAAAGTACACACATAGCAAAAGACGACACGAGCACCAACGCCCACAACCTCATTGTGTTCTACTCGTGTAACAGATATACGCATAAACAAGGCTCTGATACCACTGATGGGTTCGTAGCATGGAAAACAAAAAAATTCTACCGCAAGAACGAACAAAACCCAGATCTAATCTAGATAAAAGCCAAGATCTAATCTACTAGACATGAGCAACGAGATAGATCGGTACTAACCCTCATAGAACCGAAAGCGTTAACGATATTAGATCTCGTGGATGATGTAGTCGATCACTTGCCGATCTCAGGATCGTGTGGACGATCCTTCCGGCGCCGCGTTCCGGTAGCGCTTCCGCAGACGGTCACACGTGCGGAGTCGAAGCAGACCTTCCTCTCCCCGTTCCAGCGAGCAGCGGAGGTAGTAGATCTTCACCACGGAATCCCAGCAGCACGACGGCGTGGTGGTGGTGGTGGTGGAGATGAGAAATCTGCAGGGCTTCGCCTATGCCTGTGCAGAAGAATCGTGGAGGAGAGAGGCGACTGAGATTGGGAGTTATGAGACAAAGTGCAAGAGGGGGCGCCCCTCCCTTCTATTTAAGGGAGGGAGGCGCGCCTGGGGAGGGGGAGTCTTAGTAGGACTCCCCTCCTTGGGCCGGCGAGTTGGGGGGAGGAATCCTCCTCCCCACGAACCCGTGTCTTGCCCCACTTGGTTTCTTTGATCCCTTTTTTGGTTTTCAAGCAAACTCCAAGAAATCCTCTAGAACCTTCCAGAACATTCCGAAACCTTCTAGAATCTCCATACAAACACTCCGGAACATTTCCTAACTTAGAAAATGATTTCCAATATATGAATCTTATTCTCCGGACCATTCTGGATCTCCTCGTGATGTCCCGGATCCATTCTGAGACTCCGAACAACATTCGGTCTCCAACGCAAATTCCATATCTACTTCAAACAACTTCGAACCTTAAGTGTGTCACCCTATGGTTCGTGAATATGCAGACATGATGAAGACACCTCTCCCATCAATAACCATCAGCGGGATCTAGAGATCCATAACGGCTCCCATATACTCAACGATTACTTCGTGATCGATTGAACCAATTAACATACGAAACCAATTCCCTTTGTCTCACGATATTCTACTTATCCAAGGTTTGATCGTTGGTATCTTCATACCTAGTTCTTCATCGTTACTGATAAGTACTCTTTACTCGTTTCGTGTTATGTCATCCCTTGTGACCTAGTCACACGCTTGCAAGCTGTCTAAATGACATTCCACCGAGAGGGCCCAGAGTATATCTATCCGTCAAATGGATGGACAAATCCCAATCTTGGTCTATGCGCTTCAACACATACTTTCAGAATACCCAATGACACCTTTATAACCGCCCAGTTACAAAGGCGTTTGATGTCATCAAAGTACCCATCCGGTGATGGTGATTAACATAACCTCATGGTCGAAGGATTAGGTTACTATGTATTTCAAAGCTTACAACAATACGAACTTAATGACTTGATCTTATGCTACGCTTACTATGGGTGTGTGTCCATCACATCATTCTCCTAATGATATAACCTTGTTATTAATCACATCCAATGTCTATGATCAGGAAACCATGATCATCAATCAATCAACAAGCTAGTTCAACAAGAGGCTTACTAGGTACTCTTTTATGTTTACAAAACACACAAGTATTAGTGTTTCCTAATAATACAATTATAGCATGGGATGTAAACATTCATCATAAACACAAAGATATAATAATAACCACTTTTATTATTGCCTCTTGGGCATATCTCCAACATCCATGTGTGGTTCATGACAAGGACATACATTCAATGACATTGGTTGATCCATATGTGGTTTGTGACAATAACACACATGCAATGCGATCTGTTGATCCATGTGTTTTGTGGAAAAGAACACACATGCAATGACTCTGGTGGATCCATGTGTGGTTTGTGGAAAGAACACACATGCAATGGTATTGGTTGATCCATATGTGGTTTGTGAAAATAACACACATGCAATGACTCTAGTGGATCCATATGTGGTTTGTGGAAAAAACACACATGCAATGACTCTAGTGGATCCATATGTGGTTAGTGAGAAGAACACACATGCAATGACTCTGGTGGATACATATGTGGTTTGTGGAAAGAACACACATGCAATGGCATTGGCGGATCCATGTGTGGTTCATGACAAGAACATACATGCAATGACATTGGTTGATCCATATGTGGTTTGTGAAAATAACACACATGCAATGCCATTGGTTGATCCATGTGGTTTGTGTAAAAGAACACACATGCAATGACTCTGGTGGATCCATTTGTGGTTTGTGGAAAGAACACACATGCAATGACCCTCGTGGAGCCATGTGTGGTTAGTGGAAAGAACAAACATGCAATGGCATTGGTGGATCCATGTGTGGGTCATGAGAAGAACATACATGCAATGACATTGGTTGATCCATATGTGGTTTGTTACAATAACACACATGCAATGGCATTGGTTGATCCATATGTGGTTTGTGAAAAGAACACACATGCAATGACATTGGTTGATCCATATGTGGTTTGTGGAAAGAACACACATGCAATTACTCTAGTGGGTACATATGTGGTTTGTGGAAAGAACACACATGCAATGACATTGGTGGATCCACATGTGGTTCATGAAATGAACACACATGCAATTACATTGGTTGATCCATATGTGGTTTGTGGAAAAAACACACATGCAATTACTCTAGTGGGTACATATGTGGTTTGTGGAAACAACACGCATGCAATGACATTCGTGGATCCATGTGTGGTTCATGACATGAACACACATGCAATGACATTGGTTGATCCGTATGTGGTTTGTGACAATAAGACACATATAATGCCATTTGTTGATCCATATGTGGTTTGTCAAAAGAAGACACTTGCAATTACTCTAGTGGGTACATATGTGGTTTGTGGAAAGAACACACATGAAATGACTCTAGTGGATCTAATGAGGACATCCCTATAATTACACCTACCCCAATTGCTAATAAAGATGTTCCAATTGTAAAGAAGGATCAATCCAATGAGATAAGGATTGGACCAATCACAAGAGCTCGTGCCAAGCTACTAGAACAACAGGTGAACTTGTTTCTTAATGAACCTGGTGTTTTAATTAATGAGAATTTTATACTACCTAAGTCTTTGAATTATTGTATGATCAGGTACTTAGGAGAAGAAGGCATAGCACAGAGTGAGGAGCTGAAGGAACATGGCATGTTGATCAATGAGGAATGCGCGAGGGAGGAGAGGGAGGAAGCGCAAGGAGCACTCCACGAGAAGATCAACACATGGTCGAGGGATCTCTGCCGCAACAGAGAAACCATGCAGCTTTCTGCCGCGGCAGCCTGCCACGACAGAGAAACCGGGTCCAACTCTGCCACGGCAGAGTAGGCCTGCGCGCCTTGAGCCGACCCACCTTGGGTCGGTTGTATCTTATTCTAGGTTGAGTTGAACTATTATTCCTAGTCGCAGATGCCGACCCTTAGCCCTTAAATAGATGGGGGCGCCGTAGTTTAGGGTTTAGACCATGTTAAAATATTTTGGAGTTGTTTCTTTCATAGAACCTCTGGAATTACCCTGTGTTCGAATCTACCAACTATAATTGAGTGTGATCTGTTGTTCCATTGGGAATTAGTAGATTGCATACTACCGTTCGTGGTCACGGCTGCGTGCGCAAGAGTGTGGTGTTGTGAATATCCTACAAGGTTCGAGAGCTGTTGCATTGGCATCAGGGATCGAGCAGGAGAGTTCATAGCTACAGGCTAGTTATCTATCATCCACCCTCGCCATCGACAAGTGCTTACTGAGAAGATCGGGCCACCCCATATCATCTTGGTATCAGATTTCCTCGTTGCCTTGGTAAGCAATCCACAATCTATCCATAGATTAGAGAGTGTTTTTAGTCCTATCCAGAAGAAGGCCCACAAAAAGAGTTGTCATAGACTAGATTGCCTCGTAGACGAGTAATAGTTGCTGGTCATGTTCATCCTTTAGTTTCGATCTAGATCTGTTCGTCGTAGTTTTGTTTTCTCTTTGTTTTAGTCGTGTCCCACCTTTGTTTTCCGCCACCATCCAATCAGATCCGATCTACTCTAAGAGTCCTAGTCTTCTACTCTTGGCTGAGTCGGAATTAAAAAAAATACTTTCCAGGTTACCGAGTCTGCCACGGTAGGTTTTCGGCAGCTTTTTCTGGCACGGCAGGACTTTCCGGGTTATCAAATCTGCCACGGCAGGATTTCTGCGTTTTCTCTGCCACGGCAGGACTTTCTGAGTTACCAAGTTACCACTCTGCCACAGCACGATTTCTGGCAGTTTTGCTGCCGCCGCTCTGCCATGACACCATAATTACAAAGTGTGATCGATTTGCACTTTTCCAAAAACCTTAGCCACAACCAATCTACTACATAGGTGTAGGAACTTGCCTATTGAGACTAGTTTCCGCTCCTACAGGCTGCTCTTAGGAATTTTTTTGGTGCTGTACTTTGTAATTGGCCGTGTGTTATCTATGAAAAAAAAGCAAGATAGCAAAAGGAAAAGTATCAAGAAAAAGCTATACAAAAGAAAAAGAAAAGTTGTGAAAAAAAGAGAATTTGAGCAAGAGGACTAGTGTTATCTTTGTGCACCGATAGATTGAGCAATCTTGTGCCTGTTTACTTTGAGCTTTTCTAGTGTCTCTCGAGCGTAGTGCAACACCCTCCATAGTTGTATTGCCACGTTTTTCTCCACGTGTGTGTTTCTTGGGTATTTGTATGATCAACACTAGGACTTGTTTGCGGTGTAGTTAGGATACCATACCTACAGCCCCACCATAAATACCTTGTGTGCGCTGTGATCATTCTCTATACCTTTGATATTCACTTCATCACATCAAGTGCATCAGTTTTTGATTTCGTTTGGTAGAGCATCTCTATTCACTTTGGAACGGTAAGATCTCCTTTCTTATTAGTTGTGAGTGAGCTGTGAGAATTCCACCATACAGATTTTGATTTTTGTGCACTAACCTACTAATCATGTCTTCTAGTGATGATGATGTTGTGATGCAGAAAAAAGAAGGATGAGGAGCTCGTCAATTGGTGTGAATATGAGGCTTTGAAGTCCCACTTGACACGTGTGTTTACTCACACGACAGATGCCATTGACAAGAATCTCTAGGATATGAATGTGAGATTGGATCACCATGTTGGAACGGTTGATACTATTCAAACACAAGTGGCTACGCTCAATGTCAATGTCACTGCTTTGCAGCAGTCCATTGAGGGTTTGATAGCTGCTTTACATAGAAGGGAAGAGCCTCAACATGATGATGCCTTTGATGATTTTGATGAGGGTAGCGCTGTGGATGCTGCTCCACCTGTTGGCAGGGGACGTGATATTCCTCCTGCCCATGCACCTGCCCCTGCACCTGCCCCTGCACCTGCCCCTGCACCTGCTCATGGCCGTGGGTATGCTCCTCTTGGGCGTGCTCAACGTGTTCCCAACCAAAATGCTGATGATGGTTTGGGCAAGCCAAAATTCTCAATTCCTAAGTTTGATGGTTCCATTGATCCTGAAGACTACCTCACATGGGCGTTGAAGATTGAGAAACTCTGGCGCTTATTTGACTATCCAGAAGATAAGAAGGTCAAGCTTGCAGCATCTGAATTTGATGGTTATGCTTTGCGTTGGTGGGATGCTCTTGTACAACATAGGAGGAAGGACAATGAACTTCCTGTGATGGATTGGCGCGAGATGAAGCAAATCATGAAAGCTCGTTTCGTCCTAACCAACTACTTGCGTTCAGTTTTTGATAAATTGATGCAACTGAAGCAAGGAACAATGATAGTTGATGAGTACTACATGGAGATGGAGATGCTTATGCAGCGTGCTAGAATTCGTGAGTCCATTGAGATGACCATGCAGCGATTCCTAAACAATTTGAAGTTACCAATCAAGAGCATTGTTCGTCATCACAAGTATGAGACCATGAATGAGTTGTTGCATCATGCTAGAGAGGCTGAATCCCAGTTGGCAGAAGAGGCAAAGTCACTTACTCGTTTTCCATCCTCCAGCAGATTTTCGGCCAGACCTATTCCTCCTACAGCTGCGCCACCAGCTGTTGTTCCATTTACACCATCGGCCAAACTAGCAAGTACACCTTCGTTTGGTTCTAATGCTCGAAAACCCGCTGCTCCTGCTGCTAGCTCAGGTTACAACATGTCTACTGTACGTACTCGTGATGTGGTGTGCCACACTTGTGGTGGTAGAGGTCACTACACGAAGGATTGTCCAAATAGCAAGGTTATGTTTGTTAATGAACAAGGTGAAGTAGAAAGTGGAGATGAAGCTTCTGATGTTGATATTGATGATGGCGAGGATGGTGCTGATGCATATGCTGAGCGTGCACCAACTATCGTCGTGTCTTCACGTGTACTTAGTGTGCAACCGGTTGAGGAATCACAGCGTTGCAACTTGTTCCAAACAAAAGCTCTAGTTGGACCAAATAAAGCTTGCAAGGTCATTATTGATGGAGGTAGCTGCAGAAATCTTGCAAGTAAGGAATTATGTGCCAAACTAAATTTGACATAGTTACCTCATCCCAAGCCATACTACATACAATGGTTGAGCAACAATGGTGAGATGAAGGTAAATCATATGGTACGAGTAAACTTTCAAATAGGGCCATACAAAGATTCTATTGATTTTGATGTGGTTCCTATGACTGTTTGTCACCTCCTATTGGGTCGGCCATGGCTCTATGATCGCCATGTACAACACAATGGCCGAGCCAATACATATCACTTGGAATTCAAAGGAAGAAAGATTACTATGCAGCCAATGACACCACAAGAAATTGTGAATGATTCTCACCAGAAGATAGAGGTGAATTTGAAGGAAGATACTACCCCTCGGCGAGATTGTGTGACAGTTGTTCCTGATGTAATTGAGCCTAAATTGAGTGATATAACGAAAAGTGAGAGAGTGCCTGGTTTATTGATATTAGCCACTAAGGAAGATATGAGAGAATTTCGTGAGGATCCTACAGCCATGCCACTTGTGCTCATGTATAAGGGCGAGGTATTGGTTTCTAACGACATGACCCCTATTTCTCTTGGTGTTTCATCTGTTTTGCAGGACTTTGGAGATGTGTTTCCAGAAGACGTACCCGCAGGTTTGCCTCCCTTGCGTGGTATAGAACATCAAGTGGACTTGATTCCTGGCGCCACACTTCCCAACCGTGCACCCTACAGGACTAATCCCGAAGACACTAAGGAAATTCAGAAGCAAGTACAAGCGTTGCTGGATAAAGGGTACATTCGTGTCTCTCTTAGCCCTTGTGCTGTTCCTGTTATTTTAGTTCCTAAGAAAGATGGTACATGGCGCATGTGTGTTGATTGTAGAGCGATTACTAACATCACTATTCGATATCGTCATCCTATTCCACGCTTAGAGGATATGCTAGATGAATTGAGTGGTGCTGCTGTTTTCTCTAAAATTGACTTGTGTAGTAGTTATCATCAAATTAGGATGAAAGAAGGGGATGAATGGAAAACTGCTTTAAAAACTAAATTCGGTTTGTATGAGTGGTTAGTTATGCCGTTTGGTCTTACTAATGCACCTAGTACTTTCATGCGTTTGATGAATCATGTTTTGAGAGAATTTATTGGTCGTTTCGTGGTTGTTTACTTTGATGATATACTCATATACAACCACACCGAATCTGAACATTGCACTCATATTAGACAAGTTTTGCAAGTGTTACGTGATAAGAAACTATATGCTAATCTTGAGAAGTGTACATTTGCAAAAGATAAGGTCATATTCCTAGGATTTGTTGTTTCTAAGCATGGAGTAGAGTTGGATCAATCTAAAATTGAATCAATTCAGAAGTGGCCTACTCCAATGAATGTAAGTCAAGTGCGTAGTTTCCACGGTCTCGCTGGTTTCTATAGGTGCTTTGTGAAAGATTTTAGCACCATTGCTGCACCTTTGAATGATTTGACAAAGAAAGGTGTTCCTTTTGTATGGGGCACGACCCAAGACATTGCATTTGATACATTGAAACGTTTGCTTACTTCTGCACCATTTCTTGCATTACCTGATTTCTCGAAGCAATTTGAAGTTGAATGTGATGCTAGTGGTATAGGCATAGGTGGCGTTTTGATGCAAGAGGGTAGGCCTATAGCTTATTTTTCTGAGAAATTGACTGGAGCTCGTTTGAATTATTCTATCCATGATAAAGAATTGTATGCACTTGTTAGAGTACTTGAGGTTTGGCAACATTATTTGTGGCCAAAGGAATTCATCATACATTCTGATCATGAAGCATTGAAATACTTGAAAGTTCAATCAAACTTGCATAGAAGATTAGATAAATGGGTTGAGTTCATTGAGTATTTTCCTTACATCATTAATTATAAGAAGGGAAAAGAAAATGTTGTTGCTGATGCTCTATCTAGGAAGAACATGCTATTAACCACTCTTGATGTTGAAATTCCTGGATTAGAAGCCATTTGTGCAATTTATGCAACCATGATTTTGCTGAACCATATCGTTTGTGTGCTCTTAGAAACGCATGGGATAAGTATCATATACATGATGGATATTTGTTTCGAGCTAACAAACTATGTATTCCAGAATCGTCGTTGCGTTTGATTTTAGTGCAGGAATCACATGCTGGTGGTTTGATGGGTCACTTTGGGCGTGAGAAGACGTTGCTCATGCTTGCTGATCACTTTTACTGGCCCAAGATGAGGCGTGATGTGTACAGATTTGTGAGCCGATGTATTACATGCCACAAGTCGAAATCTAAGCTGAAGCCTCACGGTTTGTATACACCTCTCTCTGCACCTACTACTCCATGGGAAGACATTAGTATGGATTTCGTGCTAGGTCTACCTAAAACTCAGAGAGGTCATGATTCTATATTTGTGGTAGTAGATAGGTTCTCTAAGATGGCTCATTTTATTGCCTGCCACAAAAGCAACGATGCGTTGCATGTTGCTAACTTGTTTTTTAGGGACATCGTGAGATTACATGGAGTACCAAAGACGATTGTTTCTGACCGTGATGTGAAGTTCATGAGCTACTTTTGGAAGACCTTATGGGGGAAGCTAGGAACGAAGTTGCTGTTTAGTACTACATGTCATCCCCAAACAGATGGTCAAACAGAGGTGGTGAATAGAACATTATCACAGCTGCTAAGGACCATGATTAAAAAGAATCTGCGGGAGTGGGAAGAATGTTTGCCACATGTTGAGTTTGCTTACAACAGGGCTGTGCATTCAACTACTCAGCTTTGTCCTTTTGAGGTGGTGTATGGTTTCAAGCCATTGACGCCACTTGATATGTTGCCTCTGCCATTACATGAGAGAGTTGATATGGAGGCATCAAAACGTGCTGATTATGTGAAGAAAATACATGAGAAGACTCGAGAGGCTATTGAGAAGAAAGGCAAGAACATTGCCGCTGCAAGGAATCAAACACGAAAAGAAGTGTTGTTCGAGCCTGGAGATATGGTTTGGGTGCATCTACGCAAGGATAGGTTCCCACTACTTCGAAAGTCAAAATTGAAGCCACGTGGTGCTGGTCCTTACAAGGTGTTAGCCAAGATTAATGATAATGCCTACTCGGTTGATATACCTATTGAGGAGTTTGGTGGAGTTAGCAATAGCTTCAACGTTGCTGATTGGTCACCATATCTTGGAGAAGACCTTGGAGCGTCGAGGACGACACCTTTTGAAGGGGGGGGGGAGATGATGAGGACATCCCTATAATTACACCTACCCCAATTGCTAATAAAGATGTTCCAATTGTAAAGAAGGATCAATCCAATGAGATAAGGATTGGACCAATCACAAGAGCTCGTGCCAAGCTACTAGAACAACAGGTGAACTTGTTTCTTAATGAACCTGGTATTTTAATTAATGAGAATTTTACACTACCTAAGTCTTTGAATTATTGTATGATCAGGTACTTAGGAGAAGAAGGCATAGCACAGAGTGAGGAGCTGAAGGAACATGGCGTGTTGATCAATGAGGAATGCACGAGGGAGGAATGGGTTGAGTTCTATCTTAGTCTAGGTTGAGTTGAACTGTTATTCCTAGTTGCAGACGCCGACCCTTAGCCCTTAAATAAATGGGGGCGCCGTAGTTTAGGGTTTAGACCACGTTAAAATATTTTGGAGTTGTTTCTTTCATAGAACCTCTGGAATTACCCTGTGTTCGAATCTACCAAGTATAATTGAGTGTGATCTGTTGTTCCATTGGGAATTAGTAGATTGCATACTACCGTTCGTGGTCACGGCTGCGTGCGCAAGAGCGTGGTGTTGTGAATATCCTACATGGTTCGAGAGCTGTTGCATTGGCATCAGGGATCAAGCGGGAGAGTTCATAGCTACAGGCTAGTTATCTATCATCCACCCTCGCCATCGACAAGTGCTTACTAAGAAGATCGGGCCACCCCATATGAGGATCCATGTGTGGTTTGTGGAAATAACACACATGCAATGACATTGGTGGATCCATATGTGGTTTTTGGAAAAGAATACACATGCAATTCCATTGCTTGATCCATATGTGGGTTGTGAAAAGAACACACATGCAATGCCATTGGTTGATCCATGTGTGGTTTGTGAAAAGAACACACATGCAATGCCATTGGTTGATCCATGTTTGGTTTGTGAAAATAACACACATGCAATGGCATTGGTTGATCCATATGTGGTTTGTGAAAAGAACACACATGCAATTACTCTAGTGGATCCATATGTGGTTTGTGGAAAGAACACACATGCAATGACTCTAGTGGATCCATTTGTGGTTAGTGAGAAGAACACACATGCAATGACTCTGGTGGATACATATGTGGTATGTGGAAAGAACACACATGCAATGGCATTGGTGGATCCATGTGTGGTTCATGACAAGAACATACATACAATAACATTTGCTGATCCATATGTGGTTTGTGACAATAACACACATGCAATGCCATTGGTTGATCCATGTGGTTTGTGGAAAAGAACACACATGCAACGACTCTTGGTGGATCCATCTGTGGTTTGTGGAAACAACACACATGCAATGATTCTGGTGGATCCATGTGTGGTTAGTGGAAAGAACAAACATGCAATGGCATTTGTGGATCCATGTGTGGTTCATGACAAGAACATACATGCAATGACATTGGTTGATCCATATCTGGTTTGTGACAATAACACACATGCAATGCCATTGGTTGAGCCATGTGGTTTGTGGAAAAGAACACACATGCAATGACTTTGGTGGATTGATGGCCCAAAATATATCAAGCTCGTTGGGGAACCCCAAGAGGAAGGTATGATGAGAACAACAGTAAGTTTTCCCTCAGTTATGAAACCAAGGTTATCAATCCAGTAGGAGCAAGGAAACACCTCCAAGGTGTTGCTAGCTGGACTTTGGCAGGGCGCACTACCGGCGCCAGCAGCAACGTGGAAACCTACACAACACAATCACAGAACTTTGCCCCCAACTTACAGTGAGGTTGTCAATCTCACTGGTTTTGCTGAAAACAAAGGATTAAACGTATTGTGTGGAAGAAAGTAATTGCTTGCAGAAAGGAAACAGAAAGTAGTAAAAGTTGTAGATTGATGGTAAAAGAAAGGACCGGGGTCCATAGTTCACTAGTGGTGGCTCTCCTTAAGATAGGTTACATGCCGGGTGAACAAATTACAGCGGGGCAATTGACAAACATCGAGAAATCAATATGCATATACTACTCATCTTGACTCCTTTGAGATTCAATTGGGCATTATAACATTATACATAGACCGTAATCGAACCGCATCTATGACTAATAATCCACCTTCAGGTTATCATCCGAACCCCCTCCAGTATTAAGTTGCAAGCAACCGATAATTGCATTACGCATTGCATGTAAAGTAAACAATACGATTGTTCTATGAACAAAGGATTGTTGTTTTCTCTCTAGTAGCAACAACACATCTAGTACCTTAGAGATTTTTGTCACTTCCCTAGATTACTAGAGGCATGAACCCACTATCGAGCATAAATACTAACTCTTGGAGTTGCTATCATCTACTTGGACAAGATAGCTACTAACAACGGAAAGCATGCAAGATCACAAATAACAAAGACATGATAGAATCAATAATCAATCTGAAATAGCATCTCAATATCCATCGGATCATCGCAAACACAACATGTAGGATTACAAATAGATGATTTTTATCATGAACGGAGCTCACAAGATCTAAACATGGTAGCACAAAGGAGAAGAACCAACCATCTAGCTACTACATGGACCCGTAGTCCAAGGATGAACTACTCACGCATCACACCGGAGGCTTGCATGGTGATGAAGAAGGCCTCTAGGGTGAATTCTCCCCTCCGGGGGGGGTGCCGGGAAGAGCTTCAGATCCCTCCCAATCTAGGGTTTACGTCCCGAGGGCATCTTATAGGCAAAATGGGAGGCCGAGGGGGTGCCCTAGGTGGTTAGACCACCCCCTGGCGCGGGCCAGGCTTGGCCGCGTGACCAGGTGGTGTGGCAGCCCCCTGGTCCCTCTCCGTCTCGTACTCTGGCTCCGTGTCCCCCTCGGTGAAAAACTAACTTTGGCTTTTGTCCTGTCCAATTCCGAGAAAACTCATTTTCTGACTTTCCTAGAACCAAAAATAGCAGAAAATAGGCAGCTGGCACTGTGGCTCTTGTTAATAGGTTAGTCCAAGAAAGTGTATAGAAAGTACTCCAAAGTGTGGACAAAACATAAGAAAGTAGATACAACAAAGCATGTACCATAAAAAATTATGGATACGTTAGTAACATATGAATTCCCCAAGCTTAACTCTTGCTCGTCCTCGAGTAGGTAAGTGCTAAAAAGAAAGAATAATTTTTGAGGTGACATGCACCATCATAAACTTGATCAAAGTATTTGTAAAACAATGATAGCTGGGATCATAGTACTTCAATCATATCATGAAAGACAAAGTTCTAACAATAAGACATAGCAACTATGTTGCAACATGAAAAGTCACAAACAAAAGATTCATGAATAAGAATGCTTCGCAAGACGTTTGTTTGTTTCACATAAAGAAAACATAGCATAGTAGCATTCAGCTTGTCCCTCATAGAGTAGCAAACATAGATGCATATGACACCTTCAAAGTTCATAAGAGTGACTAGATACAGATAGTTTAAGAACAAGCAATATCAAAGTTATGCATCAATCAACAAGTCTTAGGACAATGCACATAGAACTAAGAATGGCCACTATGCTCTCAAAGTAGGTGCATAAAGATAGAAGGTGGAGACTCAACATAAAAGTAAAAGAAAGGCCTTCATAGAAGGAAGTAGGGATTCAAGTTTCATAAAGAGCTTCCAAAAATTATGGTACTTTTTAGCTTTCAGCTCTCATTACCCCTATCATAAGCATCTTGAAGTGATTAAGGTTAAAGTGAACAAACTATGGAGTATATGCTTGACAAAGTATAAGATGGAAATCTCATGTCCCTTGAATACGAGGGCCGCTCCTCATGCTACTCATGTTTAGTTACCAGTAAGTTCTTGTCATAGTAAGTACATGTGTATCATAGAGAACCGCCAACGGGGTACCCCTTACCCGATGATACGGAAGAATCCCCATATCAAAATGACAAGGCAAGCAGACAACGAGCATCTCAGCAATATTCTTATTTACCATGGGAAAATGGTGCTTTTTCTCTCTTTCCTCTTTTCTCATATATATTTTTTCTTTTTCTCTTTTTTCTCAATCTCTAACTCTTTTTTATAAGAAGAATGCTTCATAGACAGCTCATTATGGTTACGCTGCAGGTTTCCAGCATGACGGCATGGATTAGACCGGTGGCCCAGGCGTTTCTCTAACACACATACATAACTCCATGGACTTACAAGCTCCCCTTTCATTTACATCGATGACATCTATAGACAAAAGAGCATGATATCAACTAGGTACAAAGTACAAGTGCAATGTTGAAAGCGTTCCCCATGACACCATGGTTCTGCTAATCCCCAACATATAAGTGTAAGCATATACAACATAGACGACACAATGGTTCAAGTTTATTAAGGGCAAGAAAAGTAAAGTGTGCCATCAAGTTCATGAGAGCTTTAATCACTAGTTTTCTCATAACAAGTTTAATTAGGAAGGTAGATAAAAACATGAATATACTTGGAATTGCAAATGCTAATAGGTAGGTATGGTGGACTCTTTGGAATAACTTGGTTTTAGGAGTTGGATGCATGAGTGGAACTCATACTTGGTTATGGAGGCTAGCAAAAGACTGGGAGCGACCAACTAAGAGAGCAATAATGGCCATAATCATGCAGAGCGACAAAACATCATTAATCAAAGCATAAAGTGATACTACAAGTCGAAAACTAAATCATAATAAAGGGTATGGTAACTTGGGATAGTCATAACATGGTGTGAGTATGCGCCAAGTCAACCCAAATAAAGTATCAAAGGAGAATACCACTATATTATGCTTTAATATGCTAAAACAACGCATGATTCTTTCAAAAGCACATTAAGCAATCTCAATTTTTTATAACATGTCATGCTACAACAAAGATCGCTAAGCATAAACCCAAAACAATATCAAGCATGCATGACAAAGCATAGGCCATAGTCAAAAACAAGCTCCTTTTACCACTTAAGCATGAACTTTTCCTACTCTTTTCCAATCCAAACCAAACTATTTGAAAACCAATGCATGAAAGAGGGATCCAACCAATTTATTCAAGAAAACTAATAAAACCAGGCAAAATGATAACCAAAAACGAAAACGAAAAAGAAGACGCTCCAAGAACAACATAACTGTGCATGAAACAAAAAAAATGAAGTGTTTGGAAGAAACCTGGGATTTTTATTGATGAAGAAGGGGATGCCTTGGGCATCCCCAAGCTTTGACGCTTGTACCTCTTTAATATTTCTTGGGGTGACACGGGGTGGCATCCCCAAGCTTGAGCTTTAGTCCATTCTTCATCTCATTACATCATTCTCTCCATACACCTGAAATTTTTCCTTCATACAAAACTTCACATAATCTTTATTAGCACATTAGTGCACTCAAGATAATAAGTCTTTAGGTTCAGTTTCAACACCAATAAAACTTCCATTAAAACACAAGATACTGTAGCACTTCCCTCAAAAAGCTCAATTCACCAAAAGAACTCAAAAAGGAACCAATAAGAAGCAAATGCAAATAATGGCAGAAATCTGTCAAAACAGACCAGCAGGTAAAAACCAATTTTTTAGAAGACCTTATGTTGCTCAAATAAAAAAGTGTTGAACTAATGAAATTTAGATAATAACCTGGGGCAGAAGCACAAAAATGCACGCCTCAAAACAACGTACAAAGATTTTACACGAATTTTTTGGTGAAGCACAGAAATCTGTTTCAGGACAGCAACTTTCCCAATCATTACTTCTCTCTCATTAGAGGTTACTCTTGGTAAAAATGATATGGAGTGGTTATTACTGAAGTAATAACTTCCAAGCCTCATCTAATACTATTGGGTTATCTCCCAATAAGTACTTTTCTTTAACGCCTTTAAGTTAGGCAAGAGAAGCAAGAAAAAGAATCAAGTGTTCTCAAATGAAGAAGCATTAAGAGCAAATTTTGTTTTCATAGGAGAGGCAAAAGAAATATTCTCTCTTCTTAGGTAAGTGTTCTATACCTTTCTTGAGTGGGAGTTGATATTTAATGGTGCCTTCTTTCATATCAATAATGGCACCAACAGTTCTAAGAAAAGGTCTTCCCAAAGTAATAGGACAAGAAGCATTGCATTGAACATCCAAAACATAGAAATCAACGAGGACATAGGCATTGTAAACCATAATAAGAACATCATTAATACTACCCATGAGTTTCTTTTTAGCATTATCATCAAGCGAGACATTCAAATAACAATCTTCCAAAGGTGAAAAATCAAGCATATCATAAATGTTTCTAGGCATAATAGAAACACTACTATCAAGATCACATAAAGCTTTGGAATCAAAATCATTTACTTTCATATTAATGATGGGTTCCCAACCATCTTCTTGTTTCATAGGAATAGAAGCTTTATGTTTCATCTTTTCTTGTTTAATCTTTATAAGAGCATCAGTAATATGTTTTGTAAAGGCCATATTCATAGCACTAGCATTAGGACTTTTAGCAAGATTTTGCAGGAACTTAATAACTTTAGAGATATTGCAACCATCAAGATCAAAATCATAATTATCATCTAAAGTAATAGAGCTATTACTAGCCTCAACACTAGTGGTAGTGATAGTAGAAACACTAATGTTTCTAGCAATTTCATCTTCTCTTTCCCACTTAGCATGCAATTCAGCTAATAATCTAACATTTTCATCAATTCTAACTTGTATGGCATTAGTAGCAGCAAAGGGATTATCAATAGTTTCAAGTTTAACAACCATTTTATTCAAATAAGATTGAGCTTTAGCCAATGATGCTATATTTCTTTCAGCATTAAAAAGTTATTCATCAATAGGTCTATTGAAAGCAGTTTGTTTACTAATAAAGTCTTTAAGCATAACTTCAAGTTCAGAGGGAGCACTCCTATTATTGTCATAGGAATTTCCATAAGCATTACCATTGTTGGGAGGATATGGCCTATAATAGTTGTTACCAAAATTTTTCCTGTAGGCATTGTTGCTAAAGTTATTATTTCTTATAAAGTTCACATCAACTTGCTCTTCTTGAGCAACCAAAGAAGCTAAGGGAACATGATTTGGATCAATATGAGCCTTCCCATTAACAAGCATAGACATAATAACATCAATTTTATCACTCAAGGAGGAGGTTTCTTCAACAGAGTTTACCTCCTTACCTTGTGGAACTCTTTCAGTATGCCATTCAGAATAGTTAACCATCATATTATCCAGAAGCTTTGTTGCAACACCAAAAGTAATGGTCATAAAGGTACCTCCAGCAGCAGAATCCAATAGATTTCTTGAAGAATAGTTCAATCCTGCATAAAAGGTTTGGATACTCATCCAAGCAGTCAGTCCATGAGTGGGACGATTCTTTACCAAAGATTTCATTCTTTTCCATGCTTGAGCAACATGTTCATTATCAGATTGTTTAAACTTCATTATTTCACTTCTCATAGATATAATCTTAGCAGGAGGATAGTATTTTCCAATGAAAGCATCTTTGCATTTAGTCCAAGAATCAATACTATTCCTAGTTAAGGAATTCAACCATTCTTTAGCTTTTCCTCTCAAGGAGAAAGGAAACAATTTAAGCTTAATAATATCTCCATCTATATCCCTATGCTTTTGCATCTCACAAAGTTCAACAAAGTTATTTAGATGAGCAGCAGCATCTTCATTACCAATACCTGAAAAATGTTCTCTCATAACAATATTGAGTAAAGCAGGTTTTATTTCAAAGAAAGTAACTTCAGGAACAGGTGGAGAAATAGGTGTGCACATGAAATCATTGTTGTTGGTGCTAGTGAAGTCACACAACTTAGTGTTTTGAAGAGTAGTCATTTTTTTGTGTTTTTAATAAAGAAAGCAAACTAACTAATTTTTGTGTGTTTTTGATAAAGAAACAAGCAAACAAAATAGAATAAACTAAGCAAGACAAAAATAACAAAGTAAAGAGATTGGTTATGAGAGACTCCCCTTGTGAAGATGTCCTTGACTCCCCGGCAACGGCGCCAGAAAAAGTCCTTGATGGCCCAAAATATATAAAGCTCGCTTGGGAACCCCAAGAGGATGGTATGATGAGCACACCAGTAAGTTTTCCCTCAGTTATGAAACCAAGGTTATCAATCCAGTAGGAGCAAGGAAACACCTCCAAGGTGTTGCTAGCTGGACTTTGGCAGGGCGCACTACCGGCGCCAGCAGCAATGTGGAAACCTGCATAACACAACCACATAACTTTTCTCCCAACTTACAGTGAGGTTGTCAATCTCACCGGTTTTGCTGAAAACAAAGGATTAAACATATTGTGTGGAAGAAAGTAATTGCTTGCAGAAAATAAACAGAAAGCTGTAAACAGTTGTAGATTGATGGTAAAATAAAGTACCAGGGTCCATAGTTCACTAGTGGTGGCTCTCCTTAAGATAGATGACATGCTGGGTGAACAAATTACAGCGGGGCTATTGACAAACATTGAGAAAGCAATATGCATATACTACTCGTCTTGACTCCTTTGAGATTCGATTGGGCATTACAACATTATACATAGACCGTAATCCAACTACATCTATGACTAATAATCCACCTTCAGGTTATCATCCGAACCCCCTCTAGTATTAAGTTGCAAGCAATAGATAATTGCATTACGCATTGCGTGTAAAGTAAACAATACGATTGTTCTATGAACAAAGGATTGTTGTTTTCTCCCTAGTAGAAACAGCACATCTAGTACCTTAGAGATTTCTGTCACTTCCCTAGATTACTAGAGGCATGAACCTACTATCGAGCATAAATACTAACTCTTGGAGTTGCTAGCATCTACTTGGCCAAGATAGCTACTAACAACGGAAAGCATGCAAGATCACAAATAACAAAGACATGATAGAATCAATAATCAATCTGAAATAGCATCTCAATATCCATCAGATCCCCACAAACACAACATGTAGGATTACAAATAGATGATCTTGATCATGAACGGAGCTCACAAGATCTAAACACGGTAGCACAAAGGAGAAGAACCAACCATCTAGCTACTACATGGACCCGTAGTCCAAGGATGAACTACTCACGCATCACACCGGAGGCTTGTATGGTGATGAAGAAGGCCTCCAGGGTGAATTCTCCTCTCCGGCAGGGTGCCGGGAAGAGCTTTAGATCCCTCCCGATCTAGGGATGAAGATGACGGCAGCTACGGACTCTTTTGTGGAATTTTGGTCGGGTACTTAGGGTTTCTGTATCGAAGGCATCTTATAGGCAAAAGGGGAGGCCGAGGGGGTTCCCTAGGTGGCCAGACCACCCCTGGCGCGGGCTAGGATTGGCCGCGCGGCCAGGTGGTGTGGCGCTCCCTGGCCCCTCTCCTCTCGTACTCTGGCTCCGTGTCCCCCTCGGTGAAAAACTGACTTTTGCTTTTGTCCCGTCCAATTCCGAGAATATTCATTTTCTGACTTTCCTGGATCCAAAAACAGTAGAAAACAGGCAGCTGGCATTGTGGCTCATGTTAATACGTTAGTCTAAGAAAGTGTATAGAAAGTACTCCAAAGTATGGACAAAACATAAGAAAGTAGATAAAACCAAGTATGGAACATCAAAAATTATGGATACATTAGCAACGTATCATGGATCCATGTGTGGTTTGTGGAAAGAACACACATGCAATGACATTGGTGGATCCATATGTGGTTTGTGGAAAAGAACACACATGAAATTACTCTAGTGGGTACATATGTGGTTTGTGGAAAGAACACACATGCAATGACATTGGTGGATCCATGTGTGGTTCATTACATGAACACACATGCAATGACATTGGTTGATCCATATGTGGTTTGTGACAATAACACACATGCAATGCCATTGGTTGATCCATATGTGGTTTGTCAAAAGAACACACATGCAATTACTCTAGTGGGTACATATGTGGTTTGTGGAAAGAACACACATGCAATGGCATTGGTTGCTCCATATGTGGTTTATGAAAAGAACACATGCAATGACATTGGTTGATCCATATGTGGTTTGTGGAAAGAACACACATGCAATGACATTGGTGGATCCACGTGTGGTTCATGACATGAACACACATGCAATGACATTGGTTGATCCATAGGTGGTTTGTGACAATAACACACATCTAATGCTATTGGTTGATCCATATGTGGTTTGTAAAAACAAGACACATGCAATTACTCTAGTGGGTACATATGTGGTTTGTGGAAAGAACACACATGCAATGGCATTAGTTGATCCATATGTGGTTTGTCAAAACAACACACATGCAATTACTCTAGTGGGTACATATGTGGTTTGTGGAAATAACACACATGCAATGACATTGGTTGATCCATATGTGGTTTGCGGAAACAACACACATGCAATGCTATTAGATGATCCATGTGGTTTGTGGAAAAACACACATTCAATGACTCTAGTGGATCCATATGTGGTTTGTGGAAAGAACACACATGCAATGACTCTACTGGATCCATATGTGGTTTGTCAAAAGAACACACATGCAATGACATTGGTGGATCCATATTTGGTTTGTGGAAAGAACACACATGCAATGACATTCGTTGATCCATATGTGGTTTGTGGAAAGAACACACATGCAATGACTCTAGTGGATCCATATGTGGTTTGTGGAAAAGAACACAATGCAATTACTCAAGTGGGTACATATGTGGTTTGTGGAAAGAACACACATGCAATGTAATTGGTTGATCCACATGTGGGTGGTGAAAAGAACACAAATGCAATGCAATTGGTTCATCCATGTGTGGTTTGTGAAAAGAACAGATATGCAATGCCATTGGTTGATCCATGTGGTTTGTAGAAAGAACACACATGCAATGGCATTGGTTGATCCAAATGTGGTTTGTGAAAAGAACACACATGCCATCACATTGGTTGATCCATATGTGTTTTGTGGAAAGAACACACATGCAATTACTCTAGAGGGTACATATGAGATTTGTGGAAAGAACACACATGCAATGACATTGGTGGATACATATGTGGTTTGTGGAAAGAACACACATGCAATGGCATTGGTGGATCCATGTGTGGTTCATGACAAGAACATACATGCAATGACATTGGTTGATCCATATGTGGTTTGTGACAATAACACACATGCAATGCCATTGGTTGATCCATGTGGTTTGTGGAAAAGAACACACATGCAATGACTCTGCTGGATCCATGTGTGGTTTATGGAAAGAACACACATGCAATGGCATTAGTTGATCCATGTGTGCTTAGTGGAAAAACAAACATGCAATAGCATTGGTGGGTCCATGTGTGGTTTGTGGAAAGAACACACATGCAATGACTCTGGAGGGTCCATATGTGGTTTGTGAAAAGAACACACACGCAATGACTCTAGGGGATCCAAATGTGGTTTGTGCAAAGAACACACATGCAATGACTCTAGTGGATCCATATGTGGTTACTGATAAGAACACACATGCAATGACTTTGGTGGATACATATGTGGTTTGTGGAAAGAACACACATGCAATGTCATTGGTGGATCCATGTGTGGTTCATGAGAAGAACATACATGCAATGACATTGGTTGATCCATATGTTGTTTCTGACAATAACACACATGCAATGCCATTGGTTGATCGATGTGGTTTGTGGAAAAGAACACACATGCAATGACTCTGGTGGATCCATGTGTGGTTTGTGGAAAGAACACACATGCAATGACTCTGGTGGATCCATGTGTGGTTAGTGGAAAGAACAAACATGCAATGTCATTGAAGGATCCATGTGTGGTTCATGACAAGAACATACATGCAATGCACTGGTTGATCCATGTGTGGTTTGTGACAATAACACACATGCAATTTCATTGGTTGATCCATGTGGTTTGTGGAAAACAACACACATGCAATCACTCTGGTGGATCCATGTGTGCTTTGTGGAAAGAACACACATGCAATGGCATTGGTTGATCCATATGTGGTTTGTGAAAAGAACACACATCCAATGACTCTAGTGGATCCATATGTGGTTTGTGGAAAGAACACACATGCAATGACTCTAGTGGATCCATATGTGGTTTGTGGAAAGAACACACATGCAATGACTCTAGTGGATCCATATGTGGTTTGTGGAAAGAAAACACATGCAATGACTCTAGTGGGTCCATATGTGGCTTGTGAAAAGAACACACATGCAATGACTCTAGTGGATCCATATGTGGTTTGTGGAAAAGAAGACACATGCAATAACTCTGGTGGATCCATGTGTGGTTTGTGGAAAGAACACACATGCAATGACTCTGGTGGATCCATGTGTGGTTAGTGGAAAGAACAAACATGCAATGTCATTGGTGGAACCATGTGTGGTTCATGACAAGAACCTACATGCAATGACATTTGTTGATCCATATGTGGTTTGTGACAAGAACACACATACAATGCCATTGGTTGATCCATATGTGGTTGTGGAAAGAACACACATGCAATGGCATTGGTTGATCCATATGTGGTTTGTGAAAAGAACACAAATGCAATGACTCTAGTGGATCCATATGTGGTTTGTGGAAAGAACACACATGCAATGACTCTAGTGGATCCATATGTGGTTTGTGGAAAGAACACACATGCAATGACATTGGTGGATCCATGTGTGGTTCATGACATGAACACACATGTAATGACATTGGTTGATCCATATGTGGTTTGTGAGAATAACACACATGCAATGCCATTGGTTGATCCATATGTGGTTTGTCAAAAGAACACACATGCAATTACTCTAGTGGGTACATATGTGTTTGTGGAAAGAACACACATTCTATGACATTGATTCATCCATATGTAGTTTGTGAAAATAACACACATGCAATCACATTGGTTGATCCATATGTGGTTTCTGGAAAGAACACACATGCAATTACTCTAGTGGGTACATATGTGGTTTGTGGAAAGAACACACATGCAATGATATTGGTGGATCCATGTGTGGTTCATGACATGAACAGACATGCAATGACAATTGTTGATCCATATGTTGTTTGTGACAATAACACACATGCAATGCCATTGGTTGATCTATATGTGGTTTGTCAAAAGAACAAACATTCAATTACTTTAGTGGGTACATATGTGGTTTGTGGAAATAACACACAAGCAATGGCATTGGTTGATCCAAATGTGGTTTGTGAAAAGAACACACATGCAATGACATTGGTTGATCCATATGTGGTTTGTGGAAAGAACACACATGCAATGCCATTGGTTGATCCATGTGATTTTGTTGGGTCCGCAACATAGAAAACAAAAAATTTCCTACGGTGTGAACTACACGCCAAGATCTATCTACTAGGTACAAAGCAACGAGTGGACATACATCCAACAAGAACTTACCCTCGTAGACAACGAGCTTTGTTAACGAGTAGGAACTTGTGGTTGATGTAGTCGTACACTTGCCGATCTCAAGATCGTGAGGAAGTCCGAGCGCCGCAACTCAGCAGCGCATCCACACTCGCACACACGTTCAAGCCACCAGACAACCTCCACCTCCTCGCTCCAGCGATCCAGCGGAAGCAGCAACTCCTTCCAGACGAAATGCCACCGGGAACATGTATCTCGCTAATCCGAGACCATGGGGGAATAATTCTAGACAGGGAGAGAGATCCTTCACAAGGAGGTGTGAGGATGAAGGAGGGAATGGGTGGCCTTTTAAAGGAGGAGGGGGGTGCCCCCTCTCTCCATGGCCGGCGCATGGGGAGGGGGGTGACCCCTCACCTCCCCCATTCATGTGGTGGTAACCCCTCCACATTAAAATGCCTCTTCACATTCCCTTTTAAAGTCTCTAATTTAAATGCATTAAATTTCTCCAAATTTAATGCTCTCTCATTTAATAAAAAATCTTTTTATTAAATTTATTCAGAATTTTGTTAATTACTTTAATTAACAAACATTCACATATAGCCCCTTGCAATATTTCAATATCACATGCAGAACCACCTTCTGCAATTTCACCCAAAAGAATTTCCGGTTTCCATTGAAACAATTCCTGCGCTTTGCAATTCTTTCGTCTGAAACATATGTGCTCCAAAATGGTGTCCGGTAACTCTTAAGTGTGCCACCCTACGGTTCGCGAATAATGCAGACATGATCGAGACCCCTTCTCCGATCAATAATCAGCAGCGGGACCTGGAGATTCGTACTGACTCCTACACATTCAACGATGACTCCTGTGATCGTGAGAACCTTTAACGCTTGTAACTAAATCCCTTTGTCTCTCGATATATTACATGTCCAAGATTCGATCATCGGTATCTCCATACCTAGTTTGATCTCGTTACCGACATGCACTCTTTTCTCGTTCCCGTGATATAACATTCTAGTGATCACATCACTTGCTTGCAAGCTATCCTAATGTGATATCACCGAGAGGGCCCAGAGTATATCTATCCGTCATCTGGATTGACAAATTCCACTCTTGATCCATGATCCTCAACATAACACCTTCGTAGTACTGAACCCATCTTTATAGTCACCCTATTACGGTGTGACGTTTGATGTTATCAAGATACTCTTCCGGTGTTAGCAATTAACATGATCTCATGGTCTAAGGATAAAGATTACTTCGTATGATGTTATAGAAATATAAACATAATGACTTGATCGTAATGCTATACTTCGGATGAATGTTCATCACATCATTCCACCAATGGTGCGACCTTGTTATTAACAACATCCAATGTCCATGATCAGGAAACCTTGATCATCCTGTTAATCAACAAGCTAGTCTATAAGAGAGGCATGACTAGGAACCCTTTTTGTTTATTAAACACACATGTATTGATGTTTCCGAATCAATACATTTCTAGCATGTAAAATAAACATCTATCATATATAAGTAATATATAATAATAACTTTATTATTCCCTCTCAAGGCATATTTCCTTCAGATTTGTGGAGAAAACACACATGCAATGACTCTAGTGGATCCATATGTGGTTTGTGGAAACAACGCACATGCAATGACTCTAGTGGATCCATATTTTGTTTGTGAAAAGAACACACATACAATCACATTGGTGGATCTATATTTGGTTTGTGGAAAGAACACACATGCAATGACATTTGTTGATCCATATGTGGTTTGTGGAAAGAACACACATGCAATGAGTCTAGTGGATCCATATTTGGTTTGTGGAAAAGAACACACATGCAATTACTCTAGTGGGTACATATGTGGTTTTTGGAAAGAACACACATGCAATTACATTGGTTGATCCATATGTGGTTTGTGAAAATAACACACATGCAATGACATTGGTTGATCCATATGTGGGTTGTGAACAGAACACACATGCAAAGCCATTGGTTGATCCATGTGTGGTTTGTGAAAAGAACACATATGCAATGCCATTGGTTGATCCATGTGGTTTGTGGAAATAACACACATGAAATGGCATTGGTTGATCCATATGTGGTTTGTGAAAAGAACACACATGCAATGACTAGTGGATCCATTTGTGGTTTGTGGAAAGAACACACATGCAATGACTCTAGTGGATCCATATGTGGTTAGTGAGAAGAACACACATGCAATGACTCTGGTGGATACATATGTGGTTTGTGGAAAGAACACACATGCAATGGCATTGGTGGATCCATGTGTGGTTCATGACAAGAACATACATGCAATGACATTGGTTGATCCATATGTGGTTTGTGATAATAACAAACATGCAATGCCATTGCTTGATCCATGTGGTTTATGGAAAAGAACACACATGCAATGTCTCTGATGGATCCATGTGTGGTTTGTAGAAAGAACAAACATGCAATGACTCTGGTGGATCCATGTGTGGTTAGTGGAAAGAACAAACATGCAATGGCATTGGTGGATCCATGTGTGGTTCATGACAAGAACATACATGGAATGACATTGGTTGATACATATGTGGTTTGTGACAATAACACACATACAATGCCATTGGTTAATCCATGTGGTTTGTGGAAAAGAACACACATGCAATGACTCTGGTGGATCCATGTGTGGTTTGTGTAAAGGACACACATGCAATGACGCTAGTGGATCCATGTGTGGTTAGTGGAAAGAACACACATGAAATTACATTGGTGGATCCATATGTGGTTTGTGGAAAAGAACACACATGCAATTACTCTAGTGGGTACATATGTGTTTTGTGGAAAGAACACACATGCAATGACATTGGTGGATCCATGTGTGGTCCATGACATGAACACACATTCAATGACATTGGTTGATCCATATGTGGTTTGTGACAAGAACACACATACAATGCCATTGGTTGATCCATATGTGGTTTGTCAAAAGAACACACATGTAATTACTCTAGTGGGTACATATATGGTTTGTGGAAAGAACACAAATGCAATGGCATTGGTTGATCCATATGTGGTTTGTGAAAAGAACACGCATGCAATGACATTGGTTGATCCATATGTGGTTTGTGGAAAGAACCCACATGGAATTACTCTAGTGGGTACATATGTAGTTTGTGGAAAGAACACACATGCAATGACATTGGTGGATCCATGTGTGGTTCATGACATGAACACACATGCAATGACATTGGTTGATCCATATGTGGTTTGTGACAGTAACACACATGCAATGCCATTGGTTGATCCATAAGTGGTTTGTCAAAAGAACACAAATGCAATTACTCTAGTGGGTACATATGTTATTTGTGGAAAGAACACACATGCAATGGCATTGGTTGATCCATATGTGGTTTGTGAAAAGAACACACATGCAATGACATTGTTTGATCCATATGTGGTTTGTGGAAAGAACACACATGCAATTACTCTAGTGGGTACATTTTGGTTTGTGGGAATAACACACATGCAATGACATTGCTGGATCCATATGTGGTTTGTGACAATAACACACATGCAATGCCATTGGTTGATCCATATGTGGTTTGTCCAAAAAACTCACATGCAATTACTCTAGTGGGTACATATGTGGTTTGTGGAAAGAACACACATGCAATGGCATTGGTTGATCCATATGTGGTTTGTGAAAAGAACACACATGCAATGACATTGGTTGATCCATCTGTGGTTTGTGGAAAGGACACACATGCAATGTCATTGGTTGATCCGGGTGGTTTGTGTAAAAAACAAACATGCAATGACATTGGTGGATCCATATTTAGTTTGCGGAAAGAACACACATGCAATGACATTTGTTGATCCATATGTGGTTTGTGGAAAGAACACACATACAATGACTCTAGTGGATCCATATGTGGTTTGTGGAAAAGAACACACATGCAATTACTCTAGTGGGTACATATGTGGTTTGTGGAAAGAACACTCATGCAATGACATTGGTGGATCCATATGTGGTTTGTGAAAATAACACACATGCAATGTCATTGGTTGATCCATATGTGGTTTGTCAAAAGAACACACATGCAATTACTCTAGTGGGTACTTATGTGGTTTGTGGAAAGAACACACATGCAATGGCATTGGTTGATCAATATGTGGTTTGTGGAAAGAATACACATGCAATGCCATTGGTTGATCCATGTGGTTTGTGGAAAAAACACACAAGCAATGACATTGGTGGATCCATTTTTGGTTTGTAGAAAGAACACACATGCAATGACATTTGTTGATCCATATGTGGTTTGTGGAAAAAACACACATGCAATGACTCTAGTTGATCCATATGTGGTTTGTGGAAAGACCCACATGCAATGACTCTAGTGGATCCATAAGTGGTTTGTGGAAAATAACACACATGCAATTACTCTAGTGGGTACATATGTGGTTTGTGGAAAGAACACACATGCAATGACATTGGTGGATCCATATGTGGTTTGTGAAAAGAACACACATGCAATGACATTTGTTGATCCATATGTGGTTTGTGAAAAGAACACACATGCAATTACTCTAGTGGATCCATATTTGATTTGTGTAAAAAAAACATGCAATGACATTGGTGGATCCATATTTGGTTTGAGGAAAGAACACACATGCAATGACATTTGTTGATCCATATGTGGTTTGTGGAAAGAACACACATACAATGACTCTAGTGGATCCATATGTGGTTTGTGGAAAAGAACACACATGCAATTACTCTAGTGGGTACATATGTGGTTTGTGGAAAGAACACTCATGCAATGACATTGGTGGATCCATATGTGGTTTGTGGAAAAGAACACACATGCAATTACACTAGTGGGTACATATGTGGTTTGTCGAAAGAACACACATGCAATGACATTGGTTGATCCATTTGTGGGTTGTGAAAAGAACACACATGTAATGTCATTGGTTGATCCATGCGTGGTTTGTGAAAAGAACACACATGCAATGCCATTGGTTGATCCATGTGGTTTGTGGAAAGAACACACAGACAATGGCATTGGTTGATCCATATGTGGTTTGTGAAAATAACTCACATGCAACGACATTGGTTGAACCATATGTGGTTTGTGGAAAGAACACAGATGCAATGACTCTGGTGGATCCATGTGTGGTTAGTGGAAAGAACACACATGCCATGACATTGGTGGATCCATATGTGGTTTGTGGAAAAGAACACACATGCAATTACTATAGTGGGTACATATGTGGTTTGTGGAAATAACACACATGCAATGACATTGGTTGATCCATATATGGATTGTGAAAAGAACACACATGCAATGACATTGGTTGATCTATGTGTGGTTTGTGAAAAGAACACACATGCAATGCCATTGGTTGATCCATGTGTGGTTTTTGAAAAGAACACACATGCAATGCTATTGAATGATCCATATATGGTTTGTGAAAAGAACACACATACAATGACATTGGTTGATCCATATGTGGGTTGTGAAAAGAACACACATGCAATGACATTGGTTGATCCATGTGTGGTTTGTGAAAAGAACACGCATGCAATGCCATTGGTTGATCCATGTGTGGTTTGCGAAAAGATCACACATGCAATGCCATTGGTTGATCCATGTGTTTTGTGGAAAGAACACACATGCAATGGCATTGGTTGATCCATATGTGGTTAGTGAGAAGAACACACATGCAATGAATCTGGTGCATACATATGTGGGTTGTGGAAATAACACACATGCAATGGCATTGGTGGATCCATGTGGTTTGTGGAAAAGAACACACATGCAATGACTCTAGTAGATCCATATGTGGTTTGTGGAAAGAATATACATGAAATGACATTGGTGGATCCATGCGTGGTTCATGACATGAACACACATGCAATAGCATTGGTGGATCCATATTTTGTTTGCGTAAAGAACACACATGCAATGAAATTTGTTGATCCATATGTGGTTTGTGAAAAGAACACACATGCAATGCCATTGGTTGATCCATGTTGTCTGTGGAAAAAACACACATGCAATGACTCTAGTGGATCCATATGTGGTTTGTGGAAAGAACACACATGCCATGACTCTAGTGGATACATACGTGGTTTGTGAAAAGAACACACATGCAATGAGATTGGTGGAGCCATATTTGGTTTGTGGAAAGAACACACATGCAATGGCATTTGTTGATCCATATGTGGTTTGTCAAAAGAACACACATGCAATTACTCTGGTGGATACATATGTGGTTTATGGAAAGAACACACATTCAATGGCATTGGTGGATCCTTGTGTGGTTTATCACAAGAACATACATGCAATGTCATTGGTTGATCCATATGTGGTTTGTGAAAATAACACACATGCAATGCCATTGGTTGATCCATGTGGTTTGTGGAAAATAACACACATGCAATGCCATTAGTTGATCCATGTGTGGTTTGTGAAAAGAACACACATGCAATGCTATTGGTTGATCCATATATGGTTTGTGAAAATAACACACATACAATGACATTGGTTGATCCATATGTGGGTTATCAAAAGAACACACATGCAATGCCATTGGTTGATCCATGTGTGGTTTGTGAAAATAACACGCATGCAATGCCATTGGTTGACCATGTGTGGTTTGTGAAAAGAACACACATGCAATGCCATTGGTTGATCCATGTGTTTTGTGGAAAGAACACACATGCAATGGCATTGATCCATATGTGGTTTGTCAAAAGAACACACAAGCAATGACTCTAGTGGATCCATATGTTGTTTGTGGAAAGAACATACATACAATGACTCTAGTAGATCCATATGTGGTTAGTGAGAAGAACACACATGCAATGACTCTGGTGCATACATATGTGGTTTGTGGAAAGAACACACATGCAATGGCATTGGTGGATCCATGTGGTTTGTGGAAAAGAACACACATGCAATGACTCTAGTGGATCCATATGTGGTTTGTGGAAAGAATACACATGCAATGACATTGGTGGATCCATGTGTGGTTCATGACATGAACACACATGCAATGCCATTTGTTGATCCATATGTGGTTTGTGAAAAGAACACACATGAAATACCATTGGTTGATCCATGTGGTCTGTGTAAAAAACACACATGCAATGACTCTACTGGATCCATATGTGGTTTGTGGAAAGAACACACATGCTATGACTCTAGTGGATACATACGTGGTTTGTGAAAAGAACACACATGTAATGAGATTGGTGGGTACATATGTGGTTTGTGGAAAGAACACACATGCAATGGCATTTGTTGATCCATATGTGGTTTATGAAAAGAACACACATGGAATTACTCTGGTGGATACATATGTGGTTCGTCGAAAGAACACACATTCAATGGCATTGGTAGATCCTTCTGTGGTTTATGACAAGAACATACATGGAATGTCATTGGTTGATCCATATGTTGTTTGTGACAATAACACCCATGCAATGCCATTAGTTGATCCATGTGGTTTGTGGAAAATAACACACATGCAATGACTCTGGTGGATCCATATGTGGTTTGTGGAAAGAACACACATGCAATGACATTGGTGGATCCATATGTGGTTCATGGAAAGAACACACATGCAATGACATTGGTGGATCCATATGTAGTTTGTGACATGAACACATATGCAATGGCATTGGTTGATCCATATGTGGGTTGTGACAATAACACACATGCAATGCCATTGGTTGATCCATGTTGTTTGTCAAAAGAACACACATGCAATGACATTGGTTGATCCATGTGGTTTGTGGAAAGAACAAACACGGAATGACTCTGGTGGATCCATGTGTGGTTTGTGAAAAGAACACACATGCCATGACTCTAGTGTTGGTTTTAGTATAAGAACACACATGCAATGACTCTAGTGGGTCCATATGTTGTTTGTGAAAAGAACACACATGCAATGACTCTAGTGGATCCATATGTGGTTCATGAAAAGAACACACATGCAATGACATTGTTTGATACATATGTGGTTTGTGAAAGGAACACACATGCAATGACTCTAGTGGATCCATATGTCGTTTCTGGAAAGAACACACATGCAATGACTCTAGTGGATCCATAAGTGGTTTGTGGAAAAGAACACATGCATTTACTCTAGTGGGTACATATGTGGTTTGTGGAAAGAACACACATGCAATCACATTGGTGGATCCATATGTGGTTTGTGAAAAGAACACACATGCAATGACATTTGTTGATCCATATGTGGTTTGTGAAAAGAACACACATGCAATTACTCTAGTGGATCCATATGTGGTTTGTGGAAAAGAACACACATGCAATGGCATTGGTTGATCCATATATGGTTTGTGAAAAGAACACACATGCAATGACATTGGTTGATCCATATGTGGTTTGTGGAAAGGAACACACATGGAATGACTGTAGTGGATCCATATGTGGTTTGTGGAAAGAACCCACATGCAATGACTCTAGTGGATCCATATGTGGTTTGTGGAAAGAATACACATGCAATGACATTGGTGGATCCATGTGTGGTTCATGACATGAACACACATGCAATAGCATTGGTGGATCCATATTTTGTTTGTGCAAAGAACACACATGCAATGCCATTTGTTGATCCATATGTGGTTTGTGAAAAGAACACACATGAAATGCCATTGGTTGATCCATGTGGTCTGTGGAAAAAACACACATGCAATGACTCTACTGGATCCATATGTGGTTTGTGGAAAGAACACACATGCCATGACTCTAGTGGATACATACGTGGTTTGTGAAAAGAACACACATGTAATGAGATTGGTGGGTACATATGTGGTTTGTGGAAAGAACAAACATGCAATGGTATTTGTTGATCCATATGTGGTTTATGAAAAGAACACACATGGAATTACTCTGGTGGATACATATGTGGTTCGTCGAAAGAACACACATTCAATGGCATTGGTGGATCCTTCTGTGGTTTATGACAAGAACATACATGGAATGTCATTGGTTGATCCATATGTTGTTTGTGACAATAACACCCATGCAATGCCATTAGTTGATCCATGTGGTTTGTGGAAAATAACACACATGCAATGACTCTGGTGGATCCATATGTGGTTTGTGGAAAGAACACACATGCAATGACATTGGTGGATCCATATGTGGGTCATGGAAAGAACACACATGCAATGACATTTTATGGATCCATATGTAGTTTGTGACATGAACACATATGCAATGGCATTGGTTGATCCATATGTGGTTTGTGACAATAACACACATGCAATGCCATTGGTTGATCCATGTTGTTTGTCAAAAGAACACACATGCAATGACATTGGTTGATCCATGTGGTTTGTGGAAAGAACACACACGGAATGACTCTGGTGCATCCATGTGTGGTTTGTGAAAAGAACACACATGCAATGACTCTAGTGTTGGTTTTAGTATAAGAACACACATGCAATGACTCTAGTGGGTCCATATGTTGTTTGTGAAAAGAACACACATGCAATGACTCTAGTCGATCCATATGTGGTTCATGAAAAGAACACACATGCAATGACATTGGTTGATCCATATGTGGTTTGTGAAAGGAACACACATGCAATGACTCTAGTGGATCCATATGTCGTTTCTGGAAAGAACACACATGCAATGACTCTAGTGGATCCATAAGTGGTTTGTGGAAAAGAACACATGCATTTACTCTAGTGGGTACATATGTGGTTTGTGGAAAGAACACACATGCAATGACATTGGTGGATCCATATGTGGTTTGTGAAAAGAACACACATGCAATGACATTTGTTGATCCATATGTGGTTTGTGAAAAGAACACACATGCAATTACTCTAGTGGATCCATATGTGGTTTGTGGAAAAGAACACACATGCAATGGCATTGGTTGATCCATATATGGTTTGTGAAAAGAACACACATGCAATGACATTGGTTGATCCATATGTGGTTTGTGGAAAGGAACACACATGCAATGACTCTAGTGGATCCATATGTGGTTTGTGGAAAGAACCCACATGCAATGACTCTAGTGGATCCATAAGTGGTTTGTGGAAAATAACACACATGCAATTACTCTAGTGGGTACATATGTGGTTTGTGGAAAGAACACACATGCAATGACATTGGTGGATCCATATGTGGTTTGTGAAAAGAACACACATGCAATGACATTTGTTGATCCATATGTGGTTTGTGAAAAGAACATACTTGCAATTACTCTAGTGGATCCATATTTGGTTTGTGGAAAAGAACACACATGCAATGACATTGGTTGATCCATATATGGTTTGTCAAAAGAACACACATGCAATGACATTGGTTGATCCAGATGTGGTTTGTGGAAAGAACACACATGCAATGACTCTGGTGTGTCCATATGTGGTTTGTGAACAGAAGACACATGCAATGACTCTAGTGGATCCATATGTGGTTTGTGGAAAGAACACACATGCAATGACATTGGTGGATCCATATGTGGTTCATGGAAAGCACACACATGCAATGATATTGGTGGATCCATATGTGGTTTGTGAAAAGAACACACATGCAATGACATTTGTTGGTCTATATAAGGTTTGTGAAAAGAACACACATGCAATTACTCTGGTGGATCCATGTGTGGTTTGTTAAAGGAATACACATGCAATGACTCTAGTGGATCCATAAGTGGTTTGTGGAAAAGAACACACATGCAATACTCTAGTGGGTACATATGTGGTTTGTGGAAAGAACACACATGCAATGACATTGGTGGATCATATGTGGTTTGTGAAAAGAACACACATGCAATGACATTTGTTGATCCGTATGTGGTTTGTGAAAAGAACACACATGCAATTACTCTAGTGGATCCATATGTGGTTTGTGGAAAAGAAGAAACATGCAATGACATTGGTTGATCCATATATGGTTTGTGAAAAGAACACACATGCAATGACATTGGTTGATCCATATGTGGTTTGTGGAAAGAACACACATGTAATGACTTTGGTGGGTCCATATGTGGTTTGTGAAAAGAACACACATGCAATGACTCTAGTGGATTGATGACCCACAAGTATAGGGCGTGTATCGCAGTATTTTCGATAAGTAAGAGTGTCGAACCCAACGAGGAGCAGAAGGTGCAGGCGAGTGGCTAGGAGCAGGAATTCTCTGTAAATACTTACCAAACGGATTTTTAGGGGTTTTTGATAATGCAAGTAAATAAAGTACGAGTAAATAAAAGACAATAAGAATAAATGCAGCAAGTGTCCCAATCCTTTCTTTAGCAAAGGACAAGCCGATTGTATTTCTTAAGATGACCAAACGTTCTCGAGGACACATGGGAATATCGTCAAGTGCTTTCGCTTCATATAGTTGATTAATCTTCTTTAGTTTGCTAAGTGTTGTGTGGGTGAACCTGTGCTAATGTACCGACCTTCCTAGGACTAATACACACTTGTTATTATACCCCTTGCAAGCATCCGCAAGTACAAGAAAGTAATTAAGGTAGAAACCTAACCACAACTTTAAACTCTAAGACCCTGACGTCCCTTGTGCAATGGTTTCCTAATGGGGGTTCAGGTTTCTGTCACTTCGGCAAACCCTACGATTAGTAGCGAAATACACAAGGCATTCCCCTAGGCCCATATAGGTGAAGTGTCATGTAGTCGACGATAACATGACACCACTAGAAGAAATACACCACAACTTAAATATCAAAACATTGAAAATTTCTCAACACAATTCCACTACTAACAACATGACTTCTCCCATTACCTCAAGAACAAAACGAACTACTCACAAGACATCATATGGATCATGATCAGAGATGAAATAATGATAAGTAACAATCTGAACATAAACTATAATTCAATGGTTCACTCAATAGCATCAACTACAAAGAGTAATCAACACCGGGAATGTTTCCCCTAAGAACTATGCAAGATTCAACCCAATTGTTATAGCGGTATGAAGTGGTGATGATGGTGCTGGTGGAGATGATGGTGGTGTGTATGATGATGATCTCGATGAAGTCCAGCTTGATGGTGGTGTTGATGGCGACGATCTCCCCTCTCCAGGAATGAATTCCCCCGGCGGAATTCTATCTGCCGGAGAGAACTTTCTCTCTTGGTTTCCGCCCCGCAGAGGCGATGGAATCTTTCTGTGGTCGCTCCCCGAGTCTTAGGGTTTCGGGGGGATAATATACACCAGAGGGGACAGCCAGGGGTGGACCAGGGAGGCCACACCACCTGCTGGCGTGTCCCAGGGCTTCCCGTGGCAGGGGGTGGTGTGGTCCCCCTATGGCCCATCTCCACTTCCCCTTCTGGTATTCTTCGTCTTCTGGAAAAATAGAATTTTCCATGTATTTTCCTATATTTTCTGATCTTCGTGAATTTTGCCTCCAAACAACACCTTTTCCATCAGAATCCTGACTGCAGCGGTCCATGCTCCAAAAGTCATCAACCATGCAAAAATAGATGAAATAACATAAGTATCATCTATTAATATGAAATATATCAATGAGTAACAGTAAATTATGATATAGAATAGTGATGCAAATTGTCGTATCAACTCCCCCAAGCTTAGACTTTGCTTGTCCCCAAGCGAAAACTGAGCTCAATAAAAATGACCTCGGGTTTATGGAGTGAAGAGTCGATAAAAGAATACGGACAAGAAGCATCACATTCATGAATACATAAATCATAATAGAAGACAACTCACTATTATATAACTTACTTGTAATAAGTAAAGGAAACACAATAAAGATGCATAAAGTAAATCATAATTGGTAATGGCAAACTTAGCTCTTGGTCGAAGAATAGTTGACAATTTGCTGGAGTTCTGTCACATCCCAAGATTTTCCAAATCTTGTAATGTGAAAAATAAATGAATAAAATAAAACTTTGTCTGATTTTCAGGACCAGAAGAAACTTTTTGTATTCCAATAGGAATCTCCAAACCTATTTTGAACAAATAATCCTAAAGGGATTTAAAAAGATAAACAAATAATAAAGAAAGTTTTCATAGTTGGAATGACTATTTTGAATCTTTTAATAAAAGATTTTGTTTTCAAATGAAAAGGTGGTTTTATAAATAAAGATTATATTTTAAAGAGCCAAATTAATTTTGGCCAAGATTATATAATAAAATGTTTTGTTTTGATAAAATGAGTAAAGGTTTATTTAAATAAAATAATAAGGATTTAAATATCCAATTTTATTTAAGTAAAGGCTTTTCCCGTTTTAAATAAACACTAAAACTTATTTATTTATTTTTAATAAGTTTTCCAAGTATTTTATTACTACTTTGAAATCTTTTTATAAAAGGTTTTGGTTATCAAAATGAAAAGAAATATTTTAAAATAAAGATTATTTTATAAAGCCAAATTAAACCTTGGCCAAGACTTTGAAACAAAAGGTTTTGCTTTGATTAAAATAGTAGAGGTTTATTTAAAATAAAATAAAAAGGATTTAAATATCCAAGTTTTATTAATAAAGGTTTTACTATTTCCAAAACATCAAAACTTATTTATTCTTTTAAAATAAGTTTTCCAAGTATTTTGTTTTCTCAAATAAAACCTATTGAAGTGTTTTGGTTTTATTTTAGATTTCAAAATAAAGTTTTAAATAAACAAATCCTATTTGATTTATTAACTAAGGTCCATTTTATTTAATTATTAATGGAACCTAAAATAAAAGGATAATTTGTTTTAAACAAGTTTTCCAAATACTCTTTTATTTCCAAATAAAACCTACTGATTTGGTTTCGAAAATATTTGGATTTCAAATGAAGATTTTATTAAATAAATTAAACCCTATTTTTGAATTAATAACTAAGGTCTATTTATTTAATTATTAATAGATCTTAAAAGAATAAAAATTATTATTTTATTTTTGGACTTTGGTTGATGTCTTAAACAGAACCAAGTTCAAAGTTGTGAAGTGTGGTGGTTGTTTGAAATTGTTTGAATTGTTTGAGTGGTTTGAATGTTTGAATAATTGTTTGAATTTCAAAACAGAAAAATAGAAATAGAAAAGGAAAAAGAATTCAGAAACAGAAAAAAATAGAGCAGCCCACCTCTGGCCCAACTAGCCCAACAGCAGCCCACCTAGCCCACCTGCCCCTCTCCCCCGAACCATTTTTTCCGCACTCAGGAACTTACCCGCACTGAGTATGACCAGTGGACCCTCCCCCTCATTTCTTTTCCCAGTGACCGGTGGACCCCACCTCTCTCTCTCACAAGCGAACCGTTTTTCTCCACCGCAAACCTAACCCACACCCTCACTGACGCGTGGACTCTCCTTCCCTCTCGCTTTCTCGCTGACAGCAAGGTCCCACAGCACTGTTCATCGTCGTTTCCACCGCAACCAGTTCTTCCTCGCTGATTCTGCCGATGATTCCTCCAACATAATTCGTCATAACACAGCGTCGATTCCGCACGCCAACCTCGCTCATTAATCGCCTCTGTCTCCTTCCTATTTTCCCCTCCAGCTCACTCTTTCTTCCTTTCCGCGTCAATCACGCCGGCCGTTCCTGCCGTTGAAGCCGCGGCTTGAATTCGCGTTAACCACGTCCTTTACTCCCCCTGCGACGACGCCTACTTAAACGCCAGCGCCTTCTCCTCCATTTCCCCCAGACCACTCCCTCTCTCTGCCCCCAGGCTGGACGATTTGTGCCGCACACCGCCCACTGTCCGACGATGTTCCAGTGACGATTCCGACGAAACCAGACCTTCCCTTGCCTCATTGACCAAGCACACACACTCCCCAGCCCCTGGAGCTTCTGTCCGTGCCTTCCGTTCAACCGCGGGCGCTCCAGAGCGTCGGCTTTGACAAGTTCTGACAGCGCCGCCGTCTGTCTCGTCTCCGTCGAGTTCCTCTGGTAAGACCAGACCACCCCTTGTCCTCTCGTTCACGCACACAGCATCGCCTTGCTCTTGCGCATCTGAACATGCTTCTGTCTTGCCTTAGGGCGATCTGCAGCGACGACTCCGACCAGCACCGCCGTCTGCCATTTTCTCCGGCGAAGTCCCCAGGTAGTATCCGACCGCCCCACCTCTTCTCTTTCACGCACACGACCTTGCCTGAGTCCTGCGCATCTAACCGTGTCTTCGCCTTGCCTTGGGGTGAACCACAGCACCGTCCACGACGACCACCTGACGCACCCGACGCCGTCCTCCACTCCGGCGAGCAATCGCAGTCGTACCAGAGCGCCCCTCGCCCGACCAACACCTCCCCGAGCATCGCCGTGACCCCCTGAGCCTGGTGAGCACCTCCCCTTTCTCCCTCACCTCCTGTATCATCGGCACCATCGTCGACCGACAGCTCCGCTCCCGCTAGCCACCGTCAGCGCCGCCAGTTCCTGGCAAGCGTCTGGTAGCCGTAGGATCTTAATCGCGTGGCCACGATAGATTGACTGAGCGAAGAGGTACACCTACCCCTGTGCCGCACGATCCACTTTAGATCTAACGGCTGCAGCTGTGCGATCCGAGCGAAGAGGTACCGTCCAATGAAATCACGCCGCGTGTCACCTATTCTGTTTAAAACAGATTTGAAAACAGAATATTTTGCAAACTTCAAACCCTTGTATCTTTGGATCCACACGTCTAAAAATTACAAATTTTATGTCGTTGGATTCAGGAGAGCAAGACCTAGCCAACCCTGCCCTTAGTTTAGCAAATAGTATCTGTTAGCTTGCTTGTTTTTGCAGATTCTTTTGTGAGCTTGTTTAGAGTAGAAAAATTGTTTAAAAATGATTTTAGGGTTAAAACCTTTGCAAAATGGATTGTTGTGACCTTACTGACCCTAGGAACCAACCCATGGTTTGGAAAATGAATTTGGAAAAGTTTAGAATGGATTACTTGGTTTAGTCCATTTCTAGCTAAATAAAACTATTGTTTTGTTTATGAAAATGGTTTTGAATGGAAAACTTTGAGAAAATGGTTTGGACCAAACCTACTGACCCAAAACACCAAGTTTTGCAATAGCAACTCATTTGGTGAAACAAAATAATGATTCTTGATTTAAAACCATTTCTAGTCAAATAGAAAAGAGGTTTATTTATTAAAAATAGATTTGGAAGAAAACCTTTGGAAAATGTTTTGTTTTAAACTCTCTGACCCCAAAAACCAAGTTTTGTGATTTGAAAACATATTTGGTGAACCCTATAGGTTAATGCCTTAGTAAAAATATTTTCTACACCACATAAAATGATACTTTGTTTTGAAAATGGTTTTTGTAGTGAAACCTTTTGCAAATGACTTTGCCACTTTACAAAATGACCAATAGGTGTTTCCAAAATGTCAATGACCCACTAGGAACCACTTTTTCAAACAAAACAAAGCTTGGCATGCTTGCATGCATTACTTTGACTTTGTTATTTTATGTGTTGTTTTGCTAAGTAAATCTTGCATGGATTTAATTTTGCTAAGTATAGACCTTGCTATGGGAAAACCTAGTAGATGAAACCTTAGTGAAAATTACCTAAGTCAAGATTCCTATTACGATCATGCTTAGCTTAGCTAATAGAAAACAAGGGTGGAATATATATTCACACTATGGAAAAATATTCTAAGTCTGAGGACTTGTGTTTTGTTTAATAAAACAACTAAGTTAATGAATCACCCGGGTGGAATGGTAATTGCTTGGTGGTTTTTGGTTGAGTGGTTCACAAGGCCCATTTCTATGGTTTACCTTTGTGTATCTCACTTGTGGATGGCCACCCAGGAACAAAGAGATTTGAGATGTCAAATGTTGAGAAGCTTCAAGTGCAACCACTTGGCAATATGGGCTCTGCCATGATCATATAGGTTGCAAGAACTTAGCCATATGGACAGTTGGTGGTAGTGTTTGATAGGATGGAGCGCGTCCATGATGGTCTAAGGGAAGGCTTCTGAAAGATCTTGTCTTGGGAAACCAAGTCTTGTGGGGAAAGTGCACCACCTCTGCAGAGTGTAAAAATCTAAGTACTTAGCCATGTCCCTGGTAAAGGACAATTTGAGCATCAAGACATGGAAGCAATCAAGAATCTCATCATTCAAATTTCTAAGTTAAAACTTGTGGTTTGAACAAGGGTTGTTTGGAATCTTCAATCTTTGATGGAGAGCTGGCTTGGTACAAGGATCTTGAAATCTTGGATTGAGGAAAATGATTTTATCAAAGCAAAAACTTAGTATTTTCAAATGTTAAGGAAAAATCTATTTTGAGCAATGCAAGCCTCAACTCTACTTAGCCAAATGCATATAGATGTTAGACTCCACTATACTACCATAGTATCACTTACCAATACAATTCAAATGTATTGACCCTTGTGGCTGTAACTTGTAATGTTGCAGGTTTGATTGTTTAGAGAAGATTGATTGTTTAGGATTACAAAGTCTACAACCAACATCTGCCTGTGGCACTTTGAAGATGAAGGACCCATGAATATAGTTATTCCGCTGCAATGTAATGTAATAGCCAAATGAGCTATGTAAGATGTAATAAAATTATGTTATTCCTGGTTATAAAGTTGTATTATGACCTCTGTTTCTTGATATTACATCTAAACTGTGGATGCTAGCTATTGATCCAGGGACTAGCATTGTAAACATAGGGGTCTCTACCTTATTAAAGGTTGGGGACCCTACAAGTTCACAAATAACTGATTTTCAATGATAGCTTTCAAAGAGTGGACATTAAGGTAAGAGCAATGTGCAAAACAAGGAACATAAGAGACATGATTGAATAAATCATCAAATGAATGAATGAAACACAACAACTCAAAATACTTGCTGAGATAGAAGGGAATAGGTTTACTGACTCAACAAAAAAGTAAAAGATAGGCCCTTCGTAGAGGGAAGCAGGGATTTCAAGTTTCATAAAGAGCTTCCAAAAATTATGGTACTTATTAGCTTTCAGCTCTCATTACCCCTATCATAAGAATCTTTAGGTGATTAAGGTTAAAGTGATGAAATATGAGGATATGCTTGACAAGTTGTAAGTTGAAAATCTCATGTCCCTTGAATATGAGGGCCGCTCCTCATGCTACTCAAGTTTAGTCATCGGTAAGTTCTTGTCATAGTAAGTACATGTGTATCATAGAGAACCGCTAACGGGGTACCCCTTGCCCGATGATATAGAAGAATCCCCATATCAAATTGACAAGGCAAGCAGGCAACAAGCATCTCAACAATCTTCTTATTTACCATGGGAATATGGTGCTTTTTTCTCTCTTTCCTCTTTTCTCATTGCTTTTTTTCTTTCTTTTTCTCAATCTCTATCTCTTTTTTATAAGAAGAATGCTTCATAGATGCTCATTATGGTTATGCTGCAGGTTTCCACCATGACAGCATGGATTAGACCGGCGGCCCAGGTGTTTCTCTAACACACATACATAACACCATGGACTTACAAGCTCCCCTTTCATTTCACACCGACGACATCCATAGACAAAAGAACATGATATCAACTAGGTACAAAGTACCAATGCAATGTTGAAAGCGCCCCATGACAGCATGGTTCTGCTAATTCACAACTTACAAAACGCAAGCATATACGCAACATAGATGGGCACAGTGGTTCAAGTTTATTAAGTGCAAGAATTTAAGTGTGCCATCAAGTTCATGAGAGCTTTAATCACTAATTTTCACATAACAAGTTTAATTCGGAAGGTAGATAAAAACATGAATTTACTTGGAATAGAAATAGTGCTAGTAGGTAGGTATGGTGGACTCAAATGGCGTAGGTTTTGGTTTAAGGATTGGATGCATGAGAAGCATTCCCTCTCAGTACAAGTTTTTGGCTAGCAAGGCTGGGGTAGCAAGCATAAGAGTTGAAGGAAACATACAAGTGATAAAAACAAACACGCAATATTCCTAGGAAGCACAAAAGATCTTAACTAGAGAATACTACTTATGAGAAAATCAAGAAAGAAAGATGATGAAATTATATTTCTTTAAGAGTACTTTTATCTTTTTCATTCAATTCTCAAAATAGTGTTGCTACTGACTGAGCCAGGTTTGCCAAAACCAACTAAATTAACTCCATGATCCCAAAGTGATACCAACAATAATGACAAGATCAATCATATAACCATGAATTGAAAACTAAAATAAGATATGCAAAAGAGTAAATGATAGAACTTCTCATTAATATTCCATAATGGCAACTCACACCAAGGGATACATAGATATCTAATGAGAGGGGGGACACTTCCATAATGCAAACCATCCTACATGATAACTTCTCTATTCATGATATGACTCTACTAAATAGGTAAAAAGATAGAAGATAGTGATATGATACCGCGACACGCCCCCCAAGCTTGGAACAAACCAAGGGTATGCCAAAACCTGATGATGAATTCCTCCTTCGGTGGTGGTGGTATTCTTTCGATGAGCGCGAGGAAATCTTCTAGTGTCTTGCGAAGCCTATTATTATCCTCTTGAAGCATATCCACCTTCCTCCTCAAGACTTGGTACTTGTCGCAGAACTCATCAGTTACTCGTAGAGCTTCCACTGCTGCAGGGCAGGAACTGAGATCTAGAGTTGGAGGTATCAGCCCCTTCATGCCTACTGTCATGTCTTTTACTTCCTGCTTGTCGTTCCGATCCATGTCTTCGCACCTAGTTGCGATCCTTTCTTCTTCGACCCATCCTATGAAGGTCTTCTACTCAAGATTGTGATGGAGCTCGCGACGGTGTCGCAGTTCGTAATCCTTTGAAGCTGAACCCCTGAACGACATCTGAACAAAACCGACCGAAACAAAAACACGATGAGAACACAATATATGAACCTCGGGGGATCCGGGAGATTATATATTATAAAGTTTTACAACAAAACGAAGGTACTAGGAAAAAACAGGTCAGAGACGGAGTCCGGGGCGGCCACACCACCTGCTGGCGCGGCTAGGGGGCCTGCGCCAGGGGGTGGTGTGAGCCACCCTGGCTCTATTTCTGTCCCTCTTTCACTTCGTAGCTTTCCTTGTTGGATAAAAACTCCAAAGATATAATTTAACAGAATTTTCACGAAACTTTTCTTACCAGAACTGCTACCTATTCGAAAACGGACTCTGCAGGTCTCTAAATTTGGTCTTTGGTAAATTTTTCTGGAGTTACTACTTGAATAGCATTAATATCTTGATTGTAAGAATCTCTAGCAATATAGTGCTTGAGCCGCTGACCGTTCACCACTTGTGTAGTGTTATCTTTTAAAGAAGAAATTTTTATTGCTCCTCAATGATACACTTCTTCAATAACAAAAGGTCCTTCCCATTTTGAAAGTAGTTTCCCCGCAAAAAATCTGAGACGAGACCTATACAATAGAACTTTCTCACCAACATAGAATTCTCTCTTAAGAATTCGCCTGTCATGCCATCTTTTAACTTTTTCCTTAAAGAGTCTAGCATTCTCATATGCTTCACTCCTCCATTCATCCAACGAACTTAAGTCAAATAATCTTTTTCACCAGCAAGCTTACAGTTTCTATTAAGTTTTTTAACTGCCCAATAAGCTTTGTGTTCTAATTCTAAAGGCATGTGACAAGCTTTCCCATAAACCATTTTGTAAGGAGACATCCCCATAGGGGTTTTTATAGGCAGTCCAATAAGCCCATAAAGCATCATTCAACTTTTTAGCCCAATTTTTTCTAGATCTATTAATAGTCTTTCGCAAGATGGATTTAATTTCTCTATTTGAAAACTCTACTTGTCCACTAGTTTGGGGATGATAAGCTGAAGCGATTCTATGATTAACATCATATTTAGCACGGGTCTTTCTAAAACCACCATGAATGAAGTGAGAACCCCCATCAGTCATAAAATACCTAGGCACTCCAAATCTAGGAAAGATAACATCCTTACGCATTTTTAGAGACGTCTCCCCATCAGCATTCTTTGTAGGTATGGCTTCTACCCACTTAGTGACATAATCAACGGCAACAAGAATATGAGTATAACCTTTTGAGGGAGGAAAAGGACCCATAAAGTCAAATCCCCAACAGTCAAAGGGTTCAATAACTAGAGAGTAATTCATAGGCATTTCATTGCGTCTAGAAATATTACCAACACGCTCACACTCATCACAGGATAAGACAAATTTCCTTGCATCTTTAAAAAGGGTAGGCTAGTAAAAACCTAATTGTAGCACTTTTTGCGCAGTTCTATCTCCCGCATGATGTCCTCCATAGGCACTCCCATGACATTTCCGCAATATCTCCTTTTGTTCATATTCTGGAACACATCTTCACATAATACCATCCACTCCTTATTTATATAAATGTGGGTCATCCCAAAAATAATGCCTCAAATCGTAACAGAACTTCCTTCTTTGTTGAGCTGTAAAAGTTGGAGGCAAATACTTGGAGACAATAAAGTTAGCATAATCAGCATACCAAGGGCTCCCTCGTGAGCTTACCCATACTGCAGCCAACTGTTCATTTTGGAAACTATCATTAACAGGCATAGGATCGAAAGAGATGTTTTCCAATCGAGATAAATTATCAGCTACAGGATTTTCAGCACCTTTCCTATCTACAATATGTAGGTCAAACTCTTGTAAGAGTAGCACCCATCTAATAAGCCTAGGCTTAGCATCTTTCTTCGACATAAGGTACTTAATAACAGCATGATCAGTATGAATAGTAACTCTTGAGTCAACAATATAAGGTCTAAACTTATCAGAAGCAAAGACAATGGCTAAGAATTCTTTTCAGTAGTAGCATAATTCCTTTGAGCAGCATCAAGAGTCTTACTAGCATAATGGATAACATTTAACTTTTTGTCAATTCGTTGCCCAAGGACAGCACCTATAGCAAAATCACTAGCATCACACATTATTTCAAAGGGTAAGCTCCAATCAGGTGGTTGAACGATAGGAGCAGTAGTTAAAGCCTTCTTTAGAGTTTCAAAAGCTTCCTTACAATCATCATCAAAGACAAAGGGCACATCTTTTTGAAGAAGATTAGTGAGGGGTTTTAATATCTTAGAGAAATCTTTAATAAACCTTCTATAGAAATCAGCATGACCAAGGATACTATGAATACCTTTGACGTCTCTTGGACAGGGCATTTTCTCAATTGCCTCAACTTTAGCTCTATCAACTTCTATGCCTCTTTGAGAAATCTTATGTCCAAGGACAATCCCTTCATTCACCATGAAGTGGCATTTCTCCCAATTAAGAACAAGATTAGTTTCTTCACATCTCTGCAAAACTTTATCGAGGTTGTGCAGACAATTATCAAAAGAAGCTCCATAGACGGAGAAGTCATCCATGAACACTTCTACAATTTCCTCACAAAAACCATGAAAGATAGCAGACATGCATCTTTGAAAATTAGCAGGAGCATTACATAAACCAAAAGCCATACGTCTATAAGCATAGGTTCCATAAGGGCATGTAAAAGTAGTTTTTTCTTGATCTTGTTGTTTAACAGCAATTTGAGAGAAACCAGAGTATCCATCAAGAAAACAAAAATGGGTCTTTTTAGAGAACCTTTCTAACATTTGATCAATAAAAGGAAGTGGGTAATGATCTTTCTTAGTAACTTTGTTAACTTTCCTGAAATCAATGCACATCCTATAACCTACTACTATTCTTTGGGGAATAAGCTCATCATTATCATTAGGAACAACGGTAATTCCCCCTTTTTAGGGACACAATGAACAGGACTAACCCATTCACTATCAGCAATAGGGTAAATAATACCAGCATCAAGGAGTTTCAATACCTTGTTTCTTACCACTTCCTTCATCTTAGGATTTAAACGATGCTGATGCTCTACCACTGGCTTTGCATCTGGTTCTATATTGATAGCATGCTGACATATAGTTGGAGAAATCCCTTTTAAATCATCCAGAGTATAGCCCGTAGCCCCTCGGTGTTTCTTCAATACCTCCAATAATCTTTCTTCTTCCTTCCCTGAAAGTTTAGAGCTAATAATAACAGGATATATTTTATTATCATCAATGTAAGCATACTTAAGATCGTTAGGTAAAGGTTTTAGATCAAAGACCAGATCCTTTTTAGGTGGCAACGTGGTACCCAAATCATCCACAGGCAAGTTATGCTTAAGCATCTTAGGTTGACGATGGAGAATCTCGTCAATCTCATTTCTTTCTTCCATAAATTGTTACAAAGCATTGTTAGGAGCAAGAGAAATAGAAGCAAGTTGTTCAACTCTAAAATCCTCATTATGGGTTTCATTTTCACAAGGTTCTTTAGTTAATTTTGAAATATTAAACTCTTAAGATTCCCCATCAAATTTAGTCAAGATTTTCTCCCTTTTGCAGTCTATAATGGCTCCACATGTATTCAAGAAAGGTCTACCAAAAATGATGGGATAGGTTTTACTAGCAGCTGAACCAAGTACTAGAAAATCAGCATGATATTTAATCTTACCACAGAGAACTTCTACATCATGTACAATACCAATTGGAGAGATGGTCTCTCTATTAGCAAGGTGAATAACCACATCAATGTCTTCTAGTTCGCAGGGACTGATTTCATGCATAATTTCTTTGTAAAGCTCATAAGGGATAGCACTTGAACTTGCACCAATATCACATAAACCATAATGGCAATGATCACCAATTCTAATAGAAAGCATAGGGACACTAGCCTTTTTAGTTCTATTAGGATGTGAGACAATATTAGAAGCATCCTCACAAAATACTATGTGTCCATCTTCTACACTTTTAGTGACAAGGTCTTTCACAATTGCTACAACAGGTTCAATGTTTATTTGTTCATTAGGTTTTACAGTTCTCTTCGCACTTTTATTTATTACACTAGTTATCATAGGATGCTCCTTTACCTTATCCGGGAAGGGTATTTTCTCGATATAAGGTTCAGGTAGGATGTGATGAATAGTGCAAAATTTAGTACTCCTAACAGGAACATAATCAATAATATCTTTATATGGTGCATGATACTTGTTCCATCCCTTTTTCGGGATTTCAATATAAGAAGCAAAAGCCTTAAAACAATTTGTAATAACTTGAGAATCAAGACCATAAGCATTACTAATATTTTGAAAGTCATCAGTTCCCATAAAAGATTCAATGCATTCATAATCATAATTTATACCTGACTTTCTTCCTATGTCATTCTCCCATGCTTCAGCATTGTCTTGAATACGGTCTAGAAGATCCCATTTAGCTTGTTCTTCGATGCGAGTGAATGATCCAGCATAAGAAGCATCCAATAAATCATTTTCATGAAGAGAAAGCCTTGCATAAAAGTTATTGATAATAATATTGTTGGGGAGCTCATGAATGGGACATTTGAGCATTACTAACTTCAATCTCCCCCAAGCTTGAGCTGTACTCTCTCCATCAAGAGGCCAAAAGTTGTATATTTGATTCTGATCTTTATGAATCTCACTAGGAGGATAAAACTTTGAATAAAAGAGAGGTACTATTTACTCCCATTCAAAAGCTTGGCCATTCTTCAGCAGCTTATACCATTCTTCAGCTCTTCCTTTCAGTGATAATGAGAATAACTTTTTCGTGACTTGATCTGTTGTAATACCTGCACACTTAAACAACCCGCATAATTCGTGTATAAAGAGCAAATGATCACCGGGATGGACAGTTCCATCGCCCACATAATAGTTATCCATAACACGATCAATAATTCTTGTAGGTATTTTAAAAGTATCATTCTCATCAGGTGGTGGTTCATGTACTGTCTTAGCAGTGGTAGTAGCATTACGAAGCAAGAAACTCAGCGAATTGTCCATATTGAAATACAAAGCAACTAATAGAAGTAAACAATACTCACAGTAGAAGTTTCCTTTACCAGTTCCACTCTGCAATAGCGCTTCACTCCCCGGCAACGCCGCCAGAAAATAGTCTTGATGACCCACAAGTATAGGGGGTGTATCGCAGTATTATCGATAAGTAAGAGTGTCGAACCCAACGAGGAGCAGAAGGTGCTGGCGAGTAGCTAGGTGCAGGAATTCTCTATAAATACTTAACAAACGGATTTTTAGGGGTTTTTGATCATGCAAGTAAATAAAGTAGGAGTAAATAAAAGACAATAAGAATAAATGCAGCAAGTGGCCCAATCCTTTCTTTAGCAAAGGACAAGCCGATTGTATTACTTAAGATGACCAAACGTTCTCGAAGACACATGGGAATATCGTCAAGTGCTTTCGCTTCATATAGTTGATTAATCTTATTTAGGTTGCTAATTGTTGTGTGGGTGAACCTGTGCTAATGTACCGACCTTCCTAGGACTAATACATACTTGTGATTATACCCCTTGCAAGCATCCACAAGTACAAGAAAGTAATTAAGGTAGAAACCTAACCACAGCTTTAAACTCTAAGACCTTGACGTCCCTTGTGCAATGGTTTCCTAACGGGGGTTCAGGTTTCTGTCACTCCGGCAACCCCTACGATTAGTATCCAAATACACAATGCATTCCCCTAGGCCCATATAGGTGAAGTGTCATGTAGTCGATGTTGACATGACACCACTAGAAGAAATACACCACAACTTAAATATCAAACCATTGAATCTTTCTCAACACAATTCCACTACTAAGAACATGACTTCTCCCATGTCCTCAAGAACAAAACGAACTACTCACAAGACATCATATGAATCATGATCAGATATGAAATAATGATAAGTAGCAATCTGAACATAAACTATAATTCAATGGTTCACTCAATAGCATCAATTACAAAGAGTAACCAACACCAGGAATGTTTCCCCTAAGAACTATGCAAGATTCAACCCAATTGTTACAACGGTATGAAGTGGTGATGATGGTTATGGTGGAGATGATGGTGGTGTGTATGATGATGATCCCAATGAAGTCCAGCTTGATGGTGGTGTTGATGGCGACGATCTCCCCTCTCTAGGAAGGAATTCTCCCGGCAGAATTCTGTCTGCCAGAGAGATCTTTATCTCTCGGTGTTTTCCGCCCCGCAGAGGCGGTGGAATCTTTTTGTGGTTGCTCCCTAAGTCTAACGATTTCAGGGGGATAATATACGCCAGAGGGGAGATCCAGGGGTGGACCAGGGCAGCCACACCACCTGCTGGCGCGACCTAGGGCTGCCCACGCCAGGGGGTGGTGTGGGCCCCCTGTCACCCATCTCCACTTCCCCTTCTGGCATTCTTCGTCTTCTGGAAAAATTGAATTTTCCATGTATTTTACCGGATTTTACGATCTTCACGAATTTTGCCTCCAAACAACACCTTTTCCATCAGAATCCTAACTACAGCGGTCCATGCTCCAAAAGTCATCAACCATGCAAAAACAGATGAAATAACATAAGTATCATCTCTTAATATGAAATACATCAATGAATAATAGTAAATTAGGATATAGAATAGTGATGCAAAATGGACGTATCATGGATCCATATGTGGTTTGTGGAAAGAACACACATGCAATGACATTGGTGGATCCATATGTGGTTCATGGAAAGAACACAGATGCAATGACATTGGTGGATCCATATGTGGTTTGTGAAAAGAACATACATGCAATGCCATTTGTTGATCCATATGTAGTTTGTGAAAAGAACACACATGCAATTACTCTGGTGGATCCATGTGTGGTTTGTGGAAAGAACACACATGCAATGACTCTGGTTGATCCATGTGGTTTGTCGAAAAAACAGACATGCAATGACTCTAGTGGATCCATATGTGGTTTATGGAAAGAAGACACATGCAATGACATTGGTTGATCCATATGTGGGTTGTGAAAAGAACACATGCAATGCCATTGGTTGATCCATGTGTGGTTTGTGAAAAGAACACAACATGCAATGCCATAGACGTCTCCCTCAGCGAGACTTCTACAAGAAGGAACACGATACCGTCCATGGAAAAAGTCGTCGAGTGGTCATGTCACGTTTAAGCTAGTCTACAAAGTCTACAAGTCTACTACACGGCAACTGGTCATCCACAGCCAACGGGCTATACCATTTTTACTACGTAGCGCGCCTGCACTCTCACTTCCGACAAGCCCCCACCACACGAACCTTCCACGCGGCAGCCGCAGCCAGAAGAGCTACCTACCGGGGCCCTCGAGGAGGCCTAAATGTCCCCGCATTAAAAACCCAGCCTATCGGGTCCTCTATTCGCACTCATCCACTCCTCTCTCTTCCCTATCTAGCAAAACCCCACAATCTTAAACGTACATGCACGGACCTTCTCCATGAAACCAGTGCGTGGGGGTGAGTGTGCGGGCATCGCCGCTGGGGTGTGCTTCACGTGGCAGACCTGGAGGAGAATCACGCAGCACAAGGCGAGGAGGAGGTGCAGTTCAACCCCATGGGGGACCATGTGCTCACCGGTGCTGACGACTTCGAAGGCCCCGATGAGGGCATGGAGTTCGACGAACACGCTCCGCTCGTGTACCCGGAGGTACATCTATTTCTACATGTTTCATATTTTCTGCTCGAGCTTAATCTATCATGGCTTCATAAAAAAAATCTAGTCCTAATGATTAGATGCAACGTATGAACCGGTACATGGAGAGATCTAGTCTGTTCTGAATGAATCCATATTATTTATTTATTAATAAGTTATCAAGAACACAAACCACATTAATTTAGGAGCGAGCTGGGGAGAGGGCCGTAATGAACTTCTGAACCTGTATAGACATGTTATTGCATCGAAAGTAACTTGGAATGGTGGAAGGAATATATATTTATTATTTTGCTCATTTCGGTTTACATTCCATACATTACGGGTAGATTCAAGTGAGATGGACTCTGACAAGGAGAACAGGGACAACAAGAGCCGCCATGTCATGAAGAAGCTCAAGAGCGGTATAATCCCTTTCCACACTCGACTTGGGGAGCTCAGGTGCCCTTTCTGTAAGATAGGAGTCAACCCGAGGATTGCCAGCTTGATTCCGCATGCGGTTCGCATCGGTAAAAGCCCGACTAGTAAACATAAGTCGGCGACCAAGGCTAAGCACGCTGCTTATGGCAAATTCCTGAGGGAGTATGTCAAGACCGGCCTAGTGTCCCCTTACTTAGGAATCAACAACTTCTAGCCGATCAACCCGTCATTGTGCTGGCCCGGCCACTAATAATATTTAGTTCTCTTACCGTATCTAGACCCTTAAACTATGGGGATTTCTATTTTCGTACCCTTCAAATTATATTCAAGTTCATCTATTCACGGAGTTAAAGTTCCGGTGGCATACTCGTTATTTTGCATGGACAAGGGGTTCCCCCGACAGATATAAGGGTTATCTGTCCGCTAGATCATAGAGAATCAACGGTTGGTGGGCACGATACGTGTGACAACTGTCTCGACCAATCAGAGCGTAGCAGCGAAGATGAGCACATGTGTGAGAGATGGATACAAAGAGAGGGAAAACCGAGTAGTACTTAAGAACCAAGGGAAAAACTGAGTAGAACTTAACAACCAAGGGAAAAACTGAGTAGAACTTAAAAACCAAGGGCAAGGTGACAAAGGGATTCAAATAGAAAATAAAAAATGATTTAAAAAATGGAACCAAACTGCCAGTGTTACGCTAGAGGGCAAAACTGAGTACAACTAAATCGCCAGGGTTAGACACGAGGGAAAAAACGTGACTCACGGTATGCATATGCGGTGCACGGGGCGGTAGCGGACACGTGTGGCCTTGCACGGTGCAGTAGCGTACGCGGTGCACGGTAGTGTTGGGTTCGCAGCATAGAAAACAAAAATTTTCCTACGGTGTGAACTACACGCCAAGATCTATCTACTAGGTACAAAGCAATCGGTGGACATACATCCAACAAGAACTTACCCTTGTAGACAACGAGATTTGTTAACGAGTAGGAACTCATGGTTGATGTAGTCGTACACTTGCCGATCTCAAGATCGTGAGGAAGTCTGAGCGCCGCAAACCAGCAGCGCATCCGCACTCGCACACACGTTCAAGCCACTGGACAACCTCCACCTCCTCCCTTCAGCGATCTAGTGGAAGCAGCAACTCCTTCCAGACGAAATGCCACCGGGAACATGTATCTCTCTAATCCGAGACCATGGGGGAATAATTCTAGAGGGGGAGAGAGATCCTTCACAAGGAGGTGTGTGGATGAAGGAGGGAATGGGTGGCCTTTTATAGGAGGAGGGGGTGCCCCCTCTCTCCATGGCCGGCGCATGGGGGGGTGACCCATCACCTCCCCCATTCATGTGGTGGTAACCCCTCCACATTAAAATGCCTCTTCACATTCCCTTTTAAAGTCTCCACTTTAAATGCATTAAATTTCTCCAAATTTAATGCTCTCTCATTTAATAAAACTCTTTTTATTAAATTTATTCAGAATTTTGTTAATTACTTTAATTAACAAACATTCACATATAGCCCCTTGCAATATTTCAATATCACATGCAAAACCACCTTCTGCAATTTCACCCGAAACAATTTCCGGTTTCTATGGAAACAATTCCTGCGCTTTGCAATTCTTTCGTCTGAAACATATGTGCTCCAAAATGGTGTCCGGTAACTCTTAAGTGTGCCACCCTATGGTTCGCGAATAATGCAGACATGATCGAGACCCTTCTCCGATCAATAATCAGCAGCGGGACCTGGAGATCCGTACTGACTCCTACACATTCAACGATGACTCCTGTGATCATGAGAACCTTTAACGCTTGTAACTAAATCCCTTTGTCTCTCGATATATTACATGTCCTAGATTCGATCATCGGTATCTCCATACCTAGTTTGATCTCGTTACCGACATGCACTCTTTTCTCGTTCCCGTGATATAACATTCTAGTGATCACATCACTTGCTTGCAAGCTATCCTAATGTGATATCACCGAGAGGGCCCAGAGTATATCTATCCGTCATCTGGATTAACAAATTCCACTCTTGATCCATGAGCCTCAACATAACACCTTCGTAGTACTGAACCCATCTTTATAGTCACCCTGTTACGGTGTGACGTTTGATGTTATCAAGATACTCTTCCGGTGTTAGCAATTAACATGATCTCATGGTATAAGGATAAAGATTACTTCGTATGATGTTATAGCAATATAAACATAATGACTTGATCGTAATGCTATACTTCGGATGAATGTTCATCACATCATTCCACCAATGGTGCGACCTTGTTATTAACAACATCCAATGTCCATGATCAGGAAACCTTGATCATCCTGTTAATCAACAAGCTAGTCTATAAGAGAGGCATGACTAGGAACCCTTTTTGTTTATTAAACACACATGTATTGATGTTTCCGAATCAATACATTTCTAGCATGTAAAATAAACATCTATCTTATATAAGGAATATATAATAACAACTTTTTTATTGCCTCTCAGGGCATATTTCCTTCAGTCTCCCACTTGCACTAGAGACAATAATCTAGTTCACATAGTGATAAATCTAACACCCATGGAGTTCTGGTGTTGATCATGTTTTTCCCTAGGGAGAACTTTAGTCAACGGATCTGCTACATTTAGTTCCGTGTGTACTTTACAAATCTTTATATCTCCATCCTTGACATGCTCGCGGATGGAGTGAAACTGGCGCTTAATATGTTTGGAATTCTTGTGAGACCTTGGTTCCTTTGAGTTGGCTATGGCTCTGTTGTTGTCACAATAGATCACCATCGGGTCCAACGCACTGGGAACCACACCCAGTTTCGTAATGAACTCTTTCATCCAAACTGCCTCCTGCGCCGCTTCTGAAGCAGCAACATATTTCGCCTCCGTTGTTGATCCAGCCACCACAGGTTGTTTGGAACTCCTCCAACTAATTGCTGCTCCGTTCAAGAGACATATGTATCCGTATTGAGACTTAGAGTCATCCGGATCGGTGTCAAAACTAGCATCGACATAACACTTAGCGACTAGCTCTTCTTCACCTCCGTATATGAGAAACATATCCTTAGTTCTTCTCAAGTACTTGAGGATGTTCTTTACCGCTATCCAGTGTTCCGAACCTGGATCAGATTGGTACCTACTAGTCAAACTAATAGCATGTGCCACATCCGGTCTTGTACATAGCATGGCATACATAATAGAGCCTATGGCCGAGGCATAGGGGATCTTATCAATCATCTCTCTTTCTTCCGCCGTAGCCGGACTTTGAGTCTTACTCAATGTCTTGCCTTGCAACATAGGTAAGAACCCCTTCTTACTTTCCTCCATATTAAACTTCTTTAGTATCTTATCAAGGTATGTACTCTGCGATACCCCAATTAGGCGCCTTGATCTATCTCTATAGATTTTAATGCCTAATATATATGACGCTTCACCAAGGTCTTTCATCGAAAATTTGCTGTTTAGATAACTTTTAACACTGTTTAAAAGATCTATATCATTTCCAATCAATAATATGTCATCCACATATAATATATCAGAAATGCCACATTGCTCCCACTCACTTTCTTGTAAATACAAGCCTCTCCATAAGTTTGGACAAATCCAAACTCTTTGATCACCTCATCAAAGCGGAGATTCCAACTTCGTGATGCTTGCTTCAGTCCATAGATGGATCGCTGAAGTTTGCACACCTTATTAGCATCCTTAGGATCGACAAAACCCTTAGGTTGTATCATATAATACTCTTCTTCAAGCTTACCATTGAGGAACGCAATTTTGACATCCATCTGCCATATTTCATAATCGAAATATGTAGCAATTGCTAACATAATCCTAACCGATTTAAGCATTGCTACGGGAGAGAATGTCTCATCATAGTCAACTCCTTGAATTTGTCGAAACCCCTTTGTGACAAGTCGAGCCTTATAGATGGTCACGTTACCATCAGCATCAGTTTTCCTTTTGAAAATCCATTTATTCTCAACGGCCTTTCTGTCATGAGGTAAGTCCACCAAGTTCCAACCTTGATTCTCGTACATGGATTCCATCTCGGATTTCATGGCTTCTAGCCATTTATTGGAATCCGGGCTCATCATCGCTTCTTCATACATCGCAGGGTCATCCATTTCATCAACCATGAAATTCACAACAGGATTGCCGTACTGTTCAGGAGCTTCACGTGTCCTGCTTGACCTGCAAGGTTCGGTAGTGTCCTCTTTTGGAGTTTCATGATCATTATCATTAGCTCTCTCTTCATCAGGTGAAGTCAACTCCGAAACAACTTCCGGTGCTGCGCCACTCGCCATTCCATGAAAATAAGGTTCAATAACCTCTTCGAGTTCTACCTTCCGACTACTCACACCTTTCACGAGAAACTCCTCAAGAAAGGATCCATTCTTGGCAACAAAAACCTTGCCCTCGGATCTATGATAGAAGGTATACCCAATTGTTTCCTTAGGGTATTCTATGAAGACGCATTTTTCCTCTTTGGGTTCGAGTTTATCCGGTTGAAGTTTCTTCACATAAACATCGCATCCCCAAACCTTGAGAAATGACAGCTTAGGTTTGTTTCCAAACCATAATTCATACGGTGTCGTTTCAACGGATTTAGATGGTGCCCGATTTAAAGTGAATGCAGCTGTTTCTAGTGCATAACCCCAAAATTACAGAGGTAAGTCAGTCAGAGATATCATAGATCGAACCATATCCAATAAGGTATGATTACGATGTTTCGACACACCATTACGTTGTGGTGTTCCGGCAGGCGTGAGTTGTGAAACTATTCCACACTCTTTCATGTGTGTGCTAAACTCGTAACTTAGATACTCTCCTCCACGGTCAGACCGTAGAAATTTGATCTTTCTATTACGATGATTTTCCACTTCATTCTGAAATTCCTTGAACTTTTCAAAAGTTTAGGACTTGTGTTTCATCAAATAGATATACCCATATCTACTCAAATCATCCATGAAAGTAACAAAATAACGATATCCACCTCGCGCCGACACACTCATTGGTCCACACACATTAGTATGTATGATCTCCAACAGATTTGTCGCCCGTTCCATTGAACCGGAAAATGGCGTTCTAGTCATCTTTCCCATAAGGCATGGCTCACATGTATCAATTGATTCAAAATCAAGTGATTCCAAAAGTCCATCAGAATGGAGTTTCTTCATGCGTTTAACGCCAATATGACCTAGACGGCAGTGCCACATATATGTAGACATATCATCATCAAGTTTAATCTTTTTAGCATTAACATTATGAATGTGCGTAATATTACTATCGAGATCCAATAGAAATAAACCATTCAACATAGGTGCATGACCATAAAAGATATCATTCTTATAAATCGAACAACCATTGTTCTTAGATTTAAAGGAATGACTACTTTGCATCAAACACGATCCAGATACAATGTTCATGCTCAGTGTAGGCACCAAATAACAATTATTTAGGTTTATAACTAATCCCCATGGCAAATGGAGAGGTAGCGTCCCGACAGCGATCACATCAACTCTTGATCCATTGCCGACCCGCATCCTGACCTCATCCCTTGCTAGTTGTCGCTTGTTCCGTAGCCCCTGAACCGAGTTACATATATTAGCAACCGATCCGGTATCAAATACCCAGGTGTTACTGCGAGTACTAGTCAAGTACACATCAACAACATGTATATCACATATACCTTTGTTTGCCTTGCTGGACTTCTTGTCCGCCAAATACTTGGGGTAGTTGCGCTTCCAATGGCCAGTCCCCATGCAATAGTAGCACTCAGTGTCAGACTTAGGGCCAGCCCGGGATTTCTTTTCAGGCGTGGCAACAGACTTGCCACCCTTCTTTCCCTTGTGCTTGCCTTTCTTGTCCTTCTTGAAACCGGTGGTCCTATTGATCATCAACACTTGATGTTCTTTCCTAATCTCCACTTCTGCAGTCTTAAGCATTGACAGAAGCTCGGGAAGAGACTTCTTCATGCCCTGCATATTATAGTTCATCATGAAGCTCTTGTAGCTAGGTGGCAGAGATTGGAGAACACGATGTATGCCTAAGTCAATAGGAATTGTTATTCCCAAGGACACAAGCTTATCGACGTACCTAGACATTTTGAGTACGTGCTCACTAACGGAGCTGTTTTCCTCCATCATGCAACTAAAGAACTTTTCTGTAGCATTATAACTCTCTACGATAGCATGGGTATCGAAAATCATTTTCAATTATCCCATGGTATCAAAGGCATTGCCATTTTCGAAACGCTTTCAAAGTTCTGGCTCTAGCCCATACAGTATGCCGCAATGAACTAAGTTGTGGTCCTCCTGACGAGTCAAATAGACATTCTTTTCCTCGTCAGGGGCATCAGGAGCTGGTGGGGGGCCTAGCGGCGCATCTAGCACATATTGCTTTTGTGCAGCAGTGAGGAGAATCCTTAAATTCATAGCCCAGTTGGTGAAGTTGCTACCATTCGCAGCAAGTTTCTTTTTCTCCATGAACACATTGAAATTAAAAGAAGGTGGTGCCATCTACAACAGAATTTGTAAAGTTTATTTAGACTAAGTTTATGATATATTTAGTTCAACTAATCCAAATTACTAATGAACTCCCACTCAAAAACGACATCCCTCGTGTCCTTTTGGTGATTACATGAACCAAATCCACTATACCAAGTCCGATCATCACGTGAGTTGATATAGCTTCAAAGGCGAGCATCTATATGGGCATCATATCAACCATATGACTCATGCTTAACCTTTCGGTCCGTGTTCCGAGTCCATGTCTATACATGCTAGGCTCGCCAAGTAAGAACCTTAGTATTTGCGTGTGTAAAACTGTCTTACACCCGTTCCAAAGAAAGCGTAGATTCGAGTACACCCGATCATCACGTGATGTCTCAAAACACGATCCATAGAACGGTGCATACTCAAGGAAGAACACATTTTTATCTTGATATCTAAAAGAGGGATCATCTTATAATGCTATGAAACGCGCCAAACTAGCAGTATAAGATGCTAACATCTAATGTGTAAAGTGAGATGATATGGTCCATGCATTTGATCTCTATCACTTGCATCGTGGTATGATCTCTATCATTCCTTTGTGTGTAAGGCCAAGGTCTATGGAACTTACACGTTGAGTGTGTTGTAAGAGTATACACCATACATCTACTTACAACAATACCATATCAACACACTAGCCCAGCAATGATCTAAACTAGACGCCTCTAATTTATCAATTGCAAGTTTTACGTGGCTTAGGGATTTCGGAGATAGAACCATTATTACCTAGGAACATGAACCACAACGAGGATAACTAAGTTATTAGCAACTCGTTGTAAATCAGATATTGACTATAGTAGGAGAGACAGACACCCGCCAGCAACTTATGCAAAACAAGTTGCATGTCAGTCATGGAACCGGTCTCATGTACGATGACATGTAAGGTTGGTCCGGGCCGTTTCATCCCACTATGCCACCAATATCCAAAATACATAGAAGATGCAATAACATGATCATCATCTCCCACATATCAACCATATGTGTACTACCCGTGCTAAGCACCTACGCATAGATTAGGCTCTGATACCACTGTTGGGTCCACAACATAGAAAACAAAAAATTTCCTACAGTGTGAACTACACGCCAAGATCTATCTACTAGGTACAAAGCAACGGGTGGACATACGTCCAACGAGAACTTCCCTTGTAGACAACGAGCTTTGTTCATGAGTAGGAACTCGTGGTTGATGTACTCGTACACTTGCCGATCTCAAGATCGTGAGGAAGTCCGAGCGCCGCAAACCAGCAGCGCATCCGCACTCGCACACACGTTCAAGCCACCGGACGACCTCCACCTCCTCGCTCTAGCGATCCAGTGGAATAAGCAACTCCTTCCAGACGAAATGCCACCGGGAACATGTATCTCGCTAATCCGAGACCATGGGGGAATAATTCTAGAGGGGGAGAGAGATCCTTCACAAGGAGGTGTGTGGATAAAGGAGGGAATGGGTGACCTTTTATAGGAGGAGGGGGGGTGCCCCCTCTCTCCATGGCCGGCGCATGGGGGGGTGACCCCTCACCTCCCCCATTCATGTGGTGGTAACCCCTCCACATTAAAATGCCTCTTCACATTCCCTTTTAAAGTCTCCAATTTAAATGCATTAAATTTCTCCAAATTTAATGCTCTCTCATTTAATAAAACTCTTTTTATTAAATTTATTCAGAATTTTGTTAATTACTATAATTAACAAACATTCGCATATAGCCCCTTGCAATATTTCAATATCACATGCAGAACCACCTTCTGCAATTTCACCCGAAACAATTTCCGGCTTCTATTGAAACAATTCCCGCGCTTTGCAATTCTTTCGTCTGAAACATATGTGCTCCAAAATGGTGTCCGGTAACTCTTAAGTGTGCCACCCTATGATTCGCGAATAATGCAGACATGATCGAGACCCTTCTCCGATCAATAATCAGCAGCGGAACCTGGAGATCCGTACTGACTCCTACACATTCAACGATGACTCCTGTGATCGTGAGAACTTTTAACGCTTGTAACTAATTCCCTTTGTCTCTTGATATATTACATGTCCGAGATTCGATCATCGGTATCTCCATACCTAGTTTGATCTCGTTACCGACATGCACTCTTTTCTCGTTCCCGTGATATAACATTCTAGTGATCACATCACTTGCTTGCAAGCTATCCTAATGTGATATCACCGAGAGGGCCCAGAGTATATCTATCCGTCATATGGATTGACAAATTCCACTCTTTATCCATGAGCCTCAACATAACACCTTCGTAGTACTGAACCCATCTTTATAGTCACCCTGTTACGGTGTGACGTTTGATGTTATCAAGATACTCTTTCGGTGTTAGCAATTAACATGATCTCATGGTCTAAGGATAAAGATTACTTCGTATGATGTTATAGCAATATAAACATAATGAATTGATCGTAATGCTATACTTCGGATGAATGTTCATCACATCATTCCACCAATGGTGTGACCTTGTTATTAACAACATCCAATGTCCATGATCAGGAAACCTTGATCATCCTGTTAATCAACAAGCTAGTCTATAAGAGAGGCATGACTAGGAACCCTTTTTGTTTATTAAACACACATGTATTGATGTTTCCGAATCAATACATTTCTAGCATGTAAAATAAACATCTATCATATATAAGGAATATATAATAACAACTTTATTATTGCCTCCCAGGGCATATTTCCTTCAGGTAGTGCAACGAAACGTCGCTTCCCTTCTTCTTTAATAGAAGCCTCCCCACTCCCACTCATCACACACTCGCTCACTCAACCGTCTCCACTGTCCCATCACCTTCTGCAAACCCCCATGAAAACCCTAACCATGCCGGCGATGGAGAAGAATGGCGTGGTGGCCATCGGCGCCTCCAAGGCTGCCGGCGAGGCGGCCCCCATCCCCGTACAGGCCCCCGTCCCCGTCCCCGTCCCTGCATCCGTCGTAGCCGCCGGTGAGGAGGCCCCCGCCGGTCTCGGACAGATCCCGCTCGGCTAGGACCCCTACGAGGAGGTTGTCTACATAAGGCCAGAGAACCCCTACGACACCAGCATCGCCGACCCATGGTCGGAGGTAACCAGGGTTTTCTCCCCTTCCCTTGTTCTTCCCCTATTCCCATTGTTGGATGCTAGATCGTATGTTATTAGGGCTCGGCTGTTCATATTTTTACAGTAGCTAATCCTCTTGTGTGAGATCTCGATTTTCGATGAATCCCCCTGTTTGTAGTTGGGATCAGTATTCAATTTGGTTTGAGATTTGGGGAATAATCGGGAGATCTCAATCGGTTAATTTATGCAAATAATCAATCCCGATAATCAAAGTATCTCAATCATGTCCTTATTGCACTCTACTATTGTTTTCCAACAGAGGATAGCAGCGACATTCGCAGCGACGATGAGTCCAAGGACACCAAGACTCATCATGTGCTGAGGAGGCTAAAATCTGGCCAATACAACAACTTCTTTGCCGGCGACGTGTATAGGTGCCCGTTCTGCCCCACCAGGAGGCTCCGCGCCATAGACTTCAACTTCCTCGTGAAGCATGCCAAGGACATGAGGACCTGTGGTGAGTCTGTGAACGTCCACGGATTCATAGCCAAGCACCAGGCGCTCGGTCTTCACCTCCGCAACCTCCAGAAGGTGGCTATCGAGGAGGGTTGCATGCCCTTGATCAAACCCAAGGCGCCTAAGGTCAAGGGACTGGGCAGCAAGAAGTGGAGGAGGCGCTAGAGGGAGGAGGCGGAGGCCCTCCTGGCAGAGGCCACAAGGGGCCACTAATCAGCTGCTGCTGCTGTAAAGCAGCTTCTTTTGTCTAGTCTGTATTGAACCTGTCAGCTGCTGCTGCTGAGCATCCTAATTGTCGAACCTCGTTAAGTACCGTACTATATAACCTATATTAGATGCTTTATCTACTTCTGCTCTGTTTACTGAATTTATTTATGGTGCTGATTAGTTTTGCTGCTCTAGATTTGCTACCAGATTGGGGAAAATGAGGGCAAAAGGAACAATGAATGAAGAGAGAAGCTGCTCTAGATTCGCTACCTTTTTGGGCAAAAAAACACAACTGTTAGCGAGATATGGGAAAAGGCGCTCTTAAAAAGGCCAGATAACAAAAAAAACTTCCAATTTAGGCATCAGTGCGCACGTAACGGCCAAGCCTTTGACCAGACGACACCCCCTCCGAGCGCATTTGAGGGCTTCGGAATAGAGGGAGGGAAAAAGTAAGGACAAACGAGACACAATGTTGCTATAGCTAAATCTAACAAAAAGCTGAATTTCGCTTTACCATGCAATTTGGCTAGAGCTCCACAGTGCAGCTATTCTAAATTCCTGCACCATGCGGTCCCACCACTGACAAGAATAGCCTTTTTTGTCTAAAGATATGAGAGCAGAGGACACATGTCACACACAGGTTGGCTAATCAATTTGGAACCACATTTGGCATCAGAGCACCCTCTTGCTCTGGTTCCCTCTTTTGCTCAATATGGAACCACCTCCACAGTGTAGGGAACTAGTTCCAAAAGCCAAAAAGTAAATATGGAACCACTTTTGCTGGGGAAAATAGAAATCCCTAAACTATGTGGTGCGTTGAAACCTCATGATTTTCCACCGACACGTGTGTTGCAAAGTTGCTTGATCGTGCATGCTTACACAAGTGGCCTACACAGAAACTTATAGAAGTATGGGCAAGCGAGCTTCAATTTGGCAAATTCTGGACAAAATCACCAAATTAAAGAAAGGAAATTGCAAGCTTTGCGCAATTGGCAGACCTGAGCGGCTGCCCCGGGGTGCAGGGATGCTAGGTCCTTGTCTATGCTTACACTTCTTAAACTTGTTAGGAATAATAGCTGTACACTTCTTTCTGTCCCATCACGTTACGTTGTGTCAACACCGCGCACCCGCTGCGGATCGACAACGGGACGGTGGTCTACATGACCGGTCTCTACCATGCCAAGGCCACATCGCACACTCGTCCCATCGCCTATCGGGACGGACGCCGAATTTAATCGCTAGGATTGGAAACCAATGGTGCTCGCCCGGTCAAACTTGCTTCCGCTTGGGTATGACTAGAATATTGGTAAACGCAATTTAAGCATCGCCTTCCATCTCCTCAGCACATCACTGGGCAAAAATCCCCAACTCCTTCCTTCCGCCGCCGCCGCAGCCACCGTAAGAACCATCGACGCTGCCGTAGGCTCCGCGTCTGCCGGGCCATACCACCACAACAGATCACTCCACCGCCACGCCTAGTCCCAGCCACCGCTACCGACCCTAGGCCACCACCGCTGCTTCCATGGATGCAAAGTACAGCGTGTTCGGTGATGGGAGCGACTTCACCAACGAGTACACCGTCACCGCCGATGGCACCACCAAGCTGACAGTCGTCCACACAAATGCGTTAGCGGAGGTCGCCAAGGTCATCCCAATGTACGAGCGGTGGCTACAGGAGCCGATGGATAGGTACAAGATCGTCGGCCTTGACCTCGAGTATACCAGAGATAGGAAGAGGGCGGCGCTTTTGCAGCTGTCCATGCGCAACCACTACCTCCTATACCATGTATGTAGGGCCAAATCTCTATGCCCGGAGCTTCACGAGTTCCTACACAGGAGGGAGATCTACTTTGCCAGGGTCGACATCAAGAACGACACTCTGAAGCTAGAGTGGGATCTCCTTGTTCATGTCATCAATCACGTCGATCTCTAACATTTGTGGAGGTACCCGGATGGCGATACGGGGAAAGCCGACATGCCTAGACTCGCTGCCGACATCATCAACCGTGAGTACGCCGGCATGAAAGTCGAGTTCCTGAAGCACCTGCATGAGCGATGGGAGTGGAGGCACCTGGATTACGATGCGACCAAGTACGCAGCCAGGGATCCATATGTCTGCTACGAGATGCTCAACAGCATCCGGCGGGTGGGTGAGTGTGCTGTTTACCACTACAAGTTTCGCATTTCGTTCCTAGTTTTATCTCGCGTATTTTCGAAGCATTCTGTGTGTAAGAACCAAGCTCATATGATCCCTGTGCTATTAGGTAGTTAACCTATATGAATTACATTGCCCCCTTTTTTATGCTCAACATTCATTCTTACAAATTCTGTCTGTGCCATTTGCATGCGGCATAATCCAAGACTGGCATGCATAAGGTGTGATACAGTCATAAGTCATAACCAAACCAAGATTATAGCAAAGGATACAGTCACAACCAAACCCAGATTATAGTTTGACAAAGGTAATATACAGTAGTTCGTAATTGCTCACATAGTGTACTTCTAAAATAACATGTTTTCATAAACATAACAAGCCCCATACAAACACAACAATCATGCACTAAAAGTCTACAACCCAGCCTGTTGGAGAAGGCAACCGATCCTAGGATGCCTTCGGTCTCGCTTGCCCTGGCTTGTAGAATCATCTACACTCTGACATCTGGGGAAAACAACCTGCCTTGGTGGTGGTTCAATGATGCGATGCCTGGAACGAGATTTTACAATCTGGCGGTACAACTCGTGGCTAACATACCCGTCAATTACAACGTACTTCAGATTAGTTCAGAAAGCGGCTTATCCTCCCGGTAATCGTGCCCTAAACGCCTCCACGAACATCTTGGCAATTTGCCCTTCATGTCAGTGTACCAGAGGTCGATGAGTTCGGAGGAAAGATCGGCCATCCCGGTCATGTCGCCCTTCGTACCTAGGATCCAGTAAATTTCCTAGATGTCAACTATGCACTCCTTTGGGATTCTAATGTTGACAGTCGGGCTTTCAAGCAGTTTAGTGTCATTATGATGTCAACACTAGTAAATGTTATGTGCCGGTTCACGAGAAAGTCATGAAACAGATCCCTAATCCTTTCGCCCCACCTGCATGAAAATGAATTCACACAAATAATATAGCAATAACTTTTGCAAAGAGACGGTTCAGGAACAAAAAGACAGCAAAGTCTACCAGATCCTGTCAGCCCCCTTCTTCCAAAAAGGCTGGTATACAAGGATGTGCCCCTTCATGGAGAGTTGCACCACGGTGATCCTACGGTGACCGCGGCTGTACTCGAGGTCGATACCTACGAACCTGTTTTCTTCGAACCGTAGCCAACTCGTGTAGTTACTCAGAGTGTTCCTCACGATCCGAGGATCGGTGGTGTAGACGACATTGCCATGTACTTCTATGTCGAAGTACGCAGTCGCTTGCCTGCCGTTGTTTCGGACATCCGAAAAGTCCATGGCTATAGGCAAGAGGGAAAGGATACGGAGGAAGAGGGTGATGCCATGGCAGAGGAAATGGATGAGGCCGTGGAGGAGAAAGACGATGAGGCCATGGAGAAGGAAATGAGATAGAGAGGTGAAAGATTGGAACCGCCCTTACCAATATCTGGAATGGTGCATGACCGTTCGTAGTAGGGTGAAGGTGGAAAAAAACGGCGGTTTTACACGTCGATGCTAGCGCTGCCTAAAATTTGTTCTACGCCACTTGCATGCGGTGGAATCGAGGTCTGCCATGCACGATCCAAGTCAAACATAGTCACGTTTGTGCATGCCGATCTTCACTCACTGACAGGCGGGCCGCACATTTCTCTCTCTTATGATTTATTTTTTCACTTCCTCCAGAGGGTTCCGGTGCACACCCTCAATAATTACAGCCCCTTCCTTGTCTCCCACGTGGACGAGAACCGGCGGTGGCGGCGGTTCCTCACCGGTTCACTCCCTACTCGAACAACTGCCCCCATCCCTGATTCCATCCCCTCTCGAATCCATCCGCCTCCTTATCACAATGCCTCCATTAATCTACCGGATTCCAGACTCCATTTGCCTCTATGGGTAGAGCTTGGGGTAGCAGCAGGTTGAAGCGAAAGGCATGCGACGATGATGCGGATGGCCAGGGCGACCGCCACCACGAGGATTGGGGATGGCCGAACCTCAGCGCCGCGAACGTGCACAGGATCGCCACGGGGTTGGACATCATCTCTGCCGGCCGCCTCGCTCGCTGCATCCCTGGCTACCGCTTCATCATGTGGGACATGGACGAACAACCGTTCGGCACGCCAGGCCTTCTTTACCCCGATGCCAGCAAATGGCCAAACGACCGCAATGGCCACGTAAGTTCCAGTATCTTGCTTATTAGTTCAGTCATATCGTTGATTCATATATGCTGAACTCTCATCGGAATCCTATGTTCCTTTCGTCAAACATGTCGAAAGGATCGTATGGGCACCTAGAGGGGGGGTGAATAGGTGCTACTCCAAATTTTACTCTTTTTCAATTTAGGGTTTGACACAAAACCTAAATTCTCTAGATTATGCAACTAAGGTGAATTTACTTATATGTCAACCTAGCACAAGTACTAAGCAAGAACTAGATAAGTAAAGTGCGGTAAAGGATAGAAGTAACCAAAGTGGATCATTCAGAGACATAAGGATTTGTTTCCTGTAGTTCCTTCCTTTTGAGGGGAAGTACATCTACATTTGGAGAGGGGGTGGTTTAAAACCACCAACACCACAAGAGGCCTCCCTTGTTCTCCGATGAACCTCACCCCAACGGGTTCGATTCACCTCTTCCACTATAAGACAACCTTTGAGGTGGAAGCCGGCACCTTTACAATGAGTTCGGGGCACACATCCACAACTTAATTGAAGGCTCCCAAATATAAGCAAGATGTCAAACAATCAAAGACAAGCTTGTAAGAACCAAATCAAAAGCTAGGGTTTCCAAAGAAACACTAGAGCATGGGGCCCTCAAGTGAATGAGGGGAAAATGAAGATCTCTCTTGGTGAAGCTGTAGATCAAGGCTTCCTCCTTTGATTCTCCAAAGATCAATGACTTTGGATGGTTGGATGAAGAGATCTTGTTGATTTGGTGGCTCACTTGGGCATGGTGTTCTTGAGGTGGACGAGCAACTGGAGGAAGGGGATAAGGTCCTCTATTTATAGCCCTTCACTCCACTGAACTGTTTTCTGACCATTAGAGAAAAGTCAGACCAGAGACTCCGGTCTGCACACTGGAGACTCCGATCTACATCAGAGAATCCGATCAATCTCCAGACCAGCCTCTGGACCATCGAACAGAATGACCCACCCCATCTGTGAGCCAAGTGGATCGGACACTCCAGTCCCTCTGCACTAGAGACTCCGGTCTAAGGCAAGGACCGGAGACTCCGGACCTTCCTCCGGACCAAGCTCCGGAGCACCTCTCTGGTTGACCTAGGCAGGAAATAGGAACCCCCTCTAGAGACTCCTAGGGAAACTCCGGACCACACCGGAGACTCTGGTCTAGGTAGACCGGAGACTCCGATCTGGAATTCCCAGGAGACAAGTAAATATGCAGGGAATGTTCCGCAAGACAAGGGTCCTTTTCACTTTTAAAATATCAACCTGTAGACAATAGCAAACTGTAAAAAGGCTCTACTTGTTGTTAACGAACACCAAAAGTGATTATGACAGTAAATGTCCTTTCAATCTCCCCCTTTTTGGTGTTCGTTGACAACAAGTGATTTTGCATGAAAAATAGTTTGCAATGACTTATGACAGAGTATGAACATGCTCCCCCTGACAATGTGTACAAAGATAAACATGTAAAGCAAGCATGGTAGGTACTACATGGATAAAACACATAGTTCTCACATGAGTTACAATAATGTAGGAGTACCCACAGATTCACACACAAATAGCAAATCGTGTCTCGCAATAATATAAGGCAAATAGGTACGAGGATCGAGATAGAAAACAAGAATCAAATAGCCCAAGCCCATGCAAATCCCGATGACAGTGTCTTCTCCCCCTTTGGAATCGAAACACCGAAAAGGGAAAAGACCTAAGCTAGCGCCCAACGGATCAGTAGACCTCGTCATCATCCTCCTCGTCCTCCTCATCCATATCCTAATCCTCATCATCATCATAGTCCTCATCACCATCTAGAGCTGCAGGTCCTTTGATGTGAGGGCGAGAAGAGGAGGTACCTTGGTACTCATATCCATAAGTGACATCTGAAAAGGTCTTCCAATCCACCAAGCTGTCCTGTTGGGCATTCCATGCCCCAAACAGAAGAGTGTAATCAGACTCGGTGGATGGTTGAGCGCCATGCTCATCAGTGTACTCATCCTCTCCTTCCTCATCATCTGCTGCACCCTGAGCCTTGATCTCCTTGAGGAGTTTCTCTATGCAATGGTTGCTCTTGTAGGAGGCATGCTGTTGCTTACGGATGTCCACATTCATGCAACACAGGGTCCTCTCCCAGAATGAGGCCTTCTTGACCTTCTCATGTACATAGTCACGTGTCATGGGAGGAAGAGGTGCATTGGAAGCATTCTTCCTCTAGGCCCTAGTAGGAGAGGGGGGCCTCTCGGTCTCTGAGATCTCCTCCTCCACATGGGCATGGGAGCGTCTAGGAGGAGCCCTCATGTCCCCCTTCTGCTGTAGAGATACAAGAGTGTGCTCGGTAAGGTTGGGAGGCAAGGCAAGTGGAGAACCATGTTCCTGTGTGTTGATGAGTCTCATGACAAGTGGTGCATATGGGGGAGCCTTCTTGTATAAAATGGCATGGTACATCTCCTCAAATATGTAATCCATAACATCAATAGGATCTGCATCTGCCTCGGGGCCAGCCATGTAAATCCTGTGGGTATGATACAACAAGTTGACCAAACCACATCTGATGGCATCATCATTCCCAGCACTAGGGGAAATGGTCTGGCGGAAGATCCTCAACATCAGATTGTAGAGAGGCTTGAGTCCCTTGGACCCGCCCACAACACCCTCACTGCCATACAAAGGGGCAAGCTTGTTCTTGTTCACCCCAAGAGCTGCTGAGTGCATGCGTAACCCAACATGAGTTGACACGCCCTGGCAGGTCTTGATACGTCCAAAACGTATCTACTTTCCCGAACACTTTTGCTATTGTTTCTCCTCTATACTTGTGTGATTTGGATGCAACTAATGCGAACTGACGCTGTTTTCAGCAGAATTGCCTTGGTGTCTACTTTTTGTGCAGAAAATCAACTATCAGGAAAAATCGCAGAAAATATGCCAAAAATCCTATTTTACCCGAAGACTCCAGGAGCCAGAATACGAGACGGAGAAGAGCCCTGGGGTGGCCACACCACCTGCTGGCGCGGGCCAGGCCAGGCCGCGCCAGGGGGTGGTGCGGGCCCCCCAGGCCCCCCAGGCACTCCCTCGGTCTCAATCTTCGCCTATAAGGAGCCTTCTGACCTAAAAACTTCGGGGGATTCGACGTTTTTCCAGAAAGAGTTCCGCTCCGCCACCACCACCAGATTCCACGAAACAGCACCAGAAACTCCGTTCTGGCACCATGTCGGGACGGGGAATTGGAGGAGATCATCGCCATCATCATCACCATTGCTTCTCCATCGACCATCCATGTTTCCCCCATCTATGAGTGAGTAATCCCCCGCTGTAGGCTATGGGGATGGTAGGGATTGGATGAGATCGTTCATGTAATGGCATTAGATTGTTAGGGCATAGTGCCTAGTATCTTTTATTAGTGCTTTATGACTTTGTTGCGACTTGTTGTGCTTAATTCTTGTCACTAGGGCCCGAGTGCCATGATTTCGGATCTGAACTTATTATTGATTCATTATGATAGTATTATTTTGGGTCTTATCTGCAAGTTGTATACACACGTCGTTGTCCGGAACCTATGGCCCCGAAGTGACAGAAATTGGGATAACCGGAAGGGAAAGGCTTTGATGTGAGGATCACATGTGTTCACGGAGTGTTAATGCTTTGCTTCGGTGCTCTATTAAAAGGAGCACCTTAATTGCCAGTAGTTCCCTAGAGGCCCCGCTGCAAACAGGATGGCAGGACAAAAGATGTTGTGCAAGTTCTCATTGCGAGCACGTATGACTATATATGGAACACATGCCTAGGATTGTCTAGTACTTGGAAGCTTTATCTTATTTATCTTCAATTGCCCCATGTTCTGATTGCTATGTGAATTGTCTTGTCCATGCAACGCCCGTCCATCCATCCCTATGCCTACCGCACTCGAATCCCACTGTTACTGCTTGTGTTACTACTATCTTTGCTTTACTACTGCTATTATTTTACTATTCCTACTACAAAACTATTGCTATTGATAAACTGCCGTGAGCAAGATTGTCTCCAGGTGCAGCTGAATTGACAACTCAGTTGTTAAGGCTGATAAATATTCTTTGGCACCCCTTGTGTCGAATCAATAAATTGGGTTTCACTTCCCTCGAAAATACTGCGATACACCCCCTATACATCAAAAATGTATATAATATATCAAAATGTTTAGAAAAATAAAATCTATAATTTAACCTTATTATCAAATATGATTGTGTCAATTATTTAAATAATTATTGTTTAATAAAGATTTTATAAGTAATAAAACTTTAAAAATTCATATTTTAATATTAGTAAATAAGAAAAAATATAAATAATTGCCAAAATTCTTATAAAAACAAAATCTACATTAACAAACTTGTTTAAATTATTTTTCTTTCACTTGACTAATATTTGTTATTTATTAAGTATTTATAAAGTAATAAAACTTATAAAAATCATAACTTATTATTTAAAAATCACAAAAAATACTAATAATATACCAAAATGATCACAAAAATGAAATCTACACACTAAAAATATCCACTCATACTTTTGAAGTTAAACAAAAGGTAACAGTCTAATAAATCTTATTTTAAACCTTTTTCTTTTATTTTATTTCCTTAAAAATACATAAAAATTTACTATTACTTTTAGTATTATTTGTTTAGAGTCTAAAAATGTAATAACAAGTCAATTAATGTTTAAGTGAAGATAAAATAGGTTATACCATTTTAAAATGTAACTACTAAAACTATTATCTCAAATTAAGAGTATTTTAGTTTTCCTAAAAGATTTTTACGAATTATAAAATCAACTAAAATGGTATATTGTTTGTCACAAGAATCCTATGAAATTATAAATTCACCAAACTCTTATTTACTAGTTATTTCACCAGTTTAAGAAAACCACTTATACGTCCAAAACGTATCTACGTTCCTGAACACTTTTGCTATTGTTTCTCCTCTATACTTGTGTGATTTGAATTCAACTAATGTGCACTGACGTTGTTTTCAGCAGAATTGCCTTGGTGTCTAATTTTTGTGCAGAAAATCAACTATCAGGAAAAATCCCGGAAAATATGCCAGAAATCCTATTTCACTCGAAGACTCCAGGAGCCAGAATACGAGACGGAGAAGAGCCCTGGGGTGGCCACATCACCTGCTGGCGCGGGCCAGGCCAGGCCGCGCCAGGGGGTGGTGTGGGCCCCCCAGGCACCCCCTCGACCTCTCTCTTCGCCTATAAGGAGCCTTCTGACCTAAAAACTTTGGGGGGTTCGACGTTTTTCCACAAAAAGTTCCACTGCACCGTCGCCACCAAAGGGGAGATTCGGGGGATAGAAAGTCTCTGTTCCGGCACCCTGCCGGGATGGGGAAGTGCCCACGGAGCCATCTCCATCGATCTCCACCATCATCTTCATCGACCATCCATGTTTCCCCCATCTATGAGTGAGTAATACCCCGTTGTAGGCTATGGGGATGGTAGGGATTGGATGAGATCATTCATGTAATGGCATCAGATTGCTAGGGCATAGTGCCTACTATCTCTTATTAGTGCTTTATGACTTTGTTGCGACTTGTTGTGCTTAATGCTTGTCACTAGGGCCCGAGTGCCATGATTTCAGATCTGAATGTATTACTGATTCATTATGGTAGTATTGTTTCTGGTCTTATCTACAAATTGTATACACACGTCGTTGTCCGGAACCTATGGCCCCGAAGTGACAGAAATCGGGATAACCAGAAGGGAAAGGCTTTGATGTGAGGATCACATGTGTTCACGGAGTGTTAATGCTTTGCTCCGGTGCTCTATTAAAAGGAGCACCTTAATTGAAAGTAGTTCCCTAGAGGCCCCGCTACAAACGGGCTGGCAGGACAAAAGATGTTGTGCAAGTTCTCATTGCGAGCACGTATGACTATATATGGAACACATGCCTAGGATTGTCTAGTACTTGGATGCTTTATCTTATTTATCTGCAATTGCCCTATGTTCTGATTGCTATGTGGATTGTCTTGTCCATGCAACGCCTGACCGTCCATCCCTATGCCTACCGCACTCGAATCCCACTATTTACTGCTTTTGTTACTATTGTCTTTGCTTTACTACTGCTGTTACTTTACTATTCCTACTACAAAACTGTTGTTACTGATAAACTGCCGTGAGCAAGATTGTCTCTAGGTGCAGCTGAATTGAGAACTTAGTTGTTAAGGCTGATAAATATTCTTTGGCTCCCCTTGTGTCGAATCAATAAATTGGGTTTCACTTCCCTCAAAAATACTGCGATACACCCCCTATACTTGTGGGTCATCAAGACTATTTTCTGGCGCCGTTGCCGGGGAGCATAGCTTTATTTATCAAGTTCACTTGGTTTCTCTATTGTTCGCTGCTATTCATACGTCATGGGTAAGTCTCGTGATGGCAAGGTTCCTATTTTACCATCCACTACAAGAAGAGGTACGGTTCTCAACACCTCTAACGCTCTTGATTCACCGTCTGTTTTGAGTAAGTTCCTTACACCACCACATACACATGCTACACACACTGCTACTACTGCTGAATCTGAAACTTCTGATACTTATGATGCTGCTTCTACTGTGCTTGATAAGAGTGGTTCATTAGGTCCTTTCCTAGATGCTATGATTGCTAGAACTATAGCTGGAAATACCGAAACTCCTAATGAAGACACTGCCACACCTGTTAGCTCACCTGAGTCTAGTAAGATTTATGATGCTAAAGAAGATTATGTTGAGATGACTGATGAGTTTATTGAAGAATGTAGGAACACCCATGATAGGAGCGCTGCTAAGAGTCTCCTTGAGAGGCGTACTATTAGACCCAAATTATCTCTTGATGCTAGATTCGCTGCTTCTCTAATAAACATTATAGATGAAGATTATGATTTCTCTCTCGATCTATCTTACATAGCTATTGTCGAGAATGAACCTTTTTATGGGACTAAGAATGAAAGTGCGGTAGCACATATGAATGAACTTTCTACCATGAGTGGCTTGTTTTCTGATGATATTAAGATGCGTACTTACTTTGTTGCTAAGATTTTCCCTTTTTCACTGAAAGGAGAAGCTAAAACTTGGTTTGGTAATTTACCTCCTGGATCTATTGATAGTCCTGAGTGTTTGATTAGTACTTTCCTGCAGAAATATTTTCCTCCTAGTGCTAGACATGCTGTTTTGCAGGAACTTTTTGATTTTAAACAGGGAGAAAAAGAAGTATTGCCCAAATCTTGGGCAAGGTTTTGTGCTTTGATTCATGCATAGGCTGGAAGTCCATTACCTAAGAATGAGCTACTTGATATCTTTTATAATGGACTAACCGAAGAATCTAGGACATATCTAGATAGTTGTACTAATTGTGTTTTCAGGAATAGGACTCCTAGGGAAGCTGAGGAATTGATGGCTAAAATAAGCAAGAATTATGAAGATTGGACTCCTCCTAAACAAGCTATACCTGAAGTAATTGTACCTGAACCATCTATTTCGGTGCCTATTCCAACATCAAAGAGGAGGGGAGTTATTAATTAAATGATGAAGTGACGAAGGAAGCAAAGAAATGTCTTAAGGAGAAGGGAATTAAAGCTGCAAATGTGAAGAATTTACCTCCTATAGAAGAATTATGTGGAAAGAACCTCTAATGATGTTAAAATGATTGTTAAACACTTTCAAATGGTTCAAACTCAAATAGATCAACTTGTTAAAGTGCAAAACGACTTGCTAGTTAATGCTGCTAAAGAAAAACATGCTTATGAAATTAGAACTAGAAGTGGTGCTGCTACCCAGGATCCTCTATATCCTGAGGGGCATCCCAAAAGAATTGAGAAGGATTTTCAACAAGCTGAAAATAGTGGTTCTACTCGTAAGAAAAGGAAAAAGAAACATAAAACTGTTGTAGAACCCTCTGAACCTACTATAGATCCTAATAGTATATCTATCTCTGATGCTGAAACTGAAAGTGGCAATGAAGAAAATGAAGTGCCTAATGAAGAAAAAGTTGAAGAAGAACCTGAAAATCACACTAAGACTACTCAATACGCTAAAGAAGATTTTATTGCTAAGAAACATGGTAGTGAAATAGAACCTTGGGTCCAAAAACCTATGTCTTTCCCTGATAAGAAACACAAGTCAAAGGAAGATGAACACTATAATAAGTTTTGTGAGTGGATGAAGCCTTTATTCTTGCAAATTCCTTTGACTGATGCTATTAAGTTGTCTCCTTACTCAAAGTATATGAAGGATATTGTCTCGAATAAAAGGAAGATCCCTAATGAAGAAACCTCTACTCTGCTTGCTAATTATTCTTTCAATGGCAAGGTTCCTAAGAAACTTGGAGACCCAGAGATTCCAACTATCCCTTGCTCTATTAAGAACAGTTATGTTAGAACTGCTTTGTGTGATTTGGGAGCTAGAGTTAGTATTATGCCTTTCTCTCTCTATAAAAGGCTTTATCTTGAAAAATTGATACCAACTAATATATCTTTGCAAATGGCTGATAAATCTACCACTATTCCTGTGGGGATATGTGAGGATGTACCTGTTCAGGTGGCTCACAATTGCTTGATATTAACTGATTTTGTTGTGCTTGAAATGCCTGAAGATGATAATATGTCTATTATTCTTGGGAGACCTTTTCTTAATACTGCAGGAGCTGTTATTAATTGTAATCAAGGAAAGGTGACCTTCAATGTTAATGACAAGGAACATACTGTCTATTTCCCCAAGAAGATTGAAAGGACTTATGGACTGAATTCAATTGAACATGTTGAAGGCATTCAAGTTGGAGAAATATATTGTCCCATACCAAGAGAAAAAATTGAAACTATTATGATTGGGACCATTGCTATCAAGGTTGAGGTAACATAATCATTAGTGGGGTACAAAGTTTTGTCTCATATGCAATTGTTTTGGTAGCAAGACTTGATCAACCTTGCTAACAAAAGGATTCCATTGAACAAAACAATGTTTTCATTATGATTATCTCCGTTTATTTCTACCCTTTGCATTTTTAGTTTTTGCTTTCGTTTAGTTTTCTTTGTGTTGTTAGTTGCTTGCATGTTAGAACTTCTGTAGTTCTAGCCTTGTTTTGTCCTTGCGTCGTGTTTCCAAAAGAAAAAAAATCTGTCTGTCAGAAAAATCATTCTTCTATTTCTGAAAAAAGCCCAAAAATAAAGTGTCTCGAAAAATTCCAGAAAATTCATATTATAGTTTTACGTGAAAAAAGGGGCAGAGGAGTACCTAGTAGGTACCAGGGGGGCCCACCAGGCAGGCACACCATGTGGTGGCGCGGCCAGCCCTGGGTGGCGCCATGCCCTGGTGTGGGCCACCCTAGCCCCCCACTACTTCTCTCACCTGCCACTTTCTTCTCTCTCCCGAGTAAGCTCTAGTTCATAGCTCAAAATCGCGTTCTTTCTGTGCTTGCTCTTGATTTCTTCGATCTCCTTGCTCATCCCATCTTTCTTGCTGAAATTTGGAGCAATTGTTCCTTGGTATGTGACTCCTCCCCTTGTCCAAGTAGATTTGTGTTTAGTGGATTATATGTTGAGTATTTTGCTGTTGTAGGTGACTAGTTATGAGAGCTTGTAAGCTTGTTTGATGCTTAGAGATATCGATTTGATGCATGTTTAGGCCTCTTGCAAGTCCCTATGAGTAGAATCCTTTATTATATTTACTTTGCAATCACTTGTTTAATAGGTGTTTAAATTTCAGAATACCAAGCATGAACAACCATACTTTTGGAGAAATATTTGAGAGTGATGCACCTAGGAGGTCGAGGCCCTCAAGAACAGCCTCTCGAGCTAGGCCATCATACAATGAAGATCTCATTGCAACTCGTATTGGAAGTGAAAGGGATGATGGGGATGCTCACCCATCCTCTTTTCCTTGTTTTACTTTCTTACAAGCTGCAGGTATTCTTGATGATTTCTTGCTACTGATTGAGAGGGTTGGCCTAACCTCTTATATGCAAGATGAGAGTGAACAGTACGCTATGCTCACCAAAACTTTTGTTGAGAGTTTCTCATTTACTAACACATCCTATCATTCCACTGTCTCCTTTAAAATCTATGATATGCCCTTCACCATGCCTTTGGAGAGATTTTGCAGTATTGTAGGTGTGCGTATGACAGGGACCATGAAGAAAATTCAAGGGCGACCCGCTCATTTGTTGGAGCTTTACCGAGGGGTGACCAATGATGATGACCGCGTGGCGCAGCGAGGAACGATAAGAAATATCCAACTCCCTGCTCTTAGATACTTTGCATACTTTCTTGCGACTAGTGTATTGGGTAGGGAGAACACTAGTAATATCTCCAACTATCACTTAGCTTTCCTTGTTGCTGCGCTCAACAACGATACTCGGTACAATCTTGGCTCGCTTATTGCTCGCCTCCTAGCTGCTAGGGGGCCTATCTATGGGGGCATCATTGCCTCGCGTATAGTCGATGCATTAGATCTTTCAGTGGCTCCTGATGATGCTATGCTAGCACCATAGAGGCTCGACCTTGTTGCCATGAAAACTCATCAGTTTGTCACTGCTACCTCTGATTTGAACAATATAGTATATAGGATGCTTTTCACTAACGGGGATGAAAGGGAGATCCTTTTGCCATAGCCTGCTTTGTTTAGTGTTGACAGGAGACCGTGGTCGCGCTCCAAGGAGGAGGTGGACGAGCAGCTTCGCTTGCTGGGTTTCCACGAGAAGCACCAGGAGGATGTTCCCTCCTATGATTACTCCGCATATTACAGAGGGGCGTACTCGGGCTTGCACCAGGACGAGGGTACCTCCTCGTCGTACCCTGGTGACACTTCATCCTGGCCAGCTTGGGATTGATACCCACTTAGGCCAAAAGCCTAAGCTTGGGGGGAGGTACGCCGACACCGCACTCATGTCCATATCATGTTGCGTTGGTACTTTGTATATTCATGTTTTCATTCTCTTTTTAGTTTTCGTTCTTCTTTGCTTTTGCTTTCTAAAAACACAAAAAGACCAAAAATATTTTTGTTGTTTCTCTTTGGCTTGCTTCTTCTTTTTGCCTTGGTTTGCTTTTTCCCTTTTTGCTTTGTTTGAACTATTCGAAAAATCCAAAAAGATTTTGCTTTGCTTGTTTTTCTCTTTTGGTTCTTATTTAAAAATCGAAAACACCAAAAATATTTGTCGTTCTTCTTTGGTTTTTGCGAGTTTGCTACAGGGTTCGGCAGTTCTCAGTGGATTATTGGTTTCATATTATTATTCAAGCCACACAAGTGAGGAGGAATAATGAGGATCAATGACAACTTGAGGCATGGTAAGAGGCTGGTAACGAACTCTATTTGTTTTCATTTTTGTACATATACTCAACTTTGTGAGCTTGCTTAGTCCGTTCATGTAGAGTGTATGTTTTCTTTGGATGCTTAATAGTTTTTGCTTTCTTATGATTAGCTCCAGCTCGCTAATAATTTGTAGCATGTCTCATGAATATTTGCTTGCATTACTATATTCATAAATTGGTATGACACCGTGGTATCCTCCTTTGAATGTTTCATTTGATTGACTTGGCACATGCTCACGCATGCTCATGACTGTAATAGTCAGTTAAGCCTCGATGAATTATTTTGACTTAAGGATCTTGAATCACTTTCATGCCATGAGTAGTCCAGTTTTGTTGCAAGCATGATAATGACAGCTATTGCTCTCTCATTTGTCGCTCCCTCACTTTTGCTAGCCTTCAATTCCACTGAGTGTTTTACTCATGTTTCCAACTCCCTAAACCAAATATTTCCAAAGTTTCCACCATATCTACCCATTAGCATCATTTGCTACTTCCATGCATATTCAATATGCCTTGTTTTCTTCTGAATAAAATGTTTGCTTGTTATGAGAAAGTTAGTTAGTAAAGCTCTCACGAACTTGATGGCACACTTTATTTTCTTGCACTTAATAAACCTGAACCGTTGCGTCCTTCTTTGTTGTGCATATGCTTGCGCTTTATGAGTTGGAGTTAGCAGAACTATGTATCATGGGGACCGCTTTCAACACTTCATAGGTACTTTGTACCTAGTTGATATCATGTCTTTTGCTTATGGATCCCGGCGGCGTGAAATAAAAGTGGAACTTGAAGATCATGGAGTTCGTATGTATGTTAGAGAAACGCCTGGGCCGCTAGCCTAAGCCATGCCTAATCATGGTGGAAACTTGCAGAATAACCATAATGAGCATTCTATGAAGCATCCTCAATAAAAATCTATGCACATAGTAAATAAAAAGATCGCTGAGATGCTCATTGTCTGCTTGCCTTGTCGTTTTGATCATGGGATAACTCCCGTGTCATGTGCAAGGGGTACCCCGTTGGCGGTTCTCTATGATACGTATATACTTACAATGACAAGAGCTTATTTGTGACTGAAGTTGAGTAGCATGAGGATCGGTCTTCATAAGTAAGGGGCATGAGACTTCAATTTATACCTTGTCAAGCATATCCTCTTAGTTTTGTCACTTTCACCTTAACCACATTAAAGATGCTTATGATAGGGGCAATGAGAGCTCAAAGCTAACGAGTACCATACTTTCAGCATTTGGAAGCCTTTCAAAATTATTCAAAACCTTTTTCTTCCACTTGTTGAGTCTCCACATATTCTCTGAGCACCTTCTTGAGAGCATAGTTGTCATTCTTTGTGTTTGTTCCAATACTTGATTATTTGTGTTATGACTTTGATGCTTGTATCTTTGATATCTTTACTTCTAGTCATCACTTGAACTTCAGAGGTGCCTTGGCATTCATAATCAAAGGCAAGCGAGATACCACTCTATCATACCTTTCTATGAGCATTGTAATGTTGCTTATGTTTGTGCTTCATGCTACTTATTATTCTTGAGTTGGAATCTCTTCGTATCTTGCAATAACTATTAAGTAGACTCAGTTGCATACTCTTTATTATGAATTGTCTAGGTAGTTGATCACATTGCTGAGAATATTTACATCATATGAAGCAAATGTGTTCGTGAATGTTCTTTTATCGCACTCAGTTTTCAACTGAATTGCTTGAGGACAAGCAATAAGCTAAGCTTGGGGGGAGTTGATACGTCCAAAGCGTATCTACTTTCCCGAACACTTTTGCTATTGTTTCTCCTCTATACTTGTGTGATTTGGATGCAACTAATGCGAACTGACGCTGTTTTCAGCAGAATTGCCTTGGTGTCTACTTTTTGTGCAGAAAATTAACTATCAGGAAAAATCACAGAAAATATGCCAAAAATCCTATTTTACCCGAAGACTCCAGGAGCCAGAATACGAGACGGAGAAGAGCCCTGGGGTGGCCACACCACCTGCTGGCGCGGGCCAGGCCAGGCCAAGGAGCACCTTAATTGCTAGTAGTTCCCTAGAGGCCCCGCTGCAAACGGGCTGGTAGGACAAAAGATGTTGTGCAAGTTCTCATTGCGAGCACGTATGACTATATATGGAACACATTCCTAGGATTGTCTAGTACTTGGATGCTTTATCTTATTTATCTGCAATTGACCTATGTTCTGATTGCTATGTGAATTGTCTTGTCCATGCAACGCCCATCCATCCATCCCTATGCCTACCGCACTCAAATCCCACTGTTACTGCTTGTGTTACTACTGTCTTTGCTTTACTACTGCTGTTATTTTACTATTCCTACTACAAAACTATTGCTACTGATAAACTGCTGTGAGCAAGATTGTTTCCAGGTGCAGCTGAATTGACAACTCAGTTGTTAAGGCTGATAAATATTCTTTGGCTCCCCTTGTGTTGAATTAGTAAATTGGGTTTCACTTCCCTCGAAAATACTGCGATACACCCCCTATACGTGTGGTTCATCAGGTCTCAAATATGGCCTCAGCAAAGTCATAGAAAGTTGCAGAGCAGCGGTGGTATCCAGTCATCCAAGTCATAGTCCTGGCTTGGTTAGTCCCAAAAACAACTGTGGCGTAAAACTGCTGCACAAGGGTGTTGTAGTCTTCACGGAGCTCCATCAAGTTGAATAGCCCTAACTTCTCACTAATCCACAGTGCATCCGAGAAGTAGGAGCTCTTCCTCATCTGTTGAACACTAAGGTACTTATGGGGGCACACAGGTGATCTCTTGAGCATGCTGTAAATGTCTTTCATGAAGACAGCTTGCTCCTTCCTCCAATAGCATGGGTCCTCGCTGTTGCGAGGTAATGCATAGAAAGCAGTCTTACACAGCTCACAGTACTCCTGCTTTGACATGCAGGCCAAAGACTGAAGGTTGTCGTATTTTGCCCTCTCGGCACGCTTCTCTTCCTCAGCCCTTTCCTACTCCCTCCTCATATAGGCTGCATTACGGGCCTGCTGTCTTTGGTTGGACAAGGGCACAATGTACTGACCCTCAGACTCATCATAGATAGGATCCGCTCTCTTCATCTTGGCCTTGGTGCGAGGAGGACGACGAGAGCCAGAACCTGTGAACAACAACGAGGGAGATAGCATGGACGTAAGTATATATGTCCCAAGGAGGCAACACATGACCATAGAGGCATTGCAAGATATGTTTGATCCAAACCACACCAGAGACTCTATGGTCCACACCGGAGTCTCCGGTCGGGAGACTCGGGAGAAGACCAGGGAGGCTCTAGTAGTGTTGAATCCAATAGATTGGGCAGGGTAACAAGGGTAAAGTGCTCGTGTGCATGCAAACAAGAGATTCCCGTGGGCAAAAATAGTACCAATCCTCAAAAACAAAGCAAGGGATGAACCCTAGGTGAGAAAATAGGAGGAGAGGTACTAGATCTGTCCATGGGATTGATTCCACCATTGGGAATCAGCCAATGGTGGAGAGGAGAAGATTGGCCGGCGGCACGATGGATCCCGGGGGCTTCTTGACCTCCGGGGAGGAGATTTGGGAGTGGAGGCGATGGGGTAGAGGAGGGAGGACGGGGGGTGGATGAATGTTTCAGCTCACCCCGTCCTCCCTCTAAGTGGCCAGAAACCATCCGGACCAAAGACTTCGGCCTACACCGGAGACTCCGGTGTGAGCACACCGGAGACTCCGGTCCTCCTCGACTAAAAACTCAAAGATTTGTGTATGGGGACATATATTAGATAGAGAGAGTTTACAGGACCAGAAAGAGGCTTGGGTTAAGATGACCTACTATGAAGAATCAAAGAGACCACAGAAATCCATTCAAATGTTAATTAACGCGCCAAATAAACCCCAGCTAAGAACCAACTCTTCAATGAGAAGAGGGTGGTGGCCAAGGCCACCATGTAAGAGGTTGTGGCATGACACTGCGAAGAACGACCCTTAGGTTCATGGCCAATACTCATCAATGAAGCTTACATACCACAAAATGATATTAAGAGGATTGAATTTCTTAATATTGGCATTATGGGGGGAGGGATAGTCCAATGTATTAGGACTGCACCCCCCTATCTCCATGCTTGCACCTAAACCAAACAAGGGTCAAGATATAGGTGTGTATGCAAGGTGATCAAGTCAAGCTCCTAGAATCTACGATATTTAGTTCATTCCTCAAATAACAAAACCTTGCTTCATCAAGTGGCTTCATGAAAATGTCGGCAAGTTGGTCTCTGGTTGACACACAGGAAAGCTAAATATCACCTCGAGCAACATGATCTCTAATGAAGTGATGATGAATCTCAATATGCTTTGTCCTTGTATGATCCACTGGGTTATAGGCAATCTTGATAGCACTTTCATTATCACATAGAAGAGGCACTTTGTCACAATGGAAACAATATTCCTTTAAAGTTTGCCACATCCATGGCAATTGTGTACAAGCACTAGCAGCTGCCACATACTCGGCTTCGGCGGTGGAGAGAGATATAAAATTTTGCTTCTTAGAAGACCAACACACCAAGGACTTCCCAAGGAATTGGCAAGCCCCGGAGGTTGATTTCCTATCATCCTTGTCACCAGCCCAATCCGAATCCGTGTATCCACACAGAGACAAACTTGAGCCCCTAGGATACCAAATACCAAAGTTTGGGGTATGAACCAAATATCGAAAGATTCTCTTGACTGCCATCAAATGGATTTCTTTAGGAGCCGCTTGATATCTTGCACACACTCCTACACTCAACACAATATCGGGTCTAGATGCACAAAGGTAAAGCAAAGAGCCAATCATGGACCGGTATACCTTTTGATCCACATCTTTACCATTTGGGTTTAGTTCAAGACGAGTCTTTGTTCCCATTGGAGTGGGAGCTCCATTTAGTTCTTTCATGTTGAATCTTTTGAGCATATCCTGAGTATACTTGGCTTGGTTGAAGAATGTTCCTTCTCTCACTTGCTTGATCTCAAAACCAAGAAATACTCTTAATTCTCCCATCATACACATCCTGAACCTGTCAGTCATAAGCTTTGAGAATTCATCATTAAAAGCCTTGTTAGATGAGCCAAAGATAATATCATCTACATAAATTTGGCATACAAAAAGTTCCCCATTGACCTTCTTAGTAAAAAGAGTGGGATCAATTTTCCCAACCTCAAACCCACGATCTAACAACAACTCTCTAAGGTGCTCATACCACGTGTGTGGGGCTTGTTTGAGCCCATAGAGTGCCTTATCGAGTTTGTAGACGTGGTTTGGAAAGTTGGGATCCTCAAACCCTGGGGGTTGCTTCACATATACCAACTCATGCAATGGACCATTAAGAAATGCACTTTCTACATCCATTTGTTGTAATTTAAATTTATAATGTGCCGCATAAGCAAGAAGGATACGGATGGACTCAAGGCGAGCCACGGGTGCATAAGTCTCTCCATAATCAATGCCTTCAATTTGAGAAAACCCTTGTGTAACCAATCTTGCCTGGTTCCTCACCACAATTCAATGCTCATCTTGCTTCTTCTTGAAAATCCACTTGGTGCCTATAACATTGCGGCAATCTTTTGGCTTTTCAACTAACTTCCCTACTTTGTTTCTCTCAAAGTTGTTGAGGTCTTTGTGCATTGCATCCAACCAATCCAAATCTTCAAGCGCTTCCCATACTTTATTTGGTTCCACCATGGAAATGTGTGCTTAATGCTCACCAAAGTTCTTCAGTTGAGCTCGAGTAGATATCCCTCTTCTTAGATCTCCTACCACATTCTCAAGAGTGTGGTCTCTTAGTTCCAATATTCTATCCATTCTAGCTTGGCGATGAGTTTTGATATCCTTGTTGTTTCTTGGGGGGATCACTTCATCATTTTGGTCCTCGTCTTGACCATCACCTTGACCTTGATCATCAATGGAATTATTCTCTTCTACAAGAGGTTAGTTTGACCTTGGTCTTGATCGAACATACTTCTAGATAGGCATTGAGTAGTCCTTATGGCAGATTCTATAGATCTTCCTTGTGTATTAGCCTTAGGACCACTGGACATTCTAGAAAAGGGATACTCAAGCACATCTTGGCTAGAGGTTTATACTTGATCAACAGGTCGAGGGTCCACATCTTGTCTTTGGCATGGGTCATTATCCTCCTCGATAGGAGCTTGTTGATGTTGTGAAGATGAGGGCTCCACTTGAGTAGAGCATAGTTCTTCTCGAACTGCCATAAGGGGTTCCTCAACAGGGCGGATGAACCCCGCACCCATTCTTCCTATGGCATTACATCATCTACATCACAAACATCAACATGCCCCGCTTGGGGACCATCATATTCCTCAAAGACCACACTACAAGATTCTAGGAAAGTTCCGGAGAGCTTGTCATAGACTCTATAAGTGTGGAATTCGAAACCATAACCAACAAAAATACCCTAAAATGCTTTGGAATCAAACTTGGACAAACGAATACCCTTAATGCGATAGAAACACTTACAACTGAACACCTAGAAGTACGAAACATTGGGCTTGTTACCGGCAAGAATTTCATATGGAGTCTTGATCAATTCTTTTTGAAGGTAGAGACAGTTTGATGCATCGCATGTGGTGGAGATTGCTTCAGCCCAAAAATTGTATGGAGATTTAAACTGCACCAACATGGTCCTTGCCATATTAATAAGAGTCCGGTTCTTCCTCTCAGCTACACCATTTTGTTGAGGGGTATATGCAGTGGGGTATTGATGTTTTATACCCTCATCACTGAGAAATCCATTCAATGTGTAGTTCTTGAACTCGGTACCGTTGTCACTTCTTATTGTCAAAACTGGGACATTGTGTTGACGTTGGTCCATGTTGATGAAGTCAATGAAGTTCTCTTGGGTCTCACTTTTCAGCTTGAATAAATATACCCAAGTGTATCTTGAGTACTCATCAACAATCACCAAACAATATTTCTTCCCACAAAGGCTTGCATGAGATGGAGGACCAAATACATCCACATGAAGGAGCTCCAAGATCCTCTTGGACTTGATGTAGTTCTTAGGCTTGTGGGGAGAATCATGCATCATTCCTTCAACACATGCCCTGCAAACACGATCTTTGGCAAAGCAAACATTTTCTTTTAGTCCAACAATATGACCATCCTTATGGAGGCTTTGCAAAGTTCTCATGTTGACATGGGATAGACGGCGATGCCATAGCCAACCCACATCGGCCTTTCCGAATAAGCACATCGGACTTGTAGTGGTTTTCCCCGAGAAGTCCACCACATACAAGTCATTCTCGACGTACCCAACAAAAGCGACCTTTAGAGACTTTCTCCACATGAGGATCACAATATCATTATCAATAAAGATGGCAAAGCCCATCTTTCTAAGAGCACAGACTGAAAGTAAATTATAGCCTAGGGTCTCAACAAGCGTGACATCCACGAGGGTGATATCGTGTGCAACCACAACTTTGTCGAAACCCATTACCTTAGACTTTGACTTGTCGGCATATGTCACGGATATTTGATCAATATTGGGTCTCAACTCCTTGACACAACAAGCGCTTCCGGTCATATGACTTGTGCATCCACTATCAAGCACCCATTTTGACCCTTCGGAAGCATAGGTCTACAAAAGATCAAACTAGTTTTTAGGTACCCATTTTTCGATGAGTCCTCTTTTGTTAGCAACAAGGGTCCTGGGAACTCAAATAGACCAAGCAATATAACCATCATATGGTCCAACATATTGTGCATACACATCACCATAATAATCACGCATTAAAACATAGTGAGGGTTAGCACACCCTGCAAAATCATCATGAGACATAGTTTTGCCATTTGTGGTCTTACTTCCCACAATGACCTTGTTCTTTTCTTGAGCGAGCTTGGCCTTTTTCTTCTTGTTGTTCTTTTTCTTCTTGGCTTTAGAGATAAAACCAATGCCCCCTTTTTCACCATTTGACCTTTGCTTTCTCAAGAGATCATCAATAGACTTGTTTCCTCTGGGAAAGAAGGTCTTAGCTAGCTTCCCCTTCAACCTAGAATGTTCTTCAAGTGTATTTGTACAACTAGAAGGAATGAACGTACTAGGTGAGGGAGTATTGATCAATTGATTTTGAAGCTTTCACGAGACTTTGTGAATGACAAGAGTTCACTTTCCAAGGCCTTGTGAGCCTTGTCAACTGTCCTAAAGTCCTCGGCAAGTTTTTCATGAACAACATCAAACTCAATCTTGTCATTTTTAGCCTTTTTATATTTAGGAATAGCATGATCACGTTCCTTGATGATTTTATTAATAACGAGATCATTTGCTTCATCAAGACCCTCTAGTTTAGTTTCAAGACATATTCTAGTTTCTTGTTCTTCTTCTAGAGCATTATTTAGAGCTTCTACCTCAATCATGTGCTCTCTTCCTAATTGACATCTCTCATCTAGAAGTTCTTGTGTGTGTGCAAGTTGATTTAAGAGGTCCACAACATTTTTCTTGTGTTCCCCTTGCAAGTTGTTCATGAACACATCAAAAGTAACTAATTCCTTTTTGACCTCAAGAGATAACACATCATCAAAATCATCATTGATTAAGGAGGTGGAGTGCGATGATGATAATACCTCTGTTCCTCTTGCCATAAGGCAAATGACGTTCTTGCTGGAGATATTCTCATTTGGAGAATCGAAGAGTGAGAATGAAGGGGTAGAGGTAGTGGCAAGATCTACCACACCACTTGATGTATCCTCTTATTCATCTTCATCATCATCATCGGAGGAGAACTCTTCATGTGTGATCAAGACAATTTCTCTCGGCTTCTTGTTGTTGAATTTCTTTTGATGAAGGGTTTCTTGTAGGGAGCTTTGGAGGTCTTCTTCAACACAAGTTTACCCCCATGATCTTCTCTTTTCTCATAGGGACAATCTGCAACAAAGTGATAGCGGTCACCACAATTGAAGCAAGTTCTCAACTTGGACCCATTATCTCTTCTTCCATTGGGGTTGCTTCTGCGTTGCATTTCCATCTTGGCCTTGGCGGGATCTTTCCAAAAGTTTCTTGCATAGAAGGCCATGTATTCACTATGAGCAACATTGACATCTTCAGGGTGGCTCATTTAAAGTCCCTCATCACTTCCTTCATCTTCATCATACTCCACAACCTTGGCCTTCAAGGCAATATTTATACCACTACTCATTCCAATGGCACGAGCAAGGGCGTCTTTGGCATTCTTGGCAGCAACCTTGAAGGTGGCCATATCTTGCATCACTTCATTGGAGGTCATGAGATGGTAGTTGTGTCTTCCTTGGAGACTCTTCAAGTCAGTAGGCTCGAAGGGCATGAGTGCACTCACATACTTCCTCTTGATCCAAGCATCATCAATGTGAGAGGCACCAACATTCCTGAAGGTGGTGGCTGTGGATTTGAGTCTTCGATACATGTCTTTATGATCCTCACCATCCTTCATGAAGAAACCTTTGGACTCATTTCTTAAGGCATCATATCTATTTCTTCTCATACTCTCATTGCCAACAAACAAATCAATGAGAGCATCCCAAGCTTCCTTGGCGGTGTTGTAGTGCTCAATGTGGGGAAAATCAATTGGCCCCATTCCACGTTGGATCATGTGCAAGACAGTCGCATTGAGTTGGCTATTGACCACTTCTCTTCTAGTCAAGTTGGTTGGATCCTCAATTTTGAGTCCTTCTTCAATAATATTCCACAAATCAATGCAAGAGCTGTGCACATGAGATTTCATTAAAACTTTCCATTGAGCAAAAGTATGTGCAGCTAACTTAGTTGGGTCTCCTCTATTATTTATATGTGGGTGAGGGATAGGAGGTGCTCTTCCTTCCCATCACCCTTTTTGGTGGTGGAGTTAGTGGAATTATGTTCATCCCCTGCCACGTCCTCCAAAGGCTTAGCCGGAGCATTAGTCTTTGGGTTAGGTGGTGTTTCCTCTTAAGATGGAGGAGGTGAGCTTTGCTTATCCCTAACAAGTTGCTCAACGAGTTGGCGCAACTGTTGGATTTCGTTTCCTAGGGTAGAGCTCAAGCTTGTTTCCAACTTCTTGAGATCTACCATGGTCACCGAATGGCTATCCTCACTTTCTCCATCCTCTGTGTTCCCCATAATCTCTTAGGTGGTTAAGCCCGAATAAAGAGCCGAGGCTCTGATACCAATTGAAAGGATCATATGGGCACCTAGAGGGAGGGTGAATAGGTGCTACTCCAAATTTTACTCTTTTTCAATTTAGGGTTTGACACAAAAGGTAAATTCTCTAGATTATGCAACTAAGGTGAATTTACCTATATGTCAACCTAGCACAAGTACTAAGCAAGAACTAGATAAGTAAAGTGTGGTAAAGGATAGAAGTAACCAAAGTGGAGCACTGAGAGACACAAGGATTTGTTTCCCGTAGTTCCTTCCTTTTGAGGGGAAGTATGTCTACGTTTGGAGAGCAGGTGGTTTCAAACCACCAACGCCAGAAGAGGCCTCCCTTGTTCTCCGATGAACCTCACCCCAACGGGTTCGATTCACCTCTTCTACTATACGGAAACCTTCGAGGTGGAAGCCGGCACCTTTACAACGAGTTCAGGGTACACATCCACAACTTAATTGGAGGCTCCCAAATACAAGCGAGCTATCAAACAATCAAAGACAAGCTTGTAAGAACCAAATCAAAAGCTAGGGTTTCCAAAGAAACACTAGAGCATGGGGGCCCTCAAGTGAATGAGGGGGAAATGAAGATCTCTCTTGGCGAAGCTGTAGATCATGGCCTCCTCCTTTGATTCTCCAAATATCAATGACTTTGGATGGTTGGATGAAGAGATCTTGTTGATTTGGTGGCTCACTTGGGCATGGTGTTCTTGTGGTGGACGAGCAACTAGAGGAAGGGGATAAGGTCCTCTATTTATAGCCCTTCACTCCACTGAACCGTTTTCTGACCATTGGAGAAAAGTCAGACCGGAGACTCTGGTCTGCACACCGGAGACTCCGGTCTACACCGAAGAATCTGGTCAACCTCCAGACCAGCCTCCGGACCGTCAAACAGAATGACCCAGGCCGTCTGTGAGCCAAGTGGACCGGAGACTCCGGTCCCTCTACACCGGAGACTCCGGTCTGAGTCAAGGACCGGAGACTCTAGACCTTCCTCCGGACCAAGCTCCGGACCACCTCTCTGGCTGACCCAGGCAGGAAACAGGAACTCCCTCCGGAGACTCCTGGGGAAACTCCAAACCACACCGGAGACTCCGGTCTAGGCAGACCGGAGACTCCGGTCTGGAATTCCTAGGAGACAAGTAAATATGCAGGGAATGTTCCACAGGCCAAGGGTCATTTTCACTTTCTAAAATATCAACTTGTAGACAATAGCAAACTATAAATAGGCTCTACTTATGGTTAATGAACACCCAAAGTGATTATGACAGTAAATGTCCTTTCCCGCGTTGTGTGCACGCGCGGTTTGAACAAATTGAACCATTTAAGACTATTATGTACAACAGAAGCTCTGCTTGTACCTGATATTCTGGTATTTTCATAGTGACATAGTCTTACTTTAGGTGATAGACGACTTGTCAATTTCGATTTGCAATGGAATGCCTGCTAGGTGATACCATGTTTCCTAAAATAAAAACAAACAAATTAGACGATTTAAGTTTTATGCCTCGAGCTGTTTCTGATCATCGTCAGGAATTTGTTCTAGGGGGCTCTGCTCCTACTCCATATATTGGGTATCTTCATAGTGACACATGCACAATTTAGGCGATATCTGAGGAGACACTCGTATTTAGGCGATATTTTGTGTACTTTAATCTGAAGGTCCAGTTGTCAAATTGTATTTTCAATGGAATCCATGCTAGGTGATTGTACCAACTGACAACAAACTCTGCAAAATATTCATGCAAAACTGATGTTGCTGGATAAGTGGTCGGAATCAGTAGTGGTGAATATCAAGGAAGAAGAAGAGACGGAAATGTAGATGATCAGAACTAGGTGGGTGGCAACGGCGAGTGGCTAGTCCTTTTATCCCAGGATGGGAGTACTTGGACTCTAAAAAATGGCTACAGATCATTGAGATTTACATTGCCATCTTTGGAGGGTGTCGGAATTACTGCATTCAACAACGGGTGGCTATCGCCCATTTCCGAATTTGCTTACAGGTTCAACATGGCAGAACTTGAGCTCCTGAAGGTACAACTCCCACATAGACCGCGGGAGGTGTGGAAGACCTTGGAGTACGACCTCTTAACGGTGTTCGACAAGGAAATCACATTCATTAGATGCCTAGAAGACAAGGAATGGACAGTCTTCGCGACGACTTCCTATGGCCGGAGAAGTATGTCGACGCCGTCTTCACCTCCAGCTACCATTCAAACAAACCGCAATGCATTTATGCGGTCACTGAACCAAGCGGCGACGTGCGTGTTTGGGAGCCGTCCATTTGGGGTGAGTCATGGTGTCATATAGCATGTAAAATCCCATTCAAAATTGTGCTTACTGACTGTAAGTAACACGCAGGTACCCACGCATCCCCGCGCATCATTCCAGCTCCGGTGATCGAAGATGCAGTAGCAGATGCTGAACTTGGGACACGACGCTGGTTCCTGGCACCTCTCGGAGGCGAAACGAAACATGATGTTGAACTCATGTGGATTCATACCAGGGGAGCACTAAACAGCGTTGGTGATACAGTAGAACATATGGGGACACAACTTTCATACCCATCGCTGCGGTGTCACATTTTCTCAAGGTCCGCATGCCCATCCAAAGACCCAGTAGAGCAAGTCTGGAGCAGAGTCAACAATCTAAAGGGACAATCTGTGTTTCTTGGGATCAACTATCCTTTCTTTGTCAAATCCCCTGGAGTTGTTGAACATGTAATTTCTCAGGCAACCCTGGCTCCTGATGCTGATACTGCTACTGCTGGTGGTGGTGGTGGTAAGGGAGCTAACGAAGAACTAGTTGCTGCTGCTCCCGGTGAAGCTGATGAAATATTTGGTGATGCTGCTGCTGGTGAAGCTGACAAAATACTTGGTAATGCTGCTGCTGGTGAAGCTGACCAAATACCTGCTGATGCTGCTGCTGGTGAAGCTGACGAAATACCTGCTGAGGCTGCTGCCGGAGTCCAGGAAGAACATGTTGGTATTGTTGTTGAGGTGCCAGCACTTCTAGTGTTTATAGCAGACTGTGTGTTTGCTACACACTCACGCGCCTATCATGTTGACACTCTAGATCCGACCTGTAGCCGAATCCACGTCGGGGGGAGAGGGCCTACAATTGGCTCATCAGTGGGGTCGTACGATTTGATGGAGAATGACAGACGGCCAAACGCAGTATTCTGGTTCGTTCCAACGATACCACCAGCTCCAGGGACCTAGTGCTCATACTGGAAGATCCGATGAACCATTTGTCTTTATCTTTATCTTTAGTTACGCTTATTTGTGTAAAGACTAAGTTGTGCTTATTTGTGTAAGACTAAGTTAGGCCTAACTGCATAATATTCAGTGAAGCCCAACTTTTCTTTCCACGCCCATAACAGCAGAATTGCAACATAGAACAGACAAAGGTAATGTGCATACTAGGCATTTTTTCTCAAGATAACAACCACTTCAAGTAAATGATACATGGTGTACGCATTTGAATGCATCACTAGAATGTGCCACCTATTGATGATTGATGACATGGATCTAGCTTTTCTGCGTGTATTGCATTGAATCACTCATTGATTTGTTCACATATTTTTTGGTAATGGCTGATGAACTCTACTCTCTTGGTAACATGCTTCGTCAGCGAGCACTTGTTGATGCAATTCAAAGTACAAAACATGGTCGTCATCATCATTCCATTTAGGTTCTCTATGTTTCGTCATCACGGAGCTACTAATTTCAAATGAAAATCTAGTAAACAACGTATGTGTACATTGTTAGAGTATGCTACGGACACGGTACATACATGTTTTTCTACAATCACAAGAAGAAAACTTGATGCATTTTCACCTTGTTGGCATTGTGCTGAACTGGGTGGATGTGGCTTTGGGGTTCGGAGAGGAAGGCGCCATGGCTGGTGCGTGTGCGACCACGGCGACGGCGAGCTCGGATGCTGGAGGAGGCCAACTGGACCAAGCATGGTCGGCATGGTGACATATCTCACCCAGGAATGAATTCCCGTCCCTGCGCCGTGCCATGGGTGCGGCCATGGTGAGGGCGAGCTCCGATTCGGGATGGGGAGGAGAGCGGGGCCGAGCAGGTTCGTCCAAGTCCTAGCTCCACGCCCTGGCCGCGACCACAGATTTTCACCCCGGAGGAAGAAGAAGACACGTAAAGGATGCATGCGCCAACGCTGCAAGCCTACATGGCAGCCTAGATGGCAGCCACGACGGCAGCGACATAACAGCGAAAGCTGACAGGGGGGCCCAACTTGACAGGCGTTAGCCTGATATTTTGAATTGAAACATAAAGTTGAATTCATGCCCAAAAAGACCCTCTAAGTATTTGGCATGCCAAGTTTGGGCAACGCAGCTAATTGTAAGCAACTTGGGTACCGCGTTGCCTAGGCACCCCAACTTTCGGGCCGCAAAATGATATCCTCATGGTGGAGAGTATGGATGCACTCAAAGGTGTCCATATTTCATATGAAGTTTTTTTCACAACTTTACCGGAGGAGAAGTCCCTACGGTGTGGATTTTATATTAATCAACGAAAAGAACAATAAAACCTAGATAAACATAAGGGGAAGAAAATGAAAGAAAATAAAGATAAATTGAAAAGTCAATCTGAGAAAACATCACCTTAAGTCGGCAATGGTTGTAGCCCGGGGCTAAAACTAGCTTGACACAGGCAATTGAGTGCAAGTTGAAGCGCTAACTAAAAAATATCCAGACCTACCATCTATGGTGGAAAGATTGATAGCACTTTCATTATCACATAGAAGAGGCACTTTGTCACAATGGAAACAATATTCCTTTAAAGTTTGCCTCATCCATAGCAATTGTGTATAAGCACTAGCAGCTGCCACATACTCGGCTTCGGCGGTGGAGAGAGATATAAAATTTTGCTTCTTAGAAGACCAACACACCAAGGACTTCCCAAGGAATTGGCAAGCCCCGGAGGTTGATTTCCTATCATCCTTGTCACTAGCCCAATCCGAATCCGTGTATCCACACAGAAAGAAACTTGAGCCCCTAGGATACCAAATACCATAGTTTGGGGTATGAACCAAATATCAAAAGATTCTCTTGATTGCCATCAAATGGATTTCTTTAGGAGCCGCTTGATATCTTGCACACACTCCTACACTCAACACAATATCGGGTCTAGATGCACAAAGGTAAAGCAAAGAGCCAATCATGGACCGGTATACCTTTTGATCCACATCTTTACCATTTGGGTTTAGTTCAAGACGAGTCTTTGTTCCCATTGGAGTGGGAGCTCCATTTAGTTCTTTCATGTTGAATCTTTTGAGCATATCTTGAGTATACTTGGCTTGGTTGAAGAATGTTCCTTCTCTCACTTGCTTGATCTCAAAACCAAGAAATACTCTTAATTCTCCCATCATAGACATCCTGAACCTGTCAGTCATAAGCTTTGAGAATTCATCATTAAAAGCCTTGTTAGATGAGCCAAAGATAATATCATATACATAAATTTGGCATACAAAAAGTTCCCCATTGACCTTCTAGTAAAAAGAGTGGGATCAATTTTCCCAACCTCAAACCCACGATCTAACAACAACTCTCTAAGGTGCTCAAACCACGTGTGTGGGGCTTGTTTGAGCCCATAGAGTGCCTTATTGAGTTTGTAGACGTGGTTTGGAAAGTTGGGATCCTCAAACCCTGGGGGTTGCTTCACATATACCAACTCATGCAATGGACCATTAAGAAATGCACTTTCTACATCCATTTGTTGTAATTTAAATTTATAATGTGCCGCATAAGCAAGAAGGATACGGATGGACTCAAGGCGAGCCACGGGTGCATAAGTCTCTCCATAATCAATGCCTTCAATTCGAGAGAACCCTTGTGTAACCAATCTTGGCTTGTTCCTCACCAGAATTCAATGCTCATCTTGCTTGTTCTTGAAAATCCACTTGGTGCCTATAACATTGCGGAAATCTTTTGGCTTTTCAACTAACTTCCCTACTTTATTTCTCTCAAAGTTGTTGAGGTATTTATGCATTGCATCCAACCAATCCGAATCTTCAAGCGCTTCCCATACTTTCTTTGGTTCCACCATGGAAATGTGTGCTTGATGCTCACCAAAATTCTTCAGTTGAGGTCGAGTAGATATACCTCAATTAGATCTCCTACCACATTCTCAAGAGTGTGGTCTCTTAGTTCCAATATTCTATCCATTCTAGCTTGGTGATGAGTTTCGATCTCCTTGTTGTTTCTTGGGGGATCACTTCATCATTTTGGTCCTCGTCTTGACCATCACCTTGACCTTGATCATCAATGGAATTATTCTCTTCTACAAGAGGCGTAGTTTGACCTCGGTCTTGATCAAACATACTTCTAGACAGGCATTGAGTAGTCCTTATGGCAGATTCTATAGATCTTCCTTGTGTAATAGCCTTAGGACCACTGGACATTCTGGAAAAGGGAGACTCAAGCACCTCTTGGCTAGAGGTTTCTACTTGATTAACAGGTTGAGGGTCCACAGCTTGTCTTTGTCATGTGTCATTATCCTCCTCGATAGGAGCTTGTTGATGTTGTGAAGATGAGGGCTCCACTTGAGTAGAGCATAGTTCTTCTTGATCTGCCATAAGGGGTTCCTCAACAGGGCGGATGAACCCTGCACCCATTCTTCCTATGGCATTACATCATCTACATCACAAACATCAACATGCCCCGCTTGGGGACCATCATATTCTTCAAAGACCACAATACAAGATTCTATGAAAGTTCCGGAGAGCTTGTCATAGACTCTATAAGTGTGGGATTCGAGACCATAACCAACAAAAATACCCTAAAATGCTTCCGAATCGAACTTGGACAAACAAATACCCTTAATGCGATAGAAACACTTACAACTGAACACCCAGAAGTATGAAACATTGGGCTTGTTACCGGTAAGAATTTCATATGGAGTCTTGATCAATTCTTTTTGAAGGTAGAGACAGTTTGATGCATGGCATGTGGTGGAGATTGCTTCAGCCCAACAATTGTATGGAGATTTAAACTCCACCAACATGGTCCTTGCCATATTAATAAGAGTCCGGTTCTAACTCTCAGCTACACCATTTTGTTGAGGGGTATATGCAGCGGAGTATTGATGTTTTATACCCTCATCACTGAGAAATCCATTCAATGTGTAGTTCTTGAACTCGATACCATTGTCACTTCTTATTGTCAAAACTGGGACATTGTGTTGACGTTGGGCCATGTTGATGAAGTCAATGAAGTTCTCTTGGGTCTCACTTTTCAGCTTGAAGAAATATACCCAAGTGTATCTTGAGTACTCATCAACAATCACCAAACAATATTTCTTCCCACCAAGGCTTGCATGAGATGGAGGACCAAAGAGATCCACATGAAGAAGCTCTAAGATCCTCTTGGACTTGATGTAGTTCTTAGGCTTGTGGGGAGAATCATGCATCTTTCCTTCAACACATGCCCTGCAAACATGATCTTTGGCAAAGCAAACATTTTCTTTTAGTCCAACAATATGACCATCCTTATGGAGGCTTTGCAAAGTTCTCATGTTGACATGGGATAGACGGTGATGCCATAGCCAACCCACATCGTCCTTTCCGAATAAGCACATCGGACTTGTAGTGGTTTTCCCCGAGAAGTCCACCACATACAAGTCATTCTCGATGTACCCAACGAAAGCGACCTTTAGAGACTTGCTCCACATGAGGATCACAATATCATTATCAATAAAGACGACAAAGCCCATCTTTGTAAGAGCACAGATTGAAAGTAAATTATAGCCTAGGGTCTCAACAAGCGTGACATCCACGAGGGTGATATCGTGTGCAACCACAACTTTGTCGAAACCCATTACCTTAGACTTTGACTTGTCGGCATATGTCACGGATATTTGATCAATATTGGGTCTCAACTCCTTGACACAAGAAGCGCTTCCGGTCATATGACTTGTGCATCCACTATCAAGCACCCATTTTGACCCTCCGAAAGCATAGGTCTACAAAAGATCAAACTAGTTTTTAGGTACCCATTTTTCGATGGGTCCTCTTTTGTTAGCAACAAGGGTCCTGGGAACTCAAATAGACCAAGCAATATAACCATCATATGGTCCAACATATTGTCCATACACATCACCATAATAATCACGCATTAAAACATAGTGAGGGTTAGCACACCCTTCAAAATCATCATGAGACATAGTTTTGCCATTTGTGGTCTTACTTCCCACAATGACCTTGTTCTTTTCTTGAGCGGGCTTGGTGTTTTTCTTCTCATTGTTCTTTTTCTTCTTGGCTTTAGAGATAAAACCAATGCCCCCTTTTTCACCATTTGACCTTTGTTTGCTCAAGAGATCATCAATAGACTTGTTTCCTTTGGGAAAGGAGGTCTTAGCTAGCTCCCCCTTCAACCTAGAATGTTCTTCAAGTGTATTTGTACAACTAGAAAGAATGAACGTACTAGGTGAGGGAGTATTGATCAATTGATTTTGAAGCTTTTCACGAGACTTTGTGAACGACCAAAAGTTCACTTTCCAAGGCCTTGTGAGCCTTGTCAAGTGTCCTAAAGTCCTCGGCAAGTTTTTCATGAACAACATCAAACTCAATCCTGTCCTTTTTAGCCTTTTTATATTTAGCAATAACATGATCACGTTCCTTGATGAGTTTATTAATAACAAGATCATTTGCTTCATCAAGACCCTCTAGTTTAGTTTCAAGAGATATTCTAGTTTCTTGTTCTTCTTCTAGATCATTATTTAGAGCTTCTACCTGATTCATGTGCTCTCTTCCTATTTAACATCTCTCATCTAGAAGTTCTTGTGTGTGTGCAAGTTGATTTAAGAGGTCCACAACATTTTTCTTGTGATCCCCTTGCAAGTTGTTCATGAACACATCAAAAGTAACTAATTCCTTTTTGACCTCAAGAGATAACTCATCATCAAAATCATCATTGATTAAGGAGGTCGAGTGCGATGATGATAATACCTCTGTTCCTCTTGCCATAAGGCAAGTTACGTTCTTGCTGGAGATATTCTCATTTGGAGAATCGAAGAGTGAGAATGAAGGGGTAGAGGTAGTGGTAAGAGCTGCCACACCACTTGATGTATCCTCTTCTTCATCTTCATCATCATCATCGGAGGAGAACTCTTCATGTGTGATCAAGACAATTTCTCCCAGCTTCTTGTTCTTGAATTTCTTTTGATGAAGGGTTTCTTGTAGGGAGCTTTGGAGAACTTCTTCAACACAAGTTTACCCCCATGATCTTCTCTTTTCTCATAGGGACAAGCTGCAACAAAGTGATAGTGGTCACCACAATTGAAGCAAGTTCTCAACTTGGACCCATTATCTCTTCTTCCATTGGGGTTGCTTCTGTGTTGCATTTCCATCTTGGCCTTGGCGGGATCTTTCCAAAAGTTTCTTGCATAGAAGGCCATGTATTCACTATGAGCAACATTGACATCTTCAGGGTGGCTCATTGAAAGTCCCTCATCACTTCCTTCATCTTGATCATACTCCATAACCTTGTCCTTCAAGGCAAGATTTATACCACTACTCATTCCAATGGCACGAGCAAGGGCGTCTTTGGCATTCTTGGCAGCAACCTTGAAGGCGGCCATCTCTTGCATCACTTCATTGGAGGTCATGAGATGGTAGTTGTGTCTTCCTTGGAGACTCTTCAAGTCAGTAGGCTCGAAGGGCATGAGTGCACTCACATACTTCCTCTTGATCCAAGCATCATCAATATGAGAGGCACCAACATTCCTGAAGGCCGTGGCTGTGGATTTGAGTCTTCGATACATGTCTTCATGATCCTCACCATCCTTCATGAAGAAACCTTCGGACTCATTGCTTAAGGCATCATATCTATTTCTTCTCATACTCTCCTTGCCAACAAACAAGTCAATGAGAGCATCCCAAGCTTCCTTGGCAGTGTTGTAGTGCTCAATGTGGGGAAAATCCTTTGGCCCCATTCCAGGTTGTATCATGTGCAAGACAGTCGCATTGAGTTGGCTATTGACCACTTCTCTTCTAGTCAAGTTGGTTGGATCCTCAATTTTGAGTCCTTCTTCAATAATATTCCACAAATCAATGCAAGAGCTGTGCACATGAGATTTCATTAAAACTTTCCATTGAGCAAAAGTATGTGCAGCTAACTTAGTTGGGTCTCCTCTATTATTTATATGTGGGTGAGGGATAGGAGGTGCTCTTCCTTCCCATCACCCTTTTTGGTGGTGGAGTTAGTGGAATTATGTTCATCCCCTGCCACGTCCTCCAAAGGCTTAGCCGGAGCATTAGTCTTTGGGTTAGGTGGTGTTTCCTCTTAAGATGGAGGAGGTGAGGTTTGCTTATCCCTAACAAGTTGCTCAACGAGTTGGCGCAACTGTTGGATTTCGTTTCCTAGGGTAGAGCTCAAGCTTGTTTCCAACTTCTTGAGATCTACCATGGTCACCGAATGGCTATCCTCACTTTCTCCCTCCTCTGTGTTCCCCATAATCTCTTAGGCGGTTAAGCCCGAATAAAGAGGCGAGGCTCTGATACCAATTGAAAGGATCGTATGGGAACCTAGAGGGAGGGTGAATAGGTGCTACTCCAAATTTTACTCTTTTTCAATTTAGGGTTTGACACAAAAGGTAAATTCTCTAGATTATGCAACTAAGGTGAATTTACCTATATGTCAACCTAGCACAAGTACTAAGCAAGAACTAGATAAGTAAAGTGTGGTAAAGGATAGAAGTAACCAAAGTGGAGCACTGAGAGACACAAGGATTTGTTTCCCGTAGTTCCTTCCTTTTGAGGGGAAGTACGTCTACGTTTGGAGAGCGGGTGGTTTCAAACCACCAATGCCACAAGAGGCCTCCCTTGTTCTCCGATGAACCTCACCCCAATGGGTTCGATTCACCTCTTCTACTATACGACAACCTTCGAGGTGGAAGACGGCACCTTTACAACGAGTTCAGGGCACACATCCACAACTTAATTGGAGGCTCCCAAATACAAGCGAGCTATCAAACAATCAAAGACAAGCTTGTAAGAACCAAATCAAAAGCTAGGGTTTCCAAAGAAACACTAGAGCATGGGGGCCCTCAAGTGAATGAGGGGAAATGAAGATCTCTCTTGGCGAAGCTGTAGATCAAGGCCTCCTCCTTTGATTCTCCAGAGATCAATGACTTTGGATGGTTGGATGAAGAGATCTTGTTGATTTGGTGGCTCACTTGGGCATGGTGTTCTTGAGGTGGACGAGCAACTAGAGGAAGGGGATAAGGTCCTCTATTTATAGCCCTTCACTCCACTGAACCGTTTTCTGACCATTGGAGAAAAGTCATACCAGAGACTCTGGTCTACACCAAAGAATCCGGTCAACCTCCGGACCAGCCTCCGGACCGTCAAACAGAATGACCAAGGCCATATGTGAGCCAAGTGGAACGGAGACTCCGGTCCCTCTACACCGGAGACTCCGGTCTGAGTCAAGGACCGGAGACTCTAGACCTTCCTCCGGACCAAGCTCTGGACCACCTCTCTGGCTGACCCAGGCAGGAAACAGGAACCCCCTCCGGAGACTCCTGGGGAAACTCCGGACCACACCGGAGACTCCGGTCTAGGCAGATCGGAGACTCCGGTCTGGAATTCCTAGGAGACAAGTAAATATGCAGGGAATGTTCCGCAGGCCAAGGGTCATTTTCACTTCCTAAAATATCAACCTGTAGACAATAGCAAACTGTAAAAAGGCTCTACTTATTGTTAACGAACACCAAAAGTGATTATGACAGTATATGCCCTTTCACGCGTTGTGTCCACACGCGGTTTGAACAAATTGAACCATTTAAGACTATTATGTACAGCGGAAGCTCTGCTCGTACCTGATATTCTGGTATTTTCATAGTGATATAGTCTTACTTTAGGTGATAGAAGAGTTGTCAATTTCGATTTGCAATGGAATGCCTGCTAGGTGATACCCTGTTTCCTAAAATAAAAACAAATAAATTAGACGATTTAAGTGTTATGCCTCGAGATGTTTCTGATCATCGTCAGGAGTTTGTTCTAGGGGGCTCTGCTCCTACTCCATATATTGGGTATCTTCGTAGTGACACATGCACAATTTAGGCGATATCTGAGGAGACACTCGTATTTAGGCGATATTTTGTGTACTTTAATCTGAAGTTCCAGTTGTCAAATTGTATTTTCAATGGAATCCATGCTAGGTGATTGTACCAACTGACAACAAACTCTGTAAAATATTCATGCAAAACTGATGCTGTTGGATAAGTGGTCGGAATCAGTAGTGGTGAATATCAAGGAAGAAGAAGAGACGGAAATGGGAGATGATCAGAACTAGGTGGGTGGCAATGGCGAGTGGCTGGTCCTTTTATCCCAAGATGGGAGTACTTGGACTCTAAAAAATGGCTACAGATCGTTGAGATTTACATTGCCATCTTTGGAGGGTGTCGGAATTACTGCATTCAACAACGGGTGGCTGCCGCCCATTTCCGAATTCGCTTACAGGTTCAACATGGCAGAAGTTGAGCTCCTGAAGGTACAACTCCCACATAGACCGCGGGAGGTGTGGAAGACCTTGGAGTACGACCTCTTAGAGGTGTTCGACAAGGAAATCACATTCATTAGATGCCTAGAAGACAAGGAATGGACAGTCTTCGTGACGACTTCCTATGGCCGGAGAAGTATGTCGACACTGTCTTCACCTCCAGCTACCTTTCGAACAAACCGCAACGCATTTATGCGGTCACTGAACCAAGCGGCGACGTGCGTGTTTGGGAGCCGTCCATTTGGGGTGAGTCATGGTGTCATATAGCATGTAAAATGCCATTCAAATTTGTGCTTACTGACTGTAAGTAACACGCAGGTACCCACGCAGCCCCGCGCATCATTCCAGCTCCGGTGATCGAAGATGTAGTAGCAGATGCTGAACTTGGGACACGGCGCTGGTTCCTGCCACCTCTAGGAGGCGACACAAAACATGATGTTGAACTCATGTGGATTCATACCAGGGGAGCACTAAACAACGTTGGTGATACAATAGAACATATGGGGACACAACTTTCATACCCATCGCTGCGGTGTCACGTTTTCTCGAGGTCCGCATGCCCATCCAAAGACCCAGTAGAGCAAGTCTGGAGCAGAGTCAACAATCTAAAGGGACAATCTGTGTTTCTTGGGATCAACTATCCTTTCTTTGTCAAAGCCCCTGGAGCTGTTGAACCTGTAATTTCTCAGGCAACCCTAGCTCCTGATGCTGCTACTACTGCTGGTGGTGGTGGTGGTGGTGGAGCTGACGGAGAACTAGTTGCTGTTGCTCCCGGTGAAGCTGACGAAATATTTGGTGATGCTGCTGCTGGTGAAGCTGACAAAATACTTGGTAATGCTGCTGCTGGTGAAGCTGACGAAATACCTGCTGAGGCTGCTGCTGGTGAAGCTGACGAAATATCTGCTGAGGCTGCTGCCGAAGTCCAGGAAGAACATGCTGGTGTTGTTGTTGAGGTGCCAGCACTTCTAGTGTTTATAGCAGACTGTGTGTTTGCTGCACACTCACGCGCCTATCATGTTGACACTCCAGATCCGACCTGTAGCCGAATCCATGTCGGGGGGAGGGGGCCTACAATTGGCTCATCAGTGGGTCGTACGATTTGATGGAGAATGACAGACAGCCAAACACAGCATTCTGGTTCGTTCCAACGATACCACCAGCTCCAGGGACCTAGTGCTCATACTGGCAGATCCGATGAACCATTTGTCTTTATCTTTATATTTAGTTACGCTTATTTGTGTAAAGACTAAGTTATGCTTATTTGTGTAAGACTAAGTTAGGCCTAACTGGGTAATATTCAGTGAAGCCCAAGTTTTCTTTCCACGCCCATAACAACAGAATTGCAGCATAGAACAGACAAAGGTAATGTGCATACTAGGCATTTTTTTCTCAAGATAACAACCACTTCAAGTAAATGATACATGGTGTACGCATTTGAATACATCACTAGAATGTGCCACCTATTGATGATTGATGACATGGATCTAGCTTTTCTGCGTGTATTGCATTGAATCACTCATTGATTTGTTCACATATTTTTTGGCAATGGCTGATAAACTCTACTCTCTTGGTAACATGCTTCGTCAGCGAGCACTTGTTGATGCAATTCAAAGTACAAAACATGGTCGTCATCGTCATTCCATTTAGGTTCTCTATGTTTCGTCATCACGGAGCTACTAATTTCAAATGAAAATCTAGTAGACAACGTATGTGTACATTGTTAGAGTATGCTACGGACACAATACATACATGTTTTTCTACAATCACAAGAAGAAAACTTGATGCATTTTCACCTTGTTGGCGTTGTGCCGAACTGGGTGGATGTGGCTTTGGGATTCGGAGAGGAAGGCACCGTGGCTAGTGCATGTGCGACCACGGCGACGGCGAGCTCGGATGCTGGAGGAGGCCAACAGGACCAAGCATGGTCGGCATGGTGACAGATCTCACCCGAGAATGAATTCCCGTCCCTGCGTCGTGCCATGGGTGCGGCCATGGTGAGGGCGAGCTCCGATTCGGGATGGGAAGGAGAGCGGGGCCGAGCAGGTTCGTCCAAGTCCTAGCTCCACGCATGGCCGCGACCACAGATTGTCGCCCCGGAGGAAGAAGAAGACACGTAAAGGATGCATGCGCCAACGCTGCAAGCCTACATGGCAGCCTAGATGGCAGCCACGACGGCAGCGACATAACGGCGAAAGCTGACAGGGGGGCCCAACTTGACGGGCGTTAGCCTGATATTTTGAATTGAAACATAAAGTTGAATTCATGCCCAAAAAGACCCTCTGAGTATTTGGCATGCCAACTTTGGGCAACGCAGCTGATTGTAAGCAACTTGGGTACCGCGTTGCCTGGGCGCCCCAACTTTCGGACCGCAAAATGATATCCTCATGGTGGAGAGTAGGGATGCACTCAAAGGTGTCCATATTTCATATGAAGTTTTTTTTGACAACTTTACCGGAGGAGAAGTCCCTACGGTGTGGATTTTATATTAATCAGCGAAAAGAACAATAAAACCTAGATAAACATAAGGGAAGAAAATGAAAGAAAATAAAGATAAATTGAAAAGTCAATCTGAGAAAACATCACCTTAAGTCGGCAATGGTTGTGGCCCGGGGCTAAAATTACTAGATTGACACAGGCAATTGAGTGCAAGTTGAAGCGCTAATTGAAAAATATCTAGACCTACCATCTATGGTGGAAAGATTGAAAGAGAGTTGTTTCAAGTATGTAAATGAAAGCTCAGGATCAAAGGTGGAGGATGGACAGGACGGGAATTGCCAAAACATGGTAAAGAAACTTTATATGTGTACTCCAGACTATTCCAACATACCTTATGACTTTATTCATATTTAATAAGAAACAATGTAAGTAGCTTAGGTCAATTTCCTATAACTTCTGGTAGGGTTCAGCGGATGGACGGTTGAAAGTTCCACTAGATTTTATGGGAGAAGATGTGCCAAACAAATAAGGGAGGGTGACATGGGTTTTTCGAGATTTCGATACCTCTAATCAAGATCGGCTAGCCAAGAAGGCATGTCGCATTCTCACGGTCCCAAAGTCCTTGTGTGCATGCGTACTCAAGGCACGTTACATCCACCACTTTTGTATGTTGCAGGCGAATTGCGGTGACCCAAAACACTAATACATGTTGTAGTCGCATGTCGTAGACACGATATTCACGAAGTTCTGTTTCGCAAATATCACATCACTCAGAATGATAACATAAATATTATGGGTCCGCAACTTTTAGATGTTCGTTATATTCAACCAAAATTGTACAAATGTTTTGAAATCCTTATCGGTCCATTGAGGACTTCTTCAAATATTGAAATTCAAACTAACTAGCTTGATAGCAATGACATCACTAGATGGAATACCACTAGAGCTCAGCAATTTATTTAAGTAAGTCTATGTTGATCGACTCATCTATACTATTTCAAAGACTACTCTTCTGTTTTCATGTCTTCAGGGTCTGCTCCATATTATATACCATAGTCTACTCCTTCAATGCCTCTAGAAAGATCTAACTACTCGTACTAGACCTCTCCATCGTCACTGTGCATATTGTTTTCCTCTATCTCGATATTCTCACAGTCTAGAAAAGGTTTAAACAGATAATTTAGTACGAGCATACCCAACAAGTTCTATAGTTGGTTGTGTAACCATGGATTCAAGCATCCATGTTCAATTTTTGGTTTTCAACACGGTTTCGTATCAAAGGTAGCTTTTAATATTGAAAAACTATTTCCATCAGTTCTCACGGGTGTTAGAACTTTTTAAGTTCCTTTCCACGATGTGTTCGCAATCCGCTTTCCTCATAGGGAGTATCATGACATGTTTTATATACTCTCAAGAGGTGTGCTACTTTTCCCACAAATGTCTCTGGCCTTATTTTTGTAACACACTTTCTTAGGTGTCTGGCATGTTACCAAGTTTCTCCAAACCATGTCGAACTCTACCTAATTACGTATTCTTTCCTTTGCATTGAACCCAGTCAACGGTTGTTGCTCAAATGCTATCATTTTAGAGATACTAGAGTTGTCATCTTGCAGGACAAGATGGGGACCTTACGGGCTCCCACCCACTGCAATTTATCTCAGGGAATACAAACCAACTTAGTCATCTGAAGTTACATGGAATAAAGAGAACTTATAACTTACTCATCCCATTCCAAGACTTGTGATCAACGCAGTTTGTACGGCGCCTTGGAGTAACTAACTACAGGTGTTTCTTACTCCTAGGTTCTCTTGGTACACTGGAATCTATTTCCATACCATCTCACACTGTGGTTTCTATTTACCTTCTATTCATTCATAAAACAATATTGTTTTTTTAGAAACATTTGTGGTACTTATAGAAAATTATTTAAAAATATAACTTGCAAGATTTGTGCAAGGTTTAATTCGCTACTTCTATGCAAGATTGAACGTGTCTATTAACCGCGAGATAATGCAGTTTGAATGTCCGAGTTCACCCTTGACCTCGTGTTCTATAAAAAGCAATCATTTTTTGATAAAGACAATGCTTTGAAAAACCAATATGGTTTAATGCAACTATATGCTACATATAGTGTGTTTGCTCAATTGCTTTCAGTTTCCCTTGATTTGGATTGTTGTAGATTTTAGATCAATTCACTTTTGGGGGTTTTATTTTAATTTCACTTGACAATTTTCATATATTTGCATTACATTAATTTCTTCAAGTTCAATCTTGTGAGTTTTTTATATCAAATAATATTCCCCTATTTTTAGGAATATTTTTAGGATTATATGATTTTTAGAGTATTTGTACCCATTTTAAAGCATTTATTTAAGTCAAATAACTTACCTGGAATTTTTATCCTACCAATAATATTTTTAATAATTCCATAAAAATAGGATTTAGAATCCTTGCATTTTCCCCTACTTGGATCTATTTTTACTTTATTTTTAGAAAATTCTTAGGGTCTTTTTTAGTTAACTGGGATTTTTTAATAGATATGAAATGACCATTTCCCCCCGGACCCTCTGGTCAGACAAATTGGTCAAAATCAGATAACCTGGTGCGTCTCGACTGAGCTGGTCCACGCCCTATTCTCTCACTCTCTCTCATGCTCTCGCCCTCTCTCTGGCAATCCCATACCCTCGTCGCGTCGGCCGATTCAACCTGTCTAGACTGTCTCCGTCACTGCCATGGATCATAATGGAACCACCGCTCTCCGATGTATCTTCCTACCACTTAGATTCGCCTACCTATACTTCTTGCAGCCACTAGCAACCCTAACCCTAGGGTTTCGGCTTCAAGGCACTATCATGCTCTGGCGCTCCTACAATGCTCCCTCGCTATGGAGATGGTGCTAGACTCCTCTAGGCTGTTCTCCCTCACATGATTTAGCTGGTGCAGCTCGAGGTACCCCCTCGATGCTTCATATGTTGCCTAGTGGTCATCTTCTTCCTCTACAACTCCAATGATCTAAGCTCCCATGCAACTACAAGTAGGTGATTCCTTCTCCCCTTCCTCTCACTACTCCTACTTCTCTTTTACAACTATTTCTACTGCTAGTCCATCTATTTTAGGGTTTCTTCTATACTTTCTCTCAGTCATGGCTAGTTCTAGGTCTTCTAGAGTGCTCTTTAGCATTCTAGGTATTCTAAGTAGGTGATTAAGATCCTAATGCTCTACATGGTTACTACTGCTAATTACTTGGTCTTTGTCTGACATGATCTTCAACTACTATCGACATCTATGTTAGTTAACTTATTTCTATGTTTTGTGGTGTTGAATTGGTGTAGCTAAGTGATTTGGATTACTTTAGTAACTTTGTACTAGTCTTTTCATGTATATGCTCACTTCTGTTACTTCTACTCTAGTTAATTAGCTGTTGTTAGAGTTGCTTAATGTGTTGTTAAGCATGTAGTTGTGTTCTTGTTACTAAGGTGGTCAAAATACACAACTCAAGTAATTCATCTAGGTTGAGATATGTTTCCTTGTTATCACTTGCTAGTTATTAACTTATAGTGCTTGTGGATGTGATTGTTACACTAAGCATCACTTAGATTCTTAATTTTCTTTTCATTAAGTAATACTATTGTTGTTTACTTGTTTCTTCTGAGCCTTGGGTTCAATATTACTATAATTATGTTACTTATATGTGGGTTACTTCTTTATGTAGAATTTTAATATTTTTAGAGCTTCTTCTCTGCCTCTCCCTTTTCTTACTTACCTGATCATATGATCTTATCTAGGGAAGGAAATGGGATGTGAAGGTTTAGTTCTTAAGTTGTTTCCCAATGCTTAAGTAGGCTATGCCAAACTAGTTTAAGTGGCATGGCACAGTGGTGTTCTCCATTAATGGAGATGCACAGATCATAGCCCCAGCTAATCTAGGTGCTAACTTACTACTTTAGTCTCTATGCTTAATCCTATGATAAAAATTAGCTATAAACCATTGAAGATTCAAAAGTGGGACTGGGGAATATCTGATGTAGTTCTTCCCTCTCCTTGCTCCTTTCTCCTATCTAGATATCTCTCTCTCTAGTGAGTGTCAAAAGATGTTTTTCCTCTCTCTCAACCTCTGGTATGAGAGTGATTCTTATGACCTGTGCTCAGAGAATTTGTGAGCTTTGGTGTTGGGTATAGGTTGCTATTTCTAGTGCTCTAGGATTCATCTTGTGTTGACACCTCACTTTTTGCATGCACTGACTAAGGTGCTTATACCGCCTATCTAGCTTAACTTGCACATAGGTGGTGTCAAGTTGGTTCCCTAGAGAACATAGGCAGATATATCAATGAAAAAGTGAGGTTAAACAGTAAATGATGAATAATCTACCGAACCAGTTATGGATCCAACACAAACTTCGTAGCTACGCTCAGAAATGGGGGCGAACCCTGTCAATTTTGGTGCACCGACTACCCTGACTGATCCTAGATAAACTTGACAGATTAAGGCCAATCTCATGAGGCAAGGTGCATCCTAAATTACCAGCACATAAAACTCCACAATCAAATTATTGTGACATAACATGTCAGCCAAACTAATGTCACGAAGTTTCGACAAGACCATGCAGAGGCTGGTGAACCCATGGATTCCATGTCAAGCTTAGCAGAGCGGGCGAGTAGGTGTTGGATGGCCACCTACGAGATGTATATGCCGAGGAGCTAGAGATGCTTGTGTTGAGGGAAAAGAAGCACTGGGACGCCATCAATCTCGGGGATAGAATAGGGCCCAAGGAGGAGGTTATGCAGTGTGGACACAAAGCGTAACTCAGACCATGGCAGCAAGCATGGAAGAGGTGTAGCACCATGGAACGAGATCTCCTCGAGGTCATCTAGGGATCTAGATTGGAACCACTTGTCAAATTCTGTGTCGAACTTGCATTTGTTGCTAAAGACGCTAATGTTTAGGTGTCTAGTAGGGCCAAGGTGTGGCAAGGATCTTGGAGACCGCGACAATGCACTTTGACTCCTTGTCTGAGAGGTCATCGTATATGATGAGGTCGAGGTAGACGGAGCACCAGATGGGAGCCACCACTTGGAGAGGATGATTGTCCTAAAGGTGGAATTGGTGGGGAGGATAATACGATTATTTGGAGCATCTCACTAGGGAGGAAGCTGATGAGTTCTGAGTTGAGGCTCGCCGGATTTCACTAGACCCGCTGGTCCTTGGATGCCTTGGCTTCCTTCTTAGTCGGCGGCGACACAATCTCCTCGCGGAAAGGGGAATCAATGGTGGCGCTGGATGGGGGATACGAGGACGGGATAGGCGATGTTGACTAGGGCTTGGATGCACTGTGTCGACCGAAAACTTATGAAATTTCTATGAAGTGTGCTCTTTTTGTGAAGGAACTTCGAAGTGTGCTCTAATTTGGTAAGCAAGGAGGATTTTATACAGTACCCATAAAGGGTATTAAAATATTAATGTCCTTGATGTGAATCATTGTGCCGGTAATTTGAACCCTTTTAATAGAACAGAAAGAAGATAAGGAAATGTCAAATATTAAATGGTTTCAATGAAGCGGCTCTTGTGTGGTTGACTGCGGAGCCAGTGAACTAGATCTAGTGGGGTGGATGATGACATCGAGGAAGTGGCTCGGGTGCGTTTTACCATAATTGACAATATGGTTTCGAGGAGGTTGTGTGAATCCCGATTAAATTATATGGCTCAATGTTGCTCTCACGCCAGCTTCAAGTATATATAGATGACATAAAACAATGTTGGACAACAATGTTTCATTGCCCACCGACCACAAAAATAAACACTGGGTTGCTAAACATCATTTTGTTTTCGTATCCTTGATGTTGCACTCTAAATCAGGTCGATTGTTGTCAGAAAATAAAAAATTGATTAGCAAAACTAAAAGAGTATGAATGCACAGGTTATATATATATGAATGATTGCACTAACCTAGTATCATTGAGTAGGGATATAAAGTACAACAAATATCACAAATATCGGCGCGATGACTGCATTTTGCTATAATTTAATCGGAATACCCCCTCCTTTGCCCACATAACTACGTTATATTTATCCTCATATGTGCAAGGTACCCTCCAAGCAGTACATAGCGTATGTGACGAGGGTTTAACTCATCAATGCCCATTGTTATGGACTTGGGTTTTGGAGAAGATAGGAGCGCTGGAGATCTCGGTACGGCTAGCAAACAAGCACACAGGGACGCAAGGTTTTACCCAGGTTCAGGCCTCGTAGAGGACCCTACTCCTGCTTGTCTGCTCTTGATTGATGATGATCCGAAGGATTACAATGTTGCCAATGGCGGCGTATGCGCAGATTAGATCTGGCGTATGTGTATGCAAGAGATCGATGTCAAGATCTATTGTCTATTGTGGCGACGTGGGAGATCGTAGATCTATCTATTGGGGGAGTCATGATTAAGAGATTGCCTTCTTGTTGGACCCTCCTAGCCTTTATATATGGGGAGGCTAGGTCTCAGGTACCAATACGAGTTGGTTACAAGTTGTATTCAAACTCTAGTGTTGAGACTTTCTTGTATTGTGCGTTTGGGAGTCCGTGTCCATATGGGCTTCATACCACTCGAACCGTTATAGGTTTTATGGACCTTGGCAATTCGTCGAGTGGGCCTTCCGTCGAGCCGCACCAGGTAAGCTGTAGTCGAGTGCCTATTGGGCATACCCATGTCATTAGCCCCCGAGTGTCCATGTGAATCGTAGATTCGGATGGAGACTCAGAAGTCTTGAGTCTTGCATTAGGATGTGAGAGTCGACAATTGTGCCGAGTGCGAAGCACTTCACCCGGAAGTTCATCGGGTCAGTCGAATTTGTAGTAGTTCATAGGGATAATGGTAAACGTGCCTGGTGCGCTCGACGGATCGGGACTAGTTAATTGCTCTAGGGCAAAAACAATGCTACCTACTCAAACTCCAGTCCCCGGACTCGAATTCGGAAATTGCTAGCGTAATTCGACTCATGCTGCGGAGGTCTTATAGAGTTCGAATCCCAGTATGTAAATGTGAGCACTCGACGCGTCCGTCAAGGCATATTCATCGTACCTGTAGGTACGGATCGTTTCTGGTAGAGCGCAGCAGATGCGTTGCCAGGCCTTATTCTGGTCCTATCTTCACACTGTAAGCGCGGCATCCGAATTTTTTGTCATCGCGGAGATGGTTTGGATGGCCCAGGAGACGTAATCTCTTTGTAGCGAAAATATGAGGCGGAGTAGCCATAACATTTGAGTGTGGATGTTATCAACACACAGTACGATGTACAAGGAAAAATAATCATAGGGTGCACGACCAGCGCTCCCTATGGGAGTAGCTTCCAGTGCCTGGTTGAGTCGAAGACTCTGGCAGGGACTAAAAAACTTTTGCGACTGCTGTCATCTTTTGTTTGCTTGTTTCAGTCGAATATGCTTTCAGTGCTCCCTATGGGAGTAACCCGAAGTTCACAATCGAATCATAGATTCGAGTGAAGGGTTTTCATGATGCTTGGATATCTTCAAAAATTTCTTCGGGTGCGCGGACAATGCTCCCTATTGGAGTAGCCCCCGAGTCCTTAGTCGAATCGTGGATTCGAGTAAGGATTCAGAGCGTGTCACTCGAGGATCTTGTATATGTGCAACCAGCGCTCTAGCTTGGAGTAGCCCCCGAGTGTCTGGCGGAGTCGTAGACTCGGGCAGAGACTCGAGACTTGTATGTTGCAGTCGTAGTCGAAAATCATGCGAGTAGAAACCACTAACCCGGAAGTGCATCGAGTCAGTGTCTCACGCATAAGGAGCTTGAATCGACGATGCAGTTGGAGTCAACACAGTCACTTCTGCTGGGTGCGTCGCTAGCACCGCGTCTTTGTAGCATCAAGCGATGCAACCATCAGAGGAGGAACTCGACTCGGGTCTTGAGTGTATGGTGTAGCCAATTGTTTTGTCGACTCCTGTTGGAGGACCCGATAAAATAGTTCGATGCAGTCAACATCTTTGTAAGCTGTAGAAAATGCAAAGAATTGTGAAGGACTTGTATCTTGTAAAGAATATTTGTCTGTCGACTTGCAAAGTCATATTCTAGTGCCAATCGAGTCGACACTTTTGCACTGCATGCTAGGCCTTTTCATTAGCCTGATTACCCTTAGTCTCAGTACCTTGCCAAGGTACTCGGAGTTCAAAGATTCGACGATCAGGCAGAACTTAGCTTTATTGGCAGTTGACAAGATGAACGGGTTATGGACAAAGCCGATGCAGCAGCAGGGTGTCGCGTGGTGATGAAGAATTGCCGCATCCGAAGACTTTAACGGGCCACATCAGTCGAAGACCGCATCAGGTCCCCTCATCCGAAGACCGCAGAAGGTCGCCGGAGTCGAAGGACGCGGCAGATCACCATAGAGGGGGGAGCCCCCGAGTGATTGGAGCTAAAGATCACAACGGTTCTCCGGAGTCGAAGACCGCACCGAGTCGCCGCAACCGAGGGAGCCCCCGAGTCGTTGGAGCCGAAGATCGCAGTAGGTCGCACGACGGAGTCAAAGATTGTAGCGGCTCGCGGTCGCGGGAGTCGAGGGAGTCCCCGAGTCACCCGATATGAAGACCGCAGCCAGTCGTTGAAGCTGAAGAACGCGTCAGGTCACCAAAGCGGAGGGAGCCCTCGAGCCCCCGAGTCGTTGGAGCCAAAGATCACAGTGAATTGTTGGAGTCGAAGACTGCAGCAGGTCATGAGATCGACACCGGATGAGTAGTCAACGTGGCGGTCGAGATTTGTCCAGCGGTCATGTAGTTGAGGCTGACGGAGTCGCGTGATGGATGAAGTCCACATGGTAGACGTGGAGTTGCAAAGCGGACATACTTGACACGACATCATGTCATGCGGCGGACCGTAGTGGTGTGACAAATGGAGTCGAAGACTCGGTGGATCGTCGCACTCGAAGACTTTATTGGGCCGCGTGGCAGAGAGATTGGACGCGGCAGCGGGTCACCGGAGTCGAAGGCTCAATTGGTCGCCGGAGTTGAAAACCGTAGCGGGTCGCTGGAACCGAATGACGTGGCGAATCACCGCAGTCAAAATCATGGCGGATCGCCGTTTCCGAAGACCGTAGCGGGGCTCACGGCGGAGTTGGCGGAGCCCCCGAGTCGCTAGAGCCGAAGACCGTGGTAGGTCGCCGGGGCCGATGGCATCAGCGGGCCAACACAGTCGAAGATTAAGTGGGTCACATGACGTAGTCGGCGCAGCCCCCGGACGTAGAGTCAGCGTGGCCGGACATAGACGTCGCAACAGACGTACAATCGACAAGTTGGCTAGTCGTATGTCACAGCCCCGAGCGTGGAACGGGCAGCAAGGTGATTGTTGAGCCGAGCTGATGCGAATGAGGGATCATCGATGTAGGAGGCCATGATCAAAATATGGTATTGATGCACCCTCCATCAGATCGTGTAGTACATGTAATATAACAACAAATGTGGCATTGATTAGATCTGAATAGAAGTAACGAGATTCACATATAAATCAATATAGTATATTGAATAGAAAATGAAAAAGAGGAAATCTGTTAGTCAGGCTTGTCCCGCCGCAAGGGACAAGGTCGCGTGGTTGCTGCTGCCTTTGACGTGATGCTGTAAGTACTGTTTACTCCATGACCTCTTGATTTCAAAATAATAATCCTGCCTCGAGTTTGACCCATTGATACTGTGCGAAGCCTTTGATTTTTCAGTATGCAACCGCAAATGATGGGATGCTCCACTAATACAACCTTGTTTAGGCCTACATGACACACGCGCGGAGCGCTGATGCGGGTCGAGCCATCCACGCATAGATCGATTTTTTTTAGCTGTTTCTTCTGCGCCTGGTCTCTGCTTTTCCTAACTAAACACGACTGGGCTACGTAGCAGCAAACCGAACACCACAAGAATTTCCGATCTTCATGGATTGGAGGTTGCAACTAGGCGGACTGGTCAACATAGGATCATCTCGATTGCGAAACTGAAGGCACCGGCACAGACAAGTTGGTCGAGGGAGCCGAAGTAGATATGTTCCTTGATGTTGACAAGTCATAGACCGCAGGTGATGGAGCCGTCGAGATCGCAACATCAGCGCATCCAGTTCCCACAGACGGCGCCAATTGACGAGGGTTTAACTCATCAATGCCCATTGTTATGGACTTGAGTTTTGGAGAAGATAAGAGCGTTGGAGATCTCGGTACGGCTAGCAAACAAGCACACAGGGACGCAAGGTTTTACCCAGGTTCAAGCCTCGTAGAGGACCCTACTCCTGCTTATCTGCTCTTGATTGATGATGATCCGAAGGATTACAATGTCGCCAATGGCGGCGTATGCGCAGATTAGATCTGGCGTATGTGTATGCGAGAGATCGATGTCTGGATCTATTGTCTATTGTGGTGACGTGGGAGATCGTAGATCTATCTATTGGGGGAGTCATGATTAAGATATTGCCTTCTCGTTGGACCCTCCTAGCCTTTATATATAGGGAAGCTAGGTCTCAGTTACCAATACGAGTTGGTTACAAGTTGTATTCAAACTCTAGTATTGAGACTTCCTTGTCTTGTGTGTTTGGGAGTCCGTGTCCATATGGGCATCATACCACTCGAACCGTTATAGGTGTCATGGACCTTGGCAATTCGTCGAGTGGGCCTTCCGTCGAGCCGCACCAGGTAGGCTGTAGTCGAGTGTCTATTGGGCATACCCATGTCAGTATGTATGGAGTAAATCTGACAAGAATCTCAGCCACTAAATCATCTAGCAGCTCGTTGGTGGTTGTGTATGTGCATCGACTTAAGATGGTAGGATCACGTCCATATAAATGCATCATCATAATTAACAAAATGGGTCTACATCATCAATATTATCTAAATAACAGGATGTATTATCTTATTTGACTAAACATCACAATCCATTGTAAATAGCATAATGCATTAGAAGAATTACCTAAAAACATAATGTGCCATAAAAACTAATCTAAGCAACACAAAGCATCACCTAAATTATGAAAACATCATACATACACATAATGCATCATCACACTAAGTATGTGTAATTAGAGCATCTCCAACATATGCCCAATAATAGGGCGCCACTAGTTCATTAATACACTCGAGGTAATTCGACACTAGTTAATCAATACACTCTAGATAATTCGACACTAGTTCATCAACGCACTCAAGATAATTTAGCACTAGTTCATGAACACACTATAGAGTCTAGCTAATCAACTATGTCAAACACGAACAACTCGTCATCATCACTACCCTCATCGCTAGTGAGGAAGAATTCCATCCACCTATCGTCGTTATCGGAGATCATCAAGGGACCAACTAGCCATACCTCTATCTCGGCCTTCCTCCTCTTATTATTGGCCCTCTCCTCCTTCCTATACGAGTCCCTCACAGTGTAGAAGTTCAACTCTGCCTCCACATCTTCTGGATGATTCACCTTACAAAGCTCCATTGCCCTCTCATCAGCCTCGTTAATGGCAAGCCGATGTTGTCCTCGTCGGTGTCGCATCTTGTCCTTGCACGACACAAGTTGCATCTGTGTAGCTAGCATCTCGGCTTTGGCCAGAGACTTGATGTCGGGAAATTTCATGTGGCGGTGGCCAGGCCTCCATGTCGCGGCGTCGAACGCACGTGCGACCTTGTGCGTGGATCCAAACATGCCGAGCCACAGGCGCATCCCACCAACCGTGATTTCAGCCACGAAGTTAACCGACGGTCGTGTGGGCATGCCGGTGGAACTCAGGGGGTGGTGTGGCGGAGGCATCCCGATGGCGGTAGTGGCGGCTAGGGTTCAGCAGAGGTGGGTGAAATCGAGGGAGGGAACGACACGATGGGGACTAGACCTAATGTGCGACCAAGGAACCGTTTCCCCCCTCTCCAAAGTGGTTTTTCGGTATCTATTGGAGATGCACTTAATAGAACCCCAATCCTTCAAATCTAAACATCACTGTACTTGGAGAAGATAGAACTTACCAAATGATACTGAATCAGTTGTGAGCAGCCAATGATTTCGAAGAAGCCACCGATTTCAAAGCAACAGGCGGTGCTTTTGAAGCAGCAGTCGGTTTGATAGTAAACGTTGATGCTTTTGAAGCAGCCACCGGGGCCACGTCGGAGTGTGATGCAAGGGCATCGTGCTACTGCTAGAAGCCAATGTCATTGAGGATGGTAGCATGCTGAGTCTACGTCAAGGTCACCCGCTGCTACTGCTAGTGGACATGTCATAGTCCATGACGAGTTCCTGGAGCAGATCCCTGCCGTGGGTCTTGGGGGATTTCATATGTGGAAGAATTCATAGTGGTGCCAATATGTACAATAGCTAGCAACCCCTAAAAAGCAAAATAATAGTAATGGCAAGCATACAAGATCGTCACTATAACTACGAGAACACGGCTAAATTAGGGCCTTCTTTAAGTGTGGGGATTTTCCCGAGGTATAATATACATATTGGAAAAAAAAACATATTGGAAAATCCAAAATAGACAACCTTATTTGAGTGACACTCTTTGTTCATACAAGGACTATATATATATCAAACAAGAAGATTAAGTACTTAAGTGTAGGGGCCAATTCGAAGCCGAACCTACTTTTATCACAACTTTCTCTATTTAGGTTGTACTGTTCCGGTGACGTATTTTTGAATAAAAAAAGAAACTCACATCAAATCACTTCGCTTCCACATGAAAAGCTATACCTTGTTTCGTTGGGAGGGGCCGAGAGGGACATATGAATTCATGCCAATAAACATTTGGAAACACTTTCCCTTCGTGGCATAGAGTCTAGATATTTCTATTTTTGTTCCCCTGGTTCGTTAGTTGTACTTGGTTTTCTCTACCCGCTTAACTTTTTCTCACTTTTGTCCATCCCCTTCTCGAAAACTCAACAGAGAGCTTGAATGGCAGCTGCCGTCAGGTTGACCGTTGGCTAACGTGTGGGGTCACGTGGTGTGGGACCACGTGGGGCCATTTGGTCAGAAACGCGTCATGCTGACGTGTGGGGCCATGCCATGTGGGACTGCGTGGGGATAGTTTGTTGGGAACGCGTTATGGAGGACATGGTGTGGTACCATGTGAGCACGTTTGGGGGTTACGTGCGCCCTTTCGCTTAAATTGGAAGTTTTATTTTTTATTATTTTTATGATTGGCTTTTTTAAAAGCGCCTTTTATCCCTCTCTCTCTCTCGCTAACAGTTGTGTTTTTTGCCGAAAAAGGTAGCGAATATAGAGCTCTCTTCATTCATTGTTCCTTTTAACCCTCGTTTTTTCCAATCTAATAGCAAATCTAGAGCAACAAATCTAACCAGCACCATAAATACATTTAATAAATAGAGCAGATGTAGATAAAGCAACTAATATAGGCTATATAGCAGATGTAAATAAAACAGCTAATATATGATATATACTACGGTACTTAACGAGGTTCAACAATTAGGCTGCTCAGCAGCAACAGCGGACAAGTTCAACATAGACAATACAAAGAAGTTGCTTTACAGCAGCAGCACAAGATCAGTGGCCCCTCATGGCCTCCGTCAGGAGGGCCTCCGCCTTCTCCCTCTGGCGCCTCCTTCACTCCTTGATGCTCAGTCCCTTGACCTTGGGCGCCTTGGGCTTGATCGGGGGCATGCGACCCTCCTCAATGGCCACCTTCTGGGGGGTTGCGGAGGTGAAAACCGAGCGCCTGGTGCTTGGCTCTGAAGCCGTGGACGTTCACGGACTCGCCGCAGGTCCTCACGTCCTCGGCATGCTTCACGAGGGAGTTGAAGTCGGTGGCATGGAGCCTCCTGGTGCATAAGGGGCACCTGTAGACATCGCCGGCGAAGAAGTTGTCGTACTGGCCAAACTTTAGCCCCCTTAGCACATGACGAGTCTAGTGTCCTTGGACTCGTCGTCGCTGTAGATGTCGTTGATATCCTCCTGTTGGAAAAAACAATAGAGTACAATAAGGACATGATTGAGATACCTTGATTATCGGGATTGATTATTTGAATAAATTAACCGATTGAGATTCCCTGATTATTCTCCAATCCCCATATCTCAAACCAAATCGAATACTGATCCCAACTACAGATCGGCGCTAGTACTAACTAGGGAATCCCTTAACTGCAACTCAAAGGACAAATAAAATAGGATTGAAATACGAACAAGGGGATTCATCGAAATACAAGATATAACACAAGATGATTAGCTATTGTAAAAATACCTAGCATCCAACGATTGAAAATATGAATAGCCAAACCCTAATAACAACATACGATCTAGCATCCAATGATGGGAATGGAGGAAGAACAAAGGAATGGGAGAAATCCCTAGTTACCTCTGACCATGGGTCGGCGATGTTGGTGTCGTAAGGGTTCTCCGGTCTGATGTAATCCTCCTTCTCATAAGGGTCCCAACCGAGCAAGATCTGCTCGAGACTGGCGGGGGCCTCCTCGCCGGCGGCTACGGCGGAAGCGGGGACGATGGTCTGGATGAGGACGACGGCTGCCTTCGATGCCTCGACAGGTACCTGTACGGGGACGGGGGCCTCCTCGATGGCAGCCTTGGATGCGACGATGGACACCACGCCTTTCTTCTCCACCATCGGCGTGGTTGCGATTTTTTTTGGGGGTTTGCAGAAGGTGATGGGACAGTGGAGACTGTTGCGTGAGTGACGAGTGAGTGATGAGTGAGAGTGATGAGACCTCTATAAATTTGAAGGTAAGGGACGTTTCGTTGCACCACCGTGCACCGTGTAACCACGTATGCTACCTCACCGTGCACGACCACGTGTCCTCTACCACCCCTTGCACCACGACACGCGTACCGTGCGTCACGTTTTTCCCTCGTGTCTAACCCTGACGACTTAGTTATGCTCAGTTATACTCTTGAGTGTAACACTGGCAGTTTGGTTGTACTCAGTTTTTCCCTCTAGTACTGTGGCATCCCGCAAAAATCACTACTAGAAAATCGCGTTGTTTTTGTGCATTGTATCATCATGACCGCATGCTCATGTCATCATGCCACATTGCATTTAAGCATCGTCAGCACTATGCATTTGTTTGTCTGAAACTATTTTCGAAAACCTATTTTGTTTTTCTAATTAAGCCCCGTCTTTATTCAAATATAAAACCCGGGTCTATCCGGATGTATTTTGTTTTGTCTACCAACGGTTTGCAAAAGCCTCGTTTTAAATAAATAAAATATTTAATTATTATTTTTAGGAGGCAGCCAGCCAGGCCCGAAAGCCTAGCCGGCCACCTCCAGATAAAATCCTACCTACCCAGAAAACACCCAGATCTTTTCCCACCAAATATCCTACCCAGCCTATCTACCCATCCCCAGCCACCTCACCCCCTCCAATCCCATGTCGCCACCTCCTCCTGACCCTTCCTTCCACCCACTCGTTCTCAGCCACCTGGCCACTCCCCTGGCCCGCCCCAGCCGTTTCCCGCCCACCGCACCGACCGGCTGCCCTGGCCCGTGTCCCTACCTCACCTGCCCCGCCTCATCTGCCGATAGCCCCGCCTCGGGATCCCACCCTAGGCCCACCCGTCCCCGCGCTCCTCTCTCTCTCTCCCCATCCCGCGTTCTTCTCTCCACCTTGCCGGCCCCGCCGTCGCGGGCGTGCTCTGTAGCAGCCCGGCCTTCTCCCTCCGGCCTTCCCCGCCGGCCGCCGTCGGTCCGCCCTGCCCCTACTCGATCTCCTCCATCTCCGCGTCCCCTCGTCCGCGACCTCCTCCGTCTTCCCTGGTGACCGCCTCCTTCCTTGCCGAGTCCCTCCTCGCCGGAGCCAACCATCCCCACGTCGGTCTACCGTCCTCGGCAGCCCAGCGGGCCGCGCCTCGTCGACCGCGTCCTCCGCCGCCTCCCTCTACCAACCCGCAGTGCCGCCGCCGCGGGTGCACTGCACCGCGCCTCCTCTCCGGCCGCATGGCGCCGGCGCCCTCCCCTTCTTCCTCTGTCCCCGCCACCGGCGCCCTTCTCTTCCGCCCCGCCGGAGCCGCCGCTGCAGCAGGCCTCACCCGCCACCGGCCTCTTCCCCGCCTCCTCCGGCGAGCCTGCCTCACTACCTCCTCTGCCGCCAGGGCCACCCCTCTCCGAACCTCACCGATGTTCCTCACCGCCGGCACTGGCCGTGGCCCTGCGAGACGTCGTGAATGCCGCCAACCCGCCCCATGTTTGTGCTGAGGCCAAAGTCTGCCTCCTCGTATTGTTCCTGCAGGTTGGGTTCCCTGTACTTACTGCCTGAGCATTTGAGTGGACCAGCAACCCGACAGTGATCCATGCAATTCGTATAAGTATGTGTTATGTTGATCCTGGTGTCAACCTTTTCCCTCTTGTTTTGGCCGTAGTATTTGAAGATCCGAACAGTACCACTATGAATTGGTGATGGACAAGACTGAGACGAGGAACCATGTTTCGTGTGAGGCTAAGACCGATGCCAAGACCTTTCCATCGACGAGGTCGTCGACATGTAACCGTATACTTCCGATCACGATCTTCATCTCGGAAGGCCAAGACCCTTCTCGAAACCGAAAACAGCGATGCCCAATTCCAAGATCTCCTTCTTGGGACATCAAGTTCTCCTCGCGGATCCCGAAGACCGAACCTGATGTTCTTCTCCCTCTCGGATCTGAAGACCGATCCCCGGAATCTTCCGAGCCCCAAGGTCGCCCAACACCCATGTGTGACCCTTTTTCCGAGACCCCTTATTTTTATAATATATAATATCTATCTGCTGCATAACAATTGATCATACTTGCATACATCGGATCATGAGGTTTGGGGGTATTTAGGCGATTCACCTAAATTAAATATGGAGTCTATATGCGGGCTATTCTAGTCTTATTCCGGACTCCATTTAAATTTGTGTAGCGAACCGATGCCATATTTTTTCTTGTTAAATACAACATTTAAATTGCGGGGGTCTAAACAACTTGAACAATTTAATTAATCGTCGGGGCCCCGGTTCTGCTTAAAACTGCCTAATTGCACCGCATCTGCATTATATCATAATCATGCCGGATCTTCTGCCGTAGTATTAAATATTGCATCCGGTGTTTTCTTCTAGTGTTTGCTTCTTCGCGGATTAGTCCGATGATTGGATGCGAGTATCAACAAGTTCTCTGGATATGATCCTCCGGCAGTGTTTCCCAGGCGAGCATCTCTCCCCCTTCTACCTATTTTGCATTTATAGTCTTTATTTCCTCATGTTGATCTATTGCTATCCGTGTCGCGATGCTTTAGTTTCCGTGCACCAGTTATATCCCGTGCAACCTCTATATTGCCTTGGACACCTCCTATTACCTGTGCTTGGTAGATAGCTGGCCTTGCGAGTCGTAGTTGCTTGCTCAGGTGTGATCTCGTGTTGTCAAGTACCGCAGTTGTTGGAATGCTGGCAGATGTTTATGGTGGAGCTGCTTAATGATTGAGATGATCATGACTTTAAATACAACTATTAAAATGCTAGATATAACTAATGCAGAGGCATCGGTGGGCAATAGATGATATTTGGTTCTTTCACGCTCACTTGTGTCCCGTAGGACCCCGAGTACTTGATACCTGTTCCTTGTTTTTCCGCACTATCCACATCCGGGAGGCCTTATGGACCCCCCCTGAGCCAGAGCTTGATTCATTTCTATTTCTTGGGGCCACAAAGTAGTTTGGGGCTTTATTACTATCCTGTACTTATGCCATGCTTTACTGCTTTATTTAAGATTGTGCGTGAAGCACCTGTACTGTTTTGGATCGCGCCACGTTTTCGCGGTATCGACAAGCCCAGTCACACTTTTGGGTTCCCAGTCGTTTACAGCCGTCGTCGCAAACCCTGGGTCCGTTCCGGAGCCGGCCAACTTCGTTGCGGGTAGCTTAGTGGGGTGGCCCCTTGAAATATTTTATGAATCCTGTGATCGCTTTGTCGTGAAAGCCTCGTTGGGTTTTGAGTTGGTTTTTCCAAGGTTGATCGAGTGTGTGTTGTTATTTGTGCACCCCTGCAGGGTAAAACTTTCTGAAAGCCGTGTCCGCGGTTATGGACGACTTGGAGCACATTATCTCGATCATAGACAAGCATAACTAAAGTAGTGCTATAAATTTGACTTAATGTGTCACTAGTAAACATATGCAACTATAACGGAATGGATATTAAAAATGCCAACAACTGGGGGATCTGGGTTGTTTGTTATATATGCCTAGTAAGTATTGCAACTCCAATGGAATGTGATAAATGTGTCAACAACTGTTGTGTTTTGGGATTCCTCAGAACAATTATATCTGACTAGTAAATGTTTCCACTACAACGGAATGGTGATTAAAACTGCCCACTACTTATGCTATCAGGATGACTCATGCTATCTATATCTGATTAGTAATTGCTGCAACTATAACCGAATGAGTAAAATTGCCAACTGTGTGAGTTCCTTGGCCCGACTTCCTCGTTTGGTCTTGAGGGGGAAATACCAGGATGGGTTTGTTTGGTGTTAGCTTTAGGTTGGATCCGAATAGGTCTTTCTTATCCCTCTCTGATAACCGCCAGTGTAACGAGTCTCTATAGGTTGTTTAGTGCCGCTGCGCTACCGCTTCAGCCCACCATACCTATGTAGGCGAGAGCCGCCGAATTCTAGTCTCGCCATGTACTGGCCTCAGTACTGACGCTCCTCTTTTTCCTTTGCCCTTGTCGGCACCCCTTTTGTTTAGCAGGTTTGAGATCGCCGTCGTTAGCAGGGTTATCCTTCCAGCTTGGCCTGGGCAGGGTTATGGACGCCATTGGTTACTCTTCAGGGCTCTTAGCCCCATTTGCATCTTGTCCGTAGTCGGATGCTCTATCGTTTTCAAGGTGATTTGGATTTTTGTATATGATATTTGTATTCGACTCGTTGAGTCACTGTTGTATATGTATCTGTTCTGTGGGTCCCATCGAGGACTGTTGTATAATGTTATTACTTCGTTTTCCACCCGCACGAAAGTGCCTGGTGGGCGTCCTTGAATCGTTTCTATGCGGGTTTGGCGGAAAGGGCTAAAACTTGCATAGGGCCGATTTGAGGGTGTTACAAGTACTAACACTGCCGTGTGCAATATACTCATCTTTACCCTCCGGTAGCTGGTCAACAGAGAGTCAACGAATGGGTTTTAGCTAGCTACTTGAGTCATTTTATGCACAACAAATTCAAAAAGATCAATACATAGTGGCATCTACCCAGAGAGTCTTTTTATGTGACCTGCCACCATAAGAAATGTATAGAATCAAGTTTTAACATAAATCAACACTTCTCATCATCTACTATCTATGAAGATTCATGGCTTTCTATTCAAGCCTCTTCCCGGAACATCCTCCCAAAACATAGTTTGTCTAAATGAGACAATAATTGTCAAACAAATGTATGATTGAATTTTAAATAGTTTGATGTATGCCAAGATGTATTTTATCTATTATATATTAAAAGTACATTGCGGGCTAACCAGAAAAGAGAAAAATAGTCTAAAAAATCCCACAAAAATTAGAAACATCTAGCCATCAATTTAACTACCTAGCTGATGACAGCCGATGGATATTAAAAATAATCTACTGCCATGAAAGTTAAAGGAAATTACCCACCAATGCCCAACATAATTTTCTCGCACCCTTATCTACTGCCATGAATGAACCTATATCTAGCTAGCTAATAAGGTCACGGACTCTTCCATCCAATTGAAAGGAAAGCAAGGCTAGGTTTCACGCACGCGGCGACCACCGCCGCCACCGATGTCTTATTCATCTCGGTACCCTTCATCGTCTCGCTGAGCTACTCCGATCCAAGTGCATGCACATAACCAATCTAGAGAGATGCCCTCATCGCCGGCTGCTGCCAGGTACATGAATCCAACTAAGGCAAAAGGGTCGATTAATCCATGATCCAAGCAAGGCAAAAGGCTAAAGATCAATGTCGTTGCCATTGGATGCGCGGTCGTTCCCAATGAGCGCCAGAAGCGGTGGATTAATTAATTCGATAAATTGGCATGCATGTCCTCCTGATTCCTCCGCTGCTCTAATCCAGATTGAGGTACTGTAGATATTTTATTACTAATGGGGATGGACCTGGTCATTGTCCGCTGGAATTATCATGATGAACGACGTGGTGCGCATGATGGGCCTGTTCGTCTGCGATACCAAAGTTTCCGGGCCAGTGCAGCGCGGTATCTAAATTGACTGAAATTGCTGTGTTTCAAAATGTTCAGCCGCCAACTACCGAGAGGGACCATTTCGATGCAAACGCATCTCGTCCCTGCCAAATTTAAACATTCCGTGAAACTGTCCCATGAAGTAGACGGTCGGGACCCTCATGTCGGTCATCTGTCCATGATGCGAGTGCCAACGCGACAACCTCTTAGGAAAATCGAGTAACTAAGTGGATTGGATGTGTTGACCAATTTCACAAATCCATTCCCGCCTTTCCCCTAGCACCGGCGGCGTCGGAATCCACCCTCCAGACAGGACGATCCCTTCAGACATTTGACTTCCGGTGCCAAGTTGCTGCGCCCAGTCGCTGATCCCGAGCTCCAATGGCACATGCCATAGCCGCCGTTGCGAGGCTCTAGCCCGCCTCTGCCGCCGACGAGCCGAGCAGCTCGGAGGATGGCAGATCCTACTACCAAGGAAGAAGAAGTTCTGGCTTCAAGCGGGTGAGCTACCCTTCTCTTTGCTATTCGCACTAATTATAACTGCTAGCTGGCTACTGAACCTAAAATTGTTTGTTAGCCCAACACTGATAAACATATTTTGTCCACAGTTTTCTATCAAGTGGGATCTCCGCGGACCACCCTTACCTGGTTACGGTAGTCCTCTTCAGCTACGACTCTAAGGGCAAGTGGTATGGACACCATTGTATCATGATGGAAGAAGCGCCTACGCAGATTTGCACTATATCTGGTATGGTTGCTGCTCTGCATAATCATGATGAATTATGGCCAAAGCAGACTGCAAAGTTCAGCTTCATGGATGAACGTGGCATCATGGTTCCTCTAACGTGTGACAGTCAGGTTGATGAAAAGGTATGCTTCGGATTGCATGTTTGAGATGAATTGTGATGTACTGGATATGGAAGCTACTGCAACTGGGAGTCACCCTTCTATTCTTGGACAGGGTGGTTGCTCGAACCCAATTAGCTCCTGATAAGCAAAAATATCTTGGGGTTCACATGTTTGTGCTGAATTGTAATTTTTGTTTTATTTACTCTGTAGATATTGGACAGTTATCCAACAATCTTGTTTCTTTGACAGGAAGCGCCGCAAGGTTAGAAACATGACTGCCAGGTCAGTCATTTTGCTTTCCGAAGAAATTAAAAACGAGTGGAAAGATGATGCTGGACACGATTCTGGTGCCCATTGTCCCGACGATGCAGAGTATGTGAAGCTAAGAAAATTGGTACCGAGGAAGAGGAAGAAGCCAGGAAATGAAGAAGCCAGTGGACGTGAAGACTTGGCACCCAGGCTGTGGAAGAAGGCTGCTGGCAATGAAGATGCATAGTAATGCGTTGAACTTGAACCTATATATGTAATTCGGTTAAATTCTGGAGCTCTGTGTGTGGCACTTTGCTGGGCGAAACAATTTACCCACGTTCTCTGAGTATAATGCACCGCTACTTAGGGTTTGGAAACACCCGAGTCAGTAGTTGAATCCGAAATTGTGATTTTGCCACTGCTATCTGAAAACACGCAGCACCGGTTCCACGATTGCTGAGGGACAGGAGGTCTCCAAATTCGATGGAATGTAAGTGGCACAGAAATAAATTATTTAAGCAGCCACACTCCACGAAGCAACAACTTATTTTACATGCTGCACAACGGCGTGACAACATAAACAACAATGGCAATCGATAATGCCAAAATGCTTGAGCCCGTCTATCTCACCGCCTCCCTGCTCCTGCATCCCCTGCGTCTGGCGAAGCTCCTGGATCTCCATTAACCGGGTGTACGTGCTTCCACTTTATAAATTGTGGCTGTGCCATTTGCATGCGGCACAATCCACATAGATTACGTTTAAACAAACCACCAATATCAGAATACCACCATGATCAGACAAAAAAAAGTGATGCAGGGTTAAGACAGACTAACGGGAGACCAATTTGTTTTCCTTCCAGGACTCCGGGACCACTAGTTCAGATCGCTAGGTCAACAAGTACTACTATTACAACTTGAAAAGGCACGGAGCTCAAGCTAAATAGAACTAGTTATCACACATCTCCTTGATTTTCCTAATCTTAGCCCGATGCGCATCTTCCTGCGAGAGCAAGGATCAATTCGTCTACTCCTTCCTTTTAGCATCTTCCTTGTACAGCTTCAATTGTTTCTCTGTATTCTTCCTCATGCACTTGTCAATACTCGTAGTTGTGAACTATAGGACTTTGGCTTGGTGAAGGTCATTCCTTGCTTGAGTCAGTTCTTGCTCTGCTTTAGCCTTCAGGGCCAATGCCACGTCCCTCTCCTTCTCGACTTTGCTAACCTTATCTTGCACCCTCCCGAGATCTCGGTTAAGCTTGGTCGTGTCAACTGGGTCTCATAGCTTTATCTCAACACTGTCAAGAAGTGAGCTGACTACGGATTCTTTCAACTCAATAGTCATATCCCATAGTTTGTCCAGCATTTTCTGCATCGATTTGGGCCACTCTGGATCGACCCATTTGACAACACCGCAACTTCCGCCTTGCATCATTGCACGATGTCCTTGACACCGTAGAAACCTCCTGCCTGCGTTTCGTCCGTTGAACGCTACAAATTTAGCGGGCACATATCCATGTTTACATAGCAGAGGACAACCTTCATCCGCTAAACCGTGATAGTCGGATTCATACATCGTCTGGTTGGCCTAACACATCATACGTGCATGAGTAAATAGAGTAGATCTAGATCAAAACATAGATAACTGGCCACGAATGATAGATATAGAGATGAGACGACTCACATCGAAATCACCATACCTGTGCATCGAGAGGGGCAAGGGATGGCTGCTAGAGAGGGGATTGGGATGGAGGCGTCGTCGGCTTGCGGCAACGGCAGGATGTGAGTGAAGTGGGGAAAGTGGCTTCAAGGGGAAGGAAGAGAAGTACGGGTAGGAAGATAAGTAATGGGGACGTGACACTAGGATATGGCCCACTGAACTCGTGAGTCATGACACTCGCAACAGGGGAGCGCCCAGTGTTGCCAGTTTGTCTAGAGCAAGCGTGGCCAATCATGCCGCAGAACAGCCTACTCGCGAATCACTCTCACAAAGACCATCCCAATCGTCCAAGCGCCCTGATCGAACGGTATGTAACAATCGTCAAGCAGAACAACTGTGTTAGGGCGTGCCTTCTAGAAGACTCGGTCTAATGGCCATCCATTGGGGGGCTAAGGTTAGGGCTCCCCTCAGGTTATGATCCATATGTGGTTTATGAGAAGAACACACATACAATGACACTAGTGGATCCATGTGTGGTTTATGAAAAGAACACACATGCAATGAATCTAACTGTGGTTAATGAAAAGAGCAAACATGCAATGACACTGGTGGATCCATGTGTGGTTTGTGAGAAGAACACACATGCAATGACACTAGGTGTGGTTCATGAAAAGAACAGACATGCAATGACACTAGGTGTGGTTCATGAATAGAACACACATCCAATGACACTGGTGGATCCATGTGTGGTTTGTTAGAAGAACACACATGCAATGACACTGGGCGAGGTTCATGAAAAGAACACACATCCAATGACACCGGTGGATCCTTATGTGGTTTGTGAGAATAACAGACATGGAATGACTCTAGATGTGGTTCATGAGAAGAACACACATGCAATGACACTGGTGGATCCATGTGTGGTTTATGAGAGAAATAGACATGCAATGACACTAGGTGTTGTTCATGAAAAGAACAGACATGCAATGACACTGGTGGATCCATATGTCGTTTGTGAAAAGAACAGGCATGCAATCACACTGGATGGATCCATGTGTGGTTCATGAAAAGAACACACATGCAATGACACTGGTGGATCCATGTGTGGTTTGTGAGAAGAACACACATCCAATGACACTGGGTGTGGTTCATGAAAAGAACACACATCCAATGACACTGGTGGATCCTTATGTGGTTTGTGAGAAGAATAGACATGCAATGACTCTAGCTGTGGTTCATGAGAAGAACACACATGCAATGACACTGGTGTATCCTTATGTGGTTTGTGAGAAGAACACACATGCAATGACTCTAGCTGTGGTTTGTGAAAAGAACACACATGCAATGACTCTAGCTGTGGTTCATGATAAGAACACACATCCAATGACACTGGTGGATCCTTATGTGGTTTGTGAGAACAACAGACATGCAATCACTCTAGATGTGGTTCATGCGAAGAATAGACATGCAATGACACTGGTGTATCCTTATGTTGTTTATGAGAAGAACAGTCATGCGATGACACTAGGTGTGGTTCATGAAAAGAACATGCATGCAATGATACTGGTGGATCCATGTGTGGTTTGTTTAAAAGAACACACATGCAATGACCTCATGTAATGGCACTGGTGTATCCATGTGTGGTTTGTTTAGAGGAATAGACATGCAATGACACTGGGTGTGGTTCATGAAAAGAATAGACATGCAATGACACTGGTGGATCCTTATGTGGTTTGTGAGAAGATCAAACATGCAATGACTCTAGATGTCCTTCATGAGAAGAATAGACATCCAATGACACTGGTGGATCCATGTGTGGTTTGTGAGAAGAACACACATGCAATGATACTGGGTGTGGTTCAAGAAAAGAACACACATCCAATGACACGGGTGGATCCTTATGTGGTTTGTGAGAAGAATAGACATGCAATGACTCTAGATCTGGTTCATGAGAAGAACACACCTGCAATGACACCGGTGGATCCATGTGTGGTTTGTGAGAAGAACACACATGCAATGACACTTGGTGTGGTTCATGAAAAGAACACACATCCAATGACACTGGTGGATCCTTATGTGGTTTGTGAGAAGAACACACATGCAATCACACTGGGTGGATCCATATGTGGTTTATGAGAAGAACACACATGCAATGACACTGGTGATATGTGGTTTGTGAAAAGAACACACATGCAATGACTCTAACTATGGTTAATGAAAAGAGCACACATACAATGACACTAGTGGATCCATGTGTGGTTTGTGAGAAGAACACACATGCGATGACACTGGCTGTGGTTCATGAAAATAACAGATATGTAATCATACTGGTGGATCCATGTGTGGTTTGTGAGAAGAATACACATGCAATGACACTGGGTGTAGTTCATGAAAATAACACACATGCAATGACACTGGTGGATCCTTATGTGGTTTGTGCGAAGAACATACATGCAATGACTCTAGATGTGGTTCATGAGAAGAACACTCATGCAATGACACTGGTGGATCCATGTGTGGTTTGTGAGAAGAACACACATGCAATGACACTACGTGTGGTTCATGAAAAGAATAGACATGCAATGACACTAGGTGTGCTTCATGAAAAGAACACACATCCAATGACACTGGTGGATCCATGTGTGGTTTGTTAGAATAATACACATGCAATGATACTGGGCGTGGTTCATGAAAACCACACACATCCAATGACACTGGTGGATCCTTATGTGGTTTGTGAGGATAATAGACATGGAATGACTCTAGATGTGGTTCATGAGAAGAACAGACATTCAATGACACCGGTGGATCCATGTGTGGTTTATGAGAGGAACATACATGCAATGACACTGGTGTGGTTCATGAAAAGAATAGACATGCAATGACACTGGTGGATCCATATGTTGTTTGTGAAAAGAACAGACATGCAATCACACTAGGTGGATCCATGTGTGGTTCATGAAAAGAACACACATGCAATGACACCGGTGGATCCATGTGTGGTTTGTGAGAAGAACACACATCCAATGACACTAGGTGTGGTTCATGAAAAGAACACACATCCAATGACACTGGTGGATCCTTATGTGGTTTGTGAGAAGAACAAACATGCAATGACTCTAGCTGTGGTTCATGAGAAGAACACACATGCAATGACACTGGTGTATCCTTATGTGGTTTGTGAGAAGAACACACATGCAATGACTCTAGCTGTGGTTTGTGAAAATAACACACATGCAATGACTCTAGCTGTGGTTCATGAAAAGAACACACATGCAATGACACTGGTCGATCCTTATGTGGTTTGTGAGAAGAACAGACCTGCAATGACTCTAGATGTGGTTCATGAGAAGAACAGACATGCAATGACACTGGTGTATCGTTATGTGGTTTATGAGAAGAACAGACATGCGATAACACTGGGTGTGGTTCATGAAAAGAACATACATGCAATGATACTGCTGGATCCATGTGTGGTTTGTTTACAAGAACACACATGCAATGACCACATGCAATGACACTGGTGGATCCATGTGTGGTTTGTTTAGAGGAACACACATGCAATGACACTGGGTGTGGTTCATGAAAACAACAGACATCAAATGACACTGGTGGATCCTTATGTGGTTTGTGAGAAGATCAGACATGCAATGACTCTAGATGTCGTTCATGAGAAGAATAGGCATCCAATGACACTGGTGGATCCTTGTGTGGTTTGTGAGAAGAACACACATGCAATGACACTGGGTGTGGTTCATGAAAAGAACACACATCCAATGACACTAGTGGATCCTTATGTGGTTTGTGAGAAGAACAGACATGCAATGACTCTAGATGTCGTTCATGAGAAGAATAGGCATCCAATGACACTGGTGGATCCTTGTGTGGTTTGTGAGAAGAACACACATGCAATGACACTGGGTGTGGTTCATGAAAAGAACACACATCCAATGACACTAGTGGATCCTTATGTGGTTTGTGAGAAGAACAGACATGCAATGACTCTAGATGTGGTTCATGAGAAGAACACACATGCAATGACACTGGTGTGTATCCTTATGTGGTTTGTGAGAAGAATAGACATGCGATGACACTGGGTGTGGTTCATGGAAAGAACAGACATGCAATGACACTGGTGGATCCATGTGTGGTTTGTTTACAAGAACACACATGCAATGACCACATGCAATGACACTGGTGGATCCATGTGTGGTTTGTTTAGAGGAACACACATGCAATGACACTGGGTGTGGTTCATGAAAACAACAGACATCAAATGACACTGGTGGATCCTTATGTGGTTTGTGAGAAGATCAGACATGCAATGACTCTAGATGTCGTTCATGAGAAGAATAGGCATCCAATGACACTGGTGGATCCTTGTGTGGTTTGTGAGAAGAACACACATGCAATGACACTGGGTGTGGTTCATGAAAAGAACACACATCCAATGACACTAGTGGATCCTTATGTGGTTTGTGAGAAGAACAGACATGCAATGACTCTAGATGTCGTTCATGAGAAGAATAGGCATCCAATGACACTGGTGGATCCTTGTGTGGTTTGTGAGAAGAACACACATGCAATGACACTGGGTGTGGTTCATGAAAAGAACACACATCCAATGACACTAGTGGATCCTTATGTGGTTTGTGAGAAGAACAGACATGCAATGACTCTAGATGTGGTTCATGAGAAGAACACACATGCAATGACACCGGTGGATCCATGTGTGCTTTTGAGAAGAACACACATGCAATGACACTGGGTGTGGTTCATGAAAAGAACACACATCCAATGGCACTGGTGGATCCTTATGTGGTTTGTGAGAAGAACACACTTGCAATCACAATGGGTGGATCCATATGTGGTTTATGAGAAGAACACACATGCAATGACACTGGTGATATGTGGTTTGCAAAAAGAACACACATGCAATGACTCTAACTATGGTTAATGAAAATAGCAGACATGCAATGACACTAGTGGATCCATGTGTGGTTTGTGAGAAGAACACACATGCAATGACACTGGCTATGGTTCATGAAAAAAAACAGACATGCAATGATACTGGTGGATCCATGTGTGGTTTGTGAGAAGAACACACATGCAATGACACTGGGTGTGGTTCATGAAAAGAACACACATCCAATGACACTGGTGGATCCTTATGTGGTTTGTGAGAAGAACACACATGCAATCACACTGGGTGGATCCATATGTGGTTTATGAGAAGAACACACATGCAATGACACTGGTGATATGTGGTTTGTGAAAAGAACACACATGCAATGACTCTAACTATGGTTAATGAAAAGAGCACACATACAATGACACTAGTGGATCCATGTGTGGTTTGTGAGAAGAACACACATGCAATGACACTGGCTGTGGTTCATGAAAATAACAGATATGTAATCATACTGGTGGATCCATGTGTGGTTTGTGAGAAGAACACACATGCAATGACACTGGGTGTAGTTCATGAAAAGAACACACATCCAATGACACTGGTGGATCCTTATGTGGTTTGTGCGAAGAACAGACATGCAATGACTCTAGATGTGGTTCATGAGAAGAACACTCATGCAATGACACTGGTGGATCCATGTGTGGTTTGTGAGAAGAACACACATGCAATGACACTAGATGTGGTTCATGAAAAGAACAGACATGCAATGACACTAGGTGTGGTTCATGAAAAGAACACACATCCAATGACACTGGTGGATCCATGTGTGGTTTGTTAGAATAACACACATGCAATGATACTGGGCGTGGTTCATGAAAACCACACACATCCAATGACACTGGTGGATCCTTATGTGGTTTGTGAGATTAATTGTAAGATCCCTCCTTTGTAAAGGAAAAGATCCCTGTGACTGCAATGCTAGTCCCTGGATCAATGCTAGCATCCACAGTTTAAGATGAAGTACATAGATACAAAGGTCGTTTATTACTGTCATTCCAGAGATAAAACATAGTCTTTTACAACTCATGGCCAAAGGCCTAATACAAGAGTTTATGGAATATGTAAATAAACATAAGTCTTCATCTTCATGTGCCACAGGCAAACATGTTGAGTGTAGACTCATGACTCCTAATCATCATCAGAATAACCTGCAACATTACAAGTTACAGCCACAGAGGGTCAATATTTTGGAATAGTATTGGCAAGTGATACCTTAGTATATTTTAAGTGGACTATAAGACTATATGCATTTGGCTGGTGGAGCTTAGGCTTGCATTGCTCAAAATAGATTTTTCCCTACATTTTTGATAATACTAAGTTTTTGTAAGGCACAAAACACCCAAGGCATCTACCAATCAAAGACTAAAGATCCACTCAGGGCATCTACCAATCAAGGACTGAAGATCCTTTTAACCCTTGTTCACCCACAAGTTTTTATTTAGAAATTGGAGTGATGAGATTCTTGAAGTTTCCATGTCTTGATGCTCAAATTGTCCTTTACCAGGGACATGGCTAAGTACTTAAGTTTTACACTCTGCAGAGGTGGTGCACTTTCCCCACAAGACTTGGTTTCCCAAGACAAGATCCTTCAGTAGCCTTTCCTTAGTCAAATGGACGCGCTCCAACCTATCATCCCATCTACCACCCACTGTCCAAGAGACTAAGTTCTAGCATCCTAAGATCATGGCAGAGCCCATAATGCCAAGTGGTTGCACTTGAAGCTCCTCAACATTTGACATCTCAAATCTCTTTGTTCCTGGGTGGCCATCCACAAGTGAGATACACAAGCCAAGTCCATGGCCTTGTGAACCACTCAACATAAACCATTCCTTCCATTCCACCCAGGTGATTCATTAACTTAGTTGTTTTGTTAAAATAAAACACAAGTCCAAAGACTTAGAATAATTTTTCAAAATGTGAATATATAAACCACCCTTGTTTTCTAGTAGCTAGGCTAAGCATGATAGTTTTAGGAATCTTGACTTAGGTAATTTACACTAAGGTTTCACCTAATAGGTTTTCCCAAATCATAGTTTATACTTAGCAAAAAATCCATGCAAGTCCTATACTTGGAAAAATAATACTAATGCATAGATAAAATATAGGAATGGAATATTCATGAAGATATCACTTGCCTTGGTAGTGTGGAGAGTAGCACTCGTCACAATCACAATCACTAGCAAAATCTACACACAAAGTTGTAGCACACAAGTACACACAAATATATACAAACAAAGATATTATGAATGCATGCATGCATGAATCTACTAAGTGGTGATTTTTTTGAAAATTCTACCAAGCAAGTGCATGTTTACAGAATCTAAACAAGTCATAAGGTAACCAAGACAAACTTATTTAACCCTAAAACAAAATACTAAACTAAATCTATACTCAAAAGGCCTCAAACAAGTTTCTGCAATTTAAGCCAAACTAATGGTTACTATTTGCTAAACAAAAAGGATAGGCAGATAGGTCTTGTTTTATTGAATCCAACGGTATAAAGTTTGCAAAATTCCAACGTGGAATTCAAAAGATATAGGCATTTGAATTTGGATCAAATTTCTGGTTTTAAATCTATTTTCAGACCTAACCCTAGCCACACGTCACTGTCTAATTGGTCGGTACCGGTTCGTCTGGATCGAGTGATACAGGCCGCTGGATTTAAAGGGGCAGGTGCGGCTCAGATCATCGCGTACCCCTTCGATTAGTCATTCTATCCAAGCCATCAGATGCAGATCTAACGGTTCCTATTGCCCTGGCCAAAAGCTGGCGGCGGAGCGGTGGATACCGGCGGCGGAAACGGTCGGTCGATGACATTGCCGACGTTGAAGGGGGCGAGGAAGAGAGAGGAGATGCTCACCGGGCTCAGGGGGTCACGGTGATGCTCGTGGTACTCGCGGTTGGTCAAGGGGCGCTCGGGGCTGTCCTAGATTGCTCGCCGGAGTTGCTGTGGGCGGCGGTTGGCTCTGGTTGCTGTCGAGGACGAAGCTGTAGATCACCCCAAGGCAAAACAACGACGCGGTTAGGTTCACAGGGTCAAGGCGAAGTCGTGTGCATGAACGGGAAGGCGAGGGGCGGTCTGTACTTACCCCTAGAGTTCGCCGGAGTTCGTGCAGAAGACGGTGGCGGCCAGTCGACGATGTTGCCGGAGCTACGGTTCATGCGAGGGCAAATGAAGGGTGTTAAAAGAAGCACAGAGGCTCGCTGAACCAGATAGCAAGAACGAGAGGCAGAGGGGAGCTCAGAACTCACCGGAATTCGCCGGCGCAGTCGTCGGAGACGGCGGGGCTACAGAGAGTAATGCTCGCAGCCTGGTGGCGCTCTGGGTTCGGGGTTTGAGGGAGAAGAGAGAGGGGGAAGAGGGGATTCTTATAGCCTGGTCACGAGCGAGAATTACTCGGCCATTTAATCGAATTAACACCGCGGATTAAAAACAGAAACGGCCGCGTTGATTTGGGGATGAACTGGTCGTGCGGGTGGAGACGATGCTGACGTGGAGGAGGCCCGCTTGTCAGCGAGGTGCGCGGAGTGGAAGTGGGGCCTGGCTGTCAGCGTCTGTTTGCGTGTGCTTGCGCGTGAGAGAAGAAAAGGAAGGTCCCCGGGTGGGCTTGCTGGGCTCGATCCGCTGCTGGGCCAGAATCCTGGCGCTCGGCCTTTTTCATTTGAGAAATCCTTTTCTTTTTCTAATTTCATTTTCTGGAATGAATTTGATATGAATTCAAATTCTTTTGAATTCAAACAAATTTGGGACTCTTTGTAGGGTTCTGTGGTTTCAAAAACGAGTCAGTTGACCATGTGGTTACTAGCAAGGGCTTGGTCAAGCTTAGGTTTTGAAATAAACAGAGACTTTGTCTCTAGTTTGAAAATGTTTGAAATAGGGTTTTGAAATTATTTCTAAATTGGAAACTTGGGTAAAAATGCTTCACCTAATCTTTCCAACCATGGAGGCAAGCAAACAAGTTCATAGACAATCAAATCTCAATGATGATGGCCAATTGAGATAATTTGCCCACATGAAATCATAGCCAAAGTTTATGCTTCTAAATGTTTTTGAGAAAAACCCTAAATGGATGAATGATGCAAAGATGATATGAATGAGTTTTGAAATATGATTTTTGGGATGTCACAAATCTAACCCCCTTAAAATGAATCTCGCCCTCGAGATTCGGATTGGCTAGCAAATAGGTGAGGGTGGTCTTTCCGAAGATCATCTTCTCTTTCCCATGTTGCTTCCTCTTCGGAATGACGATTCCATTGTACTTTACAAAACTTGATAGTTTTTGTCCCTGTGACTCTTTCTGTGGTCTCAAGAATCTTGACAGGCTTTTCTTCATAGGTGAGATCACTTTCTAGTTGAACTTCCTCCAAAGGTATGGTATCCTTCAAAGATGATTCTTCCATTTCTGGGTGACATTTCTTAAGCTGACTTACATGGAAAACATTATGGACTGCTGATAAAGATGCTGGCAGTTCTATTTCATACGCAACTTCTCCTTTGCGACTTAGAATGTTAAATGGTCCAACATATCTTGGTGCTAACTTTCCTTTGACTCCAAATCTTTTCACTCCACGAAGTGGTGATACTCTAAGATAAGCTCTATCCCCAACTTCGTAAGTGACTTCTCTACGCTTAGCATCTGCGTAGCTTTTCTGTCGAGACTGTGCTATCTTCAACCTGTCCCTAACCAATTTGACCTTTTCTTCGGCGTCTTTGATAAGATCTGGTCCAAACAAACTTCTTTCTCCCACACCATTCCATAGTAATGGGGTGGTACACTTTCTTCCGTATAGAAACTCAAATGGTGCCATCCCAATACTAGATTGGTGACTGTTGTTGTAAGAAAACTCTGCGTAAGGCAGACTTTCATCCCAACTTGCTCCATAGTCTAGGGCACATGCCCTCAACATGTCTTCAAGAATTTGATTAGTCCTTTCTGTTTGTCCATCGGTTTCAGGATGAAAAGCAGTGCTGAATTCCAATCTCGTCCCTAAAGATTCATGAAGCTGTCTCCAAAAGTGAGAAGTGAACTGAGTTCCTCTATCAGACACAATACTCTTAGGTACACCGTGAAGGCATACAATTCTGCTCATGTAAATTTTGGCTAACTTTGCACTAGTATAAGTTGTCTTTACGGGTATAAAATGAGCCACTTTAGTTAGGCGATCCACTACTACCCATATGGAATCATACCCTGACCTGGTCCTTGGTAATCCGGTAATGAAATCCATACCAATATTTTCCCACTTCCATTCAGGAATAGGCATTGGTTGAAGCAAACCCTGCTGGTTTCTGATGCTCCGCTTTCACTCTACTACACACATCACACAAAGCAATGTGTTCGGCGATGTCTCTTTTGAGATTGTTCCACCAAAATCTTTCTTTCATATCCATGTACATTTTGGTGTTTCCCGGGTGAATAGAATATGGAGAGTTATGGGCCTCTTGTAAAATCAGTTTCTGCAATTCCGGATCTTGTGGAACACAAATACGTTTCCCGTGCCATAAAGTACCTTGTTCATCCATATGGAAACTTTTAGCTTTCCCTTGGCTAATCCTTTCCCTAATCTCTTCGATCTCTTTATCTGTCTTTTGGGCTTCTTTAATCTTATCCAACAGAGTGGGTTGAACATCCAAAGACATAAGATGTCCTTCCGGCACAATCTCCAACCTGAGTTCCTTGAATTGCTTACACAAGTCATCTGGCAATTCACCTTTGGTAAGGCCATTTACAAACGCCTTACGACTTAGAGCATCTGCTACTACATTTGCTTTACCGGGGTGGTATTGCAAACTCAAGTCGTAATCCTTGATAAGTTCTAGCCATCTCCTTTGTCTCATATTGATTTCCTTCTGGGTGAAGATATACTTCAAACTCTTATGATCGGTGAATACTTCACAACGTTTTCCCAAAAGGTAATGTCTCCATGTTTTGAGTGCATGGACAACAGCGGCTAACTCTAAATCATGAGTAGGATAGTTTAGTTCATGAGTTTTGAGTTGTCTCGAGGCGTAAGCCACAACTTTTCCGCCTTGCATAAGTACGACACCTAATCCTTGATGCGAAGCATCACAATACACTTGGAAATCCTTTTCTAAATCTGGTAGGCACAAAACTGGTGCTGACACAAGTCTCTTCTTTAATTCTTGAAAGCTGAGTTCACAACCTTCAGACCAAGCAAATTTCTTATCTTTCTTTAACAATTATGTCATTGGTTTAGCAACCTTTGAAAATTTTTCTATGAACCTTCTGTAGTAACCAGCTAAACCAAGGAAACTATGAACCTCTTTTACGTTCTTAGGGGATTCCCATTCTGTCACAGCCGAAACTTTAGCAGGATCAACTGCTACACCATCCTTTGTCATAACGTGACCAAGAAATCCAACTTCCTCTAACCAAAACTCACACTTGCTGAATTTGGCATAAAGCTTATGTTCCCTTAGTTTCTCAAGTATCAAACGTAGATGTCTTTCATGCTCTTCCTTGCTCTTGGAGTAGACCAAGATGTCATCGATGAAAACGACAACGAACTTGTCGAGAAATTCCATGAACACTTTGTTCATCATATTCATAAAGTATGCTGGAGCGTTGGTTAAACCAAAAGGCATCACAGTGTACTCATACAATCCATACCTTGTGGTGAATGCTGTTTTAGGTATGTCTTGCTCTCTTATCTTGAGTTGAAAATAGCCTGACCGAAGATCAATCTTCGAGAACACACATGCTCCTTCTAGCTGATCAAACAAGTCATTTATTCTTGGCAAAGGATATTTGTTCTTGATGGTTACCTCGTTGAGAGAACGGTAATCTATAATAATCTATGAGTTCTGTCTCTCTTTTCTACGAACAAAACTGGAGCTCCCCAAGATGAAGAACTTGGCTGGATGAATCCTTTCTGCAATTGTTCTCCAAGTTGTTTCTTGAGTTCCTTAAGTTCGTCAACTGACATTTTATAAGGCCTCTTAGCTCTTGGTCCAGAACCTGGTACCAAATCTATTATAAACTCCACATCTCTATCTGGTGGCATTCCTGGTAACTCTTCCGGAAACACATCCGGATACTCACACACAATTGGCACACTGTCCATGCTAACCCCCTTAAGAGAATTCAGCTTACTTCCTTTAGATTTAAAATTGGACTTAAATTTTATCCTCTTACCTTCAGGGGTTGTGAGTGAAACTGTACGATTTGCACAATCTAGTACTCCCTCATACTTAGCCATCCAATCCATTCCCAAAATTACATCCAATCCTTGGGAATTCAGGATTATTAGGTTTACTGGAAACTTATGTTTTCTGATCTCTATGACTAGATTCCGGCATCCAAGACTCACTATCATATCTCCTCCCGGAGAGCTAACTTTTATCGGACACCCAATGTTTTCAGATGCAAACCCGTTTCTATCAACAAATGCTTTTGATATGAATGAATGAGATGCACCAGTATCGAAGAGTACAAATGCCGAGATGGAATTTAGTCTGAACTTACCAGCAACAGCATCAGGCTCTTCATAGACCTCTTCCACATTGATGTGGTTGACCTGTCCTTTCTGAAAAGGATTTGGCTTGTTAGGTCCTTCAACTTTCTTTTCAGGACACTCATTAGCATAATGCCCCAGCTTCTTGCATTTGTAGCACTCAACCTGACTAATGTCCGTCTTAGGCTGACTTCTACTTCCACTTCCACCTCCACTATGGTGGCTCTTATGTCCACTCTGGTGGTTCTTGTACTTATCATTGTCATGACTACGATGATGCTTGTTGTCATGACGGTTGTGGTTGTGGTGCTTGTTAAATTTCCCGTGCTTGTGGGATCCTGAGCTGACACTATCATCATAGTGAGATCGTTTATGAGACGATCCCGAGCTGTGCTTGTCGGAGTGTTTCCTCTTCCTACTCTCGACTTGCTTCATTTTATTCTCCACAATAACAGCCTTGTCACACAGCGACTGATAAGTTGGAACATATGCCACAGACAGCTGCAGATTCAGCTCATCATTTAAGCCTTCCAAAAACTTTTCCTTTCTTTTGGCATCAGTGTCAACCTCATCCGGTGCATAGCGCGCCAGATTGTTGAATTCTTCAATATATTCAGCCACGCTGTGGTGGCGCTGCTTCAGGTTGTGAAATTCCTTCTTTTTCAGGCTCATCATACCTGGTGAGATATGAGTAGTACGAAATCCATCTTCAAAGATAGCCCAAGTCACCTCATCAATAGGCGTGGTAATCTGGAAGTTGTCCCACCATGCGGCGGCTGGTCCTTCCAACAGATGTGCTGCGAACCTGACCTTTTCAGCATCTGTGCATCCCACGGTCACTAAGTCTTTGTTCACAGAACGTAGCCAATCATTGGCCACCATGGGATCAGTCGTTCCCGAAAACTTAGCTGGCCTCAGACGCAGAAATCTGGTGAGCATATCAAAACCTGGAGGGTTGGTGTTGTTGTTGTTATTGTTGTTATTGTTGTTGTTGTTGTTGTTGTTGTTGGGTTTGTTGTTGTTGTTGTTCTGGTTCTGGATGAACGTCGTCATCATTTGCATAAGCTGTGTCTGTGCATTCATCATTTGTTGCATTTCCGGGGTAATGTTGGGGTTGGGGTTTGCGCGACGGGGAGGCATCTGTGGTTTATTCATATAGAGATAAGAATGAGATACCCTTACATTATTTATGCACAAAACATTGCACAAGCAAACACATAGCTTGCAACGCAAGGATAAAAGCTCAACAACAAGATAACAAAAGTCCCAAAGTAAAAACACACAAGTGGCAAGCCATCCACATGTCGGATGGTCCAATAATAAGTTCACAAATAACAAGTGCAGTAAATAAAGATAACTGAGTAGTCAAATCTACTCGTCGGCATCAATCTCCTCCTCGACAAAGGTAAGACCTGCGTTCTCCATTGCGGTCTTGTTCTCCTCGATGGTAGTGGTCAAAGAGTCGATCTTGGCCTTGAGAGCCCTCTTCTGGGAACGAAGCCTCTCAATCACTGTCTGCTGCTGCTCTAACTCGAAGTCCTTGGACTGCAGTTCCTCGGTTATATCACGAATCCTCTTGTTCCTATCCTGGACACGCTTCTCTTGACTCTTGAACTTACGGTCTTGGGTCTCGAACTTCGTCTCCATCTCCTTGACTATCTCGTCCTGCTACGCAAAGAGCTTGTCCTTCTCGCGAAGCTGCACCTGGAGCTCGTCATTACTAAGCATGACATTGGTCCTATCGGTATCCACGTGCCTAATAAGAGTCTCTAAGTCCTGGAGGTACAGGCGTATCGGCTCTGCTGTGACCCTCGAGTCGTCCTCAAAGTCAATGGACTCTCCGTCATCATCACGCCTTCCGAAGGCGTGGAAGTGAGTACCTCTAACCTGTCGGGAGTGACGGCCTAACAGTCGTCCTATCAGATCCTGCATGACAACCTCCATGCCTCTCTCCCTGTCATCGTGCATAAGCTTGAAAACGATGGCCTCCGTAATAGGCTCGGTCTGGCGTCCTGGCTGATTCACCTTGAAGCCCCAGAGGTCCTTCCTCTCAAACTTGGTGAGTGGGTGCACCGTAATGATAGGAAGAGGGAGATCGAGTAAAGTAGTAAGCTCTACGATACGAGGACCAAAACGGGTAGCCTGGAACTCCTCAACAGTGCTGATGGCAATAGGCATCTATTTATAAGATTGAAAAAGTTAGAACAACACATTTTAAGATAATCAAGTCAACATTCAAACACATTCTTGGAACACACAAATCACTCAAGTCATGCATACAAAAATTCATTACATCAACCAAGGTTCAAACTTATTTAAGGTATCATTTTGGAAAATAAGGTGATAGGTGGTGGTCCAACTAACAAAGTGCGCTTACAATCCTATCTCACTGGATCTGGTGGCTAACACAATGTTCCTAGTGGCAATCACCCTATCTTGTTCACATGCTTCTATCACTAAGTCTATGATATCTCCTCTTAAGGATTGGTTGGTGACTTCCAACTCTTGAGTATGTTCCTTCTCTTTCTCTAAGTCTTTTTGGAGGTTGAGCATCCTGCACTTGACTCTAGCACTTAGTTCTTTGATAGTCTTCCAAGCTGCTTCTTTTGCTGACTCAAAGAATGTGGTGTGCATAAAAGTGTTGGTGTACATGCAGAAGACCTTTTCTCTGTGGTTGTCTTCCTTGTTCTTGTACAAGTGAAGTTGCACCCACCAATACTCCACTCCTTCCTCCATTACTGGAAAGCCCTTGTACACTGCTGCACCATGTACTCCCATGGTCTCCATGAGGTCCTTGAGAATCTTGGGAAACTCAGTCTCACACTCCAAGGTCATGGTCATGAGTGGTCCTTTCTTCACGGCTTCGTTGACGGAGTTCATCTACAAATAGAGATGAGAATGAGAAGATTAGAAAAGTTTACGAGAAGAATAGACAAGTGTAGAAGAAGTTAAATTTTTTTCCTTAGTGGTTTCAAATCCTAGGGTCATAATCCTACAGGCAACACAGTGCTCTGATACCATCTGTAAGATCCCTCCTTTGTAAAGGAAAAGATCCCTGTGATTGCAATGCTAGTCCCTGGATCAATGCTAGCATCCACAGTTTAAGATGAAGTACACAGATACAAAGGTCGTTTATTACAGTCATTCCAGAGATAAAACATAGTCTTTTACAACTCATGGCCAAAGGCCTAATACAAGAGTTTATGGAATATGTAAATAAACATAAGTCTTCATCTTCATGTGCCACAGGCAAACATGTTGAGTGTAGACTCATGACTCCTAATCATCATCAGAATAACCTGCAACATTACAAGTTACAGCCACAGAGGGTCAATACTTTGGAATAGTATTGGCAAGTGATACCTTAGTATATTTTAAGTGGACTATAAGACTATATGCATTTGGCTGGTGGAGCTTAGGCTTGCATTGCTCAAAATAGATTTTTCCCTACATTTTTGATAATACTAAGTTTTTGTAAGGCACAAAACACCCAAGGCATCTACCAATCAAAGACTGAAGATCCACTCAGGGCATCTACCAATCAAGGACTGAAGATCCTTTTAACCCTTGTTCACCCACAAGTTTTTATTTAGAAATTGGAGTGATGAGATTCTTGAAGTTTCCATGTCTTGATGCTCAAATTGTCCTTTACCAGGGACATGGCTAAGTACTTAAGTTTTACACTCTGCAGAGGTGGTGCACTTTCCCCACAAGACTTGGTTTCCCAAGACAAGATCCTTCAGTAGCCTTTCCTTAGTCAAATGGACGCGCTCCAACCTATCATCCCATCTACCACCCACTGTCCAAGAGACTAAGTTCTAGCATCCTAAGATCATGGCACAGCCCATAATGCCAAGTGGTTGCACTTGAAGCTCCTCAACATTTGACATCTCAAATCTCTTTGTTCCTGGGTGGCCATCCACAAGTGAGATACACAAGCCAAGTCCATGGCCTTGTGAACCACTCAACATAAACCATTCCTTCCATTCCACCCAGGTGATTCATTAACTTAGTTGTTTTGTTAAAATAAAACACAAGTCCAAAGACTTAGAATAATTTTTCAAAATGTGAATATATAAACCACCCTTGTTTTCTAGTAGCTAGGCTAAGCATGATAGTTTTAGGAATCTTGACTTAGGTAATTTACACTAAGGTTTCACCTAATAGGTTTTCCCAAATCATAGTTTATACTTAGCAAAAAATCCATGCAAGTCCTATACTTGGAAAAATAATACTAATGCATAGATAAAATATAGGAATGGAATATTCATGAAGATATCACTTGCCTTGGTAGTGTGGAGAGTAGCACTCGTCACAATCACAATCACTAGCAAAATCTACACACAAAGTTGTAGCACACAATTACACACAAATATATACAAACAAAGATATTATGAATGCATGCATGAATCTACTAAGTGGTGATTTTTTTGAAATTCTACCAAGCAAGTGCATGTTTACAGAATCTAAACAAGTCACAAGGTAACCAAGACAAACTTATTTAACCCTAAAACAAAATACTAAACTAAATCTATACTCAAAAGGCCTCAAACAAGTTTCTGCAATTTAAGCCAAACTAATGGTTACTATTTGCTAAACAAAAAGGATAGGCAGATAGGTCTTGTTTTACTGAATCCAACGGTATAAAGTTTGCAAAATTCCAACATGGAATTCAAAAGATATAGGCATTTGAATTTGGATCAAATTTTTGGTTTTAAATCTATTTTCAGACCTAACCCTAGCCACGCGTCACTGCCTAATTGGTCGGTACCGGTTCGTCTGGATCGAGTGATACAGGCCGCTGGATTTAAAGGGGCAGGTGCGGCTCAGATCATCGCGTACCCCTTCGATTAGTCATTCTATCCAAGCCATCAGATGTAGATCTAACGGTTCCTATTGCCCTGGCCAAAAGCTGGCGGCGGAGCGGTGGCTACCGGCGGCGGAAACGGTCGGTCGATGACGTTGCCGACGTTGCAGGGGGCGAGGAAGAGAGAGGAGATGCTCACCGGGCTCAGGGGGTCACGATGATGCTCGTGGTACTCGCGGTTGGTCAAGGGGCGCTCGGGGCTGTCCTAGATTGCTCGCCGGAGTTGCTGTGGGCGGCGGTTGGCTCTGGTTGCAGTCGAGGACGAAGCTGTAGATCACCCCAAGGCAAAACAACGACGCGGTTAGGTTCACAGGGTCAAGGCGAAGTCGTGTGCATGAACGGGAAGGCGAGGGGCGGTCTGTACTTACCCCTAGAATTCGCCGGAGTTCGTGCAGAAGACGGTGGCGGCCAGTCGACGATGTTGCCGGAGCTACGGTTCATGCGAGGGCAAATGAAGGGTGTTAAAAGAAGCACAGAGGCTCGCTGAACCAAATAGCAAGAACGAGAGGCAGAGGGGAGCTCAGAACTCACCGGAATTCGCCGGCGCAGTCGTCGGAGACGACGGGGCTACAGAGAGTAATGCTCGCAGCCTAGTGGCGCTCTGGGTTCGGGGTTTGAGGGAGAAGAGAGAGGGGGAAGAGGGGATTCTTATAGCCTGGTCACGAGCGAGAATTACTCGGCCATTTAATCGAATTAACGCCGCGGATTAAACACAGAAACGGCCGCGTTGATTTGGGGATGAACTGGTCGTGCGGGTGGAGACGATGCTGACGTGGAGGAGGCCCGCTTGTCAGCGAGGTGCGCGGAGTGGAAGTGGGGCCTGGCTGTCAGTGTCTGTTTGCGTGTGCTTGCGCGTGAGAGAAGAAAAGGAAGGTCCCCGGGTGGGCTTGCTGGGCTCGATCCGCTGCTGGGCCAGAATCCTGGCGCTCGGCCTTTTTCATTTGAGAAATCCTTTTCTTTTTCTAATTTCATTTTCTGGAATGAATTTGATATGAATTCAAATTCTTTTGAATTCAAACAAATTTGGGACTCTTTGTAGGGTTCTGTGGTTTCAAAAACGAGTCAGTTGACCATGTGGTTACTAGCAAGGGCTTGGTCAAGCTTAGGTTTTGAAATAAACAGAGACTTTGTCTCTAGTTTGAAAATGTTTGAAATAGGGTTTTGAAATTATTTCTAAATTGGAAACTTGGGTAAAAATGCTTCACCTAATCTTTCCAACCATGGAGGCAAGCAAACAAGTTCATAGACAATCAAATCTCAATGATGATGGCCAATTGAGATAATTTGCCCACATGAAATCATAGCCAAAGTTTATGCTTCTAAATGTTTTTGAGAAAAACCCTAAATGGATGAATGATGCAAAGATGATATGAATGAGTTTTGAAATATGATTTTTGGGATGTCACAATAATAGACATGGAATGACTCTAGATGTGGTTCATGAGAAGAACAGACATTCAATGACACCGGTGGATCCATGTGTGGTTTATGAGAGGAACAGACATGCAATGACACTGGTGTGGTTCATGAAAAGAATAGACATGGAATGACACTGGTGGATCCATATGTTGTTTGTGAAAAGAACAGACATGCAATCACACTAGGTGGATCCATGTGTGGTTCATGAAAAGAACACACATGCAATGACACCGGTGGATCCATGTGTGGTTTGTGAGAAGAACACACATCCAATGACACTAGGTGTGGTTCATGAAAAGAACACACATCCAATGACACTGGTGGATCCTTATGTGGTTTGTGAGAAGAACAAACATGCAATGACTCTAGCTGTGGTTCATGAGAAGAACACACATGCAATGACACTGGTGTATCCTAATGTGGATTGTGAGAAGAACACACATGCAATGACTCTAGCTGTGGTTTGTGAAAAGAACACACATGCAATGACTCTAGCTGTGGTTCATGAAAAGAACACACATGCAATGACACTGGTCGATCCTTATGTGGTTTGTGAGAAGAACAGACATGCAATGACTCTAGATGTGGTTCATGAGAAGAACAGACATGCAATGACACTGGTGTATCGTTATGTGGTTTATGAGAAGAAAACACTGGGTGTGGTTCATGAAAAGAACATACATGCAATGATACTGCTGGATCCATGTGTGGTTTGTTTACAAGAACACACATGCAATGACCACATGCAATGATACTGGTGGATCCATGTGTGGTTTGTTTAGAGGAACACACATGCAATGACACTGGCTGTGGTTCATGAAAACAACAGACATGCAATGACACTGGTGGATCCTTATGTGGTTTGTGAGAAGATCAGACATGCACTGACTCTAGATGTCGTTCATGAGAAGAATAGGCATCCAATGACACTGGTGGATCCTTGTGTGGTTTGTGAGAAGAACACACATGCAATGACACTGGGTGTGGTTCATGAAAAGAACACACATCCAATGACACTAGTGGATCCTTATGTGGTTTGTGAGAAGAAAAGACATGCAATGACTCTAGATGTCGTTCATGAGAAGAATAGGCATCCAATGACACTGGTGGATCCTTGTGTGGTTTGTGAGAAGAACACACATGCAATGACACTGGGTGTGGTTCATGAAAAGAACACACATCCAATGACACTAGTGGATCCTTATGTGGTTTGTGAGAAGAACAGACATGCAATGACTCTAGATGTGGTTCATGAGAAGAACACACATGCAATGACACCGGTGGATCCATGTGTGCTTTTGAGAAGAACACACATGCAATGACACTGGGTGTGGTTCATGAAAAGAACACACATCCAATGGCACTGGTGGATCCTTATGTGGTTTGTGAGAAGAACACACTTGCAATCACAATGGGTGGATCCATATGTGGTTTATGAGAAGAACACACATGCAATGACAGTGGTGATATGTGGTTTGCAAAAAGAACACACATGCAATGACTCTAACTATGGTTAATGAAAATAGCAGACATGCAATGACACTAGTGGATCCATGTGTGGTTTGTGAGAAGAACACACATGCAATGACACTGGCTGTGGTTCATGAAAAAAACAGACATGAAATGATACTGGTGGATCCATGTGTGGTTTGTGAGAAGAACACACATGCAATGACACTAGGTGTGGTTCATGAAAAAAACACATCCAATGACACTGGTGGATCCTTATGTGGTTTGTGAGAAGAACAGACATGCAATGATTCTAGATGTGGTTCATGAGAAGAACACACATGCAATGACACTGGTGGATCCATGAGTGGTTTGTGAGAGGAAGACACATGCAATGACACTGGGTGTGGTTCATGAAAAGAACACACATCCAATGGCACTGGTGGATCCTTATGTGGTTTGTGAGAAGAACACACTTGCAATCACAATGGGTGGATCCATATGTGGTTTATGAGAAGAACACACATGCAATGACAGTGGTGATATGTGGTTTGCAAAAAGAACACACATGCAATGACTAACTATGGTTAATGAAAATAGCAGACATGCAATGACACTAGTGGATCCATGTGTGGTTTGTGAGAAGAACACACATGCAATGACACTGGCTGTGGTTCATGAAAAAAACAGACATGCAATGATACTGGTGGATCCATGTGTGGTTTGTGAGGAGAACACACATGCAATGACACTAGGTGTGGTTCATGAAAAAAAACACATCCAATGACACTGGTGGATCCTTATGTGGTTTGTGAGAAGAACAGACATGCAATGATTCTAGATGTGGTTCATGAGAAGAACACACATGCAATAACATTGGTGGATCCATGAGTGGTTTGTGAGAGGAAGACACATGCAATGACACTGGGTGTGGTTCATGAAAAGAACACACATGCAATGACACTGGTGTATCCTTATGTGGTTTGTGAGAAGAACACACATGCAATGACTCTAGCTATGGTTTGTGAAAAGAACAAACATGTAATGACTCTAGCTGTGGTTCATGAAAAGAATAGACATGCAATGACACCAGGTGTGGTTCATGAATAGAACACACATCCAATGACATTGGTGGATCCATGTGTGGTTTGTTAGAAGAACACACATGCAATGACACTGGGCGTGGTTCATGAAAAGAACACACATCCAATGACACTGGTGGATCCTTATATGGTTTGTGAGAATAACAAACATGAAATGACTCTAGATGTGGTTCATGAGAAGAACACACATGCAATGACACTTGGCGTGGTTCATGAAAAGAACACACATCCAATGACACTGGTGGATCCTTATGTGGTTTGTGAGAAAAACACACATGCAATCACACTGGGTGGATCCATATGTGGTTTATGAGAAGAACACACATGCAATGACACTGGTGATATGTGGTTTGTGAAAAGAACACACATGCAATGACTCTAACTATGGTTAATGAAAAGAGCACACATACAATGACACTAGTGGATCCATGTGTGGTTTGTGAGAAGAACACACATGCAAGGACACTGGCTGTGGTTCATGAAAATAACAGATATGTAATCATACTGGTGGATCCATGTGTGGTTTGTGAGAAGAACACACATGCAATGACACTGGGTGTAGTTCATGAAAAGAACACACATCCAATGACACTGGTGGATGCTTATGTGGTTTGTGCGAAGAACAGACATGCAATGACTCTAGATGTGGTTCATGAGAAGAACACTCATGCAATGACACTGGTGGATCCATGTGTGGTTTGTGAGAAGAACACACATGCAATGACACTACGTGTGGTTCATGAAAAGAACAGACATGCAATGACACTAGGTGTGGTTCATGAAAAGAACACACATCCAATGACACTGGTGGATCCATGTGTGGTTTGTTAGAATAACACACATGCAATGATACTGGGCGTGGTTCATGAAAACCACACACATCCAATGACACTGGTGGATCCTTATGTGGTTTGTGAGAATAATAGACATGGAATAACTCTAGATGTGGTTCATGAGAAGAACAGACATTCAATGACACCGGTGGATCCATGTGTGGTTTATGAGAGGAACAGACATGCAATGACACTGGTGTGGTTCATGAAAAGAATAGACATGCAATGACACTGGTGGATCCATATGTTGTTTGTGAAAAGAACAGACATGCAATCACACTAGGTGGATCCATGTGTGGTTCATGAAAAGAACACACATGCAATGACACCGGTGGATCCATGTGTGGTTTGTGAGAAGAACACACATCCAATGACACTAGGTGTGGTTCATGAAAAGAACACACATCCAATGACACTGGTGGATCCTTATGTGGTTTGTGAGAAGAACAAACATGCAATGACTCTAGCTGTGGTTCATGAGAAGAACACACATGCAATGACACTGGTGTATCGTTATGTGGTTTATGAGAAGAACAGACATGCGATAACACTGGGTGTGGTTCATGAAAAGAACATACATGCAATGATACTGCTGGATCCATGTGTGGTTTGTTTACAAGAACACACATGCAATGACCACATGCAATGACACTGGTGGATCCATGTGTGGTTTGTTTAGAGGAACACACATGCAATGACACTGGCTGTGGTTCATGAAAACAACACACATGCAATGACACTGGTGGATCCTTATGTGGTTTGTGAGAAGATCAGACATGCACTGACTCTAGATGTCGTTCATGAGAAGAATAGGCATCCAATGACACTGGTGGATCCTTGTGTGGTTTGTGAGAAGAACACACATGCAATGACACTGGGTGTGGTTCATGAAAAGAACACACATACAATGACACTAGTGGATCCTTATGTGGTTTGTGAGAAGAAAAGACATGCAATGACTCTAGATGTCGTTCATGAGAAGAATAGGCATCCAATGACACTGGTGGATCCTTGTGTGGTTTGTGAGAAGAACACACATGCAATGACACTGGGTGTGGTTCATGAAAAGAACACACATCCAATGACACTAGTGGATCCTTATGTGGTTTGTGAGAAGAACAGACATGCAATGACTCTAGATGTGGTTCATGAGAAGAACACACATGCAATGACACCGGTGGATCCATGTGTGCTTTTGAGAAGAACACACATGCAATGACACTGGGTGTGGTTCATGAAAAGAACACACATCCAATGGCACTGGTGGATCCTTATGTGGTTTGTGAGAAGAACACACTTGCAATCACAATGGGTGGATCCATATGTGGTTTATGAGAAGAACACACATGCAATGACAGTGGTGATATGTGGTTTGCAAAAAGAACACACATGCAATGACTCTAACTATGGTTAATGAAAATAGCAGACATGCAATGACACTAGTGGATCCATGTGTGGTTTGTGAGAAGAACACACATGCAATGACACTGGCTGTGGTTCATGAAAAAAACAGACATGCAATGATACTGGTGGATCCATGTGTGGTTTGTGAGAAGAACACACATGCAATGACACTAGGTGTGGTTCATGAAAAAAAAACACATCCAATGACACTGGTGGATCCTTATGTGGTTTGTGAGAAGAACAGACATGCAATGATTCTAGATGTGGTTCATGAGAAGAACACACATGCAATGACACTGGTGGATCCATGATTGGTTTGTGAGAGGAAGACACATGCAATGACACTGGGTGTGGTTCATGAAAAGAACACACATGCAATGACACTGGTGTATCCTTATGTGGTTTGTGAGAAGAACACACGTGCAATGACTCTAGCTATGGTTTGTGAAAAGAACAAACATGTAATCACTCTAGCTGTGGTTCATGAAAAGAATAGACATGCAATGACACCAGGTGTGGTTCATGAATAGAACACACATCCAATGACATTGGTGGATCCATGTGTGGTTTGTTAGAAGAACACACATGCAATGACACTGGGCGTGGTTCATGAAAAGAACACACATCCAATGACACTGGTGGATCCTTATATGGTTTGTGAGAATAACAGACATGAAATGACTCTAGATGTGGTTCATGAGAAGAACACACATGCAATGACACTTGGCGTGGTTCATGAAAAGAACACACATCCAATGAAACTGGTGGATCCTTATGTGGTTTGTGAGAAGAACACACATGCAATCACACTGGGTGGATCCATATGTGGTTTATGAGAAGAACACACATGCAATGACACTGGTGATATGTGGTTTGTGAAAAGAACACACATGCAATGACTCTAACTATGGTTAATGAAAAGAGCACACATACAATGACACTAGTGGATCCATGTGTGGTTTGTGAGAAGAACACACATGCAATGACACTGGCTGTGGTTCATGAAAATAACAGATATGTAATCATACTGGTGGATCCATGTGTGGTTTGTGAGAAGAACACACATGCAATGACACTGGGTGTTGTTCATGAAAAGAACACACATCCAATGACACTGGTGGATCCTTATGTGGTTTGTGCGAAGAACAGACATGCAATGACTCTAGATGTGGTTCATGAGAAGAACACTCATGCAATGACACTGGTGGATCCATGTGTGGTTTGTGAGAAGAACACACATGCAATGACACTACGTGTGGTTCATGAAAAGAACAGACATGCAATGAAAATAGGTGTGGTTCATGAAAAGAACACACATCCAATGACACTGGTGGATCCATGTGTGGTTTGTTAGAATAACACACATGCAATGATACTGGGCGTGGTTCATGAAAACCACACACATCCAATGACACTGGTGGATCCTTATGTGGTTTGTGAGAATAATAGACATGGAATGACTCTAGATGTGGTTCATGAGAAGAACAGACATTCAATGACACCGGTGGATCCATGTGTGGTTTATGAGAGGAACAGACATGCAATGACACTGGTGTGGTTCATGAAAAGAATAGACATGCAATGACACTGGTGGATCCATATGTTGTTTGTGAAAAGAACAGACATGCAATCACACTAGGTGGATCCATGTGTGGTTCATGAAAAGAACACACATGCAATGACACCGGTGGATCCATGTGTGGTTTGTGAGAAGAACACACATCCAATGACACTAGGTGTGGTTCATGAAAAGAACACACATCCAATGACACTGGTGGATCCTTATGTGGTTTGTGAGAAGAACAAACATGCAATGACTCTAGCTGTGGTTCATGAGAAGAACACACATGCAATGACACTGGTGTATCCTTATGTGGTTTGTGAGAAGAACACACATGCAATGACTCTAGCTGTGGTTTGTGAAAAGAACACACATGCATTGAATCTAGCTGTGGTTCATGAAAAGAACACACATGCAATGACACTGGTCGATCCTTATGTGGTTTGTGAGAAGAACAGACATGCAATGACTCTAGATGTGGTTCATGAGAAGAACAGACATGCAATGACACTGGGTGTGGTTCATGAAAAAAACACACATGCAATGACACTGGTGTATCCTTATGTGGTTTGTGAGAAGAACACACAAGCAATGACTCTAGCTATGGTTTGTGAAAAGAACAAACATGCAATGACTCTAGCTGTGGTTCATGAAAAGAACAGACATGCAATGACACCAGGTGTGGTTCATGAATAGAACACACATCCAATGACATTGGTGGATCCATGTGTGGTTTGTTAGAAGAACACACATGCAATGACACTGGGCATGGTTCATGAAAAGAACACACATCCAATGACACTGGTGGATCCTTATATGGTTTGTGAGAATAACAGACATGAAATGACTCTAGATGTGGTTCATGAGAAGAACACACATGCAATGACACTGGTGGATCCATGTGTTGTTTATGAGAGGAATAGACATGCAATGACACTGGGTGTGGTTCACGAAAAGAACAGACATGCAATGACACTGGTGGATCCATATGTGGTTTGTGAAAAGAACTGGCATGCAATCACACTGGGTGGATCCATGTGTGGTTCAAGAAAACAACACACATGCAATGACACTGGTGGATCCATGTGTGGTTTGTGAGAAGAACACACATCCAATGACACTGGGTGTGGTTCATGAAAAGAACACATATCCAATGACACCGGTGGATCCTTATGTGGTTTGTGAGAAGAACAGACATGCAATGACTCTAGCTGTGGTTCATGAGAAGAACACACATGCAATGACACTGGTGTATCCTTATGTGGTTTGTGAGAAGAACACACATGCAATGACTCTAGCTGTGGTTTGTGAAAAGAACACACATGCAATGACTCTAGTTGTGGTTCATGATAAGAACACACATCCAATGACACTGGTGGATCCTTATGTGGTTTGTGAGAAGAACAGACATGCAATCACTCTAGATGTGGTTCATGAGAAGAACAGACATGCCATGACACTGGTGTATCCTTATGTGGTTTGTGAGAAGAACACACATGCAATGACTCTAGCTGTGGTTTGTGAAAAGAACACACATGCAATGACTCTAGCTGTGGTTCATGATAAGAACACACATCCAATGACACTGGTGGATCCTTATGTGGTTTGTGAGAAGAACATACATGCAATCACTCTAGATGTGGTTCATGAGAAGAACAGACATGCAATGACACTGGTGTATCCTTATGTCGTTTATGAGAAGAACAGACATGCGATGACACTAGGTGTGGTTCATGAAAAGAACATACATGCAATGATACTGGTGGATCCATGTGTGGTTTGTTTAAAAGAACACACATGCAATGACCACATGTAATGGCACTGGTGGATCCATGTGTGGTTTGTTTAGAGGAATAGACATGCAATGACACTAGGTGTGGTTCATGAAAAGAACAGACATGCAATGACACTGGTGGATCCTTATGTGGTTTGTGAGAAGATCAGACATGCAATGACTCTAGATGTCCTTCATGAGAATAACAGACATCCAATGACACTGTGGATCCATGTGTGGTTTGTGAGAAGAACACACATGCAATGACACTGGGTGTGGTTCATGAAAAGAACACACATCCAATGACACTGGTGGATCCTTATGTGGTTTGTGAGAAGAACAGACATGCAATGACTCTAGATCTGGTTCATGAGAAGAACACACCTGCAATGACACCGGTGGATCCATGTGTGGTTTATGAGAAGAACACACATGCAATGACACTTGGCGTGGTTCATGAAAAGAACACACATCCAATGACACTGGTGGATCCTTATGTGGTTTGTGAGGAGAACACACATGCAATCACACTGGGTGGATTCATATGTGGTTTATGAGAAGAACACACATGCAATGACACTGGTGATATGTGGTTTGTGAAAAGAACACACATGCAATGACTCTAACTATGGTTAATGAAAAGAGCACACATACAATGACACAAGTGGATCCATGTGTGGTTTGTGAGAAGAACACACATGCAATGGCACTGGCTGTGGTTCATGAAAATAATAGATATGCAATCATAGTGGTGGAACCATGTGTGGTTTGTGAGAAGAACACTCATGCAATGACACTGGGTGTAGTTCATGAAAAGAACACACATCCAATGACACTGGTGGATCCTTATGTGGTTTGTGAGAAGAACAGACATGCAATGACAATAGATGTGGTTCATGAGAAGAACACTCATGCAATGACACTGGTGGATCCATGTGTGGTTTGTGAGAAGAACACACATGCAATGATACTACGTGTGGTTCATGAAAAGAACAAAGATGCAATGACACTAGGTGTGGTTCATGAAAAGAACACACATCCAATGACACTGGTGGATCCATGTGTGGTTTGTTATAATAACACACATGCAATGATACTGGACGTGGTTCATGAAAACCACACACATCCAATGACACTGGTGGATCCTTATGTGGTTTGTGAGATTAACAGACATGGAATGACTCTAGATGTGGTTCATGAGAAAAACACACATTCAATGACACTGGTGGATCCATGTGTGGTTTATGAGAGGAACAGACATGCAATGACACTGGGTGTGGTTCATGAAAAGAACAGACATGCAATGATACTGGTGGATCCATATGTTGTTTGTGAAAAGAACAGAGATGCAATCACACTAGGTGGATCCATGTGTGGTTCATGAAAAGAACACACATGCAATGACACCGGTGGATCCATGTGTGGTTTGTGAGAAGAACACACATCCAATGACACTAGGTGTGGTTCATGAAAAGAACATACATCCAATGACATTGGTGGAACCTTATGTGGTTTGCGAGAAGAACAGACATGCAACGACTCTAGCTGTGGTTCATGAGAAGAACACACATGCAATGACACTGGTGTATCCTTATGTGGTTTGTGAGAAGAACACACATGCAATGACTCTAGCTGTGGTTTGTGAAAAGAACACACATGCAATGACTCTAGCTGTGGTTCATGAAAACAACAGACATGCAATGACACTGGTGGATCCTTATGTGGTTTGTGAGAAGATCAGACATGCACTGACTCTAGATGTCGTTCATGAGAAGAATAGGCATCCAATGACACTGGTGGATCCATGTGTAGTTTGTGAGAAGAACACACATCCAATGACACTGGGTGTGGTTCATGAAAAGAACACACATCCAATGACACTGGTGGATCCTTATGTGGTTTGTGAGAAAAACAGACATGCAATGACTCTAGCCGTGGTTCATGATAAGAACACACATCCAATGACACTGGTGGATCCTTATGTGGTTTCTGAGAAGAACAGACATGCAATCACTCTAGATGTGGTTCATGAGAAGAACAAACATGCAATGACACTGGTGTATCCTTATGTCGTTTATGAGGAGAACAGACATGCGATGACACTAGGTGTGGTTCATGAAAAGAACATACATTTAATGATACTAGTGGATCCATGTGTGGTTTGTTTAGAAGAACACACATGCAATGACCATATGTAATGACAATGGTGGATCCATGTGTGGTTTGTTTAGAGGAATAGACATGCAATGACACTGGGTGTGGTTCATGAAAAGAACAGACATGCAATGACACTGGTGGATCCTTATGTGGTTTGTGAGAAGATCAGACACGCAATGACTCTAGATGTCCTTCATGAGAAGAACAGACATCCAATGACACTGGTGGATCCATGTGTGGTTTGTGATAAGAACACACATGCAATGACACTGGGTGTGGTTCATGAAAAGAACACAAATCCAATGACACTAGTGGATCCTTATGTGGTTTGTGAGAAGAACAGACATGCAATGACTCTAGATGTGGTTCATGAGAAGAGCACACCTGCAATGACACCGGTGGATCTATGTGTGGTTTGTGAGAAGAACACACATGCAATGACACTGGGTGTGGTTCATGAAAAGAACACACATGCAATGACACTAGGTGTGGTTCATGAAAATAACACACATCGAATGACACTGGTGGATCCATGTGTGGTTTGTTAGAATAACACACATGCAATGACACTGGGCGTGGTTCATGAAAAGAACACACATCCAATGACACTGGTGGATCCTTATGTGGTTTGTGAGAATAACAGACATGGAATGACTATAGATGTGGTTCATGAGAAGAACACACATTCAATGACACTGGTGGATCCATGTGTGGTTTATGAGAGGAACAGACATGCAATGACACTGGGTGTGGTTCATGAAAAGAACATACATGCAATGACACTGGTGGATCCATATGTGTTTTGTGAAAAGAACAGACATGCAATCACACTAGGTGGATCCATGTGTGGTTCATGAAAAGGACACACATGCAATGACATTAGTAGATCCATGTGTGGTTTGTGAGAAGAACACACATCCAATGACACTAGGTGTGGTTCATGAAAAGAACACACATCCAATGACACTGGTGGATCCTTATGTGGTTTGCGAGAAGAACAGACATGTAATGACTCTAGCTATGGTTCATGAGAAGAACACACATGCAATGACCCTGGTGTATCCTTATGTGGTTTGTGAGAAGAACACACATGCAATGACTCTAGCTGTGGTTTGTGAAAAGAACACACATGCAATGACTCTAGCTATGGTTCATCAAAAGAACACACATGCAATGACACTGGTGGATCCTTATGTGGTTTGTGAGAAGAACAGACATGCAATGATTCTAGATGTGGTTCATGAGAAGAACAGACATGCAATGACACTGGTGTATCGTTATGTGGTTTATGAGAAGAACAGACAAGCGATGACACTAGGTGTGGTTCATGAAAAGAACATACATGTAATGATACTGCTGGATCCATGTGTGGTTTGTTTAGAAGAACACACATGCAATGACCACATGCAATGACACTGGTGGATCCATGTGTGGTTTGTTTAGAGAAACATACATGCAATGACACTGGGTGTGGTTCATGAAAACAACAGACATGCAATGACACTGGTGGATCCTTATGTGGTTTGTGAGAAGATCAGACATGCAATGACTCTAGATGTTATTCATGAGAAGAACAGGCATCCAATGGCACTGGTGGATCCTTGTGTTGTTTGTGAGAAGAACACACATGCAATGACACTGGGTGTGGTTCATGAAAAGAACACACATCCAATGACACTGGTGGATCCTTATGTGGTTTCTGAGAAGAACAGACATGCAATGACTCTAGCTGTGGTTCATGATAAGAACACACATGCAATGACACTGGTGTATCCTTATGTGGTTTGTGAGAAGAACACACATGCAATGACTCTAGCTATGGTTTGTGAAAAGAACAAACATGCAATGACTCTAGCTGTGGTTCATGAAAAGAATAGACATGCAATGACACTGGTGGATCCATATGTGGTTTGTGAAAAGAACAGACATAAAATCACACTGGGTGGATCCATGTGTGGTTCATGAAAAGAATAGACATGCAATGACATTGGTGGATCCTTATGTGGTTTGTGAGAAGAACAGACATGCAATGACTCTAGCTGTGGTTCATGAAAAGAATAGACATGCAATGACACTGGTGGATCCATATGTGATTTGTGAAAAGAACAGACATGCAATCACACTGGGTGGATCCATATGTGTTTTATGAGAAGAAGACAAATGCAATGACACTAGTAATTTGTGGTTTGTGAAAAGAACACACATGCAATGACTCTAGATGTGGTTCATGAGAAGAACACACATGCAATGGCACTGGTTGATCCATGTGCGGTTTGTGAGAGGAAGAGGCATGCAATGACACTGGGTGTGGTTCATGAAAAGAACACACATCCAATGACACTGGTGGATCCATATGTGGTTTGTGAGAAGAACACACATGCAATGACGGTTCATGAAAAGAACACACATCCAATGACACTGGTGGATCCTTATGTGGTTTGTGAGAAGAACAGACATGCAATGACTCTAGATGTGGTTCATGAAAAGAACACACATGCAATGACACTGGTGGATCCATGTGTGGTTTATGAGAGGAACAGACATGCAACGACAATGGATGTGGTTCATGAAAAGAACAGACATGCAATGACACTGGTGGATCCATATGTGGTTTGTGAAATGAATAGACATGCAATCACACTTGGTGGATCCATGTGTGGTTCATGAAAAGAACACACATGCAATGACACTGGTGGATCCATGTGTGTTTTGTGAGAAGAACACACATCCAATGAGACTGTGTGTGGTTCATGAAAAGAACACACATACAATGACACTGGTGGATCCTTATGTGGTTTGTGAGAAGAATAGACATGCAATGACTCTAGCTGTGGTTCATGAGAAGAACACACTTGCAATGACACTGGTGTATCCATATGTGGTTTGTGAGAAGAACACACATGCAATGACTCTAGCTGTGGTTTGTGAAAAGAACACACATGCAATGACTCTAGCTGTGGTTCATGAAAAGAATACGCATCCAATGACACTGGTGGATCCTTATGTGGTTTGTGAGAAGAACAGACGTCCAATGACTCTAGATGTGATTCATGAGAAGAACAGACATGCAATGACACTGGTGTATCCTTATGTGGTTTGTGAGAAGAACAGACATGCGATGACACTAGGTGTGGTTCATGAAAAGAACAGACATGCAATGATACTGGTGGATCCATGTGTGGTTTGTTTAGAAGAACACACATGCAATGACCACATGGAATGAGAATAGTGGATCCATGTGTGGTTTGTTTAGAGGAATAGACATGTAATGACACTAGGTGTGGTTCATGAAAAGAACAGACATGCAATGACACTGGTGGATCCTTATGTGGTTTGTGAGAAGAACAGACATTCAATGACTCTAGATGTCGTTCATGAGAAGAACAGACATCTAATGACATTGGTGGATCCATGTCTGGTTTGTGAGAAGAACACACATGCAATGACACTAGGTTTGGTTCATGAAAAGAACACACATCCAATGACACTAGTGGATCCTTATGTGGTTTGTGAGAAGAACAGACATGCAATGACTCTAGATGTGGTTCATGAGAAGAGCACACCTGCAATGACACCGGTGGATCCATGTGTGGTTTGTGAGAAGAACACACATGCAATGACACTGGGTGTGGTTCATGAAAAGAACACACATCCAATGACACTGGTGGATCCTTATGTGGTTTGTGAGAAGAACACACATGCAATCACACTAGATGTGGTTCGTGAAAAAAAAACACATGCGATGACACCGGTGGATCCATGTGTGGTTTATGAGAGGAACATACATGCAATGACACTGGGTGTGGTTCATGAAAAGAATAGACATGCAATGACACTGGTGGATCCATATGTGGTTTGTGAAAAGAACAGACATGCAATCACACTGGGTGGATCCATGTGTGGTTTATGAGAGGAACAAACATGCAATGACACTGGGTGTCGTTCACGAAAAGAACAGACACGCGATCACACTGGTGGATCCATACGTGGTTTGTGAAAAGAACAGACATGCAATCACACTGGGTGGATCCATGTGTGGTTCATGAAAAGAACACACATGCAACGACACTGGTGGATCCATGTGTGGTTTGTGAGAAGAACACACATCTAATGACACTGGGTATGGTTCATGAAAAGAACACACATCCAATGACACTGGTGGATCCTTATGTGGTTTGTGATAAGAACATACATGCAATGACTCTAGGTGTGGTTCATGAGAAGAACACACATGCAATGACACTAGTGCATCCATGTGTGGTTTATGAGAGGAACATACATGCAACGACACTGGGTGTGGTTAATGAAAAGAACAGACATGCAATCACACTGGTGGATCCATATGTGGTTTGTGAAATGAACAGACATGCAATCAGACTGGGTGGATCCATGTGTGGTTTGTGAGAAGAACACACATCCAATGAGACTGTGTGTGGTTCATGAAAAGAACACACATCCAATGACACTGGTGGATCCTTATGTGGTTTGTGAGAAGAACATACATGCAATGACTCTAGCTGTGGTTCATTAGAAGAACACACATGCAATGACACTGGTGTATCCTTATGTGCTTTGTGAGAAGAACACACATGCAATGAATCTAGCTGTGGTTTGTGAAAAGAACACACATGCAATGACTCTAGCTGTGGTTCATGAAAAGAATACACATCCAATGACACTGGTGGATCCTTATGTGTTTTGTGAGAAGAACAGACATCCAATGTCTCTAGATGTGGTTCATGAGGAGAACAGACATGCAATAACACTGGTGTATCCTTATGTGGTTTGTGAGAAGAACAGACATGCAATGACACTGGGTGTGGTTCATGAAAAGAACATACATGCAATGATACCAGTGGATCCATGTGTGGTTTGTTCAGAAGAACACACATGCAATGACAATGGTGGATCCATGTGTGGTTTGTTTAGAGGAACAGACATGTAATGACACTGGGTGTGGTTCATGAAAAGAACAGACATGCAATGACACTGGTGGATCCTTATGTGGTTTGTGAGAAGAACAGACATGCAATGACTCTAGATGTCGTTCATGAGAAGAACAGACATACAATGACACTGGTGGATCCATGTATGGTTTGTGAGAATAACACAAATGCAATGACACTAGGTGTGGTTCATGAAAAGAACACACATCCAATGACACTGGTGGATCCTTACATGGTTTGTGTCAAGAATAGACATGCAATGACTCTAGATGTGGTTCATGAGAAGAACACACATGCAATGACACCGGTGGATCCATGTGTCGTTTGTGAGAAGAACACACATGCAATGACACTGGGTGTGGTTCATGAAAAGAACACACATCCAATGACACTGGTTGATCCTTAGGTGGTTTGTGAGTAGAACAGACATGCAATGACTCTAGATATGGTTCATGAGAAGAACACACATGCAATGACACTGGTGGATCTATGTGTGGTTTGTGAGAAGAACACACATCCAATGAGACTGTGTGTGGTTCATGAAAAGAACACACATCCAATGACACTGGTGGATCCTTATGTGGTTTGTGAGAAGAACAAACATGCAATGACTCTAGCTGTGGTTCATGAGAAGAACACACATGCAATGACACTGGTGTATCCTTATGTGCTTTGTGAGAAGAACACATATGCAATGACTCTAGCTGTGGTTTGTGAAAAGAACACACATGCAATGACTCTAGCTGTGGTTCATGAAAAGAATACACATCCAATGACACTGGTGGATCCTTATGTGTTTTGTGAGAAGAACATACATCCAATGACTCTAGATGTGGTTCATGAGAAGAACAGACATGCAATGACACTGGTGTATCCTTATGTGGTTTGTGAGAAGAACAAACCTGCGATGACACTGGGTGTGGTTCATGAAAAGAACACACATCCAATGACACTGGTGGATCCTTATGTGGTTTGTGAGAAGAACAGACATGCAATGACTCTAGCTGTGGTTCATGAGAAGAACACACATGCAATGACAGTGGTGTATCCTTATGTGGTTTGTGAGAAGAACACACATGCAATGACTCTAGCCATGGTTTGTGAAAAGAACAAACATGCAGTGACTCTAGTTGTGGTTCATGAAAAGAACAGACATGTAATGACATTGGTGGATCCATATGTGGTTTGTGAAAAGAACAAACATGCAATCACACTGGGTGGATCCATGTGTGGTTCATGAAAAGAACAGACATGCAATGACACCGGTGGATCCTTATGTGGTTTGTGAGAAGAACACACATGCAATGCCTCTGGTTGTGGTTCATGAAAAGAATAGACATGCAATGACACTGGTGGATCCATATGTGATTTGTGAAAAGAACATACATGCAATCACTATGTGTTTTATGAGAAGAAGACAAATGCAATGACACTGGTAATTTGTGGTTTGTGAAAAGAACACACATGTACTGACTCTAGATGTGGTTCTTGAGAAGAACACACATGCAATGGCACTAGTTCATCCATGTGCGGTTTGTGAGAGGAAGAGGCATGCAATGACACTGGGTGTGGTTCATGAAAAGAACACACATCCAATGACACTGGTGGATCCATATGTGGTTTGTGAGAAGAACACACATGCAATGACGGTTCATGAAAAGAACACACATCCAATGACACTGGTGGATCCTTATGTGGTTTGTGAGAAGAACAGACATACAATGACTCTAGATGTGGTTCATGAAAAGAACACACATGCAATGACACTGGTGGATCCATGTGTGGTTTATGAGAGGAACAGACATGCAACGACAATGGGTGTGGTTCATGAAAAGAACAGACATGCAATGACACTGGTGGATCCATATGTGGTTTGTGAAATGAACAAACATGCAATCACACTGGGTGGATCCATGTGTGGTTCATGAAAAGAACACACATGCAATGACACTAGTGGATCCATGTGTGGTTTTTGAGAAGAACACACATCCAATGAGACTGTGTGTGGTTCATGAAAAGAACACACATCCAATGACACTGGTGGATCCTTATGTGGTTTGTGAGAAGAATAGACATGCAATGACTCTAGCTGTGGTTCATGAGAAGAACACACATGCAATGACATTGGTGTATCCATATGTGGTTTGTGAGAAGAACACACATGCAATGACTCTAGCTGTGGTTTGTGAAAAGAACACACATGCAATGACTCTAGCTGTGGTTCATGAAAAGAATACGCATCCAATTACACTGGTGGATCCTTATGTGGTTTGTGAGAAGAACAGACGTCCAATGACTCTAGATGTGGTTCATGAGAAGAACAGACATGCAATGACACTGGTGTATCCTTATGTGGTTTGTGAGAAGAACAGACTTGCGATGACACTGGGTGTGGTTCATGAAAAGAACATACATGCAATGATACTAGTGGATCCATGTGTGGTTTGTTCAGAAGAACACACGTGCAATGACCACATGCAATGACAATGGTGGATCCTTATGTGGTTTGTGAGAATAATAGACATGGAATGACTCTAGATGTGGTTCATGAGAAGAACAGACATTCAATGACACCGGTGGATCCATGTGTGGTTTATGAGAGGAACAGACATGCAATGACACTGGTGTGGTTCATGAAAAGAATAGACATGCAATGACACTGGTGGATCCATATGTTGTTTGTGAAAAGAACAGACATGCAATCACACTAGGTGGATCCATGTGTGGTTCATGAAAAGAACACACATGCAATGACACCGGTGGATCCATGTGTGGTTTGTGAGAAGAACACACATCCAATGACACTAGGTGTGGTTCATGAAAAGAACACACATCCAATGACACTGGTGGATCCTTATGTGGTTTGTGAGAAGAACAAACATGCAATGACTCTAGCTGTGGTTCATGAGAAGAACACACATGCAATGACACTGGTGTATCCTTATGTGGTTTGTGAGAAGAACACACATGCAATGACTCTAGCTGTGGTTTGTGAAAAGAACACACATGCATTGAATCTAGCTGTGGTTCATGAAAAGAACACACATGCAATGACACTGGTCGATCCTTATGTGGTTTGTGAGAAGAACAGACATGCAATGACTCTAGATGTGGTTCATGAGAAGAACAGACATGCAATGACACTGGGTGTGGTTCATGAAAAGAACACACATGCAATGACACTAGTGTATCCTTATGTGGTTTGTGAGAAGAACACACAAGCAATGACTCTAGCTATGGTTTGTGAAAAGAACAAACATGCAATGACTCTAGCTGTGGTTCATGAAAAGAACAGACATGCAATGACACCAGGTGTGGTTCATGAATAGAACACACATCCAATGACATTGGTGGATCCATGTGTGGTTTGTTAGAAGAACACACATGTAATGACACTGGGCATGGTTCATGAAAAGAACACACATCCAATGACACTGGTGGATCCTTATATGGTTTGTGAGAATAACAGACATGAAATGACTCTAGATGTGGTTCATGAGAAGAACACACATGCAATGACACTGGTGGATCCATGTGTTGTTTATGAGAGGAATAGACATGCAATGACACTGGGTGTGGTTCACGAAAAGAACAGACATGCAATGACACTGGTGGATCCATATGTGGTTTGTGAAAAGAACTGGCATGCAATCACACTGGGTGGATCCATGTGTGGTTCAAGAAAACAACACACATGCAATGACACTGGTGGATCCATGTGTGGTTTGTGAGAAGAACACACATCCAATGACACTAGGTGTGGTTCATGAAAAGAACACATATCCAATGACACCGGTGGATCCTTATGTGGTTTGTGAGAAGAACAGACATGCAATGACTCTAGCTGTGGTTCATGAGAAGAACACACATGCAATGACACTGGTGTATCCTTATGTGGTTTGTGAGAAGAACACACATGCAATGACTCTAGCTGTGGTTTGTGAAAAGAACACACATGCAATGACTCTAGTTGTGGTTCATGATAAGAACACACATCCAATGACACTGGTGGATCCTTATGTGGTTTGTGAGAAGAACAGACATGCAATCACTCTAGATGTGGTTCATGAGAAGAACAGACATGCCATGACACTGGTGTATCCTTATGTGGTTTGTGAGAAGAACACACATGCAATGACTCTAGCTGTGGTTTGTGAAAAGAACACACATGCAATGACTCTAGCTGTGGTTCATGATAAGAACACACATCCAATGACACTGGTGGATCCTTATGTGGTTTGTGAGAAGAACATACATGCAATCACTCTAGATGTGGTTCATGAGAAGAACAGACATGCAATGACACTGGTGTATCCTTATGTCGTTTATGAGAAGAACAGACATGCGATGACACTAGGTGTGGTTCATGAAAAGAACATACATGCAATGATACTGGTGGATCCATGTGTGGTTTGTTTAAAAGAACACACATGCAATGACCACATGTAATGGCACTGGTGGATCCATGTGTGGTTTGTTTAGAGGAATAGACATGCAATGACACTAGGTGTGGTTCATGAAAAGAACAGACATGCAATGACACTGGTGGATCCTTATGTGGTTTGTGAGAAGATCAGACATGCAATGACTCTAGATGTCCTTCATGAGAATAACAGACATCCAATGACACTGTGGATCCATGTGTGGTTTGTGAGAAGAACACACATGCAATGACACTGGGTGTGGTTCATGAAAAGAACACACATCCAATGACACTGGTGGATCCTTATGTGGTTTGTGAGAAGAACAGACATGCAATGACTCTAGATCTGGTTCATGAGAAGAACACACCTGCAATGACACCGGTGGATCCATGTGTGGTTTATGAGAAGAACACACATGCAATGACACTTGGCGTGGTTCATGAAAAGAACACACATCCAATGACACTGGTGGATCCTTATGTGGTTTGTGAGGAGAACACACATGCAATCACACTGGGTGGATTCATATGTGGTTTATGAGAAGAACACACATGCAATGACACTGGTGATATGTGGTTTGTGAAAAGAACACACATGCAATGACTCTAACTATGGTTAATGAAAAGAGCACACATACAATGACACAAGTGGATCCATGTGTGGTTTGTGAGAAGAACACACATGCAATGACACTGGCTGTGGTTCATGAAAATAATAGATATGCAATCATAGTGGTGGAACCATGTGTGGTTTGTGAGAAGAACACTCATGCAATGACACTGGGTGTAGTTCATGAAAAGAACACACATCCAATGACACTGGTGGATCCTTATGTGGTTTGTGAGAAGAACAGACATGCAATGACAATAGATGTGGTTCATGAGAAGAACACTCATGCAATGACACTGGTGGATCCATGTGTGGTTTGTGAGAAGAACACACATGCAATGATACTACGTGTGGTTCATGAAAAGAACAAAGATGCAATGACACTAGGTGTGGTTCATGAAAAGAACACACATCCAATGACACTGGTGGATCCATGTGTGGTTTGTTATAATAACACACATGCAATGATACTGGACGTGGTTCATGAAAACCACACACATCCAATGACACTGGTGGATCATTATGTGGTTTGTGAGATTAACAGACATGGAATGACTCTAGATGTGGTTCATGAGAAAAACACACATTCAATGACACTGGTGGATCCATGTGTGGTTTATGAGAGGAACAGACATGCAATGACACTGGGTGTGGTTCATGAAAAGAACAGACATGCAATGATACTGGTGGATCCATATGTTGTTTGTGAAAAGAACAGAGATGCAATCACACTAGGTGGATCCATGTGTGGTTCATGAAAAGAACACACATGCAATGACACCGGTGGATCCATGTGTGGTTTGTGAGAAGAACACACATCCAATGACACTAGGTGTGGTTCATGAAAAGAACATACATCCAATGACATTGGTGGAACCTTATGTGGTTTGCGAGAAGAACAGACATGCAACGACTCTAGCTGTGGTTCATGAGAAGAACACACATGCAATGACACTGGTGTATCCTTATGTGGTTTGTGAGAAGAACACACATGCAATGACTCTAGCTGTGGTTTGTGAAAAGAACACACATGCAATGACTCTAGTTGTGGTTCATGAAAACAACAGACATGCAATGACACTGGTGGATCCTTATGTGGTTTGTGAGAAGATCAGACATGCACTGACTCTAGATGTCGTTCATGAGAAGAATAGGCATCCAATGACACTGGTGGATCCATGTGTAGTTTGTGAGAAGAACACACATCCAATGACACTGGGTGTGGTTCATGAAAAGAACACACATCCAATGACACTGGTGGATCCTTATGTGGTTTGTGAGAAAAACAGACATGCAATGACTCTAGCTGTGGTTCATGAGAAGAACACACATGCAATGACACTTGTGTATCCTTATGTGGTTTGTGAGAAGAACACACATGCAATGACTCAAGCTGTGGTTTGTGAAAAGAACACACATGCAATGACTCTAGCCGTGGTTCATGATAAGAACACACATCCAATGACACTGGTGGATCCTTATGTGGTTTCTGAGAAGAACAGACATGCAATCACTCTAGATGTGGTTCATGAGAAGAACAAACATGCAATGACACTGGTGTATCCTTATGTCGTTTATGAGGAGAACAGACATGCGATGACACTAGGTGTGGTTCATGAAAAGAACATACATTTAATGATACTAGTGGATCCATGTGTGGTTTGTTTAGAAGAACACACATGCAATGACCATATGTAATGACAATGGTGGATCCATGTGTGGTTTGTTTAGAGGAATAGACATGCAATGACACTGGGTGTGGTTCATGAAAAGAACAGACATGCAATGACACTGGTGGATCCTTATGTGGTTTGTGAGAAGATCAGACACGCAATGACTCTAGATGTCCTTCATGAGAAGAACAGACATCCAATGACACTGGTGGATCCATGTGTGGTTTGTGATAAGAACACACATGCAATGACACTGGGTGTGGTTCATGAAAAGAACACAAATCCAATGACACTAGTGGATCCTTATGTGGTTTGTGAGAAGAACAGACATGCAATGACTCTAGATGTGGTTCATGAGAAGAGCACACCTGCAATGACACCGGTGGATCTATGTGTGGTTTGTGAGAAGAACACACATGCAATGACACTGGGTGTGGTTCATGAAAAGAACACACATGCAATCACACTAGGTGTGGTTCATGAAAATAACACACATCGAATGACACTGGTGGATCCATGTGTGGTTTGTTAGAATAACACACATGCAATGACACTGGGCGTGGTTCATGAAAAGAACACACATCCAATGACACTGGTGGATCCTTATGTGGTTTGTGAGAATAACAGACATGGAATGACTATAGATGTGGTTCATGAGAAGAACACACATTCAATGACACTGGTGGATCCATGTGTGGTTTATGAGAGGAACAGACATGCAATGACACTGGGTGTGGTTCATGAAAAGAACAGACATGCAATGACACTGGTGGATCCATATGTGTTTTGTGAAAAGAACAGACATGCAATCACACTAGGTGGATCCATGTGTGGTTCATGAAAATGACACACATGCAATGACATTAGTAGATCCATGTGTGGTTTGTGAGAAGAACACACATCCAATGACACTAGGTGTGGTTCATGAAAAGAACACACATCCAATGACACTGGTGGATCCTTATGTGGTTTGCGAGAAGAACAGACATGTAATGACTCTAGCTATGGTTCATGAGAAGAACACACATGCAATGACCCTGGTGTATCCTTATGTGGTTTGTGAGAAGAACACACATGCAATGACTCTAGCTGTGGTTTGTGAAAAGAACACACATGCAATGACTCTAGCTATGGTTCATGAAAAGAACACACATGCAATGACACTGGTGGATCCTTATGTGGTTTGTGAGAAGAACAGACATGCAATGATTCTAGATGTGGTTCATGAGAAGAACAGACATGCAATGACACTGGTGTATCGTTATGTGGTTTATGAGAAGAACAGACAAGCGATGACACTAGGTGTGGTTCATGAAAAGAACATACATGTAATGATACTGCTGGATCCATGTGTGGTTTGTTTAGAAGAACACACATGCAATGACCACATGCAATGACACTGGTGGATCCATGTGTGGTTTGTTTAGAGAAACATACATGCAATGACACTGGGTGTGGTTCATGAAAACAACAGACATGCAATGACACTGGTGGATCCTTATGTGGTTTGTGAGAAGATCAGACATGCAATGACTCTAGATGTTATTCATGAGAAGAACAGGCATCCAATGGCACTGGTGGATCCTTGTGTTGTTTGTGAGAAGAACACACATGCAATGACACTGGGTGTGGTTCATGAAAAGAACACACATCCAATGACACTGGTGGATCCTTATGTGGTTTCTGAGAAGAACAGACATGCAATGACTCTAGCTGTGGTTCATGATAAGAACACACATGCAATGACACTGGTGTATCCTTATGTGGTTTGTGAGAAGAACACACATGCAATGACTCTAGCTATGGTTTGTGAAAAGAACAAACATGCAATGACTCTAGCTGTGGTTCATGAAAAGAATAGACATGCAATGACACTGGTGGATCCATATGTGGTTTGTGAAAAGAACAGACATACAATCACACTGGGTGGATCCATGTGTGGTTCATGAAAAGAATAGACATGCAATGACATTGGTGGATCCTTATGTGGTTTGTGAGAAGAACAGACATGCAATGACTCTAGCTGTGGTTCATGAAAAGAATAGACATGCAATGACACTGGTGGATCCATATGTGATTTGTGAAAAGAACAGACATGCAATCACACTGGGTGGATCCATATGTGTTTTATGAGAAGAAGACAAATGCAATGACACTAGTAATTTGTGGTTTGTGAAAAGAACACACATGCAATGACTCTAGATGTGGTTCATGAGAAGAACACACATGCAATGGCACTGGTTGATCCATGTGCGGTTTGTGAGAGGAAGAGGCATGCAATGACACTGGGTGTGGTTCATGAAAAGAACACACATCCAATGACACTGGTGGATCCATATGTGGTTTGTGAGAAGAACACACATGCAATGACGGTTCATGAAAAGAACACACATCCAATGACACTGGTGGATCCTTATGTGGTTTGTGAGAAGAACAGACATGCAATGACTCTAGATGTGGTTCATGAAAAGAACACACATGCAATGACACTGGTGGATCCATGTGTGGTTTATGAGAGGAACAGACATGCAACGACAATGGATGTGGTTCATGAAAAGAACAGACATGCAATGACACTGGTGGATCCATATGTGGTTTGTGAAATGAATAGACATGCAATCACACTTGGTGGATCCATGTGTGGTTCATGAAAAGAACACACATGCAATGACACTGGTGGATCCATGTGTGTTTTGTGAGAAGAACACACATCCAATGAGACTGTGTGTGGTTCATGAAAAGAACACACATACAATGACACTGGTGGATCCTTATGTGGTTTGTGAGAAGAATAGACATGCAATGACTCTAGCTGTGGTTCATGAGAAGAACACACTTGCAATGACACTGGTGTATCCATATGTGGTTTGTGAGAAGAACACACATGCAATGACTCTAGCTGTGGTTTGTGAAAAGAACACACATGCAATGACTCTAGCTGTGGTTCATGAAAAGAATACGCATCCAATGACACTGGTGGATCCTTATGTGGTTTGTGAGAAGAACAGACGTCCAATGACTCTAGATGTGATTCATGAGAAGAACAGACATGCAATGACACTGGTGTATCCTTATGTGGTTTGTGAGAAGAACAGACATGCGATGACACTAGGTGTGGTTCATGAAAAGAACAGACATGCAATGATACTGGTGGATCCATGTGTGGTTTGTTTAGAAGAACACACATGCAATGACCACATGGAATGAGAATAGTGGATCCATGTGTGGTTTGTTTAGAGGAATAGACATGTAATGACACTAGGTGTGGTTCATGAAAAGAACAGACATGCAATGACACTGGTGGATCCTTATGTGGTTTGTGAGAAGAACAGACATTCAATGACTCTAGATGTCGTTCATGAGAAGAACAGACATCTAATGACATTGGTGGATCCATGTCTGGTTTGTGAGAAGAACACACATGCAATGACACTAGGTTTGGTTCATGAAAAGAACACACATCCAATGACACTAGTGGATCCTTATGTGGTTTGTGAGAAGAACAGACATGCAATGACTCTAGATGTGGTTCATGAGAAGAGCACACCTGCAATGACACCGGTGGATCCATGTGTGGTTTGTGAGAAGAACACACATGCAATGACACTGGGTGTGGTTCATGAAAAGAACACACATCCAATGACACTGGTGGATCCTTATGTGGTTTGTGAGAAGAACACACATGCAATCACACTAGATGTGGTTCGTGAAAAAAAAACACATGCGATGACACCGGTGGATCCATGTGTGGTTTATGAGAGGAACATACATGCAATGACACTGGGTGTGGTTCATGAAAAGAATAGACATGCAATGACACTGGTGGATCCATATGTGGTTTGTGAAAAGAACAGACATGCAATCACACTGGGTGGATCCATGTGTGGTTTATGAGAGGAACAAACATGCAATGACACTGGGTGTCGTTCACGAAAAGAACAGACACGCGATCACACTAGTGGATCCATACGTGGTTTGTGAAAAGAACAGACATGCAATCACACTGGGTGGATCCATGTGTGGTTCATGAAAAGAACACACATGCAACGACACTGGTGGATCCATGTGTGGTTTGTGAGAAGAACACACATCTAATGACACTGGGTATGGTTCATGAAAAGAACACACATCCAATGACACTGGTGGATCCTTATGTGGTTTGTGATAAGAACATACATGCAATGACTCTAGGTGTGGTTCATGAGAAGAACACACATGCAATGACACTAGTGGATCCATGTGTGGTTTATGAGAGGAACATACATGCAACGACACTGGGTGTGGTTAATGAAAAGAACAGACATGCAATCACACTGGTGGATCCATATGTGGTTTGTGAAATGAACAGACATGCAATCAGACTGGGTGGATCCATGTGTGGTTTGTGAGAAGAACACACATCCAATGAGACTGTGTGTGGTTCATGAAAAGAACACACATCCAATGACACTGGTGGATCCTTATGTGGTTTGTGAGAAGAACATACATGCAATGACTCTAGCTGTGGTTCATTTGAAGAACACACATGCAATGACGCTGGTGTATCCTTATGTGCTTTGTGAGAAGAACACACATGCAATGAATCTAGCTGTGGTTTGTGAAAAGAACACACATGCAATGACTCTAGCTGTGGTTCATGAAAAGAATACACATCCAATGACACTGGTGGATCCTTATGTGTTTTGTGAGAAGAACAGACATCCAATGTCTCTAGATGTGGTTCATGAGGAGAACAGACATGCAATAACACTGGTGTATCCTTATGTGGTTTGAGAGAAGAACAGACATGCAATGACACTGGGTGTGGTTCATGAAAAGAACATACATGCAATGATACCAGTGGATCCATGTGTGGTTTGTTTAGAAGAACACACATGCAATGACAATGGTGGATCCATGTGTGGTTTGTTTAGAGGAACAGACATGTAATGACACTGGGTGTGGTTCATGAAAAGAACAGACATGCAATGACACTGGTGGATCCTTATGTGGTTTGTGAGAAGAACAGACATGCAATGACTCTAGATGTCGTTCATGAGAAGAACAGACATACAATGACACTGGTGGATCCATGTATGGTTTGTGAGAAGAACACAAATGCAATGACACTAGGTGTGGTTCATGAAAAGAACACACATCCAATGACACTGGTGGATCCTTACATGGTTTGTGTCAAGAATAGACATGCAATGACTCTAGATGTGGTTCATGAGAAGAACACACATGCAATGACACCGGTGGATCCATGTGTCGTTTGTGAGAAGAACACACATGCAATGACACTGGGTGTGGTTCATGAAAAGAACACACATCCAATGACACTGGTTGATCCTTAGGTGGTTTGTGAGTAAAACAGACATGCAATGACTCTAGATATGGTTCATGAGAAGAACACACATGCAATGACACTGGTGGATCTATGTGTGGTTTGTGAGAAGAACACACATCCAATGAGACTGTGTGTGGTTCATGAAAAGAACACACATCCAATGACACTGGTGGATCCTTATGTGGTTTGTGAGAAGAACAAACATGCAATGACTCTAGCTGTGGTTCATGAGAAGAACACACATGCAATGACACTGGTGTATCCTTATGTGCTTTGTGAGAAGAACACATATGCAATGACTCTAGCTGTGGTTTGTGAAAAGAACACACATGCAATGACTCTAGCTGTGGTTCATGAAAAGAATACACATCCAATGACACTGGTGGATCCTTATGTGTTTTGTGAGAAGAACATACATCCAATGACTCTAGATGTGGTTCATGAGAAGAACAGACATGCAATGACACTGGTGTATCCTTATGTGGTTTGTGAGAAGAACAAACCTGCGATGACACTGGGTGTGGTTCATGAAAAGAACACACATCCAATGACACTGGTGGATCCTTATGTGGTTTGTGAGAAGAACAGACATGCAATGACTCTAGCTGTGGTTCATGAGAAGAACACACATGCAATGACAGTGGTGTATCCTTATGTGGTTTGTGAGAAGAACACACATGCAATGACTCTAGCTATGGTTTGTGAAAAGAACAAACATGCAGTGACTCTAGTTGTGGTTCATGAAAAGAACAGACATGTAATGACATTGGTGGATCCATATGTGGTTTGTGAAAAGAACAAACATGCAATCACACTGGGTGGATCCATGTGTGGTTCATGAAAAGAACAGACATGCAATGACACCGGTGGATCCTTATGTGGTTTGTGAGAAGAACAGACATGCAATGCCTCTGGTTGTGGTTCATGAAAAGAATAGACATGCAATGACACTGGTGGATCCATATGTGATTTGTGAAAAGAACATACATGCAATCACTATGTGTTTTATGAGAAGAAGACAAATGCAATGACACTGGTAATTTGTGGTTTGTGAAAAGAACACACATGTACTGACTCTAGATGTGGTTCTTGAGAAGAACACACATGCAATGGCACTAGTTCATCCATGTGCGGTTTGTGAGAGGAAGAGGCATGCAATGACACTGGGTGTGGTTCATGAAAAGAACACACATCCAATGACACTGGTGGATCCATATGTGGTTTGTGAGAAGAACACACATGCAATGACGGTTCATGAAAAGAACACACATCCAATGACACTGGTGGATCCTTATGTGGTTTGTGAGAAGAACAGACATGCAATGACTCTAGATGTGGTTCATGAAAAGAACACACATGCAATGACACTGGTGGATCCATGTGTGGTTTATGAGAGGAACAGACATGCAACGACAATGGGTGTGGTTCATGAAAAGAACAGACATGCAATGACACTGGTGGATCCATATGTGGTTTGTGAAATGAACAAACATGCAATCACACTGGGTGGATCCATGTGTGGTTCATGAAAAGAACACACATGCAATGACACTAGTGGATCCATGTGTGGTTTTTGAGAAGAACACACATCCAATGAGACTGTGTGTGGTTCATGAAAAGAACACACATCCAATGACACTGGTGGATCCTTATGTGGTTTGTGAGAAGAACAGACATGCAATGACTCTAGCTGTGGTTCATGAGAAGAACACACATGCAATGACATTGGTGTATCCATATGTGGTTTGTGAGAAGAACACACATGCAATGACTCTAGCTGTGGTTTGTGAAAAGAACACACATGCAATGACTCTAGCTGTGGTTCATGAAAAGAATACGCATCCAATTACACTGGTGGATCCTTATGTGGTTTGTGAGAAGAACAGACGTCCAATGACTCTAGATGTGGTTCATGAGAAGAACAGACATGCAATGACACTGGTGTATCCTTATGTGGTTTGTGAGAAGAACAGACTTGCGATGACACTGGGTGTGGTTCATGAAAAGAACATACATGCAATGATACTAGTGGATCCATGTGTGGTTTGTTCAGAAGAACACACGTGCAATGACCACATGCAATGACAATGGTGGATCCATGTGTGGTTTGTTTAGAGGAACAGACATGTAATGACACTGGGTGTGGTTCATGAAAAGAACAGACATGCAATGACACTGGCGGATCCTTATGTGGATTGTGAGAAGAACAGACATGCAATGACTCTAGATGTCGTCCATGAGAAGAACATACATCCAATGACACTGGTGGATCCATGTGTGGTTTGTGAGAAGAACACACATGCAATGACACTAGGTGTGGTTCATGAAAAGAACACACATCCAATGACACTGGTGGATCCTTATGTGGTTTGTGACAAGAATAGACATGCAATGACTCTAGATGTGGTTCATGAGAAGAACACACATGCAATGACACCGGTGGATCCATGTGCCGTTTGTGAGAAGAACACACATGCAATGACACTGGTGTGGTTCATGAAAAGAACACACATCCAATGACACTGGTGTGGTTCATGAAAAGAACACACATCCAATGACACTGGTTGATCCTTAGGTGGTTTGTGAGAAGAACACACATGCAATGACTCTAGATATGGTTCATGAGAAGAACACACATGCAATGACACTGGTGGATCCATGTGTGGTTTGTGAGAAGAACACACATCCAATGAGACTGTGTGTGGTTCATGAAAAGAACACACATCCAATGACACTGGTGGATCCTTATGTGGTTTGTGAGAAGAACAAACATGCAATGACTCTAGCTGTGGTTCATGAGAATAACACACATGCAATGACACTGGTGTATCCTTATGTTCTTTGTGAGAAGAACACATATGCAATGACTCTAGCTGTGGTTTGTGAAAAGAACACACATGCAATGACTCTAGTTGTGGTTCATGAAAAGAATACACATCCAATGACACTGGTGGATCCTTATGTGTTTTGTGAGAAGAACAGACATCCAATGACTCTAGATGTGGTTCATGAGAAGAACAGACATGCAATGACACTGGTGTATCCTTATGTGGTTTGTGAGAAGAACAAACCTGCGATGACACTGGGTGTGGTTCATGAAAAGAACATACATCCAATGACACTGGTGGATCCTTATGTGGTTTGTGAGAAGAACAGACATGCAATGACTCTAGCTGTGGTTCATGAGAAGAACACACATGCAATGACACTGGTGTATCCTTATGTGGTTTGTGAGAAGAACACACATGCAATGACTCTAGCTATGGTTTGTGAAAAGAACAAACATGCAATGACTCTAGTGGTGGTTCATGAAAAGAACAGACATGCAATGACACTGGTGGATCCATATGTGGTTTTTGAAAAGAACAAACATGCAATCACACTGGGTGGATCCATGTGTGGTTCATGAAAAGAACAGACATGCAATGACACCGGTGGATCCTTATGTGGTTTGTGAGAAGAACAGACATGCAATGACTCTAGTTGTGGTTCATGAAAACAATAGACATGCAATGACACTGGTGGATCCATATGTGATTTGTGAAAAGAACAAACATGCAATCACACTGGGTGGATCCATATGTGTTTTATGAGAAGAAGACAAATGCAATGACACTGGTAATTTGTGGTTTGTGAAAAGAACACACATGTACTGACTCTAGATGTGGTTCATGAGATGAACAGACATGCAATGGCACTAGTTCATCCATGTGCGGTTTGTGAGAGGAAGAGGCATGCAATGACACTGGGTGTGGTTCATGAAAAGAACACACATCCAATGACACTGGTGGATCCATATGTGGTTTGTGAGAAGAACACACATGCAATGACGGTTCATGAAAAGAACACACATCCAATGACACTGGTGGATCCTTATGTGATTTGTGAGAAGAATAGACATGCAATGACTCTAGATGTGGTTCATGAAAAGAACACACATGCAATGACACCGGTGGATCCATGTGTGGTTTATGAGAGGAACAGACATGCAACGAGGGTGTGGTTCATGAAAAGAACAGACATGCAATGACACTGGTGGATCCATATGTGGTTTGTGAAATGAACAAACATGCAATCACACTGGGTGGATCCATGTGTGGTTCATGAAAAGAACACACATGCAATGACACTGGTGGATCCATGTGTGGTTTTTGAGAAGAACACACATCCAATGAGACTGTGTGTGGTTCATGAAAAGAACACACATCTAATGACACTCGTGGATCCTTATGTGGTTTGTGAGAAGAACAGACATGCAATGACTAGCTGTGGTTCATGAGAAGAACACACATGCAATGACATTGGTGTATCCATATGTGGTTTGTGAGAAGAACACACATGCAATGACTCTAGATGTGGTTTGTGAAAAGAACACACATGCAATGACTCTAGCTGTGCTTCATGAAAAGAATACGCATCCAATGACACTAGTGGATCCTTATGTTGTTTGTGAGAAGAACAGACGTCCAATGACTCTAGATATGGTTCTTGAGAAGAACAGACATGCAATGACACTGGTGTATCCTTATGTGGTTTGTGAGAAGAACAGACATGCGATGACACTGGGTGTGGTTCATGAAAAGAACATACATGCAATGATACTAGTGGATCCATGTGTGGTTTGTTCAGAAGAACACACGTGCAATGACCACATGCACTGACAATGGTGGATCCATGTGTGGTTTGTTTAGAGGAACAGACATGTAATGACACTAGGTGTGGTTCATGAAAAGAACAGACATGCAATGACACTGGCGGATCCTTATATGGTTTGTGAGAAGAACAGACATGCAATGACTCTAGATGTCGTTCATGAGAAGAACATACATCCAATGACACTGGTGGATCCATGTGTGGTTTGTGAGAAGAACACACATGCAATGACACTAGGTGTGGTTCATGAAAAGAACACACATCCAATGACACTGGTGGATCCTTATGTGGTTTGTGACAAGAATAGACATGCAATGACTCTAGTTGTGGTTCATGAGAAGAACACACATGCAATGACACCGGTGGATCCATGTGCCGTTTGTGAGAAGAACACACATGCAATGACACTGGGTGTGGTTCATGAAAAGAACACACATCCAATGACACTAGTTGATCATTATGTGGTTTGTGAGAAGAACACACATGCAATCACACTAGATGTGGTTCGTGAGAAGAACACACATGCGATGACACCGGTGGATCAATGTGGGGTTTATGAGAGGAACATACATGCAATGACACTGGGTGTGGTTCATGAAAACAATAGACATGCAATGACACTGGTGGATCCATATGTGGTTTGTGAAAAGAACAAACATGCAATCACACTGGGTGGATCCATGTGTGGTTTATGAGAGAAACATACATGCAATGACACTGGGTGTCGTTCACGAAAAGAACAAACATGCGATGACACTGGTGGATCCATATGAGGTTTGTGAAAATAACAGACATGCAATCATACTGGGTGGATCCATGTGTGGTTCATGAAAAGAACACACATGCAACAACACTGGTGGATCCATGTGTGGTTTGTGAGAAGAACACACATCCAATGACACTGGTGGATCCTTATGTTGTTTGTGAGAAGAACAGACATGCAATGACTCTAGCTGTGGTTCATGAGAAGAACACACATGCAATGACACAAGTGTATCCTTATGTGGTTTGTGAAAAGAACACACATGCAATGACTCTAGTTATGGTTCCTCAAAAGAACACACATCCAATGACACTGGTGGATCCTTATGTGGTTTGTGAGAAGAACAGACATGCAATGACTCTAGATGTCGTTCATGAGAAGAACACACATGCAATGACATTGGGTGTGGTTTATGAAAAGAACACACATCCAATGACACTGGTGGATCCTTATGTGGTTTGTGAGAAGAACAAACATGCAATGACTCTAGCTGTGGTTCATGAGAAGAACACACATGCAATGACATTGGTGTATCCATATGTGGTTTGTGAGAAGAACACACATGCAATGACTCTAGCTGTGGTTTGTGAAAATAACACAAATGCAATGACTCTAGCTGTGGTTCATGAAAAGAATACGCATCCAATGACACTGGTGGATCCTTATGTGGTTTGTGAGAAGAATAGACGTCCAATGAATCTAGATGTGGTTCATGAGAAGAACATACATGCAATGACACTGGTGTATCCTTATGTGGTTTGTGAGAAGAACAGACATGCGATGACACTGGGTGTGGTTCATGAAAAGAACATACATGCAATGATACTAGTGGATCCATGTGTGGTTTGTTCAGAAGAACACACGTGCAATGACCACATGCAATGACAATGGTGGATCCATGTGTGGTTTGTTTAGAGGAACAGACATGTAATGACACTGGGTGTGGTTCATGAAAAGAACAGACATGCAATGACAATGGCGGATCCTTATGTGGTTTGTGAGAAGAATAGACATGCAATGACTCTAGATGTCGTTCATGAGAAGAACATACATCCAATGACACTGGTGGATCCATGTGTGGTTTGTGAGAAGAACACACATGCAATGACACTAGGTGTGGTTCATGAAAAGAACACACATCCAATGACACTGGTGGATCCTTATGTGGTGTGTGACAAGAATAGACATACAATGACTCTAGATGTGGTTCATGAGAAGAACACACATGCAATGACACCGGTGGATCCATGTGCCGTTTGTGAGAAGAACACACATGCAATGACACTGGGTGTGGTTCATGAAAAGAACACACATCCAATGACACTGGGTGTGGTTAATGAAAAGAACACACATCCAATGACACTGGTTGATCCTTAGGTGGTTTGTGAGAAGAACACACATGCAATGACTCTAGATATGGTTCATGAGAAGAACACACATGCAATGACACTGGTGGATCCATGTGTGGTTTCTGAGAAGAACACACATCCAATGAGACTGTGTGTGGTTCATGAAAAGAACACACATCCAATGACACTGGTGGATCCTTATGTGGTTTGTGAGAAGAACAAACATGCAATGACTCTAGCTGTGGTTCATGAGAAGAACACACATGCAATGACACTGGTGTATCCTTATGTGCTTTGTGAGAAGAACACATATGCAATGACTCTAGCTGTGGTTTGTGAAAAGAACACACAAGCAATGACTCTAGCTGTGGTTCATGAAAAGAATACACATCCAATGACACTGGTGGATCCTTATGTGTTTTGTGAGAAGAACAGACATCCAATGACTCTAGATGTGGTTCATGAGAAGAACAGACATGCAATGACACTGGTGTATCCTTATGTGGTTTGTGAGAAGAACAAACCTGCGATGACACTGGGTGTGGTTCATGAAAAGAACATACATCCAATGACACTGGTGGATCCTTATGTGGTTTGTGAGAAGAACAGACATGCAATGACTCTAGCTGTGGTTCATGAGAAGAACACACATGCAATGACACTTGTGTATCCTTATGTGGTTTGTGAGAAGAACACACATGCAATGACTCTAGCTATGGTTTGTGAAAAGAACAAACATGCAATGACTCTAGTTGTGGTTCATGAAAAGAACAGACATGCAATGACACTGGTGGATCCATATGTGGTTTGTGAAAAGAACAAACATGCAATCACACTAGGTGGATCCATGTGTGGTTCATGAAAAGAACAGACATGCAACGACACCGGTGGATCCTTATGTGGTTTGTGAGAAGAACAGACATGCAATGACTCTAGTTGTGGTTCATGAAAACAATAGACATGCAATAACACTGGTGGATACATATGTGATTTGTGAAAAGAACAGACATGCAATCACACTGGGTGGATCCATATGTGTTTTATGAGAAGAAGACAAATGCAATGACACTGGTAATTTGTGGTTTGTGAAAAGAACACACATGTACTGACTCTAGATGTGGTTCATGAGAAGAACACACATGCAATGGCACTAGTTCATCCATGTGCGGTTTGTGAGAGGAAGAGGCATGCAATGACACTGGGTGTGGTTCATGAAAAGAACACACATCCAATGACACTAGTGGATCCATATGTGGTTTGTGAGAAGAACACACATGCAATGACGGTTCATGAAAAGAACACACATCCAATGACACTGGTGGATCCTTATGTGGTTTGTGAGAAGAACAGACATGCAATGACTCTAGATGTGGTTCATGAAAAGAACACACATTCAATGACACTGGTGGATCCATGTGTGGTTTATGAGAGGAATAGACATGCAACGACAATGGGTGTGGTTCATGAAAAGAACAGACATGCAATGACACTGGTGGATCCATATGTGGTTTGTGAAATGAACAAACATGCAATCACACTGGTTGGATCCATGTGTGGTTCATGAAAAGAACACACATGCAATGACACTGGTGGATCCATGTGTGGTTTTTGAGAAGAACACACATCCAATGAGACTGGTGGATCCTTATGTGGTTTGTGAGAAGAACAGACATGCAATGACTCTAGCTGTGGTTCATGAGAAGAACACACATGCAATGACATTGGTGTATCCATATGTGGTTTGTGAGAAGAACACACATGCAATGACTCTAGATGTGGTTTGTGAAAAGAACACACATGCAATGACTCTAGCTGTGGTTCATGAAAAGAATACGCATCCAATGACACTGGTGGATCCTTATGTGGTTCGTGAGAAGAACAGACGTCCAATGACTCTAGATGTGGTTCATGAGAAGAACAGTCATGCAATGACACTGGTGTATCCTTATGTGGTTTGTGAGAAGAACAGACATGCGATGACACTGGGTGTGGTTCATGAAAAGAACATACATGCAATGATACTAGTGGATCCATGTGAGGTTTGTTCAGAAGAACACACGTGCAATGACCACATGCAATGACAATGGTGGATCCATGTGTGGTTTGTTTAGAGGAACAGACATGTAATGACACTGGGTGTGGTTCATGAAAAGAACAGACATGCAATGACACTGGCGGATCCTTATGTGGTTTGTGAGAAGAACAGACATGCAATGACTCTAGATGTCGTCCATGAGAAGAACATACATCCAATGACACTGGTGGATCCATGTGTGGTTTGTGAGAAGAACACACATGCAATGACACTAGGTGTGGTTCATGAAAAGAACACACATCCAATGACACTGGTGGATCCTTATGTGGTTTGTGACAAGAATAGACATGCAATGACTCTAGATGTGGTTCATGAGAAGAACACACATGCAATGGCACTAGTTCATCCATGTGCGGTTTGTGAGAGGAAGAGGCATGCAATGACACTGGGTGTGGTTCACGAAAAGAACACACATCCAATGACACTGGTGGATCCATATGTGGTTTGTGAGAAGAACACACATGCAATGACGGTTCATGAAAAGAACACACATCCAATGACACTGGTGGATCCTTATGTGGTTTGTGAGAAGAACAGACATGCAATGACTCTAGATGTGGTTCATGAAAAGAACACACATGCAATGACACTGGTGGATCCATGTGTGGTTTATGAGAGGAACAGACATGCAACGACAATGGGTGTGGTTCATGAAAAGAACAGACATGCAATGACACTGGTGGATCCATATGTGGTTTGTGAAATGAACAAACATGCAATCACACTGGTTGGATCCATGTGTGGTTCATGAAAAGAACACACATGCAATGACACTGGTGGATCCATGTGTGGTTTTTGAGAAGAACACACATCCAATGAGACTGTGTGTGGTTCATGAAAAGAACACACACAATGACACTGGTGGATCCTTATGTGGTTTGTGAGAAGAACAGACATGCAATGACTCTAGCTGTGGTTCATGAGAAGAACACACATGCAATGACATTGGTGTATCCATATGTGGTTTGTGAGAAGAACACACATGCAATGACTCTAGATGTGGTTTGTGAAAAGAACACACATGCAATGACTCTAGCTGTGGTTCATGAAAAGAATACGCATCCAATGACACTGGTGGATCCTTATGTGGTTTGTGAGAAGAACAGACGTCCAATGACTCTAGATGTGGTTCATGAGAAGAACAGACATGCAATGACACTGGTGTATCCTTATGTGGTTTGTGAGAAGAACAGACATGCGATGACACTTGGTGTGGTTCATGAAAAGAACATACATGCAATGATACTAGTGGATGCATGTGTGGTTTGTTCAGAAGAACACACGTGCAATGACCACATGCAATGACAATGGTGGATCCATGTGTGGTTTGTTTAGAGGAACAGACATGTAATGACACTGGGTGTGGTTCATGAAAAGAACAGACATGCAATGACACTGGCGGATCCTTATGTGGTTTGTGAGAAGAACAGACATGCAATGACTCTAGATGTCGTCCATGAGAAGAACATACATCCAATGACACTGGTGGATCCATGTGTGGTTTGTGAGAAGAACACACATGCAATGACACTAGGTGTGTTTCATGAAAAGAACACACATCCAATGACACTGGTGGATCCTTATGTGGTTTGTGACAAGAATAGACATGCAATGACTCTAGATGTGGTTCATGAGAAGAACACACATGCAATGACACCGGTGGATCCATGTGCCGTTTGTGAGAAGAACACACATGCAATGACACTGGGTGTGGTTCATGAAAAGAACACACATCCAATGACACTAGTTGATCATTATGTGGTTTGTGAGAAGAACACACATGCAATCACACTAGATGTGGTTCGTGAGAAGAACACACATGCGATGACACCGGTGGATCAATGTGGGGTTTATGAGAGGAACATACATGCAATGACACTGGGTGTGGTTCATGAAAACAATAGACATGCAATGACACTGGTGGATCCATATGTGGTTTGTGAAAAGAACAAACATGCAATCACACTGGGTGGATCCATGTGTGGTTTATGAGAGAAACAGACATGCAATGACACTGGGTGTCGTTCACGAAAAGAACAAACATGCGAAGACACTGGTGGATACATATGAGGTTTGTGAAAATAACAGACATGCAATCACACTGGGTGGATCCATGTGTGGTTCATGAAAAGAACACACATGCAACAACACTGGTGGATCCATGTGTGGTTTGTGAGAAGAACACACATCCAATGACACTGGTGGATCCTTATGTTGTTTGTGAGAAGAACGGACATGCAATGACTCTAGCTGTGGTTCATGAGAAGAACACACATGCAATGACACAAGTGTATCCTTATGTGGTTTGTGAAAAGAACACACATGCAATGACTCTAGTTATGGTTCATCAAAAGAACACAAATCCAATGACACTGGTGGATCCTTATGTGGTTTGTGAGAAGAACAGACATGCAATGACTCTAGATGTCGTTCATGAGAAGAACACACATGCAATGACATTGGGTGTGGTTCATGAAAAGAACACACATCCAATGACACTGTTGGATCCTTATGTGGTTTGTGAGAAGAATAGACATGCAATGACTCTAGATGTGGTCCATGAGAAGAACACACATGCAATGACACTGGTGGATCCATGTGTGGTTTGTGAGAAGAACAAATATCCAATGACACTAGGTGTGGTTCATGAAAAGATCACACATCCAATGACACTAGTGGATCCTTATGTGGTTTGTGAGAAGAACAGACATGCAATGACTCTAGCTGTGGTTCATGAGAAGAGCACAGATGCAATGACACTGGTGTATCCTTATGTGGTCTATGAGAAGAACACACATGCAATGACTCTAGCTTTGGTTCATGAAAAGAACACACATGCAATGACTCTAGCTGTGGTTCATGAAAAGAACACACATGCAGTGACACTGGTGGATCCACGTGTGGTTTGTGAGGAGAACAGACATGCAATGAACTCTGGTGGATCCATGTGTGGTTTGTGAGAAGAACACACATGCAATGACACCAGTGGATCCATGTGTGGTTTGTGAGAAGAACACACATGCAATGACACTGGGTGTGGTTCATGAAAAGAACACACATGCAATGACACTGGTGGATCCATATGTGGTTTGTGAAAAGAACAGACAAGCAATCACACTAGTGGATCCATATGTGGTTTATGAGAAGAACACACATGCAATGACACTGGTGATATGTGGTTTGTGAAAAGAACACACATGCAATGACTCTAGATGTGGTTCATGAGAAGAACACACATGCAATGGCACTGGTGGATCCATGTGTGGTTTGTGAGAGGAACAGACATGCAATGATACTGGATGCGGTTCATGAAAAGAACACACATGCAATGACACTAGTGGATCCATGTGTGGTTTGTGAGAAGAACACACATGCAATGACACTGGGTGTGGTTCATGAAAAGAACACACATCCAATGACACTGGTGGATCCTTATGTGGTTTGTGAGAAGAACAGACATGCAATGACTGTAGATGTGGTTCATGAGAAGAACACACATGCAATGACACTGGTGTGTATCCTTATGTGGTTTGTGAGAAGAATAGACATGCGATGACACTGGGTGTGGTTCATGGAAAGAACAGACATGCAATGACACTGGTGGATCCATATGTGGTTTGTGAAAAGAACAAACATGCAATCACACTAGGTGGATCCATGTGTGGTTCATGAAAAGAACAGACATGCAATGATACTAGTGGATCCATGTGTGGTTTGTGAGAAGAACACACATGCAATGAAATTGGGTGTGGTTCATGAAAAGAACATACATCCAATGACACTGGTGGATCCTTATGTGGTTTGTGAGAAGAACAGACATGCAATGACTCTAGATGTGGTTCATGAGAAGAACACACATGCAATGACACCGGTGGATCCATGTGTGGTTTGTGAGAAGAACACACATGCAATGACACTAGGTGTGTGCGGTGACCCAGCATACCACTGCATGATGTAGTACACTATAGTCGTTGACATAACACCAATGAAGCACCGCTCACTAGTATTACATCCCTCAGAGTGGTACAACAGAAACATAGCAGGTCCAAGACATGACTATAGATTACAACTCGACTCTTTACATAAGATCCAGAGAACACTCTAGGTTAATGAGAGAGAAAGAACTTCTTACAAAGAAGAACTAGAAATAATAACTCAGAAATATCTAGTAACTAAGACTAGCATCTAAACTATTTGGCTTGCCATTGCTGCTATTGCAATGCTCTACAGAAATAGGTTTTATGGCTAGAGAATCTGCTCCTATCTAAACCGACACTTTATCTTCACTTGAGCTGATGTATATGTTGACTTCATTGACTTTTTTGAAGGACTTGAGTTGTCGATGATGGTTTCTTGAGCAGAAATTGATGTTGACGTCGTCTTCAATGGCTTAGAACCTAGCAAGGGTTAAGAAGGTACTGTTGAGTACGAGCGTACTCAGCAAGTTCACTAAAAAAGGAGTGTATGATGCACTATCTCTACAGCCACAGATCATAGGTCGTAGGCAATGCAGGTTTTCGTAAATATTTCTTCAAAGGTTGCTTTTATTCTGAAAACTATGTCCGACAGCCTTCACGGGTTGACCAGAACTTCAAGGAGTTCCTTTCCTGCCATGTTCGTAGCTCCTTCTCGGAACAGGGAGTAACATGTCAAAATTCTTACACTCTACAGAGGTGCGTCACTTTTCCCACAAGAGACCTTAGCTTTGTTGCACATCCGAGTTGCATTCTCGTCCACACTTCCTTGGTGTGGGGCCCAGTCTAAGATCCAAGCCAATCGCTGCCCCTCTCCGTGACCCCGCATGAAGACACGATCCCCCGAGACAACTACCACGGTTACTCTTTGGGTAGCCTCTTAGAGACTCCGTACGCAGCTCTGCTTGGTGTTCACCATCAGCTATGGTGAACTCAGACCCAGTCAGAGATGCACATATAATCTAGACACCTAGATCGCAGGGAACTAAGTGGTCCCACCCATGTACTGGATTCTCTGGAACTCCACGAGAAATCAACAGCCTCACGATAAGGTCATCCGTCCATACGAAAGGGAGAAGATACATCTAACTTTCCCGTCCCATTCCAAGTCTTATGGTTGACGCGTAATATACGGCGCTAGAATCACTGGCGACTTTGGTTGTTAAGTCCTAGATATTATGTTCCTTTACCACTAGAACTGTATCAATAGATTATTACCACTTGGTAAATAATCCATAATCATATTATTATGAAAATAGTATTTTCTGTCCTTTTTGAAATGCAGGTGATGACACAGTTGAGTTACAAGCATAGGAAATAATCAAAGGACATGAGCAAGTTGTGAACTTGCCTTTTGTGATTGCAAGATTATGCACTCATGGTCTTCGAGATAATAGAAGATCCAAATTCTGTAAATAGCATCATTGGTCCGTAAGGACCAATGTTTAAAGAACCAAGATGCAATGATGCATAAGTAATGTAATGCAATTTGATAAACGCGAATCCCCGGAATAGTCGTATCTAATCTAGGGTTTGGAAATTGGGAATGAGTTCTTTAGAATGTGTTGCACTTTTATAACAAATTCACACTTGTGCGTCTTATTAAGGCTTGTGAGAGTGTGTGTGAAACAATAAGTAAATACAACAAGTAATATGCAATATTAAAACACTCAAATGAGTATGGTATCTGAAATATTTCTTAAACAAGATTAAGACTCCATTAGAGCTTTTAAACAGGTGTTCAGGGATTACTTTTAATGTTTCTTAAAAGAATAACATTTAAAGAAAATATTACTGTACAAAGTAAAAAGTATCTAAACTTAAGGCTAACACTTTAAGGTTTTCTTATTAGCTAAGATTATTAAAGAGGAAAACATTACTACATTAAACAATCATAGTATAAGGGGATGCATTTACCTTTCTATCTTAAAAATCAATGGTTATACTTAATAAGTAAATAATAGTTATTACTTCAATTACTTTGGAATTTAGTTTAAATCTTTAAGTCATTGATGACCCACAAGTATAGGGGGTGTATCGCAGTATTTTCGAGGGAAGTGAAACCCAATTTATTGATTCGACATAAGGGGAGCCAAAGAATATTTATCAGCCTTAACAACTGAGTTATCAATTCAGCTGCACCTGGAGACAATCTTGCTCACGGCAGTTTATCAGTTATGAGTAGCAACAGTTTTGTAGTAGGAATAGTAAAGTAACATCAGCAGTAAAGCAAAGACAATAGTAACAAAAGCAGTAAACAGTGGGATTCGAGTGCGGTAGGCATAGGGATGGACGGTCGGGCGTTGCATGGACAAGACAATTCACATAGCAATCAGAACATAGGGCAATTGCAGATAAATAAGATAAAGCATCCAAGTACTAGACAATCCTAGGCATGTGTTCCATATATAGTCATACGTGCTCGCAATGAGAACTTGCACAACATCTTTTATCCTGCCAGCCCGTTTGTAGCGGGGCCTCTAGGGAACTACTGGCAATTAAGGTGCTCCTTTTAATAGAGCACCGGACCAAAGCATTAACACTCCGTGAACACATGTGATCCTCACATCAAAGCCTTTCCCGTCTGGTTATCCCGATTTCTGTCACTTCGGGGCCATAGGTTCTGGACAACGACGTGTGTATACAATTTGTAGATAAGACTAGAAACAATACTACCATAATGAATCAATAATACATTCAGATCTGAAATCATGGCACTCGGGCCCTAGTGACAAGCAGTAAGCACAACAAGTCGCAACAAAGTCATAAAGCACTAATAAGAGATACTAGGCACTATGCCCTAACAATCTGATGGCATTACATGAATGATCTCATCCAATCCCTACCATCCCCATAGCCTACAGCGGGGGATTACTCACTCATAGATGGGGGAAACATGGATGGTCGATGAAGATGATGGTGCAGATCGATGGAGATGGCTCCGGGGGCACTTTCCCGTCCCGGCAGGGTGCCAGAACAGAGACTTTCTATCCCCCGAATCTCCCCTTCGGTGGCGGCGGCGCAGCGGAACTTTTTGTGGAAAAATGTCAAACCCCCCGAAGTTATTAGGTCAGAAGGCTCCTTATAGGCGAAGAGAGAGGTTGAGGGGGTGCCTAGGGGGCCCACACCACCCCCTGGTGCGGCCTGGCCTGGCCCGCGCCAGCAGGTGGTGTGGCCACCCCAGGGCTCTTCTCCGTCTCGTATTCTGGCTCCTGGAGTCTTCGGGTGAAATAGGATTTTTGGCATATTTTCCGGGATTTTTCCTGATAGTTGATTTTCTGCATAAAAAGTAGACACCAAGGCAATTCTGCTAAAAACAGCGTCAGTTTGCATTAGTTGCATTCAAATCACACAAGTATAGAGGAGAAACAACAACAAAAGTGTTCGGGAAAGTAGATACGCTTTGGACGTATCAACTCCCCCCAAGCTTAGCTTATTGCTTGTCCTCAAGCAATTCAGTTGAAAACTGAGTGCGATAAAAGAACTTTCACGAACACATTTGCTTCATATGATGTAAATATTCTCAGCAATGTGATCAACTACCTAGGCAATTCATAATAAAGAGTATGCAACTGAGTCTACTTAATAGTTATTGCAAGATATGAAGAGATTCCAACTCAAGAATAATAAGTAGCATGAAGCACAAACATAAGCAACATTACAATGCTCATAGAAAGGTATGATAGAGTGGTATCTCGCTTGCCTTTGATTATGAATGCCAAGGCACCTCTGAAGTTCAAGTGATGACTAGAAGTAAAGATATCAAAGATACAAGCATCAAAGTCATAACACAAATAATCAAGTATTGGAACAAACACAAAGAATGACAACTATGCTCTCAAGAAGGTGCTCAAAGAATATGTGGAGACTCAACAAGTGGAAGAAAAAGGTTTTGAATAATTTTGAAAGGCTTCCAAATGCTGAAAGTATGGTACTCGTTAGCTTTGAGATCTCATTGCCCCTATCATAAGCATCTTTAATGTGGTTAAGGTGAAAGTGACACAACTAAGAGGATATGCTTGACAAGGTATAAATTGAAGTCTCATGCCCCTTACTTACGAAGACCGATCCTCATGCTACTCAACTTCAGTCACAAATAAGCTCTTGTCATTGTAAGTATATACGTATCATAGAGAACCGCCAACGGGGTACCCCTTGCACATGACACGAGAGTTATCCCATGATCAAAACGACAAGGCAAGCAGACAATGAGCATCTCAGCAATCTTTTTATTTGCTATTTCCATAGGTTTTTATTTAGGATTCTTCATAGAGTGCTCATTATGGTGATGCTGCAAGTTTCCACCATGATTAGGCATGGCTTAGGATAGCGGCCTAGGCGTTTCTCTAACACACATACAAACTCCATGATCTTACAAGTTCCACTTTTATTTCACACCGCCGTGATCCGTAAGCAAAAGAACATGATATCAACGGGGTACAAAGTAGAAGTGCAATGTTGAAAGCGTTCCCCATGAAACATGGTTTTGCTAATTTCAACTTATAAAGCGCAAGCATATACGCAACAAAGAAGGACACAATGGTTCAGGTTTATTAAGTGCAAGAAAATAAAGTGTGCCATCAAGTTCGTGAGAGCTTTACTAACTAACTTTCTCATAACAAGCAAACATTTTATTCGGAAGAAAACAAGGCATATTGAATATGCACGGAAGTAGCAAATGATGCTAATGGGTAGGTATGGTGGACACTTTGGAAATATTTGGTTTAGGGAGTTGGAAACATGAGTAAAACACTCAGTGGAAGTGAAGGCTAGCAATAGTAAGGGAGCGACAAACGAGAGAGCAATAGTTGTCATTATCATGCTTGCAACAAAACAAGACTACTCATGGCATGAAAATGATTCAAGATCCTCAAGGCAAAATAATTCATCGAGGCTCAACTGATTATTACAGTCATGTGCATGCGTGAGCATGTGCCAAGTCAATTCAAATAAAACATTCAGAGGAGGATACCATGGTGTCATACCAATTTATGAATAGAGTAATGCAAGCAAACATTCATGAGACATGCTACAAATTATTAGCGAGCTGGAGCTAATCATAAGAAAGCAAAAACTATTAAGCATCCAAAGAAAACATACACTCTACATGAATGGACTAAGCAAGCTCACAAAGATGAGTATATGTACAAAAATGAAGACAAATAGAGTTTGTTACCAGCCTCTTACCACGCCTCAAGTTGTCATTAATCCTCATTATTGCTCTTCACTTGTGTGGCTTGAATAATAATATGAAACCAATAATCCACTGAGAACTGCCGAACCCTGTAGCAAACTCGCAAAAACCAAAGAAGAACGACAAATATTTTTGGTGTTTTCGATTTTTAAATAAGAACCAAAAGAGAAAAACAAGCAAAGCAAAATCTTTTTGGATTTTTCGAATAGTTCAAACAAAGCAAAAAGGGAAAAAGCAAACCAAGGAAAAAAGAAGAAGCAAGCCAAAGAGAAACAACAAAAATATTTTTGGTCTTTTTGTGTTTTTAGAAAGCAAAAGCAAAGAAGAACGAAAACTAAAAAGAGAATGAAAACATGAATATACAAAGTACCGACGTAACATGATATGGAGATGAGTGCGGTGTCGGCGTACCTCCCCCCAAGCTTAGGCTTTTGGCCTAAGTGGGTATCAATCCCAAGCTGGCCAGGATGAAGTATCACTGGGGTACGACGAGGAAGTACCCTCGTCCTGGTGCGAGCCCGAGTACGCCCCTCCGTAATGTGCGGAGTAATCATAGGAGGGCACATCCTCCTGGTGCTTCTCGTGGAAACCCAACAAGCGAAGCTGCTCGTCCACCTCCTCCTTGGAGCGCGACCACGGTCTCTTGTCAACACTAAACAAAGCAGGCTGTGGAAAAAGGATCTCCCTTTCATCCCCGTCAGTGAAAAGCATCCTATATACTAGATTATTCAAATCAGAGGTAGCAGTGACAAAGTGATGAGTTTTCATGGCAACAAGGTCGAGCCTATGTGGTGCTAGCATAACATCATCAGGAGCCACCGAAAGATCTAATGCATCGACTACACGTGAGGCAATGATGCCCCCATAAATAGCCCCCCTAGCAGCTAGGCGGCGAGCAATAAGCGAGCCAAGATTGTACCGAGTATCATTGTTGAGCGCAGCAGCAAGGAATGCTAAATGATAGTTGGAGATATTACTAGTGTTCTCCCTACCCAATACACTAGTGGCAAAATATTATGCAAAGTATCTAAGAGTAGGGAGTTGGATATTTCTTATCTTTCCGCGCTGCGCTGCGCCACGCGGTCATCATCATTGGTCACCCCTCGGTAAAGCTCCAAGAAATCAGCGGGTCGCCCTTGAATTTTATTCATGGTCCCTATCATACGCACACCTACAATACTGCAAAATCTCTCCAAAGGCATGGTGAAGGGCATATCATAGATTTTAAAGGAGACAGTGGAATGATAGGATGTGTTAGTAAATGAGAAGCTCTCAACAAAAGTTTTGGTGAGTGTAGCGTATTGTGCACTCCCATCTTGCATATAAGAGGTCAAACCAACCCTCTCAATCAGTAGCAAGAAATCATCAAGAATACCTGCTGCTTACAATAAAGTAAAACAAGGAAAGGAGGATGGGTGAGCATTCCCATCATCCCTTTCACTGCCAATGTGTGTTGGAATGAGGTCTTCATTGTATGATGGCCTAGCTTGAGAGGCTGTTCTTGAGGGCCTCGTCCTCCTAGGTGCATCACTCTCAAATATCTCTCCAAAAGTGTGGTTGTTCATGCTTTGTACTCTGAAATTTAAACACCTATTAAACAAGTGATTGCAAAGTAAATGTAATAAAGGATTCTGCTCATAGGGACTTGCAAGAGGCCTAAACATGCATCAAATATATATCTCTAAGCATCAAACAAGCTTACAAGCTCTCATAACCAGTCACCTATAGCAGCAAAATACTCAACATATAATCCACTAAACACAAATCTACTTGGACGAGGGGAGGAGTCACATACCAAGGAACAATTGCTCCAAATTTCAGCAAGAAAGATGGGCTAAGCAAGGAGATCAAAGAAATCGAGAGCAAGCACAAAAAGAACGTGATTTTGAGCTATGAACTGGAGCTTACTCAGGAGAGAGAAGAAAGTGGTAGGTGAGAGAAGTAGGGGGGCCAGGGGTGGCCCACACCAGGGCATGGCTCCACCCAGGGCTGGCCGCGCCACCACATGGTGTGCTGCCTGGTGGGCCTCCCTGGTACCTACCAGGTACTCCTCTGCCCCTTTTTTCACGTAAAAAATTAATATGAATTTTCTGGAATTTTTTGAGACACTTTATTTTTGTGCTTTTTTTTCAGAAATAGAAGAATGATTTTTCTGACAGACAGATTTTTTTTCTGTTTTCGAAACATGATGCAAGGACAAAACAAGGCTAGAACTACAGAAGTTCTAACATGCAAGCAACTAACAACACAAGGAAAACTAAATGAAAAAAAACTAAAATGCAAAGGATAGAAATAAACGGAGATAATCATAATGAAAACATTGTTTTGTTCAATGGAATCCTTTTGTTAGCAAGGTTGATCAAGTCTTGCTACCAAAACAATTGCATATGAGACAAAACTTTGTACTACACTAATGATTATGTTACCTCAACCTTGATAGCAATGGTCCCAATCATAATAGTTTCACTTTTTTCTCTTGGTATGGGACAATATATTTCTCCAACTTGAATGCCTTCAACATGTTCAATTGAATTCAGTCCATAAGTCCTTTCAATCTTCTTGGGGAAATAGACAGTATGTTCCTTGTCATTAACATTGAAGGTCACCTTTCCTTGATTACAATTAATAACAGCTCCTGCAGTATTAAGAAAAGGTCTCCCAAGAATAATAGACATATTATCATCTTCACGCATTTCAAGCACAACAAAATCAGTTAATATCAAGAAATTGTGAGCCACCTGAATAGGTACATCCTCACATATCCCCACAGGAATAGTGGTAGATTTATCAGCCATTTGCAACGATATATTAGTTGGTATCAATTTTTCAAGCTGAAGCCTCTTATAGAGAGAGAAAGGCATAACACTAACTCTAGCTCCCAAATCACACAAAGCAGTTCTAACATAACTGTTCTTAATAGAGCAAGGGATAGTTGGAATCCCTGGGTCTCCAAGTTTCTTAGGAACCTTACCATTGAAGGAATAATTAGCAAGCAAAGTAGAAATTTCTTCATTAGGGATCTTCCTTTTATTTGAGACAATGTCCTTCATATACTTTGACTAAGGAGGCAACTTAATAGCATCAGTCAAAGGAATTTGCAAGAATAAAGGCTTCATCCACTCACAAAACTTATTATAGTGTTCATCTTCCTTTGACTTGTGTTTCTTATCAGGGAAAGGCATAGGTTTTTGGACCCAAGGTTCTTTTTCACTACCATGTTTCTTAGCAATAAAATCTTCTTTAGTGTATTTAGTAGTCTTAGTGTGATTTTCAGGTTCTTCTTCAACTTTTTCTTCATTAGGCACTTCATTTTCTTCATTACCACTTTCAGTTTCAGCATCAGAGATAGATATACTATTAGGATCTATAGCAGGTTCAGAGGGTACTACAACCGTTTTATGTTTCTTTTTTCCTTTTCTTATGAGTAGAACCACTATTTTCAGCTTGTTGAGAATCATGCTCAATTCTTTTAGGATGCCCCTCGGGATATTGAGGATCCTAGGTAGCAGCACCGCTTCTAGTTCTAATTTGATAAGCATGTTTTTCTTTAGCAGCATTAACTAGCAAGTCATTTTGCACTTTAATGAGTTGATCTATTTGAGTTTGAACCATTTGAAAGTGTTTAACAATCATTTTAACATCATTAGAGGTTCTTTCCACAATATCTTTTAACTCTACAATAGCTCTAGTGTTTTCCATTAGATGATTTTGCACTCTTTTGTTAAAGTTATCTTGCTTAACAATAAACATATCAAATTCTTCTAAGCATTGATCAGGAGGTTTAGAGTAAGGGATATCACCTTCATCAAAGTGTTGGAGAGAGTGTACCTCAATAGTGGATGAATAGGGAATAGGCTTACATAATTCTTCAATAGGAGGTAAATTCTTGACATCTGCAGCTTTAATTCCCTTCTCCTTAAGAAATTTCTTTGCTTCCTTCATCACTTCATCATTTAATTCAATAACTCCCCTCTTATTTGATGTTGGAATAGGCACATGAATAGATGGTTCAGGTACAATTACTTCAGGTATAGCTTGTTTAGGAGGAGTCCAATCTTCATAATTCTTGCTTATTTTAGCAATTAATTCCTCAGCTTCCTTCGGAGTCCTATTCCTGAAAACACAATCAGCACAACTATCTAGGTATTTCCTAGATTCCTCGGTTAGTCCATTATAAAATATATCAAGGAGCTCATTCTTAGGTAATGGACTTCCAGCCTGTGCATGAATCAAAGCACAAAACCTTGCCCAAGATTCGGGCAATACCTCTTTTTCTCCTTGTTTAAAATCAAAAAGTTCCTGCAAAATAGCATGTCTAGCACTGGGAGGAAACTATTTCTCCAGGAAAGTACTAATCAAACACTCAGGGCTATCAATAGATCCAGGAGGTAAATTACCAAACCAAGTTTTAGCTTCTCCTTTTAGTGAAAAAGGGAAAATCTTAGCAACAAAGTAAGTACGCATCTTAATATCATCAGAAAACAAGCCACTCATGGTAGAAAGTTCATTCATATGTGCTACAACACTTTCATTTTTAGTCCCACAAAAAGGTTCATTCTCGACAATAGCTATGTAAGATAGATCGAGAGAGAAATCATAATCTTCATCTATAATGTTTATGGGAGAAGCAGCAAACTTAGCATTAAGGGATAATTTGGGTCTAATAGTACGCCTCTCAAGGAGATTCTTAGCAGCGCTCCTATCATGGGTGTTCCTATATTCTTCAATAAACTCATCAGTCATCTCAACATAATCTTCTTTAGCATCATAACTCTTACTAGACTCAGGTGAGCTAACAGGTGTAGCAGTGTCTTCATTAGGAGTTTTGGTATTTCCAGCTATAGTTCTAGCAATCGTAGCATCTAGGAAATGACCTAATGAACCACTCTTATCAAGCATAGTAGAAGCAGCATCATAAGCATCAGAAGTTTCAGATTCAGCAGTAGTAGCAGTGTGTGTAGCATGTGTATGTGGTGGTGTAAGGAACTTACTCAAAACAGACGGTGAATCAAGAGCGGTAGAGGTGTTCAGAACCGTACCTCTTCTTGTAGTGGATGGTAAAATAGGAACCTTGCCATCACGAGACTTACCCATGACGGATGGATAGCAGCGAACAATAGAGAACCCAAGTGAACTTGATAAATAAAGCTATGCTCCCCGACAACGGCGCCAGAAAATAGTCTTGATGGCCCACAAGTATAGGGGGTGTATCGCAGTATTTTTGAGGGAAGTGAAACCCAATTTATTGATTCGACACAAGGGGAGCCAAAGAATATTTATCAGCCTTAACAACTGAGTTCTCAATTCAGCTGCACTTGGAGACAATCTTGCTCATGGAAGTTTATCAGTAGCAACAGTTTTGTAGTAGGAATAGTAAAGTAACAGCAGTAGTAAAGCAAAGACAATAGTAACAAAAGCAGTAAAGAGTGGGATTCGAGTGCGGTAGGCATAGGGATGGACGATCGGGCGTTGCATGGACAAGACAATCCACATAGCAATCAGAACATAGGGCAATTGCAGATAAAAAAGATAAAGCATCCAAGTACTAGACAATCCTAGGCATGTGTTCCATATATAGTCATACGTGCTCGCAATGAGAACTTGCACAACATCTTTTGTCCTGCCAGCACGTTTGCAGCGGGGCCTCTAGGGAACTACTGGCAATTAAGGTGCTCCTTTTAATAGAGCACCGGACCAAAGCATTAACACTCCGTGAACACATGTGATCCTCACATCAAAGCCTTTCCCTTCCGGTTATCCCGATTTCTGTCACTTCGGGGCCATAGGATCTGGACAACAACGTGTGTATACAATTTGTAGATAAGATCAGAAAGAATACTACCATAATGAATCAATAATACATTCAGATCTGAAATCGTGGCACTCGGGCCCTAGTGAAAAGCATTAAGCACAACAAGTCGCAACAAAGTCATAAAGCACTAATAAGAGATACTAGGCACTATGCCCTAACAATCTGATGCCATTACATGAATGATCTCATCCAATCCCTACCATCCTCATAGCCTACACCGGGGGATTACTCACTCATAGATGGGGGAAACATGGATGGTCGATGAAGATGATGGTGGAGATCGATGGAGATGGCTCCGGGGGCACTTCCCCGTCCCGGCAGGGTGCCGGAACAGAGACTTTCTATCCCCCGAATCTCCCCTTCGGTGGCGGCGGCGCAGCGGAACTTTTTGTGGAAAAATGTCGAACCCCCCGAAGTTTTTAGGTCAGAAGGCTACTTATAGGCGAAGAGAGAGGTCGAGGGGGTGCCTGGGGGGCCCACACCACCCCCTGGTGCGGCCTGGCCTTGCCCGCGCCAGTAGGTGGTGTGGCCACCCCAGGGCTCTTCTCCGTCTCGTATTCTGGCTCCTAGAGTCTTCGGGTGAAATAGGATTTTTGGCATATTTTCCGGGATTTTTCTTGATAGTTGATTTTCTGCACACAAAAAGTAGACACCAAGGCAATTCGGCTAAAAACAGCGTCAGTTTGCATTAGTTGCATTCAAATCACACAAGTATAGAGGAGAAACAATAGCAAAAGTGTTCGGGAAAGTAGATACATTTTGGACGTATCAGTGGTTTTCTTAAACTGGTGAAATAACTAGTAAATAAGAGTTTGGCGAATTTATAATTGCATAGGATTCTTGTGACAAACAATATACCATTTTAGTTGATTTTATAGTTCGTAAAAATCTTTTAGGAAAACTAAAATACTCTTAATTTGAGATAATAGTTTTAGTAGTTACATTTTAAAATGGTTTAACCTATTTTATCTTCACTTAAACATAAATTGACTTGTTATTACATTTTTAGACTCTAAACAAATAATACTAAAAGTAACAGTAATTTTTTATGTATTTTTAAGGAAATAAAATAAAAGCAAAAGGTTTAAAATAAGATTTATTAGACCGTTACCTTTTGTTTAACTTCAAAAGTATGAGTTGATATTTTTAGTGTGTAGATATCATTTTTGTGATCATTTTGGTATATTATAAGTATTTTTTGTGATTTTTAAATAATAAGTTATGATTTTTATAAGTTTTATTACTTTATAAATACTTAATAAATAACAAATATTAGTCAAGTGATAGAAAAATAATTTAAACAAGTTTGTAAATGTAGATTTTGTTTTTATAAGAATTTTGGTATATTATTTATATTTTGTCTTATTTACTAATATTAAAATATGATTTTTTAAAGTTTTATTACTTATAAAATCTTTATTAAACAATAATTATTTAAATAATTGACACAATCATATTTGATAATAAGGTTAAATTATAGATTTTATTTTTCTAAACATTTTGATATATTATATACATATTTCTGAATTATAAAACAAAAGATATAGAATTAACATGATTTAATCCTTTTATTAAATTTCTGGAATTATATTTATAGTAAACTTATTTGGTTTTATCTATTTACTAAACAGACAATACTTTTTATACTAACACTAACCCTAGCCTAGGTCACAGATAGATGGGCCATAGGCCACGTCGACATGCCACCTAGGCAAAGACCAGTCAAACGTGCTGACGAGGCTAGGGTGACGCGGGTCTGACATCGGCATGATATCAGCCCGGCCTCCACCACCGGATCATGGTCGCCGGTGGCGATCCAGGGTGTTTCAGCACACGCGACTGGGCAGACTGGAATGAGGGAACAATGGTGAACAAGATCATGACAGCGCTGCTCAGAAATGGTCGCCAGAAAACGATTATCTATGGCGGACGGCAGTAGTGGTGTCAGGTGATCTTGGCGGGACCGACAGAGAGGAAGAAGAAGACGGTGGAGATGTCCCTAAGGACCAGTGACTTACCCCGGTTGTCGTGGTGGTGATGATGAGGGCAGGTGCGGCCAGAATCAATGGAATCAATGGCGGACGGCGTCAGGAACGGAGGTACTAATCTGAGCATCTGGGCTTCTACAGCTTCCCCGAGCTGGGTTAATCGACCAAGAAGATACAGAAGAGCACCATGGTGGTATCGGATAGTCTTGGGACGGCCGAGAATGTCAGTGAGGAGTGGCTCCGGCGAGCTAGGTTTCGGTACAGAGAGAGAGGAAGAGAGCGAGCGAGAGAGAGAGTGAGTGGATGAGGATGAGGCTTCGTCATGGCGTCCTTATCCTCGCAGGAGTGTCGACAGCACGAATCTAGATGAGGCCTACGTCACGGCGCGGCGGCAGATGGCGGAGCTCTGGCCAGTGAGTAGCTTGTGTGCGTATTAGTGATGACGATGGCTACTTTGCACGAAACCCCCTGGCCAAAACTCTGACTCAACCCGCGGTCCTTCTTCGGTCCCACCGGTCAGTCAGAGAGTGAGAGCTAGAAGGGCTGGTACTGGGCTTTTGCATAGTGAGCGGAAAATTACTGCTACTGCTCGTGAGCTGGAAGTAGGGAATGGGCCGTGGGCAGGTTCTGCTGTGCTGCCTTTCACTTTTCCATTTCGATTTTCTGTTTTCTATTTTCTTTAATAAATTCTTTTCAAATTAGAATTTCTTCAAGGATTTAAATATCTAGAAATTTGGTAAGTTAGAAACATTACTGTATAAAGGGATTATAACTCTTTCCTCTGTATTTGTTATTGTGTATAAAGATACTCCTAACTATATGAAGGATTCTTTTATTTAATAAAGTAAATATAATTTAGGATTTTAGGGTTTGTTTCTTATAATAAGATTTCACAAAGATGATTCTGATTTCACTTGACAATCTTAATGGTACTGGTTTGAGATGTGTATTCATGTATATAGAATCTTGTTCCTACTTATCTTCATAAAGGATTTATCTAAATACATTATAAGTAATTAATCTTTGTGGTTTTTAATGGGATGATATAAGTTTCATGGTTCTCCATATCTAGGGATTTGCCAAATCCAATTCTACTTGGTTTTTTTAAAATTTAGAATTACCACAGAACACTTTTGGTTAGGTAGTAATGAACCAACATTAATCATTGGTAGAGAAATACTAAGGTTTATTAAAATATAGGTGCAAAGGTTTTGAGAGGATTTAATACCCCATATTCAATTATAGATAGGGCAAGGATCAAGGTTTAGGGATACTACTTCTAAATCTATGAGTGGGTTTGATATCTCCACATAGAGTGAGATATTGGAATTACTTAGTAATGTGATCATGATAATTTTATCATTCTAGGTTCCTATTAGAGTTTAAGACAATCAGCTGGTCATGGCTTCTCAAACACTCACCTGGCATTCTACTTATCTTTTAGACATTTCATTTGACTAAGAGATACTATCCATTTGATTCTAGGGTCTTGAATATTACAGTAAACATGGGTCTTGTCATGGCTTGATATATTCTTGGTTAAGGCTTCTAAAGAATCTTTACCTTAATACCTCAGCAAGGTTATCTTTAGATAAGGAATTCCTTTAATAAATATACTCCATATATCTTTCTTATCTTATTCACAAAGATCACATCTTCCTGAATAAGACAATCATCTGACTCCACCATATCCATCATCATATGATGGCATGGTCATGCCACTTCAACATTACTCCATTCTTACTCCTAGTATATAACTCCTCTTTATTAACTACCATTGATGCACATATCAATGTAGCTACTACTAACTCCATCTATTAACTTCCTTAACTTCATCTTGCTACTACTTCCAAGGTTTGCAAGACTACAATCCTTATTATACATACAAAGGATATCAATCCTTTGAAATAGGTATAGTACTACTCCCATAATTCTAGTTGTCCTTATATTAACTTGGTTAAGATACTATGCCTCCAACTACTCCATACAACTCACCAAACACTTCATCATACTCTAGCTTGACTTCTAACGATCAAGCTAGATGATTCAGCTTCCTAGGACCTGCCTAACTTAGTATATTCACAACCTTTCTTCAACACCTAATCATCTATTCTCAAGTGACTTGAGAATAATGACAACCATCATTTCATTATATAGAGCTTAGGCTGCTAATTGTTTGATCAAGACCTATACTCAACTAAGTAGTAAACTTGTATTAGTATCTCTATAGACTTATCTTGTTAAACAAGATTATTCTAAGTCTATATCCACTTGTCCTAACAAGATTGTTATCTAATGTACTAATACTACTAGCTTTCTCATAGCTTCTCCACTATCAGCTTAACTCTTGAATTGTACTGCATATAGTTAACTCATGAGTGAGTTAACTCCTCCAACATCAAATGGTTTGATCTCCACTAAGGATCACATTCCATTGATGATGGTACACTCAACCATATCTAGTTCTTTCTTCAGAATAATTTACTTAGGGTGTTTGGAAGGTCAACACAATAGGTCAAAGTCTATGAGTCAATAAGTGCTAGATCAGGAATTGATCACCCAATATTGATGATCAATTGATACTAGGACTTGGTTAAATAGATATGGCACCTCTTAATATCATATTAAGAGTATGTGCTTGATGGTCTTGGTTTGACTTCCCTTTCAACTCTATTTGTAATAAGAGTTAAGGTTTAAGAACTACCATGATACCCATGGTAAGAGTAACTATGGCAAACAAGTGTTTCAATATTTTAGTTATTAAGTTTCTTTACTTAAGTTATATACTTAACTTAGTATTCAGGGTTTGTGGTAGATAATACCTTGATATCAGCTTTAGAATATTAAGTATTCATCCTTGAGTTGTTGCAGGAATACCATGTAAAGATCTCTATAAGATCAAGTACTCCTAATTAAGTAGTGTGTTATAACTTAGTTTTATTACATTTGATCTACCCTTAGATCAAATTATATTACCCAAAGATAAGGTTTTGGCAAAGGTCATAATGAAACTTATCGCAGTCAACTTGATGATCTACTTTAGTTCCAGCAAGTTAAAAGAAGCTTCAATCACTTTGACAAGTTTTATTTAAAAGCGCGAAAATTATCCATATTTTCTATGCATAAATGCAATGCACAGACCTGTGTTCAGCTTATTTCTAAGCTCTAATGCTGGGATGTTACAGTGTGGTTCATGAAAAGAACACACATCCAATGACACTGGTGGATCCTTAAGAGGTTTGTGAGAAGAACACGCATGCAATCACACTGGGTGGATCCATATGTGATTTATGTGAAGAACACACATGCAATGACACTAGTGATATGTGGTTTGTGAAAAGAACACACATTCAATGACTCTAGCTATGGTTCATGAAAAGAACACACATCCAATGACACTAGTGGATCCTTTTGTGGTTTGTGAGAAGAACAGACATGCAATGACTCTGTATGTCGTTCATGAAAAGAACAGACATGCAATGACACTAGATGTGGTTCATGAAAAAGAACACACATCCAATGACATTGGTGGATCCTTATGTGGTTTGTGAGAAGAACAGACATGCAATGACTCTAGATGTGGCTCATGAGAAGAACACACAAGCAATGACACCGGTGGATCCATGTGTGATTTGTTAGAAGAACACACATGCAATGACACTAGGTGTGGTTCATAAAAAGAACAGACATGTAATGACACTGGTGGATCCATATGTGGTTTGTGAAAAGAACAGATATGCAATCACACTAGGTGGATCCATGTGTGGTTTACGAAAAGAACACACATGCAAGGACACTGGTGGGTCCATGTGTGGTTTGTGAGAAGAACACACATGCAATGACACTGGGTGTGGTTCATGAAAATAACACACATCCAATGACACTGGTGGATCCTTATGTGGTTTGTGAGAAGAACAGACATGCAATGACTCTAGATGTGGTTCATGAGATGAACACACATGCAATGACACCCGTGGATCCATGTGTGGTTTGTGAGAAGAACACAGATGCAATGACACTGGGTGTGGTTCATGAAAAGAACACACATCCAATGACACTGGTGGATCCTTATGTGGTTTGTGAGAAGAATACACATGCAATCACACTGGGTGGATCCATGTCAACACCCGGATTTTTAATCCCAGATGCCTGTTATGCCATACATCGCAATCCCAGGATTGCCATTTTTGCGAGACATAACAGATTGGATAACACAGTACATCATCCATTACAAACCAATATAAGGTCTTACACAAATAAAGGATCTCTTGATCCAGTCTTAGTACAATCAAGTAGCGGAAAAAATAGCGTAGAAGTGGGGTCCATGTTTAGAGTCACAGGCAATGCTGACGATGGAAGATAGTCCTAGTTATCATAGCCGTCCTACTGTCCTTCATCTTGGTAGTCTCCTTCATAGTCTGGCCTTAAGAATAGCCAGGGACAAAAGCCATGAGTACTCTTTAAGTACTCGCAAACTACCACTAACAAGTAGGATAGTTCTAGTAGGACATACTAACTCTAAGTTTATTTGTCAAGTTAAGTTTGAAACCTAAGATGAGTTCAGAAACAAAGAAAGATAAAATAAAGTTTGAAAACACCTATGTGGGAACTTAGTTATCATAGTCACAACTCTATTGTGGTCAAGTCATGTCACAATTCATTTCATAAGTTGTTTTGAAAACATCTAACAACGGAACAGTATGGCCACTCCAACTATCCATAACCGTGGACACGGCTATTCGAATAGTTTGACACTCTGCAGAGGTGGTACACTTTCACCACAAGATTCGCTACATCTATCAGGGATAACCCTGAATCATCATACTTAGTATGCAGATGATCAAACATAACCTTTCCTTTACACACTCTAGTATATGCACCTCTCCTATGAGCATGGCCTCCCAACCATGACCATTTGTCATCTTAGGCACTGCATAGGTGGACAACATTGAGAGGTAGCCTCAGCTCAAACCTCTCCCGCGAGGGAACTAATACTAATGCATATAAACTTCTGAGTAAGCCTTACCCAATTCAGGTATTGTGGTTGTACGGTAAAATTGGAATGGTATCGCATCCAAACCCAACCATCAGTGTTGTAAAAGGGCTAAGGCTCATGACTCAACATTTTCATCATCATAAACCATTTGTGTTTCTCAACACATGTCAAAACATCTCAATAGAATGACTCATCATTCCAAGGTTTTCACAAGTCATTTTCACCAAGTAGTCCCATCTAAAGTGAATCAAGTTTTTAGTTTAGCTCCAACTACTAAGTTAAGAGTGTTCACTAAGGTGGGGTGCTAATCTCAATCTCATGCCATAGAATGACATCTAATATAACTAGATAGGTCAAGTTTTATACTCTTTATGCTACCTTTAAACAAGTCAAGGACTTTGGTAAAGTAAAGAAAGTAAAGCTTGTAAATAAAACTTGGAGTAGGTTGATGGCTCAATACACGGCGCCCAGAAAAGTGTTGATGGCTCGTGGTTGATGTAGAGCTTGTTGGGAACCCCAAGAGGAAGGTACGATGAGCACAGCACCAAGTTTCCCTCAGTTATGAAACTAAGGTTTAATCAAACCAGTAGGAGCAAGGAAACACCTCAAAGGTGTTACTAGCTGAGCTTTGGCAGGGCGCACTACCGGTGCTAGTAGCAACGTGGAGACCTGCACAACACAACCACAGAACTTTGTCCCCAACTTGTGATGAGGTTGTCAATCTCACCGTGTTTTGCGGAAAACAAAGGATTAAACGTATCAAATGGAAATAAGTAAAAGTTTGAAGAAAGTAAACACAAAGCAGTAAAAGATTGTAGATTGTATGTAAAAGACAAGGACCGGGATCCATAGTTCACTAGAGGTGGCTCTCCTTAGATAAATAACATGCTGGGTGAACAAATTACAGTGGGGCAATTGACAAACACCGAGAAAGCAATACATGCATATACTAATCATCTTGACTCCTTTGAGACTTGATTGGGCAATACAACATAATACATAGACCGCCATCCAACTGCATCTATGACTAATAATCCACCTTCAGGTTATCATCCGAACCCCCTCCAGTATTAAGTTGCAAGCAACAGATTATTGCTTTACGAACTACATGTAAGGTAAACAATACAATTGTTCTATGAACAAAGGATCGTTGTTTTCTCCCTAGTAGCAACAACACATCTAGTACCTTAGAGATTTCTGTCACTTCCCTAGATTACCAGAGGCATGAACCCACTATCGAGCATAAATACTAACTCTTGGAGTTGCTAGCATCTACTTGGCCAAGATAGCTACTAACAACGGAAAGCATGCAATATCTCAAATAACAAAGACATGATAGAATCAATAATCAATCTGAAATAGCATCTCAATATCCATCGGATCCCCGCAAACACAACATGTATGGATTACAAAAAGATGATCTTGATCATGAACGGAGCTCACAAGATCTAAACATGAAAGCACAAAGGAGGAGAAACCATCCATCTAGCTACTACATGGATCCATAGTCCAAGGATGAACTACTCACGCACCACACCAGAGGCTTGCATGGTGATGAAGAAGGCCTCCAGGGTGAATTCCCCTCTCCGGCAGGGTGCCGGGAAGAGCTTCAGATCCCCCTGGTCTAGGGATGGAGATGACGGCGGCTACAGACTCTTTCGTGGATTTTTGATCGGGTACTTAGGGTTTTCGTCCCGAGGGTAACTTATAGGAGTAAAGAGAGGCCGAGGGAGTGCTGGGGTCGGCCAGACCACCCCCTGGCGCGGGCCAGGCCTGGCCGCATGGCCAGGTGGTGTGGCCAGCCCCCAGCCCTTCTCCGTCTTGTATTCTGGCACTTGATCCCTTCCGGAAAAATAGCCACTTTGGCTTTTGTCCCGTCCAATTCCGAGAATATTTATTTTCTGACTTTCCTAGAACCAAAAACAGCAGAAAACAGGCAGCTGGCACTTTTTCTCTTGTTAATAGGTTAGTCCAAGAAATCATAATAAAAGTATTCCAAAGTTGGAACAAAACACAAGAAAGTGGATAAATCCAAGCATGGAACATCAAAAATTATAGATACATTTGCAATGTATCAACATCCCCAAGCTTAACTCATGCTCGTCCTCGAGTAGGTAAGTGATAAAAAGAATAATTTTTAAGGTGACATGAACCATCAAAAACTTGATCAAAGTATTTGCAAAACATTCAAGGCTGGGATCATAGTACTTCAATCATAACATGAAAGACAAAGTTCTAGCAATAAGCAATGAAACTATGATGTAACATGAAAAGACACAAACAAAAGATTCATGAATAACATGCTTTGCAAGACGTTTGTTTGTTTCACATAAAGAAAACATAGCATAAAAGTATTCAGCTTGTCCCTCAATAGAGTAGCAAATATAAATGCATAGGACACCTTCAAAGTTCATAAGAGTGACTAGATACAATAGTTTAAAACAAGCAATAACAAGTTATGCATCAATCAACTAGTCTTGGGACAATGCACATAGAACTAAGAATGACCACTATGCTCTCAAAGTAGTGCATAAAGATAGAAGGTGGAGACTTAATATAATGGTGGAAGAAAAGCCTTTTGTAAAAGGAAGTAGGGATTCAAGTCTCATAAAGAGCTTCCAAAAATTATGGTACTTGTAGTTTTCAGTTCTCATTGCCCCTATCATAAGCATCTTGAAGGTGATTAAGGTTAAAGTGACACAACTAAGAGGATATGCTTGACAAGTTATAAACCGAAATCTCATGCCCCTTACTTACGAAGACCGATCCTCATGCTACTCAACTTCAGTCACGAGTAAGATCTTGTCATTGTAAGTATATGTGTATCATTAAGAACCGCCAACGAGGTACCCCTTGCACATGATACAAGAGCTTTCCCATAATCAAAATGACAAGGCAAGCAGACAATGAGCATCTCAGCGATCTTTTTATTTGCTATTTGCATAGGTTTTTATTGAGGATGCTTCATAGAGTGCTCATTATGGTGATGCAGCAAGTTTCCACCATGATTAGGCATGGCTTAGGCTAGTGGCCTAGGCGTTTCTCTAACACACATACAAACTCCATGATCTTACAAGTTCCACGTCTATTTCACACCGCCGGGATCCGTAAGCAAAAGAACATAATATCAACGGGGTACAAAGTACAAGTGCAATGTTGAAAGCGTTCCCCATGAAACATGGTTCTGCTAATTTCAACTTATAAAGCGCAAGCATATACGCAACAAAGAAGGACCCAATGGTTCAAGTTTATTAGAGGCAAAAAAAAGTAAAGTGTGCCATCAAGTTCGTGAGAGCTTTAATCACTAGTTTTCTCATAACAAGTGAAAGGTAGACAAAAGCATGAATATACTTGGAATAGCATAAGCTAGTAGGTAGGTGTGGTGGACTCTTTGGAATAACTTGGTTTAGGGAGTTGGATGCATGAGTGGAACTCATACTTGGTGGTGGAGGGTAGCAAAAGACTGGGAGCGACAATCTAAGAGAGCAATAATGGCCATAATCATGCAGAGCGACAAAACATCATTGATCAAAGCATAAAGTGATACTACAAGTTGAAAACTAAAGGATCATAAAGGCTATGGTGACTTGTAACAGTCATAACATGATGTGAGCATGTGCCAAGTCAACCCAAATAAAGCATCAAAGGAGAATACCACTATACTATGCTTTAATATGCTAAAACAACGCATGATTCATCCAAGGCACATTAAGCAATCTCAATTGTTTATAACAAGTCATGCTACATCATAGAATACTAAGCATAAATCGAAAACAATATCAAGCATGGCATGACAAAGCATAGTCACAGTCAAAAACGAGCTCTTTTTACCACATAAGCATGAACTTTCCTACTGTTTTCCAAACCAAACCAAACTATTTGCAAACCAACATATGAAAGAGGGGGTCCAACCAACTTATTCAGAAAACTAAGCAAACCAAGCAAACTAAAAACCAAAACGAAAACGAAAAAGAAGACGCTCCAAGAAAAACACAACTGTGCATGAAACAATAAAAATGAAGCGTTTGGAAAAAACCTCGAATTTTTATTGATGAAGAAGGGGAATGCCTTGGGCATCCCCAAGCTTTGACACTTGTACTTATTGGATATTTCTTGGGGTGAAATGCGTGGCATCCCCAAGCTTGAGCTTTAGTCCATCCTTCATCTTGTTACTCATTTCTTCCATATACCTGAAATTTTTTCCTTCATACAAAACTTCACACAATCTCATTAGCAACATTAGTGCACTTAAGATAAACAAGTCTTAAGGTTCAGTTCTAACACTAAATAAACTTCCATTAGAACACTAGATACTGTAGCACTTCCCTCAAAAAGCTCAATTCCCCAAAAGAACTCAAGAAGGAACCAACAAGAAGCAAATGCAGAAAATGGCAGAAATCTGTCAAAACAGACCAGCAGGTAAAGACGAATTTTTTCGAAGACCTTATGTTGCTCAAATCAAAAAGTGTTTTACTAACGAAAGTTAGATAACAACCTGGGGCAGAAGCAAATAAAATTACAGCTGAATCCGACATACAGAGCTCTCTCAGGAATTTTTATAGTGAAGCACAGAAATCTGTTTCGGGACAGCAACTTTCCCAATCATCACTTAACTCTCATTAGAGGTTACTCTTGGCACAAAAAGCAAATAAAAAGGATAAGGAGAGGTTATTACAGAGGTAATAACTTTCAAGACTCAACTAAAACTCTTGGTTTATCTCCCAACACGTACTTTTCTTTAACGCCTTTAAGTTAGGCATAAGAACCAAACAAAGAATCAAGTGTTCTCAAATGAAGAAGCATTAAGACCAAATTTTGTTTTCATAGGAGAAGCAAAAGAAATATTTTCTCTCTTTTTAGGGAAGTGTTCTATACCTTTCTTGAGTGGGAGTTGATATTTAGTGGTGCCTTCCTTCATATCAATGATGGCACCAACAATTCTAAGAAAAGGTCTTCTTACTTTGTGGAGCTCTCTCAGTATGCCATTCAGAATAATTAACCATCATATTATCCAATAGTTTTGTTGCAGCACCCAAAGTGATGGTCATAAAGGTACCTCCAGCAGCTGAATCCAAATAGGTTCCTTGAAGAATAGTTCAATCCTGCATAAAAAGTTTGGATGATCATCCAAGCAGTCAGTCCATGAGTGGGACAATTCTTTACCAAAGACTTCATTCTTTCCCAAGCTTGAGCAACATGCTCATTATCAATTTGTTTAAACTTCATTATTTCACTTCTCATGGATATAATCTTAGCAGGAGGATAGTATTTTCCAATAAAAGCATCTTTGCACTTAGTCCAAGAATCAATACTATTCCTAGTTAAGGAATTCAACCACTCTTTAGTTTTTCCTCTCAAAGAGAAAGGAAACAATTTCATCTTAATAATATCACCATCTATATCCCTATGCTTTTGCATCTCACAAAGTTCAACAAAGTTATTTAGATGGGAAGCAGCATCTTCATTACCAATACCAGAAAATTGTTCTCTCATAACAAGATTGCGCAAAGCAGGTTTTATCTCAAAGAAAGTATTTTCAGCCACAGGTGGAGCAATAGGAGTGCTCATAAAATCATTGTTGTTGGTGCTAGTGAAGTCACACAACTTAGTGTTTTCAAGAGTCGTCATTTTTTGGGTTTTCAAATAAGAAAGCAAACAAAGTAAAACTAATTTTTTTTGTGTTTTTTGAAGAACAAAACAAGCAAACAAAGCAAAAAGAAACTAAGCAAAACAAAAACAACAAAGTAAAGAGATTGGTTTTGAGGGACTCCCCTTGTGAAGATGTCCTTGACTCCCGGGCAACGGCGCCAGAAAATCGCTTGATGGCTCAATACACGGCACCCAGAAAAGTGTTGATGGCTCGTGGTTGATGTAGAGCTCGTTGGGAACCCCAAGAGGAAGGTATGATGAGCACAGCAGCAAGTTTCCCTAAGTTATGAAACCAAGGTTTAATCGAACCAGTAGGAGCAAGGAAACACCTCAAAGGTGTTACTAGCTGAGCTTTGGCAGGGCGCACTACCGGTGCTAGTAGCAACGGGGAGACCTGCACAACACAACCACAGAACTTTGTCCCCAACTTGCGATGAGGTTGTCAATCTCACCGTGTTTTGCGGAAAACAAAGTATTAAATGTATCGAATGGAAAGAAGTAAAAGTTTGAAGAAAGTAAACACAAAGCAGTAAAAGATTGTAGATTGTATGTAAAAGACAAGGACCGGGATCCATAGTTCACTAGAGGTGGCTATCCTTAGATAAATAACATGTTGGGTGAACAAATTACAGCGGGGCAATTGACAAACACCAAGAAAGCAATACATGCATATACTAATCATCTTGACTCCTTTGACTAATAATACATAGACCGCCATCCAACTGCATCTATGACTAATAATCCACCTTCAGGTTATCATCCGAACCCCCTCCAGTATTAAGTTGCAAGCAACAAATTATTGCTTTACGAACTGCGTGTAAGGTAAACAATACAATTGTTATATGAACAAAGGATCGTTGTTTTCTCCCTAGTAGCAACAGCACATCTAGTACCTTAGAGATTTCTGTCACTTCCCCAGATTACCAGAGGCATGAACCCACTATCGAGCATAAATACTAACTCTTGGAGTTGCTAGCATCTACTTGGCCAAGATAGCTACTAACAACGGAAAGCATGCAAGATCTCAAATAACAAAGACATGATAGAATCAATAATCAATCTAAAATAGCATCTCAATATCCATTGGATCCCCACAAACACAACATGTATGGATTACAAAAAGATGATCTTGATCATGAACGGAGCTCACAAGATCTAAACATGAAAGCACAAAGGAGGAGAAACTAGCCATCTAGCTACTACATGGATCTGTAGTCCAAGGATGAACTACTCATGCATCACACCGGAGGCTTGCATGGTGATGAAGAAGGCCTCCAGGGTGAATTCCCCTCTCCGGCAGGGTGCCGGGAAGAGCTTCAGATCCCCTCCCCCCAATCTAGGGATGGAGATGACGGCGGCTACAGACTCTTTCGTGGATTTTTGATCGGGTACTTAGGGTTTTCGTCTCGAGGGAAACTTATAGGCGGAAGAAGAGGCCGAGGGGGTGCTAGGGTCGGCAAGACCACCCCTTGGCGCGGGCCAGGCCTGGCCGCGCGGCCAGATGGTGTGGCCGGCCCCCAGCCCTTCACCATCTCGTATTCTGGCACTTGATCCCTTGCGGAAAAATAGGCACTTTGGCTTTTGTCCCGTCCAATTCCGAGAATATTCATTTTCTGACTTTCCTGGAACCAAAAACAGCAGAAAAAAGGCAGTTGGCATTGTGGCTCTTGTTAATAGGTTAGTCCAAGAAATCATAATAAAAGTATTCCAAAGTTGGAACAAAACACAAGAAAGTGGATAAAACCAAGCATGGAACATCAAAAATTATAGATACGTTTGCAATGTATCATAGGTATAAGTCAAAGGGTATAACCAAAGCATGCCTAATGCATCTTGCTTAGGTTATCTAGCTTGAAAGGATTAGCTTGCATTGTTAATGATGGCTTGCTAGTATAATACTTGCAAGTGTTAGCTTGCCAATAATATCTTGCAAGGGTTCACTGGTATAGTGCTAGCTTGCCTTGGTTGGTGTAGTGGTTGAAGTTTTCTTCCTCCTCCTCTTGGTAGAACTCCTCCTCTTCGTAGACTTGGTCGATACTATCGTCTATATATACATACGGAATACACAATCACCAAACAATACTTAACTAGTCTACTTACTACACTAAGGCACGTATTTGATGATCTATTATCATCACTAGCATCACAAGGTTTAATCAACTAGTTTCATTCTTTTTATTTGAGAAAAGTAATTTCTACTCATTGAAATTAACTAAGATTTAATATTCTCCAATTAAAATATGGGATCATGTGGACACATGTAATCACCACATATTCTAACACATGGGAATGTGATTTAAAGGTTGGATCATATTTTAGTAAGTTTAAGTTTAATACTTAATGATTTAAAGTGACTAGAAATGCCTATATAGCATTATGTTGGTACTAGTCCAAATTCACTGCATGCAAACCTTAATATTATTACATATTCAGATAGGTATGGTTAAATGTGATTTTTGAGAGTTGGAATCAACTCAAAAGCTATTATGGTTGATTTTATAAAAATGTTTGAATGTGCAAAAGCTTCTATTTTGTTATTTTAACTAGGAGAGATCTCTAACTCTAAAAGATTTAAATCCAACTAGCTTGGATAGATATTTTCAGTAGCTTTCCAACAAAATTGGAATCATTCAATTTGGTTTAGTAAATATTCCTGAAATGATTTTTAAACTAAGGGATAGAATTGATTTAAGTCTAAAATAGAAAAACTTATATTTGAATTACTGGGTCAGCGCGGGAAACTAAATGGACCGGCCCAGTGGCGCTCCGCGACGCAGAGGGCGACTGACAGGCTGGTCCCGCATCTCAGCGACACTTAAAACCCGAAGCGGTATGAGGCAATATGGGCGCTACGATTAGAACACAGATCAACGGTCCACGGTCGTCGTCGATGACAGACTCGTCGCCGGCGAGACCGAACCCTAGAGCGATCAGTGGAGGTACGGTAGGGGCATACCAGGGCTCCAGCTAGTGCGGTGAGGCGGGCAAACAAACTGGATGGCGACGGCGGACTCATGCAAGATCGCGGCAGGGGCTGAGGTGGAAGAAATCGATGGGGACTTCTCCTCCTCTGCAGCGGCTACCTCCGGCGTAATTCCGGCAATGTGCGGCTACCTCCGGCGAGAGAGGGGAATGGTCAGTGGAGAGAGGGGAGTGACGTGGTGTGCAGAATGAGGCTGGGGGTGGCCTCCTTATATAGGTTCGACGAGGGGACCGGTGGGTGTGGGCTGGCGTCTACGGCGAGAGCGGTACAGAGGGATACCAGCGTGGGCGAGGTAGCCGGACGGTGGGCGGTCTGCTGGCGGTCCTCTACGGTGTAATGGTGACGCTAGGGGCGGTGGCATTTGGTCGGGGGCTTCCCGCGCTCTGGGAGACAGAGGCGGTGCTCGACGGCGATCATGGCAACTATGGGTCGAGCGGCAGTGCACGACCGTGTCTGGTAGGGTGTGGGTGTCAAGGCGGAGTTGCGTGCATGATTTGGTGTTGGGGTGTGGTCTGTGGAGTGCTGGCGGCGATCACGCTCTGGCGTGCACTACGCATGGCGCAGAGAGAAAGGGTGGCGCTGCTCTGGGGTGGTCTAGTGCCTGGCTGGGCTTGGGGAAAGGACAGGGAGTCGCGGTGTAGTCCGGTCTACCTCCTAGACATGGCGAGAGAGGGATGGGCGGTCGGCTAGGAGTTGACCATGCTAGACCGGCGAGCATGGCACTCAGGTGGCGCAGCACTGCTGCAAACGGCTAAGGGGTAGCCCCTTGATGGCATGGTTGGTACTGGGGGAGACAATGGGAGAGGTTTTAGGTCTCAGTGGCATTGGATCACTGCTCTAAAACAATAATAGTTAGGCAGTTTGTTTAGTGCTCACTAAATGTTCGACACAATGGCCGCAAGAGATTTTGAATTTAATTTTTGAAAGATCTTTGGTGTGTGCTTTGATCTGATGCTTGGTAGACTATGGTTGCTAGGATTTCATTTGAGTGGTTTTTGCAAAAGTGGTATCTAGACATATGAACTAGATACAATTTTCTACTGTCATTTAAAATTAGTGTTTGAAGGTTTTTGGGAGATCACTAAGTGGGCCTTGGTACATCACTACTTGTACTAGCAAGGGGTGCAAATATCCACAACTGTCTCTGTTTGAAAATGAGTGCTAGGAATAGCCAAAGTGAGCTATGTGATTAAAATGGCAAAAGTGACCATTTGCTTATTTAATTCATTTTGATTTATTTTTCTTTGAGATTTGCTTGGGGATGATCTAGATGATGTGTAATTCACCTTAGAGTCATTTTGACAATCAATAGATCACTCAATTTTGGCAAATCAAAACAACTCCTATTTAAATGCACACACATATGAATGCTTAAAGATTTTTAAATGGAAAAGTTTTTGTTAACACTAAATTGGGTAGATTTGATCTTGATCAGTTGGATTAAAGTTTTGGGATGTTACAATCCATATGTGGTTTATGAGAAGAACACACATGCAATGACACTAGTGATATGTGTTTTGTGAAAAGAACACACACGCAATGACTCTAATTGTGGTTAATGAAAAGAGCAGACATGCAATGACACTGGTGGATCCATGCGTGGTTTGTGATAAGAACACACATGCAATGACACTGGCTGTGGTTCATGAAAAGAACAGACATGCAATGATACTGGTGGATCCATATGTGGTTTGTGAGAAGAACACACATGCAATGACACTGGGTGTGGTTCATGAAAAGAACACACATCCAATGACACTGGTGGATCCTTATGTGGTTTGTGAGAAGAACAGACATACAATGACTCTAGATGTGGTTCATGAGAAGAACACACATGCAATGACACTGGTGGATCCGTGTGTGGTTTGTGAAAGGAACACACATGCAATGACACTGGGTGTGGATCATGAAAAGAATACACATGCAATGACACTCGTGTATCCTTATGTGGTTTGTGAGAAGAACACACGAGCAATGACTCTAGCTGTGGTTTGTGAAAAGAACACACATGCAATGACTCTAGTTGTGGTTCATGAAAAGAACAGACATGCAATGACACTAGTGGATCCATATGTGGTTTGTGAAAAGAACAGACATGCAATCACACTGGGTGGATCCATGTGTGGTTCATGAGAAGAGCAGACATGCAATGACACCGGTGGATCCTTATATGGTTTGTGAGAAGAACAGACATCGAATGACTCTAGCTATGGTTAATGAAAAGAGCAGACATGCAATGACACTTGTGGATCCATATGTGGTTTGTGAAAAGAACAGACATGCAATCACACTGGGTGGATCCATATGTGGTTTATGAGAAGAACACGCATGCAATGACACTGGTGATATGTGGTTTGTAAAAAGAACACATATGCAATGACTCTAGATGTGGTTCATGAGAAGAACACACATGCAATGGCACTGGTGGATCCATGTGTGGTTTGTGAGAGGAATAGACATGCAATGATACTGGGTGTGGTTCATGAAAAGAACACACATGCAATGACACTGGTGGATCCATGTGTGGTTTGTCAGAAGAACACACATGCAATGACACTGGTTGTGGTTTATGAAAAGAACACACATCCAATGACACTGGTGGATCCTTATGTGGTTTGTGAGAAGAACAGACATGCAATGACTCTAGATGTGGTTCATGAGAAGAACACACATGCAATGACGCCGGTAGATCCATGTGTGGTTTGTGAGAGGAACAGACATGCAATGACACTGTTGTTGTTTATGAGAAGAACACACATCTAATGAAATCTAGTGGATCTATCTTGGCATAATTTGATGTATGCCATGATGTATTTCATTATACAAGACACTCACTTTCCATTTTTATACTACTCAGTTTTGACCTTGGTTTTTTGATACTACTCAGTTTTGCCCCCCTCTCTCTATCTTTTGTAAAATCCCAAACTTGTGCTCACTCTGTATGCTACTCCCTGATTGGTTGTCACAGCTGTCACGCGGATCGTGCGCACCAACCGTTGATTCTGTGCGATCCAACGATGATCGTTGCATACATCGTGCCCTTCACAGTACAGCGTGAGACAGCACAGACGTCTCCCTCAGCGAGACCTCTACAAGAAGGAACACGAAGCCGTCCATGGAAAAAGTCGTCGAGCGGTTATGTCATGTTTAATCAAGTCTGAAAAGCCTACTACTGCTACTACTATGCCACAACACATGCGTCATCGAGTGCACGGTCGTCGATGGACAGCTGCAATTTATTACCACTTGATTTTAATAAGACATATCCCATTTTTTACGCAGCGGCTCTCAATCTCACTTCCAACTGGGCCCCACCATAAGAAGCTTGCACGCGCTAGCCGGTGGCCGAAGAGCTGAGCTCGACGAGACCTAACGTCTTCGCCTTCATCGAGTCACTCGCAGCCATCAACACATCCCTCTACCCGATCTAGCACAACCCCACAAATCTCTCCGTACAACCACCTACCTTCCCCTCTACATTTGCACTTTTAACTATCGCCAATTTTAGGGCCGTGTCAAACTTCGTACATAGAAATTGTGTATGCGCCCTTTGCATGCGTCTCAATACAGAATTGCCATGCATGGCCCGGGAAAAAAACGTGACGTACCATGCGCGTGTCGCGGTGCGCGGTGTAGTAGACTGCACGGCGCGTTGCATGGTGGTGCAACGAAACGTGTCTTGCTTCCATACACCTTAATTATAGAGCCCCTCTCCGCACACCCACTCTCACTCTCGCTCACTCACCCCACGCAACCCTCTCCACTGTCCCATCAGCATCTGCAAACTCCCGAGAATACCCCGTCCATGCCGGCGATGGCGGAGGAGGATACGGAGGCCATCGTCGCCTCCGAGGCCGCCGACGAGGAGGCCCCAGTCTCCTCGCCGGTCCCCCTCGATGCGTTGAAAGCAGCCGCCGTCCCCGTCTAGGCCCCAGTCGAGCCATCGATGGCAGTCGTCGTTCCCATCCAGGCCCCCGTTCCCACTACCGACGTAGCCACCGACGAGGACCCCGTCTCCTTGCCGGTCCCCCTCCACGCGTTGAAAGCAGTCGCCGTTCCCATCTAGGCCCCCGTCCCCTCTACCGACATAGCCGCCAAAGAGGAGCCCCCCGCTTCTGAGGAGGCTCCCGCCGGTCACAAGAAGATCCAGCACTTCATGGGCACCTACGATCCAGATAAGTACATCGCTCCGCTGAACCCCTACGACACCGGCATCGACGACCCATGGTCAGAGGTAACTAGGATTTACTCCCCTCCCCTGGTTCTTCTACCGTTCCCATCGTTGGATGCTAGATCTTGGTTTATTAGGATTCACTTGTTCACATTTCGATTGCTCGATCTTCTTACATCATCTACTCCCCCATTTTCCGTTTCTTCCAATAGGTTTCCGGCAGCGATGTCTATAGCGATGACGAGTCCAGGCACACCAAGACTCGTTAGGTGCTGAGGAGGCTGCGGGTCGGCCAATACGACGCCTTCTTCAGGGGCGGCAACTATAGCTGCCCCTTCTGCAAGGGGATTGCCTTCTGCTGGGTGAGTCTCGCTGGCACCGACTTTAACTCTTTACTGAAGCATGCAGAGGCCCCGTGCTCTGGCATCCACAAAGGCAGCGAGACCGTGAACATCAACGCCTACATCGCTGAACACCAGGCTCTCGGCATTCACCTCCAAAACCTCCAGCGGGTGGCCATCAAAGAGGGTCGCATGCCTCCAATCAGGCCCAAGGCCCCCCAATATCAAGGGACTAGGCAGCAAGAAGTGGAGGAATCGCCGGAGGGAGGAGGTGGAGGCGTGGGAGCATGAAGGAGGGGTTGAATGTGTCTGCTGCTGCTGCTGCTAAGCAGCTTCTTTTGATTTTCTATATTTTGCTTGCATCCTATTTTTGGTTGAATGCATCGAACCTCGTTAAGCAACCTACTTTCTATCGCTATATCCTATTTAGCTGCGCACAACTATATCTACATTTGTTTTGTTTTCTGAATGAGTGTATTCTGCCTGGTGTGATTTGCTGCTCTAGATTTGCTACCTGATCGGAGGCAAAAAGAGGTCCAAAAGGGAACAAATTATCGAAGAGAGAATCTTCTCTAGATTTGCTACCAATTTGGGCAAAATGAAACATATCTGTTTAGCGAGAGAGGAAAAGGGTACTCTTTCAAACTGCCAGTTAACGAGCTACCATCTTGACAAGCTACAAGAGACATATAGAAACATAACACAAAGAAGTAAAATTTATTTTACTACTCTCACTTGAGGCGCTAGCCATCTTGACAAGCTAACTGAGTTCCACAAACAGAAACATAACACAAAGGAGTAAAATTTAATTCACTTCTCATCAGACCACTTGAGGCGCTTGCCATCGTTCCTAGGCGACCAACTACGATCATTCCAGGTGGATCTTACATTATTGGCCCTCCACAGCTCATGAAATACAAGTTCGTCCCACCTAGGATCTGACTTGGCTTCTCTATCTTCAGCATCCTGCGACACAATTAGCGGTGCATCACATGCCTGATTATTGCCGCTAGAAGATGCAGTCTCTCTGTTTGCTGCTTCAGCTGCAGCCTCTCTGTTTGCTTCAGCTGCAGCCTCTCTGTCAGCTGCTTCTGCTTGAGCTGCAAGCTCTCTTTTAGCTGCTTTTGCAGCCTCTCTGTCAGCTGCTTTAGATGCAGTCATTTCCTTTGCATATGCAGCTTGAAACTCAGCTATTCTGCATTTTCTACAAAGGGCTCCCCTAAGCTCGTCTTCCCTCTTGCAAATAGGGCAAAACATGAGGCAACGTAGAAAAAAATGGATCTTCTTGTACAGCTGGTAGGTCACGTAAGCATCTATGGCTGCATACTTCAGGTTTATATCAGACAATGGCCACTTGTCCTAGAAATAGTGCCTATCCATAGGGAAATCTACCTCCATTCTGTCGTACGACTCATCGAGGATTCTAGTTGCGAGTGATGCCATTCCATCTTTCCTCGAGCCCCCTAGGATCTTGACAAGACGCTGAATATCGATCTAGTTGTGCGCAGGAATTATAATTCCCTCTCGATAAAAATTCAAAAAATTAGTTGTATTATCGACAGTGCAGAAAACAATTCCCTTTTCTACAAGGAACTGGCGCAGCGTCAGACAATTCCTGTCAGTCCTGAAAGTATGTAGTTTGTCATCACCAAAATTTGTAACCAGAAATATTTTGTCAATGCAATATCATCATCTAAATATAATTTTGAAAAGTTTAGTAAATGCAAGATCAAGACTCTCAACATTATCTTGTCATAATTTATTTGGTCCTAAATAAAATCCAGTAGTTGCAAGATGAGCAAATGGATAAAGAACGAGAGGAGAAAACCTAAAAACGGTTAGCTACAGAGAGCAGATCTACAAACCGGGAGAGGTGGTAGATGAGGATGTGTTTCTTCATGGCCAGTTGAACGACGGCGACTTCACTCCCTTCATATGGATGCTCCGGGGTGTACTCGAGGTCCAATCCCACAAACTTGTGCTCGTCTTTCTCAAGCCAACCCTCGTACATCCTCAGGACACGCACCATTGTCTCCTCTTCGTTGATGTAGACAACATCTATCTTCTTATTGTCATGGGTAGTGAAGCTTGTCTCTACAGTCCGACGACCTTCCATGGCGGCAAGGAGAAGACGGGAAGAAGACATATGACAGGAAGAAGAATAGTGGTTTCTGCGAGGCAGGACAACGGTGGAACCGTCAATGCGCTTTTAAGGTAGTGGTTAACGACGGGGAAGTCCAAGGAGAGATGCATGGCGGTGGCCGTTCCAGCTTCTGAGTAAACAAAAAATAATTATAACGCTGATACATGTGCCCTGTTTTGTCACGTCAATACACTGAGCAGGGGGTGTTGTCCTATCCACTGTGTCAGCGCTGTAAGCCTACGTGACAGCCACCCCGCCTAAGCGACGGGAGCGACATAACGGCGAGAACTGACAGGGGGGCCCAACTTGACGGTCGCTAGTCTGATATTTTGTATTGAAACGTAAAGTTGAATTCGTGACGAAAAGACCCTCTGAGTATTTGACACGCCAATTTTAAGAACGTAGCTAATTATAAGTAATTTGGGTACCGCGTTACCTGAACATCCTAACTTTCGGGCCGCAAAATGATATTCTCGCACATCATGTGGTAGCCTGAACGGACGTCAGCGAGGATCGTACTTGATACGAAGTAGTTTCGTAGTAACATGAACACTGTAATACCCGCTGAGAAAAAGGCCAACCGATACAGGCAAGGAATTTACGACAACATCAACCTCCGTGTACACGCCACCATGACATGCATACAACGTCCATCGTGAGGTTCGTTCAGTAAGATCAACTTCTGGACATATGCACTTCAATTAATCACGGCAAGCAGCTGGATACATGATTCGTGCATTTACCATCGTCTTCATTTTTTCTAACACGTCAAGTATTTGTTACAGGGAAGAATTGATTTACGAACTTTGGCCTTTGCTTCTCTCCTATGGTTGATTTCATACTTCTTTTCTGCCTTAAGCACCGATATGTACGTAACGCGTATTTTTCTCTTGAGCAACTCAAAATTGTCCAGTATTTCTGAATCTTAGTCGACTGCATATATGAAGAGCCCTCCTGGCCAAATGCTAATTAAAGAATCCCCAGCAAGAAAGAAATGCTAATTAAAGAAGAAAGAATTTAGGACGTGCAATACTAGGTTGGACGTGCATTGTGAAATCCATCAGAAATACTAGCTACTTGGTTAAGCCGTTTCTCAGAAGAAGAAAAAATGATGAATTGGACGGGATGTAAGAGGATAGCAATGTACACGGGCAAACTGACGAGGAGTAGCGAATATAGTCCAACATGTATAGGAAATCTGAAAAGAGCTTGGTATATAAACTACTCGGCCATTTTTATAAAATGATTGGCGGTAAATGATCTAGCAGTATGAACTTTCATTAATTCCATTTACTTTAATGATATCTGGCCGTAAATTATGTTTGAACTACTAAATTATGTTTGAAAAGACCCATACTCGGCTCTATCCTATGGCAGGGTTGTGCGACGGCCAAGGGTCCAGACTGGAGGGAGCCCAATATTTTTAGGCGCTAAGCGAATGGCCGGCCTCCAGACAAATCGCGAGCAGCAGGCATGGGCTTGGTGCTTGGTCGCGAGCACGTTGTGAGACCCCTGCCTGCCCGAGTCGCTATCGATCCTGGTCAGCTATCGATCGATCTCTGCTCAACAAAAAAAAGCTATGGATCGATCGTTTTCTAAATAAAAGCTATCGATCGATCATGAATTGGAATTTCATACGTCACGACGCTCTCGCTGAGTCGTCGTCTCGGTCTCGCCCGTCTTGCGGTTGCGATGCTCGCGGGTCGCCAAGACGTCTGGGCCTGGGCGCAGGTCGAAGCTCGCCGTCTGCCCGTCTCGTCTTCTCTCCGGTCTCCAATTCTCCATCAACAATTTTGGACACGAACGCCCTTTGTAAGTTTATGCTTACGCCTTAATTTATCCTTAATCCCTTCTTAATTCCTCATCTAATCCTTCTAATAAATTTCTCGATTAGGGTTATAATTTTTAAGATTACAATTTGATGCAAATTCCTTCATTAATCTGTGATAGGTTACGATGGGGAAGCAATTATCGGGTGCTATGAAAAAGAAGAAAAGAAAGAGAGAGAATCAGCATATTGATTCACAGAGAGATGCTTTAAATAAGTTTTTTTCAATAAAAAGTAGTGTCGATGTTAATAATAATAATCAAAGGCAAGAATCTGATCCCGGACCCGGAGAAGATGATGAGAATAATTCAAATACAAATCTTGAGGCCAATGAACAATCCCCAGAAAAGCGGTAAAAAACTAACTAGCGTCAATTATTTATAGACATCTCGACTATGAATATGTGGTTATATGCTTTTAAATATTTTGCAAGTGATATTGTCACTATGCTTCTATATATCTAGTTATACGTACATACAATATATATATATATATATATATATATATATATATATATATATAGAAACCCTATTCAGCACCCAGGGTGCAGAATAGTTATTTTGCACCCCACATATTTTTACGTTCTTACATATAAAAATTTATGTTTTGTATACTAATAATTATGTTTATGTTCATCAGAAACGTAAAAAAATCGACATAAAAATACGATTTATGAGTCATTATAGTGTAAAAAACATAGAAAATACACATTTTATGTTATATTTTTATACGGCATGTAAACGATTTTTTTTACGACATGTCTAAATTTTCTTATGTTGTTCTCGACTTCCGAGGTAAGAGAAAATTTACGTGACATAAAAATCATGTATAGTTTGAAAGATAAAGGGTGGATGAAGAATAACTATTCTACACCCTGGATGTCAAATAGCGCCTCTCTCTCTCTCTATATATATATATATATATATTATATATATATATATATATATATATATATATGTCTCCGAAGGGCCCTGAAAAATATAGAGCCGGCCCTGAAAAGACCTACCTATCTATATATGAACAACGCTCATGCAAACTAGCTAGCCAAGCCATAAATCAGTCATGGTGCTTATATTTCATCCTATGCTTAAGCAAGGATATATCATGCAAGAAATTACATTTCTAGCAAGAAAAGGAAGGCCTACGATGCTGCAAATTATTCTCATTACCATGCCCATGTGTGCAAGCAAACCATAATTACCACCTCCATAAAAAATGGTTTGGAAAACTCTTTTCTATCGGTAGAGGCAGCTGACTAGATGTCAACACTTAATGGTAAATCAAAATGTAGATAGTTCTGAACTCTCTGGCTAAAGTTACATGTGATAAAAAGATGGAACCTATCCTCATATGAGCATGTGTTATAGTTACATAGAGAACACAATTCGAGTCTTACCAATTCCGCCGAATCAACATATTTTTGGTATTTATCTAGGAACAACGGATAAGACAAGGAAACACCTTGGTCCCCATATATAATGCATGAAGATTTTCATACCCATTTGTAAATTGGAAGCAAAGTCATATGAGCATGTACACTAGCGTAATCTTTAGCAGACTAATAAGAAGTGCCCCAACTATATACCTAAGCATCAAAGGGGCTAGCTAGAAGTGCATCTTGGAAAAAAAACTCATAGGGTCTGGTAGATAAAGGCGGATGAAAAAGCATGGCTCTGTCAGTGAGTATATACCACAACTGTCGACATTCTGTCATGCAGCACAAAAGAAAACAATCGACGGAATCTCAGCTTTAGAGGCTGATCAGAAACCATAAACTTCCCCTTATCTTTCCAGAACAATAAGGTATATGGATTTCTAGCACAAATGATATAACCCAGAAAACACAAGACTATCTACACATATTTTGATGAGCCGCTCCTTTCAAAGAGTATGAACCTATAATATTTAAGTGCACAGTAGACAGGTCACACCATTGCAAATGGACTGTTATTTTTTCGTTGAATCGTTGACACAAAAATCATAAACCACTGGCTCCATGGAGCAGAGCGACAACCACACCACAACTGATTAAGATGGTAAAACTATGTCTTTCATTCCAACGTAATTGTGTTACATGACAGGACAAATAAAACCGAGTGAGGGTGTAAAATACCTAGATTGAGTGGGCCGAGCAGCAGGAAGAGAGCTAAACAAAATATATATAAATAATATTGTATACGTTTTACAACTGTGCACATTCTAAACTTTCTCGGCCTCTCTCTCATCTTGATCATCGTTATCTAAATGTATTCTTAAACAGGAATTAATATACTACTCCCTCTGTTTCAAATTACTCCGCCGGCGCGTTTATGTAGGTGAACTAGTACTCCCTCATTTTTCATTCAAAAAAATCCTCGAATTTTTGAAATAGATAGTATGAAATATGTACTACGTATACCAAAAATTCTAAGAATTTTTTGATGAAAAATGAGAGAACACTAGGCCACCTAGGTAAGCGTGCGCGCGGAGTAATTTGAAACAGAGGGAGTATATCATTAATTTATTCTTTTGTAGGCGACCTTGATAATCATGGGTTACATATTAAAGATGATTAATATTTTTATGCATATTAATTCCTTATTTTAGTTACAGACATATTATTTTTATCACACAATTTAAATTTAAAATAATTTGTTTATAAATTAACTTCAACACACCAAAAGATGGTGCCCTCGAGGGCCACCGTGCTAGTTGTATAAAAGACGCATTTTCTATTTTTAAATCTTTTTATATTTTCTATTTGAATCCTTTTGTCAGTTTTTCCCTTGGTTATTAAATACTACTCAGTTTTCCCCTCTCTCTTAGTCACAAAGTCTCATACCCGTGCTCATCTTGTCTGCTATGCTCTAATTGGTTGAGACAGTTGTCACGCGTATTGTGTCCACCAACCGTTGATCCTCTGTGATCGAGCGGACAGGATAACCCCTATATCTGTCGGGGGCACCCCTCTATCCATGCAAAATAATGAGTTTGCCACCGGTACTTTAACTCGATAAACAAATTATTTTGAATATAATTTGAAGGGAAAGTGTTCAAAGGTATATAATTTTCGTATATGCAAATTTATGCATTACATTCCACTCTATGAAAATGATAATCTTTTAAGATTTTCTTAGCACAACATTATCACGTATTAAGTGCGATTTCAAAGAGTTCAAAGGTGTATAATTTTCGTATATGCAAAGTTTTTGCATTATATTTCACTTCATGAAAATGATAAATGATCAGGATTTTATTAGCACAACATTATCATGTCCTAAGTGCGATTTCAAAGAGTTCAAAGGTGTATAATTTTCATATATGCAAGTTTATGCATTACATTTCACTATATGAAAATGATAATCTCTCAAGATTTTGTTAGCACATCATTATCACGTATTAAGTGCGATTTCACAGTGTTTAAAGGTGTATAATTTTCGTATATCCAAGTTTATGCATAATATTTCACTCTATGAAAATGATAAACTCTCAAGATTTTCTCAGCACAACATTATCATGTCCTAAGTGCGATTTCACAGTGTTCGAAGGTGTATATACACGAGGCATAAATATTTTAGTTTAGGGATCATTTTTCACGCTATAAAAAATGGTAAACTCTCAAGATTTTCTTAGGACAACATTATCATGTCCAAATTGTAATTTCAAAGTGTTGAAGAGTTGTATCAATTATAAACACTCTTTTACAATAAGGGTTGTATAATTTTTTAAATTTGGAAGTGTTCAAGAATCATGTCATTTTCTTATTTCTTATACATCCATCTCCCTAAATCTCAAAGTTTGACTTTCACCTCATAGATTCACTTGATTGCAGCCGAGACATTAACTCGATAAACCAATTAAATCAATGGAACGGCTCGCTGGCCGCATTCTCCACAGCAAGCGCGCGCTCAATCATCGGAACATTTTGGTGCGCGATCTAACCTTTTTTGCGCACGGTTTCCATTGTCATCCTTCATACAGGTCAACTGGACGGCACCATACTGCGGTCAGGACGAACGGGAGGCCGAAGTGAAGCTAGACAAAGGGCAACAACACGGGCGCAGGCAGGGGCGCGGGGCTGGTTCGGGGTCCTATCTTGCAATGCCAACCTGCGTAAGCTGTGGGTCTGGCGCTCACGTGGATAAGCTGTGGGTCCCATGCTGATCTGGATAAGTGGAGAGAGGTGTCTATTACGGGAACCGACTGAATGCAGCTCCACTTGTTAGCATGTAACGGCAAGGGTCCACTATGGGACCCGACAGGATACGGCTCCACTTGTCATGACGTAATGGCGAGGGTCCACTACGAGACCCGACTGAACACGGCCTCACTTGTCAGCACGTAACGGCAAGGCTGACGAACAACAAGTTTTAGACCGTGTGAGAGTTTCGTAGAAGGAGATGGTCAAACATGAGAAAACGTTAAGCAACTGGAGAAAACTGAGTACAACTAACGAACCAAGGGCACGGAAATAGAAATCCTTAGAGTCTAATGTTGGTATGTAAATGGAAATCGAAAATACATAACCTGAAAGTGGCACTTTGTCATTCATAAAAAGGACTATATATATAGTAGGAGGATTATTCAGGACTAAACTGAAAAAAATCACTTAGATATCGATGCATATGAACCAACTTTTGTTATAACTTGACCTCGTTTTGAGTTAGTACTTTCCACATGACTTATTTAAAAAAAATAGGAAAGTCACTTTATAAACTCACCTCTTCTGAGATAATGCTAGTGTTGTGTTCTTTTGGGATGGGGGCAGATGAATTCACGCCTAAACATGTTCGAAAACCCTTTATTCTTGGCATGCAGTCCTTATATGATTATATATGGAATGTTGGTGTGGTGCAGAAACGAAAATACAAAACGTATCAAACCTTAATTTAAAGTGGCACCATAAAAGAACTATATACATGGCAGGAAATTTCAGGACTAAAGTGAAAAGCCACAATTTGAAGCAATCGAACCTACTTTTATCACAAGTGTCCTAACCTTAAGTTGGTATTTTTTATGATATAATTAGTGCAACATAAATAAAGAGGAAATTGACATCAATTCACCACTTCGCATTTAGAAGATAGCATGTTTCGTTGAGGGCTTGCGATAGAAAATTAAGTGGGACGCATGCATGAATTCACACCAAAAGAACCCTTCCTTCTTAGCATGGGGTATATATATATATACATACACATATATATATATATATATATATATATATATATATATATATATATATATATATATATAGGAAAAATACTTCTTACTCCCGGGTGTAACTACACCCACGTCTTATATACTACCTTACGGAAGTATATATATATGACATATTCATACTACATCCGGATGTAGTTACACCCCCGGAGTAAGAAGTATTTTTCCTATATATATATATATATATATATATATATATATATATATATATATATATATATATATATATATATATATATATATATATATATATATATATAAACCCTATTCAGCATCCAGGATGCAGAATAGTTATTTTGCACCCCACATATTTTTATGTTCTCACATATAGAAATTCATGTTTTGTATACTAATAATTATGTTCATATTCATCAGAAACGTAAAAAAATCGACATAAAAATACGATTTATGAGTCATTATAGTGTAAAAATTAGAGAAAATTCGCATTTTACGCCGTATTTTTTTACGGCATGTAAACAATTTTTTTACGACATGTCTAAATTTTCTTATGTTCTTCTTAACTTCTGACGTAAGAGAAAATTTACGTGACGTAAAAATTTTATACGGTTTGAAAGATAGGAGGTGAATGAAGAATAACTATTCTACACCCAGAATGTCAAATAGCGCCACTATATATATATATATATATATATAAAAATATATATATTTATTTATATACACACACACATAGGGAACCATGGTGCCCATGCTCCATACCTCTCCACAATTGATTTGGCCGTTAGCATCTATTGTTATGGAAAGAGTCGAGGGATTGCTAATTAATGGATATATGGAAACCCCTAAGCGTTTGACTCTGCAAGTTTAAATACCAATCATACAGATTCAAGGCTCCATAATTATTGCCTTGTAGAATACTTTCAATTTAAGTATGAGGCATACGTGATGTGACATGCCCTATAAAATAAATTTTCTAGTCAGTGTATCTATTATTTTAAATTATTATTAAGACGTATATTGGATTCATCCTGGTTTTGTGATATTTATTTCTTGTGAGTAACATACATGCATTATCTTGGATACGTATATACCTAGAAATATATTGGGTATGTACATACCTAAAAAAATTGTCGATATATCTTTAGCATTTGTATACCTAGAAATATCGTCGATATATCTTTGGACATGTACATACCTAGAAATTACGTCGGTACATCTTGGGTATGTACATATACCTAGAAATTACGTCGGTACATCTTGGGTATGTACATACCTAGAAATTTCGTCAGTATATCTTGGGTATGTATATACCTAGAAAGTTCGCCTGTATATCTTTGATATGTACATACCTAGAAATTTTGTCGGTATATCTTGGGTATGTACATACCTAATATAATTTTCGTCTTTATATCTTTGGTACGTACATAACTAGAATTTCCGTCGGTATATCTTAGATATGTACATACCTAGAAATTTCGACGGTATATCTTGGGTATGTACATATCTAGAATTTTCTTCGGTATATTTTGGGTATGTACATACCTAGAAATTTTGTCGGTTATCTTAGGTATGTACATACCTAGAAATTTTGACGGTATATCTTGGGTATGTACATACCTAGAATTTTCTTTGGTATATCTTGGGTATGTACATCCCTAGAAATTTCGTCGGTTATCTTGGGTATGTACATACCTAAAAATTTCTTCGGTATATATTGGGTAGTATGTACATACCTAGAATTTTCTTCTACATAACTTGGGTATATACCTAGAAGTTTTGTCGATATATCTTTGGCATGTGTATATCTAAAATATCATCGGTATATCTTGGACATGTATACCTAGAATTTTTGTCTGTATATGTTGCATATGTACATACCTAGAAATTACGTCAAGACATCTTGGGTATGTACATACCTAGAAATTTTGTTGAAATATCTTGACTATCTACATACCTAGAAATTTCTTTGGTATATCTTGGGTATGTACATACCTTATACCCGGTGATACTAAACATGTCTTTGTTGTGTATTGGAGCGCCAACCTTGTTTTCAAGAATCTGACAGTGATGAAAGAGTATGTCGTACCTGGTGTGACGCATGGAATGTTTCAAATTTGTTAATTGTCTTATGCAATTTTGGTGTTACACTATTTTCAAACATAAAAACGTGACTCTTCGTTGATGGATATTTATTTTACGAGTATGTGGGTGTCATACCTGAACTTCTACTGATACCTAAATGTTTTTTGGAATGTACAAAATATTTTGTACGTATCAATGGGCTACCTCATTTGGTGATACTGAACATGTGTCGGTGGCATCTTAGAGCATCAGCATTGCCTTCAAGAATCTGACGGTGAAGAAAGAGTGTATCGTACCCTGGTGCGACGGATAGAATGCTTTAAAAAAATGTTTTTGGAAATTTTTGGCGTAACATCATTTCAAATATAAACATATTTGTCTTTGGTTGATGCTTTATTATTTCACGAGTATGTGGGTATGATACCTAGTGTCTATGATTCTGAAACATTTCATGATATGTACAAAATAATTTGTAAGGGCTCCCTATAAAATACATAGTAGGATCATAGCGATGCAACATAGGTCGAAGCTAGCTCTAACGGCCGGCCGGCCGACCGACAGGCCACACCATCTACACGTCCTTGCTCTGGATAGAAAGGTGAAGTAGCAAGGAAGATATAAAAAGGGTGGAATGGCCGATTCAAAGGAAGGAACCAAATCAATCAATGCTTGTCCCTTTTTAGGAAAGAATTAAAACTTTACTACGTATGGAAGGTCCTGCATGCAAAAAGATTAGAAAAGTAATCAAACCGTAGTCTAATTGCTTCAAATAAATGAAAGAAAGCAGGTTGGACCTTAAAATACCTGCATGGTGATTGTGGTGTCCAAGCCCCATGGTGCCCCTCTTATTTTACCTATATATATATATATATATATATATATATATATATATATAGAGAGAGAGAGAGAGAGAGAGAGAGAGAGAGTGACGCTATTTGACACCTAGGGTGTAGAATAGTTATTCTTCACCCACCCTCTTTCTTTCAAACCGTACATGATTTTTACGTCATGTAAATTTTCTCTTGCCTCGTAAGTCAAGAACATAAGAAAATTTAGATATGTCGTAAAAAAAATTGTTTACATGCCCTATAAAAATACGACGTAAAATGCATATTTTCTATGTATTTTACACTATAATGACTCAAAAATTGTTTTTTATGTCGATTTTTTGCATTTCTAATAAATATGAATATAATTTTTAGTATCCAAAACATAAACTTCTGAATATGAGAACATAAAAATATGTGGGATGCAAAATAACTATTCTGCACCCTGGATGCTGAATAGGGTTTATATATATATATATATATATATATATATATATATATATATATATATATTTGAAATGTTTTTGTAAATAGGAAGAGACAAAAAAAAGTAGACAGTTCGTTCATAAATAGAGTACTAGTTATCTCATTGGAAGATTCAAGACTAAAGTGGAAGACTCCCACTTCGAACCAACCAAACTAACATTTTTCATATCTTGGCCTCTTATGACCCCTCCTGCCCAAATCATCACTTCTGGGAAAGCTAGCATGATTTGGGAAGGAGGGGTCATGTTGAAAATATTAAAGGGGGATGCATATGTGCAATGATTCACGCCAATATATTTTGGAAACCCTTTCATCTTGGGTGAAGTACTTCGGTATGTAAAGTATTTTTAAATATGAAAATACAATACACAACCTTGAACACTTCATTCATAAAAATGACTATCATGCAGATTTAGGAGTAACTAAAGTGGAAAAGTCCCATTTGGAAGCAACCTTTTAACCTAATTTTTCTATAGAAGGAAATTAAATATATATTTCATATTTTATTTTATTTTTTCTATTAAACACATCGAGAAAAATGGTAAAAATATTTTTTTATTGGAAACAATTATTTTTAATTCACATTTATCATAATGAGTGATAAAGTAAGGTCATGTACGATGATAATTTGTTATATAACTTTGCCAATACAAATAGAGGATGTTAAATAGATTATATTTCGCCGCATATTATCAGCGACAAGCAAAAAGTTTGTTATCACCAGACCTAACTGAACCTTACCGCGATAAGTGTGGGTGACCATAAAAGTTATAAACTCATTCACTGACAGGTGGTTATTGCTTCGACCCGGTCCCACATGTCATTGATGCAAGATGAATATCGTCATTTCCCTTCATCCCCTTTTGGATTCCATTGGCTCTACATAACCACGTACGGTGCAACATCTTTCTTGTCCATATCCTTTGATCCCCTCCGAGCACAAAATCCCTCTTCCCCTTCACTCCCATAGCAACCTTCATTCTACCACCCACCATCGACGAGGCACTCTACCCGCCAGGAGTGGACGAAGACACCATTTTCGCATCTAGGCCTCCTCCGAGAGGAGGAGCTCCTGGGATATTGTGCAAGCCTTCCTCAATGTAGGTTACAACTATCTTCACTTGGAGGCCAACCCCAGGTACTACATGCAGCTGCTAGAGCACGGTTTCTTGACCATGCGCTTCGTCAATCCCACGACGCCCATATGCTATACGGGAGCTGCTACCACTGTGCCTGCAAGATGGTCACCTTCACCCGAGTGAAAATCTTCACCAACTACGACCACTTATTCCCCACGGGCCACTACATCTTCCTGCTACGCTTCTTGGAGCAGCAGAAGGACGCAACAGACCAGTAGGTCGGAAGGATCTGTAGCCAGAGGAGCTGAGGAGCTACAGAAGGATCGAGCGCACCATGTTGTCTAGGGTCGCCATCGTCATGTCTTACTCCCAATTCATTTGTTTAGCTAGCGTCAGTATTCTGTTAATTACTTATCCACCCGATGTGTTCTATGACGATCATGTTGGTTTTTTATGAATAAATATTTTTCTAGATATGGATATTGTGTTCTTATCTTATTTTATTGAATTAATATAACAAAACCGGTCAACAGCAAGAACATCTTCGGACATGCAACAAAATTATTAGTGACGAGCGCTGACCATGCTGGCACATGTCTTCATCCCACTACATCGGTGATAGCTCATTTTGTACATGTCATTTTTACCTAGCCTATAAATTTAGACCTTTCGCGTAGGATAAAGCAAAATTCCCCCAAATCTATTGCGCGCCCCTTCGTTCCCAAATCCACCCTTTTCTTCAAAACCCCAGAAGGGGTTCCCTCTAATCCATCGGCGGAGCCGCACTCCCTCGCCGCCTCTGCCACCACCAATCCCCACCCCCACCCCCGCGCCGCCGCTCTTCCCCCTTAGGTTGGAGTTGTCCCCTCGGCCGGCGCATCCGCGCGGGGTACTATACATTGTCAATGGTGGGTAAGTTCATCCTACCATCATCACCCGGTCTCCTATGCCCCACAAGCCTAATAATACTTTGTTCCTCGGTCTCTCCGTCTTGATCTACCATCGGCTATACGCATGAACCCTAGTCCCTAGATCACTTGGAAACCCTAAATACCCATCCCGCGTAAACCCTAATCCCCAAACCCATGTAAACCCTAATCCCCAAACCCATGTAAACCCTAATTCTCCATACGATTCAACCACAACTTATTTAGCTTTAACTATTTCAGTTTTGATCTCTACATTTTTCATGAAACATACTCCCCACATATCCTATAAAACCAAACTATATTTTTGCTTAGTTGTACGGTTGATTGATGAATTAATCCTTCAAAATAGTTTATGTAGGTCTAATTAATCATGTTCACTAGTGCTATTTTGTTGATGGAGCATCACTTGATGTACTGCTGGTTTTTGTTGAGTTCAAATGACACTACGTGTTTTGGCCGATGATTAAACAACACCACCTTCACGGACTAAGATCCAGAATATACATGGAGCAAAGCAACAACATGTGCGTTGTACTACCAATATACAGTACACTTCTACAATAGTCATTCATGGCTCTTCATTCCTAGTCAAAAGATAAAGCCACCAATATGCATATGTGACTTTGCTCCATTGTATATCATGGATCTTAGTCCACCTTTGGGAGTTGGATATCCAAAAGTTATATGTTGCCTAAAGAAGATTGTCACTTTTATATGTGCCCAACTGTTATTTCTCCAACTTCACAATAATCTGGCTAGTTTGTATGAGGCACTTTGATAGGCATCCAACTATTTTCTCCAACTACACAATTATCTGGCTAGCTTGTATGATGCACTTATAATCCCCAAGGGCAACAAACCGCTGTACTACAATTTAATAAGTATTTGAGTGTCGAACCCACAAGGAGCTAAAGGCAAACTATCTATTTTCTAAAGCCCTATAACCCACTTATATGGCCTTCTATGCAAAGCAATGAACTATAATGTGTAAGATACTTTTTACTTCTAACTAGAAAACTGCAAATAGGTGTAACCATGAATTAGTGAAGCACATGAATAGTATTTCTATTGTTTCTTCTAGAGAGGATCCATAAATAGGTGTAACCAAGTTACTGTGCAAATACACCACTAGTGATTGAACCTAAGGCCGGTTACGAGCAATCAAGGGAGTTATTAAGACATAAAGTATAATCATTGTTGTAAGTTTCAAGGTCCCCATAACTTATCCCCTCGTTAGTTAACCATGAATTCACATAGAATGCATATTTAAGACTTGGGACTCGGTTTATGTCAATCTCTAGACATCCCTGCTCCTATCAACATGCAATTCTCACAACCTTATGCATCCCCATATCAGTACATAAGATCATCGTAGAATAGAACATATACTTGTATGCAACCAACAACGGCCTATTTCAATATTGCCATAAACAGATACTACTCAAACATAGACATAAATATACCATAGATCTTGCGAAAACAATATATTGCATCACACATCATGTTTTCCAAGAGATTAAAGTAGAGGGATTGAGTGGATCTCACTTTAGATATTGATGATGACCGCGTCGGAGGGAGGTGGTGGCAATCTAAGGTGATTCCAGCAGCGCCCCCCCATCCGCCAGCGGCGGCCTGTAGACTCTTTGTTTTGTGGTTTTTGATCTCCTCCTCTCTATGTTCTGATATCGCGTCAGGGACCCTTTTGATAGAAGGTTTTAGGTCAAGATGAAGCAGAATGCGGTGGAATCGATGACATCCGAGTAGCGAGGCCCGAACAAGGGTGGCTCATGCAGCCTGCATAGGGTCCCGAGCCAATGGGCCTGATTCCTAGGCCATTAAGGCCCTGGTCACCTCCTTTATCCCACTAGATGCTCCTTTACTTTTCTGAAGCGTGCTCTCTTACTTTGCCCTTTTTGGAGTCCGGTAGCTCCTGTAATGTCAAAAATACTAATAGAAGGTGTTTTTTGCCAGACAGAGTCAGAACCAGAGGAGAGGGGATTGTTTAAAAAAATCCCCAAATTCAATGTAAAACATGGATATAACATTCTATAAGATGTAAATACATGGGAATATTTGTCAATAAACTACAAAGTTCATGGATGCATTTTACATGCATCAACATCCCCAACTTTAACCTATGCTCGTCCTCAAGCCTAAAGGTGATAAAACTAAACATGGACTTTGGAAATTGTTGCAATGTTGGAAAGAATAAGTCATGATCATTGCAATACAAGGTTAAATGGTTTATTCTTTAAGAAGAGCAACAAGCAAATGAGTGATGAGGTGATATCTCTTATGTACTTACATCTATCTCAACGATATATTAACTTGCATAATAACAAATTAAGGTACTATGGACCATTAAGCATATAAAGTGCAAAAGAATCATCTTTTCACTTCTTCCTTTCTTCATTCTGAACATGTACAAGCATCTATATACTCCAAATCTTCATTACTTGAGGGCATGCTTTAGATCACAGTGCATGAAAATAATGGTTCCATTACCCCTGTCATCAACATGTATTAACTCTGCAAAAGAGATAAATTTTCATAGGATAACCAACTAAAGGAAAAGAATAGGAACAAGATAGACATGACGTTAAATCATTATTTGAACAACTGAACACTTTCACCCCTTGCATGAATCAGTTAATGGTCTTGTTTCTTAGTATACCTATCATAAATCTCATGTCCCCTTGTTAGCATCCCTTTCTAGTTGTTTATTTTACAAGACCATACCTCTCCTTCAAAACCTAATTTTTATCATTTATAAACACTTATTGATTATCCATAGTAAGTTTGTGTCATATCAAGTTCACGGAAACCCCCACTCCTCACTTATGCATGCCAAGCATAGGCAAAAGCAAAAAAGAATTTGAATATAATGCACATGAAAAATATATCATGAATGCTACACAACCATATACAAACATGCAAACGTGTCCATAGTACTACTCATTCTTTATTAGAAAAGTTAACTTAAAGCTAATCGTCTATGTATGTAAATAAAAGGTAGTACTACATAAGGCGCTTGCAGTTTATCATTAATCAAAGCATGTGAAACAAATAACAACATGCATAACTTGTATCTCAACTTTTAATTCCCCTTTCCCTTTATTTTCATGCATCCATTTTGTTTTATTTATACAAAAACTCTATTGATAGTGGTCTTGATAAGATCAATAATATACGAACTTAACATAGAAGTAAGATACAGACGCTCGAAGTTTATTTGAAAATCTTATGTTGCTCAAAAATAAAGTTTAGATGTGTGCAAACCGTGAGTGTAATAGGTCTAGTGGGGTGCCTTGGGCATCCCAAAGCTTATGGTTTTCCCATCCTTGGATATATCTTATGCTTTGTGATACATTGCAAATGCATCTATAATTTTTAATGTTCCATGCTTGGTTTTATCCACTTTCTTGTGTTTTGTTCCAATTTTGGAGTACTTTTATTATGATTTCTTGGACTAACCTATTAACAAGAGCCACAGTGCCAGCTGCCTGTTTTCTGCTATTTTTGGTTCCAAGAAAGTCGGAAAATGAATATTCTCGGAATTGGACGGGACAAAAGCCAAAGTGCCTATTTTCTGGAAGGGATCAAGTGCCAGAATACGAGACGGAGAGGAGCCAGGGGCCAGCCACACCACCTGGCCGCGCGGCCAGGCCAGGCCCGTGCCAAGGGGTGGTGTGGTGGCTCCTGGCACCCCCTCGGCCTCTCCTTCCGCCTATATATTGCCCTCGGGACGAAAACCCTAAGCACCCGATCAAAAATCCACGAAAGAGTATGTAGCCGCCGTCGTCTCTGTCCCTAGATTAGGGGGGATCTGAAGCTCTTCCTGGCACCCTACCGGAGATGGGAATTCACCCTGGAGGCCTTCTTCATCACCATGCAAGCCTCCGGTGTGATGCGTGAGTAGTTCATCCTTGGACTACGGATCCATGTAGTAGCTAGATGGCTGGTTTCTCCTCCTTTGTGCTTTCATGTTTAGATCTTGTGAGCTCCGTTCATGATCAAGATCATCTATTTGTAATTCATACATGTTGTGTTTGTGGGGATCCGATGGATATTGAGATGCTATTTCAGATTGATTATTGATTCTATCATGTCTTTGTTATTTGAGATCTTGCATGCTTTCCGTTGTTAGTAGCTATCTTGGCCAAGTAGATGCTAGCAACTCCAAGAGTTAGTATTTATGCTCGATAGTGGGTTCATGCCTCTGGTAATCTGGGGAAGTGACAGAAATCTCTAAGCTACTAGATGTGCTGTTGCTACTAGGGAGAAAACAACGATCCTTTGTTCATAGAACAGTTGTATTGTTTACTTTACACGCAGTTCATAAAGCAATAATCTGTTGCTTGCAACTTAATACTGGAGGGGGTTCGGATGATAACCTGAAGGTGGATTATTAGTCATAGATGCAGTTGGATGGCGGTCTATGTATTATGTTGTAATGCCCAATCAAGTCTCAAAGGAGTCAAGATGATTAGTATATGCATGTATTGCTTTCTCGGTGTTTGTCAATTGCCCCGCTGTAATTTGTTCACCCAGCATGTTATCTACCTAAGGAGAGCCACCTCTAGTGAACTATGGATCCTGGTCCTTTACTTTACATACAATCTATAAACTGTGTCTGCTTTGTGTTTACTTTCTGCAAACTTTTACTTCTTTCCATTCGATACGTTTAATCCTTTATTTTCCGCAAAACACGGTGAGATTGACAACCTCATCGCAAGTTGGGGACAAAGTTCTGTGGTTGTGTTGTGCAGGTCTCCACGTTGCTACTAGCACCGGTAGTGCGCCCTGCCAAAGATCAGCTAGTAACACCTTTGAGGTTTTTTCTTGCTCCTACTGGTTCGATTAAACCTTGGTTTCATAACTGAGGGAAACTTGCTGCTGTGCTCATCATACCTTCCTCTTGGGGTTCCCAACGAGCTCTACATCAACACCACGCACCAAACACTTTTCTGGGCGCCGTGTATTGAGCCATCAAGCATTTTTCTAGCGCCGTTGCCGGGGAGTCAAGGACATCTTCACAAGGGGAGTCCCTCATAACCAATCTCTTTACTTTGTTGTTTTTGTTTTGCTTAGTTTTCTTTTTGCTTTGTTTGCTTGTTTTGTTCTTCAAAAATCCAAAAAAATTAGTTTTACTTGTTTTGCTTTCTTATTTGAAAACACAAAAAAATTAGTTCCTATCTTGAGTTGCCACTATGTCTAGCCTTGCTCCAATCACTATGTCACCCGAGGAAATGATTCTAACTTTTAAACAAGGAATTGAGAAAAGTTTTAAGGAAGCTTGGTCTAGAATCTCTGATCTACATGAAAAGACCGAGCCTAAAATGATTCAAGGCTTGTTCCTTAGCAGTTTTTACCTTGGGATTGCTCTTTGCTATAGATATGTTTTAGATGCTATTGTGGGAGCAGATTTCCACCAAAGTAATGAGGATGATACCATTAATGCTATAAAGAAACTAATCCTCACTTACAACTTGCCTAGCCAAACTGATACTTCTTTTGCAAAAATATTTGCTAGGTTAGACACTCTTGAGGCTAGCACTACTAGATTAGAAGGGTGCTATAATACGCTTAGGGAGCAACATGATTATGTCCCAATAAACTCTGAACCATCAAAGTGGTTCCCTACAGTAAACATTGAGATAAACACTGAAACTTTTCAAACTCGCTGTGATATCATGTCTGAATTTTGTCTTATGCCCAAAGCTATTTATGAATATCTGAATCTTTGGGGGCTCGTTGAAGGAGGAAAAGAAATATCTCTCACCAATAATACTACCATATTACCTCTTGGAATTGCTGAAGGAGTGTTTACAAAGATCCTTGGGAAAACGATTTCTATTGATTATCTTGTTATTGAATGTGCAGGAAAAGGACAAATTACACTGGGAAGGTCCCTATTACACTACAAGGAATGTGTCATCTTGTGACCTTTTGATAGTGACTTTGGATAAAATCGTCATATATCTATGACAATTCTGCACCAGATGGTCGTAAGCCGTTTGACAGGGCCAAATCCTTATTAAACTATGACGATTTCGCTACGGAGCGTCGTAATTTGTATGGACGGAATCGTCATAATTGCTAAGTCTAAGCGGGATATAAGAGATGTACAATATTAGCCGTTGGATGTGAGCAGGATGAACGGATAGGATGGCGATCTGTGGATACTTGATGTGGATCGATGACTTGGCCGGTCGCACATCTAACCCTAGGTCCACGTCTACCACATCGCGGACGCATACTCATCATCTCTCCGCCGCCACCCCCACCCCGACCCCCACTCCCACTGCTCCTGAATCTCGATCCCGATCCCATCGCCAACGCCGATCTCCGCTCGCCCCCTCCCATCCACAGCGACCCCCATCGTCGATCTCCTCCCAGGAAGGGCCACGACCAAGATCTCATGGATGCCAGGGACCAAGATGTTGCTGTCCATCTTCAGTCGCAAGGCCTCCTCGGGCTTCTCCTGGGTCTCCACCGCCGACCAGGTCACCCAAGACCTCACCGCCATCATCACCGGTAACGCCCCTCCCATCCCCTCCTGCCTCCTTAGTTTCCCCTTGCCGCCGCCGCTGCCCACTTGTTGACAGATCCGATTCTGGAATCCAGGGGAGTCCAGCGGGATCGGCACCGAGACGACGCGAGTCTTGGCAGAGCGCAGGGCCCATGTCGTCATGACCTCGAGGAACCTCGCCGCCACCGACTCCATGCCCTAGGCCATCTTCGTCGACACACCCTCTGCCACCCTCGATGATCTTCTGCGAACCCTAGCGTCGGTCTTTCCGGCCGGCATCAAGGACGACGATGTGGCGCTTCCCCAGGCTCACCGCTATCCCTCCCTGCCTCTTCGTCGACCTGATCATCGCACGCTCCGCCCTAGATCTTCCAGAGAGGTATGGTCTCCTCTAACCAACAAACTACCCAGATCGAATCCACCTTCTGGGTTTGAAGGGAGACACGCTCAATTATGGGATCTGTGATGCTATTCTTTAAGCGGATGGTGAGTATGATGACACGAGTAGTACCCAACATCAGAATCAGATGGCTCGTGCTTGTGTTTAGCGTCAATGCATTTTTTGTACTTTACCCGGTTTCTTACAAGTCTAAAATTGATAAGTGAAAAATATTTATTTGCAGAAGCTGCTCTTTAGATTAGTGGTGGAATTTAGTTTAGATAAAAGAACAAAATTTAGTAGATTGTGTTTTACGTATATGTTCTTAAATCTAAAATGAAAACTATTTGGTTATAAAAATATTAGGAGGAGCCTGGATTTAGAGACGTATGGACAAGAATACTTTTGGTGATTTACTGAACTCGATAAAAAAACGCAGACATGAATTGGTGTGCTATAGTCTGCTACACTTCTGGATAGAGTTGGTTAGATGCAATTCCTATAAATCACATTTATGGTAGGTGGGACATATGATATATAATTAAGAGGGGGCCTAACTTCAGTTAACCAAATAAATAATCCTATTTCTTGTGATTAGCTTTATAGCTTGGCCAATTTCCCCCTTTATTATGTTTGCTGATATATCTTTTATTCTTTTTAGATTGCTTGGAATATCTACTTACTAAAGAGTGATATTTCTACAAACAAGTGACCATATGGTCTGCTGGAACTTTCTTGTTATTGGTTAGCGACATTTTATTGCTATATCATCTCCAATGATCGAAACCTTGCCATGGAGAAGGTAATTGGCCTTGCATCAGCCATCAGGTAGTGCTTGACGTGTTCCAGAAATTTATATATCTGTTATCACCATCATCCTGCTTTAAGTGTGTTCTTCTTGGTACCCTTGTTGGGTTCACAATTTGTTTTCCCCTATAGTGCATGTGTAGGCTCTTTCATTTTTCCTTCAGATTGCCTCGACTTTGTTTGCACCTCTTTGTTGCTCGTGCGTTTGCACCTGCCAAGCATGCCTGGAATATCCATATTTACTCAATTATACTCATAAAAGGAATTAAATCATGACAGTCCTATCTCTGCCCCAGGTACCATTGCAGCCATCGCCGTTAGTGGCGTGTACTCTGGTTGGTCTAGCTATGCATGCTCACTCTTGGGACACGATGAGGATGAAGTGTTGTCGACTCTGCTAAATAATGTCTGGATGGCTGAGAGCTCAGAGAGTATTGAAGGAGTAGCAACAGAATTGGTCTGGTGAGCTCCTTGCCCCCTCCTCATGATAGTTGCTCCCTCTGGTGTGTTCTTGACTTGATTCTCGAGAAATAGATAAAGCTTGCTTCTTGATTGATTAACTTTTTCTGTTGGACGATGGATAGAATTTGCATATAATTATATTTTGTGAGATGTCAGGATTAGCTTTGCGTGTTTGACAATTTGTGGGAAATATAAAACTAAAATTGTGCTCGCATATTTTTGTGGTACTGCAGTTGCTTTGTAATTTTTACGGTGTATCTTCTATAGTTGAAAATTTCACTAGATGGCACAAGGAAACACTCCTAGCTGTTTAGTTTTATTTCTTAAGCTTAGTGCCATATCTAATGGTCAACACAATTTCTGTACCTGTCTATGTTTTGCAACTCCATAGAATGTTGTGATGGTGTCGCCATGGGCAACGCAAGGCAGTACCTCCAAAATTAAGGAAACTATAACATGTGTTGACTTTGCTTCTGTGATTTTGCAATTATATGTTTGGTTCAACTCTGGCTCTAGCGGTTTAGCAGAGTTTTATATGAGCATGATTGCCAACATTTATCTTTCAACAATTGCATCTTGCTAGGATGTTTAAAGAAGAACACTTATTCTATGACCTAGCTATTTGCATCTTGCTAGAAGGATTCAGAATTATATGTGCATTTATTCTTAAAAAGGGATCAGTATTCTAACCACGGGTCATCTTATTGGAAGGGCGTGATATTTATAGGAATATGCGTTCAAACTTTTTGGCTGGCCTGCTATAATCTGGTTAATTTAGCATTATACTGTTTAAAGTGATATGTTTTGGGTATTACGGTAGGTACTATTGGCATAACAGAGATCTTATGCCCCGTAACTGTTGGCGGCTAACAAGTCATTCTATAGACTATACTAATAGGAGTTTCATTTGTTGAATATCGAGTTAATGATTTACTTTGCAAATATCTATATACATAGATATGCAAGTGCACTATTTTTGCTGTCCTGATTTTGATCATCAGGCATATAGAGGGTTTTGTGATGTTTTTTACATTTGCTTTAGTGTTCATGTGTAATGCTTTATCTTTTAGCTCCTCACAATAATAATTCCACCATGAAGGATCTGCACACTATGCCTGCATATTGTCTCCTCAAAAAAAGGGGTTCGAACGAAAATTTTAAGATCCAGTGATGCCCCCTGTTAATATACCTGTGCTAACTTTTTTTTGCCAAGAGACGTCCAATACCATGCTTCATTGTTTTAAAACCGATGGTTGTACCTCATCCCTTGATGTGTGTCTGTGAAATAAAAAGCCCTTGATGTGTTGTATTCTCCCTATTGTTCGCAAAAACAGTTGACTGTCATTCTTCTGTATCTTGTGGAGAAGGAAAAACTATAGTCATATCAGTGAGATGACATGGTAGCCCATCTCCATTGAACCCTACTTATCTGATCTTGTGTTGATTTGTTTTGCAGAAATACAGAACTACATGATATAGACTAGAATTATCTAAAGGTATGTCGTTTTCCATGTGCCACATATTCTACTTTCTTTTTAGATTTCCTGCAAGTGCTTTCTTTAAATACTGTGGTTTCACGACATCTGCCTGAAACTTGTTTCTTTTATGGTAGTAGGCCAATTGCTCTAGGAAGCTGTTTGACAATGTACTACTATGTGAGCCACCAAAAGGAAAGCTAGCATCCATCGAGGCACATTATGCTTGCTAGATTTGCTGATAAGGTCGCATCCATTTTGACTGTATTGCCTTCGCTTTGGGGCTAGCTGGTGAATAGATGTATCAACAGCGCAATGTTAAGCGATGATCTCTAGGATGAAAGTGAATGGTGATAAACTATGGTCATTCACAAATTGTAAAATGCTCCACATGTTTTTGATCTATGTGTACCATTATGATAGAACAAAAATCAGAGAATGTCACAAAATAAACTGATTATGGATGCTAATACATTATGTAAATTTTCTGCTACCCCTATTCTGGATTGCTAGAACTATATGTAAAATTTGCTGCTACCCATATTCTGAAACTACAAGCTTTGTTCATGTTTCAGCTGATCGTGCTGGAGTGGAGCTGCGCCACTTCGGGAGAGCGGAGGAGCTTGTTCGTGCAGCGATCCAAGGAGCTTGTCCGAGGTGTTGCAATTGGTGCTATTTGCTAATAAGTGAATATAAATACTGAATTGTAATCTTGGATGTGCATTTGTGAGCCTGCTATTTGCTGATAAATTATCTGCATGTTGTGTATTTGCTGAAAATGGTGCATTTTATTGATGTATTTGGAAACTCTGGTGTATTTTCTCGATTTATTGCATGGCTGAAGCAATTCTAGAAATGAAAATGCAAATTCTAGTTAAAAAATAGCAGAAATCTGGACTGGATGAAATATATTTGGGCTCTAAAAAGGCTGTGGCCCAAAATATATTGTAACAAATCTGAAAATAAATAAGTGTACCGTAAGAACGCAAGGCCCAAAAGTGACAAACCTAAAAAGGCCAAGGCCTAGCAAATAAAAGGCTAGAATTATTGGGCCAGCCCATTTAGATCACTAAAATGGACTGGGCTGATTTTGATTTAAGACGATTTCATTTCGTCACAATTTTGCCACGTAGGATCAGCCACGTAGGATCTGAGCTGGCCTGGCTAGATGGTCCATGACGATATTGGATCGTCATAGACGTTATGACGATTCAATATCGTCATAGACGGTTATGACGATTTTACCAAAAACGTCGTTATAGTTCATTTGCGACGCCCAGCTTTCGACGATCTCAAAATCGTCATAAACGGACTACTATGACGATTTTGTGACGAAAATTGAGGGTCATATATAGACAGATTCCTTGTAGTGTTAGAACTCCTTGGAGCAACAATAGATGTGGGAAAGGGGACCATGCACCTTTCTTCTCCACCAAACAATCATATTTTCCCCAAGGTTAAGAATAAAAATAAGAGAGGTAAGTGCAAGAAAGTTGGTCTTAATGCTTCTTCATTTGAGAACACTTGATTCTTTCTTTGGTTCTTATGCCTAACTTAAAGGCGTTAAAGAAAAGTACTTGTTGGAGATAACCCAAGAGTTTTAGTTGAGTCTTGGAAGTTATTACCTCTGTAATAACCTCTCCTTGTCCTTTTTATTTGCTTTTTATGCCAAGAGTAACCTCTAATGAGAGTGAAGTAATGATTGGGAAAGTTCCTGTCCCGAAACAGATTTCTGTGCTTCACCGTAAACATTCCTGAGAGATCTCTGTACGTCGGAATGAGCTGTAAATATTTGTGCTGATGACCCAGGTTGTTGTCTAACTTTCGTTAGTTCAACACTTTTTGATATGAGCAACAGAAGGTCTTCGAAAAAATTCGTCTTTACCTTCTGGTCTGTTTTGATAGATTTCTGCCATTTTCTGCATTTGCTTCTTGTTAGTTCCTTCTTGAGTTCTTTTGGGGAATTGAGCTTTTTGAGAGAAGTGCTACAGTAGCTAGTGTTCTAATGGAAGTTTATTTGGTGTTAGAACTGAACCTTGAGACTTATTTATCTTAAGTGCACTAATGTTGCTAATGAGATTGTGTGAAGTTTGTATGAAGGAAAAAATTCAGGTGTATGGAAGGAATAAGTAACAAGATGAAGGATGGACTAAAGCTCAAGCTTGGGAATGCCACGCGTGTCACCCTAAGAAATATCCAAGAAGTACACGCGTCAAAGCTTGGGGATGTCACAAGGCATCCCCTTCTTCATCAATAAAAATTCTAGGTTTCTTCCAAACGCTTCATTTTATTGTTTCGTGCACAGTTGTGTTTCTCTTGGAGTGTCTTCTTTTTCGTTTTGGTTTTGGTTTTTAGTTTTCTTGGTTTGCTTAGTTTTCTGAATAAGTTGGTTGGACCCCCTCTTTCACACTTTGGTTTGCGAATAGTTTGGTTTGGTTTGGAAAAGAGTAGGAAAGTTCATGCTTATGTGGTAAAAAGAGCTCGTTTTTGACTGTGGCTATGCTTCGTCATGCCATGCTTGATATTGTTTTGGCTTTATGCTTAGTATTCTTTGTTGTAGCATGACTTGTTATAAACAATTGAGATTGCTTAATGTGCCTTGGATGAATCATGCGTTGTTTTAGCATATTAAAGCATAGTATAGTGGTATTCTCCTTTGATGCTTTATTTGGGTTGACTTGGCGCATGATCACACCATGTTATGACGATCTCAAGTCACCATAGACTTTATGATCCTTTAGTTTTTAACTTATAGTATCACTTTATGCTTTGATCAATGATGTTTTGTCGCTCTGCATGATTATGGCCATTATTGCTCTCTTAGTTTGTCGCTCCCAGTCTTTTGCTAGCCTCCACAACCAAGTATGAGTTCCACTCATGCATCCAACTCCCTAAACCAAGTTTTTCCAAAGAGTCCACCATACCTACCTACTAGCTTATGCTATTCCAAGTATATTCATGCTTTTTTTTACCTTCCACTTGTTATGAGAAAACTAGTGATTGAAGCTCTCACGAACTTGATGGCACACTTTACTTTATTGCCTCTAATAAACTTGAACCATTGGGTCCTTATTTGTTGCGTATATGCTTGCGCTTTATAAGTTGAAATTAGCAGAACCATGTACCATGGGGAACGCTTTCAACATTGCACGTGTACTTTGTACCCCGTTGATATTATGTTCTTTTGCTTATGGATCCCGGCAGTGTGAAATAAAAGTGGAACTTGTAAGATCATGGAGTTTGTATATGTGTTAGAGAAACGCCTAGGCCGCTGGCCTAAGCCATGCCTAATCATGGTGGAAACTTGCAGCATCACCATAATGAGCACTCTATGAAGCATCCTCAATAAAAACCTATGCAAATAGCAAATAAAAAGATCGCTGAGATGCTCATTGTCTGCTTGCCTTGTCATTTTGACTATGGGAAAGCTCCCGTATCATGTGCAAGGGGTACCCCGTTGGCGGTTCTTAATGATACACATATACTTACAATGACAAGAGCTTACTCGTGATTGAAGTTGAGTAGCATGAGGATCGGTCTTCGTAAGTAAGGGGCATGAGATTTTGGTTTATAACTTGTCAAGCATATCCTCTTAGTTGTGTCACTTTAACCTTAATCACCTTCAAGATGCTTATGATAGGGGCAATGAGAGCTAAAAGCTATAAGTACCATAATTTTTGGAAGCTCTTTATGAGACTTGAATCCCTACTTCCTTTTACAAAAGGCCTTTCTTCCACCATTATATTGAGTCTCCACCTTCTACCTTTATGCACCTACTTTGAGAGCATAGTGGCCATTCTTAGTTCTATGTGCATTGTCCCAAGACTAGTTGATTGATGCATAACTTGTTATTGCTTGTTTGAAACTATTGTATCTAGTCACTCTTATGAACTTTGAAGGTGTCCTATGCATTTATATTTGCTACTCTATTGAGGGACAAGCTGAATACTATTATGCTATGTTTTCTTTATGTGAAACAAACAAACGTCTTGCAAAGCATTGTTATTCATGAATCTTTTGTTTGTGCCTTTTCATGTTGTATCATAGTTTCTTTGCTTATTGCTAGAACTTTGTCTTTCATGTTATGATTGAAGTACTATGATCCCAGCTTTGAGTTTTGCAAATACTTTGATCAAATCTTTGATGGTGCATGCCACCTCAAAAATTATTTCTTTTTATCACTTACCTACTCGAGGACGAGCAGGAGTTAAGCTTGGGGATGTTGATACATTGCAAATGTATTTATAATTTTTGATGTTCCATGCTTGGTTTTATCCACTTTCTTGTGCAACTTTGGAGTACTTTTATTATGATTTCTTGGACTAACCTATTAACAAGAGCCATAGTGCCAGCTGCCTGTTTTCTGCTGTTTTTGGTTCCAGGAAAGTCAGAAAATGAATATTGTCGGAATTGGACGGGACAAAAGCCAAAGTGCCTATTTTTCCGGAAGGGATCAAGTGCCAGAATACGAGACGGAGAGGGGCCAGGGGCCGGCCACACCACCTGGCTGCGCGGCCAGGCCTGGCCCGTGCCAGGGGGTGGTGTGGTGGCTCCCGGCACCCCCTCGGCCTCTCCTTCCGCCTATATATTGCCCTCGGGACGAAAACCCTAAGCACCCGATCAAAAATCCACGAAAGACTTTGTAGCCGTTGTCATCTCTGTCCCTAGATCGGGGGGGATCTGAAGCTCTTCCCGGCACCCTGCCGGAGAGGGGAATTCACCCTGGAGGCCTTCTTCATCACCATGCAAACCTCTGGTGTGATGCGTGAGTAGTTCATCCTTGGACTATGGATCCATGTAGTAGCTAGATGGCTGGTTTCTCCTCCTCTGCGCTTTCATGTTTAGATCTTGTGAGCTCCTTTCATGATCAAGATCATCTATTTGTAATTCATACATGTTGTGTTTGCGGGGATCCAATGGATATTGAGATGCTATTTCAGATTGATTATTGATTCTATCATGTCTTTGTTATTTGAGATCTTGCATGCTTTCCATTGTTAGTAGCTATCTTGGCCAAGTAGATGCTAGCAACTCCAAGAGTTAGTATTTATGCTCGATAGTGGGTTCATGCCTCTGGTAATCTTGGGAAGTGACAGAAATCTCTAAGGTACTAGATGTGTTGTTGCTACTAGGGAGAAAACAACGATCCTTTGTTCATAGAACAATTGTATTGTTTACTTTACATGCAGTTCATAAAACAATAATATGTTGCTTGCAACTTAATACTGGAGGGGGTTCGGATGATAACCTAAAGGTGGATTATTAGTCATAGATGCAGTTGGATGGCGGTCTATGTATTATGTTGTAATGCCCAATCAAGTCTCAAAGGAGTCAAGATGATTAGTATATGCATGTATTTCTTTCTCGGTGTTTGTCAATTGCCCCCCTGTAATTTGTTCACCCAGCATGTTATCTATCTAAGGAGAGCCACCTCTAGTGAACTATGGATCCCGGTCCTTTACTTTACATACAATCTATAAACTGTTTCTGCTTTGTGTTTACTTTCTGCAAACTTTTACTTCTTTCCATTCGATACGTTTAATCCTTTGTTTTTCGCAAAACACGGTGAGATTGACAACCTCATCGCAAGTTGGGGACAAAGTTCTGTGGTTGTGTTGTGTAGGTCTCCACGTTGCTACTAGCACCGGTAGTGCGCCCTGCCAAAGCTCAGCTAGTAACACCTTTGAGGTGTTTCCTTGCTCCTACTGGTTCGATTAAATCTTGGTTTCATAACTAAGGTAAACTTGCTGTTGTGCTTATCATACCTTCCTCTTGGGGTTCCCAACGAGCTCTACATCAACACCACGCACCAAGCACTTTTCTGGGCGCCGTGTATTGAGCCATCACTTTGTTCGAATGTTTGCATTTGAGGCTGATATTGGATATTGACATTTTGAAGACCTAAATATCCCGAATATCACATGTTTGGATGATCTCGATATTCAGCCTAGACATTTGGGTTGAATATTTAGCACCACCGATTTGGCCCATGCATACCATTCCTGAATATACTTGGAGTCTTCGGACACAAAGCTTTCTTCTGTCATCTCGCTCGTTACCGCTCCCGACCTCGCTCGCGCCCCCTCGTATTCCCGAGAAAAGTAGAGGTGGAGCACAGTAAACCACCGCCAATGGATCCCTTCTCCTTCGATTAGCTAGGATGAAGCCATCCTCCCTGACCACCTCCCTCCTTCTCTCCATCCAACAACCCCCCCCCCCCCCCCCCCCCCCGTACACGCCAATGAACCGGGTCGCCGAGCCCGGGGCCACCGCCATGGAAGACGCTGGGCGCGACGACCCATCCATACTCGTTGAAGATCTACCGCATGAACTGCCCTCCACTTCACCTCCTAGATGACTAACCGATCTGCAGCGTCAGCTGCCTCCTCAAGCTCGTGTTGGTGGCCTCCTCCACGATTTGTGCTGCCATAGGCGACCTCCCATAGCTACTGCTGGCGCCCGTGCCATCTTCCCGCTGCCTGTACTGCCTCCACGAGTTGACTCACCCAGATTTTGGCTAAGGAGTGTTCTATATAATTAGACATTAATTTTTCTATTGGATGGATCTCTTTTTTATTTGATATGCCATTAGATTGATCTCCGCATACCATATCAGTGTGACATTCTAGGATTACTTGGCAGTCCCTCAATTTGAAACAAGTAGAAACCCAACTGTTTACAAGATATATTTTGGTAAAAGCATGTGTATAAATCATACAGAATAAAGAAATTGTAGGATAATAAAAATACAATCACTCGCTTTCACCATATAAACAACATTTAGCATTCAACCTCGATATCGATTATAGGTTCTCAATATCCAAACATCAAAACAGAAATATTGACATTCATTCTCAATATCAATATCTTGAGATATTGATATTCAAGTCAATATAATTCCAAGCCTCTCAATGTGAACATACAAGCTGAGAATTAATGTGTCGTTCATCCATTCTCAGTGAAAAAACTTCAACATAAAACATTCTCCCATTTCTTTTTTGATGGGGTGATGTTAGTGCCATAAAGATATAATGCTAGTTGCTATAAAAGACTGAAACAAAATTTGGTTTTAAATGTACATGGAGTTTCTTAAGTGGCTAACATCCACAATATATCAAAAGATCAAAAAAGAATTAAGTTAAAGCTCAAAGAAGCCACTCTTGCAACAAATGATAGAATCTATCAAGAAAAATAGTAGATGGAAAACATGCATATTTTACACACTTAAGAACTTAAAAAAATTAAGAGATTTTTTGTTCATATAGAGGATGAAAATTTATAAGTACAGTAGAAAATTTAGCTCAATTGGAGTTATAGGAAAAATCAGAAATATCATACAGTAAACAACATCGTGTAGGAATTTGCAACTCCAAATATGTTTAACAACCTTAACATCCAAATGGATAAAACTTGGTAATTTAATTATGGGAAAATGTAAAATCAAACTAAATAAATTACTTTAAAATATAAGAAAACTTGAAAACCGAAAATCAAGAAGAAGCAAAAAATAACCAAGAAAGAATCAAGAGAAACAACAAAGAAGAAAGAAAATCATTTTGTTGTTTTTGTTTTGTCAAAAAGGCAAAAAGAAGAAGCAAAAGAACCAAATAAGAATCAAGATAAACAAAGAATGAAGATTTTTTGTTTGTTTTTGTTTCAAATGGACAAAACAAAAAAATCAAGAACTAACAAAGAATCAATAAAAACAAAAAAAGAAGAATGAAAGTTTTTTTTGTTTGTTTTGTCAAAAAGTCAAAAAGAATAAGCAAATAAGAACCAAATAAAGGAACATAAAATATTCTTGCTATTTTTTATAAATAAGAGGCAAGAGAAAAACCAAACAAAATTGAAGGGAAATAAAAACATGGTCACCACAAACATGCAAAAGAAAACATGAAGGTAAAACCAAAACAACAGTTTGCAATGATATTACTTGAGATTTCTTGAAAGAAGAGGGGGAAGCATGGGCATCCCCAAGCTTGGTGTTTTGCTAGTTCTTATCCTCTACTCTTTTGTCATCATGTAATGTTTCATCTCCAATGAAGAAATAATTTTATCTCCATGATATTGTAATGCCTACAAAATGGTTAATTCTCCAAAACATATGATATAATAGTTTCGACCAAGATGAAAACTCACTTATTATTAGGAAACCAATTTATTAAACACGAAAATATATACAAGGAAACACTATTTTTTGTTATGGGAAAAGTTTTAATAATATAGAATTGCAATGGTTTCATTGGGATGAACAACACATGCTCAAGGTCGACCCCAACTTCTCCATTGCTCATCATTTTCATTTACTTTCTCAAATTTTATTTTTAGTTAAAATCTTAAACTTATTGTTAGAAAAAATTAGCTAAAGTTATTTTACATGTTACAAGGATATAAAGGTGTGCTCAAACTAGATAGTATTGGAAAGCATATGGAGAACACCACAAAACATAAAACCATTAACTTTTAAGTATTACTTTGTTCCTATGTGTGGGAATTTTATATATGAATAAATGGAAGCAACTTTGTGGTAGACAATGCATATAATAATCAGTAGGTTGCATTTTAAACAAAATGGAAACATAAATATGACTCTTATTTCTTCCTCTTTCATAATATTTGCATGCATAAAATGTAAACTCAATCACATAATTTTGAATAGAATCACCACATAAAGAGAAGTCATATAATGTGGATAATGGATCATCTATATCACATTCATCCTCCCATATATTAGATACAGTAGGCAATAAAGAATCATCATCATTTGCAATTATGTAGGTAGGGTTACTCATGGGAATTTGTGTGTTGCCATTTTTGGGATTAGGAGATGGGTAGCTTCTCCATTACTCCTCCACTTGTTATTCATTTTCCTCTTCTTGGGACTGCATGGGCATTCCCAAGCTTATGCTTTTATCATCCTCTTCCTACAAAATAGTAGTGCTCTCTTGTGAAGCAATGCCCCTCTTATTTAAGTCAACAACATAAATATTTTCGATAAAGTTAGTTATGCAATAATCAATGATAAGAGTGATCACACATTTAAATTTACTAGCTATAGTGCTAGTTTCATGTTCATCAATGAAGGTTTATAATTCATAAGCTTCCATAAAAGTCACAAATTCTCTACTTGTTCCTGTCTACCACATTGTTTAGAGCAATAAATTTGATCAGAATATTCAAGCAACTCACTATAAATAGAATTTAGTTTATTCATGAAATATTGTAGTCTTATCCCTTGTATTGATTTTATATGTTTCTTAGCAATCTTATCAGCATTCAAATACATAAATAAAGTGTCATTTATATCCATACTTGTTCTCATATCAGGAGTATTTTTGACAGTTTCCATTTTTAGTTTTAGTTTTATATCTTAGTTTCTAAAAATAAACTAGCTATGTAAACAACAATAGGATCCTAGCACAATGCTCCCCGGTAATGGCACCAGAAAATACTTAATAATCCCCAAGGGCAGGGAACCACTTTAGTACAATTCGATAAGTATTTGAGAGTCGAACCCATGAGGAACTAAAGGTAAACGATCTATTCTCTAAATACCTATAACCCACTTATATGGCCTTCTGTGAAAATTAATGAACTAGAGTGTGTAAGATAATTTTTTACTTCTAACTAGAAAATGGTGAAGTGCACAAAGTACTAAAAGGAAGTAAACTATTGCAAGTAGAAGTAACAACAAGTAAAGTGAAAGCATGTAACTCAAGGGAGCAAGTGTTTAGGCAAATTGTTATTTCATCCGTTTGAATGTCACAATTAGTGAAGCACGCTGATAGTCTTTTATTGTTTCTTCTAGAGTGGATCCATAAATATGTGCAACCAAGTTACTGTGCAAATACACCACTAGTGATTGATCCTAAGGCCAGTTACGAGCAAGCAAGGGAGTTATCAAGACATAAAGTCCAATCACCGCTTTAAGTTCCAAGGTCCCCATAACTTTACCCCATGTTAGTTAACCATGAATTAACATAACATACATATTTAAGACTTTGGACATGGTTTCTGTCAATATCCGGTCGTCCCTCCTCCTATCAACATGCAACGGTGAAAAAATTACGCATCGCCCATGTCACATCCCAAGATTTTCCAAATCTTGTAATGTGAAAATTAAATAAACAAAATAAATCTTTGTTGAAAATCAGGGTGAAAAGAAACTTTTGTTTCTAAAAGGAAACTTAAAATCCCATCTTGAACAAACTTTGGTAAAAGTTTGAATTCAACAAATCCAAATCAAGGGAAAAGCATTCCTCAATGAATGTATCTGGAAATTTGAACACTAGGAAAGAAAATCCAAATCCCTAGACCCTAATGGAAGGAAATCATTTCCAAGTTATCTCCAAATCTATGGATTTGATCCATACCAAATTTGATCAACAAATTTCCACAAAGGATCAATAAAGACCTTAGAGATTGGTTTCACTTAGTTTGGAACCAAAGACAAAACCTTATAATTATAAAAAGATAAGGAAATTGAATTTCCAAAGCCAATAAAGCCCTTACCAAAAGCCCATACCCTTTGGTGAACAATTATAATCCTAAAGGGATTAAAAAGATAAACATTTAATAAAGGAAAAATAAATTGTTTTGGAAATACTATTTGGATCTTTTAATAAAAGACTTTGTTTTCAAATGAAAAGGTGAGCCAAATTAATTTTGGCCAAACTTTTGTAATAAAATATTTTGTTTTGATAAAATGAGTAAAAGTTTATTTAAATAAAATAATAAGGATTTAAATATCCAATTTTATTTAAATAAAGCCTTTTTCCCATTTTAAATGAACACCAAGTATTTTATTACTACTTGAAATCTTTTATTAAAAGGTTTTGCTTTGATTAAAATGAGTAAAGGATTATTTAAATAAAATAATAAGGATTTAAATATCCAATTTTATTTAAGTAAAGGCTTTCCCATTTTAATTAAAACACCAAAACTTATTTATTTATTTAAATAAGTTTCCAAGTATTCTTTTATTTTTTTTAAATAAAACCTTCTGGTTTGGTTTTGAAAATAATTGGATTTCAAATGGAAATTTTATTTAAATAAATCAAAACCCTATTTTAATAAACTAAAGATCCATTTTATTTAATTATTAAATGGATCCTAAATTAAATAAAAATATTATTTTATTTTGAGATTTGGAATATGTTGAAAAACAGAACCAAATTCAAAGTACAAAGTTGAGTGATTGTTTGATTTGTTTGAATTTGTTTGAATCATGGCTTGAAATTCAAAACAGAAAAGAATTAGAAAAAGGAAAAAGAGTTAGACAGAAAAAAATAGTGCAAAGGCCCAGCCCACCAACCCATTCCAGCCCAGCTCCCCTTCCCCGAAGCATTCTTTTCTCACTCAGAAACAGACCCGCACAGAGACTGACAACCCGGACCCACTCCCACTCTCTCTATTTCGCTGACAGACGGGTCCCACACCACTGTGCATCGTCCTCACCCGCGCCAGCCGTTTCTTCCTCCTCCCCTCAATGGCGCTCTGCCGATTTACTCCGGCGTTAAATTCGCGTTAACCACGGCCTTTACTCCCCTGCGACGACGCCCATTTAACCGCCTGCTCCTCCTCCTCCTTTTCCCTCAGACCCCTTCCCCAAGCTCTCCCCCAGGCCGCCTCAATTCCTCCCCGAGCACCCTCTGCTCCGACGAGCTGTCGCAGCAATTCCGGCCAAGTCACACCGCCTCCTGCCTCCCCGAACACACGAGCATACTCCACGCATCCAGACGCATCTATCCATACCACCCATTCACCCGCGGGCACCCCCAGAGCCTCGACAACGACGACCACAGCACCACACCGCCGTCTGCCGTTTCTCCGGCGAACTTTCCAGCAACGCCTCATCGTCAACCTGAGCGCCACCGTCTGTCTGCAAACTCCGGCGACTCTTCTGAGAACCACAGCAACGTCCTCGACAGCAACCGGAGCCAACCGCCGCCAGCACGAACTCCGGCGAGCAATCACAGTCGTACCTGAGCGCCCCTTGTCAAGCCAACAGTACCCTGAGCTTCGCCGTGACCCCCTGAGCCCGGTGAGCAACCCCTCCTTCTCCCTCGCCCCCTATATCGCCGGCACCGTCATCGACCGACCGCTCCGCCGCCGCTAGCCGCCGCAGCGCCGCTCATCTATGACCAAGCACCCCACAGCCGTTCGATCTAGATCGGACGCACTAGACAGAACCACTTAACCGCGAAGAGGTACGAGTCCTGCGCCGCACGATCTCATTTAGATCCAACGGCTACAGAGCGTGATCCGCAGCGAAGCGGTACCGTCCAATAGAATCCTGCCGCGTGTCCCTATTCTGTTTAAAACAGAATTTGAAAACAGAAACTTTTGCCATTTTCAAACCCTTGTATCTTTTGATCCACACGTCCAAATTTTACAAATTTTATGTCGTTGGAATCAGCAAGACAAGACCTAGCCAACCCTGCCCTTAGTTTAGCAAATAGTACCTGATAGCTTGTTTAATTTTGCAGATTCTTTTGTGTGCTTGCTAACATTAGAAAAATCATTTAAAAATGGTTTTTAGGGTTAAAACCTTTGCCAATTAGTTTATTATGACCTTACTGACCCTAGGAACCTACCCAAGTTTTTGAAAATGATTTTTGAAAAGTTTAGAATGGATTAATTAGTTTAGTCCATTTCTAGCTAATCAAAATCTATTGTTTTGGTTATGAAAATGTTTTTAGAAAGAAAAACTTTGAGAAAATTGGTTTAGACCAAACCTACTGACCCAAACACCAAGTTTTGCAATAGCAACTCATTTGGTGAACCCTATAGGTTAAGGCCTTAGGAAAAATATTTCTTCACCACATAAAATGACCAAATAGGTGCCTTGTTTGAAATGGTTTTGAGGTGAAACCTTTTGCTAACAACTTTGCCACTTTGGTAAATGACCAATTTGGATCTTACAAAGTTTAGGAAACCTAATAGAGACCCTTTTGCAAATGGCCTTGCCACTTTGCAAAATGACCATTAGATGTACCCAAAAGTCTATGACCCACTAGGAACCACTTTTTCAAACAAAGCAAAGCTTGGCATGCTTACATGCATTTCTTGACTTTGTTATTCTTATGTGTGTTGTTTTGCTTGATTGGTAGATTAAGTTGTGCCTTGCTTGATTTGTAGTGACTTGAAGAGTGTGAGTGTTGCAAGGACAAGGAGTAAACCTATACCCTCTACCAAAAAGGCAAGTGATGCTTCATATCATTATCCCATTATTTTCACTATGCATTAGTGTTTTTGTTAAGTAAAACTTGCATGGTTTTTATTTTGCTAAGTATAGACCTTGCTATAGGAAAACCTAGTAGATGAATCCTTAGTAGGATTTTCCTAAGTTAAGAATCCTATTACTACCAAGCTTAGCCTAGCTAATAGAAAACTTGGGTGGTATATATTCACTATGGAAAAATATTCTAAGTCTGAGGACTTGTGTTTTATTTAACAAAACAACTAAGTTAATGAATCACCTGGGTGGAATGGATGGAATGGTTATGTTGAGTGGTTACACGAGGCCAGGGGTACTGGTGAACCTTGTGTATCTCACTTGTGGATGGCCACCCAGGAACAAAGAGATTTGAGATGTCAAATGTTGAGAAGCTTCAAGTGCAACCACTTGGCAATATGGGCTCTACCATGATCATAGGTTGCAAGAACTTAGCCACATGGACAGTGGGTGGTAGTGATTGATAGGTTGGAACGCGTCCATGTTGGTCTAAGGGAATGCTTCTGAAAGATTTTGTCTTGGGAAACCAAGTCTTGTGGGGAAAGTGCACCACCTCTGCAGAGTGTAAAACCTAAGTACTTAGCCATGTCCCTGGTAAAGGACAATTTGAGCATCAAGACATGGAAGCAATCAAGAATCTCATCACTCCAATTTCTAAATTAAAACTTGTGGGTAAACAAGGGTTGTGTGAAATTCTTCAATCTTTGATGGAGAGATGGCTTGGTACAAGGATCTTGAAATCATTGATTGAGGAAAATTGTTTTTGCCAAGCAAATCTTCAGTCTTTGATTGGTAGATGCCCTGAGTGGATCTCCAGTTTTTGATTAGTAGATGTCTTGGAATTTTTTTGCCAAACAAAACTTAGTATTTTCAAAATGATAGGAAAAATCTATTTTGAGCAATGCAAGCCTCAGCTCCACTTAGCCAAATGCATATAGATGATAGACTCCACTATACTACCAAAGTATCACTTGCCAATACAATTCAAATGTATTGACCCTTGTGGCTGTAACTTATGATGTTGCAGGTTTGATTGATTTTAGTGAAGATTGATTGATTAGGATTACAAAGTCTACAACCAACATGTCTGCCTGTGGCACTTTGAAGATGAAGGACCCATGACTATAGTTATTCCGCTGCAATGTAATGTAAATAGCCAATGAGCTATGTTTGATGTAATAAAATTATTTTATTCCTGGTTATAAAGTTGTATTATGACCTTTGTTTCTCGATATTACATCTGAACTGTGGATGCTAGCTATTGATCCAGGGACTAGCATTGTAAACACAGGGGACTCAATATTATTAAAGGTTGGGGACGTTACAGCCCAACATATGTGTGCACTCATATATCAGTACATAAGATCTATACTTGTATGCAGCTAATAACCATTTGTTTCATAGTTTCCACAAACATATGACTACTCAAATATATACATAAAGATACAATAGATCATGGGAATACAATAGATTGCATCACACATCATGTTTGCCACAAGATTACAATATAAGGATGGAGAGGATCTTGCTATAGATGTTGATGATGACCACGCCGGAGGGGGTGGAGGGAACTAGAGGCGATTCTAGTAGAGGTTCCCTCCTCCGATCTCTACTATCGGTGGCCTCCAAACTCTCTATTTTGTGGTTTTTGATCTCCGCCTCCATATGTTCCGAGATCGCGTCAGGGACCCTTTTATAGAAGTTTTTAGTTCAATACAAAGCGGATGGCAGTGTAATCAATGGCATCCAAGAACCAATGCCTGAATGAGGGTCGCTCACGCGGCCTGCATAGGGGCCCGTGCCAATGGGCCTCATTCCCAAACCATTAAGTCCCTCTGACCTCCTATGGCCTACTAGATGCGCCTCAAAATTTCTAAAGTGTGATCTCTAACCATGCCCTTTTTGGAGCCATGTAGCTCCTGTAATGTCAAAAATACTAATAGAAGGTGTTTTTCTGCCAGACATAGTCTAAACCAAAGCGGAGGGGATTGTTTCAAAAAATCCCCAAAGTTAATTTAAAACATGGATATAACATTCTATAGGATATAAACACATGAGAATATGTGTCAATAAACTACAAAGTTCATGTATGCATTTTTACATGCATCAACACCCTCAATGCACATGGCTGAAAAGGAAGACTTTTCGTTCCTGTTACTCAATATCTCATCTTGTCACTAGTATTCGATCAGTGCATGAGTATCTGTTGTGTATATGTGATGATCTACATTGTCTAGTCCTAGTGTAGTTAGTGTAGTTGTTGAGGTGTTGATGTTTATCATACTAGGATTGTTTGTGTAGAGTTAATACTGCTACCCATACTAATTTTTCTTAGAAATCATAGTTAATTTTTAGATAACTATGTTGCTATAGGTTTGAATTTATTTGATCATTCAATTTTCCTAATATGGTTCGTCTACCTTCTATGTATGATATACTTGTTTCTTATGCTTATTTATCGTCATGCGGGGGACTTGATTGTAACACCGCAAGTGACTTCCTCCTACCATCCTCATACCTATCTTCTCTTGCTTGTCTACCATAATAATCCTCAATTCCTCTATCTTCGCATGGCTCTACCACTATCCATGCGCATGAAACATATTGCTACATTTTCTTACTTAATCATATGGTTGATCCATTATTGCTATATTTGAGTGATGATCAGATATAATTGCTAAGTATATCCATTTCATGAGAATTTAGTATACCATAAGAATTTTCTGCTATGTTTGAGAGATTAATTTAGTTTTGTTTATCTCTGCTTTACTAGATTACATAAATTGATTAATTTCATATGTACACATTATTTAATTTGGTATAATGACATGTATTTCCTTATTTGCTCCTCATGTTATCTAGTATTCTATAGTAGTTTAGTATTGTTCTAGTAGGTTAGAGTTTCATTTTGATAACTATTTTCAAATTGTTTGTAGGAGGGATGCACATTTGTTCGACAAAGAGTATTTTGAAGTGGAAATGCAAGAAACTTTGACACACTGTTTGGTGTAAAGTGGTCTAGAAATAGAACTTTTAGTCTTGCATCCTCATATCCTATCACCCTCTGAGACCATTTCTTAGAGTTGTAGCAACGTTGTTCAAGGTTACACCTAGGGCTCACAAGTCCTATCAATGACATCACTGTAAGCATTGCTGCCTCAACAATTTGTTCAAAAAGTACTGGTTTAGCCTATTACTCATGCTTGATCTGAAATCTTTCCAACATACATGTAATTTTTATACTAACTTCGATACTATGATTTCTACTCCCTCCATCAGGAAAAAAGTGACTTGCATTTGTGTAGATTCACATGCATATAGATACGTTTTATATATAGATGCATACAAATCTAGACAAATCGAAGTCACTTATTTCTAGACAAAAGGGAGTACATGTTAATGCAATTGTATATACCTTCAAATTGTAGAAACTGTCCACATATTTTGATCATCCTAGGTTTAGGAGATTCATGTGTTGATGCTTGTATCCCCTTTATTATCCTTTTACTTTTTTAACGTAAACTAGTTGAACACGTCTATTTGTTGTGCATTCATGCGAGCGCTACTTTTAACCTGAATCTTCGCAATTACATAAAAACACTACATGTTGGCTCTCAAGCCATGAATTGGCAGGTAGTTATGGAAATGAGGCATGTGGTCACATGAGTCGATAAAGGAGGTTTTTCTGTTAGTCCAACAGAGGATGCTAAAGTGTCTAGGTGCACCAAAGGACACATCTTTTATGAAAGCATGAAGATCACATGCACATACTTGAGAATGGAAGAGCACAGTAACCTGAGGGAAGAGCTCTTGAGCAAGCTGTTAAACCAATATTTGTTCAACTGTGAAGTTGGTGAAGATACAATGAAAAAATTCAAACAGAGTGCTATGATAATGGTGGTAAGAAAATTGAGCTGGTGGGAGAGCATGTTAAAAAGATTGAAGGATAGAGATTTCAAAATTGTATAAATAAGAGATGGCCTAAAATAGAAGAGTTGGACTAGCAGCATTCATTGACTCAGTCTAATGTTCCCCCTCAGTGAGGTACCCTTCATTGACTGCACAAAAGATACGTCCTTAGTAGATGATAAGAAGCAATGCCTAATGTTCTTTTATAATAATTATATTAAGTTTGCGATGCCTCAAAATAATCTGTCAACGATTGCCTTTTTGAAACCATATAAAGACATAAAATTATCCTCTATTAAGGTTTATTTGTCGATCTGCTTAAAACATAACTTCTTGTCTTTCTTTGCAAGTTAAAAAATTTGAGATGTATGTTGCATAGGTCCAGTACACACTGTTTTTGTGATTAAAACTGATGTTCTTTCAATATATATGTGCATCTATGCAGAATGATCTGATGTCAAAGAATTTTCTTGATTTTGTGATTTGTTATTTCAAGTTTAAATATTTTCACACATTTTTTGTATTGCCAATCCATATGTGCACCATAATGATCCGATTTCATGCATTTTTTCAGGGTCCCGGCATTGGCGATCTAGTTCATAGGTACTCCTTTATCATGTCTTGAAATTTTTGTTCTGAAGGATATATTCATGAGTCTAGCAGTATCTATGAAGCAGGCTACTTGTTCAACTATACATGCTGAATATTATCTTTAAAAGACATGTATATCTATTGTTATTCATCTTTCCTTATTCACCTAACTACTTGTCTTCTCATTGCTTACATATTTTGAGGCGGTAGCCAGTTATTCATCTTTACCATAATCTTGTTCTATTTTGATTGCAACAATGACCCCATGAGAATATAAGGATCCTTATTCTATGATATTATTATGCAGACCTATGAACGTGATGAGCTGCAATCATCTAAAAAGTGTTATTTTGATCTTCATGTGATGTTTTGTCTTTCTTTGTTAGTTGGTGCAAATGGGACTTATGGATGTATTTATGTATTTCTATACATATGAAACATCCGATTATCTACATATCTGATCCTAGATTGTGCGTAAATGGAAAATACATGTATTTATTTTGTAAATTCAAAAAAATTAACCAGTGACGATCCCATAAAATATATATATCTGTGCTTCAAACAATAGAGTGACAGACATAAATCGCATGGCTCATCACCATTACAACTATCAGAGTTGAACAGGGAAAAACTGAACATGTCAGGACTAAGATATAACATCTTTTAGTTAGCAGTGAATGTCAATGACAGGCGACCCATGATAAAGACGTCAGTGGTATGATACAAATCACTATTTATTTTGAAGAACGCCACAAGAACATTACAAATGATCGTCACATGAAAAAAAGAACTACAAATTACGATCACATGTTATGCAGACGTCACCGACAACATAGTCATGACTGCCACGTGGTAGTTTCTAATCGTCAATTACTGGAGCACCTTTAACGTACATAGATTATGTGCACACCACTAGAATGTCTCTAGTTAGCAGCGTCTCGTCAGATAGAGTACCTGCATCAACGGACAAAACTCAATTTGGTCATCGGCTCTAGAAGTTTGGGCGACAAGTTATACCAACGTCAGTAGTAAGGTGTTACCAGTGACTATATACTGCCAACGAACGCATCTATCGTCGGTGTAGTTGATACATGGCCGTCATTTCTAAGCCTTTTAGCACTAGTGTCCACCCTCGTCATGGCGGTAGATCAAATCGCCACTGCGACATCATATGTCCATACTGTGGGCGTTACTAATGGACGGTATGACACAACTTATGGTGGTTATCCTGTCACTGAAAATATTGTTGATTATCATGGCCGCACTTTTCGAACCTATTCTACTAGGTCTTGCTATCATGTGTTCTCGATTGACACTAGTAGGTTACTTCCACCGAGGAAATGGTGGAGAGTTTTTAACCATGGAACATTTTCTATCTTTCTTAGATTGAACTATCTGATTACTATTCTAGTTGGCCTAGCAGGATTTGGCCCTAGATATCTGATGAGGATCAACAGTGTATACACCTCGCTGCATGTAGTTATCCTCAGTGGATTTGTTCCTCGTCCTGAAATATGTCGCTTTAGTATGAATGTTGAAGACGTCGATGTTGGTTTCTCAACCAATATTCACTAGAATTGACAGCAGACTCTGTTGTGGTTCGTCCCAAACTTGGCCAACACGAAGGATTAGAATCAGCATAATTAATAGTTCAAGGAAGAGGGGCTGAACGTAGTGATCATATGGAATAGGGATTTGTGTACCTTGAACTATTTCCTTTTGAGTGTAGTATTTCCTTTGTCTGATTTGTATATTTTAGCCTTAGTAGTTAACCTGTTATAATCAGATTATTCAAAGCCTAGGCAAACAATGTATTTCAAGGCTAGTGTTACTACTTTTTATAAATTTTCGATCAAATTAGGCATGTCGGCCAATCGGAAGCCTGGGCACATGCACGGGCTTAGGGACGGTTGGGTCTGCTTATGGTTGTGTTCTAACACTCATTTCACCGCAATGTAAGGGAAATTCCTATAATTTTATCAAACTCCTTTTATATGCAAGCCATAGTTTCTGTCATGCATGTTGAATATTCTGCAACTCATTGCTCCCGCACTCCTTTATTACTAGCATAAGTTGCCCGTGTCTTGCATGTGAAACTCAGATAATAGAAGTATGACATGCCATATCTATATAAAAGTATAATAGGTAAAGCTCAAAAGATAATTATAATTTTGAGAAACATCATATACATAAAGTATCGAGTGTATATTAGGTTCTTGTACTTTATATCATGTAGAACTCAACCTTAATTTTAGCTACCTCATACTATATCAAGGCTTTTTTTGTTTGAAAAGCCAAGCTACAGGAAATTTGATCAAACTTTAAAAAAACTATCAAGAACTATCATATTATATAGATCCTCTTGAAAATATGTTTCATGATGTATCAAAGGGTGTACATTTCATATTGTAAATATACATTTTTTTAAACTGGGTCAAACTTTACATGTTTTGTCTTTTAGAAAAAATCATAAGCCTTACTTTGAAACAGAGGTAGTAGTCAAATTTTTTGGTAACATGCTCTAGAGAAATGACATAGAAGATTCTAGAATGATGGAGAAGTGTGTTTTGAAGTTTTCGCATAGCGTTGATTGTGCTAAAGACTATCAATAGAATCTTCTAGATGCTAGAATAGTAAAAAATATCAAATGGTTAGAAATGTTAGGATTATCCAGTCTTGATCTAAAGGTCAATCTTCAAAGTTATTCGTACACTCAATAGTGGGAAGAAAAAAATAAAAATACTATAATTTTGAGCCACATCCATAAATTATCGGGTGTATATTTGGTTCTTGTACTTTCTATCATGTAGAAATCAACCTATTAGCTACCTAATACGCGACATGCATGCTCTAGAAAAATAACGGAGAAGATTCTAGAAACATTGAGAAGTGTGTTTTGAGGTTTTTGTGCATAGCGTTGATTGTGCTAAAGACTATCAATAGAATCTTACAGATGCTAGAATGGATAGAAGATCCAACGATTAGCAATGTTGGGATTTGGCAGGTTTGATCCAACGGTTAAAGTTCAGAGTTATTCGTACACTATATAGTGGTATATTATTTATTGCATTTTCGGGTTCTCTAAAAATGTGAAATAAATCAGGAACATTGGCTATGTCCTATCTTATGCACCTACAAAATTCCGTCCCAAAATATGATCTAGTGTAACCCGTGTAAAAAAGAAAAAATCTAAGCAAACAATATCCTGTGTTATGCCTAAAACATTCGTTCATTTTGTGGAGGTCAGACCACGTCATATTTTGGGATGAAAATTTACAAAAAAACTATATACAATATGATATATGTTCATGATTTATTTCACTTTTTTAATACTTGGAAGTGCAACATGCAACAACTAGTTGCGGGTGTAACTAGTTGCAAATTGTAATTTTTGTTGTAGACGTCTCTAGCGGCTCCGGGCACAATTATGCATGCAGCGACTCACTAGCACATGGGGCTGACCTAAACTAGGCATACCCATCGGTTGTTCAGAGCCACACAAGTCGTGTATGTTACCTGGCTTGAGCGAAATCTGGTGTATCTGGTGTCTGAGCACGTAGTACACGTTTCTCATTTTCATGCGTGGTTGCATGCTGGACACATCTAAGACCATGTACTCTTGTACAAGAACATATATGAACACATGCAACATGCCAAAATTACCACGGACACACGTATTATATCTTGTAGGGGAACGAGATGAAAGTACTAGTAGTAGTTTGTCCTCCTATTTTCCATCAAAAATATCTTGAAATGAAAGCTATAAAAAGGAAACCCTCTGGTCAAACTGATGTGGCTAGATAATACTGCACACTGATATTGGTAGTAAATTTCTACTAGCTCGTGGCGTGCGAGTCTAAACTACAGTAAATCCTAAGCGACGACCTCGATGCAATTGCCGACTAGATAGAGCTAGCAAGTAAAAATCTCATCCCTCTCGTTTTTTCCTTGCCTCTCCATCTTCTTCCCCACTCTGGTCGTGATCTCCCCCACACACACTCTCTCTCTCTCACTCCTTCCTTGAATAACGCTCCCCTCCTCCTCCAGAAAACCCCAATCGCACTTGCATCCGCCTACTCCGCCTAAATCCATTCGGCTGTGATGGCTGGTTCAAAGCATAGCAGGCGCTGCAAGTGGGATCAACACATCATGGACAATGTCAAACTCAACGTTCAGCATCTGGATATTTACAGCACCGTTAGGCTCGCCGCATGCTACAAGATGTTGTATGATTGTATCGGCAACAACGAAGGTACGAAATGGACTTTGCACCATTGGAGTGAAGCTTGCCTACTGATGCCTCAACCTGCTCATTGGTTTGATGATCACTATGACGAGGTGAGGATGCATCATGTGCACGACATGGTGGACGACGCGGTGCCGCTCGACCATCCTCGGCGCACCACCATCCTGCCCTTCATTCATGAAAGGTTCTGGGTTGGCATGAACGGCAACTGGCTCGCTGCCGTGGACGAGAGTGGGGACTGGTGCCTAGCAAACATCTACACCTATCAAGTAATCGACCTCCCATCATCAGCTACTTGTGGCATCGAGCACATCTCATCTCCACATTATAACAGGTAATGCTAGTAGCCATCCAAGGTTTCAAAAAAAATTATGCGAATCCCCAGGGATGCAGAAAAGTAAACCATGCCATGCTCTGGATGTCTTGACTTATTGATGATCATAATCTGCAAAGTGCCCACATAAGTTGGGTGTTACATAGAATACAAGCTCCTCGCGTTTTTTGAGAGTGAAATCCCCTAACTGAAAGGCGGTAACAAAGTTTGGAGACGTCTGGACCATTCATGTGATGGAAGATGACAGTACCATGATGCCATTAAACACGTTTGATGGGGATATGCCATACAGGGTATGCCCAGCAGGATGTTCCTATTGGGCCAAAAGGCCCGTGAGTGCGCCTGGAGGATGGCGATTGGACCACAACGGAAGGAGAGGCCCGGCGACTGGCGATTGGAAGCCCAGGAGCGTAACAGAAGCCTAGTCGGATTAGGTCAAAACCTCCGAATCCTTATCTTGTTTGGTGGTAACTTGTAAACCCTAGCGAGGTGCCTCATATATAAACCTCCCTAGGGTATCCTAGAGACTCACGTTCCATCATACACCCCCTCAAGCGACTCGCAGCATAGTCGCCGAGCTTGCCACCCCTGTAACTCGCTCTCTAATAATCTAATCTAGCAGGAGTAGGTCTTTAACCTCCGGGGGGCCGAACCTGGGTAAACCCATGTGCATCCGCCCCCATCTCGCACCGCAAATGGCCGCCAACTCTTCCTCACGAAACACTCAATCCCTGCCAGTGGCAGCGACTGCCGTGGCCATTTCCACGATAGTGGCGCCCACCGTGGGGCATAGCGGGACTGGCCTGAGTTATGCGGCGAGACCCTACTCGCCACCGGTCGCATGATCGCCATTGGCAGGATCTTACAGATCCTACCCACCAGCTACATCCCGGCGTCATGCACGGTCACTCACGGCGCGGTGATGCCGGTTGGCTCCATCAACCTCTTCGTCGGCTTCACCGGCGCGGTCGACCCAGCTGCAACGGTGATCGTCGGCGGATCGTCGCCGCACTGCGATCTGCTTTAGGAGCCTCGTCACCGAATACGACTCGGCCGCCAGCGACACGGTCGAGACTAACGCCGCCACCAACGACGATGCCCTAAACGACGATGCCGACTCCGCGACCCCTGCCTCGATTGATGGCTCCATCACCACCGCATCATGGGAGGACTCCATCATGCGAGTCTCCAACCCCGAGGACTTCGAGGACTCCTCCATCCTGGGGATCTTCGACTCCGATTCGGGCTTGGAGTCCCCCAAGGATTTTCGCGCCAGATCCAATCGCTTCAACGCGATCTACATGGCGGGCAGCATGGCCGCCCCGCCAGATCCGTTCGCCACGCCGATCCCGCCGACTGCAACGGCCACGGAGGTGGAGCAGGCCCGCCTGCGGCTCGCAGAGGCGCAACACAACGAACTCGCCGAGTGCGAGAAATACCGCCTCGAACGAGAGACGGCGCGGGAGCTGTTTCTCTACCACCAGCACCGCATCAGGACCCGCCTGAACTCCAATGTCCAGGGCCGCGTCCTGAACTTCGACGACAACAGCGACCTCGCACGCGCCGCCGAGCGTGAATACTGTGAGAACGCGCCGCCAGGCGGAAGCAACCCCGTGAGACCACCACCTGGTGCACCAGCAACCGGGGCCCCTCCACCACCCATGGGCTGCACGCCCCCGCTGGACCAACAGCGGATCATCATCTCGCCTCAAGCCCGCAACGCCAACGGGCTACCATTATACTCCACCCTGATGGACAATGTCGTCGCGGCCGACGCCGCAATCGCCAACCTCAACGTCCAAGGCGACGGCGTGCTACAGATCCAGTACGCCAAGGCCCTACTCATCAGGGCCGTCGAGCAACAAGCTGCGGGAGTCGACCCGCGGGGACGGATGTACTCCCGCTCATCAGCAAGCAGGGCGGCATCAAGCAGCCACCCCACCGTGGTCAATGCATTAACTTGCCCACAACCGCGGACCCTGGCGAACCAACCACGGGCCGCCAATCCCGCGTTGTCCTCCAACGAGCCGTGACCGACGAATAACACGGTCGCCGCCAACGGGCAGCCCATCGATGCCCGTACGAACATCATCAACAACCAGGCGTGGCGGTCGCGCCAGCCCAACAACCTGAGGCACACCCTCACCAACCGCGGCGACCCAGAACCAAGAGGCTCACTCAGTCGAGTCAGGCCGCAATGCTTCAGGCCCATGATTCACGGGGAAAAATACCTCGCCAACTTCAAGGCCCCCAAGGAGATCGAAAAGTACGACCCGACGTACGATCCCGTTGTCTGGATGGACACATACCTCATGGCAATGGGAATCGCAGGCCACACCGACCTGCTCGCCGCTCGCTACCTCCCCCTAATGATGGAGGGTGCGACCCGGCAATGGATCAACACGCTCCCCACCGACAGCATCGATTCCTGGGAAGAAATGCGGGACGCCTTCGTCAGGCACTTCGAGGGCTCCTACACCCGCGCCACCACCATAGAGGACCTGGAGCGATGCATCCAGGGACAATGCGAGTCGACTCGCTGTTGGATCCAAAGATGGCATGAACTGTGGATAAACGCCTCCGGCATCCACCCAGACACGGCGATTGACGAGGGTTTAACTCATCAATGCCCATTGTTATGGACTTGGGTTTTGGAGAAGATAGGAGCGCTGGAGATCTCGGTACGGCTAGCACACAAGCACATAGGGACGCAAGGTTTACCCAGGTTCAGGCCTCGTAGAGGACCCTACTCCTGCTTGTCTGCTCTTGATTGATGATGATCCGAATGATTACAATGTCGCCAATGGCAGCGTATGCGCAGATTAGATCTGGCATATGTGTATGCGAGAGATCGATGTCTAGATCTATTGTCTATTGTGGCGACGTGGGAGATTGTAGATCTATCTATTGGGGGAGTCATGATTAAGAGATTGCCTACTCGTTGGACCCTCCTAGCCTTTATATATGGGGAGGCTAGGTCTCAGGTACCAATACGAGTTGGTTACAAGTTGTATTCAAACTCTAGTATTGAGACTTCCTTGTCTTGTGCGTTTGGGAGTCCCTGTCCATATGGGCTTCATACCACTCGAACCGTTAGAGGTGTCATGGACCTTGGCAATTCGTCGAGTGGGCCTTCCGTCGAGCCGCACCAGGTAGGCTATAGTCGAGTGCCTATTGGGCATACCCATGTCAGTAGCCCCCGAGTGTCCATGTGAATCGTAGATTCGGATGGAGACTCAAAAGTCTTGAGTCTTGCATTAGGATGTCGGAGTCGACAATTGTGTTGAGTGCGAAGCACTTCACCCGGAAGTTCATCGGGTCAGTCGAATTTGTAGTAGTTCATAGGGATGATGGTAAACGTGCCTGGTGCGCTCGACGGATCGGGACTAGTTAATTGCTCTAGGGAAAAAACAACGCTACCTACTCAAACTCGAGTCCCCGGACTCGAATTCGGAAATTGCTGGCGTAATTCGAGTCATGCTGCGGCGGTCTTATAGAGTTCAAATCCCAGTATGTAAATGTGAGCACTCGACGCGTCCGTCAATTCATATTCATCGTACCTGTAGGTACGGATCATTTCTGGTAGAGCACAGCAGATGTGTTGCCAGGCCTTATTCAGGTCTTATCTTCACGCTGTAAGCGCGACATCCGAATTTTTTGTCATCGAGGAGATGATTCGGGTGGCCTAGGAGACGTAATCTCTTTGTAGGGAAAATATGAGGCAGAGTCGCCATAGCATTCTAGTATGGATGTTATCAACACACAGTACGATGTACAAGGAAAAATAATCATAGGGTGCGCGACCAGCGCTCCCTATGGGAGTAGCCTCTAAGTGCCTGGTTGATTCGAAGACTCAGGCAGGGACTAAAGAACTTTTGCGACTGCTGTCATCTTTTGTTTGCTTGTTTCAGTCGAATATGCTTTCAGCGCTCCCTATGGGAGTAACCCGAAGTCCACAATCGAATCGTAGATTCGAGTGAAGGGTTTTCATGATGCTTGGGTATCTTCACAAATTTCTTCGGGTATGCGGACATCGCTCCTTATTGGAGTAGCCCCCGAGTCCTTAGTCGAATCGTGAATTCGAGTGAGGATTCAGAGCGTGTCACTCGAGGATCTTGTATATGCGCAACCAGCGCTCCAGCTTGGAGTAGCCCCCGAGTGTCTGGAGGAGTCGTAGACTCGGGAAGAGACTCAAGACTTGTATGTTGCAGTCGTAGTCGAAAATCATGCGAGGAGAAACCACTGACCCAGAAATGCACCGAGTCAGCGTCTCACGCATAAGGAGCTTGAATCGATGATGCAGTTGGAGTCAACACAATCACTTCTGCCGGGTGCGTCGCTAGCACCGCGTCTTTGTAGCATCAAGCGATGCAACCTTCAGAGGAGGAACTCGACTCGGGTCTTGAGTCTATGGTGTAGCCAATTTTTTTGTCGACTCCTATTGGAGGACCCGATAGAATAGTTCGATGCAGTCGACATCTTTGTAAGATGCAGAAAATGCAAAGAATTGTGAAGTACTTGTATCTTGTAAAGAATATTTGTCTGTCAACTTGCAAAGTCATATTCTAGTGCCAATCGAGTCGACACTTTTGCACTGCATGCTAGGCCTTTTCGTTAGCCTGATTACCCTTAGTCTCAGTACCTTGCTGAGGTACTCGGAGTTCAAGGTTCGACGATCAGGCAGAACCATCTACTCGGGTTGTCACGTATGAGGTGCTCGAGTGCGTGTAATCAGGCAGAACCAGCTACTCGGGCTGTCACGTATGGCACATTAGGTTAGTCGAAGAGGGCGCAGCCCTCGAGTGTTTCGAGTGCGATTAAAATAAGAAAGAAATCAACTCTAAGTAGAGAACTTAGCTTTATTGGCAGTTGACGAGATGAACGGGTTGTGGACAAAGCCAATGCAGCAGCAGGGTGTCGCGTGGTGATGAAGAATTGCCGCATCCGAAGACTTTAACGGGCCACATCAGTCGAAGACCGCATCGGATCGCCTCATCCGAAGACCGTAGAAGGTCGCCGGAGTCGAAGGACGCGGCAGATCGCCGTAGAGGGGGGAGCCCCTGAGTCATTAGAGCTGAAGATCACAGCGGGTCTCTGGATTCGAAGACCGCACCGGGTCGACGCAACCGAGGGAGCCCCCAAGTCGCTAGAGCCGAAGATCGCAGCATGTCGTACGACAGAGTCAAAGATTGTAGCCGCTCGCGGTCGCGGGAGTCGAGGGAGCCCTCGAGTCACCCGATATGAAGACCGCAACCGGTCGTTGAAGTTGAAGAACGTGGCAGGTCGCCAAAGCGGAGGGAGCCCCCGAGCCCCCGAGTCGTTGGAGCCAAAGATCGCAGTGAATTACTGGAGTCGAAGACTGCAGCAGGTCACGAGATCGACACCGGATGAGTAGTCAACGTGGCGGTCGAGATTTGTGCAGCAGTCATGTAGTTGAGGCCGACGGAGTCGCGTGATGGATGAAGTCCACACGGTAGACGTGGAGTTGCAAAGCGGACATACTTGACACGACATCATGTCACGCGGCGGACCGTAGTGGTGTGACAAATGGAGTCGAAGACTCGGTGGATCGTCGCACTCGAAGACTTTATTGGGCCGCGTGGCAGAGAGATTGGACGCGGCAGCGGGTCACCGGAGTCGAAGACTCAATTGGTCGCCGGAGTCAAAAACCGTAGCGGGTCGCTGGAACCGAATGACGCGGCGAATCACCGCAGTCAAAATCATGGCGGATCGCCGTTTCCGAAGACCGTAGCGGGGCTCACGGCGGAGTTGGTGGAGCCCCCGAGTCGCCAGAGCCGAAGACCGTGGCAGGTCGCCGGGGCCGATGGCATCAGCGGGACAACGCAGTCGAAGATTAAGTGGGTCACATGACCTAGTCGGCGCAACCCCCGGACGTAGAGTCAGCGTGGCCGGACGTAGACGTCGCAACAGACGTATAATCGACGCGTTGGCTAGTCGTATGTCACAGCCCCGAGCGTGGAACGGGCAGCAAGGTGATTGTTGGGCCGAGCTGATGCGAATGAGGGATCATCAATGTAGGAGGCCATGATCAAAATATGGCATTGATGCACCCTCCATCAGATCGTCTAGTACATGTAATATAACAACAAATGTGGCATTGATTAGATCTGAATAGAAGTAACGAGATTCACATATAAATCAATATAGTATATTGAATAGAAAATGAAAAAGAGGAAATCTGTTAGTCAGGCTTGTCCCGCCGCAAGGGACAAGGTCGCGTGGTTGCTGCTGCCTTTGACGTGATGCTGTACGTACTGTTTACTCCATGACCTCTTGATTTCAAAATAATAATCCTGCCTCGTGTTTGACCCAGCGATACTATGCGAAGCCTTTGATTTTTCAGTATGCAACCGCAAATACGTTGCACTGATAGATGATGGGATGCTCCACTAATACAACCTTGTTTAGGCCTACATGACACACGCGCGGAGCGCTGATACGGGTCGAGCCATCCGCCGCATAGATCGATTTTTTTTAGCTGGTTCTTCCGCGCCTGGTCTCTGCTTTTCCTAACTAAACACGACTGGGTTACGTAGCAGCAAACCGAACACCATAAGAATTCCCGATCTTCATGGATTGGAGGTTGCAACTAGGCGGACGGGTCAACATAGGATCATCTCGATTGTGAAACTGAAGGCACCGGCACAGACAAGTTGGTCGAGGGAGCCGAAGTAGATATGTTCCTTGATGTTGGCAAGTCGTAGACCGTAGGTGATGGAGCCGTCGAGATCGCAACATCAGCGCACCCAGTTCCCACAGACAGCACCAATTGACGAGGGTTTAACTCATCAATGCCCATTGTTATGGACTTGGGTTTTGGAGAAGATAAGAGCGCTGTAGATCTCGGTACGGCTAGCAAACAAGCACATAGGGACGCAAGGTTTTACCCAGATTCAGGCCTCGTAGAGGACCCTACTTCTGCTTGTCTGCTCTTGATTGATGATGATCTGAAGGATTACAATGTCGTCAATGGAGGCGTATGCGCAGATTAGATCTGGCGTATGTGTATGCGAGAGATCGATGTCTAGATCTATTGTCTATTGTGACGACGTGGGAGATCGTAGATATATCTATTGGGGGAGTCATGATTAAGAGATTGCCTTCTAGTTGGACCCTCCTAGCCTTTATATATGGGGAGGCTAGGTCTCAGGTACCAATACGAGTTGGTTACAAGTTGTATTCAAACTCTAGTATTGAGACTTCCTTGTCTTGTGCGTTTGGGAGTCCATGTCCATACGTGCTTCATACCACTCGAACCATTATAGGTGTCATGGCCTTGGCAATTCGTCGAGTGGACCTTCCGTCGAGCCGCATCGGGTAGGCTGGAGTCGATTGCCTATTGGGCATACCCATGTCAGCAATACACTGCTTCAAGAACGCGTGCCGGTACGAACCCCTGGTCGCTAAGATCAAGAGGGTCTACCGGACGCTTGACAACATCCCCGACCTCCTCGAGATCGCCAAGCGCTATGCGGAGGAGGACCCCAACCAAGACTCCGACGACGAGTCGGGAGGAATACGCCACACCAGCATCCACGACAGTGGGCGACTACGCGACATGCGCTACAGCAACACCCGCATCACCGGCAAGCACCGCATGTACGGGCGAGTCGACTTCGTCGCCAACGCCAGCTACGGCCAGCACGACTCCAAGAACTACCGCCGGGACAGAGGAAACTACCGCGACAGTAGGAACTAGCACGCCAACAATGCGACGAGGCCGAAATTCGACCCCGCCGCCCTGCTCAATCAGCCCTGCATCTACCATAGCAGGGAGGGAAAACCCGCCACCCACACCACCGCTGATTGCCACTCCCTCAAAGAGATTGAGAAGGCGAGACGAGCAAGGGAGGACCCCAACAACAACCCACCTCGGGACAACGGGAACGGCAGCGGTTTCAGCACCGCCGTCGGCTCACTCCACACCTTCACCGGACTCGGCACCAAGCACAAGAGAAAGGTGCTCGCCCGCACGGTCGCCGTCAATGCGGTGACTCAGGTCGACATCCCACGCTTCCTCAACTAGTTCGAGCAGAGTATCACTTGGAGTCACCAGGACCATGCCCCAGAATTGAGTACCCAGGGCGAGTCGCCCTGGTAGTCAGGCCCAAAGTGGCCGACTACTGGCTACCCAAGACATTAATGGACGGCGGGAGCTCCATCAACATCATGTACCTGGACACGTTCAAGAGGCTACAACTCCTAGAGTCGGCAATCCAGCCGACCCTGACAACCTTCCATGGTATCGTCCCCGGTCGGAAGGCATACCCGATCGAAAAAGTGACGCTGCCAGTCACCTTCGGCACACCGGCAAACTACCGCACCGAGCGAATCAAATTCGAGCTGGTGAACTTCCGCAGCCCCTACCACTGCGTGCTGGGACGCTAGACGTTTGCCAAATTCATGGCGACCCCCACTACGCGTACAACATGATGAAGCTCCCCGGGCCAAGCGGCATCATCCCCGTCCACGGCGACCCCGACATGGCCGTGGAATGCGAGGACAAAGGCGCCGAGCTCGCTGACGCCGTCATCACCGCAGAGACCGACCATGCGGAGGAGCTCGCGAAATACGCGGGCAACATCAACAAGGACGACCCGACCATCCAGAAGAAACCAATCGCCGCGAACTCCACGTTCGAGGCGACCACGCACACCTGCACCGTCGAGCTCGTCCCCGGCGACTCCAGCCAGACGGTCACCATTGGGGCGCACATGAGCCCCGCATAGGAAAGCGCGCTCATCGAGTTCCTCCATGAGAACAGCGACATCTTCGCTTGGAAGCCATCTGACATGCCAGGTGTCCCGAGGGAACTCGCTGAGCACAAACTCAATGCTGACCCCAAAGTGCGACTAGTAAAGCAGTCGCTACGACCCTTCAATGAAGAGCGCCGTCGAGCAAAGTTCATTGCCTGCTAGCCGCGGGCTTCATCCGGCCAATCAAATACTCCAAGTGGCTGGCAAACCTAGTCCTAGTTCTAAAAAAGAACAACACGTGGAGAATTTGCATCGACTACACCAACCTCAACAGCGCCTGCCCGAAGGAGGAGTTCGTCCTACCACGCATCGATCAGATCATCAACTCGACCGCGGGATCGGAGTCATTGTGTTTCCTTGACGCTTACTCTGGTTATAACCAGATCAAGATGGCGATCAAGGACGAGGAGAAGACAGCGTTAATTACGCCATTCGGCGCCTTCTGCTACACGGCCATGACGTTCGGCCTCAAGAACGTAGGCACCACATACCAGAGGTGCATGCAGGAGTGCCTAGCGAGCCAAATTGGCCGCAACATTCACGTCTACATCGACGATGTGGTGGTAAAATCCACCCGCCAGGACGACCTGCTCGCCGACCTAGCCGAAACCTTCGCAAACCTGCGGAGGTACAACATCAAGATGAACCCTAGAAAATGCACCTTCGGCGTCCCCACCGGACAACTCCTGGGATATGTAGTCTCCAAGCGAGGCATCGAAGCCAACCCCACCAAGATCGACACCATCGCGCGACTCGGGAAACCCGAGTGCCTGCACGACGTCCAGAAGTTGGCAGGGCGAGTCGCGGCCCTCAGTCGCTTCATCCCCCGACTAGGCGAGAAGGCAATTCCCCTCTACCGCCTAATATGCAAGAACCCCACGTTCCAATGGGACGTGGAGGCTGACGACACACTCAAAGTGCTCAAAGAAGTGCTACTCGCGGCCCCACTACTCACTGCTCCACTCGACAAAGAGCCAATGCTCGTTTACGCCGCGGCCTCTACTCGAGTCGTTAGTGCCGTGATGGTCGTCGAACGACCGGAAGAGGGCAAGGAGTGCCCCATACAGATCCCCGTCTACTACATCAGTGAAGTCCTAACGGACTCACGACAGCGCTACCCGCAATACCAAAAACTAGTGTACGCGGTATTCCGAGCACAGCGGCGACTCCCACACTACTTCCAGGAGCACCCAATCACGGTGGTCTCCTCCGCGCCCCTGCAAGACATCATACGCAATCGCGAGGCGATCGGGCGAGTCGCCAAGTGGGCCATCGAAATCGGCGTCCACAACATCAAATACGAGCCCCGTAAAGCAATCAAGTCACAAGCCCTGGCTGATTTCCTTGCAGACTGGGAAGAAGCACAGCAGCCAGAGAAGCTCCCGTACGTCCACTACTGGTTGCTCCATTTTGACGGCTCCAAGAACCGTGACGGCACAGGGGCTGGGGTCATACTGACCTCTCCCAAAGGAGACAAGCTCCGCTACGTGCTCCACCTCAACTTCAAGCCCTGCACCAACAACATGGCAGAATATGAGGCCCTCCTTCACGGCATGAGATCCGCCAAGGAGATGAACGTCAACCGCCTAAGATGCTATGGCGACTCCGACCTAGTCGTCGGCTAAGTCGCCGGGACGTGCGACGCTGTCTCCCCAACAATGATCACATACCGCCAAGCTGTCGACCAGTTGGGAGGACACTTCGACGGCTACTCCGTCGAGTGGATCGATATGCGCAAAAACGAGGAGGCAGACGCCCTCTCCTACATCGGATCGACCCGACAGGCGCCACTAGTGGGCGTCTTGCTCGACATAATCCACAAACCATTGGTTAGCCTACCAAAAGAGATCGACGTCGGGATCCCACTACAACCAGAACCGGCCTTAGTCGCCATGGTTGTGGAACCTAGCGACTGGACAACACCATATGTCGCCTTCTTGGAACACAAGCTCCTACCAAGCAATGAGACGGAGGCGCGAATGATCGTGTGTCGCTGCAAATCCTTCGTCATCATCAACGGCGAGCTCCACAGACGCAGCATGACCGACGTGTTCCAGCGCTGCGTACAGCCAGAAGAAGGCCGCAAGATCCTCCAGGACATTCATGCCGGCGACTGCGGCCATCACGCCGGCGCCAAGTCGCTAGTTGCCAAGGCCATGCGACACGGTTTCTACTAGCTCGCCGCACACGCCGACGCCACCAACATCGTCCAACGATGCATCGGATGCCAGAAGTATGCCCACCAGACGCACCTCCCTGGCTCGGCACTCAAGACCATCCCCATCACGTGGCCATTCGACATATGGGGCATGGACATGGTAGGCCCGTTCAAGAAGGCCATGTATGGCTTCACTCACCTCCTGGTCGCAGTCGACAAGTTCACCAAATGGGTGGAGGCTAAGCCGATAAAAAAGTGCGACGGCAAGACGGCCACCAAGTTCCTACGTGAACTCATCTACCGGTACGGCTACCCGCACAGCATCATAACAGACAACGGCACCAACTTTGCCAAGGGGGCCATGGCAAAATTCTATGAAGAACATGGCATCCGACTCGACCTCGCATCAGTCGCCCACCCGGAGTCAAATGGCCAAGCAGAACGCGCCAACCAGAGCATCCTCCACGGGCTCAAGCCGCAACTCCAGGTGCCCCTCAAGCGCACCCCAGGATGCTGGGTCGACGAGCTCCCCTCTGTGATATGGGGGATCCGCACCTCCGTCAATCGCTCCACCGGGTTCACGCCCTTCTTCATGGTGTATGGCGCCGAGGTCGTAATGCCAACAGACCTGGAGCACGACTCACCTCGAGTCGCCAACTACGTCGAGGCGACCAACGAGGTTGCCCGCCAAGACAGCATCGATGACCTCGATGAGGCATGCAACCTGGCTCGCTCCCGCACCACCATATACCAGCAAGGACTCCGCCGCTACCACAGCCACCGAGTGCGAACTCGCACATTCTAGGAAGGCGACCTGGTCCTACGACTGGCCCAAGACAAGAAGGGCATGCACAAACTCTCCCCCCCATGGGAGGGGCCGTTCGCCATAGGCCGAGTCCTTGGCAATGATGCCTACTACCTCATCGACATACGGGGTGACGACCAGCTGGAGGTCGGGAGGCCATGGAATGTAAACCTCCTCAGAAAGTTCTGTACTTAGAACCTCACATTGTACTCCACTGACATAGATAATGAAATTCATCCGGATCGCACAAATTGTGTCAACTCGCCATATCCTTGTGCCACTCGCACTCGTACATATTAGCAATACGCTACTTACGGAAGTCAATTTCTGTTCGAGCGACCGGCACGGCTAAGTAGTGCGACGCAAGGGCACCGGAAATATTTGGGCCTTGGGTCGTCCACGAAAACGCCAACCTGGAGCCGCCATTAGAGTCGCCTAGCCCGATTGGCCCACCAGGCCAAGACAACCGGTACACGCTTCTCACAACGACCTGTCTCTCCCATCCTCGTGCAAAGCGACTCGAATGGTTAAGTACCACGCACGGGGACTCCGCAAAACGGGAACCACCACGCGGCTCGGGAACACACCAAGTAAGAGAGCTGCCTAGGACTCGCCAAGCGACTGGCTCTCCGGGCCAGGGGTGGAGACGCGTTACAAACAACGCATTCACAACCTGCAACAGGAACATGACCAACATCGTCGGGCACCACACTCGGGGACTCGGTGACAAATCAGTCCTACTCATGCTCGGGGACTCGCTTACAAGTCAGTCCTACTCGTGCTCGGGGACTCGCCACTCAGAAGACGCGACAGATAAAAAACAGTGCCCAAACCAAAACAATACACAAAAGGATACAATCGAGTTATACCCCATTAAAGGGTGGACGCGCTCGGGGAATCGCTCAACCAAAAACAAACACACCACACAATCCTAGTCGCAATACGAGTCGATTGACTCCCCTTGGCATATATTGCAAAATATTTTACAACATTCGCCACTTGGCATACATCACAAATTGGAGAACTACATTGTTTATTCCACAGGCCCTGACGAAGAAGAAACACCACCCCCCTTGACACGAACAATCGGATACGTCGTCAGCGACTTTGACAATGACGACCGGAAGGGCTGTTCCGACTTCATGCCGCGATGCCTCGGCTCGGGGCCGCCAGGTGCCAACATCGTCTCCTGGTACGGAAGCAGATCCCCCATCGCCAAGACCCGATCGGCGTAAGGGGCGGCCTTCGTGGTCAGCTTCAGCACCTCTGACATCTCCACCGTACCGGTCACTGATGGGTAGCCACTCGTCCCGTCGTCAAGGTCGAAGTCATCGGGGAAGTGGGCGAGACCTAAGCTCAACGTGTGGTGGCCTCGCGCCTGAATGCTGAGCGCGTCATCCACTCCATGACGGCCGGCACCTCCTCCAGATAGCGCCACACATCCGTAAGCCCCCCAAGAATAATTTTGGTGGGGGACATGCCCTGAAGAGCCGCTTGGACGCACAATGCCGAAGCCATGGCCACGTTCACCACGGCAGTCACGACTGTGAAGCATTGTAGGTCTGCACCACCAGATCGCTTTGGCCTATCACAGCTGCAAAATCAGGCGTCAGTGAAACTATGAAACCCCCAATCAGGGACTCGACAAACAAATCAGGCAAAGACGGACACTCACCAAGGAGTCTGCGGTAGTTCTCCGTGACGTGCTTCTCCTTGCTCATTGTGCAGCCCCACGATGATGGAATCCGTGGCTTTGCGTTCTTCCTCAGCCGCAGCAACGGCAGCCTTCGCTCGCTCCTCTGAAGAAACTGAGGCCGCTCTCGCCTCCTCCAAGTCTTGGACCAGGGAGGCTATTCGTCCAGTCGCCGCGTCTAGCTCGGCGACTGGGACGTACCCCTCGTGGGCCTTGGAAATCGCACCCGGGAAACCATCTGCAAGAAAACCATCAGCCTGCTGTACACCACTAGTTCACACCTGACAGAGGAAAAGAATGACAAACAGATACTAACCAGTAGTTTCCTGAAGCCGCTGGTTCGCCTCTTGAGCTTCACGTAAGTCACGCTCTAAGTGCTCTCTCGCGGCCTCCCGATCGGTCGACTCCCTTTGCAATCCCTACAAACAAACAACACAACTCAGCATTTGACAAAACAAAAACCAAGTTCCCGACCGCTGAAATTCAGCGACCAGGAACTCGGGGACTGGAGAAGGAGAAAGAAACTCAATTCCTAGCCGCCGAAATTCAGCGACTAGGAATTCAGGGACTAGAGAGGAGCAAGAAGTTCAGTTCCCAGCCGCTGAAATTCATCGACTAGGAACTCGGGGACTAGACATACCTGAATAGCAGCGCCGAGCATCCTGAGAAGTTCTATGGTGTTAGTCGACGGGATCGTGAAGGAAGTACGCCCGCGACGGGACCCAATGTCTGCATCCACGATCTCTGGACTCTGCGGAGACTGGGTGTCCGCCACACCTGGAAACCCCCTCGCCATGAAGCACGGGAACATCGCCGACGCTCTGGCGGGGGCACTGGTTGTCGGGGCCGGCGCTTCCGGCACGGACACAGCCAAGACTGGTTCCGATCGCGCCGCCACCACCTTTCGGAGACTGACGCAGCATCTGGCTCCGCGACGCTGCCCTTGGCTGCGGCGTCGTCGGCACCCCCTTCTGCTTCTTCGCGACTTTCGTGGTCGCCACATCTCCGACGACCTTTCTCTTCTTTGGGAGGTCGCCCTCTCCCATGGAGGCGGCCGGTGGAATCTTAGCCACCGAAGGACGGCCAATCTTCTTGGCCCCCGACCTGCATGAGTTCTCACGATCAATATACTGACAATACAAAAAGAGCGAGGCGAATCGGGATGAAGGAGCAGTACTCACTTAGCGACCGGGAGGACGCGAAGCCCGATACTGATGTGGCCGGGCTTGTCCAACTCGGGACCCAACTTGCAGGTGAGCCCCCTCTCGAAGACGTCTGAAGCCCACGAAACCACGGGCTTCCTCGACGATGAAGCCGTAGTTGCCGGGATCTCCGGCTCTGACGCGACCGCCCTTGACGGCTGTGGCGACTTGGACGCCATCGCCTCAGTCGCTTCTTGGCTTGGAACCCCTGAGGCCGTCGATGCAATCGCTGCCAGGGGAACCTCTACCACTACCTCCGTGTCCTCGCCCTCCAACCCCTTTGTCGGGATTGCATCCTTTGGGGCCTTGTGCGAGACTTCGAGGGAACCTTCATCATCAGAATCGTCATCTGACTCAAAAACCACCGCCGATTTGGATGGCGACGTGGGCCTCTTCGCTGGTGACTTGGGCTTGCGTGCGGGCTTCGACGGTGTAGCAGTACGCCGGGACGTGTGCTCCTGCGCAACCTCGTCGCCTCCGTCGTGTTCATCCAGGCTGTGGCTCGCCTCGAACTCATGTTGTTTATGCATGCGGGTCTTGCAAGCCACAGGCGCTGGGGGAGGACCTCTTCCTCCTCCCTGTCATGGCCGGAAGAGTCTCCCTCGGAGTCTTCCTCCAGTTCTTGGGGAACCTCTTCATCGAGCAGAGGGAGCTAGCCCTCCAACACCTGAAAAAGCTGAGAACCACCACGAGTAAAACACCAAACATGGAGACTCAGAACTGAGGTACGGACATAGCCACTTGGAAGAGAACTTACTGTGGGGGCTTCGTTTTTCACAGGAATGTATGGGGCAAGCCCGACCGCCACGCTGGTGAACTCTGCATCGGTGATCTTCTTCAGGCCGGCCTTGTAGTCCTCGGCCTCCCATGATTCCTTGCTGGTTCGGGAGGGGTCATGCTTCCCGCTGTACTCATACATCCAGCGCGGCCGAGCCGCCAGCAGAACCAGACGCCTCCCGAGCCAGCAGTTGTAGAGGTTGATCGAAATCAACCCCTGGTCCTTTAGCTTCTAGATCTGATCCATCATTTCCGCGACGGCCATCCGCTGGTCTTCGGGAAGCTTCTTCGGTGCCAATCGGCGAGGCTCGTTCCTCTCAGCGATGAACTCGGGAAGAGCCACCTCGCTGGAGGGAGTGGCTTCTTTGATGTAGAACCAGCTCTTCTTCCACTCGTTGGCTGCCTTCTTCGGCAGGAGGAGCTTGACGAAGTTGGCCTTCGGCTTCAGTTGGAATGTGACGCCACCTGCGGCCAACATCAAGCCATCGGACGCCTCGCGCCTGATGCGGCCGTGGAAGAGTTCCAGCCACAGCGGGAAATACGGCCTACAGCCGAGGTAACATTCACAGAAGGCGACGAAGATCGCCAGCTGCTCGATGCTATGCCGACCAAGATCTGATGTCTTGATCGCGTAATACATGCAGAAGCGGCGGAAAAAGAGTGAAGTGGGGAACCCCAAACCCCTCTCAAGATGGCTGGGGAAACAGATGAATTCGCCGGGTCGCGGCTTTGGCTCGGTCTCGGAGGAGGAGGGAACCCGCCAGTTCCCCTTGCGGAGTACTCTGGTGTCCTCGAAAGATTTAAGATGAGCTGTGGTGCACTTGGATTTTCCCCATGAGCCTTTGGGAGGCGCCATCGAGTAGGATGTGGAATCGCACGATGCAAAAAGGACAAGTCGGAAGGATGTAGGCAGGGAGATTGGAGACATGAAGAACGAACGAGGAAGAATGAAGAATGCGGAGAAGGTCTGCAGAGCTGAACCATCACTCCCCTTATATGGGAACGCCACCCGCGAAAATCGGGATAGCCGTTACTCACGGTAATTGCGCCGAAGTTACCGTTGGAAATTCCAATGGATAGTTTGACCAGATTTGACGGTCCAACTCCTTTATTTCACCTGCTACCCGCTAGTCTTTTCCACTCACCGAGATGACGACTTGACAGCAGTAATATCCATTGGGACAGCGAATGGAAACATGGGGAAATTCTCCTTGGTTCTGATGGAGTCCATCGCCGATTCGACTAGACGTCCAAGGGCTCGCCTACTCCGAACACCAAAAGGACGCCTGCGCCTGCATCAACGATGGCCTCGGGGACTACTAATGGGGATATGCCACAGGGGTATGCCCAGCAGGACGTTCCTATTGGGACGAAAGGCCCGTGAGTGTGCCTGGAGGATGGCGACTGGACCACAACGGAAGGAGAGGCCCGGCGACTAGCGATTGGTAGCCCAGGAGCGTAACAGAAGCCCAGTCAGATTAGGTCAAAACCTCCGAATCCTTATCTTGTTTGGTGGTAACTTGTAAACCCTAGCGACGTGCCTCATATATAAACCTCCCTAGGGTATCCTAGAGACTCACGTTCCATCATCAAGTGACTCGCAGCATAGTCGCCGAGTTCGCCACCCCTATAACTCGCTCTCCAATAATCTAATCTAGCAGGAGTAGGTCTTTACCCTCCGGGGGGCCGAACCTGGGTAAACCCATGTGCATCCGCCCCCATCTCACACCGCAAATGGACACCAACTCTTCCTCACGAAACACTCAATCGCTGCCAGTGGCAGCGACTGCCGTGGCCATTTCCACGACAATGTTGGCCTCATTTTTGTTGTCGCAAGTCAAGGCTGCACCTAATGTTAGGATCCCACATTGGAAGGTAATTCTAGTTCCATGGTACATTGTGAGTGATTCGGTAAAGTTGGTATCTTAACTACCTTGTTTATGTTTCACCTTTCATATGACTGAATGAGCACACCCTTTATATGAAAATGAATGAACCATTGATAATAATGAAATAGTAACACTAATAAGTCTTCCAAAAATATATTGTATCACTGCATCCCTGCACTAGTAAGGTCTTTCCATTGTCAGAATATGAAAGGTATTTACCAACATCTCAAATGTGAGCGCAACACAATGAAGCCGTGTTTCCTGATTTGTTTTTACTTTTAGTCCCTCCTCTGATTGTAGGAATCACATAGGATATTTGTAGGACACCAATCTTTTCCTTTGGATTGCTTTGGGATTCAGAGGAATTTTGTAGGATTTTTGGATTTGTATCCTTAGGAATTTGTTCTACAAATGCTATTTGATTAAAAAGATTATAATCCTTAGGAATTCCTTCAAAGGATTCCTTTGCACTCTATTTTGGAGGGAAAATTCCATCCACTCTGACCTCTTTGT